>CM024689.1:48915727-50285411 GCA_014182735.1 Corymbia maculata | reverse complement strand
AACCCTAAACCCTAAACCCTAAACCCTAAACCCTAAACCCTAAACCCTAAACCCTAAACCCTAAACCCTAAACCCTAAACCCTAAACCCTAAACCCTAAACCCTAAACCCTAAACCCTAAACCCTAAACCCTAAACCCTAAACCCTAAACCCTAAACCCTAAACCCTAAACCCTAAACCCTAAACCCTAAACCCTAAACCCTAAACCCTAAACCCTAAACCCTAAACCCTAAACCCTAAACCCTAAACCCTAAACCCTAAACCCTAAACCCTAAACCCTAAACCCTAAACCCTAAACCCTAAACCCTAAACCCTAAACCCTAAACCCTAAACCCTAAACCCTAAACCCTAAACCCTAAACCCTAAACCCTAAACCCTAAACCCTAAACCCTAAACCCTAAACCCTAAACCCTAAACCCTAAACCCTAAACCCTAAACCCTAAACCCTAAACCCTAAACCCTAAACCCTAAACCCTAAACCCTAAACCCTAAACCCTAAACCCTAAACCCTAAACCCTAAACCCTAAACCCTAAACCCTAAACCCTAAACCCTAAACCCTAAACCCTAAACCCTAAACCCTAAACCCTAAACCCTAAACCCTAAACCCTAAACCCTAAACCCTAAACCCTAAACCCTAAACCCTAAACCCTAAACCCTAAACCCTAAACCCTAAACCCTAAACCCTAAACCCTAAACCCTAAACCCTAAACCCTAAACCCTAAACCCTAAACCCTAAACCCTAAACCCTAAACCCTAAACCCTAAACCCTAAACCCTAAACCCTAAACCCTAAACCCTAAACCCTAAACCCTAAACCCTAAACCCTAAACCCTAAACCCTAAACCCTAAACCCTAAACCCTAAACCCTAAACCCTAAACCCTAAACCCTAAACCCTAAACCCTAAACCCTAAACCCTAAACCCTAAACCCTAAACCCTAAACCCTAAACCCTAAACCCTAAACCCTAAACCCTAAACCCTAAACCCTAAACCCTAAACCCTAAACCCTAAACCCTAAACCCTAAACCCTAAACCCTAAACCCTAAACCCTAAACCCTAAACCCTAAACCCTAAACCCTAAACCCTAAACCCTAAACCCTAAACCCTAAACCCTAAACCCTAAACCCTAAACCCTAAACCCTAAACCCTAAACCCTAAACCCTAAACCCTAAACCCTAAACCCTAAACCCTAAACCCTAAACCCTAAACCCTAAACCCTAAACCCTAAACCCTAAACCCTAAACCCTAAACCCTAAACCCTAAACCCTAAACCCTAAACCCTAAACCCTAAACCCTAAACCCTAAACCCTAAACCCTAAACCCTAAACCCTAAACCCTAAACCCTAAACCCTAAACCCTAAACCCTAAACCCTAAACCCTAAACCCTAAACCCTAAACCCTAAACCCTAAACCCTAAACCCTAAACCCTAAACCCTAAACCCTAAACCCTAAACCCTAAACCCTAAACCCTAAACCCTAAACCCTAAACCCTAAACCCTAAACCCTAAACCCTAAACCCTAAACCCTAAACCCTAAACCCTAAACCCTAAACCCTAAACCCTAAACCCTAAACCCTAAACCCTAAACCCTAAACCCTAAACCCTAAACCCTAAACCCTAAACCCTAAACCCTAAACCCTAAACCCTAAACCCTAAACCCTAAACCCTAAACCCTAAACCCTAAACCCTAAACCCTAAACCCTAAACCCTAAACCCTAAACCCTAAACCCTAAACCCTAAACCCTAAACCCTAAACCCTAAACCCTAAACCCTAAACCCTAAACCCTAAACCCTAAACCCTAAACCCTAAACCCTAAACCCTAAACCCTAAACCCTAAACCCTAAACCCTAAACCCTAAACCCTAAACCCTAAACCCTAAACCCTAAACCCTAAACCCTAAACCCTAAACCCTAAACCCTAAACCCTAAACCCTAAACCCTAAACCCTAAACCCTAAACCCTAAACCCTAAACCCTAAACCCTAAACCCTAAACCCTAAACCCTAAACCCTAAACCCTAAACCCTAAACCCTAAACCCTAAACCCTAAACCCTAAACCCTAAACCCTAAACCCTAAACCCTAAACCCTAAACCCTAAACCCTAAACCCTAAACCCTAAACCCTAAACCCTAAACCCTAAACCCTAAACCCTAAACCCTAAACCCTAAACCCTAAACCCTAAACCCTAAACCCTAAACCCTAAACCCTAAACCCTAAACCCTAAACCCTAAACCCTAAACCCTAAACCCTAAACCCTAAACCCTAAACCCTAAACCCTAAACCCTAAACCCTAAACCCTAAACCCTAAACCCTAAACCCTAAACCCTAAACCCTAAACCCTAAACCCTAAACCCTAAACCCTAAACCCTAAACCCTAAACCCTAAACCCTAAACCCTAAACCCTAAACCCTAAACCCTAAACCCTAAACCCTAAACCCTAAACCCTAAACCCTAAACCCTAAACCCTAAACCCTAAACCCTAAACCCTAAACCCTAAACCCTAAACCCTAAACCCTAAACCCTAAACCCTAAACCCTAAACCCTAAACCCTAAACCCTAAACCCTAAACCCTAAACCCTAAACCCTAAACCCTAAACCCTAAACCCTAAACCCTAAACCCTAAACCCTAAACCCTAAACCCTAAACCCTAAACCCTAAACCCTAAACCCTAAACCCTAAACCCTAAACCCTAAACCCTAAACCCTAAACCCTAAACCCTAAACCCTAAACCCTAAACCCTAAACCCTAAACCCTAAACCCTAAACCCTAAACCCTAAACCCTAAACCCTAAAACCCTAAACCCTAAACCCTAAACCCTAAACCCTAAACCCTAAACCCTAAACCCTAAACCCTAAACCCTAAACCCTAAACCCTAAACCCTAAACCCTAAACCCTAAACCCTAAACCCTAAACCCTAAACCCTAAACCCTAAACCCTAAACCCTAAACCCTAAACCCTAAACCCTAAACCCTAAACCCTAAACCCTAAACCCTAAACCCTAAACCCTAAACCCTAAACCCTAAACCCTAAACCCTAAACCCTAAACCCTAAACCCTAAACCCTAAACCCTAAACCCTAAACCCTAAACCCTAAACCCTAAACCCTAAACCCTAAACCCTAAACCCTAAACCCTAAACCCTAAACCCTAAACCCTAAACCCTAAACCCTAAACCCTAAACCCTAAACCCTAAACCCTAAACCCTAAACCCTAAACCCTAAACCCTAAACCCTAAACCCTAAACCCTAAACCCTAAACCCTAAACCCTAAACCCTAAACCCTAAACCCTAAACCCTAAACCCTAAACCCTAAACCCTAAACCCTAAACCCTAAACCCTAAACCCTAAACCCTAAACCCTAAACCCTAAACCCTAAACCCTAAACCCTAAACCCTAAACCCTAAACCCTAAACCCTAAACCCTAAACCCTAAACCCTAAACCCTAAACCCTAAACCCTAAACCCTAAACCCTAAACCCTAAACCCTAAACCCTAAACCCTAAACCCTAAACCCTAAACCCTAAACCCTAAACCCTAAACCCTAAACCCTAAACCCTAAACCCTAAACCCTAAACCCTAAACCCTAAACCCTAAACCCTAAACCCTAAACCCTAAACCCTAAACCCTAAACCCTAAACCCTAAACCCTAAACCCTAAACCCTAAACCCTAAACCCTAAACCCTAAACCCTAAACCCTAAACCCTAAACCCTAAACCCTAAACCCTAAACCCTAAACCCTAAACCCTAAACCCTAAACCCTAAACCCTAAACCCTAAACCCTAAACCCTAAACCCTAAACCCTAAACCCTAAACCCTAAACCCTAAACCCTAAACCCTAAACCCTAAACCCTAAACCCTAAACCCTAAACCCTAAACCCTAAACCCTAAACCCTAAACCCTAAACCCTAAACCCTAAACCCTAAACCCTAAACCCTAAACCCTAAACCCTAAACCCTAAACCCTAAACCCTAAACCCTAAACCCTAAACCCTAAACCCTAAACCCTAAACCCTAAACCCTAAACCCTAAACCCTAAACCCTAAACCCTAAACCCTAAACCCTAAACCCTAAACCCTAAACCCTAAACCCTAAACCCTAAACCCTAAACCCTAAACCCTAAACCCTAAACCCTAAACCCTAAACCCTAAACCCTAAACCCTAAACCCTAAACCCTAAACCCTAAACCCTAAACCCTAAACCCTAAACCCTAAACCCTAAACCCTAAACCCTAAACCCTAAACCCTAAACCCTAAACCCTAAACCCTAAACCCTAAACCCTAAACCCTAAACCCTAAACCCTAAACCCTAAACCCTAAACCCTAAACCCTAAACCCTAAACCCTAAACCCTAAACCCTAAACCCTAAACCCTAAACCCTAAACCCTAAACCCTAAACCCTAAACCCTAAACCCTAAACCCTAAACCCTAAACCCTAAACCCTAAACCCTAAACCCTAAACCCTAAACCCTAAACCCTAAACCCTAAACCCTAAACCCTAAACCCTAAACCCTAAACCCTAAACCCTAAACCCTAAACCCTAAACCCTAAACCCTAAACCCTAAACCCTAAACCCTAAACCCTAAACCCTAAACCCTAAACCCTAAACCCTAAACCCTAAACCCTAAACCCTAAACCCTAAACCCTAAACCCTAAACCCTAAACCCTAAACCCTAAACCCTAAACCCTAAACCCTAAACCCTAAACCCTAAACCCTAAACCCTAAACCCTAAACCCTAAACCCTAAACCCTAAACCCTAAACCCTAAACCCTAAACCCTAAACCCTAAACCCTAAACCCTAAACCCTAAACCCTAAACCCTAAACCCTAAACCCTAAACCCTAAACCCTAAACCCTAAACCCTAAACCCTAAACCCTAAACCCTAAACCCTAAACCCTAAACCCTAAACCCTAAACCCTAAACCCTAAACCCTAAACCCTAAACCCTAAACCCTAAACCCTAAACCCTAAACCCTAAACCCTAAACCCTAAACCCTAAACCCTAAACCCTAAACCCTAAACCCTAAACCCTAAACCCTAAACCCTAAACCCTAAACCCTAAACCCTAAACCCTAAACCCTAAACCCTAAACCCTAAACCCTAAACCCTAAACCCTAAACCCTAAACCCTAAACCCTAAACCCTAAACCCTAAACCCTAAACCCTAAACCCTAAACCCTAAACCCTAAACCCTAAACCCTAAACCCTAAACCCTAAACCCTAAACCCTAAACCCTAAACCCTAAACCCTAAACCCTAAACCCTAAAACCCTAAACCCTAAACCCTAAACCCTAAACCCTAAACCCTAAACCCTAAACCCTAAACCCTAAACCCTAAACCCTAAACCCTAAACCCTAAACCCTAAACCCTAAACCCTAAACCCTAAACCCTAAACCCTAAACCCTAAACCCTAAACCCTAAACCCTAAACCCTAAACCCTAAACCCTAAACCCTAAACCCTAAACCCTAAACCCTAAACCCTAAACCCTAAACCCTAAACCCTAAACCCTAAACCCTAAACCCTAAACCCTAAACCCTAAACCCTAAACCCTAAACCCTAAACCCTAAACCCTAAACCCTAAACCCTAAACCCTAAACCCTAAACCCTAAACCCTAAACCCTAAACCCTAAACCCTAAACCCTAAACCCTAAACCCTAAACCCTAAACCCTAAACCCTAAACCCTAAACCCTAAACCCTAAACCCTAAACCCTAAACCCTAAACCCTAAACCCTAAACCCTAAACCCTAAACCCTAAACCCTAAACCCTAAACCCTAAACCCTAAACCCTAAACCCTAAACCCTAAACCCTAAACCCTAAACCCTAAACCCTAAACCCTAAACCCTAAACCCTAAACCCTAAACCCTAAACCCTAAACCCTAAACCCTAAACCCTAAACCCTAAACCCTAAACCCTAAACCCTAAACCCTAAACCCTAAACCCTAAACCCTAAACCCTAAACCCTAAACCCTAAACCCTAAACCCTAAACCCTAAACCCTAAACCCTAAACCCTAAACCCTAAACCCTAAACCCTAAACCCTAAACCCTAAACCCTAAACCCTAAACCCTAAACCCTAAACCCTAAACCCTAAACCCTAAACCCTAAACCCTAAACCCTAAACCCTAAACCCTAAACCCTAAACCCTAAACCCTAAACCCTAAACCCTAAACCCTAAACCCTAAACCCTAAACCCTAAACCCTAAACCCTAAACCCTAAACCCTAAACCCTAAACCCTAAACCCTAAACCCTAAACCCTAAACCCTAAACCCTAAACCCTAAACCCTAAACCCTAAACCCTAAACCCTAAACCCTAAACCCTAAACCCTAAACCCTAAACCCTAAACCCTAAACCCTAAACCCTAAACCCTAAACCCTAAACCCTAAACCCTAAACCCTAAACCCTAAACCCTAAACCCTAAACCCTAAACCCTAAACCCTAAACCCTAAACCCTAAACCCTAAACCCTAAACCCTAAACCCTAAACCCTAAACCCTAAACCCTAAACCCTAAACCCTAAACCCTAAACCCTAAACCCTAAACCCTAAACCCTAAACCCTAAACCCTAAACCCTAAACCCTAAACCCTAAACCCTAAACCCTAAACCCTAAACCCTAAACCCTAAACCCTAAACCCTAAACCCTAAACCCTAAACCCTAAACCCTAAACCCTAAACCCTAAACCCTAAACCCTAAACCCTAAACCCTAAACCCTAAACCCTAAACCCTAAACCCTAAACCCTAAACCCTAAACCCTAAACCCTAAACCCTAAACCCTAAACCCTAAACCCTAAACCCTAAACCCTAAACCCTAAACCCTAAACCCTAAACCCTAAACCCTAAACCCTAAACCCTAAACCCTAAACCCTAAACCCTAAACCCTAAACCCTAAACCCTAAACCCTAAACCCTAAACCCTAAACCCTAAACCCTAAACCCTAAACCCTAAACCCTAAACCCTAAACCCTAAACCCTAAACCCTAAACCCTAAACCCTAAACCCTAAACCCTAAACCCTAAACCCTAAACCCTAAACCCTAAACCCTAAACCCTAAACCCTAAACCCTAAACCCTAAACCCTAAACCCTAAACCCTAAACCCTAAACCCTAAACCCTAAACCCTAAACCCTAAACCCTAAACCCTAAACCCTAAACCCTAAACCCTAAACCCTAAACCCTAAACCCTAAACCCTAAACCCTAAACCCTAAACCCTAAACCCTAAACCCTAAACCCTAAACCCTAAACCCTAAACCCTAAACCCTAAACCCTAAACCCTAAACCCTAAACCCTAAACCCTAAACCCTAAACCCTAAACCCTAAACCCTAAACCCTAAACCCTAAACCCTAAACCCTAAACCCTAAACCCTAAACCCTAAACCCTAAACCCTAAACCCTAAACCCTAAACCCTAAACCCTAAACCCTAAACCCTAAACCCTAAACCCTAAACCCTAAACCCTAAACCCTAAACCCTAAACCCTAAACCCTAAACCCTAAACCCTAAACCCTAAACCCTAAACCCTAAACCCTAAACCCTAAACCCTAAACCCTAAACCCTAAACCCTAAACCCTAAACCCTAAACCCTAAACCCTAAACCCTAAACCCTAAACCCCCTAAACCCTAAACCCTAAACCCTAAACCCTAAACCCTAAACCCTAAACCCTAAACCCTAAACCCTAAACCCTAAACCCTAAACCCTAAACCCTAAACCCTAAACCCTAAACCCTAAACCCTAAACCCTAAACCCTAAACCCTAAACCCTAAACCCTAAACCCTAAACCCTAAACCCTAAACCCTAAAACCCTAAACCCTAAACCCTAAACCCTAAACCCTAAACCCTAAACCCTAAAACCCTAAACCCTAAACCCTAAACCCTAAACCCTAAACCCTAAACCCTAAACCCTAAACCCTAAACCCTAAACCCTAAACCCTAAACCCTAAACCCTAAACCCTAAACCCTACACCCTAAACCCTAAACCCTAAACCCTAAACCCTAAACCCTAAACCCTAAACCCTAAACCCTAAACCCTAAACCCCTAAACCCTAAACCCTAAACCCTAAACCCTAAATCCTTGTTCTTAATTAAACTAACTAACGTTGACATCTGTATCATTATCGTGTTGATTAAATGGACTTGGTCTTATTTTTGGTGCCAACAATACCTATATATTCAGATTGCTTCTATCTTTTATGGGAAAAAGTAATGGAAGATTTTTGCCACGACCTCCATGAATGTCACAAAGTACAATTTTTCTTTCAAAGGTAGTGGTTGTCGTGGATTCCTTCCAATATACCATGTGCTTTTTATATTTATCATATCGCCCTTACTTGTTGTTTTATGTGAAATATGTCATCTTTACCAATTTTAAGCATCATCTGATTCTTTGCTGAGCAGTCTGCTGTTTTAAACAAGGAAACACTTTTCACAGCCATTTCAAAAGTATTTGCCTTCAGTTGGCGCTTTCATGTTATATAGAAGTCCTTTTGGTTTTGTAAAACCTCAATTTTAACATGCCTCTTTCGAAAACCCACTTTTCAAATCGGAGTAGAAGGAATTGCAATTTTTTCAACCTTTTAGCTCATATTTGGTTAAGACGGTGCTTTCCTAATTTCCTTGTGAAGTGGGTTTTTTTTCCTGTCAAAAAAATATTTTCTTCTATGCAGAAGTTAATTCGGAAGTAAAATGACTTCATGGTCCTTCTTAAAAAAAGTCTTTTAGTGTCGTAGACATTCAATTTTTTCGGTTAAAGTGTCATTGTTCTAGTTTCAAAGCAGATCATTTTTTGAAATGATGATAGCTTATTTTATACATAAAATAAATAAATAAAAACCATTCCTTTTGTTACAAGTCAACACCTAAAAAGCGACGTGCAAACTCCTGAAGTGTTAAAACTTTGCATGGGGGGACACTTAAGTGCCAAAATCGGAGCAAAAAGAATCAGTTAAGTGTCAACAGCGAAAAAATTCGGCCAAACTACGCACGTGTCATTTTCTAGTAATTTTATTTGCTAACGAAGCAATTTGTTTCAAAACAAATATCCACGTGACAATTTTAAAAAAAAAAAAAAAAAGACAAAAAGTAATTGTCCACATGGCAAAAACAAAGTCATACATAAACAAAAAATTTAAAAAAATCGATTTTATTCGAAAAAAAAAAGGAAGGGGGAGGGTTCGGCCGATCCTCCCACTTCCTCCTCTTTCTTTTTTTTTTAAATTAATCAATTTTATAATAATATATTTTTAAATTTTGCATATTATTTAATTTTTTTAAATGCCATGTCAGCACCAAAACAACGTCGCTTTGGCCGAGTTTTTGCTAACTCATCTTCCGACAAGACATGTAAATAAGTTATATTATTAAAATAAGTCATGTTGGATTTTCGGCAGCATTCGTCAGAATTGATACTTAAGTGATCTATTTTTCAAAAAAAGTGACACTTAAGTATATATTTCATTATTTTTGACACTTAGGTATCTTCTCGTATCAAATTTTTGCACTTGAGCTGTTTTTTTCTCCCTAAAAAGTTAATCTTTGTTTCCTGTGAACAGTGTCAAAGAAAGCCTTCATTATTCGCTCCATTGAGCCGACCTAACTTTTGAAATATTCTCTATAATCACGTCAAAACCCTCGTTTGGGTCAAATAAAATATTAGACGATTGATACTCACATACATAAGGGATTAATTTAGAGTATTTTATTCCACCAATTATCTGTTGGAGGTTATAGGTTTGAGAGAGAAGAAAGTGTTTTATGTTACTTGAAGTATTACACCAAGATACGTCAAGTTTGGAACACTCAACAGTGTTACCTCCAGTGTAGGGAAACCCTAGAGTTTATATATATGCAAGTTATTGGACTCCAGCCCATATGGGCCCAAATAACCATGCTTTTACCTATTGGGCTTGTATGTAGACATATTCTTTGGATTATATTAACAATATATCCAACATTATCCACCTAGGAAGTTGACTTGTACGCAAGTTGAACATAAATTAGATTGATCTTCTGGAGACCAAGGTAGGCAGCACCCAGGACATGGATCCTCATTATGAGAGATGCGTTTCCGTAACGCAAGCATGGCGCCTTAACAGTTGCTCTCTCTTGATAAAGCCCCTCATTCCTCTGCATGATTTCATATGTTTGTGCATTTTCTCAGGTTTAAATGGCTTTTCACATTGCCTGCATTCACCAAGTCATGAATTAAGTATTCGATTCAAAGTTCCTCATCCAAGACTTAGCACCTTTCACTCTATAAACAAAACTCAGCTAGATGAGTACAAACTTCCACATGAGTCCTCTCCTTTCACCGACATCAATGTTTGTGTCGGATGTTGAACGATCACCATTGCCCTTATCTCAACATCTATCGAGCACCAATCCAAGTTTTCTAGTTCAACATCTGTTGGCTTTATCGGCCATCCAAATTGCTGGATATTTGCACCAAGTGAAAGTCAGATAATGACTTTGACCTCCACGACCTATGAATAGGTTGAGGTGTAGCCTTTTGTGGGCACAAGTGTGAGTGACCATAGTCAGTTTGTGTGGGTATGGAGCATGAATGCAAGAGACTACCTCAGTTGTGTGTCAATGAATGAGTGTCTGATAGTTGGAATAAGAGCGTAACTGTCCGTGAGAGTGAATGACTCAATTTAAAGTGAATCGCACCTACAACTAGAAATACACATTAGAGAAATTGTTCAGTGACCACCGCCCTGACTCCACATCGATTTTTATTAATGATGTTCTGGACTTCTTCACAAAATTTAAACTAGGAGAAACTCAGCATGCGATGCACTAACTGTTGATTTGCAGAACCGAAATCCCTCTTTGGCACTTTAACCACATTGGATAGGAGGAAAAGGTGACAGGAGAGAAACTTGTTCAAAGAGTGAAGAGCAGGCTTCTCTTTATGACTTTTGATGCAGAGTAAAATTGGATGCTGCCCCTTAATCAGCCATAACACCAAGTGCTAATCAAAGGATGAGCACTCGTTAATCTTAGACAGAAATAAATGTGACAGGAGAGAAACTTGTTCAAAGAGTGAAGAGCAGGCTTCTCTTTATGACTTTTGATGCAGAGTAAAATTGGATGCTGCCCCTTAATCAGCCATAACACCAAGTGCTAATCAAAGGATGAGCACTCGTTAATCTTAGACAGAAATAAATGTGACAGGAGAGAAACTTGTTCAAAGAGTGAAGAGCAGGCTTCTCTTTATGACTTTTGATGCAGAGTAAAATTGGATGCTGCCCCTTAATCAGCCATAACACCAAGTGCTAATCAAAGGATAAGCACTCGTTAATCTTAGACAGAACTAAATGTGATGGGAGAGAAACTTGTTCAAAGAGTGAAGAGCAGGCTTCTCTTTATGACTTTTGATGCAGAGTAAAATTGGATGCTGCCCCTTAATCAGCCATAACACCAAGTGCTAATCAAAGGATGAGCACTCGTTAATCTTAGACAGAAATAAATGTGACAGGAGAGAAACTTGTTCAAAGAGTGAAGAGCAGGCTTCTCTTTATGACTTTTGATGCAGAGTAAAATTGGATGCTGCCCCTTAACCAGCCATAACACCAAGTGCTAATCAAAGGATAAGCACTCGTTAATCTTAGACAGAACTAAATGTGACGGGAGAGAAACTTGTTCAAAGAGTGAAGAGCAGGCTTCTCTTTATGACTTTTGATGCAGAGTAAAATTGGATGCTGCCCCTTAATCAGCCATAACACCAAGTGCTAATCAAAGGATGAGCACTCGTTAATCTTAGACAGAACTAAATGTGGGTTTCTGCTCCTTAAGCAACATAGTAATTAGACCAAAAAAGGGAACCTGACTCTATCTCACAAAAAAGCCAAGGTTTTCCGGTATTAAATTACGAGGGATGATGAAATGAGATGAGTCACTTACGAGCAATTAGGCATTGAAATGGGCTTATAAGCATCCACAATTCCATCTCCCTCACAAGCATCCTTCTGCTTCTTGCTTCTTTTCCAGCCATCGCCCTGATCAGAGCTTTTCCTGCAGCAGAGCAGCTATTTCTGATTTCCTTTATCTGAACAAACAGGCTTTTGCAAGCAGAGACGTGCATAAATGCATGTCATGCATTCAGGCAGAGAGAGTTGATAACTGGACCTTACCTTGGATGGCAATGTGGTTCCTGACGCCCTTTCCCATAAACCCAAGAAGTATTTGAGGTCCTGCGAGACCCTCCTAATCTATCTCCCCTACATATCTGAGATGACGTTTCAGTGTTAAAATCCTGCCTTAAACGAGTATTCTTTTCAACCCGATCAATCATCACCAAGACTGCATCGTTTGTATCCGTGGCACCACGAGTAATTAGATTCCTGAACTTTTGGGACGCTCCACTAAAACACCTTTTGCTCTCAGTTAATGGAGTTTGAGTGGATGACAAGGTAGAAACAGAAGAAACACGCGTTCTGGCCATCCCTCCGGTGGTTCTCTCACATTTCTCCATGCTTTTCTTACGTAGCAAGCCAAATTTTACAGAAGTATGATAGCGACTATGGTTGTTGGGTTCACTCATGCCAAAATGCTCCTTATCATCCTCAAGCTGCACTAATTTGATGATGGTCAACGTTGATGTGTCTGAGCTGGAGAGAGGGTATTGTTGTAGGGATGTCGGTGATTCTGTCTGCAAGGAATGGGGGTACTTGTCTCTAATTTCTTCTCTGGAACTAGATACCTCATTACAAGTGGATGCTTCATGTTGCGTGAACAAGAACCTGTATTAACAAACATTTTTAATACATAGACCAGAACAAATCTCGGAATAGAATGTTTAGAGAGAGAAATGGAAGGGGAACTGAACATGATCTAAAAATTGTATTTTTTAATTATATCTACGTGCACTTGCTATTAGTGATCCGGGAATGATAAACTGAACTGGAAAGAACATGAAAGTGAGTGTGGTACCAGATGAAGAAAGTTCAACTTTTTCACATCCTTGAAGGACATATTCATTACGAGATATAGCCATCACAAGATCGTCATCTAGCACGTCTTGCCAAATATATCCCATCTTGTACCTCCTGCATTTTCAGCCAAAACAATAATGGTCAGCAGTCTTGTCTCTTCAGATGGGCCATCCCCCAAATTTTTCACAAAGAAAAACGATAGCCGGTCTGGCCAGTTGGTGTGAATTGACCTTTTGTAGGACCAAGAAAAGGCCTCGGTCAAGTGGCTTCCTCTAAATTCCGCAAGCCACCTCTTAATATCTTTATTGAGGAGAAAAAATAGGAGAGAAGATTAAGGCAAGTACGTGTAAGCTAAATACGTAGTACAATTGCTAGTAGTAGTAGACGACCCCAAAAAAGGTATTGGAAGTGATGATAAACCTTCCAAAAGAAGGTCATTGCTGCTGCGATGATAGGCAAAGTAATTGGAGAATCCAATTAGTTTAATGGTGGTATTCTAAACATTGAGATTGTCTATGGAAGACTTAGTGTCACTCATGGAAGACTTAGTGTCACTCATGGTGATAATTTCAATATAAATATATATCTACCACAGATCAAGAAGGCTAAAACTTCGGTGCTAGAAATAAAACAATAATACTAACATATAATCAGGTGCAATTGGCTTCATCAATTAAATAAAGGGATGCTAAAATCTCATAAATATAGCCTGCTATATAAAAGGAAATATCTGGTTAGAAATCTTGATTCAATTAATCATATCTTCGATGGAAATCCAACAATACCAATCAGCCATAATCGACAAAGTACTTTGATTCTTGAATTCGCTGATCAATAAGTGTTGTAACCCATAGTCACAAATAGAATCGGATGAATGCGATTTCTACTGATCTTTATATGTACGAGATTTGGTGAGAAAATAAATAAAAATTGCAGCTTTAGGTGGCTGCACACTAGAGAAGGAAAGGATTATTAGGGGACTCTCAAATCAGCAATTGGATCAAGGAATCAAGTAGTCGAGCATTCGATACCATATCATTAAGCTTATTAGAGAACCCACAATGAATAGCAAGAGAGAAGAAGGAAGAGAGAAGAAATAGAGAGGAGAGGAGAAAAGGAGAGAAAGAAAAAGATCATAAAAACCAAAAAGGGACTTTAGGTTTCTATGTGTGTCAACAACCTTCACCCATTGCAATATATTTATATTAAACATATATTGTATATGACCATAATATCCTTATTATGTAAAAAGAAATAAAGCTAAGAAAATAAAATAAAAACCAATCTATAAAAGCAACGTAGCATACCCAAAAGATTCAGAGGTGCCACTTGCCGGGGTCGATGACATGACTAAATTAGCTTACCTCCATGAACCAGGAGTCCTCCGCAACCTTGCATGCAGATTCACTCTCAATCAGATCTATGTGAGTTTATTCTCCATTATAATTAAAATCATACTGAAAGGCAATCTGGATGAGTGACCGCCCTGTCAGTGATAATGAACAGGCATATACGGGCAATATCCTAATAGCAGTGAACCCTTTCCGGAGACTGCCACACTTGTATGACATTCAGATGATGGAACAATACAAAGGAGCACCCTTCGGAGAGCTAAGTCCCCATCTTTTTGCGGTCGCTGACACTTCTTATAGGTATATTGGCAGGGCCAAAGCTCTGAAAAACTTTTCGAATGACTTGCATGAATTGGAAATTTACTGTCACGTAGCCATCTCTTTCCGATATTACCAGGGCAATGATTTATCAGCAGCAAAGCCAGTCCATATTGGTAAGTGGAGAGAGTGGAGCTGGAAAAACTGAGACAACCAAAATGCTTATGAGGTACCTGGCCTTCATGGGAGGCAGATCCAACTCGGAAGGAAGAACAGTGGAACAACAGGTTTTGGAGGTGGGTTCCAATGGGTTCTTCTTTTGCCATATTGCAGGGTATCTGTTCATCTTGATCAACTCCTCCTTCCCAAGTTGATGAGTGCAGGCTAGTGCTTGCTAATGATCCTGCATACTAATCTGATTTTCTCCTTCTCCAGTCCAATCCAGTCTTGGAAGCATTTGGGAATGCCAAAACAGTAAAAAACAATAATTCCATATACATCTTCTGAAAGATCGCATTGGAAGACTCCACCTTTTGTTCCTTCTACTGGCATCTTTTCATTCTTTTCTTCAGTCTATAACATTAAGAAATCAAATCTAACAGTTTCTACAGTCGGTTTGGTAAATTTGTCGAAATTCAGTTTGATAAGCATGGCATGATCTCGGTGCTGCCATTCGTACATATCTTCTAGAAAGGTCACGGGTTTGCCAAGTCTCTGATCCAGAAAGAAACTACCATTGTTTCTACATGTTATGTGCAACACCAGCGGAGGTGAAATAAATTACCATTGTTTCTAGTGGCCATTTTTTTTAAAAACTTCTCCTGAATACTGATCATCTTCTCTCTAATTTTCATAATATAATCTGGCTGGCTATTGCTTTATGCAGGATCTAGTGAAATTCAAGCTCGGAGACCCCAGAACATTCCACTACCTAAATCAGTCGAATTGTTATGAAGTGGCAAATGTGGATGATGCAAGAGAGTACTTGGAGACAAGAAATGCTATGGATATTGTAGGGATCAGCCAGGATGAACAGGTATGCTTTGAAACTATTTCCATGATCTAATTGCGACACTGAATTTTAACAGTGAGAGGTTTTCCTCTTTCTAGGATGCCATATTCCGTGTGGTAGCTGCAATTCTCCATCTTGGAAATATTAATTTTACGAAGGGAAAAGAAGTAGACTCCTCCAGACTGAAAGATGAGCAATCATCATATCATCTTCGAACAGCAGCAGAGCTACTAAAGTCAGCTTATTTTACATGTTGAAGTACTGATACTAGATTTCTTTACCATGGCCTCTAAAGATGGTAACACGTGGTCTTTGACAATTGTGTTGTTCAGGTGCAATGAGAAGGCTTTAGAGGACTCCTTTGCAAGCGCATTATAGTAACTCCAGATGGAAACATTACAAAACCACTAGATCCCAAGTTAGCTACCCTAAGTCATGATGCATTGGCAAAGACAGTGTACTCCAGACTATTCGATTGGTAAGCAAAAGCTTTCAACCAGAAAATGAATTTCATTAAGTTGGTCGTCAAGTGACTGTGATTTCAATTACCATTTCTTGTTGTGCCTGTATTTTGTGTGGGCAAATTTTATTGGCCAAATTAATTAAACCTTGGCAGGATTGTGGATAAGATAAACGTGTCAATTGGTCAAGATCCAAATGCAGCTAGCTTGATAGGAGTGCTTGATATTTATGGCTTTGAGAGCTTCAAAATCAACAGGTAAATAGCAACATGATACATTTTGAAACCAGCAGATAGAAGTTCCTATACCCTGAATCAAGATGTAACGAGTCACACATCTCTTAGTTTTGAGCAGCTATGTATCAACTTCACAAATGAGAAGTTGCAACAGCATTTCAACCAGGTAAAATCAAAACTTGTAGTCTGAGGTTCAATGTTATCTAATTGATTTCCCCTGAAACAACAGAAAGTTTATTCACAGCATGTATTCAAGATGGAGCAAGAAGAATACACGAGAGAGGAGATTGACTGGAGCTATGTGTAGTTTGTTGACAACCAGGATGTGCTAGATCTTATAGAGAAGGTATCCATTTCAATCGCCTTTTTGCAACTATAAAAAAATCATCTCAAATGAAAATTGTGCCCTTAAATTTCTCATCTGCAGAAACCTGGGGTTATAATTGCACTTCTTGATGAAGCCTGGTATGTTTTTCCTAAGCCATTGTGACGACTTTTCTACATGAGTCATAAAAATTTGTTAGCACGAGAATATTAGAAACTGTGTTTTTCCTTGTTGGTAGAAGCAGAATCCTTCCCTAAGTCTTATGTTGCTTCTACCTGTAAATTACCCAGAAATACAGCAAAAAGGCTGTCTATACATAACTTGGAATTGATTTTCATGTCATTCTGCAGTATGTTCCCCAAATCGACCCACGAGACATTTGCACAGAAGATGTATCAGACTTATAAAGGCAACAAGCGTTTCAGCAAGCCTAAACTTGCTCGAACAGACTTCACTATAAATCATTATGCTGGAGATGTGAGCAAGCTCCTATTCTTCTTCTTCTTCTTTTTATAACTCTCTATCTCTTTAAAAGCTAAAATTTTCAATTACTTATGTTTGCTTTCAATAGGTTACGTATCAAGCAGATCAATTCCTTGATAAAAACAAGGATTATGTGGTAGCAGAACACCAAGCTTTACTGAATGCTTCCAAGTGTTCGTTTGTTTCAAATCTCTTTCCTCCTTTGCATGAGGAGGCGTTAAAGCAGTCCAAGTTCTCCTCCATCGGTACTCGTTTCAAGGTAAGGTAACTGGACTAGCCGCATAATAGATGCATATTACTGCACTTCAACAGATCAGCATACTGAACATACTTTCGGACTACTTCCAGCAACAATTACAAGCTTTGATGGAGACCTTGAATACAACAGAACCTCATTATATCAGATGTGTAAAACCAAATACGGTTTTGAAACCAGGAATCTTTGAGAATCTCACTGTCTTAAATCAATTGAGATGTGGGGTAGGTTCTGATATGCCTGTACCTCACTAAATAGGCTTTGTCATTCAAGCTCAGTTTATCCTAAGAATGGAGATATTCTTTTGACACAAATTTTCAGGGAGTTTTAGAGGCTATCCGGATAAGTTGTGCAGGGTATCCCACAAAAAGGACATTTGATGAGTTTCTGGACCGTTTTGGAATGCTTGTTCCTGACCTTTCAGAGGGGTATGCTTCTTGCATCTCGCATTACAGGAAAAGGATCTAACTGTCAAGAATTTTTTTTTGTCTTACTGAAGTTGATCCTTGAAATACCAGATTTAGCAACATAGCTAGTCCCGATGTGTTAAGCACGATTTCACAGTTAAATTAATATGCACTCTACACCAGCTGCAGCTCGTAACACTTGATTCTCACATTAACAATCATGATGCTTCCCTGTGTGCAGATCCAACAAGAAATCTGCCTGTATAGCCATCTGTGACAAGATGTGCCTAAAGGGTTATCAGGTACTCCATATATGGAATGAAGTCTACACATCCTTCGTTTCACACAGCTTTACATGAAGCGCTTTCTTTCCTTTACATATGTACTCTTTCCCCTCAATGCTATGTTCAGATTGGGAAAACGAAGGTGTTTCTTAGAGCTGGACAGATGGCCAAGTTAGATGCACAGAGAACTGAAGTTTTGGCTAATGCTGCGAGACTCATCTAGAGGCAAATCCTGACATATTTGACCAGAAAAGACTTCATTTCTCTGCGAAGGGCTACAATATGTATGCAGAAACATTAGAGAGGTTGCTACTTCTCCTTCAACATTTCTCTTTTCTTTCACTTAATTGTGAGTAACAGCAGGATGCACTTAATAGACTGCTAAAGGGAGCTTGTAAACAGAAGTACAGGTAAGCCAATGAAAATTGCACTTGTCCAAAGGACATATAAGGGGAAACTTAGGAGCCTTTCTATATTTTGACAGAATTAGCATTTCCTACAAAATAAATTAAAAGATGCACCCCTTGCTTCCTCAATGCAGGCCAACTTGCACGCAAGCTCTATGAACAATTGTGGAGGGCTGCGACCTCAATTTGCATACAGAAGTATGCAAGGGCTCACATCACAAGAAGAGTTTACGTTCACTTGCAAGAGTCTGCCATAATTATTCAGAGTGGATTAAGAGCAATGGAGGCACAAAAAGAATATAGCTACAGACGAAGAACAAAAGCTGCTATTATAGTCCAGTTACTTAGAGTCTTGGATTGGATTTTCAACTGCAATAACATCTACACGGCTTGTATATGATTGAATGACACGGGGGAAACAGACAACAGGTATGAACCAGAGCAATGTTGATGTTGGTGAGGGAATCAGTGATTAGTAAAAGCTTATTGGTCTCTCATGTTCATAGAATCGTGCTAAATTACCAGTTAACCTATTCTTTTCCTTTCCAGGGTTTCCCAACTCCTAATTTATCCCTTCCTCCTCCCAATCCCATGCCACTGGACCATTTGCCCAGTAGCATTACTGAAGCTGTTATACAATATGGCCAAATATTATTGGAGTCAGCAATAGCACCAAAAATAACCAGCATAAGGTGGCCTGGCAATTTTGATGAACTGGATAGAAGTAGTTCTAAGAGTCCCACATTGTCACAGATGTGACAATCCATTTTAAAATCTACCACTATCTTGGGCTGAAAAAGTTTCCACATATGTAGGGGTATCAGTCAGCATAACAATCAGGACGCGCAAAAGAATTTAGGAGCCTCACATCATATTTGGAAATATGAAAATTGTTACTTCCATAACAAGGGTATTGTATCTGCTTTGAATAAATAAATAAAATTGCTTTCCATAATTTTTGTGTGGAGCAAACATATACTTGATAGACTTCTTGTAGTCTGGGTAGGTAATTTCTCGGATGTGGTGATGCTGTAAGTTCTTTTCTCATCCACATAAGTTTTTCTTCTTCTTCTATATGATCATGAGTTCCTTATTGCCACACTCCAGGTAATAGTCATAACTTGAATGAACTTTTACCCAAAAAAAAAAAAAATGGAGATTAAATGTGGCCCAACATCTTTTTGTTTTAACATCAACTCTTTCCTATACATGTAGACACAATGGCGAAGATATGAAGCTCTTCTCGCTTATTCACGACTCAAGAAGGCGACTCTTATTTTCCAATGCCTCTGGAGAGCAAAATTAGCTAGAGAGGAGCTCAAAAAGCTAAGGATGGTAATGTTCAAACTTTTATCGTATCTACATGAAAAACTAAACTAGTGTCCAATATATAATCAGGAGGCTTCTAATGCAGGCTGCCAGAGAAACAGGTGCACTTAAGGAAGCTAAGGACAAGCTTGAGAAGCGTGTAGAGGAGCTAACATGACGGTTAGAATTTGAAAAGCACTTGAGGGTATAGCATATTGAATTGCTTTGGATGAGGCTTTAAGACAAAATCAGATCATGAAACATATGCAAGAGACAATCTTAAAGTACTTTGTGCTCACTTAACGTGTAGCCTCAGTAGCATTGCCCTCTCTACTATGGTAGTTCGTTATGTGTTCTGGTTAATAGATGAGGATAACCACATTCCAATAGTTGGACAATCTTATTTGTTGTTGTAGTTCATGGCATAACAAATAGACATCTCGAAATCCGGTAATCTCTCATCAGCTTAGTATACTAGCTTTCCCAGGATATCCTTCATGGAAATACCTGTCTTTTTGTAGATTGAATTGGAAGAAACCAAATGCCAAGAAATTGAAAAGCTACAAAATTCTTTGGACAACATGCGCAGCCTACTAGATGAAGCACATGCTGCAGCAGTCATCCGTGAGAAGGAAGCAGCAAAATTAGCTATTGAACAAGCTCCTCCTATCATAAAGGAGATAGCGGTAGTGGATGATTCCAAATTGGAGCGGCTGAGAAATCATAATATGGAATTGGAGGTAATTTACTGTACTTAGCTTCAGACCTCATTCTACAAGTGGTACAGATTCATTTTTCTGGAGCTGGAAGCATAAGGGTATGCTGAAGATACACCATCACTGAAATTATGGAGGAGCTAAGATAATAGGGCTATTGAAGGCAATTATTTTGCACTCTCTTTCATTAGGGTTCGATGATTCCATCCTTACAACTTAAGACTAGGACTAAAATGTGACTATTGACTATATATTGCCAAGAAATAATTAGGAGTTAGGGCTTATGGGATACTATGTCATTACATAATGTGAATGTATTTTATTGATTAGATGAGTCGCCGAGGGTACACTTATCAAATGATAAGAAAAACTATAAATGAAGCTCAAAAATTGTGCATGGTGATGGGACACTATGCCTTGTTCCCATTAATTAGGCTGCTTGTGACAGATGCCCTGAAGATTGGAATGCTCAAGATTACAAAGAGAGCTCCATGACACTATCTATAAGTTTTCATGTATGATACAGTTCAAAACCTAAAAAAGCTTCTTGCTATGCAGAGTGAACTGGACAAATTGAGGCAAAGAATGAAGGAATTCGAGAAAAAGAATTCGGAAGTTGAAGCAGAGAACAGACAAAGGGTAAAAGAAGCTGCTGAAGCTCAGGAGAGAGCAATGCAACTTCAGGAGACTGTGGAAAGGTAGTCAAGCGAAAACTAGTAAATAATTGTCATTATATCTTAAACTGCAATTGACCAACTCTTGTTTATGCATCTTAGATTGGAAATGAATTTGTCCAACCTTGAATCAGAAAATCGTATTCTACGGCAGCAAGTATTGGTTCCACTGATAGAGGACAATTTACCGGATGAATTGCATGAGTAAGAACATAGTCTTTCACATTTTAGGTGCACCTCTTGTTGTTGTTACCATTCAAAGAGATTAGTGGCTTATTACCAAGAAAGAGCTGACTGGTCTGATTTACAATATCGTCTCTGCCATCATTAAACAAATGAAATGGTTGAACTACAACACCAAAATTTAAAGCTGCTTATGTAGGTTGTCTTATACTATAGCACACATTTTAGTTCCATGTTTCCGGTTTTATACCTTTTTTATTTCTTTTCATATTGTGCCTCATCACGGAATTCATCTTGATACCAGAGCATAAAGACTCCATCAATCCATGTGTCTATCCCCTTGATCAGTCTTTACATGTAAAAGAGGAACTATTGCTTGTAGCAGCGACTTGTCTTTAATGAGCTCTCAAGCCTTGTAGTAGTGACCTGTCTTTAATGAGCTCTCAAGCCTGGAGAATTTTAATGTAGTTCATTATCATTTGCTACCATCTTAAGAAGAATCCAAGCTCTCTTTTCGCAGTCTGAAGACCGAGATTCTGAACTTGGAATCAGAGAATGAAATCCTCCCGAAGCATGTTGCCACAAGGGAGCAAACAACTACCTTTGGAAGGAAAGCAACACATGTTAAGGTCTGCTATAGTTACTACCAGCCCTTTTCTTATACAAGGACTTACAGTCACTAAACATCATAGGTGATTGGTGCAGATCCAGGAAAATGGACATCTAACAGATGAAGATAATGGAACAAAAGTATGAGCATCTTACTGGGAATGGTTCGACTGTAAGACTAGAAAAGTAGAGCTTCTTTTGAATTATGAAGACCTGAAAAATTACTTCCCTGCAGGAGTCAGGACAGTCTGTCTCCCTTCTGTCAAGACAAAGATTCTTAACATTGAGGCAGCAGCTATTAGCTACCCTAAAACCCTAAATCCTACTAGAGGTGTCAAAATGGGTCATAAACCCATGTTATGACTCACTTTTAGTTAAATAGGTTAAATATAGGTCAAGTAAAACTTAAATATGAATCATAAATCAATCTTCAAATGTAAAGCAAAAATATAAATAGGTCTCAAATTGGTTGGAGTTATAACTCATTTCCAACCCAAGCCCTACACTCTCTTTCCCTCTTTAACTTTATAAAAAAAAATTCTATGAACTTTGAAATTATAATAATTTTTATATTCCCTTTTTCTTTTCTTTTTTTTCCTTTTTTTCTTTCTTTTCCTCATTCCGCAGGCGGTGGCCGACACGCCGACAACACACCTGGCCAAGTGAGGTTCAAATTCACCTGCCTCAAGCAAGCTCGAGATTGCCAACAATTGGCTAGATCCGGCGAGGTCGTGACCTTGCTAACTACTAGCAAGGCTCAAGCTTGCCAATGTCGGATGAGCTCAATCTAGCTGATCAGGCAAGGCTGAGGCCTCATCGATGTTTAATGATGCTCGAGCCTTGTTGATCTTGCGAAAATCGAGCTTACCCACATTAGCCGAGCTCAAGCTCACTTGTCGCCAGTTGGAAGCTATCATCATGGTTGGTAGTTGGCCATAGAAGAAGAAAATAATAATAATAATTTTTATTTTTATTTTTATTTTTTTAAAAGAAACTTAAAAATAATTAAAATTCGATTTTTTTTTTTTAAAAAGTAATTATAAATTCGACTTTTTTAAAATTTATTTTTCAAAATATTTCAATTTAAAGGTATTCATTTATTTACTAATTTTTTATTATTTAATTTACTTTTAAGGTTTAATGTGAAGTTTTTATTCAAATAATTTATAAGTAAACAATTTAAAGTGTATTAAATGAAAAGGAGTCGATTTTTTTAAAATTAAGTTAAATAATATAAATTGGATTAAATATTGAATTGGTATAAATTATCAAATTTATATTATATAAAAATGAATAAATATAAATTAGATCATTTTCGATACGGTTCAAACCCCTAGTCTCCGGTAGAAACCTTACGTTCCCAGGCTTGCAGGACGACTGGGTTTCGCGGCCTTCTCTCCCTCTCCCTCTCCCTGTTGGCCTCCTCTTCACTTGAGCGCTCACTATCATCTGACACAACCGCAGCTCTTCCGTTTCCCTCGTTGCCCCGCCCTGCCCCCTCTCTCTCTCCCCTCTGCCCTACACTCAACACCCCTCCCCTCGTTGCTCCGGCTCCTCGCTGTCGCGATTCCACTTGTTGTTTCCAAGTCGCCAGTTCAAGCGTCCTCCTTGAAACCGCACCGATAACCACCATCCGCCGTCCTAGTAGTTTGGCCCCCGCTCGCCGCTGACAATCTGTTTCGCTGCATCCGCTGTAGCCGCTCGCCAGTGTTGCTCCTTGTCCCCACGAATGGCGGTTTGTTATCACTCCGTTGGTGAATCGCTTTGAGCTGAATCAGACCAAGCTGTGCCGTTGTCTTTGACACCTCAAGTTGGCCTCATTTTACGGACGCCTTTGTTGTCGAGGTAAAACCAAGTTTAAATTTCTCCCAAGTTCACTAGAAATTGGTCCGGTCCGTTATACTGGTGATCCACCGTGTTGGTTCCATGCCTCAATTGGATGTTTGAGTCTGTCTTTCTGAAACCAAATGTTGATTCATGAATTAGTGGCGGACATAATAGAGGAATTGAATGAGAACTTGGTGCAAAGTCATCTGATCTATTTTAGGAATTCATCACATGCCTAATCAGATTTTAGCATAGGAGTAAGACCAAGAGATTGTGTAAATTACATGTGAGATGTCTGCTGTCCAGATTTCAAATTGCGTGAACGCATGCTTTGTGATAAATTTCTGGCTTAATTAGGTGTAATCATGTCATTAGGTGATAGGATCCACTTATATTTGTCGGGTGTCTGCATGTCGATCTTGAAGGTTGAATGAGTTTTTGGATACATGTTCTCACGCTTTCAGGTCATGTTCAGTTTGGTAGTTAATGCATTTTCACCACATGTTACATTTACGTGGATGCTCATGTGGAATTGCATCATAGATGCTCATAGTAAAAGTTTGGACGGCAGAAATGCAAGGAATATGGATCTTTTTATCGAAGGCAAGCTCGATCAGAAGAGCAGATCTGAAACACATCTGTTTAGCAAATGCCCGACTTGTGGTGTTTTCTCGCTTAATGTCTGACACACAAATGGAAGAACATGAATATGATAGCACAGTGATTGCTGATATTCAGAAAGCAAAAGGTAAAAGTGCAGCTGGCTCCCGGCTTTCGTGCATTGCAGATGACACTGCATATGATGTTGTGAATTTGGTATGTGTCCTACAGTATGTTGTGCTCTTTTTTACTGCTATGACTGGCATTATTATCCGAGTATCACTAATGCGGACCAAATTTGTTGCCTCCTTGCAGATGTCACATCATAATGCTGCGGCCTTGGTCATCAAGTCCAGAGAACTGAACTCTATTGCAGGAACTGTAACCAAGACAGGTTAAAGTTTTATTTTCTTCCACATGTAAGAACTTGTATGACATGAGTGTTTTACACCAATCGGAAAAGTGTCACTCATTTTTTCCTTATGATGGAGCATAGTTTTCAGAGGTCACTCTATGTAAGGAAGTATGGATACCGGTGATCAACTAATAAAAACTCAGCAGCGTGTTTTATTGTTCCATATTTATGTTCATTTAGCATGATGAAAGTCTTATGAGCAAGCAAACAGTTGATAGGTGCTGTGTGCAATCTCTCAAGTGTTCAATGAAATCTCAATGGAGGCTCTTCAAGGATGTTATTTTAATTCAAATGATACTTCTGATTTGTTTCATCTGCATTCACAGTTAGGGTTCCTTAATGATTTGCTAAATGTTTTTAACCATCTTGATAGAATGAGGTGTCTATAGAAGTGTGCATGATTGTATGGATCGGTAGTCTCTTAGTTCAGCAATTGTAGGGAATTCCTTTCAATCCTTTTACTTGGCACATTACAGCCTTTCAGCCACTAAGCTTGGCACATCCTTAGGTTTTACTTATGTTAAGGCGCGATGTGCTGTCTCTATTGTGCGGCAACTTATTCAGGATTAAGGAGATTCTTTTGACATTGCCAATATTAGCACTACATGGTTTAGCAATTCTAATGCAATGTATCAGGAATAATCATTAACAGAAACTAACCTATTTTCAAACTTGAGAGAAATATTCACAATGCCAATGCATTGAACTTAGCTAAATAGTCAGCTGAGCTAGTACTTCTATCTCAGTTTATCTATATGCTCTATATACTTAGCATGAATTGGGGACACCATGATGGGGTCTCCTAGAACTGATCTAGTGTAACAAATCTATACTTGTCATAGTGTGATCTATTATGATGGTTGCATCCTTTCAAATTAAATAAAAAAAAGTATTACAAAAACTATCTTCTTCTCATCTCCATGTCTGATTGTTATCATATATGTGGCTTCTCAGGGTCAATGCTTAGCGGCGGCTTTGTCAATGCCAATTTCAATTCAAAGTCTCCTAAATTTGCTCATTCAACCAGAGGTTTTTGCACCCTTGTCAATGATGAGCCACTACATACTAGTCCACACATGGATGTGAGAAGGGTTCATTCTGGCAAGGTTGACCTTATACATGGCAAAGTTCAACCAATAGACTTTACCAAAGTTGATATTAATGATCTTCCAACTGTTATCATCGTTGGACGACCAAATGTAGGCAAGTCGGCATTGTTCAACCGGTAGGTTTGACTTTATTACCTCTGTGTCAATCAATGCAACAAGTATTGTTGTGTTGGCAAGTCTTGACAAATTCTTTCCCTATATTAATTACTTAGGTATTGTGTAGTTTGATCCGGAGGAGGGAGGCTCTTGTGTATAACACTCCGGAGGACCATGTCACAAGAGATATACGAGAAGGCATTGCCAAGTTGAGTGATCTAAGATTTAGAGTGTTGGACTCTGCCGGTTTGGAGATGGCTGCATCTTCTGGCTCAATCCTGGATAGAACTGCAACAATGATTGCAAATGTTCTTGCTAGGTCCCAATTTGCCATCTTTCTGATAGATGCTAGGTAAGCTCTTACTTGCAGCTGTCAATTCTGTACTACCTTCTTGCTGTCTTTTACATACAGCAGAGGCACTGTGGGAAGATTATGAAGGATATGTGTAAAATCACCTAGAACATCTTATTGGGATGCATAATTGCATCCTTGCAAATATCTATAGTCATTTGCTCCCAAGTTGTGTGCTTCCTGTTTGGAGTATGAAAAGATATCTCAGTGTTACCTCCCATAGTTGATTTCACTTTGTTGGTTTCCTCATGTTCATAATGCACATGACTTTGTTTGTTAATGGGATGTGTTCTGATTAACAGAGTTGGTTTGCACCCTTTGGATTTGGAAGTTGGGAGGTGGCTGCGGAAACATGCGCCTGGGATGAGACCTGTAGTTGTAATGAATAAATCGGAATCACTGGATGATGACAATGGCTCTCTTACTGTTTTAGCTGCGGAAGCCAGCAGACTGGGGTTTGGCGATCCTATTGCTATATCTGCTGAGACTGGTTTAGGCATGGCAGAGCTATATCTAGCTCTTAGGCCTCTCCTTGAGGATTATATGATTGATGTTCTGAATGGTAAGAGTTGCTTGATGTGTTCATGAAAACTTACTTTTCTGTTGTAGAGTGTGGGGCTCTCTGTCTGTGTTGTACCTATGGGAAAACTACACAAGTCCAAAACCTTAGGTACAGAATGCAGTCAAGTCATAAACCTCTCTCTCTCTCTAGCCAGCATCAAAGGAGTTCCTCAAATGAGATCTCTCCCGATCCCTCATTTGCCTTCCTTATAATCAATTACTGTGCTTCACCTTCATCTGTCTAATAGCTTAAGTTTTCAAATTAGTAGGCCTTTGTTCCACAATTTGCACAACCTAATTACCTTTTTCTTCTATTCTAGACCATGACAATGCCTCTAATGAGAAAAGTTGTTCCAAATCCAATGAGGTTGAGGAGTCTAAGTTGCCTCTCCAGCTTGCAATAGTTGGGAGACCCAATGTTGGAAAGTCAACATTGTTGAACACTTTGTTACAAGAAGATCGCGTTCTGGTTGGTCCAGAAGCTGGTCTAACAAGAGATTCAGTTAGGGCTCATTTTCAATTTCAAGGCAGAACTATCTATCTGGTAAGTGTCGACATTTCAGTCATCACCTTTTGTCAAGGGTTTTTAAGGTTGCACAAGTTTGGGACATTATATAGAATGAGCATGGCTATTTGGTTGGTGTGCTGACTTGCTTTCTTGCCTTATTGTTTTCTTTGAAATTTTCGGTAGTTACTTTTCTTTGCAGAGAAAATTTCTTTGTATGTCTCTCTCTCCCCCCACCCCCCAACTGCATTTGCAAATGTGTAATCGAAAAAAATTCCCCCCTTGGTTATTGCCTTTTAAGATGGCTTGTCTTGATATGAACTACTCCTAAGTTATTGTACTGCATGTCTCCATCCTTTACGGATCTGCTGTACTTCAACCTGATCTACATGACTGAACCAGTTATATCTGGGTTGGATCATGTGTATGCATTCAGGTTGAGAATTCTATTGGGGTTGGAAGTTTTCCAGCCCAATTCTTTAGAGGATTTGAACCCGCTGCAATGTTTGTTTCACTGCTGGTGTCCTTGCTCAGTGATAAATATGTTATTACTGTTTATCCAGTGTTCTATCAAATGAATAGTATTAGTGAACTAAAGCTTTTCAGTGTCTTTGCTCGGATCAAGTTTCTTTTATTGGCCTTTCCTCATTGTAAGAACTTCTGTTAACTCTAAATGTGATTGTTGTCTTTAGAATCACTTTTTGACTTTTGATTCTAACATGAAGTATCTTCTAGGTTGACACAGCAGGCTGGTTGCAAAGGACAAAGCAAGAAAAAGGACCATCTTCCTTGAGCATCATACAGTCCAGAAAGAATCTTATGCGTGCACATGTGGTAGCTTTAGTCCTTGATGCAGAAGAGGTTTGTTATAAGATTCTTTACTGTGCACTTCATCCAACTATGACCTCATAAGTTCAATTTATGACTTTGTGAAAATAATATAACAAAGGGATGCTTATCTAATAGCAGAGACTTTAGCTGAGGGATGATTAGAGCATTTGTTACTCATTATAGTTGATGCCTTGATTAATAGATTCGATTGTCGGAACTACTCTGGATGCATTTTTTGCCCCTACCTTGTTAGATTGCTCAAGCAAAACGAAGCATGAAGCATGCCGAAGTGGTCATAGCCAGACAAGCTGTAGAAGAAGGACGTGGGTTGGTTGTGATTGTCAACAAGATGGATGTCCTTAGAGGGAAGAAGAACTCAATGTTATATGAAGAGGTGATGAATGCTGTTCCAGAAGAAATCCAGACTTTGATTCCCCAGGTTTGCCTTTCTAATAAATGTCCCTCCTGTGATGCTACTTTTTCTTCACAAGCATTTTATGGGATAGCTCATTATGCTATTTCCAGTCTCCTTTGTAGTAGCCCTTTTCCTCTGTCTGTGGGTGTTAGTATAGATTTCTAAATGATGAAAAAAAGATATGCCCATAAGAAGATTTGTTGCATGAATTTCTCCCTTGTCTCTACCCATCTGTTGGAGTTTCTTCAATCAAATTATATTGATCCAACATTGCAAACTGACAACTGTTTCATACCTAAAAAGTGTGCCATTTTTTATGGAACTATTGGAATGCTTTTATTGTGACTAGAAGAGTCTTTCACTGCATGCCTACTTTTGCTCATCCTGTCCTGACGGATTGGTGATTATATAATCTCTTTAATGGACTTTGAACAATGCAATATCAGACATGTCTCTCATTAGTTAGATCGTGAGGGCACCACTTGGACCTGTACCTATCAAAAAGTGGTTTCCGATGGAGACATGCCTATCTTGTGCAACCTGTTGCCCCTAGTCTCATGTTCACAAAATTCTGTTGAAAGAGTTCTCCAGAAATTAGATTGATAGTCCACTACATTTACAAATCTGTGTTTCCATGAACTTATTTGAGCAGTTGGAAAATCAAGATGTCAAAAGTTAAGCTGGTATTTTGGGCATAGATTGTCGTATCAGTAACTCCTGTGTTTGTTTAGGAGATCAAACGAGAGGAATGTCCTTATTAGTAGACTAATGTTCAGCGGTCCATAATGAGATATGGTTTGATGCCTTAGCATGTTTTTAAGTAAAGAGGAACTTGGCTGGAGTAATTGACATGGCTGTTTGACAGGTGAAGTCTATACCTGTTGTTTTCATATCTGCATTAGAGGGTAGGGGCAGGATTGCTGTCATACACCAGGTCATCGATACGTATGAGAAATGGTGTCTAAGACTGCCAACAGCTCGTCTTAACCATTGGTTGCATAAGGTTAGTCTTCTACAACGCTTGGTCTTCTCTAGTTCTTCCAACAATTGACTTGTGTATACCACTGGCCAGTGCCAAGTGCGTGTTGGGAGTATTCGATTGCCATGATGCAATTTACAACTCTCTCTCTCTAGGTTATGAGCAGGCACTCTTGGAAAAATCAGGCTGCCCAGCCCAAGATCAAGTACTTCACTCAGGTGAAAGCTAGGCCACCCACTTTTGTTGCCTTTGTCAGCGGGAAGACACAGCTATCAAACACGGACCTCAGGTTTTTAACAAGGTCATTGGAGGAAGACTTTGAATTAGGTGGAATTCCGATCAGGATCATACAACGGTCATTTTTAAAAAGAGATGGCAGTAGCTGTAGAATTAGTACCCAATCTTCAAGCAAAATGGCAGAAAGAATCTCATCTGATAAGAGGGCAGCTGCTGTTTAGGGAATAACTATCTTAGATTGACAATGTTGAGGGTATTTGAAGTTAGCACCTACCTTCTTAACCCCAATAATATTGGGTAAAAGGAGATAATGTAAGGAGGTGCCAAAATAGAAGGTGAAAAAGAAAATGGTATGTAATCTTACTGGCTGATGGAGTTGATCTTCAAAGACGAGCCATATGTACAGAATTTTGTCAGATATTATGAAAGGAATTTTGTTGGGATATCAGTTAATTTGGCCTTTGAGCAGTTGATAGGATGTTGGCCAATAGCCAGCACTTGCTTTTGTTTCAAGTTGCATTCCGGGGGGCCAACACCTCTGATTTGTGTTTCTTTCAATCAAGGGGACCTAATACTGAGCCAATGATGTTCAGCAAGTTTGGTCGATAGTTCTTAGCTAATGTACTCATGATTACTTTCCCCGATTATATTTCTAGATCTTGCAGAATTTGACCCATCCTTATAGAAGCCATATGCTTGATTGAAATTCATTTTTCAACAATTAACAAAATATTTTAAATTTTGTGATGGCATTCTCTAAACTGGTCGAGGATAAATTCGCCTTAGTTGTCTTCTAACTTGACCATTGTCAAATTGACAGGCATTATTCTCTAGGTTTTAGTGTCATGCACAAGTAGAAAATTAATTTAACCAAATATCTCGTGGAGATTACAAGAAATATTGGGTTGTTCCTGATTATACTCCAAGTGCCAATTCGAATTTGAGAAGTTATGGGTAGGTAGCTATTTTGATGTGCACACGATTTTGTCTCCCTATGCGAACATTTTTGTGATTGAGCAGCAGATGTAATTGGGTAGCCCTGTCAGCGTAAATTGACAGTTTGACGATTGACGATCAGTTGAGCCTATGATCTCTGTAACAAAATATGGCATCAGGCCTTTCATAGTTTTGTACAGGAAACTGAAAATGCATAAATCAGTTTATGAAATATCAAATACTACTAAAATAATAGAACCATCAGTGCTCCAAAAATCTCTATAACACTTGCTTTTGCCCTCGGAAGTAAAAATTAGTCAGTCTGCATTGTCCTGGGCATTTGCATTGAAGCGGTCAGCATCCTCATCTCTACCATCTTCTCCACCATAATTAACCCAAGGCAGGATTGACTCAAACAGGACAGCCAAAGCACTCCTGTCAGCCACATTGCGGACCGCATGTGCACCATCGGCTGGATTGGCAACTTGGTCCTGAACAAGCACTCCACCTCCCATCCCCGGCTCACCCATAAATTGTTGCATATTTTCAGGAGAAATCGATGCCATGGAATCAGAAAAATCAGAAACCAAGAGATGGCTGTACCTGCATCCCCAAAGGGAAGTTAAAAAAGAGTAAAGAGAAGCCACGCTTGTCAATAAGTAGCAACAACACAAAAGTCACAAGTAACTATTACTCAAAACTCTGCTAATCGATGAACAAACCACATAGGAGAGGAAAACAAAATCCAAACGTTCTAAATAGTATTTGACCTTATCCGCATGCATCTTAGCATTTTCCTTAATGAACCCAGCATTCATCATCCCATTCAGTAATTGCAATATTATCAAAACTAAGGATAGAAAAGGTAACTAGCACAACCCAAAATAGAAGGCTCACTCATTTTTGGTGGATGAAAAAGCTTCTCTCCTCACACAGGCCCAGTCCTCTGTGTCACTTCCATTAGTTTCTACTGTTTCAACAACCAGCTCCACAGTGTCCCTTAGCAACTTTTGCAGACCAGGAAATCTCCATATAAGATAATTCCTCTCTATGTATATATTAACAAGGTGATCCAGGGATGGTATTCCCATATGCTCTGATCGGAAGAAATGATGTTTGACTGTTTTTAACCAGAACTGATCCTTCAGAGGAACCTTTGTTACCAGTTTCTTCAACACTGATGGATGAAGCATAAGCGCCTGCTTCAGAAGATCAACCGATGATGCCTTCGCATCATTATCATGCACATCTGCTTGAAGATCCTCTTGCTCAAGATAGAAGCGGCAGATGGCAAGAGAGAATGAAAAATTTGGAAACAACCATAAAGAGTTGTCACTTTTATATTTTTGGAGAAATCTTCTAACCATGAATATTCTTCTGCCCTCAGGGCAAAGTAGTCAACACAGAACAAAGCCCCCATTGGATCATCTATGTCCAATGAAAGCAGTAGCTTGCAAACTTCTAATGCAGATCGATGACAGCCTCGCCTTTCCAAATTGTTCATGTGTATGAATAGTGTCTTAAATAGAGGCCGGTTTGTCTCGTGGTTGTATTTCAATTGGATACTAGCCTGCCATGGAGGAAACAGAGGATGCCACGCACATTCCAGGGCATATAGGCACTTGCCAATGGCATCTGCTGCCATTTGATGCTCACCAACAATTCTAAAGTACTCAGCAATTGTCAAAAGTGAGTCCAAGTGATAAGGATGGTATAACAGAACACTTGCTACAGCATTAAAATCATGAATAGCTTTGGCAGCTTCGAATGCCCTCTGAGCTTGAACATAAGATGATGACTGGACATATCTGTTACACATTTAAGTATTTAAGAATGTCAGCACTTAGTATGCAAAAAAATATACACAAGCTAAAAGATGCAATATACATCCAAACTCTTGGTAAATTGTCGACTACAAGAAGCATACAGCACATGTTGGCAAATATTCCAGCCATGTCTATGGAGCTCCTACCAGTCCATCTAAACATGACTGAAGGAAAGAGTTAATGAGTTGATTTAGTAAAACATGAAAAGATCTCCTACATCAAAGAATGATATTGAGCATACTTAACGTGTAAATCCACTTTAGTGTCCCCACATATAATTGCTTGTGGAGGATATACAGAGAGCTTCCTTCACCATGTACATAACCCAAACAGCAAAACGAACCAACTAAATATAACCACATTAGATAATCAGAACATCTTTTCTTCAGATACAGGCATTTAATCATGAAGGAGTTCAGTAGTCAAGCATCAATGACGTCTTTGGGTAACTCACTTTAGAGTGACGTTATAGAGTCCAGACAATGAACATCTTAAATAGGAGCAGATGCAAAGGTGAGATCACATATGGTTCTCACATGCATTGCTACCATACCATCAAGAGACTATTGAATGAATTACAAATTGAAAAACCTCTCTTGTTGAGCAGAAATTCAACACGAGCTTGTTCCATAGGTATTATTCAGTGTCGACCACTCAATCAGGTGAATCTCAAACTCATATACCATGAAATTCAGTGCCACAAGGTAGGACTTTCATACTCACAACCTCATCTGCTAGTATCAACATCACTGGTGCGCCTACTTAAGTGGTGTGCATAAAGGCACATTAATTTGAGATTCCAAAAGTCACCCACCACAATGGATGCTACCATCCTAAGGTGCTGCCTAACCAAACCAAGATGCTCAACAGATGAGCCTTCACACTGCTTAGGTCCATGACTCTAAAATCACAAATACCTAACACTGACCAAAATCAATGTATGCCTTACCCTAGGACGATTACCAAATTTGAAAATTAAGCACAGGCCGCCAAGCATTTATCAATGTGATTGAAATATTCCCGATTCTATACAGGTATTAAATTCCTCACACTCCCAGGGGCAAAATTGCAGCCTCCAATCATTCTAAGAAGCGGATTCTCATTATGAATAACCTCATTTTCTCCAAAAGAACCATATGCACAGCAAAACCAGCGAAAACATTACCGAGAAAAACCGAAACATGATTCTTACCTAAGGTGGTTGCGCCCATCGCTTGCTTCCAAAAATTCCATGGACAAGGATCCATCCCAGCGAGGCCAATGGTCCAATGGAGTGACAAGTATTGTCTTTCTAGAATTATGGCTTCCACGTCTTCCCCCACGTGTGTGTCTAGAACTGCCCACTTGACTACTTTCAAATGACTTTACAACCTTAGACCCAAAAATTCTTCGCAGCTCCATTTCAGCATTTAGATACTTTTGATTCACTTGTAATACGGAAACTGCTTGTTCTTTTACATCACTGTGATGATCTTTTCTGTCCTCATTTTCATTTTTTACGTCTATCGATAAATTTTCCAGAATCTGGTCAAAGTCTGAAGATTTTTTAAGTCCATTGTGGTGTGAAGATTCCTTCTTTTCTCTCTTTTTCTTCTTTTCCTTGTTTTGTGGTTGGATGATGAAACCGCCTCAAGAGTGCTTCCTAGCAGAGTTTTCTCCTGTCCACCAAAGTTTCCTCTTGATTGTGCATCAACTGCAGCAGATTGAAACTCCTGCAGGTAGAGCACTCTTATTAGACAGATCAAATGTTTGTGAACAGGATGATAAGTACAGATAGAAAATAGAACTATATCACACCCAGAAAGCACACAATATAGATCAGACCAAACTCAAGCAGGAGTTAAGGATGAATCTCCACAAAATTATAACATAACTGCAATGAGGAAATAAGTGAAATAGCAAGTTTCATACAAGGCTATCATCTGTGACTTATCAGACTTCACCTTATAAAGACTCTACAGGTTGTCTCAGAAAGCACACAATATAGATCAGACCAAACTCCAGCAGGAGTTAACGGTGAATCTCCATAAAATTACAAGAGGAAATAAGTGAATTAGCATGTTCCATACAAGCCTATAATCTGTGACTTATCAGACTTCATCTTATCAAGACTCTAGAGGTTGTCTCCGACAACTGTAGCTAAATTGATGATTAGTTACTTAGTCTTGAATCGGTACACATCGAAATGTCTTATATGCCATCAGTACCTAAACGGTGCTTTTACCAAGGCAGACAGTAACAGAGGCTGGAGCTGAATTCATATGACCATGATATCCATATAATACTGCCCCGTCAATGTTTATCGGATCACATACAATTACTAATTGTGCTTACTAAAGTTCTTCAATACACATGGGCACCCATGCAAACTTGGAATTATGCGTGACATGCAAATTTAAGAAGAAAGAGTCCTTAACCAAGATTGTGGTCATGTGTGAAGATAAATATCGGAAGAACAAATGGAAGCCTTTTCGACTTCTATGGTGTTCAAAAATATCATAAAGTACACACTATAATGGACTAAGGCCTAGAACAACATAATACTGAATAAGAAAAGAGTCTTCTGAATACTTGGTTTGTTGATAACAGATGAACTCATCATGTTGATCCAGCTTCAGATACTTATCATAAAACCTGATAAAATTCCCCACTAGAAGACAAGTGTGCCTCACAAGCCCCACGAGATGAGGAGCTCACAAAACACAGCATGGGGACAAAAAAAGAGTCTCATAAATTAGAACATTTAACGTTTGAGTTTTCCACATAATCAATTCAACTGATTTGAATGCATAGGAAGATCTGGTCATCAGCATGTAACCAAACCCATCCATCTACCTAGCCTGATAAAGGACCCATCTAGTCACCTCAGTGGAATAGCATGAAATAAAGAAAAAGATAGATGCATGTCTTCTTTGCCAACTTGCTGCCTAACCCGGTTATGTAAGTGAAACGCTCAGTTTGCTTTCACATCCTTCTTCTACCTAGGATGCATCCTTTGCCCCCACCTCTGGATGAATTTCGCAAGCCCAAGATTGCTGCCAGGACATTCACTCTAATCTAGCACATCTTCACAAGCAATTAATTCTCTTTTCACCAAGTTTATCTTGACAACTGAAATAGCATCAAAGCACAGTTACAATACATCCGAGATGAGAAACTTCGCGTCACGCTAGTTCTAGGGACAAATGAAGGTCAAGTATTCTCCAAAAAGAGGCCCGAACAATACAGAGACATTGTCAATTCATCCTTTTGTGTATAAATTGAATCGAATTTCCTCCCCGATCGCACCAGTGACAAGAGAAATTGCACCCGGGGTGTGTCCAATTAGAGTTCCCGGGTGGCTTCAAAGCTTATGCGATAAGTATAGGGAATTTGATCATATGGGAAAAGAAAAGAAAAGCGAACTGGGAATATGGGGTCGAACCGATTCAGGGACGTCTTGGTCGTCACTTTCGTCGTTGTCGTCGTTGCCGAGGAGATCGAAGGGGTTCTTCTTAGAATCGGGAGATTTGGAATCACAGTCCTCGTCCTCCGACAATGGTAGGTGCAGCTGCTGCGCTTCTTGTTCTTTCAGGATTTTCTTCAGCAACCTGCCCGACATCCTCTCTCACCTCCACTCCAAAATCCTGCCACCCACAAAACGAAGGTCGAAGAAAGCCGAGCAAAGGCCGTCTGCAATCGCAATATAATGGTTGGTGTCGAAAAACGAAACGATGATTCTCGGACATTTAATGGGTCGGAGTCGGACAATCAAAATGCCATCGTTTTTGTCTTTCGGACTCGGAGTGGCGTCCAGGAAAATTTCTCGTATCCAATAGTGCATTGAAGCCCACCTAAATCTTCTCCCCCCGAAGGACCCATGGATTACTCGGGGATTCACATAACTTGAACCATTTATGATCAATTTATCACAATCATATTTTCTTGAAGGGATGATAAGTATATTAAAATCTTAAATTTATCACAAAAATATAATTAAACCTTAAAAATTTTAAAAAGTATAATCGAATATTAAAATTTATCAAATTAAAATAATTAAATTATTTTGTTAATTTCGTCTAATTCAACTAACAAAAACACTATGTGTCTTTTTTATTAGGGGAAATACCACAAAAAACCCCAAATTATGCCACTTTGAGATAATTTTACCCTAAACTTTTTTCCATCAAAAACCTCAAATTATGCCACTTGAAATAATTTTACCATAATGTTTTATTGTACCACCAAAAACCCTAAATTATGTCATTTGAGACAATTTTATCCTGAACTTTTTTTTGTGTCATCAAAAACCTCAAATTATGCCATTTGAAACATATTCACCCAAAAAATTTTAACTTAAGGAATTTCCGTCTTTTTTCTTTTCTCTTTTTTTTTCTTTCTCCCTCTTTCCTTTGCCATGGTCGGAAAACCAGTGAGGGCCACCCTCGCCGACGACAGAGTCAGGTGAGGGTGGCCCTCGCCAGGGAGGGTTGCCCCCAACCAAGCAAGGACCACCCTCACTGGTTCTAGTGAGGGTGAGGACTGCCCTCACCGAATGCCATCGTCGACAAGGGCCAACCTTGCTGGCAACCCTATGCTGGCCATGGCAGAGGGAAGAGGGAGAAAAGAAAATTAAATAAATAAAAAGACGAAAATACCCTTTAGTTAAAAAATATAAGTATCATAGTTTAAGATTTTTTGTGGCACAAGAAAAAGTTGATGATAAAATTATCTCAAGTGACATAATTTGGAGTTTTTAGTAGCAAAAAAAAATTTAGGGTAAAATTGTCCCAAGTGACATAATTTGAGATTTTTGATGGCATGAAAAAAAATTCATAATAAAATTGTTCCAAATGGCATAATTTAGAGTTTTTGGTAGTATTTTCCATTTTTATTATTAGTCAAACACATGGCGCCAATGCGGCACTCCTTGGACCGTCCAAAGGGGGTTAGATTTGGGAAGGCATGGATGGAAGTTGCTGAAGAGGAGTCCCTCGTCGCCCACGCGGTGTCTCTTGCCTCTTTTTTAATCTTTTTACAAAAATTAGCTTTTTATTTTTTTTAATTCTTAATCCTTTTTCTATCGTCCTTTTTTTTTTCCAAATTTTTAATTTTAATTTTTTTGAAGTGACCTTGGTGGGTCACATTGGTGCCACGTGTGTTGAAAAAGTACTAAAAAAAGGCACGTTTATTAAGTATTATGGGACTCAATTATACATTTACAACAAATTTTAAGAATTCTAATTCACTTATCCCCTTGTCAAAAATATGTAAGAAAAGCTCATTGTCTACATTGTTTTCTCTATGTTAATTAGAAAATCAACCAAAGACATGTCACTTGTGTTATTTGGTATATATTCAAAGAAAAAAAAGTCAGGTTAACTTTATCAAATTTGTACAGTGGAATATCAATATCCCAAATTTTTTTACATCTCACCAATACTCTCAAACGTATATCAATGATCCAATAATTCCTTCAATCACCATTTCATCGAAAATGGCTATTTAAAATCATTAGTGACGTTGTACACATTTTTAACGGCCATTTGACAAAATGTATTTTCAAATCATTTGAGGTATTGGTAAACGAAAGAAACTTTAGATATTAGTGTTTAATGAGAACATGGTCAAAGGAATTTTTCCTTCTCTTTTTCATGGGAAAATATCACTAATATTCTCTTTCCATTTTCTTTGAAATTGAAAATAATCCATGTACTTTTTTGTCATTTAAAATATTTCACATTCTTTTTAATGACAAGTTTTGTTAAGACGGACTGTTTTGTAATTAACTCAAGCTATTTTTCTTTTCAACGTCCTAATTGGTATTTGAGAGGAGCAATTTAACTGGATAGTTTATCTTTTAAATAACTGCGTGTGTTGTTTTGAACTAGGAAAAGGGTATATGAATTCATATTCTGAAAAAAACTATACGTATCAACTAATGGAATTGTACTTCTTTGTTTTTTCGAATTGATGGAAAAGGACGAAGAGGGGGTAACAGGGAAGTTAGCCACTCTGGAAAGTGTAGAACAGAATTCATTGGGTCTAAAATGGAAAAATCCCTTAGATATACTGAAGCATAACAAGTATCAAGTTTGCATATTGACCCGACGTTACATTGATAAAAATGCTGCCTCATTTGGTGATTTTCTCAAAGCATAAGTACAAAGACATTAAAGAAAAGCTTTAGTAAACTATGACAGGATGGTATGGGGATAGCATTGCCTTGTGCCTTTCTGGCGGTCCTTGAACTCTCTTGCTCCAGATCCAAAGGACTCTTTGTTGAGTTGTATTCTTCTAATTGAAGTCAGAAAGCAGATGTACAATCTGCATGTGCTCAACGTCATCTCCATTAGGAAATAGCAATCGTCAGAGGATAACATGGTCCACCGGCATGAAAGTCATTTAGAAGTGGGAGGATTTGGAGCCCTGGCCATTCTATCTAGCAGATTCAGAAAGCGAAAGGCGAAGCAAGTTGGCGGTGGAGGAAAATCCCACCACAACTGGAGAGCTATCATGGCAAACTTTGGAAAGGGGAAAGAGCAAGTACTACGTCCAATACTTGATATTTGCTTTGCCAGGTTGACCTCTACATGCCCTTCTGCTCGCATTTGAAGAACGTGCCTGATGTTAGATGGCAACTTTCAAGTTAACCAAGAGAACCGTATTTGACATGATTTAAATTATTTTAATGTTTGTAACATTATATACAATTAGGGATTCATTTTACATGCTGATTTCTCACATTATATTTTCATATATTTAATGTTCTAGACAATTAGAAACAATTGCATCGGACCTCAGACACCTCATTTGATAAAAGCTCCGCCCCCTATGTTAGTAGCTTGCGGGATGTTCGTGAAACTCATGCTCTTTCGTTCTACTAAATATCAGAAAAAGGAAAGAACAAAAATTATGAGGACACCTTGATACCTCTCCAATGGCTAATTAATAATATTGTAGACGAGGAAAAGCTCTGCTATTAAAATCGGAGGAAAGAAAAAAAAGTCAAAAGGGAAACGCCAAGAAAGTAGTACTACAGTTTCAATTCTTTAGATCCCGCAGGCAAGAAGGGCTCCCACCACCCGTATTCATACTTTGGATAAGGCGCAACCCAATTCGCCGGCTTCTCAAACTCCACTTGGGTGGGATTAGAGCCCAATGCTTCTTCTAGGCTATCTGCCTCATAGCTATCAGCCAACACTCTATCCAGCCTCAACTTCATGAACCTGTCAAGTAATTACGAAAGATAGGCCTTATCATTTGAGGCTAACTTATCTTAGATGAAAGTCTTACCAGGAAGCAAAGAGCAACTAGTACTGGCATGTAAATCATATGTGCAAAACTATAATAAACAAAATGATACATCACATAGGTGAGGGCTAAGGGAAACAATAAATAGACAGTGCTATCAGAATCCAACCCAAAAGGATATGAAATTTGATAATCAACATGAAGACAGCAAGCAATGATATAGACATGATTTTTCTATCACATTCACGCTGAAGACCATTATTTGTAATCATCTGCAATTGATGTATGACCTGGACTGTAAGAATTGAGCTTGCTGCCTTACTAGGTTTACATTAAGGAATGCCATTTGAGAATATTTTTTCAGCAAAAAATAGAATAGCAGCGCTAATAGAGATATCTGATATACATCCTAGAAAAAGAAGCATATACAAGCGCATTACTCATCAAGAGTCCTCAGCACAATGCGACAAACAATCTGAACATGCCGTGCTAAAGTTACAAAATGTATATCCACATATAGAAACAATAGATATTGTTTTTAAAACAACATTTTGGGTGGACCATGTTAACTGCCATCATGCAAATGATCACCTCACTGAAAATTGTTCTATGGATGTGCCTGTGGGTCTAGGATGCTACCTCTAGATGATGTCCATATCAAGAGAGTTCAAGGGCTCAATTCATAACCAACAAGCAATGAACCCATTGTTTCATTATTCCACAAAAAAGAATAGGATTTGAAAATTGGGGGCGGGCAATGAACCATATATATACTGCTTGGACGACAAATCACTGATAATTAGAATAGATATGATGCTCACTCCAAATGATGTCCACATCAAAAGAGTTTTAAAGACTCGACATGTAATCAACAAGCATCTTCCTTGCAGCAAAAGAAATTGAGTTGAAAATGGAGGTAGCCATTAGGCATTGACTCCCAACTCTGCAACAAGTAACAATGAATCCCGGACAGGCAAATTGGTACAAGCTACCTCTACATGCCACAGCGTCTGCATGACAAGAGTGCAGGGACTCAATATATGATAATCGACAGGACAAAAAGCAATCAAATTTCTCGTAACTCTAGCCAAGTTCCAAAAATGGGGCAAACGCAGGATTATTACTATGGGAGCTTTTCCAATATACAAGGAAAGGAATTCAATTCGGTTGCTCCCTCATTTCATTTTGCCGTGTTTGGCTGCAATGAAATTGATGAGATTGGGGCTTCGTTGATACCAAGTTCTTATAATATTCAGATTCCAGAAACCTTACATCACGAGGCAAAATCCCAGAAGGGAAGGAGTTTCGCAATTCAAAGTTGAAAATGCACTCACGTGATCCAGGTAGCATTGGTGGAGACAAGAGCGACGGCGGGCCGGCGCAATCGCTTGGTAATATTGGGGAAGTTGTCAAGGAACTTGGGCTCGATGACAAGCCAGAAGTCCTGCTCCTTGTTGCGCTCGCCGTAGTTGCGGAGGCGCTCGAAGAGAAGCTCCTTGAAGTGCTCCTCCTCGTCCAGCATAAATTTCGCATTCGCGACCACGAAGTGGTACTTTTTGCTCTTAGATTCGGGCTGCTGCTGGTGCAGTGTAAGAGAGGATGAACAAGTCACAATTTTGATCCTGACCCATCAAAACAAGGATGGGGAAAGGGAAGGGGAAGATACCTGGGTCGGGCTGATCTGATTAGAGGAGTCGGTGGCGGCCACGGCCGTCACAAAGGGAGGAGAAGGTGGAGAAGAAGATAGGGGAGAGGAGTACTTTCGGAGGCCGCAGTGGCGAGGAGGAGGAAGAGGACAACTCCATATGGCGACATTCGTATGACCACGCATCGACATCCCAGCAACAGGACTACCCAAAAGGGCAGCTGCAGAGCCAAGAAGGCCACCACCACCACTCGACATTGCCATACCTCTTCTCTTCTCTTCTCCTCTGTGTTAGTCTAGACGATGACGATGGAGAAGAGTCGCGAGCCTTATCTATTAGGGACTCATCTCTTTCTCTCTGTCTGCCCACTTCCCCCTGATCAATAAAAACCATCAGTGCCCCCTGTTTTCAACTTCCAATTGGTTAAATGACACTTTTGTCCTTTTTGATTAAATGAACCCCCTATTCGACGACAGATTTTGCTCACGTGCGATGCAGACATGGAACACGCGTTGTGAACTTCGCGCGTGTACATGTATTATTCAACTGCACAATGAAATTTATCTTCTTCTTTTTTGGTAAAGAATGAAATTTATCTTTCGACTTTACAATTTATAATATTCTATGATATCACAATTTCAAAAATGTTCAAAACGAGATCTTATCATCGCTGAAACAAAAGCACAATTCAGGTAACTATATATTGTCTTCTCCCATCATTGATGCCAAAAGCTTGATCGTAATCACCACTGTAGTCGCTCAACTCCCCGTCAAACTCTCGCCATCTAACTATACTTCAAGGCAGGCCAGTTCCTATCCTTGCCAACGGAGGTATGATCTTTTGGGTTACATCAATGGCTCCCTTCAAGTCAAGTTTTATACATGTGCATTCATGTCCGTGCAATAAAAGTCATAACATTTCTTTTCATGTTTCGAGGCTAATTAGCTATCAACCCTTAGACGTACTATACATCAATATTTGGGGCCCCGCTCCTGTCACTTTTATCGATGGTTGTCGATATTATGTTATTTTCTTTGATTATTTCATAAAATATACTTGTTTGTATCCACTTATACAATAAATTCAATGTCCAAGCCATAATTATTAAATTCAAATTGTTTGTTGACTTTAGTCAAAAAAAAAATATTACAATTTATACAATAAAGGAGGTGAACTCACCGAACTTGATCTTTTTTTTAACCCATCATGGCATTACCCATGTTATTTCACCATTTTATAGTCCCCAACACAATGGATTCACCAAACACTACCATCGACACATCGTTGAAACTGGCCTCATCCTTTTCTCTCAAGCTTTTATTCTATTAACATTTCGATTGCCTGCCTTTTTCACAGTCACAAAGATAATATATCAACTCCCCACACCAATATTGGATTTTAATTCTCCTTTCGAGGTAATATTTTATCAATCTCTTAATTATCGCAAACTTAGAGTTTTTTGGGTCTTTATTTTTTCCATGGTTAAAACCTCATGCTTATCATAAACTTGACTCAAGTTCTTGTTCATGTGTGTTTCTTGGGTTGCATAATGCATAATAAGTGTTTTCAATGATGCTCAATTTCCTTTTGCCCTTCCTTCGTATCCTTCATCTAGTAGCACAAAGTTACTGATGGGGGAAAAAGTGTAGAGAAGTAGGAGGTAACACAAATAAGAATTAAAATGATTAGGATGCTCATCACTCATAGGAATCCACCTAAGAGAAAAAAACTAAATAAAAAATCCTTCTTGTTTTCAAGCCAAAGGCTATTTACCTCTCAAAACCAATATACCTTCTTATTCATTATAACATGCTTATATATCAACAAACTTAGAACAACCCTCCAAGCATGAGCAATTACTAAGACTCTTTGGGAAGACAAAAGGACTTATAGGGAAGATAAACTAGTCTTACTAGATAACATCAACAATTAAATAAGGACTCTAAAAACTTTAAATGAAATTTATTAGACCTTGAAAATATAAAAAATAAATGTTGTTGGATGCAAGTATCCAAGATTTGCTTAATTCAAAGTTTATTGAGTTAATAACCTTCAAGGAATGTAGGCACTCTCCAAATATGAAGTGATCGAAGTAGTCTTGGAATTGATAATTGCCTTGTCGATTGACGACTAGGTTGTTCATCGATAACAATGCGATTGATGACTTTCTCACTAAATCAACAACTCCTTCGTAGAATTGATGACTCCTTAAAATACTCCGGCATCAAACGTTTTTGTTGCGCATAAAATCATATCTAAGTTTTCATTATCTTCATCTTTCTGCTCTTTAGGACTCATTCGATAAGTGGCCTTTTTTGGAATGGCGGCTCTCGAAACAAAATCAATACAATGCTGAATTTCTCTTATGGGTAGAAGACGAAGCGGAATCTCTTCCAGAATAACATCCTTAAATTCTTGAATAAGAGGTTTTACTTGAGAAGATACATCATAATGTTTTTCATTCCCTTCTAACATCACAAGAGAATATGCCTCCAAGGACTTTTCCAAAACCTCATCAACAACAAATTTAGCAAATAAATTATTTGCCTCCCCATTAGATGGTTCAGAAGTGCCTCTATTTTGGAAGGAACCAAAGTGATTTTAACTCTATCTTTCTTAAAAGTGTAAGTATTCTGGAACTCATCGTGCTTAGTCTTTCTATCAAATTGCCATGGCCTTCCAAGAAGCAAATGGCAAGCATCCGTGGGAACAACATCACACCATACTTCATCATTATATATTTTTTCAATGGAGAATTGAATAAGATATCTTTTACTAACCCTTATCTCGTTCCCTTGCGAAGCCAAGAGAGTTGATAAGGTTGTGGGTGTTTCTCCATCATGAGATGCAACTTGTTCATCATTGTTGTAGCCACTACGTTCTTGCAGCTTCCTCCATCATTGATAACATTATGCACCTTTCCTTGAAAAGTGCATCTAGTATAAAAAATGTTATTGTGGAGCCACATACCATCCTCACTAAGAGTAACATTCAAAATTTAACGAAGGATTAGAGACTCCTTGATCTTTATAGATAACTTCATCTTTATCTTTGGATGTTTTGTCAAAACTAAGGGAGTCTTCACATTACTCTTTCTCAAGATCTTCTTCTATTAGGTAGACGATTGACATACAAATACAATATGTCCAAACCCTTGACATTTGAACACTTAATAGAGTCTGGGCACTTGGAACTTAACGGTCCATCATTCTTAGGAATCAATTTTGAAGCAATTGCCCTATTCTTAGGAGTAGATGCCTTCTAGCCTTAGCAATAGTTTTTGACACTTAAATTTTGACGACCCGATCATTCATTTATTGCATAAAAATTAAAAATCAACCTCGACCCCTAAACAAAAATATTAGAATTAAATTGCATAGCTTATAGTTTTAAGAGCATTTATTATTTATTTTATATTTTCATTAATTGCATTAGCATTGGACCAGTGGTGGAGGGTCATGAACTTAAAGTGAATGGATTGAACCTACATAGCAAGACAAAATTCGGCCAATACTAGGGGACCAAGTGGGCGAAATTTACATGGGAAGACGGGCCAAATTGAGGTTAATGCAATTTCAGCCCATGGGATCTAATAAAAATAGGTCTTGAGCTTAATTCAGCCCGTTACAAGAAAATGTCTAATTTAAGCCCACGAGATCAAGTTTAAACCTAGTTTGCACTATACATAGGACACTTGCCTCACAGATTAGTGGTTGGTGGCAATTCAGTATTCAGAGCACACATCGAGAAAAAAACACAAAAGAGAGGAGAAAGAGGGGTCACGGCCAAGCACTACATGGCCGAAATTCCTTCGGGGCCGTGACATCCCCTACAGCCATCTTTGTTGTTCCGAGACTGACCGTAACGATCAACGTTGCCGCTGTTGTTTCTCACTTGACGACCTGTTATCGTGTCCTGTCCACTCCGTGGGGTTTGTTTCTAGCAAATCAAGCAGCTTCGACAGACTCCTGATGGTGTCCCTGCTGTTGAAAATATAACGATACGCGGAAACAACAGGATCTTGCAATTTACGTCAATACAAAAATACTAGAGAAAAATAAGGGCACCAGAAATTTACGTGGTTCGGTCCGAGTATCGGTACCTACATCCACGGGGAGAGCTAGTAGCAAATAATCCACTATAATCGGAGAATTATAATTATAATCACTCACACACTCGAGTGTTTACCATACCTAGATTTAACCCAAACCCAAAGTGTTTACAAATAAACAATGTAAACTTACAACACAAAATCACCGAGTGTTCAAGCCCTCCTGCAATTCGCTCACAAACATACGAAAAACAAGAACTCCGTTCTTTCTTGTATGCTTCGTACGGCAACTGCAGCTTCTTCGCTTAGCTTCTATTCTTGTGCGGCGCTCTCTTCCTTATCCGCTGAAGAAACTTTATATATATATATATATATATATATATATATATGTGTGTGTGTAAACCTAGCACTACTAGGTTTCTCCTATAGATAAGAGAGGAAACCTTTGTCTTTATCTTTTTGTGCAAAAGTAATCCTAGTCAAACTTGGAATAACAAGAAAACCAATCTTGAATAGGATAGGAAATATTTTAAACAAGTCAAAATCCTTCTATGGATCGAGTTCGTGAAAATTCAAACTCGAGTCATAATTTAACAATTCTCCACCTTGGCTCGATGTTTGAAGCCAAGTTATAGTGCTCATCATCCATGCTACTCTCCCAACGCCCCGACGGGCGCTTACTCTCCACAGACGCCAATTATGCTCAAGCATAGCTTAAGCTTCACCAAATGAACAGGCTTGGTCATCATGTCTGCTAGGTTCTCTGCCGTAACAATTTTTTTCACAATAACATTACCCTTTGCTAAGATATCTCGGATGAAGTGATACATGATATCGATATGTTTCGTTCGCTCGTGATAAATTGGATTATATGCCAAATATATCGCACATTGGTTATCACAGTGTATATCAACACTTTTCTGATTAAGCCCAAAGTCCAAGAGCAAACTTCATAACCATATCGCCTCATTCACTATAAAGGTTAGTGACATGTACTCTGCCTCAGTCGAAGACAAGACAACATGATCCTGTAAGGATGCTTTCCAACTCACTGCACCACCTGCTAGCGTAAACACGTACCCTGCTAAAGACCTGTAATCATCCAAGTTACCGGCATGATCTGAATCCACATAACCAGTGGTTTCACTGCCATTACTGTTCCTCTGGTATATTATATCCACGTCTGCAGTCCCTTTCAAATATCTGATGATCCACTTCACAGCTTCCCAATGAGCTTTACCAGGACGCTTCATGAAGCGACTAACTACGCTCACAACTTGTGAAATATCAGGCCTAGTGCACACCATGGCATACATAATACTACCCACGGCACTAGAATAAGGAACACGGGACATATGCTCCTCCTCCTCCTCAGTCTGCGGTGATAATTTGTCTGAAAGTTTAAAGTGGTTTGCTAAAGGTGTACTTACAGATTTTACCGACTGCATGTTAAAACGTGCCACAATCTTCTCAATATATTTCTTTTGAGATAGACGTAAAACTCATGCAACTCTTTCATGCAAAATCTTCATACCCAATATTTTCTTTGCAGCACCTAAATCTTTCATCTCAAATTCAGTACTCAACTGCCTTTTCAACACATCAATATCAGACATATTCTTAGTTGCTATCAACATGTCGACAACATATAAGAGTAGATAAATTAAAGAACCATTCTCCAATATCTTAAAATAAACACAGCTATCCATCTGACTTTTCAAGTAGTCCTGACTAGCCATGAAAGCATCAAAACGCTTATATCACTGCCTAGGAGACTATTTTAGCCCATACAAAGATTTCTTTAACAAGCAAACATGATCTTTTTTACCCGGAATAGCAAATCCCTCTGGCTGCCTCATGTAAATCCATTCCTCCAACTCACCATGAAGAAACACCGTTTTCACATCTAGCTGCTCTAACTTGAGATCTTGCGAAGCAACTAAGGCAAGTAAAACACGAATAGAAGTATGCTTTACCACAGGAGAGAACACATTGTTATAGTTAATGCCCTCCCTCTGTGTATATCCCTTCACCACAAGTCTTGCCTTATACATCGTTGTCTCAACACCGAGAATGCCATCTTTCCGGTTAAAGACCCACTTACTTCTGACAATCTTTTGGCTCTTAGATACTTCGACCAGCTCCCATGTCTGATTTCGATGGAGTGATTCCATCTCTTCGCTCATAGCCCCAAGCCACTGTGATGACTCACTACTAGCTATCGCTTCAGAATAAGACGAAGGCTCATCCGTCTCCACCTCGTCACCTACAATTAAAGCATAAGCAATATCTGTATAACCATAATGTACCAGTGGTTTGATTTGCTTTCTCTGTCTGTCTGCGGCTATATTGTGCTGCGGTTGTACTAATTGTTCACTATCACCGACTTCAGGAACTGCGACCTCTTCTGCAGTCTCAGCTTCTATTACCTTCGAGGTCTCCGAAGTCTCTACCTGATGCTCCACCTCACTAATGACACCAAGATTTGTCTGCTATGCTTGTTGTGTTACAGAACTCCTTTGTTGAAGCATTACAGTCTCGTCGAAAATCACGTCTCTGCTGATTAGAAAACTGGGTGATCTAGGATCAGTGCACCACAGCCGATAACCTTTCACCCCATGTGCATAACCCAGAAATATGCACTTCTTTGTCATCGACTCAAGCTTACCATCACTCGCATGAGCATATGCAGGACATCTGAATATTCGTAATTTGGAATAATCAACAGGTTTCCCCGACCATACTTCCTCAAGAGTCTTCCACTCGATAGCAGATGATGGAGATCGATTTACCAGATAACATGCCATATTCACTGCTTCGGCCCAAAATTCCTTGTCAAGTCCTGCATGCGAAAGCATGCATCGAGCTCGCTCAAGTAAAATTATATTCTTCCATTCTACCACGCCATTATGCTATGTTGTCCCAAGTACTGTGCGGTGTCTCACAATCCCTTCTTTCTCGCAGAACTCGGTAAAATCTTTACCACAAAACTCCATGCCATTATCGGTTCTCAGGCACTTGATCTTTTTATCTGACTGCTTCTCAATCAATGCCTTAAATTTCTTGAACCGATCGAACACATCATATTTGTGCTTTAGAAAGTATACCCATACCTTCCTTGAGTAATCGTCGATAAATGTCAGCATATATCGAGCACCTCCTTTCGAAGGAACAAAAGATGGGCCCCATACGTCTGAATGAATATACTCAATCGATCGCTTGGGCGAATGAATAGCTGTAGTAAACTTAATTCAGCACTGCTTCCCAAAGATGCAATGCTCACATAAGTCCAGCTTTCCTGTCTTCTGACCCTTCAGCAACCCCCTTTCACTCAGCATCGTCATACATGCCTCACTTATATGCCCTAAACACATAAGTGAGGCATGATAGAGAGAATTCACTTTCTTCCCTTTCATTACTGTCATGGCACCACGAAAGATTTTCAGCACTCCACTTTCAACAGTGTACCTACACCCGATATCATCGAGTGTCCCTAGAGAAATAAGGTTCTTCTTGAGCTCTGGTACATGTCACACATCTGTTAATGTGCACACCACCCCATCGTGCATCTGAATTCGAATTGTTCCTATCCCCACAACCTTAGAGGCTTCATTATTCCCCAAAAGAACTCTACCACCATCTGCAATCTGGTAAGTAGTAAACCAGTTCTTATGATGCGTCATATGATAAGAACACCCTGAATCTAGCACCCATTTGTCTCCAGACGAAGTAATAGTCACACATAAAACAGCTTCTCCATCACTAGTGCTCCTTTCGACTACGTTTGCCACATTGCTTGTGGCATTCCGCCTATCACCTCGATTTCTTCGCTTCGAACAATCTCTCATAATGTGCCCTTCCTCGTGACACTCAAAGCACTTCACGCGTCCCTTGGACTTCCGATTGCGTGACTTTGATCTGCTTTTGCCTCTGTTGCTACTAGGCCCTCAATGTTGATCTTTATCTCGAATCGTTAATGCCTGCGCTACTCCTACGCAAGACTATCATCACGCAACTTTCTCTGCCACTCCTTAGAGAACATAGCGGACTTTACCTCTTCAAAGGTAATCGTAGTACACCCCTGTAACAGTGAATCAGTAAAGTGCTCCCACGACTCTAGTAAAGAAGCTAACAACATCATGCCCCGCTCTTCATCATCAAGTATCTTACCGACGTTCTTCAAATCCATCATGAGTTTATTAAATTCATCTAGGTGGGTTCTGATAGACGTACATTCAATATATCTAAACTGAAACATCATCTTCAACAAGTATAAGCGACTATTCAAACCCTTCGTTACATGGAGTGCATGAAGTCTTGCCCATAAATCTACAGCATCCTTCTCCTCAGCTACCTCTATTAACACCTCATCCGATAAGTTCAACAGGATTGTGCTCTTTGCTTTCTCCATTAGCTCTGCCCTTTCAGAAGCTTTCATTATAATCGGCAACTCATCTTCGCCATCTAAAGCTCTGGCCAAACCTTGGGTTGTCAACAAAGCACGCATCTTGATGCTCCATAACCCAAAGTTATTCCTCCCATTAAACTTCTCAACTTCACCTTTCGTCTCAAACATAATTGCAATAATAGAATTTCCAGATAATAATCAGACAAGCAAAAGCCCCAAATCACAATCAAGAAATCCGAACCAACGCTCTGATACTAATTGTTGAAAATATAACGATACGCGATTGGTCCGGTCTATTGCTCTTTCCTTGTGCCTATTTCGCCTTAGGTGGTTGGATCTTGCAATTTACGTCAACACGAAAATACTAGAGAAAAATAAGGCACCAGAAATTTACGTGGTTCGGTCCAAGTATCGGTACCTACATCCACGATGAGAGCCAGCAGCAAATAATCCACTATAATCGGAGAATTAGAGTTACAATCACTCACACGCTCGAGTGTTTCCCACACCTAGATTTAACCCAAACCCAAAGTGTTTACAAATAAATAATGTAAACTTACAGCACAAAATCATCGAGTGTTCAAGCCCTCCTGCAATTCGCTCACGAACATATGAAAAACAAGAACAGACTTGTATGCTTCGTACGGCAACTGCAGCTTCTTGACTTAGCTTCTATTCTTGTGCGGCGCTCTCTTCTCTATCCACTGAAGAAACCTTTTATAAATATGTGTATGTAAACCTAGCACTACTAGGTTTCTCCTATAGATAAGAGAGGAAACCTTGTCTTTATCTTTTTGTGCAAAAGTAATCATAGTCAAACTTGGAATAACAAGAAAACCAATCTTGAATAGGATAGGAAATATTTTGAACAAGTCAAAATCCTCTATGGATCGAGTTCGTGAAAATTCAAACTCGAGTCATAATTTAACACCTGTAGTGAAGTACTCGTGGATTTTCGGTCACCATCAAATCTAGCAAGCCTAGTGCCAATCCGATCCTTGTTTGCTCTTTCCTGCAAATCTTCTGGCATTCATCAAGCATTCAACACAAGGGAAGGACGCTCACTGACATACACTTGGGGATTTAAACCTTGGGTAACTCAATACTCATACACCAATAGGAAGTTTTTCTCTCACGATTTCTTTGACCCCACTGAACTTCTATTGCTATTCTGTTTTGCCGATTCAAGACCAGAGAACTTCACGTTTCTTTTTGGTTGGAGGTCTTCAATCGGTCTTGCCTTGGGATTGCCTTGAAATAGCCCTTGCTTGCCCGCAAGCGAGATTGTCTATCGCAAACAACACCCAGTGGTGTTGCGTTGCACCCTCCGCGGAGCCTCGCCATGTCGAGCCCGCTATTACCGACGAAACCAAATGCTGGCCTGCATCTCACCGAGCCACCACCGCCATGATCTGGTCCCGACGCCAAGACGTCTTATCATTGTTTTGCAGATTCACTGGTCGAGTTCCTGGGCATGTCAAACTCATCTACGTCACGGCTGCCGCTTGCCACCATTCACCATTCATCCGCGAGGAGACAATTGCGATCCCTATCCGATTGCGTTTGATTCAAATTCAGAAAGTGAATTTTTAAATTAGGTAAGGTTTTTATCTTTATCTGATTTGAACTATTTACTTTCCTATTTTGTTGATTGTGTTAAATATTTAATTAGATAATGCATATCCACTATATCCTAAAATACTACGTAAGTTAGGAAATTTTCCGATCTCTAACTACGAGACATGATGCCCGACGATGAGGAGAATCTTTCATCCTATCCATAACCATTTGGATATAATTGTTAGTTTATTTCGTTTCCAAATTCACATAAGATAATATTTGTGGATCGCATTTTTTAGTAGAATATCTATCTATTGTTTGATTGTTTGCTTAAAATAAAAATTCAAAAATACATTTGAGCTAGATTCGATTCTTATTAGAATGTTGCTTGTTTTAGGCTAGATTGCATGTTTAGATTAGATAAATTATTCTGAATTTTAAAATAAAAAATACCAAAAACATTGCTCTAGGGTGTTAGATTTTCTTTTCCTTAATTTAGATTGCATGCTTAATTGTTAAGTAATTTTAATTATGAATTTTAAATATAAAGAAAACAAACAAAAAAATATCATGCACGTATCATGTAAAATTTGGTTATCCGTCATTTATTAGGATCATTCAAACATGTGAAATATTAGGGTAGCTTCATTTAATATATGTCTGTCATTAGATTAGGTGATTTAACTAATTTTGTACGATATAGTTTTGCATGTCAGGTTTATTTAATTGTAGGTCACATGTCATCTTAGTATAAACATATTTTTATACCATTGCATTGCATTGCACGTAGATTAGATTTCATTAAATAAGAGAAAATCCTAAAAAATAGATTAAGTGATTGCATGTTAATTAGAAATCATATTTAGGGCTGTAAGTGTAAATTTGAGCTAATATTGCAAATGTTTTCCTTGCTACGAGGTAAGTCCTGTAATTTATTTATTGCTTTATTAAATTGGTGGTTTGTGCACCAGCATAATTACCTCACATGTTATCGGAGTAATAAAATGAATCCAAGCGGCATGTCAAACATTTTTCGATAAAAAGAATGGTACTGAAAGGGCATTAGAGAATTCTAGTATTTTTCCCAATACTTTACTTGAATTCCTAATCGATCCACCATAAATTGATTAGTGACGACTCTTGGATGAAAATGATCTGCATGTTAAGAACTTGAACCCTAAATCAAGAATTGGTATGAATTTGGCAAAGCCCAAGTTAGGCTTACATTAAATGATTATTAGTCGAATCCCTATATGGTCTAACCCGCTTCGAGGAGGTCACGACAATAGTCTTCTTTGTTTTGATACTGAGATTTACGACCGTGAACCTCTTTAAGTTGCCGTTCCACCTTAAGTGCAAGTTGACAAACATTATCATGACAAACATTATTATAAGTCCAATAAGGTTGAAGTTGGACAACATTACCGATTACATATCAAAGTCCACCAAGGTAGCATCCAATAGTTTGTTCCTTTGCTTCGAAAACATCACAAAACATCATGAAGTGATTAAATTCTGCTATATATTCTTCCATGAACAGCTCCTTTTGTGTGAAATTGTGAAATTGAAGGAAGGTATCTTGACAAAGGTTCGCTAGTAAGAACTTCTTCTTCAATTCTTTCTTTATCTTCTCCCACGTCATAATATGGCTTCTTCCTTCACGAGCTCTTTGTTTCTTCAAGTGCTTCCACCAAATAGGAGCGTCCTTTTTGAATCTTGCTCTCATTTGGGAGTTCCTTATAATTAAAGACTCTTTCTACAGCATGCAGTCAGTCCATAATTTCTTGCAGTTGCATCTACCCTTCGAATTCAAGAATATCAACATTTACATAGGAATCTTGCTCAACTCCATGGAACCTTCCATACCAATGTTGAGGAAGTTCTTCCTCACTGGAAGCATGACTTCAAGCACCAACAAAGAGGTTAACGTCCTCTTCTTCAGAGGGGGCACCTTTTAAATCATGACGCAAATCATCACATTCAAAAAGTTCAAAGTGTTGCAAACGCTCTTGTATTTGCTGCACTTGTCTCCTTAAATACTCAACATTTGGTCCATGTCGATGACGACCAGCCAGCCATTGAACCAAAGCTCTTATACCAATTTGACACTGGAAAAAGTGTAAAGAAGTAAGATGTAACACAAGTGAAAACTAAAATCGATAGGACATTCACCACGCATAAGAATCCACCTAAAAAATGAGAACAAAACAAGAAATCGTTCTTGTACTCGTGCCAAAGGTTAAATGAATTATTACTCAAAACAAGTCTACATTCTTATTCATCATAACATGCTTATGTAGGCGAACTTGGAACAACTCTCCAACCATGAGTAATTACTAAGACTCTCTGGGAAAACAAAAGAACTAGTAGAGAAGATAAACTAGTCTTACTAGATAACATCGACAATTAAACAATGATTTTAGAAACTTTAAACGACATTTACTAGACCTTGAAACGATATTTCTGAGTTAATGACCTTCAAGGAACATCAACACCCTCCAAATACAAAGTGGTCAAAGTAATCTTGGAATTGATAATTGCCTCATCTATCGATGACTAGGTTGTTCACCAATAACAATGCGATCTATGACTTTCCCACCAAATCAGTACTCCTTTGCAGCATCGATGACTCCTCCATCTAACCAATTTCCACTCACCCATGGAGCTATCACTTCTTCCCAAGCGCGACGAGGAATTGCCTTCACCTCACTGATCTCACATCCATCTTCATCACCTATCCTACCTAACGCCCCATGCCTACTCCCTCAAGCTCTAGGTCCGCCGCTGCCACTGCCACCGCTGCCTCAATCGACTCGCACTCATCCTATGTGCACCTATTCCCTTAACAATATCTTCAAGCCATAACAAATCCATTTCACCACCAAACATGCCTCTTCCCGACTCTTGAAGCCCAAGTGCATCACACAAGCCTTGAAACATCATGAGTGGTGACAAGTCATATTAGATGAGTTCGCCAATCTTGTCCATCATAATACATGGCAGTTGGTCCCTTTGAATTCAACAATTAATGTGATCGGATGTGAGTGGATTTTTTTATTTAAGAGGAAACCTAATGAAAGCTTAGATCATTACAAAGTTTGGTTGCAAAGAAAATTAGAGATTAGTTTTAACCCTTAAAAATCAAAAATATAAAAAAAAAATCATTAAAATTGCATAGCATATAGACATTTGAAGCATTTGCATTAATTGTAATAGAATTTATAGAAAATATTAAAAAAAAAAAAGGGAAGAAAAGAATAAAGTTTTAAAGTTTTAAAAAATAATCATTAAAAAAAAAAGGTGGAGTTGGGCCAGGTCAAATCCTTATTTTTCTGAATAAATATTTTATTACAAATTAAAAATTCGAAAAAAAACACAAAAATAGAAAATTCATAAAAATTTGAAAAATTCAGAAAATTCTAAAAAATTCAGAAAATATAGAAAATTAGAAGTCCTTGGAAAAAGCTTAATAAATTAGCTTCTCGAGTAGTTTTCTCTTTAAAAGTGGAAAATCCTACAACAATTGAAACTCGAAACTAAATAAGCCTTTGGGGCTTTACAATGGCGATTTTTGGATGCCATTTCCTTTTTAAGAAACAATATTCAGTTGTTCTTTTGTTTTTACTTCAATTATATTTGGTTGTGCACCTTAATACCTTGAGTGTTGTTTTCTTTTGAAGAATGGTTAGGACCAACCCTAAAAATCTTTGATAGGCTGCCCTGACTTTTTAGTTAGCACGTAATCAAATTTAGGTACTAAAATGGCACTAAATCTAGAACTAGTGTAATCAAATCCCTTAGTCTAATCTCTGATTGCATGGAAAATGAGATACTCTCTCATAGCTCACTTGGTTTATAGCCGATCTTAATAGACTAGTGGCAACATCCTATTTAGAACTCGCATAGGATTGGTTGAATGCAAATCACACGTCCAATGTCACGCGAGAGATGAATTGGGAAAACCTACACTAATTAAGGGTTGTTGCCTAAATTTGGCAATACCACTAAACCTATTTCCCCCGAGGGTGGCCCCTCGAGAGTAGGTCACGTCAAATTCAATCTCGTGGTGAAGCCGGCTATTCATCTCATTCTCACTCTTGCAGTTACCAACTACTTGAAAATTCAGCAATTAGACGTTCACATGCCTTTCTATATGGTACACTTGAAGAGGAGGTATTTGTGTCTCCATCGTTAGGTATTGTTGATCATGAATTCCCGCATTATGTTTTTCACTTGAAAGGGTCTATTTATAATCTTAAACAAGCTCTAGAGAGTTTGGTTCCTTTCTTGCAGGTCTCGGGTTTACTCAATCAAAGTGAGATGCATCACCATTTAGCTACGCAACAGAGATATATGGGTTTTCTTTTGTGTATGTTGATGATTTCTTATTACAGACACTAATTACGTGCAAGTTAACACAGTAATTTCCACTCTACATGTTGACTCTCCATTGAGTATCTTGGGTTCCTTCACTATAGAATTTCTTAATATAAATAACCAATAAATCAAGAATGAATTCAATTCATATATGACTGTATAACATCAAAACTTATATGTACAACAAAATTAAAAATGTATTTGTTTGAGACATAGCCTCGTTTGATGAAAAACAGATCAAACTAATGGTAATCAGCGATCTATTAGAATGTCAAATGTTCCTCTCTATGACCTATTTCAGTATAGCAGTTTTTAATGGGATTCAGCGATTAATAGATATAACCTACCATTTTATAAACTAGAGATGGGATCTAGCAAACCCTAATTAATAGTGTGTCAACTAGGCCCCTCCCATTACAAGTTTTAATTAAACATAATTGCATACATTTTGTTGTTCGATTATGCCTGTTATTAATAAATACCATAACCCAATTCAATAAGATCACTTAAAGGTTTAACATATATTAGAATATCCATTAACTCAATTATTTAAAATAAAAAATTAATTAATTAATATAAGCCCATTATAGAAAATTTCCAAGATTCACTACTTTCTTAAAATCGAAGCTATCCCCACAACTAGTGAGCTCTCTTTGAACCAACATAGCTACTTGGGGCCCTTCTATCCCGCACGTACATGGCGGATGCAAAAGATGTCGCCACACCCCCTTGCGCCATCCTCTTCGTTACGACTTGATGATGGCTCTCCCTCCACTAATGCGAAGTATCATAGTCATGGATGCTTTTTAATATCTCTCCACGACTCAACCTGATATCCGCTTTGCCGTCAGCAAGCTTCTGCAATTCATGCAATGGCCAGCCACTCTTCATTGGGTGGCCACCAAACGGCTCCTTCGCTATCTTAAAGGCTGTTTATATATATATTTTTGACTTAGAGAACCCTCACACGGCCGGTAGCCGGAGGGTAAATCTAAGGTGACACGTAAGCAGGAGGACCCACCATCCCCGGCGTCACACTTAAGAATCCTTAACGACAACGTGGGGATTCGAACTCCTCCCCTTCGTGAAGAGGAGAGAGCCCGAAGCCAACGCTGCCGCTGCGGGCGGTGGTAAAGGCTGTTTATAATGTGATCCACTCATTCGAAAAAACCAGCTCCACTTCGATTCATGCTTTTCACAATGTGGATTGGTTTGGTGACAAGGATCAATTCATTTCTACCACAACTTACTTAGTCTACATAGGTGGTGATATCTCCCGGTGGTCCCGCAAACAACGATCGGTGGCTCACTCTTCTACTGAGGTCGAGTATCGGGCCATTGCCATAGCTGCTGCTGAACTCGCTTCGGTCCAATCCATTCTCAGTGAACTCTATCTTTTGTCCCCCACACCAGTGGCAATCTACTACGACAACATGGGAGCTACTTATCTCAACGCAAATTTGGTCTTTCACTCCCATATGAAGCATACATCCATTCAATTTCGTTTGTGTGAGATCGGGTTCCTAGGGCCTTTTTCGAGTTTTTCATGTCTCCACGAAAAATCAATTGGCAGATCTTCTGACAAAGGTTGTGTCAAAGCTCATCAATTTTCAGTCTAAGATTGGTGTGTCTAATGGAATTTTCCATCTTGCGGGGGTGTGTTAGCGAGATGCAATTCCCAATTTAAAACTTAAGGTTTAATTCCTAAGATTGAGCTAACAACCCATTAAACTCAACTGTATATATACAGTTTGTTCTTTATTACTGTTCTGTTTTTGATTTTGTAATGAAGTACTTGGGCCGTGTGTATATATTGCGCAACAATTCCATTGAACTTATTCTTCTTTGACTCTCCGATTCATATTCGTCATAATGTAGCAGCTTTAGTAATTCACTGGCGTGCGCAAGAGATACGCCATTTTAAAGAGCATTCAGTTCGTATAAGGAAGAGCATTTGATCCACTTCAAACTTGGTACTAACTTCCCCCCAGCTCTGACTAGCCAGTGAGAGAAAGTTCAGAGCTCGGATCGTAGGGTTCGATCCACTTTAAACTTGAACTTAGACACCGTACAATGCTCGCGGGCGAGTCGAGGAGAGGCTCATGATTACAACACCTATTGTACATCTTTTTTCTCTCAACCCAATCTTTGGATTGGGGGAAATTAGGGCGCTTGAGGAGAATTTATTACATTGTACATACTAATTAAATTGAGATCCAACCGTCAAATTTCACAAGAATCCATAGGATTCATAATTTTTAATGATTCAAGTGCAATTTAGTTCATATGTGCGAGTTTTGTAATAATATTTCAAGTTTAATACCGCTTCAAAAGATACACCTGCTCTTACACTACATGTTTGCTTCCGAGTACATCAAAATGTGTCTAGTCAGCCCCTTTGCATGATTTCACTAGCACTTGGCCTTCTGATGTCTAACTAAGCATGATTTTTTTTGCCATGTAATGGTTTAAGCCTTTTTTGAATTTCTGGATGCACAAAGATAAAGGACAGGTAAGCAACTAAAGTTAAGTGGTAAATGTGCAATCTTTCCACTATGATTACGATCATCTAATGTATTAAACTTTCAACCCTTTTTTTTTTTTTTTGTAATCAACGCACTTTGATAGGAATCCGGTCAATTTTTGAATAAATTGCTGATGTGGCGCATGGAAAGTTGGCACGTGAATCTGAAGTGGAAGTTAGGACCATGGACGTACAAGACCTCCTACAACAACTCACGAACTCTAAATATATGTTTGAACTCGAGAGAAAGGTATACATGTTACTAAGAATATTCTTTCAACAGTATGTCAAGATATAAGTATGGAATGCATTCTGCTCCTCTATCAACTTTGAAACGATTGGCATGTGCATATTTAGTTAGGCTCTCCATCTCGAGGACTTTGGGGTATATTAGCTTATATGAAAGCTGTTCGTGAAGAAACCTTATTGAGGCCAAACTGACAGTGAAGTTATTAAACAACATGAAGCTAATAAGTAAAACGATATGAATTCCAAAATAGTATCCATCATGCATCAAATTACGAGTCATCATGTGATGAACACAAAAATAGATGGTGAATCACACTTGGCAAATAACCGGTTGTGAGAAAATGTGTTAATTAGTTACTTTAATCTAACGGGACGAGCAATGCATATTGAAGAAACTATAGAATATGAGGGTTTGATTTGTTGAACTCCCTAAGAAAATTTTACAAGCGTCATTTATTCTGACAAGAGTAATGCTTGGGATAACACAGGCTAAAAGTCGTCAAAAGAAAATATCAAAAGTCCAAAAATACCCCCACACTACGTTCACGCGTGCTTGACCCAAGCGGGGCATGGACTTGTAAAATTAGGCTTCGTAAGACAGTACAGGAATCCTCATTATTATGATACATCATCTATCAAGGACATATCGGCAAACACATACTTGGGCAAACTACAAGTGAATAGCTATAGATCACACGCATTAATTGGATGAACATGAGGAGCATCAGGCAAAGGAGGCTAACTTCGGTTTGGGAGGACTGAGCAAGCAAAGGTCGAGGAGAGAATCAACCGAAGTGTAGGAATGGTCAGGATACAATGCGGAGGCCTCCATATCATTCTCCGTCAGGTCAAAGCTCGTCTGCTCTCCTTTTATGAATATGTTGTGAAGTATCGCCTCCCTTATGTTGTCCGGATATGGCAGACCTAAGGATGAGTAAATCAAACCACAAAATTAAGAGACGGTTACTTGCCAATTATAACGATTGCATATGGATCACGCCACATATAAGAAATACTATTCTGTTCCGCAGCACTATCAAAATTCATAGAGGTTTGGCTTATATTTGATATTTGATCTTGGCGAGGTGTCATTAGTCATTCATTACCCATTGCTAAGCCTGTGTGCAGGCGAATAACGATATACACGTGATCGCCCGCATTAAAACCTCCGACAATGTCATATCTATTTTTGGTCAGTGGAATTACAACCTTATCAGGCGCATAATTAATGAAGATGCATGTGTGTTCCACAGACCTCGTGCAAGATTGAGACGTGCATAACTTCTCTTTCCCACACTCGGCAAATAAACATCATCTCTCAAAGTGAAGCGACTCACGAAGATTCAATGATATGTACAGTAGCCACTATGGCATCTTAAACATTATGTAGAGAGATATCGATAATGAAGCAAATAAAGGCACAAACTCAAATCTTACTTTCAGTGAGCTTGACCACATCCTCCTCCGGAATGAGCATCTTTCTAAGAGTCCGTCCAGTCTTTTTCTCCCACAGGGAAATCAAGTCTAGCTGGGAAACGATGTTCCCTGGAGGTCGGTATATGATCACACGGTTCGCCACTCTTGGATCTGTTGCTGCTTTTATCGTGTAGAACGCCACATCTTCTTCGTAATTTAGGACGGCTGTACATACAGTGACAGTGACGACATGGAAATCAAGTCTAGTAGGAATATAAATTTCGGACGGCTGTACATACATCTCTCTCTCTCCTTCGCAATTTAGGACGGCTGTACATACAGTGACCACATGGAAATCAAATCTAGTAGGAATATAAATTTAGGACAGCTGTACATACATCTCTCTCTCTCTCTCTCTACTATGCATATATCTACTGTATATGTATAGTAGCTATGTACATATATCCATACCTTTAGCCTCGCCAGTTCCACGAACAACAACATGGTCGCGCTGCTCATTGGGATGGAGTAAGTAATTCACAAAGTAAGCGGCTAAAGAGTTGGCAGAGACATAGGTGAAGGGAATCCCCGCGGCCTCAGTTGCTCTCCTGATTTTCCTCTTGTTCTCCAGCAATGCTTCGAAGGGCGGCAGCGCCCCTCTCACCCTGTCCACTTCGTTTCCATACTCCGACGGAACAAACCTCTTTACATTATACACACACATTTATACGTATGTAAGATGACTAAGCAAGTAAGCATGCGCTTTTGCTGCAACATATATTTCATTCAACACCGAAGACATGACTAGCCAACTTAGTTTCACCTGGATGTTGGGGGCTTCTTTAATGGCATCGATGATCTTGAGTTGTTGGAGATGTTGAGGGACAGGCAGAGTCGAGATGACGACATCAACCTGCCGGAGCACCGATACAAGTTTCTCATGCTCTTCCAATTCACCCTACACCTCAGAAAACAAAGTAGCTATATACATGCACTTTGGGGTCTCGCACGCAAACGCAGACACACACAAAAGGAAGGCATGAATGAATGAGAAAATAATTTTAGTCTTAGGTACCTGGACAATGGTGACGTTCATCAATTCGAATTCATGCAGCAACCGTTTCTTGGAAGGATCGGGATTGGTGGAGCGGACATAAGCAAGAGTAGGGTGGCCCATGGAAAGGGAGGCCTTGACCATTAACTTGCCCAGGTATCCACTAGCTCCGAATATCAGTATCTTCTCCTTCTCCACCTTCGTGCTCATAACAGCATTATTAGCCATGGATCGGACACCCTCGTTCTTCATATTTTCGTCAAGTTCTCAGCCTCGTACGTACTACTCGCTCACTCACTCTCTCTCTCTCTCTCTCTCTCTCTTCTGCGAGTCCATCTGCATGGCTGCAGGGCCTTTTTATACGCGAAAATTTCATATGGTGGGTCAGGTCGATCACAAACGATTTTGAGTACTCTCTCAACTACCGCTTCAGACTAGTCAATCATCAATCACACCTTTTGTCTAAATTGATTCTCACAATACTGAAAACATAATCCGGCATTTGAGGCAGCTATGCAAAGCACAGTTTTGCAATTGACTTTAATCGTGTTAGTAACTGATGAAGGGGGAAATTTTCATCATGAAAACAATAAATAAAGACTTACCTTTAGAAAGCATGAAAAGGAAATACATCCGTACAGTCTACAAAAAAAATATATTAAAAGAGCTGTTTGCCAGTCTTACCAACTGTGCATTACAAATAGCATTTTCATTTTATTTTTTCCTTACACAGCCTGCAATTGAGGAGAAAATTTTAATAATTTGGAAATCAAATCTATGTAGGATATGTATATCAGATACCCTGTCCTTTTTACACAAATTATGCATATTATTAATCAACAATAAGAAGAATGCTCCGCTGTGTATTGGGAGTGTCATACTGCTAGCCATGGTGTCACCAACCGTGCAATTACAGAGAATCGTCAACAACGAAATAGAAGAAGAGTCAAAGATGACGGCTTTCCGTCATCGTCAGCCAGTGTAGCTTTTCCACAAGCACGGACGAAGCTGAGTCTGGGGCCAGGTACATGGAGGGTAGGAAAAGGTCAGTGTCAATATTGAATTACTTTTCTAAGTAAAGATTACTACGCCGGAAGTTACTTTTTTTTATAAACCATATTTATCAGCAATTAAAGTTATTCAAAGTGCTCTATAACATCGAATATGCCAAAAATCACTTGATCCGTTGAGTAAGAAAGGGATTCTTAATTTTTTAAATGAAAGAAATGTTTAATGAAAATTAAATTCTTATCAATTATGTAATCAAAACCTGACAATATGCTCATAACTTTATGTTTGGTAAGAGACTACTCATATTCATCAATCAATTTCATCTTTCATCAAATAATCCTTCTTCCATTCTCAAAACTTTAAGTGATCAGCGCTTGACATTCCGAGTTTTTTTTCTTCTTTTAGGGGGGAGCGGTGGCAATCAAAATTCCGAGTTTAAATTTTCTGTATGGTAATTATGTTCGATTATATCAAACGAGTCTACTACTCATCCTGTAAAGCCCTAGTCACAAATGGTTAGAAACTTTCCTTCCAAGTATGGAAGCTACTCGTTACAGTATGCTTATCGTACTTACTGAAACTTACTAATTGCCTTGCAATATTATAAGTTGTAATAGAACCATACTTTTTTCTATGAAGGATCATTTCAAGAGGACTGAGCCTAATCATCCAACACTTAATGCAAAGATGCTTACAGAATAAGTTCATCCTTATTGGCAAATATGGTCAAGTAATATAATCACCCGACACTGCAGAAATTTGAAATTGATTTTGTGATTCAGTAAGATCAAATAATATGTGCTTGGACGGCCCCATGTGTCTAGTTCAAAACGAATCTAGTTTCACATCACTCGAAGTCCTCTAAGAAAGTTACGGACAAAATACAGAGAGGTGGTTAGGAAACGAGATGAGGTCATTTAATCTTTCTATGCGGTTGTTGAGTCATATGCGTTGTATCTTGTATCTATTTTATCATGAGTCAATGTTTTAAATTATTTTTTGTCTAGAAATTACTGTTTTTATCTTACAAAATAAAAAGGTTTGAGGATACTTGAAGTGTCAAAAGTTTCGTACGATACTCACTTTTATGCCAAAAGTTTTTACCTGTTCACTTAAGTGTCAAATCGAAGAAAAACGACTACTTAAATACCTTCAACAAGAAATTCCGACCAAGCATATGGCATGACTTTTATAATAACATGTTTAAGTGCCGGACATTGCAAGTGTCAAAACTTGGCACAGGTTGACACTTAAATGCCAAAACTTCCAAAAAATATACTAAAATGCTAAAATTGGAAAACAAATGAATACTTAAGTGCCAACGCGAGAATTTCCAACCAAACTCTGATATGATTTTTTTTGGCAACATTTTTACTAACATGACAATTCTTTCAAAAAATATTATCCACGTGGCGTTATAAGCCTAAAACACGTTGTTTTGTCCTCAAATTTGATTTTAAATATAAATCTTAATTAAATTAAATTAAATTAAATTAAAAAAAAAAAAAAAAAAAAAAAAAAAAAAAGAGGAAAAGGAAGAGGCAGCATTCAACGAGGATCTCCACAACCCTCACTGCCACCGCCCTGCTATCGCCCTAGCCAACTACAGCACTTAGCCCAACTAGGTGAGGTCCAACGACCCTTGCCAAGTCTAGAGGAAGGCCGCAATCCCTCGTCCCAAATCTGGGCAAGGGCCTACAGACTCTCGTCAACAATTGTCCAGGGTCATCGGGCTTGGCCACTGGCCAAGGCCTAGTGACCCTAGCCAATCCGCACCCCACCATCACCAACCCTTTTCGATGATGATGGGGCAACAGCAGTAAAGGCTATATAGGTCCTTGCCAAATGCTCCCTGCCTCTTCTTCTTTTTAATTAATATTTAATTAATAAATTTGGAGGCAAAACGATGTCGTTTTACACTTTGATTATTGAGTGAACATTTGAACGAGCCACATAGACCACTTTTATTATTAAAATAACGCTATGTTGGATTTCTAGCTAGTCTTGCCGAAGTTGGCACTTAAATGCTCAATTTAAAAATAAATAAAAAGATGCACTTAAGTATACATTTTGGAAGTTTTAATACTTAAGGGTTTATTCATGCAAAGTTTTGGTACATGCGATATACTTTTGCCTAAAATGTTTCATCTGATATGACATTATTTTTTAAAAACAAGTACATGTGGACTTCCTAAACGAGTCGCACAAAACGACGTGGATGACTTGCTTAAACGATATCGCATGAGCTTCTCTCAAACTAGGCACAATGTGAAGCTTTGTTTAACGCTTGCATTTGTCCTCTCTCCCTCTTACTGTCGTTCCATCCCCGTGACTGTCGTCGCGCTTGCTTGCTTGCATGCCGTCTCTGCCAGTCTCACTCAGTCACTCACTTGAGGTTCGTCATCCTCTCTCGCTCAATTGACTAGAATAAGTAGGGCTCGATTCTTGGTGCAATTGTGGGGACGTGAATGTTAGAGGAAGAATCTCGCAACAGGTCAAAGGTGGATGATTTATTGAGCTTGGTGAGATGCTTTGTTGTTTTAAGTCCACTACACAACTACTGCTAAGTCATAGGGCTTGTTTAGTTCGGTTTTGGGCAAATATACTTAGGAAAATGCAAATACCTTTGGGTTTTAGTGGTTTTCCAAAATACAAATAGCGTTTGGTAAATTGTAATTTCAAATTGCATTGCAAAACGACTTTAACTTAAATAATATTTGGTAAAACTACATTTTGCGAAGGACTTTCACTAAAAAAAAATTATTTTACAATGTTTTTTTCTATTTATTTAGCTACCGATGGCCAAATTGGCCACTAGCCGACCACTGGATAGTGTCACCTGAGGTTGCGCGATCTAAGCGAGGCTACTTGAGGTCACGCAACCTCAAGCATCGTCTGGGTCATGCAACCCAGGCAACCGTTCGCTCGACCTCAAGCAACGATTGCCTAGTTCATGCGACCCAGGCCATCACTGCCTGAGGTCGCCGAACCTCAGGGGATGCCTAAGTCATGCAACCTCAAGCATCAGTTGCTGAGGTTGGGCAACCCCTCAGGCAATTGTCGCCAGCACTAGCAACCCCTTGGCCGATGGCAACGGCCTCCATTTGCTTCTCCGGGGAAGATAAACAGGACGCATGAATAGTAACCAACTTGCATCTCGAATGTACAACTTTCCAAAGTAGTTCCGGACCTTAGAGCCATTTGGAGATGCAATTGCATCTAACCAAAGTTCTCCAAAAAATTGAATCAAAAGATTTGCATTTGCCCAAGAGCCTTTAAGGACCCAAAGCCCTTTCAAAATGCCCAACCAAACAGGGCCATAGTCCATTAAATTGGTGCAATTGTGGAGACCTAATATGAAGTTGTCGTCCTTTCTATGATGTGGTCTCAAAAGTTAACTATATATATGTTATCTTAGGCGCAGTGTTGCATGAGAAATAATATTACACCCATCATTATCTTCTATGGTGGGGAATTTTGTTGACCCCTAAATTAATGATATCTAAATTTTGATAACACCATGATATCATTAATTTATTTCGCATTTGCATTTCTTACATTTTCATATGTCCACATAAATTGCATCGGCCCAGTCACGAATAGCGTTTCGAATTGACCCCCCGCGTCTAAGAAGAGTATGAAGAACTACAAGATTTGTCCGAGAAGATGCTAAGCAAGGAAGAAATGGCGGCTGAATATATACTCATCTGCTCAATCAACATGCAAGGGAATATTCAATCGACAGTTTTGGAAAGAAAATGGATTAGGTGGAAGAAGCAAGTGGGTGACCATCGGATAAGGAAAATAAGGGCATGTTTGTTAAGGATACGAATGCTAACTATTATATTTCCGAAAATAATTTATGATCAAAAATTATTCTTTTTTATTCTGTTCTTGGAAAAATTTTCTTTTTATTCTGTTTTTGGAAAAAATTTCTGAATATTTGAAAATATTTGGTAACTGTAAAAAAATATTTATTCCGAGGATAGAAATGCATTTGGTAAGACTCTTAGATTTTTTTGTTTATTTAATTTATTAATACTTTTGTTCTTTTCTTTCTTTTTTTCTTTCTTTTTTCTTTTCTCTTCTTCCTCCTCTTTTGTGGCCAGTTGACCCTTCTTGGCGATGGTGACAGCAACGAGGGCTACACAACCCTTGCCTGCACATCCTTCCTCTGTTTTTATAAATAATTTAATAAAATCGATTTTGGGAATTCTTTGGCTGATGTGGCAGATGTGGCATTTTTTTTTTGCCATGCAGATAATTTCAAAAAAAATTGCCACGACAACAAATAAAGTCGCTGGAAAATACCACGCGTGCATTTTGCCCAGATTTTCTCAGCGTTGGCACTTAAGTGTATTTTTCATAACTTTTGGCACGTAAATACCCATTTTGACACGTAAATGCCCCATTATGCCAAGTTTTAACACTCCAAAAGTCCGCACCTCTATTTCTTAGTAAACTACTCCATTTTCCCTCTACTTTTTTTTTTTGGTCCAACGTTTTTCCTCTAATTTCACCGGTCAAATACCGGCAAAATCAATCCATAGACTTTGCCACTTTGATCACCTGTTCTCCGAACCTTGGAAATCTATCCACCGGAAGATTGGCAAATAATAGCCGATGTTTGCACTGCCGTGACTCTCGAAGGCATATTTCATCATACGGCGAAATTCTGCGACTACGAAAAAAAAAACAGAGAGAAGATTCAACAGCTGCTACTCATGGTTATTGGAAAGAGGTTAAAGACATGGAGAGTAGCCCCCTTAGTGCAGAAGCTCGTGAGGAGGAGGAACGGAGTGACATTTGCTCAGCTACGTTCGGCCCGGAACAAAACACAAAATTGAGTTTAGATCTTCTCTCTAACTCGTCAGCTAAAGTTTTGAACCTAGTAAAGCTGAGCTTAGTGGGCACGATTGAGGGAAAATGAAAGAACAAAGGAACCTTTAGATGGGCGCAACCACAGCGAGATCTCACTCTCGAATGTCGAGTAAGGCTCAATCACTTAGAGCCCATTTGGTAATGATTCCACTCCTGGAAACAATTTCTAATCAGAAATGATTTTTTTTATTCTGCTTCTGAGAACAATTTCTGAGTATTTAAGAGGTTTGATAAACTGTTTAAAATTTTTATTCCGAGAATAGAAATGCGTTTGGTAAGAATTTTTGATTATTTGATTCTTTTAATTTTGAATATTTTTTGTTATAATTTTCTTCTTTTCTTTTTTTCTTTTTCTTTTTCTCTTTTCTCCCCTTCTTCCTCTTGGCTGTTGCCACCGGTGGTGGCCGACGAGCAGCCGAGCGAGGTCCGACGAGCTCACTGGGCCTTGCTAGGCTAGGGTGAATTCCAACAAGCTTGCCGATGGCTAGGCGAGGCTCAACCTCGCCCAGGTAGCACGAGGCCAAGCCTCTCCAATGGCCAAGTGAGGCTCGCCTCCCCAGATCTAGGAAAGGCAAGGCTCACCCAGCCATCAGTGAGGTTCGGCCTCGCTAGCCGACGCAAGGCTCAACCTCGCCAGGCCAGGGCAAGGCCTGGCCTCACTTCGCTTGGGCAAGCCTCACCGGTGGCTAGGCAAACCTCCAGCGAGCTTGCCGAACTTCACCCTGGCCTGACGGGGCTCCGGCGAGCTCGTCGGACCTCTCCTGACCACTCGCCGGTGGCAGCCCAGGAGCGGCAATGGGGTAGTGATGGGATGACAGTGGGTTGGGAGGAGGAAGAAGAAGAAGAAAGGGAAGAGAGAAAAGATAGAGAGGAAAAAATTTATTCTCAAAATTGTTTTTGGGAGCGAGAAGCAACTTTTTTTTTATTCTCGATTCTATTCCAAATCTATTCACCGGAACAAATTTATTTCTAGGAACAAAAAATTTACCAAACAAATTTTTGTTCCAAATATGTTCCAGGGAACAAAAGAACAGAATCAGTTGTTCCTGAAAATATTATCAAACAGACCCTAGACTGCTACGGCAACCTTTCATTCGAGGTCGGCAAACCCCCACGTCCTCAATCCCAGATGAAGGAAGTCATGGACAATCTCAACCAAGGTCATCATCCACGGATCAGCACTTGAAGACAATGAATAGTGCATCGATGAACAATAATCGTGATAATAGTGCTTCACTTTTTTTTTCCGTTTTAGTTTTTTTTTTTTTTTTCTGACGAGGCACTCACCCTACGTCAAAGCCATGCCAAATTTTAACAATTATTTTTAACAAAATCCTAATGGATGTCACTCATATATTAGTTTGGGATTTTTGAAAGGAATTGAGAGAAATAGATTTGTTTAGAGGAAAATTTGTAATTTGTGTATTTCATTGGTATGATCCTCGCACATGTATACATTTATAGTACAAAGAAATTAGGAGGAAAGAATAAGCACAATTATATTATTATTACAATTTCCTACTTTATCCCCAAATAACTTTGATTGAATCAATTAAGATCAATACCAAGGACAAAATCGTATCCTTCTCCAACACCACCCCTCCTCAAGCTAGCGGCTCGTACAAGTCAAAGACACCTAACTTGCTTAGCAGATAAGAATGTTGTCTTTGGCCTAAGGGCTCAGTGAAAAGATCCGCCGACTCTTCCACTATTCCAATTCCTCGAGTTATAATAATTCCTACATGAATTTTCTCTCAAGTAAAGTGACAATAAATTTCTATGTGTTTTGTTCTTTCATGAAAGACAGCATTTGCTGCTAACTTAAGCGCGGCATCATTGTCACAAAATAACTCATTTGCTCCATCGATTTCAACCCCAAGATCCAAAAGTATTCCCCGTATCCAAATTATTTCACAATTGTTTTCGCCATAGCCCGATATTTTGATTCAACTAACAATAATAAGACAGTTGTTCACTTCTTAGTCTTCCATGAAATTAGAGATTTTCCTAATTTGATGCAGAAGCTTGTAACAGATATGCTAGTCATCAAACAAGTCACATAATCAATATCGCAATAAGCCTTCAGCTTTATGTCAAAATCATGAGATAATAAAATTCCAAGTCCTAGGCAGCCCTTTAAGTATTTTACAGCTTTAGTGCTGCATTCTTGTGAGACTGCTTCAAATTATGCATAGATTGACTAAGTATCTGCACCGTATAACATATATCAAGCCTAATCATAGTGAGGTAAATCAACTTCCCAACAAACCACCGATACCTTGATGGATCTTGAAGTAATGGATCTTCATAGGATGATGAAGTGAACTTGTCAAATTCAAAAGTTGCGAGCTTGACATTTTGTTCAATAGGGATGATGGCTGGTTTGCATCTCAATGAATATGCTTTTGATATAATTTCCAGGACAAATTTCCGTTGACTAAGACATGTCCCTTTGTCTAATTTAGCTATTTCAATACCAAGGAAATACTTGGGAGGCCCCACATCTTTGATGTGGAAATGAGAATGTAGGTAATGGCGAAATCATCATTTCCCATGATAAGTATATCGTCAACATATATCAATAAATAAATTGACAATGTACCTTTGGTCCATGTGAACAACGCATAATCATGTTTGGAGTGCTAAAATCTTGCACTTGTAAGCGTATTAGCAAACTTTGCATTCTATTGTCGTGAAGCTTTGCTTGAGTCCATACAGGGACTTACATGGACGATATACTCAAGACTCCCCCTGTCTACGAAGGCCTATGGAAGTTCTGTATAGATTTCTTTGTCAAGTTCCCCGTGAAGGAAAGCATTATGAACATCCACATGATGTGATTCCCAGTTATGTAGTGCAGCAATGGAAAAGAAGGAACGCACAATTATCTCTTTGGCGACAAGAGAGAAAGTTTCATGATAGTCGAAACCTTCTCATTAAGTGAATCATTTTACAACCAACCATGCCACGATTAATCAACCCATCTGTCTAATATTTAATTTTGTATACCTATTTGCAACCGATAGGCTTTATATGGAAAGGCAACATAACTATATCCCAAGTATGATTATCCATAAGTACACCCAATTCTGTTTTCATGGCCTATTGCCATCTTGGACCTCGTGCTACTTCTTCATATGAGAAGGGCTCATGTTCCTCCGATATGCAACTACTACAACACATATGCTCGGGAGACAGTCGATCAAAAGATACATAAGAAGATATATGGTAATATGTACCATGAGAATACAATGTAGAAAATATGCAGTCTTTAGTTCACATGGGTGGACGAGTATGTATACTTGATCATCATAGAGGTGCAACTATTTGCAGTTCAAATGCATCATATGTTGCTCTAGAGATGTTTCTAATGAAGAGATATGTTGCTTTGGAGACGGGACGAATGTACCATCTTCCCCATGAAATGGTGCTAGTGACTTGATTGCTGGACTCGAGTGTTCTGGAGTTGTTACTGCATCTTCTCTTGGAATGAACACATATTGATTATTCACATGCAAATCTTCTTTCGATAGAAACTATCGACGATTTGGCTTCTCTATAATATTCTGAGTATTATATCACAATTCCATCAACAATTTGGCTTCTCTATAATTTTCTGAGAATTATACCACAATTCCTGAAATGGAAATTTATCCTCATAAAAATAAGACGTCCTGGCTAACCAGAAAACAGCCAGTAATCTCTGTATCCTTTATGTAGAGGAGGATATCCTATAGAGACACAACTGAGAGCATGTGGATCCATTTTGTCTCATGATCCCACATTTGTAGCAAAACATAGACAACCAAATACTTTCAGGTGTTTTATATCTAGTGATTTCCCAAAGAGAATTTCAAACAAGCACACTAGTTGGCATTCGATTGATTAAATAAGCCACCGTGACCACACAATCTCCCCAAAAATTTTCAGGGATAGAGGCTTGGTCTTTAAGAGCTCTAGCTACTTCCACAAGATGGCAATGTTTGTGTTCAACTACTTCATTTTGTTGAGGAGTATAGATGCATGGGGTTTCATGAAGAATCCCATGGGATGCAAAGAAAGAATTACACTATGGTGGAGAATTCGCGACCATTATCGGTGCAAATTTTTGAATGGATACATTGAACTAGTTTTTAATCAAGGAGAAAAAATTTGCCAAATTGGAAAATATTTGACTCTTTGATTTCATGAGAAATACCTAGGTGACTCGCATGTAGTCATCAACGGTTGTCAGAAAAAATCATGATCCATTATGATGTGGGGTATGATATGGACCCCATATATCAACATGAATCGGAGAGAATGCACTTTGGGCTCTAGATGTGCTTATAGGAAATGGTGATCAGGACTATTTTGCGAAGGGACAAATTGGATAATCTTTATAAGGAAAACAAGCAATTAACTCAAGTGCTGATGATAAAGGAAATTTTTATTACTAGTGGTGGCATTACAAGAAATGTTTTTATTTAGCAATAAAAAATCAAAATCCTTTGGAAGGCTTATCCAAAAATAAAGGCCTTGTACAACACTACCCAAGTCCATAATTTTGCCAATTGAATGGTACTGAAAAAGACAATTTTCGGAACTGAATTCAACATGACAATTATTGTCTTCACAAGTTGTATATACCGAGATAAGATTGAATTCAAATTCAAGGATATATAAGACAATCTTTAGGACAATTTGTTGATTGAGATGGACAATACTAACATTGATAACATAAGTGACATTACCATTACGAAGTCTGACAGACAGAGAATGATAAATTTTTCATTTTTCAGAGAATAATTGCTCATCACATATTATGTGGTTAGCGCTAGAGTCAATTATCCATACATCAAATGAGATATTTCTATTTTGGGAAACTGAAGTACCAAATAAGCCTACAGATTTGTCCGAGATTTTCAACTAATTCAAGGTCCTCGTGATGTTTTAATATTGGTCATTGGAAAATGCTCGATTTGGCCTTTCATTTCCTTGGGTCATAACCCGATAAGCATAATAATGCTTTTCTCCTTTCTCTTTATCAGTTGGTTATATAGTATGAAGTGGCCTTTTACATTAATCACAATATTTACGTGAGCCATAGGATTGCTTATAATTTGAAGCTGACATGGCGAAATGGGGAGCATTGGATTCGGCTTTACGAATCGCCAGATTTGGGCTATCCACTCCTAAATTGGAGATTGTGGAATGTGAGCCGTCCAATCCTGGCTTGTAATCTCCACTGTCCATTCTAGAGCAAGTAATTTCTTCTTCCTGCCTCCCCTGTTTGCTCAAGCAGTTTCTTCTGAGGGCTCCATGGAGCTCTGCATCTGCAGCGGCAGCCCGAGAGCAATTAACACTTGCTACAATGGTCCTACCGGAGCAGCAAGCATCACGGCCTCCCCCATCTTCACATACTCCGTCATCGCAAGCTTTTAGTTCCCCTCTTGAACCGCTAGTTGATAGATGCGGCCGAGGGAGGGGACGGGATTCATGGTTAGGATTTGTGATCGGAACGTCAAAAGGCTGTCATTCAAGATCAGTAGAAATCGGGTAATCTTTTCTCTCTCTCTAATTTTCTTGTATTATGCGAGTGTGGCCTCCGGCCCCTCGAGCTCTTCCTCGGCTACCTCGAGCTCATTTTACAAAGCCAAAAGCCGATTGAAGCAAGCGGTAACTGAGAGGTTCCCTTGCTTCAACTCCGACAAAACCTAGGTGAACGAGAAAATTTTGCCTAATCCAATTTTCCATACATTTCATGCATGTCTTCCCACATCTTATTCGGATCTTCAATCAAGTGTAGGCCCACAGCAACATCGGGGCAATGTAGTTCTTGATCCAAGTGCAAATGAGTTGGTTGTACTTGCGCCAAACTTGTCACATTTGGTCGTCCGTCAGAATGGATATGCTGTCGTCAATAAAGCCCTCTTTATCTTTGGTCACAGGAGCTCGCCAAAAGTGTCGAGCCCATGCTTGCAGTTATCAGGGACGGTGAGCTGCAAGGATATGATGCGCAACTCCATTTCGTCGGTCAGTGAGGTGTGTAAATGGGTCGTTGATTTCTAGACAGTAGCTAGTGGCTGGAAACGTGTATGGCTAGAAACCGGGTTGCAATCCTAGGTAGGTATTCAGCTCCTGACCCATTGAGTTGGATTCAGGTCTATGACCCAAAGATGCCCAGTCTGCTCCATTGGGCCAAACCCAAAACTAGTCTCTTCTCCTAATGGGCCACGTTGAGCCCATTGCTGATTGGGTCCAACAGCTCATGGGCTTTGGACAAAAATCCACTGTACCGAAGGCCACTGAGTTGGGCTTGTTTGCTGAGCTGAAGTTCAAACCACAGGATTCTGGTCAAAATCTTGCTGTTCTTATGGCATTTCATCCTATTCTAAAGTTTGATTTTGAGGCAAGTTGTTTGATAAATCCTCCATTTTGTGCAGGGAGGATTTTTCTTGATACCGAAAAAGATGTTTGAATTCCTATTCAGCATGTCAAACGTTTTGCAAAATGGTCTGCAACAACAGTTCGAAAACTACCGACAGCAATTCGGAAAGGATTTCCAAAAGCTTAGGTCAGAACCGAGGGCTTTGATACCATGAAAGGATCTAAGAGAAATAGATGTGGTTGGAGAAAAATTAATCTATGTATTTCATTTGTATGATCCTCATACATGTATATATTTATAATACAAAGAAATTAGAATAAATGAAAGATTAAACACGATTACATTACGATTACGATTACGATTATGATTTCCTACTTTATCCTCGAATATCTTTGACTGAATCAATTAAGATCAACACCAAGGATAAAATCATATCCTTCTGTAACAATTTTGAGTGTCACACAAAAATTGTTCGGAATAAATGTGTCATAGTAAACATAGTTTAAAATTTTTAGTGATTTTTTCCCTTTTTCCTAAACATAAAGTTAAAAATCATATTTGGAAGTTATTTACTAGAAGGCATTTTCCAAAGGAGTAATTTTTATTTTTTTGCGAAACGATTTTACAAGGCCGCAGTAAGCAGAATATATATCACAACACTTCCTTCTCAAGCTTCAACACTGCCATGAAGGCTTCTTGAGGTACATCGACCTTGCCAATCGCCTTCATTCTTTTTTTCCCTGCAGCCTAACAATATAGAAGATAAAGCTTTTCAGATTAACTCTTCCATAACTATCATCAATTTACATGTGGATGCAAAAACATATGCATGCTTCAACATAATATAGAAACATTCCCCAGAACAATATTGAAGGTAAAGCTTTTCAGATTAACTCTTCCACAACTATCATCAATTTACATGTGGATGCAAAAACATATGCATACTTCAACATAATATAGAAACTCTCCCCAGAACAATATTGAAGGTCTCAAGATTCTCCAAGTGCATTTGGGTTTGGACCCAGAAGCACCAATGACATTATGTCATGCGTAAGATAGATAAACATGGAAAGACCGACATTTTTCATCCTTCACATGTGTCGCAGTTAATGACCTGCTCTATTGATGGATTAGCTCCATCCTTTGTTGTTTCCTGATATATGCAAGTGGATTTCTCGTATACCCATACAATGTTAATTTAGCAACATAGAATTTTCCCTACTCATCATTAAGTCTCAAAAAAGTGAAAGGGGTAGGACTGGATGTAAAATGATTATTTCAAACTTTCTTGGAAATAAGATGATTGTGTATGGGTGATACACACTCTTAAGAAACTTAATATCCAAAAGCTGCCAAAAAAAAAAGAGTAAAGGATTAAGGTATCTTAACGTCTCATGCCCAAAGTTAAACAAGGTTCTGCTTGAATATCAACTCCTATATATCTCTTCAAGCATTTATACTCTAGTGAGACAACTTATGCTTTCAAACTTTCTTTGATCTCTGCCTCATCCTCATGTGTTTACTAATGGTCTGATGAATCTTAATGACTCGTGTCTCAGGATAAACAAGGATTCCACCTGAATATCAACACATATACATCTGTCTGAGCATACACCTCGAGTGAGATGACTATTGCTTCCAGTTGTTTCTATGATCTCTGCCTCATCTTCATTTGTTTATAGCAGTCCAATAGTCTGCTGATGCATTATTTCTTCAGAAGGAATAGATATTGATGACAAGCATTGTCAGATTTGTCTCACACCATATGTATAGTGTCTCTTTGTATATCATGTTCCAGGTCAAGCTACCATATCAGATGATGATACATCCATCAAGTTTGTTTAATATAGACCAAGAATCATGCAGATAAAAATGGGTCATTTCTATCCAGTTCATTGGAAATGATCCAAAGATTCCAAACAGTCAATACAGTAGGAATCTTCTGTCCTCCTCAAACCAGACAATTAGTCCACTATGACTTTCTTGAAACTGACCAAAAGGGGGAAAAGCTTGAGTGAATACTTTCTTCATAGATGTTAAGTGTAAAGAAATTAGACACGTCTGTCCAAAATGATTTCAAATCACTCCACAGCCTAAGTTGAAGATTTCATTGGACAACTTACAAAATTTTAGGCATGGAATAATGATCAAATGAACTTGATTACATCAGAAATTCAGGCTTTGCTTATTAGGGTTCTGCAGGAGGATTCCGGGAGGATTTAAATATCAGGAAGTCCTAAAATGATGATGATTATTCACAATGGTGACAAAGAGCAATTACAAATCTGTGACACAAGACTCACAACAAGGTCAATAAGGAAATAATGAGTGGGTGGCCGCTTTTAAATGAAAATAATAAGTACCTGTTTCTTCAGCAACTTCTTTTTCCTTGAGATGTCACCACCTAATATTAGATGGACAACAAAATCTATATAAATTAAACAAATCCAAAAGACAAGATGTACACAAGCACGCACATGCACACGCACAGGATGAAGAATCTAAATAAAAGGAGGAGAATGCAAAAACTTAAGCATGTGCAGTTAAGGATATGATCTTCCTTAAAGACTTAAAGAAACTTGATTTTCCTACTTCATATAAGTAGCATATATCATAACTTTTCTGATTGTGATAAGCTTGGGCAAAAGCTTCAAAGCCTAACCAAAATGGTAGTCTCATCTCACCATAGCATTTGGCTAAAACATCCTTCCGGATTGCTGATAATGATTCACTAGCAATCACTTTTGAGCCTATGCATGCCTGTGACAAATATGTATGATGTCAATTTTGTTCTGTCAAAGCAATAATTTAGCAAAACTGCAAGACACTTGACTTCCTATCCATCAGAGAAATTCAGAGAAAATACCAAAATTAGATATTACTTAGGACTTTCCTTCCTTCTTAGGTTAAGTCCTCAATTGGTCCCTTAAGTTACACTTTTCTTTTATTACATCCTGCAACTTTCCTTGGCCAGCCACCACAGAGAGTAGGGACCACAACTTTCTGTGGTCAGCAGTAGATAAAAAACATCAATGCAGAAAGCCCAAGTGTGGATGCAGAAACATATGCCATGGGCATATGACTCTGAATTGTATGGATAATTTCATGTTTTAACTATTAAGGTTGAATGAATTTTCATGATGTAAGTCGAAACCATGAGAAGGGCATGCTCATCACAATTCTTATCATGCCCTCAAGTCATAGTGATTAAGTGTGCCATGGTGGTAGAGGCTTTCTCTTTTGGAGGAGTCTCAATTCAATTAGTGTGACAGAAATCAGAGGCAAAACAATGCTTGATTCAGATTACTATGTTTTAGCACAACTAATTATTCGTGGCAGTGCTGCCAGCAAATACACATCCATGTCTTACTTGGATGGGGATTTTGAACATTTGTCTTGGTATAAGCTCCTTTAATTTTTGTGTCAAAGCTCGTCCGACAGCATATGCCTGAAAGGGAAGCTTCCATTAATTGAATGACATCAATTCTAAAATGGTGTTATGCACAAATAGAGAAGATAATTGACAATAAATCACAAAATTTGTGGTAAGACTACATCTGAGAAGGAAGAGAGTTGAAACAAGTAAGGAACAGTTCAAAACAATTTTATCTTAACATACTATGCACCAACTCCTCTTTTGTTATGTCAAATACTGCAGATCTGATTTGCCTCAGATGCACCTCAGATAGATACTTTGGCTTTACACATTTCTCAGCAAACCTCTGCATTATGAGATGGGCATATAATAAATATTCTCATGCGCAAAGTTCTTTTTCTACTCTCTTTATCTTTCTAAGTTAAATCCTAACCATATCAGAAGAAATGAAGTAAGATCGGTCTTTTTATCAAAGGAAAGTTCAACCTCAATTAACCAAAAATCTTAAGGAACTCACACTACATCATTCACTAAAAAAGATTCAATTTTAGCAAGGAACAATGAAGAGACTAAGAAAACACATGGACATACTCGACAGTAGCATATGGTACTAACACATTTATATTTCTTGTATCAAGAGAAAAACCTTGTAATTACATCAATCATATCATTAAATTGCTTAGTGCTGTCACAATAGGTCAAGTATACTTGTCATTTTTCTAATAGATGGTTCGGTACATGGTTTCTTTTACACCATTGTGCTCTGTTGCCATATCCTCCTTAATATCCATAACCTAGGGATCATACACTCTCACTATATCACCAGAACTGAAGAAAACACAATTTACTTTATCTTTGTGAACAATAGTTGCTAGAGGTTCCACTTGATCACCATTGATCCTGATGTCAAGCTTTATCAAATCACTCTCTTTGTACCTGTCAAATTCAAAACACATACAATTATGAGAAACAACAAGAAGTACATGAATCATAAAATAGGCTACTACTACTCTCATATCAGTTGTCATGCCATGAACTGAATACGGTATGAACATGATAAAAGAATGGCTCATTCGAGACCAAGATTTGGGATATGGAAGCACAGTGGATACACAAATCCCGAAGTGTTAGATTACATAGAGTTAAACCTAATTGTTTAACTCTGCACTAGTCTAGGCCTTGACTTTTAAGATTTTTTTAAACAAAAGAAAAGGTGGGATCAGGAATGAATCTATTCGAGGAAAATTATACTTGGTTTGAGTATAAGACCACAGAAGTTTGAATCAATTTGCCACACCAGATGATGGCCTTTAGAAGCTGATTAAACTGATAATGCAGGTTACAAATGGTAAGGAGAGGCCTAAAAGACTGGAAAAAACAATTAAAGATATAGATATTTATAGATTAAACTGTATTATTAGTACTCAATGAAGCATAATGGCGCAAGAGGATACATTTAAAGCGGCCTACATAGACTTCACACAGCATAAAAGCTAGGTATTCTTTGTTTCAATAATAATTGAGTAACCTAATTAGTTTTTTAAAGTAATAGTACCTCCTAACACATCAAACAAGTTATGTTGAACTGAATGTATAACCTCCCGCACTGCAGCAAACCACCCTAGTTTGCCAAAATATTAAATGCTCGCACCAAAAAATTGACACCAGAAAAGATTCCGTAGGACTCCAGACAAAATTGTGGACTTATGATATTTTGCTCGACGCAGTATGTTAACGCTTATAATTCAATAGCAAGATGGGACAAAAAATTTTAAATTTCATCTTTTAGGTACTGCCTTTGCTTTAACTCTTACACCATATGGCTGTAAGACCAGTCATTTTAGCTTTCTTTAGATTTTTTTTTTTTTTTGGTTGTTTGCTTTCTTTAGATTGAAGACAGCGAAAGTAGCCCTTTATTTTGCAAACACAAGCTTTGGTTCATTTTAGTGTACTTAACAAGTCCTTTAATATGGAATTAAAATGAAGAACAACAAAGTGAGGTTATTCTTTCTTATAGAGATATTCTCATTTTTCCAACTTCTATGAAAGACGCAAGAAAAAGGAAGGAAAGAGAAAGTAGCTATCCTGTTACATTCTACAAAGAATCCTGTTCTCTTTTGCCTGTTCATGAACCACTAGAGACGGCATTAACTTAGGAGTCTTGAAACCCAGCCCTTATTCATGCCAATAATCACTGGTCTTGACATAAAATGAGACCAATCTAAAATTACCGATTCTGTTAAAGTATCCCACATTGCTCATCTATGGAGTTTTAATGGGCCTTATATTTATTTAGTCTCTTTCCCTTATCAGCTTAAGCTTTTAGCATCGACATTCTAACACAGTATCAGAGCCCAATTCCATCCCATTATATTTTGCACACGTTGCCTTGCGTTCGTTAGTTCCAAAGGTCATTCCTAATGTGGCTCGCATGCAAGAGGGTATGCTAAAGTATCACACATCGCTTGTCTATGGGATTTCAATGAGCCTTATATTTACATAGCCTCACTCCACCTATAAATTTAAGCTTTCGGTTAAGACTTTCTTGACACTTTCTACCAAAGTTAGACATAATGAGTGTCCATTGAATCAGCAGAGCAACACCATAAACTTACCCAACAAAAGTGTACTCCATGCTAGCATAACCTTTGCTTCTGGACTTTAACTGATCAAAAAAGTCACCTACCATCTGTCATATAAAACAGAAACCATGTGGAGTGATTGTAATCTACATGTAACAATCTAGGAAAGTAGATTAAAACAAAGATACCTCTGCTAAAGGTAACTCATAGGTGAGGGATGCCCTATTCTCAGTAATAAATTTCATTTCTTTAAACTCTCCTCTTCTATCTTGAGAAAGCTCCATAAGTGGACCAATATAATCTTTTGGAGTGAGCATCTCTATCTGTAACAATTAGTTAAAGATGAAATATAACCAGTAGTGACTCTTTGCTTTAGTCACTCAAAACACAAAGTTAACTGGAGCAATGAAAACGAAAAGAGAATAGGAAGATAATGATAAAACAAAAAGTTGAACACTAACCTTAACAACTGGCTCCTCAATTGACCTCCTTTGTCCAGGTTCAGGGAGTAGAGATGGATTTGAGCATTCAACCTTATATTCACCAAAAACGCATCCATTATGGTAATCAAATATCTCAACTAAGACAAATTTATAAAACAACTGGATATCAAATCATAAATGTGCTGCAGCTGACATATGGCTCAATCCATACAAAAACAAAGTAAGTACAAAAGCCCAAGAATTCAGATTGGACAATTGTCTGAGAAAAGAATATGAACCACAATTACAGCTACACCTACATTTTATGAAAGATTGGCCAACTGACTGGAGCTAAAGTATTGAAGGTGCTCATAGCATTTCTAACTAATCTATCTGTTGAAATATCTTGTTTTCTTGACCTAATTATTAGGAATATTTGATCTGATTATTTGATCCTGATTTTTAGGTCTTGATTATTAGGAAATAGCTGTAAAGAATTAGTTAGGAAATGATTTATTAGTATCCCTTAATTTGTGGGATCTTTCAGATTTTATTTTATTTTATTTTTTGGTTGACACTCAAAGTTGTCTTATAAATAACTTTGTAATCGTGGTAAAAATAATATAGAGAATTATCACAATTCTTTTCTCTAAATTCTTCATGGTATCAGAGCATCAGGCTCGTTTTCTGGGATAGTGTTGCAGTGCATCCTTCATTGATGCAATAATCTTCCAATCACAGCCTTCATTGCTGGATTTTTTTTTTTGCAATCTGATCGCAACCTTCATTGTTGTGATCCCTTCAGCAACAATTTTTCTCACTTCGCCTCTAATCCTATCTCAGTTTTTTGGCCCTAAAACCTCATTCACTTGCAGCCTTTATTCCTTTTGTTTTGCTCTTCCTTTCCAAGTACTTTCCTTGTGCTTAGAAATATCCATGTCTGAGACAAAACTGAAGGGAGTTTCCTCAGATCAAACTGAGGAAGCCAACACCACCCATATGACCGGAGATCTACAAAATGTGAGGGTAACATATAGGCTGAATGAGAAGAATTATCTCAAATGGTCACAGTTCGTCAAAACCTACCTGAAGGGTAAAGGGAGACTCAGCCACCTTCTCGGAACGGGTCCAAAACCAGAAGATCCCAAGTTCAATGCATGGGATGAAGCAGATTCAATGATCATGTCATGGCTATGGGATTCGATGGATCCGGCCATAAGTGATACATGTATGTTTCTCAAAACTGCAAAGGAGATTTGGGATTCTGTTCGCAGGACTTATTCAAAGGCTCGAGATGCAGCACAAGTGTATGAAATCAAGGTAAAAACCAGTGCAACAAAACAAGGGAACAAAACCGTGACGGAATATGCCAATTCCCTTCAAAATCTATGGCAAGAACTCGATCATTATCGAGTATTTGAGATGAGGTGCGTGGATGATGCTGCTATTCTAAAGACCTTCATTGAAAAGGATAGAGTATATGATTTCTTGGCAGGTCTTAATTCTGAATTTGATCAAGTCAGAATTCAAATACTTGGCAAGGAAGAAATCCCTTCTTTGGAAGAGACAATCTCTCTAATCCGAGCAGAAGAAAGTCGAAGAGGAATAATGCTAGAGCCTCAAGCTATGGAAGGTTCAGCATTAATAGCTCACAATGCATCAACACAAGAAAAAGGGAAGACGGATGCTTCAAAACCAACATGGAGGGATAATCGAGACAGTATGTGGTGTACCTACTGTAAAAAGCCAAGGCATACAAAGGAACGTTGCTGGAAACTGAATGGCAAACCAGCAACCTCCAGCCGAGAGTGGGGAAATAGAGGAGGACAGCAAAGGCCCCAGGCTCATTTAACTGAACAGACCAGCCAGCAGAAAGAATCCTTCAACAGTGAGGAAATAGAAAGAATCAGAGGCCTTTTAGGGTCTCTTGAAAAACCCTCCGGTGCATGTTCGTTGGCACTCTCAGGTAAGCCTCCATTTTCTTCTGGTCTAAATGCCTCAGAAACATTTTCGGGTGAACCTTGGATAATAGACTCAGGTGCTTCTGACCACATGACTCACACTTCACAATTTTTTAGTACCTATATCCCATGTCCAAGCAATAGAAAAATAGCGGTGGCAAACGGTTCCTTGGTCACTGTTGCAGGAATTGGTGATATTCATATTACACCCATTCTCACTCTCAAAGGTGTCCTTCATGTGCCGAAACTATCAGCCAATCTTGTCTCCATACAAAAGCTCACCAAAGATCTTAAATGTCATGCAATTTTTTACCCTACCTACTGTGTTTTTCAGGAACAGGATTCGAAGAGGAAGATTGGACTTGCTAAGGAAAAGAATGGGTTGTACTATCTTGAAACACCGAGGATTTCAAAGGAAGTCGTGAACAATTCACCATTGTCATTTCTTAGTACTTCAAATAAGGATGTCATTTGGCTTTATCATTTTCGTTTTGGTCATCCATCTTTTCGTGTCTTAAATGTCATGTTTCCTTCTTTGTTTAAAGGATTAGATATGAGTGAATTCCAATGTGACACTTGTGAATTTGCTAAGCACACCCGTGTATCTTTTCCTATAAGCAACAAAAGAAGTTCTCATCCTTTTGATTTGATTCACAGTGACATTTGGGGACCCTCCACAATTCCAAATATCTCAAGGGCTCGATGGTTTGTTTCTCTAATTGATGATTGCACTAGGGTCACATGGATATTCTTACTCAAACACAAATCCGATGTAAGTAGTATTGTTCCTAATTTCAATTCCATGGTTCAAAATCAATTTGGAGTTAAAATTAAGAGCTTTAGATCGAGATAATGCTAGAGACTACTTTAACCAAATCTTGTCAACCTATTTCCAAAGGGAAGGAATCATTCATGAGTCATCTTGTGTAAACACACCACAACAAAATGGGGTGGCTGAAAGGAAAAATGGTCATTTGCTTAACACTACTTGAGCATTATTGTTTCATGGAAATGTTCCTAAATCATATTGGGGGGAAGCTGTCCTTACATCTACATACATGATCAATAGACTACCATCAAGAGTATTAGATTTTAAAACTCCTATGGCTGTTCTTTCCAGCTTTTATCCCCATTTCAGGACAACAAATAATCTTACACCTAGAGTCTTCGGTTGCACCTCATTTGTACATGTTCATAATCAGCAGAGGGGGAAACTAGATCCTAGAGCAATCAAGTGTGTCTTTCTAGGTTACTCCTCCACACAAAAGGGGTATAAATGTTACCATCCTCCTTCTCGAAAGACCTACATATCAGCTGATGTTACATTTGTAGAAAACAAACCTTACTTTTCACAATCTAATATTCAGGGGGAGAAATCATTAGTGAAAGATGAAGACTTTGACAGCCTTAATCTTGACTTACCTTCTAATAATTCCCCAATTCGAGCTCCCACTTCTGATCAAGTAGTCCCTATTCAATCAACTCTTGACCAATCAGCTCCTAACAAATCAGTTTCTGATGAATCAGTTCATGCTCCTTCAATCCCAGACTCACACTCTACATTTGGGTCTATTCCGGAACAAGTGTCTGCTCCTACATCTCCCCGTATTTATGACTCTATGAGATTTCCTCAGGTGTATTCAAGAAAGGCAACTGTTCTTGACCAAACACAAGTTCAAGATTCCCATTCGAGTTCTGCAAATGAATTTCCGGTAAGTTCTGACTCTCCTTTACATAATCAGTCGTTTGACATGCCAGAAAATGACTCACACCTTCCCATTGCTGTTAGAAAAGGTACTAGAGAGTGCACAAAGCGACCCTTATACCCACTATCTCACTATGTGTCACTCGACCGCCTATCACCACCTCATAGAAATTTCATTGTGAGTCTGAACACCATTTCTATTCCAAATACCTTATCTGAGGCATTGTCTAAAGAAGAATGGAGGAATGCAATGAGAGAAGAAATGAATGCACTTGAGAAAAACCAGACTTGGGAGATTGTCGAAAAACCGAGGGGAAAGAATCTTGTGGGCTGCAAATGGGTTTTTACCTTGAAATACAAAGCTGATGGTTCTCTTGAGAGATATAAAGCACGATTGGTGGCAAAGGGTTATACTCAGACTTATGGAGTAGATTATCAAGAGACATTTGCTCCAGTGGCAAAGATGAACACTGTCAGAATTTTACTTTCTCTAGCAGCTCACTTTAATTGGCAACTTCAACAGTTTGATGTGAAGAATGCATTCTTACATGGAGACCTAGAAGAGGAGATCTACATGAGTATTCCACCGGGCTTTGAAGGAGAAGGGGCGGCAAACAAAGCATGTAGATTACGGAAAGCACTATATGGGCTTAAGCAATCACCTAGAGCCTGGTTTGGGAGATTTTCCAGAGTTATGAAAGCTTCAGGCTACAAACAGAGCCAAGGCGATCATACCCTCTTCATTAAGCATTCAGCAACAGGGAGAGTGACTGCACTTCTAGTGTACGTTGATGATATTATTGTCACAGGTGATGATGATAAGGAGAAACAGGAGCTAAAACAGTGTTTGATTAAAGAGTTTGAAATAAAGGAGCTAGGAAGACTCAAATACTTCCTTGGCATTGAAATTTCTTACTCCAGACAAGGAATTTTTGTTTCACAACAGAAATATGTGACCGACCTCTTGAAGGAAACCGGAAAACTTGGGTGTAAACCAGTAGCTACACCTATTGAGCCTAATAAAAAACTTGGGGAGGCAAAGGAAGAACCTTCTGTAGATCGAGAAATGTATCAAAAATTGGTGGGAAAACTCATCTATCTAGCTCATACTAGGCCTGATATTGCCTATTCAGTGAGTGTGGTTAGTCAGTTTATGCATGACCCAAGAGAATCACACTTACAAGCCGTCAATCGAGTGCTGCATTACTTAAAAGGAAGCCCTGGAAAAGGAGTCCTATTCAGAAGAAATCAAAAACTGATGCTACAAGCCTACACCGATGCTGACTATGCAGGATCTATGGTAGACAGAAGGTCAACATCTGGTTATTGCACATTTCTTGGTGGAAATTTAGTGACTTGGAGAAGTAAAAAACAGAATGTAGTTGCAAGATCAAGTGCTGAATCAGAATTTCGAGCAATGGCCCAAGGAATATGTGAGCTATTATGGCTCAAAATCATTCTGGAAGATCTAAAAGTCAAGTGGGAGGGTCCTATGAAGCTATATTGTGACAATAAATCAGCAATTAACATTGCTCATAACCCTGTACAACATGACAAGACGAAGCATATTGAAATCGACAGACATTTCATCAAAGAAAAGCTAGAAGAAGGATTGATCTGCATGTCCTACATACCTTCTGGAAATCAGCTAGCAGATGTGCTAACCAAGGGACTTAATGGTGGGATCTTCCATGAAATAATTTCCAAGCTGGGAATGGAAGACATCTATTCCTCAGCTTGAGGGGGAGTGTTGAAATATCTTGTTTTCTTGACCTAATTATTAGGAATATTTGATCTGATTATTTGATCCTGATTTTTAGGTCTTGATTATTAGGAAATAGCTGTAAAGAATTAGTTAGGAAATGATTTATTAGTATCCCTTAATTTGTGGGATCTTTCAGATTTTATTTTATTTTATTTTTTGGTTGACACTCAAAGTTGTCTTATAAATAGCTTTGTAATCGTGGTAAAAATAATATAGAGAATTATCACAATTCTTTTCTCTAAATTCTTCAAAACCGATCCCCACCGAGAGTTTTGGGCACTGGGGGACAACGATGTTGTCATGTTAAAAATCAGAACTCTAAGCCTAGTCAAGGCCGAACAATTCCTCCTAAATACAGCCAAGCTGCATAAGTCAACTTTAGGTCCATCATTCATGAAGGCATTGACACCTCCCCCGCACGAACAGTGCCTATTTTGGGAGAAGTTTTGATCTTTTCCAACCATTGGTCATTTTACCCAAAATCAAATTTTTGCTGACCCATTCCATGTGATCATCGAGTTTCTTCCATATGAATGATATTCAGGACATACTCCTAGAAATTCCACTAAATGATCAACTATTGTCATCAAAGTCCATTATCATGCTTTCATCAAAAGCGCAAACTTCAGCCTGAAGTTTCGCGAAATGGTTTGGGGCATTTGTAGCTTTCCTTTACTTAGTATTGGCTGTTGTAAACTTCATCCAGCTTAGATATAAAGAAGGAAAGGCTGACTTTAAGATTGACCAATTAGGAAAGTCAGAAGAAAACCCAGCTCTTGTCAAACTTGGTAGTTTGAGAAATGCCTTGGTATTACCATGCTCATAGCAAAGTCTACAAGAAAAGTTATTCAAATATAACAAATTCTCACGATTGCAATTCCTCCTTGCTAATATTCTGGAAAACACATGTCCTCTCACACAACACAAAAAGGAAAAACAATAGTAGCAGCAGCAGCAGCAGCAGTAGTAACAACAGCAACAACAATAATATAAATAATTACTTAATTATTATTTATTATTTCATGGAAAGCGTAAAAATAAAAAGTTAAGAAGAGAACAGCTTCAGATTGGAGACTTACAATATCATCATTCACACAGTTCACCCTATAAACGACACTAGGAGCGGTTGTAATTAGGCTCAAGTTGTACTCCCTCTCGAGTCTTTCCTGCATGATAAAAAGGAGTAACTGAAATCAAAATTCTGGATTCCGTTTGCAAAGCTTCTTTTTTCAAGTCTGTTGACAAAATTCAACTTATAAAGAAAACAAGAAAGAGCAGTTTCAATGAAAATAAACCTGGACAATTTCCATATGGAGGAGACCCAGGAAACCACATCTAAAGCCAAAGCCCATGGCACTGGATGTCTCAGGCTCAAACTAAGCAAAAGAAGTTTAAATGTCAGAATAGCCACAAACCAAGTGGTTAGTATGAGTAGGTACCACATCCATACTAGATGATGCAAAAACAGTTCCACAGCAAAGGAACAATTGATGGAGTGTTAGTATTTCTTTCTGTACTTGAAAAGAATAATCACAGGTTTAATACACTAAATAAAATTCTCCAACCTATGGTTCAATTATTCCACCAAAATTCTAAATGAGTTTATTAAATAGATACGTCCTCCAGCAAAAATCAATTGATATGCCCGGCTTACTGAACTTAATAATTCATAGTCTACTGTATTGCAGGAAGTAGTCCACCGTATCTTTGGATGAATGACACTTTAGCTATGAAAATAAATACATATTTATTAGCAAGCACTTGCATTTTTTAGAATCTTCCTTTTGGGAAAAAATGGATTCAACTTATCCATAATCATGGAGTGACTAAAAGTATCGACTCAATGAAGCAGCCAAACCATGCTGGAAAGTCAAACTCGAAATATCATGAAATTATATATAAAATAGCATTGGATTTACTACAAACCAGTTTGGTCTTGAGAGACTTAATTGGTTTGTTTGACCATACCTGGTTCCTTTTCCAAATCGAACCAAGTTTACCCTTAAATTTCAAAAGCTCAAATCTTGGATTTGCATTCTTCATATTTGTGTCTAGTCAACAAGTCATGGGTCTGCCATCCTCTAACCCTCTCCTATTATTTCAGCTTGACTCCTTCCCCAACTGCTCCTTTATTCTTTTTTATTTTTTTTGGCTCTCATTATATCCACCATTGCTGGATTCACATTTTGAGATACAGAGGTATAATATTACCAACTTTTCAGTGGAGGTAATATCCATATGACATTTCTTCACATTTAGAAATATCCTCATTCTATATTTTAGACCCACTATTTTACAACTTCAGTTTGGCGATACTTCTACCTAACAGTAAAAAGAGATAATATTCAGATAAAAATCTAACTCAAGTCCATGTCACTCAGAACTATGACAATGGGCCAGATTCATTGAACACAATCACAGGCCCTCTTGCAGAGGCAACATTAAAGCCATTGAAGGAAAATGGTAAATATGCATGTAGACATTGCCAACCAGAAGTCTTCAAAAAAGTTATGATTGCATAAGGCCTGTGGCAGCCCTATATCACCAAGTAATGGAAAGCCACCACATTCTCAGGCCTAAAAATGGAAAATTTGAGTATGATTTTCATTATTCAGGTAACACACCTTCAATGCAGCATCATTAAGTTGCAGTTTCTCCAAGGCATCACGTAACTCGGGAAACCTTAGAAAATATTGAGGAAAAACTGGAAAACATAAATAATTTCAGGTAGAATGTCTTTTCATATACAAAACGTAAACAAAAATCAAGGTCAATACTGGTCTGCTTCAACAGGAAACAATCCACAAAACACCATTGGCGTAGCTTCCTCGTATCCAGGCAATGAGTCCTCTGCCCTTCTGCCATAGTGAGTTATAGTGTCACCTACCCTGGCATCTGCTACAGACCTTATAGAAGCTGAGAGATACCCAACCTGGAAAGATAGTAAAATACTAAGCAGAAAAAGAAAAAGAAAATCTTTGTAGCAGAGACCAAGACAAGTGTATAACTTAATATGCTTTATTTTGAAATCAAGACTAGGTGTAACTGTCATTTCTACCATTTAAGTGGCATCCCTAATTCTGGTGATGGATTAGTTCAGTATGTCAATCAAATCATTTCCAACATAAGAAAGAAGAATGATGATAGGAGTTTGCTAGTGTTGGAATTTAATGCATCCATTGGTAATTGGATTTTGCCATGACTATGAGTAGCACATTTATCTAAGATAGAATGACAATTCTAATTAACATGTTACAGGAACACGAGTGCTTACTCCTTGGGTGGACAATTGCCTTTAAAATAAGTATTGAAAAATTTGAGTCAACAACGAAGAAGTTCACCATCAAATAGAGTCAGCATATTGTACTTGTAGTTTTCTCACATATGCATGCATATAACCATCACGTTAGTCCTTTTCATTACCTAACACAAAAAGTTCGTTAAACACCCACCCCAGCCCCAACCCCGAAGAGAAAATAGAAGGTGGCAAGTTATCCCATGCATGTCACTAACAGAACATCTTAGATCAAAATTTGGTTTGGCTGAGGCCTTTAGCTATAGCAAAGGCTTTTTACTTTAGTTGTAACAATTTATAGACCCATGTTATGCAGTGATTGGCAAATTCACTTCTTGAACATTCTAATTTTCATACTACGATTCGATAAACATGAAATGTATAAAAAGTTCTGTTATACAAGCAATTTATGTTTATCAACCAAACAATACAAATAATTGCTATTGATTGATATTTCCATAAGGAGTTCGTCTTAAATTATATCCTGTTTATTTAAAAGTTGTTATTTGATAATTTAACAAACAAAAATATGCAAATTTAGAATTATTTCAATTTATTTTCCTCATCAGTAGCAATCTGTTGACTGTTAATATGATACTTTGTCCATTTTGATATGAAAAGATTTTTGTGAGACTTTTATGTGTAGAAATGAGGACCATATTGCAAGTAATAATTAAGGACATCTATTCATAATTTTTATTTTCATAGAAAAAATTACTGCAGATATGGTCATTTAAGTTTTCGTAATATGGAAGTTCTACAAACTTTATTTATGGATTGAAAGAAAATAAAAATTCAATGAACTTCTTCAACTACACCTTTTGTTACTTTTGTGAAAGCACAATGTCAAATTTATAATTTATGCTAATTAATGTTGAACTGTAATTTGGGAACATTTATGCAAGATTGAGGGAGTAAATAAGTAAGCATTTTTGTCTTATTAATGTAAACAGAAGTAGTTTCTAAATGACCTGAGAAGTGGGAGGGGATGGAACTTTGTGATAATATGGCTTAACCACAAAGTTCCATTCTACCGATTTCTTATCATATACAGATGCATTTGGAATTTGACTCTTGTTTCATGACTATGACTTAACATGAATAACTTTAACATTGGATCCAATTTTTAAAAGTATGAGAATAACTACACTTGAAATGATTTAATATCATCTTGCTTCTCAAAAAGCCATAAGCAAAAAGCCAGAACTTCGGACATCTCATCTAGGTACTAGCTTCTAGCTCTAACAGACAACAGCAGAAGGCATGGTGGCACCTCCAGAGCCAAAAGCTGAGTTTAAGCAAAGAAGAAGAATACCATGTCTTTAATGATCAAGAAGAAGAAGACTCGAGTGGAAATTTATAATCTTGCTAACATTACCTCCCCAGCAAATAGCTCTTCAACTTGTAATTGATTTGGAGATAGAACCCCAACTTCATCAGCGAAATAATCCTGTAAAGTTAAAATTGGAAGAAAACAATTGACATATATTCATTACAACATTCCTAGGACCTTAAAGAAATCTTAATCAAATCACAAGTTGCATTTTAAAAAAGCAATAAAGACATTAAGAGATGCAGGAACACCATTCTACTTTTAGTATTTTAAGTATTTTCTTTTTTATTTGGTCTTCCACTATGTTATTAGGGTAATAAGGGTCATGTGCTAGTCATGTGATGATGAATGAGTTCCAATGGTTGAGATTCGAAGTTGTTTATGTTAGATCAAGGGTTGAGATTGATGGTCCATAACCCTAGTTTAAACAAATCTTTTAATTTTCGTCACTAGTTTCTCCTTGTTCAATAAAAAATATTGATATTTATAAACCCTAGAATATATCATTTCTCTGTCAGCTTTAATTTATCTCAATTCTAGCCCTCATTATTGTTCTTTTGCTGTCTTACCTCTCCAATTACGTTGTTAAGCTTTGCACTTGGGAATAGCTGAATGTTCACATACAAGCACAGATGTATGCTATTGGGTGCAGTGGAAGAACAATAAAAAAACGATGACTTAAGCACTTTACCTTCTCACTTGCCATAAAACAAATTCTGTCACCTTTCCTAATGGTCCCATCAATGACTCGAAAATAAACAATAACACCTCGATATGGATCATAGTAGCTGCAGAAGAAAAACGAAAATAGATTTATAGTCAATTAAAGCTTGATAAGTCATGTACATGCTGCAGTGTGGGAAAAAGCATTTTGATCCAGCAGAAGCTGCAACAATTAGCAGCAGCATCTGTTTATAAAAGGATAAAAATCTCACAAACAAGAGAAATTGTCAATGAATATGTTCCTAGAATTTATTGCTCCTCAAAACCTTGTCACTATTTGCAGAGCAGCAACTATGGCTAAAACATGTCAGTGGCCAAGTAAAACCACAGGTTAAATGAATTGATAATTTTAAGACCAGTAACTAAAGATGATTAAGCACTTCTCTACTTAAAGCTAATCTGAGGGCTACTGCTCACAATGAATTGCTTTGATAGCCCATCACAGCATAGAGGCAAAAACTTTTCTTTTTTTTATTTTTTTTTTGGTTGAAATAAAGGCATAAACTTTAGGTGGCAGCTCATGTGGAGAAATGCATAAACCACCCTCTCTTCAGAAAGCATGCTGTCAACCAGTCAAGACCGCCTGAGGCATATCAAAAAAACTTTATGCTAATGCGTGAGGGCAAAAGCAAGTTTGCATATGCATGAGCATACACAATTTCCTATGATGTTTGTGTGGGAATGGGTGCAATGCAAGCGCATTCATGCATGCGCTCGCACATGTGCAAGTGAGAGAGAGATTCCAAAAACAAAATAGGTTTGAATAGGTTGACTAAAAAAGATATAGCTATACCTAATAAACGAGAAAGAAGTCCATTGAGAACTTCAAAAGAACAGGAGATATGGATGATTATCCAAGAACTGTCTTAAATGCACATCAACAGATCAACATCAATTTTTCAATAAGTGCTTCATTACTCCCTGTATGCTTCAATTTTCATTAGCATTTTCTTCCTAGCAATCTTAGATGTCTCCAACAAAAAAGTTAACTAGACGCATATGAGGAAATTACTGAAACATTACAAGCAAAAGAAGCTTGAAAAGTACAAACAGAAATTTATTAAGAAAAAATCATTTCAAGGAAATGGAAAGTCTAGAGATGATGGCATTCAGAGATCCTTTCTAGTAACATGACAAGGGGAAAACGATCAGTATTCTGAACACTACTGAACCTTATAACACTAAACAGAATCAGCTATATGAATCCATACCCCTCATTGTGTTCATAGTAAGTTCTTCAAAAGATCAAAGTGCTCCAAACCTTTCTGCATCATTTTGACACATCTTTCCAGATCTTCCTCACCCCTATTAGCCTGAATCTCCAACCTCCAACTTTATCTTCTCACCAAAGTATTAGAAGATTGTCATTGAATGAATCAAAATCACTTTAAACACCCTCTTCCAATCTTATCCTCACTTGGGTTCTCACCTACTATTCCATATAGGTTCAATTCTAGCACATCCAAACGAAATTCTCATCTCATATCGATATTTGACCAACTATCATTCGTGCCATACAGCATCACCGACCTTATTATCGCCTTGCATAGAATTGCTCCTTAACCAGTAGCAACGTTAGTGGTTGCACAAACACCAAATGCACTTGTCCACTTTAACCATCATGTTGACACAGGGTAAGGCCTCCATCGACTTCTCCATCCTTTTTCTAAATGGATCCATGAGAACTCTGTAGGACATTCAAGACTCTAAATCACAACATTTTAATTTCCATATGACTAAATTAACACTCAAAATCACCTACAAAGTCAATCTTCCTGCCATAAACGAAAATCAGTTTCTCTACTTTGTGCTGAAATACTCTTTCACATAATTATTTGCCTTGCCCACTTGATCCTTTCTACAGCAGATAAAATATGGATATGACTTTTACTCTCCTAACAAGGTACTCTTGAACAACCATTTGCCCCACAAGTTTAAATCATTCTGAAATAGACCAACAACATATATTTGCATATTTCTTGAAGCCAACCCCCCCCGGGGCAGGGCCCAAGGCGGGGCCTAGGCCTGAGCATGTAAGCCAGAACTTACACACGAAACACAAAATGTAGATGTAACCAGATGGATTAAATAACCAAAGACTCGACACAACAAAAGGAAAACTTACAAAACAGTAGTATGAGGAGAAGCATCAAATTTCAAATTCGTTAATTGTGCTAAAATACCTTGCGAATAACCCTTTTTCCTTAAAATTATTTAGAAACGAGCCAATACCCTAGGTGCCAAAGTGTTTTTCTTCCACTCCTCAGGCATCTTCTTTGTTCTTGATATTTTTTCTCAAAAAGTTAGTAAGCCAAGATATAACCCTCTCTAATAATCTTCCAAACTTCAATCAGTATACACTTACTTTTCTCAATGTGGGACAGAAATAATAAACAATTGAATGACAGGTATTAGAATTATGATGGCACTCAACAAGATTGACACAGCTCATATAAAATATGGAAGTAGTTTCACTAAAACTTTTAGAATGAGGCAACAAAGGATTAGCAATAACAAGACAAAATTATGAAGAAATGCTTAGATGATGATAAGTGCACGCTCATCAAAATTAGCAAGCTGATACTTTTCAAGTGAAGCGAACATTAACCTGTCAAATATTAAAGCCCTTAAAGGCCTTTCAATAGTGTTGTTAGGTGGTGGAATCCTTTGAACAATAGAGTCGAGGATATCCCTTATGCCAATCCCTTCCTACAGAACAAAAGCAACTAGAAAGTAAAGGGTCACCCCTTAATGAACAGAAGATTTTAGCACCCTGTGCATGAGATTATAAAATGTGCTAAATGTTCTTGGAGTGCAAGCATTCATGGGACTGACCTTTGCTGAGCACAGGATTGCATTGCTGCAATCTAAGCCGACCACCTGAAAGAAAAACACACTTTTCACTAGGGCTCCTGTTTCTTCATTTGTGATGCTTATAGAATGCACAGGCACTGAGAAGATCCAACAACAAACAGGAAACACCAGTACACTTAATGAATACATGTATCATCCAACTAAATGAGACTACAACTTTAAGCTTCTTAAAAGCCAAGAAAGCAACAGCCAAACTAGCTGAGGATCATTACCATTTCATTGTGTTGGTAAATGATGTACTTGAGAGGCTAAATGTTTTAAAATAACAAAAGCATTCACCAAAAAAAACTCCTCAAAGTTCATTTGTCGCAAGGATTTCGACATAAAGAGCTTAACTTTGTAGCTAAAAAAAGCTGCCGGAGGACAAAAGCAGGCAGAGGTGAATTTATTGTGCCCAAAATGCACAATGTCTTATCTCTCTTGAGAATGCTCAAGATATGTGTTTTAGTCTTCTATTTTAACTTAAAGAACAGCTCATAAGCAGCATGGCAAACTCAGTAGCATGGTTGAACAATCAAAAATCCCATTATGGTATTTCACAAAGGTACCACCAATTTCTCTTACTCGATTTTCTTCATCGGATATTAAGACAATGGAAGCCCCACAACAAGACAACAATTGGGATATTGCACATCAGTCACATCCACAACTTCTATCTTGAAAACCACTCGTGACAGTCATAAATTACAATCTACTTAGGAAAAGTCCTATTTGTCAATCATGGAATGGAGCAGATAGTCATAAACATAAAAACCTCACTAAATTCTTGTAGCCAAAGGATAAGATTTGCCATTGATAAAGACAATATAGGGAAATAATTCTAACTTCAGAATGACAGAGCTGACTTGGTATCATGCTTCCCAATTCACAATTCTAAGGAAGTGCTCCAGTAAGGGCGGTCGAAAGTAATAATCGCCAAATTGTGAAATTCTGGACTAATTTTCACTTGTGCACATAAAATTTATTCCAGGGCTTCCCAATATTGTTTGTTATAACTAAAAGAATAAAGAAGCTGGCTTCCTCATAATGGGAGAATTATATAAAGCAGCGTCATAACTGCATACAAGCTGCCAATGATGAAGAGGTGGACACAATGGTATGCTGTTTGAAGATTACACAAGAACTAATTGCCATGTCAGCATAACGCGTGGCAAACAAGAACATAACACGGATCCTGAGTTTATGTCTTATCATTCAATAAGATTCTCTTAATTTAAAGAAAAAAGAAACCCTTTGCTGAAATAGCATCATCAGTTTATTGCAGAGAGATCTGGTTTGAGATGGCAACATCAGTTTATTGGAAAGGGATTTGGAAGGTTAAAGCTCCAAAAAGACGACAGCATTTTCCCTTGAACAGAAACATTGGTGGAAACACAAGCAAGCAGCATTTGTAATTATGCATCATCGGTATTGTCAAGTAATGCTACCAACATAAATTGATTGAAAACTCTGTGGATCACCTGTATAATCCATGATTAGGCATTATGCATCTGATCTCGAAGTCATTGAGAGTGAAATTTTATGATTATTTCAGACTAGAGGTAGAAAACTACAAAAGTATGTTTGAGATCATATCCTTATGCATCCTGCCCAAATTTGCCAAGAAAGGACTGGATAGAAGTTTGACAGCACTGTCTATTATTAGATGGTTCTGCAAAAAGTGTTGCCCAATTATGAATGATTTATACTTCCATTTTGCTTCCATCATATCCTCTCATGCTTGTGATCCTAATTGCTTCATTATAGATGATGGATTCTCTATTCAGCAAAATAAAGATCATATATTTTCTAACTAGAATCTAAATTGCATATTTCCCTTTCTTTTCATTGATTTATTTTCACAGATGAACCTAAATGATCTGGAATCTGCCTCAAGAACAGTGCCACCCAGTAAAACAACAAGGAACTGTAAATGCCACAGAGCAATGCAAACATATATTTAGAACCTACCTCCTCAATCTCCTTGACAACGCGATCAGGTTCTGCTCCTGGAAGATCTATTTTATTTAACACCTGTAGAAACCAAAAAAGAAAAAAAAAAAAATTCTAAGCCAATGTTACTGGAAAGAAGGAAATTTGGTCTCAAAACCTTACTCTATTCCTTACCACATAAAACAGAAGCAGAATTTATGTGCACACTTGTATACTTATTTGTGTACTCTTAAATAGTCCTACTTACTTCTCAGTAATGTGCGGAACTAAGTAGGGTGAGAAGATTTATGTAGGTGACATCTCTTAGTGAGGAAAAGCTTTGTTTAAAAAAAAGGAAGCCCAGATTAGGATCACTCACTAGAAGTTGGCAACCAAGAGAAAATTAGATATGCAGTGATTATATCCAAGAAAAAGTTGATACTGCCTCAATTGAGAATTACATGACCACAGGTGTCCAAGGTAGTATTGATTAGTGAAACAGCAACCACAAGATGCTCCTATCAAATTAGAGACAGGAAAATTTCAATTTGAACCCTTGAACTGAATTGGGCCAAATTCTCAGTCCAGCCTAGAGCAATTGGATCTTATAGAAGATTCGACACAGCATAGTTACAATAATTAAAAAGGTCCATGTTACTGGCTCCACTTAGTAGGATAAGGCTTGGGGCGCATTTGATAACTGAAGAATAAAACTGTAATTTGAGTACTAAGTTTTAAGTGTTAGAAATATTAGATGCTGGAAATTGAAAAAGAAAATTGGTAATACCTAAAAACTGAAGATTAATGTCTTATGAAAATGGAGCCAAGGATGTATTCAGTGGGTATTAGCAATATAATTGGTAAAACTTCATTCGGTATCGATTCCCTGTCAATGAGTTAACCCTACCCTTCCATAAAATATCAACTGCACTATTTACTGAATTCCATCTTTTAAGTCAAACTAATTACTCTTGCTGAACAAGCTTATAAATAAAAGTTGTTAGTATCCTTACTACAATGCCCAAGAATCAAGAATAAAACAAAGAAGTTAAAATACATAAAGACATTCGAAAAGAGGAAAATGATGCTCGCATGTAACTGCAGTCCTTGATATATAAAAAATATATATATTAAAAAAAAAAATACTTACAGGAATGATTTCCAGGTTGTTTTCCAAGGCTAGATATACATTAGCCAAAGTTTGAGCTTCAACACCCTACAAACATGACATGCATGATTCAACAAATCAGTACCGATGGTTCAGTTATAATGAAGAAGGTTGCTAGTATCCTTTCTCAAACAAATCAAAATTGGTGTCTAAAAGATAAAGTTGCCAATTTCATGAGTGAACATCACCGGATTCTATGGATTCAGCATGCCTAACTGAATTGTATTTTCTCCACTATCCACAAATGGAGAACCAGTGTCAAATGAGGTCCATCCAATGTGAAGAAATGAACAAACCACATGATTACCAATTTGCGGTGTCACATTAGAAAGGAAAAACATAAAAAATCAGAGGATTTGTTCCGCAAACAAAAAAGTCCCAGCAAAGCAATGATTTAAATATCACTACGCCTTCATTTATTCACTCAAGCTTTAAAATATGGGCAGTGGTCCAACAAAATTCTATAATGGTATTAGCAGGACATCCTATGCTCAAATCTCTCTAGATCCCTTATTTTGCTTCCCCAGTTATTAATTCCATCCTGTAAATGTCAACACTGCACTTTGATCAAATAACTTATAATCTTAGAACAATTGGCGGTGGTTGCACAAAATTCTTCAAATACTAACAATTTTGATGGCTTCGCTCTCTAAATAATGCTTGCAACTCTTTGCCTTCCACATTCCAAATGTAGCAAATCAATTCCATCTCCAGCAATTGTTAGTGAAGATGGAAGGAAGGGGGAAGGACAGATGACGGTAGAAAAGAGGAATAACAAGTTCTCTAGCAGGCTGAACGTTTCTCTCCAAAAACAACAGTCAACCCTTTCTCAGACAATATTTTCCCAAGCAGACAACTTATTCTAGAAGAGGGGGTGCTTTCATCTGAGTAAGCTACACCTTTTGCCTTCTGATGAGTTGGGACTCTAAAGAGGAAGAAGAGTACGCTACAATTGGACAAATAGCCAAGAGCTCCTCTATGCAGAATCAGTATGACAATAATTATCTGCTTATGCTGACCAAATATGAAGAAAAATCGCAATCTGGATAAGTTTGATGAGCAGTTACTGAGAGTAACACCAGCAAACTCCTTAATGGTTGAAACCCAAAAGTTTTGCTGAAGGTGCTAATAGTTTGGGCATGTCAAACTTTGAATGTTCTTCAAAGAGATTTGACTTAAACATGAAAGAGCCCGCAGCCAGCGGATGTTATTAAATAAGAAAATTGAAGAAAAATCTGGAGGGTCGGTACTTTCTAATGAAAAAATGTGTCACATGTTAAGGCATTCTATCAAGCAAGTTCCTCCTAATGTCTCTAGGTCCTGCTCCAAGAAGCACAAACTTGTGCCAGCACGAATGGACCGGCAACTGCTACCACCCAATGGAATCAATCGGGTGCATAAAGAGCCATAAACAACTTATTGCCAGCAAAAAAATAAATGAAAATGCTTAATTACCTAAATATCCTTTCTGAGCCTATTGAAACTACTAAGTCAGGGCATTCCACTCTATTTTATGGTCAAATTTCGTAATAAGCTGCCAATGTGTATTTCTGAAATTAGTGGAAGAGATTAGGATATGAAATAATGGAGAATCAAATTCTAAGATGCCCACCAGAGAAAAAAGATACAAGGTGCTAGCTAGATGATATACAAAGGTTTGCTCAATGATAAGCCTGATGTGGAGAAAGTACCTGAGAAGCATCTACAACAAGGAGAGCACCTTCACATGCAGCAAGAGAACGAGAGACCTAGATTCAAAAGGTATAAAAGATACTGGATCAAACAGAACAAGAATAATACAACAAACTGAACAAGCATCTAAAAACGCTGCATAAATTTGCTCTCTTGGAGGAGTCCCAGATTCCCAGATCAGTGGGCTATTCAACTATCAGAGGCCCCAATTACCCCCGTGATGCAACACTTTGAATTTGCAGTAGGCAAGAAAACCTTGTCCTAATACTAGACAGAAGTTCTTCTAAACAATAAAACCGCAGGTCTTTATGATGGCAGGATGCCTTTGTTCATGCAATCGAGAAAAGCCTCCTAAAATCAAAAAACTCTACCCACTGGCTGACTGTTGCTATTCTCCTGTCAATAAGGACCAGAGGTTACAATTGCGAAACAGGCATATTTCCAAACAGGTAACAGCAATAAAGCAAGGGAAGCATGGAAAATCCACAAAGATCATTGGCTAATGCGAGGCTCAAGATCACATCAGGAGGCAGGGACCATGAACATACCTCATAAGAGAAGTCAACATGGCCGGGAGTGTCGATTAAGTTCAAGCAATACGGCTGGTTTTGAAACGTGTAGCGCATTCGGGCTGCCTGACGCGAAGAATATATTAGGCAATCAATGGCAGGCACAGGAAATGGCACACTCATCGTGCAGCGTGAACATGGAAGCAGGGAGAAGAATTGAACAAGAGAACCTGAAGTTTGATGGTGATGCCTCGTTCTCTCTCGAGGTCCATGTTGTCGAGGAACTGGGCCTTCATCTCGCGCTTCTCGACGGTGCCCGTCACCTGGAGCAACTTGTCGGCCAAAGTGGATTTCCCATGATCAATGTGCGCGATTATACAAAAGTTCCTGATATTCGAGGTTGGGACCTGCACCATCATCACCGACATGGAGGGACACGCCAAAACGCCAGAGAGAGAGAGAGAGAGAGAGAGAATTAATGGATTCTATCGGAGGAATCGACGTACCTTAAGTAGGCGATGTTGGCCGGCTTGCACTTGGGCGGTGACGTCGTCAACGTCGGCGACAGTGTCTGAGGCACGACAGCGGAGTGGAGGGAGGCTGATGATGCTGCTCTTGCTCTTGGGTGCAGCGGAGTGGAGCGGAGCGATTTTAGGGGAGGAGGAGGAGGATAGGGAATACAGAGAAGTGGTCGCCGCCGGCGTGTAGATTCTTCTCCGGGGGTGGTGGCGATTGGCAGCGGATAAGGAGGAGAGCAGCGATGGAGAGGCGCGCAGCTCCGAGATTGATGCTGACGTGGCCATTCTCTCCCGCCGCTCCACTCGCGTTTCTTTCCTCGCTACAAATATAAAACGAATACGGTCTCTCTCTCTCTCTCTCTCTCCTCTTGTAAATCCCTTTTTTGTCCCTTCATAAAATGAGCCCAGCTTCACCCCCAAACACTTGGTTATGGAAATGTTCATGGGCCCGTCAAACTTGTGGGCCGGACCGCATTTAACTTATACCGACCTAACTTTTGTACATTACATTTTTTGATTAATACCCCAAAAAACCCCGAATCGATATACTTGTGAAAACTTACCTTCTATTAGTTTTCATTAAATTTCACTATCAAATTATTGAAATGAATGATAGTTAATTGGTGTACTAATTTGAGATTTTACTCTCCATTTGTTATAATTTTTCTTGGTATTAATCCAATTTAACAGTAGTTTATTTGCCACAAATGTATAGTTTGAGGTTTTTTACGGTCAAAAAATTAATTTGGGATAATTTTATCATAATTGTATCAATTTTAATTTTTTTGTAATCATTTTGGATAAGTTTGTCACAGATATACCTTCGTCATCAAAAAATCAGTTTGGGGTTTAAATGAGTTCAAAACAAATTTATCACAAGTATATTAATTTGAGATATTTCATGGTATTAATCATATGTTTTTAATAACCCATACCCAACAGCTCAATTAGATACAATCCGTACTGGACCTAATACGGGCTTCGCTTTTTGTTTTCTGGCCAAAGGTCGGCCTTCTCCAAAGATATGATCCAAGTCCACGATTTTCTTTCTTTCAAGGTCAAAGTCCAATGACTTAGGAACTCCAACATGGAAATATTAAAACGAAAATGTTTATTCACAAGATAATAATGAGCTAACAACACTATTAGAGTGTGAACGCCGTTCACTGAACGGTAACTATGATGTTCCCGAAAATAATTTCTAATCAGCAAACGATTCTTTTTATTATATTCCTAATAATAATTTCTGAGTATTTGAAAGCGTTTGGTAACTGTCCAAAATTTTTATTCCTAGAATAGAAATGTATTTGGTAAAATTGTTAACTTTTTTCTGTTTCTTCTAATTTTTTAATAATTTTTTCTTTCTTTTTTCTCTTCTTCCTCCTCTTTTTGTGGCCAGTCGTCACCACCCTCGATGGCTGACAAGCGGTCAAGCGAGGTCTGGCAACCTCACAAGAGCATTGCCAGGCCAAGGCAAGGCCTGGCAAGATTAAGCCTTACATCAACTGGCAAGGCCGAGCCTTACCAGTAGCTATGCGAGCTCACACAAACCTTGCCTTGGCTTAACAAGGTTGAGCATTGCTAGTGGCTAGGCAAGCTCACCAGATCTCACCCTGGCCTAACAAGGCCAAGCTTCCAGCAAGCTTGCCTGGTAGCTTGCTAGTCGCTACCGACGACGATAGCCGATGGCCAATGGGCAGTGATGGGGGTAGCAGTAGGCCGAAGGAAGGAGAAGAAAAGGAAAAGGAAAGAGAAGAGAAAAAAAACTAATTCTTAGAATTATTCCTGAAAACAAGAAGCAACTTTTTTCTTTTTTTCTTGACTCTATTCCAAATTTATTCCTAGGAACAAAGAACAAAAATTTTAACAAATGGATTTCGGTGCCAAATCTATTATCAGGAACAAAAAAATAGATACAAATACTATTTGGCTAGTTACCATATAAACCCCAGTCTTTAATGACAGATGGTGGCTTTTCCACCACAAATTTTCTCAAAGAAACGTGTCGACTTGTTTAACGGTTTTTTTTTTCTATTTTAGTTTTGGAAAAATCAAAATTGGAAAGTCACATCTCGAGGAATTTCTTCAAATTCCACTAAGTGAAATTTCTTTAATATGAAAAAAGAAAAAAAAGTATAGGGAAATAGATAATTCTAGATCAAATTAAATATACGAACATAGATAATTGCAAGCATCAGTATTATCATTAGAAAAAAACTGTTAATATCATTAGAAAGATCAATTCAACAATGAAAAAACACTTGAAATATTGGTTTTGAGGCTAATAAAGAAATCGTCATATATTCATATGGCTCATCAGTCTTTTTGCTCAAATCATGTTACTTTAGAAAGACTCTCCAGACCTAAAATCAAGACAAGTGATGCTTGCTATATATAATAATAGATGAAATAAAGATAAGGTAAAATTAATATATGAACAATGATCTAGTAGATGAAAAAAATTACCTCGTTCATTCGAATCTCAAATGAAGATATGTAAGGACCTAAAAAATTACAAGATCAATCTTAGACCGCATGAATCAAGGCTAAATTTAAAATTGATACGAATTTAATGGGATCCTTTACAAATTTTACTTGACATAACTACAATTTTGGTTCGTTGAGAAAAATCACATGACCATGCGAGACTGATTTTACTTGGTTTCTTAAGGATTAGAGGTCAATTTTTTTCTTCAAATAATAATAAGTACTAACGATGATTAAAAACCCCTATTTTTCCTTGTTTGAGAATAGCTACAATGACCCATGTTATCCAAATTCTTAAGTAAGTGAAATTCACTAAAATTCTCTTGAGCGACAACATCGGTCAAGTGATTAAGGGTTTTTTCTTCTACATTTCTTTTGCATTATAATTGTTAATTAATTATTTCGAAAGCAACATAAGATGCCAAATTAGCATCACATCACTAGCTAACGGATTAGTCGATCTCGTTAGTATTTTCAGTTTTCTAACATAATGACCAATTTGATAATAAAAAAATAACATATTGTTTAGCGTGCCGTTATCCTTTCTTTTTAGCTTCCTTTGTAGAAGTAAACAAAATATGTCTTATAAAATTTATATTTAAATTCATTCACAAGTCCCCCGATTGCCATTAACTTGTAAAATAAATATGCAGTGAGAAATGCACTGTTATTAATCGTAAATGACAGTACTGTTGTCTTAACAAAGTCCTTATTCACAATTCGACTCGGGCCTAGTTCATTCAACTAACTTAAATTCAAGATAGATTTTAACTTTGACTCGAGGTTTTCCTTCACGAATAGAAATTAGAAATATCATTGGAAAAATGAGGAGCAGAAGTACCATTGAATTTAAGTAACAGAAAAATATAATTATACAAACATTCGAGTCACGACAGAGCCAGATAGTACAATTGATGTCCTGCCATTCAAACATCTCCTGGCCTATAGGCTATATAGCCTCTACCACTTTTGCTGTCCCTTGAAATGACATATCGTATTCTTCCATTTTTGCTAAACCTCCGTTTTTCCGTTAAATTTAAATAATTTGAAAATTATTATTTTAAAAAATAATTATATATACCGCTTGTAATAATTAGCTGATATAAAATATTTTCATTATTGGCCGTAATTAATATTTAAATATTTTTATATGGAATGAATTTTTTTTTTTCTTACTTCATTTTCACAGGTGATATAAATGATAATTTTTGGGAAAATATTTTTTAAATCATTTATTTGGCCTAAAACAAACAAAGCTTAAGAGAAAAATCAAATTTGATTGTTAGAGACACGATTGGATCCATTCTAGGCGCCTTTGAACGTGAAGTGTCTGAACATTTATTAGAATAGATTTTAGATTTTTGTACATTCGTACACGATGGTACCAGTAAGTTTTGCACCTGTGAACGTGAAGTGCCCGAACATAATAAGAGTAGATTTTTCATTCTTTCGTACATAAATGGTGTCGGCGAGTTATCATGACAACTGAATGTTGCTACACGGCTGCGCTGTCGCAAGAAAGCAACGTAAGGTCGACTGAAGCTGCAATGTTTAAGCACCGCCAATGAAAGAAGCCATCGATTGGTGGGGTGATGCAAAACGAAGCGTCAAAGATTAGAAACTTCATTACATATCCCTGTGGCTAGCGCTAGTGGGATTAGGAATGGACATTCACATGTATTTGCAACTGTAGAATTACTACAGCAATTCGTAAGAGATTATTTTGGGCAAAATGCGACGATCCAGAGGTGACACGACAGCAGGTTGCGCAAACACGACTCAAAATAGAACCGACATAATGAGAGGACATTGGAAATAAAGTCTTTAAGTACGGAAAGAGGGGGACCGCTGGGTGCGTTCAATAGCAAAACCGAAAGTAGTTTTCTTTCTTGTGAATGGTGGTGATTGGGGAGGATAATGGCCGAGGGAGTTACTGGGGAAGCTTGTTGAGTTTGCAGTACATGTAATCCTTGAACTTCTTGGCCTTGTATTTCGGGGGACTCTCGGGGCTGAGCAGCTGAGGCAGAGGCCCGACCACCCGCTCTTCCGGCGGTTCCAAAAACACCGGCCACGACATCCTCGCCCTCTCCTTGTTCACCGTACTCCTGTGGTGTACTGCCTTATACAGCCCATTGCTCAGGATCTGCATCAACAACCACATAAATGACCCAAATTAGGAAAAAGAAAAAAAGAAAGAAAGAAAGAAAAACCCGAGTCAACGGAATAATCGCATAAGCAATTATTAAAGAAAGCCCTAACATTTAATCCCTTGGAGGCTTGAGCCCGAGGTGAGGAATTAAGACTTCCAAATTATGAAAACGCCTTGGATTTATTATAAACTTTCCGGTTAAACATCATTTCGATTGAGGTAAATACTCGGGCGTCGCGTGGGGTCTAATACTCCCCGTGCAAGTGAGGGAGGTGCGAAATGCACCTGCGATGTTTAACCTTGAAATAAGGCCGCATGCAGAGGGTTCAGTCTGCCGTGGGGAGCTGTCTTTGTCAAGGTTTTCAGTTCCGCACATAAAAGCGATGGGAAAAAAGCCTTATGTCAAGGAAAAATGACCTAAAGTTAACATGGATGCGACAGTCCCAGTCTGAAAAAGTTCAAGGAACAAAAACGCCAGGTGCGCCTACGCCCCAAATTGGGTCGGTATCATCATCTCTGAGATGCGATGGTCAAAACAGAGACACGATAATTGAATTAGCAGTTACGATCACCGCATGATTGATGTACCGTTTCCACGTTTTGATCTGATAATTAACAGCATCACCGGGGGAAGTTATTAGCGACCGCAGAGCGGCGTCTAGAGAGGGAGGAAGGGAGGGAGGGGAAGAGAGAGAGAGAGAGAGAGACCTCGATCTGGTCGCCAATGTGGACGATGAGGGCGTTGGGGATGTACTTGGCGTCGATCCAGCGGCCATCTTTGAGGACCTGGAGGCCCGGGACGTCGTTGGGCACAAGGATGGTGAGCGTGGATAGGTCGGTGTGGGCAGCCACCCCAAGGGCGAGGTCGGGGCGGGGGCAGGGCGGGTAGTAGTTGATCTTGAGGTTGTACTGAAGCTCTTCCCCGCCGACCGCCTCCTTCATGGCGGACTCCTCCAGATCAAGCCCCAGGGAGAGGCAGAGGAACAGCTTGTCCACCACCTCCCTCATGTGCTTGGTGTACTCCTCATTCACCTCCCTGCATGCATGCTACAGGTTAATTATTCCTCACGGCATGCAAAAATAAAAAGCGGCTCCCCTGTTGCGACGGTGAGAAAGAACGCACCTGTAGTTTGGGGGGTTCGTGGGCCAGAAGCGGTAGTTGATGGTGGAAGGAGGCCAGACCTTGTGGAAGAGGTGGTCGTTCCACGTCCGCTTGCCGTTGACGTCCTTGGAGACCCGGGTGCCGTAGCCCTCGACGGATTGGGACCCCGGGGGCTTGGCGTAGGCCTCCTTCTCTTCGGCAGGGAGGTCGAAGAAGTGCTTCCCGGCCACCTGCAGGCGGGAGATGAGCTCCGCGGGGATGCCGTGGTTCACCACCTGGAAGATCCCCCACTCCTCACTGGCCTTGGCGATGGCCCGCACCACGGAGTCGCGGTCGGGCAGGCTCAGGTCGATGGTGGGGATGTCAGGGGCTGGACCCTGGTAGGTGGTGATGGCGGGGCGCTCCTTCTCCGGCCGGATGAAATCGGTGGGGATGGTCTCGGCCGTCATCAGGGCGGAGGCCACCGCTTGCACTCTCTCCACCTCCATGATTTTATGTTAAACAGACGCGCAACACAAACAGCAAGGGCTACCTCTCCTCTCCTCTTCTCCTCCTCTTCTTTATGGAAAACCCTTTAGAGGCAAGGGGTTGGGGGGTTCACGAGGGAGGAGGATTAGCTTTTAATCTCGTGAATGGTGGAGGAGGGGGGGAGCCAATGCGGGAGGTTTGCGTTACCCACTTTAAGAAGGGAAGACAAGTTACATTTACAATGGAGTTATATAATGGTGTGGAAAGGGAAGGGTGGGGGGGTTGGTTACGATTTATGAAGGAGGATGCACCTCGTCGTCGTCCTCCTAAAAGATTTAATGAGAAGAGAAAAGTGAAGAGAGGACAGATATGCGGAATGGACAGCAGCGGACGTGGACTCGTCTGCATCGCTGCTTAGCGCTACCAACTTCCGCCCCGCCCACTGCCCCTAACACAAACAAACAAGACCATCCATCCATCAATTTTTTGCTTTGATTTTGGAAAATGCTCTGACGACAACCCCCGTGATGGTGATGCCCGCAACCCCATATTCGCCATTTCTCTCCCACAATAAAAGATGTGCGTGGTGGCTCCACTTGTTCGAGAAATTACGAAATTGGGAAACCCGTCAAGCATGTCATTATAAGTTGGAATAAAGAAGAAACAGCTCCCCCATTTTAAAAATTATGTGACCTCGAACCCAGGCTTACGTTTTCCATCGCTTGACATGCATGTGCCGACCGACCATAAAAAAAAAAAGAGAGAGAGACAAGACATGTATGTGCAATTTTTTTTTTTTTTGGGAGCCCCTTTTTCTCATCTGTGTAGGTTTTGCTTTTTTAATATATACTTTATTATGCCTACTATAAAGAAAAAGAACATCACCTGAAATGTAAAGTAACGGAATGAAGTCACTTGTCTAATTAATTAGGAAGGAAAAATCTTCGAATTCATTAACGGTGGCAAAATAAAGAGAGGTTAAAGATCCGTTCTATTTATTTCGTGGAAAATTAATGATCTGAAAAATATTTTTCTAAAAATAATCATTTGTATTGTTTATGAAAATAAAAGAATGAAAAATACAATTACCGTCCATGAATATATTCATAATATAAATTATTCATTGACTAATTATCTCAAATAATAGAAGATGATCAAATTTTATGAAAATATTTATTTTTCGTACGATAATAAACGAAACCTAGTACCAAATTAACAATCCTGAGGGAGTAGATCATGCGGGAAACGCTCCCGCTACGGAAGGACTTCCCAATAGCCATTAAATGATGGACACGCATGACGCGCCGCAGTTGGTCATTTGTCCAAACCAATTTATGGGATTCTCAGAGCACGTTGAGGAGGTGTGGCGGACCTTGTGCCACGGCCCCGCCATCCCTCTTCATCCTTTCCTTGCGTTTCGCTTTCTTCCCGACTTCTTCGCCGTCCTTTTCTTCTCCTCCTCCTTCTTTCGTTGCTCCATTTACCACCAGCTGGGCAAGTTGAAGTCTCCGGATACTATTGTTAAGATACGTATGATTATGATTACGCTTTTGTGTTCAAGAATAATTTCTGTTTATAAATTATTCTTTTTATTTTATTCTTGGGAACAATAATAGGCCCTTATTAGAAAAAATTCAGCCATGAAACCAACATAGGAATGGTAGATACAATCCCATCCACAAATCCAAAATCTTAAATTATTTCACTTTCAAATTTTGTCAATTTATTCATAAATATTTTCATACTTTGCCAATACAGTCCATCCGATTGATTTTGGCTAAAATTCACCAACATGGGCTTGGCCGTCTTACGTGACATAATCCAATGCTAATGTGAATAGTTTTTAATAATATTTTCAATTTATTTACCTTTATTCTCCATTTGCCGATAGCTAGCCATTAGCCATAGATGATGATCTGGTTGGCCAATGACTATTATAGGGCAGGCCAGCCTCACCCGCCACAAGTGAGGCTTGGCTAGGCGAGGTCAAGCCCTAGCAACGGTCAACCTCAACTAGGCCAAATGTGACCTTATTAATGTTGCCTTTGCTGGGCTGAAGCTACCTTGGCTTGGGCGAGGGTTGGCCTCCCCAAACATGGTGAAGGGAGCCCTTGTTGGGCCATGCCTCACCTATTGAAGCCACCTCAGCCATTGCCTGTGGCTAGTGGTTAGCTACTAGCAAAAGGAATGAGAAAGAAAAATAATAATAAAAGAATTTGAAAAATATTAAAATATTATTAAAAATTATTTGCGCTACTATCCTATACGGCAACGCTAGTGTTTATGTTAGGGAATTCCAATCAACATTGGCTAAATGAACTCGATTAGTAAAAAATGAAAAAAATATAACATTGAATTGGCAAAAAGTGAAAAGACATATCGTTGAGTTGGTAAATAGTGAAAATATTTATAATTGAATTGACAAAAGTATTATAGGTTCTTTTTGAATAATTTTCTCCATTGGGCATTTTGGCTTTGAGGATGTAGTTTAAGCGTAGCCTTTACGCTCACCAAGGCTAAACATAGATGCACTAAAAACCAGAAAAAAAAAAATCAAGAGTCTTGATACGGCCTAATCAATTGTACTAAGGCCCTGCATGGTAATGCTCACGGGAACACTTGTTTTTGTTCTTTTGTTCCCGAAAGCAGATTTTTTGTTCTCGGGAACAGAAACGTATTTAGTAAATTTTTTATTCCTGAGAACAAATTTATTTCCTAACATATTTGGAGTAGAAATCGAAACAAGAAAAAGTTGTTTCTTGTTCCCTAACAATTTCAAGAAACACTTTTTTTTTTTTTTTTTTCTTTTTTCTTTTCTTCTTCTTCTTCCTCTTCCTCTTTCTTCTCCCACCCCCTCGCCCGCCCCATTGCTGCCCCATCGCCGCCGCCAGCAAGCCGTCAGGCGAGGCTGAGCCTTGCCCAGGCGGCGCTAGGCCGAGCGAGCCTCGGCCGGCCACCGACGAGGCTCGGCCTCGCAGATTTGGGCGAGCCTCGCCCGGCCGCCACTGGTAAGGCTCGACCTCGCAGATCTAGGCGAGGCCGAGCCTTGCCCAGGTAGCGCCTGGCCAGGCGAGGCTTCGATGAGCTCATCAGAGCCTCACCGGCGGCGGCCAACAGGGAGAAAAAAAAAAAAGAAGGAAAAAGAACAAAGAAAATTAAAAGATCGAAATTTTTATCAAACGCATTTTTGTTCCTGGAACAAAATAATTTTTTAGTTGCCAAACGCCTTCAAATGCTAAGAAACAGAAACAAAAAAAAACATTTCTGAGCAAAAACTGTCCCCCGGAATAGAAACGTTGCCATGCAGAGCCTAAATGTCTAACATAATCTAAATTTGTGAAAGCTTCCAACTTCATGATTAATGTACTTGCAACTTTAGTGAAGTCAATGTTTATTATTTTAGTACTTTCTATTAGATTTGTTAAACAAGTGAGTCAAGTCAAGTCAAGTCAAATTTGCTTCAAGTCATAAATAGTCTGATCTAAATCAACCCATTTAACTTGTTAATGACTCATTTATTGAAGTGCAAAATTTTTGACCCATACCCAACCCAATTTATTTAATTAAACATAAGAAAGCTTATTTATTATGATTTAAAAAAAAAATGGTATTACTAAAACACTTACGTCCAATAGAAATCTAGTGGATAATTTTTATAATTTTTTAAAAATAAGCCTTCATTTGTTTCTTAAATATTTCCAAGAAGTATTTTTTCAAGAAAATTACTATAAATTTTTTTCTTGAAATTTGAAAATAAATTATAAAATATTTGTTGCCGTTTGGTATGAAAAATATGATTAAATTTTCTTCCTTAATTCATTTTAATATTTCTTATTTTTATTTTTATTTTTAAAAAATGAATTTTAATTATTTTAATTATTTCCTTTTCTCCTTTTCTCCTTTCTCTCTTCTTTTTTCTTTTTCTTCTTCTTTGGTAGGCCGTTGGCCATGTTGACGATCGGCGATTGGCCATAAGCGAGCTTGAGCTCAAGCTTGCCTAATGTCGACTAGCTCAAGCTCCACTCTTGCTAGATCAGAGAGGGTCAAGTGTCGGTAGTTGTCGGTGACCTCAAGCTCAAGCCTTGCCTAGCCGGTCGTCATGCCAACCACTAGCTAAGGAAGGAGGAAAAAAAAAGAAAAAAAAGGAAAGAAAAAGGAAGTATAAAAAATAATTATAATTTTGAACTTTATAAAAAAAAATTATAAAGTTAAAGAGGGAAAGAGAGAGTGTATGGCTTGGGTTGGAAATATATTTTAATTTCAACCCATTTAAAATCCATTTATTTTAAACTTTCAATTTTTAAATCCATTTAATTACTTTTTTAAAAATGTAAGTGACTCATATATGACCCATTTATGATCATATATGGGTTTAAGATCCATATTTATACCTCTATTTTCGATATGATTTTGATTAAATCAAGCCTAAGCTTTTCAAATAATGTACGGCCCCTTTTGCAACCCTGCCCATCTTAGATTCGGCCTTCGGCCCCTCATCCAACGTTTGGGCTTCATAGGCCTAGCTAAGATGTGTTCCTTCGTTTTCTGTCTTGTCATGTACTTCATTCCAGAAGAGGCATGACAGTAATCTTACATGATTATGTCACGTGGTTAATTGATAATTTCATTACAAAACATTTTCTAATTCACATTTTAGGAAATTTTAAATATAAGCATGAAATGGGATTTTTTTTTCCTCAAAAGGGCATTCAAAATGAGCATCATCTTAGATAAAAACCTAAAGTAAGATTAATTTCTCATAATAAATAAATATAAAACGAACATTGTCTCAAATAATAATTTGATGTGACAAACTTAATTTCAAATAAAAGCTCTAACTCCTTGGCCCGCCTTTACAAGTGTGACTCATTGATTTAATTCAACAGCAACATTGGCAAACTAAAAGTAATGGACACGATTGAAACGGAGAAACAATATGAGAGAGATTAGGAGCCCTAGCTTCAATTTGGGGTTTCTTTAAATTGGGTTTGAAGCATGGAATTTCAAACAAAATTGTTCCCCTGATACAACAATCGTGCCGCTTGAACAAGCATGCGAGTTGCATGTGCAAGCCGACCGACAAATGCTTGACCGGTCAATGAATTTGGGCCATCATTCGAAACCAATTTGATTATTTTAAGTATTTATTTGAAATATAGTTCGCCCTAAGTTTTCTTTTAAGAAAATATTTCAATTTCTAAGTCTTGATTTGAGATTAAGTTGGCCGTTTCATCCTTTATTTAAGACAAGATTTTCTCTAAACCTTTTCTTAAGTAAATAACTCAAGACTTTCCTTTAAAATAAAATCAACTCTAAACCATTTTTTTAATCTAATTTTGAACTCTCATTTGAAATTCTTCTAATTTTTTTTTTTAATGTAAATTCGTACCTTTCGGAACATTCTTAGGACGAGTGATACCATAATTGTACCGTGATCTAAAATTTTCTTGGTATAAATGCTAATAGATAATAGATGGGGTGTATGATCTCATCCGTCAAATCACGTCAAGTATAAGCAACCATTTTAGCAATTCAAGTTGCATTATTTCTTTAGATCTTCTCTCTTCTCTTTAGATTTTCTTTACAATCCGAATGAGTTGAGTGATATAAGAATAGAAAAAAAAAGATTATGATATTTCAATTTAGGAAATTATAATAAAAAAATGATATTTCAATTTAGGAAATTATAATAAAAAAAAAGGAAAGATTTCTTTCCTAAAATTCCTGCTTGGCCCATTTAATTTATATAATACCTACCCGCAATAACTAGTTTCTATTACTATTTTATTTAATAAAAAACAATAAAAAGAAATATATATATATATTATAAAATATATATATTATAAAAGAAAATAATTCAAAAAGTATATAAATAAAAAAATATCGATCCAAAGAATTAGATTATAAAGTTATCCAAAATAACTTAACTCACAACGATCCAAACAATCCGCCCGTGACACTTTTGTTCGTCTTCCCTTACTCGTCTCCGGTTTTGTCGAGTTTCCGTGTCGTGAATAGTGGTGAGTCGGTCCAAACAAACGCGACATTCGAAGTAAAAATAAAATAAGAAAATTAGAGGAAGCAAAAGTCCGAGAAAAATTCAGGAGCAGAAAGCCGCCTCCACTCTTCTTCTCAATCGCCTTCCTTCCGCATCGATATCCGCGCCTTCGTTCGAGTTCGTTCTCGCTGACCTTTAGGGGAGGGTTTCTTCAGTTGCTTTTTAGGGTTTTTGGGAGGATTCGATCGATCGATCGATTTGATTGATTGAATGCGCATTTGGGAAGAGGAGGAGTAAAGACGACCCAGCGAAGAAGATGCAGCAGCCTCCGCAGATGATTCCCGTCTTGCCTTCATTTCCGCCGAACAACATCACCACCGAGCAGATTCAAAAGGTATCTCCTCCTCCCTCTCCCTCTTCCCCCCAATCGAATCGACCCCGCCCTTCCGTTTGTTCTCTCTCTCTCTGTTCTTCATTCGCGTCCGCAATCTCATGCGAAGTTAACTTCTTTGAGTGTTCATGCTAGTTTAGCTAGAGTTGTAAGTGGATGTTGTGGCTTGAACAATTAGCATTTGGAGGAAAAGCTCAAAGTAATTCCTAGGGCCGATACTTGCAACTGAAACCCTTTTACGGTTAGCGGATTGGACTCACGAATGTCTTTCGTAATTCAAGTCTCGGACTGTTAAATGCGAGATGAATAGCTCGGACGTGCTTAGAATGGCCAGATTCCTTCCTTTCCCCGCGAGGCTGAGCAGTCGGGGTCTAGTGCTAACTACAGATCTTCATTCTTCTAAAGAGAGAAGTGGATGCACGAGTCCTGACTTCCTATGAACAATGATATTTGCATGTCACAGTTTCTAGTTATGGATCAGAGACATGAAGATTGAACTGTGTTATAGCAAATGGATGGCAAAGCTCGTGCAACTGAGTGTTGTACAGAGGTTTTACATTAATACTGTCAGCAAAAATATTGACATTCAATACTGGTATAAGCCTCTCTTGTATGTGGTTGTATAGACCTACTAACCATATAGAAAACTCAATTTACTCATGGTTATGGATATCTGCCTATATCTCTAGACTCCAACATAGTATTATCATAACTATGATCAGGTATATATTATGGTAAGTCCTAATGTATGATTTCTAAATAGAACTTTATGTCCTGCATGTGGTGTCGGCTTTCATGATTCTTCATCAGCTTTCTTCTTTTCCGTCATTCTGTTGCATGGTATATAGGTCCTATAATATTATGAATAATCAGTGACATTGTATGTGTCCTGTACAGGTTTGTTTGCCTTGCAAGTTTGGCATGTGTGAAGGAGAATTATTAGTATCAGTAGTTTAATCAATAGCTATGATGAATAGTACATGCAACGTACATAATTAATAGGTATACTATGTAGTGAACGCTTATTGTCATGGTATGAGTTTATTAGATGGTATAGGGATTTAATTTCGTCCTATGCAAAGCTAATATAGAGGAGATGGAGAATTAGCTATCATCTGTACAAATTTGTACCAGACAATGGCTAGTAGACCTCATTTAAGTTAGATAGACGGTATTATACTTGATCAGAATCTGAGTTCCTAGTTTATCATTTCTTACTACTGATGATATATCATGATCTATCTACTAACTTTCTAGATCATCTTATGTTTGTCTTGGGCATAATTGTAGTATCTTGATGAAAACAAGAAGTTGATTCTAGCGATATTGGACAATCAAAATCTTGGCAAACTTGCTGAATGTGCCCAGTAAGTCCCTCTCTCTCTCTCTCTCTCTCTCTCTCTCCCCTCTCATATGTGTATGTAAGGGGGGAGTTGGTAAAAACAAAAGGAAAGAGGGGAAAGGTCTAGGTCATGCGCACAAACATATGCATGTGGTCGGGTAGGTGGCTCAGGACCAACGTTTGCACGTCAATGTGTGGGCTTTTCTTCAGTCTCGGCTTGTTTCTGAGGAAGTACATTGAGTTGTATGTGCAGCTGGCCAATCAGGATTCATTCTATAATTTTTGTGCTTTGGCTGGATGGGTATATGCATGTGCCTGTATGCAATCTTTGTTCGTATTCTTGGGCATCATCTGTGGACTCAATGTAGCTCGATGATTCAGGTACCAATCTCAGTTGCAAAAGAATTTGATGTATTTAGCTGCAATTGCTGATGCCCAGCCACAGGCACCACCAATGCCTCCCCAGGTAGTTATTTTTCCTGTCAATTTGCTTTCCAATTAATGATGATCTTTTCCCTGCTTATATGCTTACCAAATGGCATTTACAGATGGCTCCTCATCCGGTGATGCAACAAGGTGGCTATTTCATGCAACATCCTCAGGCGGCGGCTGCTGCTATGGCTCAGCAGCCAGGTCTTTTCACTTCGAAGGTGCCATTGCAATTCGGTGGCCCCCATCAGTTGCAAGACCCGCAGCAGCAATTACACCAGCAACATCAGCAGGCCATCCAAGGTCAAATGGGCATGAGACCAGTGGGGCCCAGCAATGGCCTTCATTCCATGAACACAGAGGCTTTGGGAGGTGCAAGCACTGGAGGACCGCATCCCTCCTCAGGTCCAAATGACGCACGTGGAGGAAGCAAGCAAGATGCTTCTGAGACTGGGACAACCGGTGCTGGTGGTCAGGGCAACACAGCAGCTGGGCACCAGGGCGGCGATGGAGAATCATCACTCATGAAGGGTTCTGAGGAGGCAAAGTGATAGGCTATTTGGGTGCTTGCATGATGACTAGTGGTTGTTGATAGTAGATTTATCAGAACCTAGTGTTGCTATTTGGTCTTTATCAGTACATTAGACATGAGAGTTTTTTCCTTTTTTTTTTAATACTTCTGTCTGACAAATAGATTTAGGGGTTTTGTGTTGCAAGAGATTGGTCGTGCTTTATCTCTGCTACGTTGGTGCCGCGAAGTTTTGTCATGGACGGTGATGGGAAGCCCACGCCTCAACACTGTTCCTGCTGTTCTCGGGGACTGAGTGGATTGTGAAGTTGATATTGACGTGGATGACGATGTCAGATCGTAGACAAGTCGAGTAGTTTCTGCTTGATGAGATACAAGCAGTCTCTTCTGCAGTAGTTGATTGTAGTACTGTAATTTACATTTCTAATGCTCATCTTCTGCCTGAAGGAGGGCTCTTCGGATAGAGCAGTACCTTGTATCTGTAGCATTCGGTGCGATGGCAGTTGAAGGGTTCTACTCTTCACGATAATTGAGGCCTGAGAAGCCCCTTAACGCCCCAAAGGATGGGGGGTTCCAGAAGCAATTTTTGAGTTGCTTCGTAACAGCCAACTTTGTGTCATAGCCATGTTTCTCAAAGCGATGCGGAGTTGTTTGTTGCGCTATCAAGTGAACGTCTTTAATTTATTCAAGATTAACTATTTATTTGGAATCATAAAGAAATAAATAATAAATCGTAATATAACGAATTATTATTTTTAACAATAAATAAAGACTGTTATGCCAATCAAATCAAAAGGCTCCCTTGTTATTCAAGCCAATTTACGCATCAGAGATTTGACTAGATCCGAAGAGATTTTAATAAGTTGGGATGGTGTTAAAAGCGACCTAGCAAGGGAACTCACTCATGGAGTGTGTTTTGCAGTTGCAGCACTTTCAGAAAAGGAAAGGACGCCACGTGGGCCGTGGGCACTAACTTTCATAGTCGACAAAAGAGCTCCGCTCCCTCCCTCCCCGCTGCTTCTGCTCGGCTGTTGCCGTGTCCGAGAAGGAATTCGGATCTATTCGTTGGGTCGGTTGTAATTTTTAACCAAAAATTATTAAAATTTATTAATCGAAATAATTAGCTAAAGCATAAAAGACTTGAACAGCTGCTGCTTTATCAGCCTGGTCCCGGTCCCGTCTGGTTCCCCACCCGTACAATCACCGAAACGCGGACACGCTCCCACCTCTGACTCCTCCCGTCGCCTTCGCCGTGGTGGTCGTTACCACCTGCTCTCCACAGCCGTCGCTTGGCCTGGCGATTGCGATTGCGACTGCTGAAACCGCGACCCTGACTGTGATGTGAGTGTAAAAGAACTGACTTGTTGCGATTTCCATCTTCACCGCCATTCCATCGCCGCCTTGAAAACTATGCTGAAAAGTACACTCACTGGCTGGCTGGCTGGCACATTGTATGAGCTCTGATTTTGTCTCGGATCTTTCTCGTTCCTCATTCTGGCTCTCTTGTTGCCCATCCCAAGTCACTCTCCTCGTCCGTGCCATTTCACTCCTCTTCTAACTCTACGCGTTCGATGGATTGCCCGCTCTGTTCGTGATTTCTTCCGGATGCTGATCGCTTCTCGCATGCTCTGCATTTTTGTCTGCATAATTACTCTCGTCCAGCTGCTTCATCTGATTTTTCCTTTGACTCGGATAGTATCGTTGTTGTTGTTGTTATTATGCGTGCAGCAATGCAACGTTTTGTACTCCTCTGGATCTGATCTGCTCTGCTCTGCGCATTCCCCGCCCGGCGAATAAGTTGGAAATACTCATCGAACTCTCACTTTTTGTACCCCAAAATTGACGAGTATGGCAGCAGCTGAGCTTGTCAATGCTGCAACCAGCGACAAATTGGACGAGATGGATTGGACCAAGAACATCCAGATCTGCGAACTAGTGGCGCGTGATCAGAGGTACGTGTGCTGAGTGCTTTAGCTTTTCTCACCAATGAAAAGATGTAGCAGTGACAACTGCTACATCGTGTTTTAGTTGTCAATAAGAATGTCAGATGTCTCTTGTTAGTTTGAGTAATATGACTTTGCTCATCCAACCACGCAGGGCTGCGAAAGATGTCATGAAAGCAATTAAAAAAAGGTTGGGAGTTAAAAGCCCACATTCGCAATTGTATGCAATTACGGTGAGGACAAAATGTTTAAAAGATTCTTACTTGAATCATTATGTGTAACCATAGTCTCTCTGCATCTCTCTTGATGCACGCTGGTGACTCACAACATTTCTAACTGTGCAGCTATTGGAGATGCTGATGAACAACATTGGTGAATATATTCATAAGCAAGTGATTGAACTGGGAATTCTTCCCATTCTTGTAAAGATGGTGAAGACAAAGGTGTGAATCTCAATGCTCAAGTTAAATCGCATCGCTTCGTTGTATAGTTTCACCGCAACTATTTACATCATAAAAGCTACACTGCAGACTGGTTTCTCCATACAAGAGAGGATATTTCATCTGCTAGATGCAACACAATCCTCCCTTGGTGGTGCTTCGGGGAATTTCCCTCAATAGTGTTCCGCATATCAGGAATTGATAGTAAGTATGATCTTGAACAATTGTTCACCTCCTAACCTCTTTTCTTCCAAATTCGTTTTACACAATCCATATCTGGACCAACTTGAAACTCAGTAGTAATGAGACTGCTTGAAATTTGGTTTTGATTTCATCGCCGATTTAGGTGTGTAGAAAACAGTCTCATCTCTGATATGGTAATGGATCATACTTTTACACCCTTTAAAAGACTAGATGCATTATAATGAAGCATCTAGCCTATCTAGGTAGTAGTAGATGGAGCCTATAATCTAAAACATGAAATTAACTGAACCATCTTGGGGCATTGATCCTCTACCTTAAAACAGACCCATTTGTTTGAATGTCTCTAGGGATGCTCACAAGTCTGCTTCTGGGGAGTAGTTAATTTCTCTGTCCCAAATTCAAATCCTATTAGTCTTTTGCACAATCTATTAATGGTTGAATGTTGTGACAACAACATACATGCACACCTTACAGTATAAAGTTGCTTTACTGTCAAAGTCCTCTCGTTCAAGGTGCTTATTTAGATTTTTAATGGAGAAATGGGACATAACAGCCCATAACTTTGTCAACAAAATTAATCAATTGTAACGTTATGATGTTGATTAGTTTGCAATGATTGTATATGAAATATCTTTGTTCTCTACATGTTCAAGCTCTTAGATTAGTTGGCCAATCAAAACTAGTCAGAATAAGAGCAGGTTCAATCCTGTGTCAAAGTTCTCACACTTCCAGTTTTATTTCATTGATTCTCTCTTATAGGTTCCATTTCCTAAAACTTTTATAATTTCCTCTTTATCCATTTTCTTCCTCCTCACATTTACTCTGTTTTTGAGATTCTTTCTTATTGTACATCTTTCTCCTTTTTTCTTGTTACCTACATGCATTATTTTGTTGTGGCTACTTCTACTGATTTCTCTGAAGAAATCTTGCCACAATGTGTGCTTGTTATGATTGTTGATAAGTGATAAGATATTGGTAGTGCTAGCTTTAAGGTTTTATCAAATAGATTATTTAACTGTTTAACTAATGCACTTCCATATTTTTCACAAGATCTGTTGCCTTCTTTTTGTGGAAAACTCAGAGTTTAGGAGTACAATTTCCTCAACAGCATCAATCTGCTCCTTCTGATCCATCTGTCGTACAAGTAAATGGGAGTGCAGCATCGGCCTCTACTTTACAAGCGGAGAAGAATATTATGTCTAGTCGGGAAGAGGCCTCTGGCAGAGGTGATAGACTTCCGCATCAACCAGAAGTACAGTGCATTCCTGAATCAAGGTATGCATTTACTGGGAAGAAAAACAAAAGAAAAAGAATATTATAACCTGTTTATGCGTCTCTTTGGTTAACAAATCTTTTTTATATGTAGTAAAATCAAGAAAACTGTTCTGGCAAATTGTACTGACCACAAGTTTATATCTCTTTGGTACAGTCAGAGTGGCAATACTGCTTAGCTTAAATGAATGAAATCAGTAACTTAGTCATGTAGTCTTTGCACCCTATTATAAGGCTTTTTTTCCTAGGTGCATTGGTTGGTCAAGAGCTTTAAATCTCTTGTAAATATCCATTAACAGGATAATCAGTTGCTGGACCCTCTCATGAGCCTTAGATTCTATCTGTCTTTCAGCAAGTAGATTGCTGAATATACATGGCTACTTTGCATGTGCGCTCGCATGCCCACTTGGTTTGACCACTTGCAGTCTAGTCCTTGTAGAATCTCCAAACCCTTAGCTCTGATAAATCAAGTTCGTTTAGCTCTATGGATAAACCAATCCGATAAACTAATAAGCCAAGCATAGTTTTGACTTGTTGGCAGATTATTTAACACCACGCTCGCTGAAAGATATATCTTGGCTTTTGCAAAAGATGGTTATAACTCTTAATATACATACCATTAGCAGAGAATGTGTACTAAAGATATGAATGGCTTATGAAGGAGGAATTTCCTCTTGCTAAGATCATGTCATCTGACAGTTTTTGTCTTATCCATACAGTATTATTCAAAAGGCGAGGAATGCATTGGAGATTTTGGAAGAGGTCATGAATACAGTTGATGGTCAACAGACTCAACATCCTCTGGTAAGTCAAACTCATATCTAAACCTTTCATTGACCTTCCCCTTGTTTAATTCGAAAATGCTCTTACTTTGGCATGGTGATCAGTTCATGAAACCGTGTATATCGGGTATAAATTTTTTTGTTAACAATCTCCAATATACCCTTACGAGGCATGAGTTTGTACTCTAGCATTTAAAGTTTTCAACGCTGTAGTTTTTATTTGTGCTTGGCTAGTAAAGCACAACCTAACTTATATTTCCATGATTCAATTGCACTTGCCTAATTTTTAGTCTGGTCACAAGCAGTGAAAATGCTAAAATAGATAGTAACTGGAGTTTTTGTGGTTTTCTCTAGCTCATGCATGGCCATGCATATATGGCAAATGACAATTCTGGAAAGTTAAATTGTAAATGTGGTACCATGTCTGGCATGGTAGCGAATCATACTTTTACCCCCTTTGAAAGGCTAGATGCCAGCATACAGAAAATGTCCTCCCACTAGTTAGGATAATAACATGTAGTCTCACATTATGTGTACTCCATCAAGGCATTAGAGAGTTCTTAATTTGGAAGCAAATTGATGGAGAAGTCTGAATTTTAATGGAATTACTTTAAAAATGTGTAAGGTCTGCTTCATTTCCCATTAAATGTCTTGAAAGGATTAAGTCATGGAAAGTCTAGATCCAAATGTTTCTGAAGAATTATTGAACGGCAATTTCTGACTTTACTGCTTGTCTTGTTCCTTTAGGTGGCAAAGGATGAATTCACACTTGATCTTGTGGAGCAATGCTCTTTCCAGAAACAACGAGTAGTGGATCTTGTTCTTACATCTAGGTGAGGCCTTATTACTCTAAATCTATTTGACCACAGTAGCTAATTTTCTGAGTGTTGACAGTTACTTTCTGCTTTCTGTTGGTGGTGTTGCCTGCATTTTTCTAATGTACTATTGGCTCAAAAGTTATTGTCTGGATGCAAGGGCAACAGCTCAGTAGTTGGATTAATCTGACTATCTGTGTGCCATCTTTACTGAGGAACAGTGAGTTTTGCAATGGAAGTAAATTGATAAGAGGAGGGGTATCTGGCAAAACAAGATGAGTTTTCTATCTGTTTCGACGCCACTAATTGGGATTGTCAAAAAAAGGGTCCACTGTAGCCTTTGTCTGAGCTGCAGCCCTTCATTCTCTGGTGGAAGATGCAAAATGAGAATGTAAACATGTTTAAAAAATGCCTTATAAGGAAATCTCGAGGCTCCTGCTGTTAACCTTACATATTGTTTTAGATGAATGAAGAGCTTAGTCACACTGTCATCCATTTGATGTAGTCCTTAGGTGTGACATTTGGGTGGCAAAAAGGGATATCAGTACTACCCAAGGATAATGATCTTTAAGGCCAAGTTATGCGATATCTTATGATTTTTATCTTCCAAAAGCATTTGTCTAAGCCCATGCTCTTCTTCAAGGTTTTGAAAACTGCAAGACATGCACTTGCTGGATGATATTTTGTTTTCATGTCTATCTTGTCCAGGGATGAAAAAGTAGTTTCCCAAGCAATTGAATTGAATGAACAACTGCAGAAGGTACTTGAAAGACACGATGCTCTTCTTTCTGCTAGAACTGGAACAACTGCACGTCGTACTGATTGTAAACCAGAGGAGGAAGAAGAAGCTCCACAGCTATTTCGAAGGTTTGTCCATTTCCCTGCCTGGCTTGAAATGTAACAACTATCTGTTTCAAATAATGCATACATCAACTCAACTATTCAACACCTGGCCAGTTTAGTTTGAGTAGTTCATGTTATGTGGAGATAGAACAAACATTATAAATAGTTTGGAGTCAAAATATTGTTGGGCTTCCTGATTTGAGCAAAATTTATTTAGGATTCAAACATATGGCAGGATACAGAGAGGAAAAGCTAGTTCAAGGCCTCAAAAAGAAGAGAACTCCAAGCAGAGGCACACTCTAGAGTTGTCAGAATTGTCTAATTCAGGTACATATTTTTCAAAAGATCTCTGGCCTTCTTTTCGTGGAATAACTCAAGGGTATATAAGTTTCCTCAGCGGCAACCATATGTACCATCAGATCAATCTACTGTACGAGGAATTGTGCACAAAACATCAAATTCTACTAGAAAAGCCGACAAGAATAATGTGTCTGATCAGGGGGTAGCATTTGCCAGTGGCATTGGACTTTCTCAGGAACCAGAAGTACAGTGCATTCCTGAATCAAGGTATCAATTCACTGTAAAGAGAAATTTTTTTTGTTAGCCTACTTACGCATCCTCTTTATTACTGGATCTTGTCATGGGCATTGGGTTCAGGATATTTTATGCTAGCGAATTATGCACACCACAATACCTGTTGCTCTCAGACTAGAAAAAAATTAGTGCAGGTTAAATGAGATTAACCAGTGACTCATTCAAGAGGTCTTTGGACCCTCAATGGCCTTTTTGCCATGGTAAAGTTTAGCAGTTTAGGAGCATTACGTCCGAACTATCCATGTCATTCCCAATCCTCGCAGTGAAAAAGAGACTTTGTAGCATACTTTAATTGTATCTGTCCTGACAACACATCCTTAACAGTTTTTCATCTTTTTTTGATACAGTATCATTCAGAAAGCTAGGAATGCATTGGAGGTTTTGAGAGAGGTCCTTGATAATGCTGATGGTCAACAAACTCAACATCCTGTGGTAAGTCCTCGGACTATATTTTAGTTCTTTAGTGTAATTTCTCAATGCCTTTGCAATTTAATGAAGTTTAATCAGTGAAGGTCAATCAATGGCACATCTCACTTTCTTCATAAGTGCTCTGCACACCCTACTACTCAAGGAAGTGCTAGCATTCTCATGAAGAATGAGTTCACGCTGAGTCTTTTTTTTATTTTTAATTCTTGTTGCCATTTTTATAGTGGAAGAATATTAGTGATATTAGGCATATTTAGAAGTATCGCCAATTAGTTTTGTTAAACTACCTAAGGTTAGTGAATGGTGTTGGTCTTTAAATTAAGGTTGCTGGGAATTTGGCTAATAAGAAAGACTCTCTCTATCCTCTATAAACAGAACCTCCTATGTACTCTTGACTGCTTATGTTGCTTTTGCAGGCCACCAAGGATGAGTTCACCCTTGATCTTGTTGAGCAGTGCTCTTTCCAGAAACAAAGAGTGATGCATCTTGCTCTAACATCTCGGTGAGGTTTCCTTTCTGCCTCAATTTGTGTTTTGCTTCTCTTATTCTAGTAGCTGATAGTCACAGTTAAGGTATTTTTCTGCTTTCTGTAGCTTTGTTTTCCCAGCATTCCTCCAGTTCCAATGTTAACGAGTGTAACCACATATTTGTCAGGTCTATCTTTTTTCTATTCCTGAAAGAAATTGTGTTGTATGAGGAATTAAAAAAAAGAAAGAAACTCTTTGAATTGAAATATGGAAAAGTCTCTACCTTGAGTGGTTCTATTCATCTTGTGTTAATCACTTGGGCAGTAGATACAAAAGATACTTTACCCACTAAAGAAATGAGCTCTTTTGCAATGGAATAACTGATTAAGTGGAGCACTAATAGCTGGGAAAACACTGGGTGCATCTCCTTGCAGTTTAGGTGCCACTCACAAGGAATGGTAAAGGGGAATACTAGCTGGCCTTAGTCAAAGGCGCAGCCTAGTTTACAGGCTGTCCATAGTAAGCATGTGAACCTGTTTGGAACGTCTTCTCCCTGTGATTGGAGAAGCCGACTTTGTCTATAGTTGTCCAGAAATACCAAGTTCGATAACATCCGGGTGGTGGCAAGAGGCAATATCTATTTCCTTCTATGCTAATTGATCTTTAGGCCATGCTGTCACTCGACCTTCACACTTGCCTCTTGCTCTACCATATATTTTAGTAGAAATCACGACCAATGTCAAATTTATCTGAAAGCTTAATTCTAAGATTACTTGTGAGCTCTGCCAACTTAAAGCTTCTAGAGCAGTGCTTTCAAAGCTTTTCCTTAACATTTCCTCTCACGTGTTGGCTAATATGTAGTCTAAAAAAAGTGATGAATCAATTGCGAAATAGTTAAAGAATAGTAATGAAGTTTCTTTAGAGTTAGCAAATTTTAAAATAATTTATCTATGAAATGTATTTATCATTTTATTTAATATTATTTAATAAGTCAACCCGTCCAATTTAATTAATGTACATGTGAAATCACTGTTAAACAGCGTATAGTCAATGGGGAAAATAGCATTCTTTTTTGGAATTTTGCTATAAATATCTGGAATTGATAAAATTGGTTAAAAGTTATTAGTTTGACATTGTTGCAAAGGGAGAGTAGCGACGAGATGGCACTGGACACCTTCTCTTGGCAGCACGCCTCTTTTTGCTCTTATCTTCCTTAAGATAATTTATAGTTGATGCAAGTTATCTTCCTTAAGATAATTTATAGTTGATGCAAGTTGAAGCATTTCTTAGAAAAAGGGTAGCACATAAATCACATTTGAACCTCCATTCTTACACACAGACTTTTTTTGCTAAATAAGGGACAGCATTTTAAAGGGTGTCAATAATTTTGAATTGCTGTAAGACCAAAATTAATAGAAACTTGAATTTCACATAAAAATTAAAGACTAAGTAGACAATTAAGAAAAATTATAAATATAGCAACCATTTTCAACTAAATAAAAATCAATGATAGTGATTCAGTTTGTTTCAAATTTTTTCTAAATAACTATTACACTGATTTCTAAATTACTAGTAAACCTAAATACAGTCTCCAAATTTTTTATATAGTACTTTATAGGAATAGCACTTTCAAGGACCTCAATGCTTGTAATGCTAGAGTTGTGAAACCATTTGTCAACTTAATTAAAAGCTTAAATTATTAATTAAAGGTATAATATTTTATGGTGATGTGATCTCCTCCCTTTTTGTGTCCATCTTCTTCAGGGACGAGAAAACAGTTTTTCAGGCAATTGAATTGAATGAGCAACTTCAGAATCTACTTGACAGATATGATGCGCTACTTTCTGGTAGAACTGGGATGGCTGCAAGTAATGTAGATTGCGAAGCAGATGAGGAAGAAGAGCCTCAACAACTAGTCCGAAGGTTTGTTTATTCCTTTGGCTAGTACTTTACTTGAAAAATTACTTGTATCTGTCGCATATAATGCAGTAGGTAGACTGAGCTTCCTGGATCTTGGCTGGTTTGGTTTGAGGAGTCAGTTCTGTCATGTGGAGATAACTTTAACATATTGTCAATATTATGCAGCCCAAATAGTCTCTTTGATTCATCTAGTCTAACACAACATATGGCAGGATTCGAAAAGGAAAAACCAGCGTGAGACCTCAAGATGAAGAGAGCTCTATGAGGAGCCACACTCTAGACTTGTTAGAACAATCAGATTCAAGACAAGTAAATCACCCCCTCAAACTGCCCGCATGCACTGCACCATCTGAGTCCAATGGGCAGCTTTTGCCTGTCGCAATTCCGCCTCCACCTGCAAAACACGTTGAGAGGGAAAGATTTTTCAAGCAAAACAAGTCGGCTGGCTCTGCTGTGGCTGGCCACATGAGGTTTCTGTCATTACCAAACGATGATGGCAGCAGCTCTCACGATGGGAGCAGTAACTCTAGTGACCGAAGTTAAATGGTATCATGCTGTGCTTCGGTAGTCTTGCTTATAACTGTATTCTAGTAGTTGGTTCTTTTTACTGCTCTACCGATGGGTATTGTGAAAGAAGAGAACTGTTGTGACATGATTGTATAGAGAGCATTCAAGTTTAGACTTGGATATTCGACCGAATATATGACTATTCACTTTCAACTGCTGTGTTGACGTTGCCTCGAATGCTGGAGGAATGAGATATCTGATTTTTCTTCCTCTTTTTCCTTCTTAGTAATAAAAATGGCCGATCTTGAATTTTGATATAAATAAAATGGAAAATATCGACGGAAGAAACCTGAGAGCGTGCTTTATTAGTCACGGTCCCCTTATCATTATTATTATTATTTTTGTCAGTAAAGGTGAAGATGAAAGAGGGAGAGGTGTGTTCGAGTGGACTGTTGACTGCTTTTAGGGCAGTTAATTGATTCGACATAATACTATTATTATGCGAGGCTGTGCATCGGTTCCAAAATTGAAGAATTTTTCTCTTTTACGTATTCATTTTTTCCTTGTCTTTTGGTTAGCCTCGAGATGACTTCTTTTAGTCCGTGGAAAGGTCAGAGTGTGGCTTCTTTGACCATTCCACTGGACTTCTCAATTGTTCGGTAGACTGCCTGGATGGCTTTCGCTCTCCCGATCCTCTCCTCTCCCTCAAGTCTACAACACCAACATCTCCCCCTCCTTCCTCCTCTCCCTTCGTCCCTCTGCCAAAAGAATGCAAGAAACCATAGCAGTGTATGCAGCCCCTGCTTTACACCACATGGTGTCCATGGTGGAGCTTGGGAAGCTGATTCTGCATCATCACCCACGATTCACCCTCACAATTTTGGTCGCATCGATGCCAGCAACGGCCAGCGCTCTCACCTCCTACATCGATCGAATCAATAATGAGACCAACCTTCCTATATCCTTCTTCCATCTCCCTCCTGTCCATCTACCACAGTCCCTCCAAAACCAAGTGGATTCCGCTTTCGAATTTATGCGGCTCAACATCACAGGTGTTCGGGATGCCCTCATAAACATCTCTGCCGACTGCGCAGTTCGCGCACTTATAACTTCAGCCTTCCACATCCCACATAATTTTCTCAACGTTCCTACTTATTTTTACTTCACCTCTTGTGCTTCTGTTCTGTCTTTCTTCTTGCAGTTGCCCACCATCCACAACCGGACAAGCAAGAGCTTTGGAGACTTGAAGGACACCCTCTTGCACTTACCGGGCCTTCCTACCATGAGAGCCTCTCTCCTACCTGAACCATTACTTGATCGCAATGCTTCCGCCTATGGTCACTTCCTTGAGTCTGCTCAATCTTTGCCCCAATTTCATGGGCTGATAGTTAACACCTTTAACTTACTTGAGCCAGATGCAGTCAAGGCTGTTGCAGACGGTGTTTGTGCTCCAGACGGCATGACTCCACCTCTCTATTGTATTGGGCCACTGATAGCAGATGCAAAAGATCGTACTATTGGCAGTGCCGCTTCACCGGACGCATCAACAATGCCGATCAATGAATGTTTGTCCTGGCTAGACTTGCAGCCAAGAAGAAGTGTTGTCTTCTTGTGTTTTGGCAGTCGCGGTGCATTTGCCAGTGCACAAGTGAAGGAGATTGCTCTTGGGTTGGAGAGAAGCGAGCAACGGTTCTTATGGGTGGTGAGAAATCCACCGCCGAGTATTGCAACCGAGCCAGATTAAGACCACCTTCTGCCTCAAGGGTTCTTGGAAAGGACTCAGAACAAGGGTCTAGTGATAAAGTCTTGGGCACCACAAGCTGCCATACTTAAGCACGAGTCAGTGGGGGGATTCGTGACTCATTGCGGGTGGAACTCGGTGTTGGAAGCAGTGAGTTTTGGGGTCCCGATGGTGGCTTGGCCATTGTATGCAGAGCAGCGCATGAACGGTGCGGTCCTGGTGGAGAAATTGAAGCTGGCAGTGCCAATCAGCTAGTCGATATGGTCATATGAAAAAGGAAAAGAAGTGGAATTCATTGTTAGTGCAGAGGAAGTGGAGAAAAGGGTGAGGCAGTTGATGATGGAAGTGCATATGAGAGAGAGGAGCGCCGAGATGAAGGAAAGAGGCGTCGCAGCTTGGACCGAGACAGGATCCTCCTTCTTAGCATTGTCCCAAATGGTGGGTTCATGGAAACAAGGCTAAAAGTGCGAGGGTCGCTCCTTAATGGAATGATATGTTCTGCTTCATCTCTTGAGGATAGGACTGATTCCTGAACGTGGAATTACCGTCTGATGAATAAATAAATGCTGTTGAAGTTTGCATTCCGAGAAGTCGATCGATCGCATTACCTTTTATGCTGCTTGACAGTGTTGACTTGCCGTGATCCCATGCCATCAAGATCTTTCAATTAACCTGAAAGGTCATTTGGTTCAAGGCATGATTGGAGAGAGCAATTCACGCTGCATAAGCGTGATCGCATGCCGCGATACGAAGTGACGTCTTTTGGACTCAGTTGACATGTTAGGTCGCTGCCATTAACCACATTAAGTACCAAATAATCATCTTTGAACGAAAATGTCAGTGGAGGATATTTTTGTCTACTAAGTAATTTTATTTTATTTTGGATTGTTTGAAAGGTGATATTATTTTTGTTTCCAAGGTATAAATTCATGGATATTTTTGTCCGGCCAGCAAAAAGATGCTTTCTTTGGATCGCCCAAAAGTGAGGTTACTTTTTTCTGTTCCATCGAAGTTTGACCCTCCATCGGCAGTTGGTTCGATAATACTCATTGGAGTTGAGATTGGTCACACAATTAAATTAAAGATTATCCTATCAATTAATTTGAGGATAACCATTAGGACAATGTTCTTAGTAATATAATAATCTAATAACTCTAAGAAAAATTACAAAATAGCAATACCTAGCTGTAAATATGAATGGACTGTTAATTGAAAGTAAATGACTATTTTGTAGTTTCATGCCAAATAAAGAGTTTGGAAAAATCAGTAAATCAATTGGAAAAAGGATGTTGAAGTTAATGAATGGAAGGAATTTTGTAGTTAGATTGATAATCGAGGGAACATTTGCCGCCAACTATAAGGTGATTTTGCATGATTTCAAGTGCACTTACAAGAAGTTACAATTAAATTATAATTATTAAAAGTGTAACATTCAATATTATGAGTCAATATAAAAAAATCGTGTTAAGTGATTTATAAAGAGAAACTCGTTTTTTCGAGAGGAAAATTACCGCTCTATTTTTGTCGAGCTTTTAATTCATGCAACGTAGCAAATCGTTCTCAAAGTAAAACATATGGAAAATGAATGCATAATATTAGGTAGAAATGCGTATGTATACATTCCATTGAAATTACAAAAATTGAGGAGGGAGAGAGAGATAAAGTTGGGGGAGGGGAAGGAGGTGGGGAGGAAGAGGGGCCTTGTTGGGCTAATATAGTTCTCATACGTCGCCTTCCCCCACCTCCACCTCCACCTCCACCTCCACCTCCATCTCTCTCCTTCTCTCTCTGCTCCTCTCCTCTCCTCTTCACTTCAGTTCGCTCCTTTGTTGGGAACTGAGTTTTAGTCCTCCTCCGTCGTCTCCACAGCTACTACCCCACCCATCCCCTCCGCTTTGCTTTGCGCATAGCAAAGCGAGAGGACAATCAGATTAGCTGCTGCTTCTCTCTCGCTTTGCTATGCGCAATCCCCGACTGCCCCCACCTTTCTTCACGCTCTCTCGCTGTTGTCTTGTGGCGCTGACGTAAAAGGAAGCCTCTGTTGTGTCCCTCAAAAGTCTCTTCCTTCCCCCATTATCAGACTTTTGTGACTTGGGGGGAGGAGGCGTGGGTGGGTGGGTCTTCCTGCTGCTCTCGGGCGATCGAGATGAATTGCCAAGTGATGAACACCTCCTCTCCCTCTCCGTCTCCCTCTTCGTCTTCCTCCTCTCGCAATCCCATCCCCACCTCCCCACTGTAAGTCGCTTCCTTCCCCTGCTCTTCTTTTTATCTTCCTGCGTTGCTCGTATCACGTCACTACGCCTCCCCTGATGGCTGCATTCCCTGATTTTGTTGGCCATCACTTAATCTTGCTTGCTGGGCACACCCACCATTGCTAATGCTGCTATTTGAAGAAACCCCCCTTTGGCCTGATGAGTTCTTCTCCTTTTCTTTTGTAAAAATAAGCTAGCTTGCTCGGTGCTTACCTTCACTTGGCATTATCTCGTGTCCGTCTCCCATGGTGCAGCGTAGCACTAGTTATTTTTCGGGTGTTGACGTAATTCTGTTCCTCTCGGCAGATTGCTTCGGCGGGCGGTTTCTTACTCCCTTTCTCACAAGACGGATCGATGCTCCGGCATTCAAATTGGAGGTTGCCACAAGACTGTTCGTCTTCCGAGGAATTGTTGTGTAGTCCGTAGATGTGCTCCCGGGTGGTCCGACCTCAGATGTCCTCCGCAAGCCTTGGTAGCTTCAGAATCTCAAGGGGTATCCTCAATCCCTATTGTCGGCGAAGAAAAGATAGGAGTGTTGCTGCTCAACCTCGGAGGTCCTGAAACCCTTGACGATGTGCAGCCTTTCTTGTTCAACCTTTTCGCCGATCCAGTTACTCTCTCTCTCTCTCTCTCTCTCTCTCTCTCTCTCTCTCGGTGTGTGCGCGCGCGCCAGGACCATTCGTGTGGCCTTGATATGTCACATTTAGGCCAGAAAGATTCTGTTCGATTCTTTTTAAGAGTTTAATTACTAACTAATTCCCTTGTCAATTATTACGTCTGGGGCATGCATATATTTTAGCATTAAGTGTGTCGGGATTATTGCAGCTAATACATAAGTCATATGTTATTCTGTTTGCTTGGCCATTTCTTTTGCATTGTTTAGTTTCTGGCCATATAGACATTCAGTCAACTGCTATGCATTATTTTCTTAGATACATAGTATAGTGTAGTTATGCCATGAGGAGCTTTTCTTTGTTTATTCTTTTTCAGAAACAAGTGCTTTTACGACCAGCCTATCCAATGAGGACACACACACACACACACACACACCCAAAGATCTGTTTCGTCCATGAGCAAGGTTCTCGCTTATCTACATCCTTCTTTTCTCTATAATCTTGAATTATATTGTTGCTTCATTTAACTCGAAGCTACCTATTAGTGGCTGGCCTTATGGTATTTTTTGCATTCCAGCAGCTGATTTCCAAGGAAACAAAAGTCAAATAAGTGCTGTTTCCTACCTTTTTTCTACCATTTCGTTCTATCCCACATGAGCTTTGAAAGCAAGTTATGGCAAAATCGATAAGAACAGTTTGGACATTTGAATTTTGAATCATTAAACATTTAGCTTGACGAGGTTTTACAAAATAGCTTCTTGAATAAGCTATGATATGGACACAAGATCAGCATTTCTTCAGGCATACCATATTTTTTTTTAGCTAGCTTTCAGGCCCAATTTTAGCATTTATTGACATTTTCATGTTTGTTGCTGCTTCTGCTTCAATCACATGCTGATCAGTGAATTTTGATGATAGTGATAATCTTGTCTATGATTGTTTAGCTGAATTTTTATCTTCCCCTTTTTACTGGATGAGTTACACAAGATGTTTTGTAGGTTTAATCATGTAAGTATCAGGTAGGGTTCTTAGAGGAGCTTTGTCTTTTGTTGCTGTACCATGTCAATAGCTTTGTCAGATTTCAGTCGGCCATGTACAATCAGACAGAATATGGATTGATATAACTGTCCATGTCTGCTTATGAAGGGAAGGTGCGGGGTAGCCATGAAGGTGCACTGTAACTTCACTTATTGTGTTTTAATGTTTAGAAGTGGGTGACGGTATAGCTTCACTGTTCTTTCCCTGTAATTAACTTGTTGACTTTAGCCACTTATCTCACTCCATGCTATTGTCAGGACATCATTCGGCTGCCAAGGTTGTTTCGCTTTCTTCAAAAGCCGTTGGCACAATTTATATCTGTTCTTCGGGCACCCAAGAGCAAAGAAGGCTATGCATCTATAGGTGGTGGTTCTCCTCTTCGGAAGATAACTGATGCCCAGGCATGATTTGAAACTTAGACTTTGTGAGATTAATCTATCATACATCCTTCCAAGTTTGTGAAATCTGTTATTTAGTGTGTTTTTTGGGGGGGGGGCACAGTGAGAATGCACTCGCAGTCGTGTGGGAAACAACTCTAAGCTCGCTTTCAGTATTCTGATGCTGTTAATGGTGATGCTCGAGTTGTTGCAAAGATGGATTCTAATAAAAATGGGAAATGAAGAAAGTTGAATCTAAATTTTCAGTAAACTTAAACAAAAATGTTTTTACATTTCTTCATATTGGAAGCCATTCAAGAAATTCCATCCGTTATTCAGGCAGAAGAGTTAAGGAAATCACTTTGGGCTAAAAATGTTCCGGCCAAGGTGTATGTTGGCATGAGATACTGGCACCCATTCACTGAAGAAGCCATTGAGCAGGTAACTTTTATCTTGAAACTTGTATCAATAGAATGGTCATGTCGGGCACAAATTTAGAAGTTGAAATTGTGCGCTCTCTTCCCCCCTCCAAAACCACACACAAAAGCATATGCTTCCATACTCTCATGTATCAATCTCCATTTTCTTTAAGCCTTGATGATCCTTTTGTTTCTTTTTAATAAACTACATCAGAGGGGCATTACCTGCTACATCACTCGGCTTATCTTTGGAGGAGTTTGTTCTGGACTTCACTGTGTTATCATGATTTAGCTGGTCATATTGTCTGTAAATTTTAAGGGAGTCTTGTCCTTCTTTGCAGAGGGATAGGTAACATTAAGTATTTCAGAGGAAGGTGTTTGTCGTCTCTGCATTCTTTGATTTACTTCAGTGGAGGGTGTGAATTGATTTCCTTGTAAACTATCCTGTGTGCTACAGGTGTCAACCTCTTAGTGCATTTTCCTTGAGCTAATATGGTTGTATGATGCAACAATCCCTGGTTAAGTGAGTTCTTTAGCCTCTTCATGGTGTAGGATCAGAGCTTGGGCTTTATATGAACACCTGGGCTTTTAATTAACAAATTAGATTAACTCTGCAAATTGCTTTTCCATTTAAATCTTCTCAGGACATACTGGCTGCAGAATATCTTAACTTTGATATGGGTTGAAAAATGTCATAAATTCTTCTGCTACTTCTAGAATCATGATGTTGGCACTTTAATTCTTAACTGCTGATTGATACATGTTGATTGCCAGTTGTTTTCTGACTGTGGGAAGTCTTTTCAGAATTGAGCGAAGGTTGTTGTTTTCAGTTACCTTTATTGAACTTCTTATCACAGCTTTGTTTTGAGAGGAAATATGTTCGTTTTTTCCATATTTGCAGTGAAAAAATGCAGTCCTTCTATTCATTATTTACTTTTATATGTATCCTCTCCTCAGATAAAGAAAGATGGAATTACCAAGCTTGTTGTTCTTCCACTTTACCCACAGTTTTCCATATCAACTAGTGGTTCAAGTCTTCGGCTCTTAGAGAGTATATTCAGGTGACAATGCAATGACATTTTCAGTGAAGTGGAAAAGCATTGTTTTATACTGACAAAAGAAATATATTGATATCAGGGAAGATGAATACCTAGTCAACATGCAACACACTGTTATTCCATCTTGGTATCAACGTGAAGGATATATAAAAGCTATGGCAGATCTAATAGAAAAGGAGTTACAAACATTTGGCAATCCTGAGAAGGTACATATGTGTTTTCACTTTAAATTTATGTTTAATGGAGATTAGTTTACTGGTGCATATCAATTTTAGTTTGAGTCAGTCAATTAGTCTTTGCTATTGCCTATACATAATGATGCAGGTCAAACTATAATTTATAGTTCCTAAGTCTCAATGTACTCTTAGCATAAGGTCTTATACTGATTTTCTGTTTAGGCAGGGATTTGTCACATAGCATAGTTTCTAGGCGCTTAGCCTGCTTTAATTGTAATCATTTGAGATAGAAGACGTAGCGATTGGCCTTTCAGCCTAAGTGTAAAAAGAATTCCCAGAGGATCTGGATTAATTGTATTTTTTCAATGCTCGTCTGTCCTAACGGTCTTTGTGGTTTTTGTTATGTGAACCTTCTTCATACACTTGGAACCTTTTAATAATGTGCATAATAGAGTATTGCATCTCTATTAGTAGAGGAGCTGTAGATTGGGTGAGAAGATTCTCTTTTTTAAATTCGCTTTCAATATAACTTATGCTGCCTGCACCATTCTTCTTTTTCCCCGATTGTGATTCGGTGTCTATGCAATAGGTTGTGATATTTTTCAGTGCACATGGGGTGCCGCTTGCATATGTAGAGGAGGCTGGTGATCCATATAAGGCAGAGATGGAGGAATGTGTGGACTTGATAATGGAAGAGCTAGAAAAACGGAGATTAACTAATCCCTACACTCTTGCTTATCAGGTCGGTCTGGCCTACTAATTTATTTTACGAACTTCTGGGTCTGGCTTGCATCATGATAATAACATTTTACTGATTTTTCAGAACTGGAAAGTGATGTATTGATATATCTTATATTTGTTGTTTATTCCTTTAAAACTTGTTATTTCAGAAAGACCAAATCATGTGAACCTACAGATGGGAATTTCTTGCTCTTTTAAAGTTCCTACTTCATTTGTTCTTTTTCCTTTGCCAAATCATATTATATATCCTTATTCTTAACCAATTTAAATGAAAGTTCATTGCTTCATGTCTCTTTCCTTAAATCAAGTTCTGCACTTAATCTCACCTTACCTCATCACTTAAATTTTTAATATTCACCAAAAGCTTTAACAACACATGGATCATCTTGTGCCTATCAAGCTCACTTTTATTGCTAGAGTAAAGTGCTAGATTTGTAGTAGTATCATAATGTATTTCGTGAATGAATTTTAGGTTTAATATAGTGAGATTGCTCTATTTAACCTCACTTTTCATTTTGGGAGACAGTCTAAAAGTTCTATAGACAAAATGTGCTGCCTATTAACCTAATAACTTTGTTCATTGATGGTGGTGGTCAGGGAGTTGGCCTATAGAACTGTGACCTGCCACTGTGCTCTAACTGGGACAATTTGTTAAAACACTTCATATACCTACAATGAGTTGCATTTATTAATTTTCACTATTTTCAACATCATGACTTGATCTTGGTATGATTATCATTCCAGAGTAGAGTTGGCCCAGTGGAATGGCTGAAACCATATACAGATGAGACAATTATTGATCTTGGACGAAAGGGTGTGAAGAGCCTTTTGGCTGTCCCAATAAGGTAGACAATGCTCTCATAAATTGCATGCTTTGATACTTTGAAGTCAACGGTTCTTCCTTTGACGAATTTGGAGCTGGATCCACAGTTTTGTGAGCGAGCACATTGAAACTCTCGAAGAAATTGATGTAGAGTATAAAGAGTTGGCTCTTAAATCTGGCATCGAGAAATGGGGTCGTGTCCCCGCTCTAGGATGCGAACAGACGTTCATTTCAGACCTGGCAGATGCAGTGATTGAGAGTCTCCCTTATGTTGGTGCCATGGCAGTCTCAAATCTTGAAGCTCGACAGGTACTGCTAGTCTTTAAATACTTTCTTGGAATTCATGAATTCATGCTACAGAATTAAAAGTGTAATTAATCCTAGAGCCCACATGGCAACCTTGCTCCCTTTTTGCGGTGGTATTTACAGTGCTGAATGAGGCATTTTGTCACCCTACTAGGTGTATCATATAGGAGGCCTTTTCTTCCTTGGGATCCACGGGTTGATTGTAGCTAAGGTTTCCTGTCAATGAGATCACAAGGTTCACAAACTACGAGGATAATTTATTATGCTGTTTGATCTAGTCGCACTTGTTCTCTGCAGTCTTTGGTGCCACTGGGTAGCGTAGAAGAGCTATTGGCAACGTATGATTCTCAACGGAGAGAGCTTCCACCTCCTGTAACGGTTTGGGAATGGGGCTGGACAAAAAGTGCAGAAACTTGGAATGGAAGAGCGGCTATGCTAGCAGTGCTGGTATTATTGGTTTTAGAAGTCACTACTGGAGAGGGATTTTTGCATCAGTGGGGTGTATTGCCGTTATTTCACTAAGACAAATGCCCTTGCTCTCCATCTCCTCTCTCTCACTCTCTTTCCAATGGGGGTGACAATTCACATCCAAAATGGAACCCCATGCATGATAGTTGGTTCCATCGTCTTGCAGTTAAAGTAATTGTGTATCATGTCCTTGACAGGGTTCAAATGTGCGTAAATACATGGCCATAACATTTTTGATGCAATTCACTGATCCTTCAGTGAAGCAATTTCCTTTTTTGTATGTTGTGTAAAGTACTGCAGACTGTGTCAGCACTTAACCTAACTATCTGTGCAAGATATCTGGAGTACAAGAAGAGACAGAGTACTTGCATCGTAATTTTATCTAGGGGGATCAGAAAGATGTGGCATGTAAAGTGCATTAATAGATGAGTCATTGGACTGTCATGAATACTCCAATTAATGTGGGCGGGTCAATATTGCTTGTTTGTACAACTGCTACTATCCTTATTCTGACTAGCTTGCTATTAAAACAGCTATAGAAGAAGTTTTGCTTAGAGCTCTTCTATCAAAAGCTTCTGGGATGTAGCTTTGGTATAATGAAGGATGTTTGCATCATTATCTTTGGTAGTTGAGTCGCTCAAATTAATGGAGGGCGAGGAAGTCCAACATTACAGATGATCCGTGCAAACGATGCTATTTTGGAGGAAGTTTGACTAGTAATATTATTAATAAGGAGATTGAAGGGTGGTACACAGTTTTCTCCACTTTTTAGTGCCAATTTGTAAAATCTAGGAAAATTATTCATTGAGCAGTTTGAAAAGTGAGGATTGCGATATGCAGATGCATTTGGATTTCCATGGCAGTGCTGACTGCAGTTCAACTGATCTGAAACTCCCCGCTAGCATGAACCTCCTTAACCCTTTTGTCATATTCATCTTCGTCTTCGTCTTCTTCATCAACCTCTGCGTCCAGGTCTTCGTTGCCTTCCTCATCTTCATCGGCAACCCAGCCAAAACCTTTAGTGGGCTTAGCTAGTGGAGGTGGGTTTCTTGCCTCTGCCACTATTTTCATTATTTCCTGCGCGCTTTGCAGAGAATAGCTCTGGTTGTCTCTCTGGTAATATGCTGCTTGAGCTGTTTCTGTTAGTTCTTTCGGCAATTTCTTTAAGAACCATGGATGATTCTTGATTTCTTTGATTGTAGTCCTCTGCAAATTCAAAAAGAAAAAAGTGAAGTAAAACGCAGGCAACCATTCAGAATGGAGCTATATGACTGTTTAAACTTAAGGAGTCCTATGACCCAGAAAAGGAAAAAAAAAAAACTCTCAGGATCCCATTACAAAATATTTAGGTCATTCAACCAGGTGAGATGGAAGAGGATGTGGAAATTTCATATCTTTACATGTCTTTCTTTTCTCCAGCATCTGACCCTTCGACACCTCAGAAACAACTAAGATTGATATACGAATATGAATTGCTTTTCTGTGAGGATTCCTAGATATGAACTGCAGAAGATACTCAAGTGTTTTGCAGAACTACGCATACCAGGTTAAAAGAATAGCAACAAGAAGTATCAGGATCCTAAAATCATTGGTCGGACATGTAGATTGCAAAAAATATGTCTCTTGCAATTGCAATTACTCCAACGAAACTTGCACCGGAGAAAACCAGAGTCACCGCTCCCATCAATACTTACCCTTGTTGGATTTGCAACAAATATACGAGACAGCAGGTGTTTGCAATCTTGAGATACGTGAACGTAATCAGGAATCTTGTATTGCACAGCCATGATTCGCTGTAGAAGAATGAAAAGAAAAGGATTCAGGAAAGAGAAGTTAGCGACACCAAGAATTTGAAGGGAAAAAAAGGAAGAACGTGTACTTGAATTGTCTTCCTGAAATTTTTGGGGTCCTGCTGGTCCTCAAACGGATATGCACCCACCAGCATGACATATAAAGTGACTCCACATGACCACACATCTGCCAACTGCACATACAGAACCAGTACTGAGATTAAAATTTAACCTACAAGAGTTGGATAACTTCTTCATAACAAGTTCCGGGTGAAAAAGAAACAGGACTCCTTCCACAAAAGAAATTAAATTACCTTGCCATCGTACTCCCTGCGAGAAAGGACTTCTGGTGCGATGTATGCAGGAGTTCCTACTGTGGATTTGGGTCTTGAATGCAACAGTGATGACTAACAAAAGCATTTTACAGAGTGAGAATCGGTGCATGATGCAATTAAATAAAAGAAAAGAGTTGGTATGAGGTCGAAAGTTTTGCAAGGAACCTTAGAGTAACCAAAGTCACAGATCTTCAAGCGCGGAGCAGGGCTTCCATCTAATAGCGTATTTTCCAGCTTTAGATCCCTATGACATATTTGCTGCATTACAATTACGAGTAAAACGTCATCTACACACATGAAGGTGTCCAATACAGATTGATGGATGTCAAACGGTAGGCCTTCTAACAAGAACTTAGGCATGGGAGATCGTTTACCATGTGATGACAGTAATTAACTCCAGAGATGAGCTGCTGAAAGAAGTATCTAGCCTGCATAATAAAACCAAACACAATGTTAGCGCGCGCACAAACACACGGAGATGGGAAGTCTGGGCTTGGAGTTGGAGTTAAGAGTCTTAGAAAAGGACCTCGTCTTCACTGAATCGACCAGCACTGCAGATGCGATCGAAGAGTTCTCCCCCAGACGCATACTCCATCACTATCGCCAAATGAGTTGGTGTCAACACAACCTGCAGCATCAATTCCATGATGTCATGCAACACAGAAACTCCGAACGAGGAAATTGGAATTAGGATAGCTAAGGCAAGTCTGCTTGCCTCCTTAAAGCGTATAATATTGGGGTGGCAAAGCGATCTGTGGTTGATGATCTCTCTGGCGACATTCTCATCTATCTGCAACAAGGCACAGGCATAGCCTTTTCAAGTATTTCGTAACTAGCGGCAAATCAAAATTTAGACTCATCGTCAAGGCGAAGGATCAAACGAGGTAAGTACTGGAGTAAGTCATTGAATGGAGAAATCAAAAGCAGTATCAACGGGACCTTGTGACCACGCTCGATGTACTTCATGGCGACAAGCTCTCGAGTGTCCTTGTGGCGCATAAGCCTCGCCACCCCAAAGTTGCCCGCTCCTAAATGCTTCACCACTTCATACTTCTCCATCTCCTCTGCTCCGTCCCTCTTCTCTCTGAGTCTCTCCTAATTACAAGCTGGCTGCCCCAATAATGAATCAGTTAGGGATTTGTAAGCAAGACGACTCAATACATATAAAAGAATATGGTGAGGAGGAGTAACGCGATAGATGTGATCCAATGATCAATCAGCCATGAAAAGTGACATCCCAGATCAACAGCCAGCTCAGATGACTTGAAAGAAAAGAAGTGGGATCGGTTCGAATCTCACCCGCGGCAGAGGAAGAAGGTAGGACTGGGAATATGAAGATCCTTTCGTTCTCTCTTTATATACAAACAAAAAGAAAGATAATACGCGTGAGGAAGAGAGTTGAAGTGAAGTGAGGAAGAAACCTGCACGTGGTGAGGGTCAGCTTAGAACTAGAGAAAGAGGGGATTCGTTGTTATAATAATAAGAACGTATCGAAAGGAAGTCTTTTAAGGACATCCCATCATCGCCAATCTGTAGTCAACCCTTTCCCTCCCTCCCTCTCTCTCCCCCACTAGCTTTCCATAAGTCAGAGAAAGAGTGCATGAGGGGAAGTGGATGTTTCATATAATAGACCTTGCTATTACTGCAATTTCAAGGGATGCACTGTATTTATGAGTCTATATGAATTATTATCGTCGTATGAGCAAGATATACTAAAAATACGTCAGAACAAGCGTGGGCGTAAGCGAGACTTGAACAGGATTTGGATCTTCCAGAATGGCATTGGACCAGGGGGACCTCACACTCACAACTCACCTCCTCCTGTCCACCGTATTGTTTTTTCACTTTGACTCTAACCATTTGTCGGCGTCCCTGCATGTGCCCGTGCCCAGAGGACTTTACGATCGAGTCGGTTGCATGTCGTTAAAAAAAGAAGAAAGAAACAGCCCTGTGCAACACGGCTTATGCCATTAACTAAATGTCGAGGAATGAAATATATATTTATTTGAATTGATGATTCGTTTGATTGATTGATTGCCCAACATATATGGTCCAGTTCTTGACACTGACCCATGCCAGATAGTTCCATATTTTGGTTGCTGAGCTGCGTGTATACTTGCATTTTAGCCGATTCATGAGATTAGTATTTGGCGAGCTAATCAACATACTAGATAAAAAATTTATGAAACTATGTGAACTGTTTTAAAAAATTAAACCGTTAAATAAAGGCATGGCTATTTAAATATTTTAACACTACATATAGAAAAATGTAATTGCTCACAATAATACGTGCATGAATCTCTTGTTTTAATTTGATGTCTCACAACTGCGATTAGTTTAACCCACAATGATCTCGTTTGGGCTGAAAGTAATTTTAGTAACTACGGAATTACAAATGCAAGCGCTTGCTTGAGGCTGTTTCTTTCTAAGGTCAAAACTCCTTTCTGTACGTAAGGAGTGGAAAAGGAAGGAACAAGAAGAAGTTATGTCACTCTGTTACCTTTGGAAGAATAGGAAAGAAGGAATATGGTGTTGTATGGTGAAGTCACTCCTCAAGCTCACAGAGTCAATGCTGCCGTCAAGGTTGTTTAAAGGTTTCATATCTACCGGAAAGAAATGGGTTCAATCGGGAGGTTAAACCATTTTGCAGGAATTGACCCATGAATGTTGAGCAGTTCCTCTGGGAATGGTGGTTCTGCTGCTCGTGCTTCAGTGATGATTGAAAGCAAGAATTTGAGCAGACGAGAGTGCTCATTCGTCAAACGCTGGATTTTGTTTTAGGTTTTGGATAAGGGGGGCGATCGGCCTGTTTTGTGGGACACTGGGCTTTACTTTGAGTAGGCTTGAGTTTGCGCCCATTGGCACTTGAGTTGCATAAGGTGATGCCGTATTGAAGGGACTAAAATAAATAGTATTTAAAGGAAAAAAAATCACTAACTTCACTTGTATGAGAAGGCTTTCAAAGTCGAAAGTGTACACATCATATGAAGACCACCTACATTGCAATCGAATAGGAAATTTTGCATTTCCAAAATAGAGTTGTTGAATGGTAAGGAGCATCTTCATAGTATCATTCAACCGAGATTCTCATAATAGCTAGGGTCCGTTTGTTTGAAAGAAAATTATTTTCAAGAAATTGTTTTGTTGACTTTTCGGTATTTAGATGACAAAAAGTTAATTATATTACAACAAACATTTTACATTGACTGAAAACAACAAGTTGAGATTGAGATAAAATGACTTCCCCTTTTTGATAAGAAGGAAATTACTTTCACTAAAAAAACTAAACAAAAAACAACGAAGCATTTTCCTCGAAAATGATTAAGATAGAAGATATTTTCCTTCATTATAAAGTTTTTAGTGAAACAAATACGACCTTTACCTATGCAATCGGGCACACAAATACTCTAGTGCATCGCTAATATGACTCATAATTTAGTTGGACTCTAGTATAAGCTTCTTCTTTAAGATTGTATGGCTCAAGCATTGAAGAGCTTGCTCGAGGAGACTCCAAGGGTTGCATTTGATAATGTGGATTTCTAACGAGGTATTACTAGATAAGATAGGATATGAAATCCAAAAATTTTGCTATATTTTATTTACTATTTAGTGAACTACAGTAAAAAAGTCGAATATATCATGTTATATCTATTATTTGGTATGAATGATATGTTGATGTAAATGAACCTAAAGATGCACAAAAGGAGATGGTAAGGATTTCATATGATTTATTTTTAGAGAAATCACAAATGCACAAATGGAGATAACCTCCGTCAATCAATCCATAATTATTGTAAGATCTACATCTTAAACATAAAAAGGGGTTCATTGTAGCTTTCTAAAGTCACATGTTCAACTATGACAAGAAATGTAAATGGGCTACATCAACATCGACAAGGTAAATTAGATAGCATATGCCAAATCTAATAATAAAGAGAAAACATGATTATTCAACTATACAATTCTGAAAAGGTCAAATAACACAAAAAAAATCCCAAATTATGTCCATTATGATACATATACCCCAAACCAAAAACTCTAAATTTACGCATTGTAACGCAAATACTGTCCACTTTTTTTTGTCATGAATAAATCCAAACTAATACATACATACCATCTATTTTGGTTTCATCTAAAGTATATTGATTACACCGGTATAAGTTTGAGGTTTTTGATGATATCAAAAGAGTTTGAAGTATTTGTATTATAATAGGCAAGTTTAGGGTTTATTAAACATAAATCATTATTCGGGTATTTATGTCATAGTAGAGATAGTTTGGGGTTTTCTTTTTGTAATCATTTTAAAAAATATCGTGCTTTGACTCTCTCGATATTTTCGTGAAACTTCATCATTAATCACAAAGTTATGAAAAAGGCAGAGTTTCGACTTTTTTGTTGCTTTCATGCACTTTTAACTTGAAGCAAGACAGAGATTTAACTCTCATCATTTTTGCAAAGCTTTGACGGGAACAAAGAACCATGGATGAGTCTTCAAACTTTAACATGAATAAAAAATACGAAGAAGAATGAGACAAAGATAATTAGAAAAATCATTTTCAAGTTTGAATTTGTTCATTTAAAATTGGAGTTTTTCTATTTCATTTTTATTTATTTTTATTTATTTTTCCTGGCTTTTTTATTCCCTTCCATCATTCCTTAACGAAAATTTTATTAAATAACAAACTATACTAATATATCTAAAATATGTAATAAGTATAAATACTAATTTACACATACAATATATATAATATCAAGAAATTCAAATATATATATATATATATATATATATAAATGAAAATAGTCCATTATTTTTTTTATATTTTTTTTATATTGGAATCCAGATATTATGTTATATTTAATTATTTTTTATATTTTTTTAAGTTGAGAAATTTGTTATTAGAGAAAAATAACTTTTACATCACGGAGATAAAAGAAATCCTAATCACATTTATCCCAACTTCCTCCATAAGATATTTTTATCCGAGCCATATCTCTCACATTTGAATTTAACTAATTTTGAGCTAGAATTAAACATACGGTATGATAAATTTTATCAGATCTCGACTTTTATCCTAATTGTTGAATGTAACTTAAAAGGTTTTGTTGTAGGATTCAAGTTGGTTCGAGGGAAGAAGATACGCGGAGGTTGAAGTTGGATTCCTTATGCTCATAGTAATTAAACAATCAAATTCAGGAAGAAGTTATAACTTTAAATAATGCGCGAACTTTTCTTATGTTCCGTGGAATCAATAATGAATTTCTTCTTTGTCTGTGGTAAATATGCTGAACAACTGCATCGCAATCAAACATGCCATGCGGTGCATCCTTAACAAAGAATCATTTCATTATAAATAATAATAATAATAATAAAGAAGAGGAGAGGGCATCGCATTTCGCAAAGATTCACGTGGGGAGGTCACTGGCCAGCACATCTCCAGAGGTGGGACTCCATACCTCGTCCCTTTCGATATCACCACCGTCCGTATGACCATGTTCCCCCGTATGATTTATTAATGTCTTCTCTATTCATCTTTCCTCCTCCCTTTGTCTTCCTCTGCTCCATTCTCCGCCGCGAAGAGCGAGACGACTCTCGTCTCTTTTGAGCCCGTGGAATCCGAGTCATTTTTAATCCCAAGGCATGAAACGTCGTAATCGGTCACGACGACACGACGACAATGACCATGTCTTATATGATGACACGACTCAAACATCCAATGCTCGAATGTCCGTTTCATCTTCTTGTTTCCGTATGTGACTTTGAGACTTTGCTCGCTTGTGTGAGGGTTGCGCTGGAGTTTTCTTCTCGAATATGCTTCAATGGGATCTGCAATGAGGACCCTTCTTTTCTATTGCGTCTGCCCGGGCTGAAATGAGTTCCTCTCTTCCCATAAAAACTTACTCGACTTTGAGAATGGGATCCTAATCCCGCCTCTTGTTCAGTTCAATCGGGAATTAGATCCCGATTTCATTTGCCAAGTGTTTCTTGCTTGGTAGGGATCGGGACGATGGATTTGAATCACACATGATATACCCTTCGTCAAGAAATGCAGAACTGGGTTGCACAGCACTCGGACATTTCCAAAGGGCCAACCTCAGGGCGCCCCGACATGGATGTAATCCGGTTCTGTTTTCAAAGCTGAAGAGATGAAGTGTAACGTTCCTCACAATTCATCATCACTCTTCTTTGGAACATTGACTGATACAATCCACCCGTTGCTGCAAATTTTTTTTTTTTTTTTGGGGGGCCAATATCATGCACAAAAATGGCTAACTAAGCAATCCATCCCGCTATGTCCAGCAGATCCAAGAGGCATTGGGCCTCGTAGGCCCGTGAAAGTGCGAGAAGCGATGCCTCTGCTAGGATGACTTTTCTCATTCTTGGTGTTTTGGGGCCTTGAGGCCCATCAAAGTTCTCCTTACGTGGCGCTCCCCTCTATCTCAATTGATTCAATTCATGGCTGTGTCCCGTAGGCCGTGCCTTCCCCCCCTCAAATTGCTATATACACATTCGCCGATGCCATTTTTGTCCCGTGCATGGGAAAATTCAACGAAGGGGTCCAGATTCCAGATTGAAATCGGGAAGGGGGTCGACGATGGATGCAAGTGGCGCGCGTGGAGAGCAGAGCGTCGGTGCATCGTGAGCTGTGTGGGAATCTAATGGCCTTTTGTCCTGTAGTCGGCTTTTCCCTGGGGAGAAAATACGGTACTCTCGCTCTTTATGAGATGTGGGCACCAAGGGGCTCGCAGAGCAGAGCAGAGCATGCATGCCCCTCTGCACCTTTGAACGTGCGTGTATCAGACTCCTCTGACACTTGTCGACGATTGTCGCTTTTTGTGAACGATCGTTTAGTTGGATGAGATTCAAACCACCCCCACCCCACGAAATAAGATCTAAACCTCGGATGCCACGTGCCGCTTCCTGATTGGGCGGGGACCAAGCTGACCTCAAAGGATTGGCCCACCTAATATTTTCTTCACCTGGCCTAGCTCCCCCTTTCTTACGTATAAATGCACCACCACCTCAAAGCCCTCCATTGCAAGTTTTGCAGAGTCGTAGAAAGAGATGGAGAAGAGCAAGATGAGATGCATGGGGCTTTTCCTGATGGTGCTCCTCGTCCTGGCTGCTCGTAAGCCCCCATCGCGCTGATCATTTCTTCCCCATTTAGCATTCATATGACCCTCTGTGTGTTTGTGTTTGTGTGTGTGCAGAGGAGGCGGAAGGGAGGATGTGCCAGTCCCAGAGCCACGGCTTCCAGGGGGCTTGCGCCAGCGACCACAACTGCGCCCTGGTCTGCCGCAACGAGGGCTTCTCCGGCGGCCATTGCCGTGGATTCCGGCGCCGCTGCTTCTGCACCAAGCTCTGTTGACGGCCACTGTCCGTACATTCAACAGAATAATGACCTGATGACTAGCTTAGGCTGGTGTATGCCGTGTTGTAGGGAGCGAGCGAGTGAGCCAAATAAATACATTTGAGGATTCTGGGCTCGTTAGTTTCTCAGCTTTCGAGGACTTGATGTACGTTGGCCATTCACTGGGCTCTCTCTTCTATCGCTTTTTTGTCATTTCTTGATTTGAGGATGAAATGTGTTTCGTGCTTCTGTTTTCCACTCTCTCTCTCTCTCTCTCTCTCTCTCTGCTTCCATTTCGGCTTATTTCACGTTCAGATGGACTTTTTCACAGCTTCGGAACAACCACATATCTTGTCAGGTTAATAGAGTAAGAATCGAAACGAGGGTCTATAATCACTGGCAAAGGTTAATATGAATAACAATACATCCATTTTATTGGGTGATTTTTGCCTCTCTCCCCCTCCCCAAAAAACTAACTTAATGGGTAAGACTTTTCCATCGCATTTATAAATATGGAACAACCCCACTATTGGGCTGTGAGTTGAAGGAGGCCCATATCTCCCATGGGTGTAGACTTGTTGGTATCTTAGGCTTTAAAACAAATATAGGGTGTTCTTAACTCTCTCTCATTCTAAAGGCAAACTCAAAAACTCAATTCTTTTCATAAAAGATGTGAGATAACCCCAATAATCTCAATAACTTATCATGTAACTTGAACTAGTGGTCTATCGGACCCTTCCACAACTAATGTGGGATAACCTTAACAAATTTCCTATTTGCACATCAAGCCTATAAACTGATTATGAGTCACTTCCATAACCAATGTGAGATGATCTCTACAATCTTTCTCTCACACGACGGGCCCTAAGTTGGAGCGGCAATACTAGTGTTGAATGGTCTTGAGCTTCTCTCGCCACAAAATTGGCTCGAAGTGTAAGGTTTTTCCCTCAACTTATAAAGTTGCCACAAAAAATAGCTCAAAGTGTAAGGGTTTTCCTTCAACTTATAAAGTTATCAATAGCTTCTCCCACAACCAATGTAGGATAACACCAACAGTCTCCCCCTCATACCTCGGCCTATAAATTGACTGTCAACTCCTTCTACAACCAATATTGGATAACATCAACAATTTCTCCTTTACATAACAGGCCCTGGTCGAAGGGGCAACAACTTTTATCTTCCATGTGACTATTGGATTTAAACTTGTTAGTAACTTGAGCTTGGGTGCTCTTGGGCTTCTCTTACTGTAAAATTAGCTCAAAGAATTAGACTTTTTTCTCGTACTTATAAACTAACCATTAGCTCATTTCATAACTAATGTGGAATAACCTCAATAATCTTTCCCTCACACATTGTGTCTATAAATCACATCACCGATATAGTTTGAGTACCTATGATAGATTTTAATAGAAAACTAAAGAGCAAGGATAGCAAATGATTGAATTTGGCAATTCCTCATATAAAATTTCTAACTTTGAAGATATAGTAATATGGAGAAAGCAAAATTGTTTTAAGCACCGACAAAACCAAAAGACCTTTGTTTCCAAGAAAGGAGGATGGTTATTTACATTTCATTGGACGGTCAAAGGAGAATTATAAGGTAAGCAATGGTAATTTGAAAAATTCTTGAGGGAAAAATAATGATATCTCCAACATTACCTTACTTGTGATATGTGGAAGTATTGACATAATTTCATAGTCATTCGGTCTAAATGTTACATGAAGAACATAAGCAAGATGACAGATCGAGAAGACAACAATCTCTCCCTCACGCATCATACCTATAAATCGACCACCCACTCTTTCCAAGGGACATTGGGGTAACCCCAACAATCTCTCGCTCATGCAATGAGCCTTAGGATGGGGCAAAAACCCTATCCCAATATGACAATTCAATCCAGACTTGTTAGTAAGCTGAGTTATGATATTAGTGTCGGATGGTCTTAAACCTCTCTTACCTTAAAAATTAGTTCAAATGTAAGATTTTTCTCTCATTTATAAATTAAGTATTAATCTTTTTCACAATTGATGTGAGATAATCCTAATACATCACTTATGAAAAAAGAGTATGTAAACAAGGTGCTTGGCATCGGATAATGGACAGAGCTTAGCTTAGCTTTCCATACTGCATAGTAAAAGATGATGAAAATTGCCAATTTTTCTCGGGCCTATTCCTATCTTCCATAGTGGTACGTCCCCGTGACGTGAGAATATTGGGCTTCACTCCCGAGCCGTGTGCATCGGTCACCTGGATGACATTCTCAGGAGAGGTGTCAGCATGCTGAATTTTGGACATAAGCTGGCACTTCTCAAAGCGGCGAGGCAATGTCGGCAACGCCGAACTGCCTCTTTGGCAGCAAAGGGACCATTCGAGCAGAGCAAACCATGATTAAAAAACGGCCACGTCCTGGTGTAGCCTGGCTAGTGGGGATAAAAAAATTTGTACCATCGCTTTATTAAAAAAGTGGGCACGAGGGCAGAGGGTGCATGCGCCTCTGCACTTGGCACGTGAATGTGTCAGGATACCTCGTCACGCTCGTCGGTGTGCTTCTGTTTAATTGTTAATTTGTATCTTTTTGGAAAATGCCATAAAATTTTTAAATTATGTTATTTTTGTGATAAATTTACCATAAACTTTTTTTTGATATTATAAGCTCTCAAATTGTATCATTTTTGACAAATTTACTCTGAACTTTTTTTACATTAAAAATCCCAAACTATACTCATTGTAATATATTTATACCAAATTTTCTTTTGTGACACAAAAAAACTCTAAATTTATACTCGTATAATACATTTATCCACGAATCTTTAGTCAAATGGCATTTTTATATTTTTCCTTTTTCTATTTTTTTTCCTTTCTTCTCTCTTCCTCTGGAGGGAAGCCAACGAGGGCCACCTCGTCGACATCAAAGTCAAGTGAGACGCGTCTTGCATTGGCGGGGTCATTGGCAAGTTTGGGGCCACGATCAAGCACCTCCAGCAACTGACCAACACAAAGATTCGAGTTGAGGATGCGCCCCCTGGAGTCGCCTTGAGCATGGTCACGATGAAAATCTCGGTCTCGGTCAACGGGGGAAACGAGAGCTATGACAAGAGCCTGGGGCGAGCGATGGTGATGGTGATGTCAAGGGCAAGGTGGAGGTGTCCAAAGTGCAGGAGGCACTGCTTAGGGTTTTCGAGATGATCCTAAAAATCACGGTGAAGAGCAACAGAGTTGTCATGGGGGGTCAGGATGGTTTCTTGCAGCTCTCATCCAACTCAGGTAAGGGTTGCCCTTGCCAGATCCAGAGATGGTAGTCCACACCTAACTCTAATAGTGGCAAGGATAGCCCTTGTCGGCTTCCCTCCATCAGTCATGACAAAGGGAAGAGAGAAGAAGGAAAAGAAAAAAGACAAAAATATCACTTGGCTAAAAAATTTAGGGGTAAATATATTATGTAAGTATAAATTCATGATTCTTTATATCATAAAAGAAAATTTGAGATAAATGTATTACAATGGGCATAGTTTGTGATTTTTAATGCCATTGAAAAAGTTCAAAGTAAATTTGTCCTAAATGGTATAGTTTGAAATTTTTATTGTTGCAAAAGAAATTTTAGAGTAAATTTGTTATAAGTAATATAATTTAGGAATTTTGGTAGTATTTTTTCTTTTTCTTTTTTGGCACGAAACTCTACCACTTAGGCCACTGCACATGGCCCAGCTCCCCCACCTTCTTATATAAATACATCAACTCCTCAAAGCCCTCCATTGCTAGCTTTGCAGAGAAGTAGAAAGAGATGGAGAAGAGCAAGATGAGATGCATGGGGCTTTTCCTGATGCTGCTCCTTGTCCTCGCCGCCCGTAAGCCCGCATCGCCCTTTTCATTTCTTCCTCATTTAGCATTTATATGACCCTACGTTTGTTTGTGTGTGCAGAGGAGGCGGAGGGGAGGATGTGCCAGTCCCAGAGCCACGGCTTCCACGGGTCTTGCGTGAGCAGCCACAACTGCGCCCTGGTCTGCCGCAATGAGGGCTTCTCTGGAGGCCGCTGCCGTGGCTTCCGGCGCCGCTGCTTCTGCACCAAGCACTGTTGACGGCTAGTGGACGTGCATGCAACAGAATAAGGAAGTGATGGATGGACTAGCTTAGGCTGGTGTGTACTGCCTTGTTTTGAGCGAGCGAGCGAGCGAGCGAAATAAGTATATTTGAAGATTCTGGGTCTGTTAGTTTCTCAGCTTTCTAGGACTTTATGTGCTTTGACCATTCACTGTGCTCTCTCTTCCATCACTTTGTGTAATTTCCTGATTTGGGGTGAAATGTGTTTCATGCTTCTCCCTCTCTCTCTCTCTCTCTCTCTCTCTCTCTAACTGCTTCCATTTCGATTTGTTTCTCATTCAGACTAGACTTTTCTACAGCTTCGGAAAAACGACAGATCATGTCAGTTTCTTGGGTAACGATCGAAACTAGGGTCTATAATCTGACCGATATGTCCATGAGTGGTTGGGACCTGCAGCAGCTACTGCTTCCCCAAGGACATCTCCCGAAAGATAATAACTTCGACTCTACCTCAGTCTCTCGAATTGGTGTGGTCCTCACAGCTGCTGAAAAGGGTGGTCGTATAAGCCCCTTGGGATCCTCCTATTCATTCAGGTTCTTGAGAGCAAAGTTTCTTATCCAGTGAGCAACTCTTGTGTTCAAAGAGGTTTTGGAAGAATAGTACCATAATCATCAACCCTTGTAATCCATCCAGCGACATTTATTTTCTGAGCTTACCATGTGAGCCAAAGTTGGTAACTTTTTTATGATTTTACTAATCTTAATTTAGCAAATAATATTGGAGTCATTTATCGATTCATTTTGATCACTTTTTTATATGAAATTACCACCAATTTCATCGATATCTACTTTTTAGAGCTTAGGGGTTTGTTTCTTTGGAGAAAGCATTTTCCGAGAATTGATTTTCCAGATTTTCTTTTGGTTAGCGAAAAATAATTAGTCAACATAAAACATTTTCCAGTCAATGAAAACATTTAAAAGTGCATGCCTAAATCTAAAAAGTTGAAAATATTTTCCAAAATTGCTTATTTCTAATATTTTATTATTATATATATTTTTCATAACTAAGCGTATTCTTGAAAAATGTTTTCTCTGGAAAGTGTTTTTCCTTTATTATTAAGTTTTTCACAAAACAAAAAATGTTAGAATGCACGTATGAATTATGTTAAAGAAAATCTTATATCAAATAATTAATGTAATGTGAAGTAATTAATATATCATAGTTGGTTCATAATTCATTGTCTTAAACTTTCGAGTGAAAGTAGGTCAAACTAGATATATTGATAGGCTTAGACTTGAGCTTCCTCTTGGCGATCTCCTCAAGTGTAGGTATTGGGCTATTTATTGCACAATCACAACAAATGGTATTGATTGTGGTTTCAAGATAGATAGGCATTATGGTTTAATAACGCGGGGTTGTAGAGATGAAATTTTGCCTTAATGTAAAAGGGTAGCTTAATTAAGAAGGAAATTGTTAAGATCTACGTGTAAGTTGTATTAAAAAAATCCTACATCGGAGAACTAACATGACTTATTTTATCCAATTACTAGCTCTTGTCAAAGTAAGTTACTGGCATTTTCCAAATTATCTACTATTTCAATAAAAATTTCTTAAAAAATTTCTTCAAATATTGTTGTTTCAATCATTATTTACACTAATTAATCCTTTAAGTATTAAGCAACCGATTTTAGTCGTTTGAGTTTTTTGGCTGATGCCTTCTCCCTTTTTTATTATTATTAATTTCTGTCTTTTTTTTCCTGAACATAGCTTTCTATTTTGTTGGGTCGAGCTGAACATATCTTATATAGTTCTATTAAAGTGGCTTTTTTGTCAAATTTTAACAATTTTTTATTATTTAATACTATAATTGAAATTTTTGTATAAATAGTACTAGAAACCAGATGATGTTGAATCATATGAGCACGAAGATATATTAAAATATAAAATATGAAATAGCCAACACATGAATTTCAAATGAGAATCTAAGTTTTAAGACGTTGGCAAGCCACGCATCTACATCTTCAACCTCCTTTTTCCCCGTACGAATGCGATTAAATCAAATACTCCACCCTCTCCAACACCAACTGTAAGATCATGTGCAGAGCTTGAGTAAGAAATACAAATATGTGATAAGCGTTTCATTAGTCGGTTGACGTTTACAGTGTTGTTTCTTTTCCAAGTCTTATTTATTATGCTCAGTTCCACCGGGGAAAAAAGTGGTTCTCCTCAGACTGTTGAGTTTAAAAGACCAACTATGCATTATCTACTTGCAGCATGCACGAGTCACTCGAGTCGTTCTCATGATGCGAGCAAGTTTTTCGCCCTATGGACTTGCGGGTCTAGTCTTCCCACATTTGTCTTGTGAAATAAAAGCTTGACTTACCCATTTAAAAAGAAAAGGTGAGCTGAATTAATCAGTACGGTTCAGCTTCAAACTTGACCGACTAACATTCTAACGACTTGTTCAAGAAAGGGACACTAAAGTTGTCTTTCTCGTTAGGAACACTATCCAGATCCCTGCGGTAAGAGTAGAATATGAACTGATCAGAAGTGGACGACAATCAAGAAAGGGTGTTTCCCATCCAAAATTCAAGATTTCCTTCCATCAAAAGGCAATCTGCCCTCCCCACTAACAAAAGAAGGTCATCTGGGTTTGTTCTGTTTCATTGCTTACATTAGATCACGTCTAGGAGTGTTTCAGTGCTTACATATCTTGCGTCCAAGTAATGTGTATGATGGTGAACAATTGGTAGTCAATGCGGTCGAGCATTCCTCAGCCTAGCCATCAGAGCTGGAAGATTTTACCAAACGCATCTGTAGTTCTTCATAGACTGCAAACTAGTTACTTCTGCGCTTAATTGGGACCGACTTTAAAGAATCAGAAGTATAAGACACTACCGAAAGATTAGCAAGATCCTCTCCTTTCCATCAAGCACTGAATCTACTGATTGAACTCAATTACAGTCAAGATGCATTTACATCTTGTCCAGTACAAAAAGGAATCACACGGCAGAGATACACTATACCCTTCCCCAGAATACTGAAAGCAAATTTCACCCGACTACTGCCACAGAAACCCAAAACTCCCCATCTACAATAAGAATGCACGTCAAGAGTTCTGAAAAAAACTCGGTTATAGTTACGAGTCCTTATGTTATTGCCTCTTCAATTTTTTTACCTCTATCTGTTGAGCCATCAACAGCTGCGCTCAACCTTTTGAGCCATATATCGTAGTCGACAGGGTATGGTGTTCCGCAAAGGCCATCGACATAATCTGCAAATGCCTTGAGAAGAGCTGAAACCTCACCGAGGTGGGTCTGTATTGAACGTCTTGCCCAGCTTCTTTCCCTCCACTGTAGAGCCGATTCGATAGAATCCTGTGGGTCCATGGTTCCTCCACATATGAAAAAGAGCAGGTAGACAAGGCTCTCGGCATCAGATGATGGACAGAGCTTTCCATGCTGCAGAGCATAAGATGATGAAAATTGCAAATTTATCCCGGGGCTATCCCTATCTTCCAGAACGGCACGTCCCCATGATGTGAGAATATTCAACTTCACTCCTGAGCCATGGGCATCAGTCACCCGGATGACATTCTCTGAAGAGATGTCGCCATGCTGAATGTTGGCCATAGCTGCACTTCTCAGAGCTGCGAGGCAATCTCGGCAACACCGAACTGCCTCTTTGGCAGCAAACGGACCATTCCGAGCAACAATGGAAGAAAGTGGCTCCCCAACTGGACGGGTCACAAGCATAGGTGTTCCACACCAAGGGTGGTCACATCGGCCCCCTGGACTCTGCTTTGCGCATGGACCTGAATGCAGAATACGACCAGATGCAATTATTTCTGGCAAGTATTTGCTCGACACTCCCTGCTGCTTTAAAATGTTTAACACCTTTGTCTGCCTCTGTACTTGATACCACAAACTCATATCCTCCCAAGACGGCTCTAGTCTGGATGGATGAGCGCCTACATATAAGTTCAGTAACTCTGTCGGATGATCGATGGAAATGGCGTTATACAGAAAATGATTGCCACCGACAAGTGATTCCTGTATTTGGAAACTTTTAGGTCCCTGTTGCTGATCATCTAGGAGCAATATCTCACCTCGCTTTATTTCGAGACGCAATGCATGCCTTCTTAAAGACGGAACCTCTCGCTCCTCAGCTTCAGCAATCTCTCCTTGATTACTAGCTGGTTGGAAAGGGACCAAAGCTCTGTCATTCTCAAGGGCTCCACGCTCCATCCTTCGTTTCTGAACACGAAGGTGATGACCAGAGGCCAAGTATTCTATTGATTTTCTTGGTGGTCCATTTGACTGCACAAAGGAGTAGAAAATGGCCATGATTATTTGCAGAGTTCCCAAGTCTCCCCAATTAGGATTCCCTAGCTTATTCCATATCTTGTCAACAGGGGACACACAAATTTCTGAATGATTCTTGATCCACTCGGCTGCAGCTTGATATGGATTAGATGGAGTTGACTCGAGTTTGCCAAGGTCACCTCCAAGCGTCACCACTCCTCCATAATTCGAATCAAGAACCAAGACGAAAACAGAATCGCCATTCACAGTATTAGAATTGCCCAAACTCCTAGAGACAAGAATGTGAAATCCATAAAAGAGGGCTTCACAGATAGCTCTTGAAGATAATCTCAACTCATCACCTCCTAATATATCCAGCTTATACAAGACAAATACCATCACTTGATCCCAGTGCACCTGTAAATCTCTCTCACTTCTTGATATCAAAGCTAAACCACAGAGTTCTTCGAGCTTTCCTCTCGATATTGCCTTTTCTATTGTGTAGAACTTAGATCCAGGACGAAAGGGACAAGAGACAAAGCACGGCAACGGAAGGCTTTTATGCCAAAATGTACGCCATAAACCTTTGACAATAGCATGCAGGAAGTCCTCTAATGCAAGATACTCATCCTCCTTTTTATAGCCCGGAGCATAAGGTGTACGCGGCAAGCGCCACAACTGCTGTAACAGTACCCCCTCCAAAGCCAAATCCAGCTTTCGCAGTTCATCAATCTCAAAGGGAGCTGGGAAAGACTGCTCCATATTCATTGGATCTAACTCGTCTGAGAATGAATTCTCCGAAACCCAATCCTCTAAACACTGGACAAATAATTCCAGGTCCACAAGTTCTTTTTTATAATCCTTTAGTCCCTTGAATAATTTTCTGGACATTGGCACGGATTTACTTGAAGCTGAGACCCCAGATATGCTGTAAGCAGAGAAATCTGCATCATGCACAAAAGGTTATCTAGAAAAGCATATTTTCTTCTTCTTTTCTATATATCACGAAAAAGGCTTTTGGATGGGATTTCATTAATAGAATTTAGATACATGAGACGGATTGTGCTATGTAGATAATCCAGCATATAGATGTGCTGACTGGACCCTCATATAAAACCAGATATTAATTATAGAATATCTAGGACCTTCTATTAAAGCGCAGTGAACATGGATATTACTGGTGTGCCGCTATTTTTACTAGCAGGCTATAGTAAGAACTGCCCTTATGTACTTGAGACAAATATACGCCACAATGTTTAGATAAATACACATTACATCCATTGTCATTCCACTATGTCCCCTCCTATTGCATTGACTCTATCAATGCCCTTTTTCTCGGCTTTCTCTTGCCAAACATGTAACAGATTAATCGAAACAGAATTTACCCAAAATGGAGGTGAATAAGGAAATTGCCCCTCTTTTTTACCAAAACTAAACAACGGCAATACATTCGTCTTTTGAACTTTGAACCTAACTAGAATTGCCAAATAGCATATTCTCTCCAATTTTGATTGTGCTACCAGGCAAGATGGCATCTGCTAAAGCACCATTTTAGGTTGAAGCATGGAATTTGTGCCTAAAGGACTGCTCCAGGAGAACAATGCTGATTTTCATAAGAACATAAAAATGATTTTGTGGACACTCATGGAGGAAAAAGTATCTGCAGAGTTTAGGTCTATACAAGAAAGTAAAAGAAACTTGCTTGTCTTCTTTCTTTCCTTTCTCCCGTGTTCCTTATTATTTTGGGGTATGGCATCTAAGGTAGTCCTGCCTTCATTTGTGTTATGTGATTTCATACACCATAAAATCTTCTGAAAATTGGATGAGCATACCAATGTTGTAGCTATGGGGCATTTTTTATCAAGTATGTGACAACAAGTTCTAGAGCTAAAACAACAATGGCATGGAGTAGCATGCTAGCACCAGCTTAATGTCATATTCAAACGGAAAACACATAATTAAAGGGGACAAAAAAAGCTGTAGTAATTTACCAGAGTTAGACTTTCTGAAACTTCCATCCAAGCTTCTTGCAGGGGATGAACCAAAATGATTTTGGAGGAAACCTGGATAACATTGAATTGTAAATTTCGAGACCTTCTGGATATGACATTTTTAAACAAAAATAGTGAATCACATGCCAAATTCAATTCTAAAAAACTTCAAAATTGGTTCCCACTTCCTCTTTCCCCGAAAAATGGCAATTGGAAAGGGAGAGATCTGAAGGGTGGGATGGAAGAAAAGATAAAAGGAAATAGAGATTCTTCAAACCTTGCGCTCAAGCTAACTTAAATTTTTCTGATAATTGAGGCAAGATTTTTAGTGGTGACGTCTACAAGGTCCTAGACAGTATTTCCACCATCTATTTTACTTCATTTCATGAGAACTGATAGATTGATATAAGTTTATACAGTCAACAAGGTCTCGGGATCTCCCCAGATGAGAAATGACAGCTTTGTTCAGCTATTGATAAAATAGCAGTGAGAAGAAATCCTAGCTTCAGTAACTGCAGGCAGTTAGATCTGAACTTAGATAGACCAATGACTTATACAAACTTAAATAAAGCCACATAATTCAAATTTCATTATTTTTCTTTTGACAAAATTGCATTCGTGTTACGAACAACTTGTTCTCAGAAAATTGCCAAAGACAAAGTGTTGCAGAGTCACTTGGAAGGAAAAAAGAAATTTTTTCATACTGATGAAAGGCGACTTTATTGTAAAAGAAAAGGATCAAGAAAAATAGAGAGTTCCATGATCCAGTGAAGCAAATAAACGGGCGAAGAATGTGTGATGCAGAATCTGTCAACATTCGAGCTACAGACCCTGCATTTTCTTCTTCATTTCGGGCTACCTACTACGAGTTATTTTAATGGGAAGGTAAAGAAGCAATCTGCATTGTCGTCACTGATAAAGAGAAATATAAAAAAATGGTACATTATTCCGAATCAAGGGAGAACAACAAAGCAAATTGCGACAGTGTGTGTCAGCACACGATGGTTTGGGGATTAAATGGTGAGGCGCAACCAACTGCCCTCAGTCGTTGGAAGTGGATATAAGATAATGGAGGACAGAGAAGAAGAGGAATAATATTCGCTCACCTAATTTCATGTTGGAAGCTGAAGGCATGGCGATCCTAAAAGAGGCAAAGCACTGTCTGGACTCCAACGATCTCGATTTTGGAGATCATTCTTGGAAGAATCGTCCTCCCCTTTCGTACAACTGAACCCAAAAAGAAGAAGAAGAAGAAGAAGAAAAAAATTTGAAGAAGTGAGCTTGGCAGAGAGGCAAGCTACGAGATGATGTAAGGAACAGAAAGTGAAGGGCACGCCGCAAAACAGAATCTTGAAGAAGCAGACGACGTACAACTAACAATGCGCATCAAGAAAAAGAAAAGGGATCGTCCTCGCGCCCTTTTTATCTATCTTCCTTTCTGGGTTGTGTGCGTTGGAGGCTTCTGCCTCTGGGGAAGGGAAAGAGGGAGGGAGGGGGGGGGCGGTTTTAAAAGGCGAAAGGAGGAGAATGCGCCATGAGAATGCAACAGGAATCGCAGGAAAAGCGACCGCGGGGAACGACAGAGGACAGAGCCAAGAGGGCGAGAGAACAAGACAGCAAAAGAGGGTGATGAACGAAGGGTGGGCTGGGCTGGGCTGAGCTGAGCTGAGCTGAGCTGAACTGAGGAGGAGAAGGAGAAGAAGGAGAGTCTCTGAGGTTGGCTTTTGTGTGCGGTTCACTCTCCTCGGCTCGCCACTCCCTACTCTCAACACTCTGGCAGTTGGTCGGGGTCGCCCCACTTTGGCTTGACCAACGCTGCTTTTCTGTCGCGCGTGTTCCCTACTTGCTTGCTCGCCGCATTTTCCTTTTAGGCCCCCCCTTCTTTTATTTTCTTTCTCTTTTTATAATCCCCGCCTTTATTGGAGTGGGGAGTAGAAATTGTTAAATCACACAATCTCGCTCCTTTGCCCCTTCCTATATTATTAATAAAATTTGGTCTTTAGTTCCCTCTGGCCACCCTTTCTTTCTTTTTTCCTTAACTAATCTTTGGATTAGTGCATTTATAATTATGGACTACATCTTAGTATTATCATACTTCGAATGCGGATCAAATCTCTACTTATAATCTACAAATCAAAATCTAAAATAATAAAGCCTATAAATAGCATTCTTCATTAATATACATAAATTTCTCAATCCTCTCTTATGCTTCTTTATTCTTCATTAATTATACCCATCGAAAGAAGCGAGGCGAGCATGCTTTGGCTTTAATCACACGGGTTCGCAGTTTGTCTTTGAAGGAGGCTTTGGAACAAGTCCAAATCTGCAGTAATATACCGTAAGCACTATGTGTTATGTTAATACTCTATTGTCCATTTTGAGGAATTGACATATTGGATATAAATAAATCTCTGAAGGCAGATCATTATAATCACGAGAGACGAAGGTGTTGTTCTTCAAGTGGGTGCGTGGGTGTGGGATCAAATGAAACCCCCGTCGTCCGGTCATTGGAATGATGGTTGCGTAACTCATACTGAAAATCTTGCATCGATTGGGACTTTATAATGGCCAATGGGACGGACTTTTTACAATGGCCAAAACACAACATCACATTGCCAAGTGTATGCCTAAAGAGCAAAAGGAGTAGGAGGCTTTTAGGCGTGCGAGATCTCTCTCTCTCTCTCTCTCTCTCTCTCTCTCTCTCTGCTTGGTCATGATATGATAGTGTCAGTCCGCATGAAATCGAAAAGGAAGACATGCTTGTGAGAGAGCCATTCGACACGACTCGCTTGATGCTCAAGCTTTGTGTTCCTCCTCATGGATCCCGCCCCAACGTACCCGCTCTCGCATCGTGCACTCCAATGCCCATTCATTCAAGTGTTTTTTTCTCTCTTTTTTTAACTCGAGAGTACTTGATTTTTCCAATTCAATCATTTTATTCTTTCCATTTGAAACAATAAGGACTTATAATAAATCTTGTTTGCTTGGCATTTAATATGACAATCCAATTCTGATCACGCAAGAGGGTTTGAGGATTGGCTGTCCTCGTCAACGAGGGTGATTAGTGAAGAACGGGGCAAACAGTTCCAATTAGGAATATAACCAAATCGAGCTGGGCCAATACAGTGCTGAGCTTGACCCAAAGTTCGATTCAAATTTGACCCAAAGTTCTTGCTCAAGTTTGATTTGCTACAAAAAATCTAAATATTCGAGTTAAACTTGACTCCGATACAATGTATTTATAGAGGGACTTGAATTCAAATTTGATTTTTAAAAACTCTGAATATGGTTATATCATGTAACTTCTAGGATTCCATGCACATGTTTATAACTTGTAAATGTTTCTGGAAAAAAAAGAGGCTAGGAACTCGATTAGGTTTACAAGCCTATCGAGTTGATAATTAGCTTAACTTGAGTTGATTGGATTAAATATTTAAGGAATATGTGTATTAAAAATCTTAAAACTTATAAAAAAAAGGTGTAATTGAATCATAAAACTTTCAAAAAGTGCATTTAGATTTTAATATTTGTTAACTTGGTGCACTTAAGTCATTCCATTAATTCTGTCTAACTTGACTAATGAAAAATGCCGACGTTATTATTTTTTTCCTCTTTCCTATGTAGTACTAATGCAGCTAAAACATAAAACATGAGACTAAACGATGTCATTTTAGTTTAATTTTGACCAAAATATAATTTAACTTAGATTTAAAAATAAGCTAAAAAAAACACACACACATACACAAATAACTAGGCTATAAGGGCCTCATCCCCCATCCAAATCCCCATATTTGGCTAGTGCTAACCAAGATCTAGCAACCCTTGCTTACGATCAACAAAGGCTGTCGGCTATTGGCCAAGGCTCGACTACCCCAGTTGATAATTACCCAATCGTTGCTGACTCGCTGGTTCTTTCTAGTAATAGTGGAGCGATAGAGATGAGGGCTTGTAGGCCCTTCCTGGTTTTTTTTTTTTTTTTTTGTGTTGTTTTTTTTAAATTTAAAGTTTAGCTAATTTTAAATTAAATTTATGTTAAAAAAAATGAGATCTAAATCAAAATGACATTGTTTTAACCTTACGTTTCATGTTTTAACAATGACAATGCTACATAAAAGGGAAAAATGAATAAAAATAGCCCCGTTAGCAGTCCAAAAATTAATGGAAATACTTAATTAGTTGATTATACCGATATGAGAAGTTGTAGGTCTTAATTGTACTGTTTTTTTAAAGTTTTGTAACATAATCGTACTTTCTTAATAACTTTTAAGATTTTCAGTTAACTTATCCTGATATTTAAATAGCTTGAGCTCGAACATAACTTAAAATTAAATGAGTCGATCTCCAGAGCCATCACCCGGCTGGATTCCGTTATCAAATGAAAATGGATTGCCACATTAAATGTCCATTGAACCAAATTCCACACTTTTCCTCAAAAGTCAATGACTATAGTGTTTTTTTTCTCCGTATAACTAATGTGTAGACAAAAGTCCATGCCCACGTAGGAACCAAGAGTAAGAACAATTAAGGTGAAACTAGAATTTGGATATATAATTTCTCCCTTTAACTAAAATAGTTTTCTTAACAATATACTGTTGATGTAGATGATAAGAGAGTTTCCTTCTCTTCTTGTGATTTTAAAATCTAAATATCAATGGGAATATTTCATGGGTAAAAATTCCAAAACAATATGTCGACCTGGAGGAGTGTACCCTTAAGATTGCTTAGAAGATAGACTAGTTAAGGGATGCAAGTTGGGAGGTGGGGATGCTATCATACGCATGGGTTCGACTTTGCATTATGCAAAGTAAGGGTGTGCATGGTCCAGATGGGCGGTTCCCACCTCGGAATTGGGAATTGCTTGCTAAGGACCGTTTTCGAAAAATTAGAATTGGGAACCGAACCATCCATCCGGTTCAGTTCTCGGGTGGGTTCATGGAACTAGCCGAGAGAGGTGAAGTGGTAGGGAGGGGTGGAGGAGGGGAAGGGGGTGGGCACGGATCGTTGGCTAGGGTGGACCAGCGGTGGGAGAGGACAAAGATGGTTCGATGACGACGAGGTGGAGCGAAGGAGGGTGAGGGGAGATAGGGGGAGCGAGAGGTGAGATGAGACAACAAAAATGGTGGAGAGAAGATTTACATCTTTTTAGAGAGAGAATAGACACAAGCATAATTCAAGGTGACTCAATCCAACAAGGCAATGAAAAATAATAGACACAAATGGTGAAATATAGTAAAAAATCAACAACGAAGAACAAAAGAACAATGACGGAAAATTTCTTTGAAGTTTTTTGTAACCCAACTCAGCGAGAGTGAAGAAAATTCTATGAATGTTTAAAGATAGTGTTGATTGTGTAAGGGATGTAGAAGAAAGAGAAGAGAGTGTCGTAATTGAAGAGAGAGAGAAAAGTAGAGATAAAGTGGGGGGAGAAAGACAAAATTTAAAATATATATAAGTGTACCGGTTCGGTTCGGGTGGACGGTTCCATACTTGAAACTGAGAACCGGACCGATCCTTATGGGAATTGTCGGTTCTAGGCTAGTTCGGTCCGATTCTGGGCGATCCGGGCAGTTCCTAGTTCTTTTGCACACTCTTAATGCAAAGAGACAGAGCAAAAACTTTGAAATATAGAGGAGAGTTAGGAATATGACAAAAATAAAAATAAAATAAAAAGCGTGCTAAAATATGAAAAAAAGGAAGAAAAAGACCGACTTAACAAAAAGAAGGGATAAATGCATTGGCGTTCAAAACTTGTCACGAATAGGAGTGGGCGATTTCAAGTTATTTACAGGTTCTATCTAGAATCTAAAATTTTGAGTACATGTTTCTCATTCTTTGAAATCTGAAATCTATCTATTGAAACTTGATACTCGAATCCTACTTTGTTATAAGTTTCAAGGTCAAGTCCAAATTCTAACAGGTTCTTTTTCTTTTTCTTTTTTTTTATCTTTAGTTAAACAAAATGAAAATAAATGCAATAATAATAATGAACATGGATTTTATTATCGATTGCCTAAGAACGAGTGTCCATATGTACCCATCCAATAATATTAAGAAAATACGGTTTTTAATGCATTGCATGCTTTTGTATTATATAGAATCATTATCTTAAAAGAAGCAATTGCACGAATATAATTATATTAAAGAGGCAATTGGAGCTTTCAATGGTATTATGGTCTATGAAATTAAGATTTTCAATTATAAAATGAAAGTTTAGGCTAATGGTTTTAAATTATACACTTATTATTCAATGACATGAAATATCTCAGGATTGTGTGAACATATAGACTAAAAAAAGCACAAAAACTTATTCTAAGTTTTTTGTTTTTTGGTTTTAAGTTCTACCAACCTCTTGTCGAAATAGGTTTATCAAATTTTGAAATCTAGAACTCACTCTATATACCTTGGAACTTAAAAGATAGAAGTTCCCATTGGTGTCATTCTCAAGTTCCAAGTTCTATCCTAAAACCATGTTAACCTCTAGTCACGAAGGTGGAATTAGTCCTAAAAATTTCAATAAGTGAAATCAAGTCATTAAATTTAGCAAATTAGTTTAATCAAATCTTTTCGTTAAGTTCATTCAATTAGGCTAACGTGAAATTCTCATATGTATTATTTTCTTACTTCTCAAGACATGTGACGATGATGTGGCATCTCTTAAAAAAAATTTCAAAAAATTAAAAAAATTAAATTAGATTAAAAAAATAAAAAAGCTGTGGATATTAAAAAAAAAAAAATCTAGGCTAGTAGGCCCTCATCGGGGACCAACGAGGCCTCGTTGGGCTTTCGGAAGGCTTAAGCGACCTTTGTCGACCCTTTTTGGTGGTTATGGCAGTGGCTGCTGATGAAGCCTTATTCACAAGTCACAACCTTTATTCTGTCTTTTGTGTGTGTGGTTTTTAGCTTTTTTATTTTTTAAAATTAATTTAGTTTGTATTTTTAATTTTTTTTTTGATGAAGCACTTGACAGGTGCCAAACCATTTCCACTTGTTTTGTTAAAATATTTAAATAATAAATCACGTATTTATCTAATAATTTAAATTTTAAAACGGTTATTAATTGTCTTATATAGAAATCTTCACGTAATATCAAAGCTCAGATTACCAACAAATTTAACTCGATAGTCATTCGAAGATAATTGTTGCAGCCTTCGACTTAAGCTCGATGTGTGAGGTGAAAACTATTAGGGTTTATTCCACTTTGGTGTCAGTTTATAAGTACGATGGAAATTTCATTTATTAAGATATAAAAATTTAATTATATTTTTTAAAAATTTAATTGTACTTTCGTATAAAATTTTAGCACTTATTCCAAAAAAGGGAAAGGGGAGCTAAAGCCTTATTTTTTGGTCGAATGGGGAAACTAAAGCTTTAATAGGCCTCTTTGTCTCCGTAACCGGGGGAGGAAGCTATGGTCGCACAGAGAAAATTGGAACCTTTTGAGCTTTTTTATATGGTGGGTAAGTAAAATGCAGAAAGCGAGCGAGAGGAGAGAGGAGGATTGAGGGGAGAGATCGAATCCTTCTTCGCGAAAGGAGGACACTTGATCTAGGGTTTTTGGATCTCCTCCTCGATTTCACCTGCCCATCGCCTGAGCCTGCGATTCGCGTACGTATGCGCATCTCTCTTCCCCCGCCCCCCACCCACCCCTCATCACTTGATTTTTCACTGCTCCACGCTTTTTTTTGATCTCCACCGGTTTCTTTCGAATTGCTTTTTATGGCATGCTCAGTTCCGTATATGGGATCAGCCTCTCGCTTTCGCTGCCCTCGATAGATAGATAGTCTCGTCGATTGAGGACGACCTCCTGATTCTCTAGTTCTTAGGGCTGCTGCATCTTATCGAGATTCGATGTCCGCTTGATTCTCTCGTTGGGCAGTTTGGCACTGTAATTCCTCATTGTATGTGCAGTTTAGTCTACTTCCAATCACTAGTATTCTGCTTGTTCCGGTCATGTTCCCGCTTTTGAGCGGTTTTCGCTTATTGACGTGAATACTGTTTCGAGGACGACGACGGGTGGATGTTTTTTCTGTGATGCCTCTTCAGTCTGTGATGATGGTTTATCTCTTTTCACTCAGCGGCAGGAGCAGAGATGTCGAGATTCCATGTGGGTGGCAAGGTTGTGGAAAATGTCGACTTGTTGAGGAAAAAACACTGGAGTTGGCGTTTGGATGTTTGGCCGTTTGCCATTCTGTACGCACTCTGGGTGACTGCAGTCGTGCCCAGCTTAGACTTCGCAGATGCCACCATTGTGCTCGGTGGCCTTGTTGGTCTTCACATTCTGGTCTGCCTTTTCACGGCTTGGTCGGTTGATTTCAAATGCTTTGTCCAATATGGCAGGGTAAGTGGTTACTTTTATGATCTCATGAGGGCAGTGAATATGAAAAGCATGAAATTACTTAGTAGTACTGACAGCTCAGGAAAACATTCAATCACTTCCTTTTTGATAAGTAGGTAATTCAACTAAAGAGCATCAAGGGGATGCAAACCCAATTATGAGATCGTTCAGTCACTTAGTGCTGACAGTATAATTTTTGTGGACAGATACGTGTATGTACATTTGCCTTTACACTGGATGTCTTTTTCTTCCTTTCTTCTTCTTTGCTTGTTTTGATTTTCTCTTACAAGAGCATTTGAAATTTTCAAGGAGAGGAAATTACTTTGCAGCTGAAAATAAACACACATGAGAACCTGTTATTTGTCTTTATGCCCTTTTGTGGTTGTACATACCATTGTAGGGCAATTATGTGCATTCAGATGCATTGATGCTAGTATTGAATAAATGAGGTAAATTGAGGGGAATGGAATACTGTCTAGCTTATAAGGAGCTTTTCAACTAATTGGAACTTGGGTTGTGTTTCACATGATCGGTGCTCTTTCTAGTTGAAATTTGGGTTTCAGTTGCCTTTGGTATTTGGTTTGGACTAATTGATTTTGCTATTGGTGATTCTTTTGATGCGTGCAGGTTAATGATATACATCATGCTGATGCGTGCAAAATAACTCCGGAGAAGTTCTCTGGTTCTAAGGAAGTTGTGCCACTACATTTTCGGAAACTAGTAAGTTAGAATCTTTTTCATAGAACCATAGGATATAGGGATGTGATAGTTGTAGCTGTAATTATTTTCTTATGATATTATGATTTTTGCTTACTAGAAGTGAATGTTGAGCAAAGGATGACTGTTGAAATAGGTGACGTGCATCGTGACTTGAATAGAATCTCAACAATGCAGTGGGGGATGTGAAAATCCCATGAAGTGATAATACATGTCACAAGTTGGAAAAGTATGTAGGAACATATCCATGTCGACATACTTCAAGTTCTCTTTGACATCAGTCAATACCATCTGTATCTGGGAAAATATGAAACCAAATAAAAATGCTGTAGCTGGGCATATTCCTATGAAAATTTACTGTAGACATAATGTTACAGCAGATTCCAGTATGCTGGTAGAAAAAATCACAATGATCGTTAAAGAGCATTGATGATAGTTTATGCTTTCCCAATGCTTCTTCTCTTAACTGTATTAGTTTGCTTCTTCTGTGGGTTGATGAATCGAGGAAGATGCATCTCAGGGTGCGTCAACCATGGTCTTTACTCAATCACAGCAGGGTGCTTTAGAAATGGCTCTCCCAATAAATGCCTATTAATCACTAGTTAAGCAATGTTAGGCTCTTCAGTAGTTTTTGGGTTGGCGAAAACAGTAGCTTTTACACACAACAAAAGAGCTAGCTGAGAAAGCTTGCATTTTCTCTATACTTGATGTGAATGCACTTTTTAGTGCATTAAATATACCTCAAAAACTGGGGCCTAAGGTGCTTTTTGACATTTTTCTAAGAAAATAATTGTTTTTCTTCCACCAGTTGATCTTACAATTCTATGTATAAAGGAGACCACAGGAGCCATTTACTCTGTTAAAATGCAAGTGTATTGAGGAATTCCTGTGGAGTTTTGCTATGTTGACATTTCCGTCAAGCCAACTTCAGCTTGCTATCATTTCTCTGCTTAAACTGTGAAAGATATAGAGAAGTTAGCAGATTCCTTCATTGCTCCTGTCAAACAGCTTTCTTAATAATGAGTAACAAGCTACCCATCGGAGCACAGTGCATTTTGTTGGCTTCCAACAATTGCCATTTTCTGCCTGAGTTTCATTTTTCCATTGGAAGGTCATCTGCAAAACCTTTCAAATTGAGGCTGCTAGACCTCTCGTATTCAACTGTTACAATATAGTCCCTCAACTTGTCAGTTGTGCTACAAAGAACAGCTCATAATATGTGTTGTCACTCTCTCCCTCTTCATTCTTATGTCTGCAGTCCAAAGAGGAGGAAGTATTTTCGTACTGGAGATTTTTGAAACCTTTAAAACATGTGGATCCCAATCTGATAGATCTGGGGAAGTTTCTTCGGAAATGCAAAACTCCTCCCCTCAACCTTCACACACGATGAGAGGCCTTTTTATGTCCAGTTTGCACATTGGACCTGGATTTCTTTCAAAACCATTGACCTTTCCCTGATTAGCATATAGCTATTGATGAGGCATTTGGAAGTTCCGTGTTGAAACAATTTTAAAGAAACTCTGAGGTCAGCTTATAGAATCTACTTTAACTTGCTACTTGAATCATTGGTGATATCAGCAGTATATAACTTTCCCAGTGAAATTGCTGCTGCCTTTTGTTTTATTTAGAAGGTCCTTATTGTATTCAGCAGCATACTTATCCATGGTTTTATCTTGCAGTATCTTTTTTTCCTCTTAGAAAAGATTTCGAGATTTATGTTCGTGTTCACGTACTTTTTTGGACAATGAAGTTTGAATACCAGCAGAGACTTAAGAAAGCATTAGACAGTTCCCTAGTCTTCTACTTATTGAGCCATGGAATTTTTAATAGAGAATGTAGAGCTTTGCCGCATCAATTGAAATGATTTTTGTTTTTCTATGCGGAATTGAATTTGAAGATGATGGGCATTCAAGACGTGGGAAGTCTTATTGTGGATGGTTAATATTGAATTTCATTGAAGGACCAGGAAGATATTTAATAACTTTCATAGAAGCTGTACCCATTATTTAGAGTAAAAGATTCTGATCATTTGATGTTCAAACTGGAAACTAAGTCCTACCAAATTTGATAACCTAAAAAAGCATTTTTGACTTTGAAAAAGATCTGGCTTAATTGTTATCGTCATGGATTAGTTTTTTATGTCCACATATAAGGAATCTGTAAAACATATTTGTATGTCTTTAAGGTTGCTTTGGATGTTTGGATTGGTTTTTGATAAAGGGGGAGGTTAATGTGGTATGCTGAAAGATGCAAAGGACATGATTGTATGCAGGAATTGTCATGAAGGAGACATGCTCATAGCTTATCCTTGATCTGATGGGTGGAACATATGGTTGCAGGGACTTTGAGGGTTTGTTTAACGTGTTGTTATTTTTTTAAGCCAGTTGAAGGCATGGAGTTACCACATCAATTGAAGATTTTGCTCTAAGCCATGCTATCAGCTGGAATGCTTCCGTGCTTTCTAGTTTGAAAGTTTAGATTGTGCTTTCATTTGTCTCTCTTTGTGCTTTCATTTGTCTCTCTTTGTGCTTTCCATTTCTTCTGCCAAAATGTCTCCAGTATGCTGTTTTTGCTATGAGCAACTTTTCAACTCTCTTTTATTCTTCTTTGCACGATATTTATGTTGATGCCTTATTTGCATGACAGGCAGGTTCTTCCTCTTTGGACGTGGAAGAAATTTATTTTGATTTTAGGAAGCAGAGATTCATATTCTCTAAAGAAAATAAAACTTTTTGCAAGCTTCCTTACCCGACGAAGGAAATATTTGGCTACTATCTGAAAAACACTGGCCATGGTACTGATGCCAAAGTTGCTGTAGCCACAGAAAAATGGGGACGTAATGTGTGAGTTGCCTTTCTGGATCTTTATTGAGTTGCCCTTGTAAATCTTGCTCCGTGTGTGTGTGTGTGTGTATTTATTTCTTTTATTAATTTCTTTGATGGGTGGTGTGGTATGGGGGGTAGGTTATACTTGTATATAGCAACATCATCACTGCTCTTATGTGAATAAGGTATTGAGGGCTGTTCAGGTGCTCTGATGTAGTTAAACTATGCATCGTTTTGACCTGACAGTTTTTTTTTGTTTTTATGACGAGGACTTGGAACATAACACAGCTTACTTGAGTAATAGAGGACTTGAGCATAACATGGTTTTCTTGTTCTTTTGATAATTTCTACCTTGTGACTTTTATCTGCTGATCTGTACTAGGACTGTTTTTACTAGATGACATTGCTTGAGCCTTTGCTTCTGCCTAAATAGATCACTTTTGACCTGAGAAACCTGGGTCCTATTGGATAACTCATGACGTGCTGAAAGTAAAATGTTCAATTTCTAATGAAATTAAACATGTCTGGTGAGACCAATTACTTTGACTTAAAAGTTAGATTCAGTAATATATTCACTAAATACTTTGAGAAGGCAAGGGGCTGCTAAATATTTACAATGGAAGCCCTTTAATGGCATTTAGAATTTTATGCCAGTTATTTTTGAGTTCTATTATAGAAGCCGTTGGTTGTAAATGAGATAAGGTAGTATTGTTTTTGGTTGAATATATTAAAGAATGTTAACCAAAGTTGCACCAAAATGGGTCTTGGTATGAATATTCACCATGGAATTATTGGACCATTGAATGGAGTTATTAGCTGTTGAGGCGCAAGGCTCTGCAAAAGTAGTTTTCACATCAGGGATTAGTGGACTTTGAGATGGAGTTATTTGTCTTTTTTGTCCCTAGGTGTTCTTCCCTTGGTAGAGGCAAAATTGGAAAGTTTGTGTTGAGCACTTATCAGTCTTTTTGTGCAAAAGAATTTTTTTTAAGATACTTAGTGGATTAGCTGGTCTTGCTATATTTGCAGTCATATAGCAATTGTTAAAACTCTCAAGTCATTACTCCTTTGTCATAAATTTTTCTGGATGTCTGTCTGGTTTGTTGCTTGTTCAATTGGTTATGGTTAATTTTCCTTTTTGGTTGAATGAAAATGTCTTTTGCCATGAAGTAGATAGCAATAAATATTCAATTCACTATTTTGGGTGTTGTATGGGGTTGTTCATGCATAAATACGAATATAGAGCTTTGGAAAAGGGAAGATCAAGTTTGAGCCAAGGAATATCTAATCCTAGCATACCATGTACGCTAAACACATTTTATGCGTATCCTGTTGGCTTGTAGAAGAAGTTATTTGGAAATTTATATCTGTGCCCACCCATGTATGCAGATTGAGTTTGAGCTTCGTTTTGTCTGTCATATCAATCTGTTGTAAACTGTTGGCCAAAATTTATTTATTGAGGCATCGTCTCTAGAATTTTTAATGGATTCATACTCCACTATATTCCTCTATGCAGATTTGATTATCCGCAACCTACATTTCAAAAATTAATGAAAGAGAACTGTACGGAACCATTTTTTGTGTTTCAGGTTTGTCCTCTCTCTCTCTCTCTCTCTCCCCCCAAACACACAGAATTTAAAAAAAAGAGAAGACAAACAAACATATATGATGCTGCTGCAGTTTTATTGTGTAGAAGTTTTCCTGTTGTAGTTCATGCAATTGCTTTTTGTTGTAGGTTTTCTGCGTTGGGCTCTGGTGTTTGGATGAATACTGGTACTACAGTTTGTTCACCCTGTTCATGCTGTTCATGTTTGAGTCTACAATGGCAAAAAGTCGGTTAAAAACTTTAACTGAGTTAAGGCGTGTTAGAGTTGATAGCCAGACCTTAATGGTGCATCGATGTGGCAAGTATGTTAATTTTAGCATTAATTGGACTTTCTTTCTCACTGGTTTTTATTAATTAATAATAATAATCTGTCAGATGCTTTTGCTTATAGGTGGTTGAAACTCCCAGGGACTGACCTTTTACCTGGTGATATTGTCTCAATTGGACGCTCTTCTGGCCAGAATGGAGAAGATAAGTCTGTTCCAGCAGACATGCTTATATTGGCTGGTACTGCTATTGTGAATGAGGCGATTCTTACAGGCGAGTCTACTCCTCAATGGAAGGTTGTTCTCTTCTCTAGTTTCTCTATGATTGAATGTGCTTGTCATATCATCATTTGCATTATATGTCATTATGTTTGGGTTTTCGCTTGCATTTGCCTTGTGCCTTTTCGTATTCGTGGCTTACTGTAGGACGCAAGTAGAGAACTTTTTCAGTGATGAACAAGTACTCCAATCCTATCTCTTGGTTTTATAAAGTACCTTAGGTGGTTTCTGCTGAATTTCTTCTGGACTGCTATGGCATGTGAAATTGATTCTTTGTAATTGAATCTCAAGTGTAGTATTCGAAGATTGGTTTATCTTAATAACTAAAGCAAGACTATAGGCTGTGAAGGTTTAATCAAACATAGCTAGCTATTTATCTGGGTTTCAGACTTGCAGCTGCTTTTGGGTTTGGAATTCTTTGTTTTGCTGGTCTTCCTTTATTTTGTTTGAAGTGGATTGCTTGTTTGACCATGAAAAATGTTGACTCCTTTCAGCCTACTGCCAACCATGTATTATAATCTTTTCTTTTTGTCTTTTGTTAATGAAATCAGAAAGATGTACCTTTTTTTATTGGTTGAAAGAAACATATTTTATGCAAGGATGATAACTATAGGAGAACTTGAGTTTTGTTTGGATAGATTTTAGGATTATGTCATTAGAACTGGTAATTATCTTTAGTATTTTTAGGATGTAATCATCTGTGAATTAGCTGCATTCTGATGGATGATGGAGATTGGAGGAGTTCTGTGTTTGTACTGTAATTGAACACACATAAAGTTTGTTAGCTATGATTGGGCAGGTCTCTGTAGCGGGGAGGGGTTTGGAGGAGAAGTTGTCTGTGAAGCGCGATAAAAGCCATGTCTTGTTTGGTGGGACTAAGATACTGCAACATACTCCAGATAAGGTAGTTTCTTCTGGGTCATTTAAGTTTGGTTATGGTGAAGTCTTAGCTCACCCTTCCTGTCTTTTATCCTATGTCAGACTTTTCCTCTGAGAACGCCTGATGGTGGTTGCCTGGCCGTTGTTCTGAGGACCGGCTTTGAAACAAGTCAGGGAAAGCTGATGCGAACAATTTTATTTTCCACAGAGAGGGTGGGTTTCCGAATTTCAATCCATCACATAGGATTGAATACTTTCTGGAGTATTTTTCTTGTAGACATTTGTTTTGATGAATTATTTATGCATGTTGCAGGTAACGGCAAACAGCTGGGAGAGTGGGTTGTTCATATGTTTCTTGGTAATATTTGCAGTAATAGCAGCTGGTTATGTACTTAAGAAGGTATGGAAATGCTTGTCGACTTTTATAAAGTATTTCTGGTGCATGTTGATCTTATTTATGTGGATGAAATTGTTATTCTATTGGTGTAGGGATTGGAAGATCCCACCAGGAGCAAATATAAGCTCCTCCTTAGTTGTTCACTCATTATTACTTCTGTTATCCCTCCTGAGTTGCCAATGGAGCTGTCGATAGCTGTTAATACATCACTGATTGCACTGGCACGCCGGGGGATATATTGTACTGAACCATTTCGGATTCCATTTGCTGGAAAGGTATCCAATTCCCATTTCTCCTTTGTGAATTTTGTATTTTAATGGGCTGGAAGACAATCAGCAATGTGGATCATCCGACTGCTTGCGTATGCATGAAGAGGGACAAGCAGATCATCATGCAAAGTTTCCTACTATGACAAGTCATAGGTGTAGGAACTTAGATCAGGATTTTGCATTGTTCTTGTTTAGCCTGCAACATCGCTTTTAAGAATGGTGCTTTGATTAAGCACAGGAAAACTTTTGACAGCTAATGTAAGATTTCCTATTGTAATTTCTTAAACCTTCTACTTTGCAGGTTGATATATGCTGTTTTGATAAGACCGGAACACTTACATCGGATGACATGGTATATTCAATCACCGAAGGAAGACTCTGTCATTGTTTGAAAAGTTATATGTTTCATCTTCTTTGTTTATTCTTATCTCAGGAGTTTTGTGGAGTGTGTGGGTTGTCTGGACAAACAGATTTGGAATCTGATATGTCAAAAGTGCCCGTTCGTGCCCTGGAAATTCTGGCTTCTTGTCATGCATTGGTGTTTGTGGACAACAAGCTGGTATGCTTGTAGAGATCAATGATGTGCCTTTTTGCTGATTTTACTTAATTGCTTAAAGATTGCATGCTCATTCTGAGGTTAAAATGTTTGGCATGCAAGCCAAATACATTATGTTATGATTTTGAACCAGTAGTCCTTGGATTTGTTATGTCAGATAAAAATTATATCTTCATTTTACTGGTTGGAGGAATATTGTTCTGAGGATAGGTTAGTTGACTTTTAGCAATACTATCCTCTCTCTCTCTCTCTTTTTTCACCTGAGTAGATGTTTGGTGTCCACGGAGAATGGCAAGAATACTTGAAGCTTGTAAATTGTTTCAACTGATCTTTTGTCGCCATTGTGTGGTATTTAGATAAATCTTCAATACTTGAAGCTTGTATATTGTTTCAACAGATCTTTAGTTGCCATTGTGTGGTATTTGGATAAATCTTCTTTCCCTGAAGTAAGCCCATACAAGTATCTTAGCTTTCAGAAAGAAAAGGTGTATTGGAGCATCTTTGATTGAAGTAACATCTGCAATTCTGTGGATGTGGATAGAGGTGGCAAGAATAGGTCCCTTAAAGCATGATTGGTTAAAATAAAAAAGAGTGCGCGCACACACACGCACACACACATATACACATTTGGGCTAAACCAGTGTCCTCTTGCTCATGTTAACACTGTCCTGTTAACGCTATATCCAATTCCACCACCCCCGGCTCCTCCTTCCTTCCTTCTGCCAAGAGAGAGGGTCAAAAATGATGTAATCGATGTGTATTTTGTTTTTATGGTTCATTGCTTTGATAGGTGGGAGATCCTCTTGAGAAGGCTGCTCTTAAAGGAATAGACTGGAGTTACAAATCTGATGAGAAGGCCATGCCAAAGAAGTGAGTTGAGTTGTGTATTGGTTTGAAAATTTCTTGTCAAATCTTTTTGAGGAATTGATTTCTTAAACATAACATCATTTCAAGCTATTGACAACAATGAGAAGTCTGGTGGGCTTGCATATATTAAGCACATGGTTTTTGAAATTAACATGGATCCTATGATATCTCTGATTTAGTTGGTGATAATGGTCCAGTCATATCAATAGACATTTACTGAAATCGAATAATTTGACAGAAAAGGTGAATTTGTCATCTGGTTGAGCATGTCATTTCTTTTATTTTGTCTGTTCTTCCTTTGATTCCTGTGCACATATTCAGCCTCTATATGGTCTCTTTTTTTATGCAGAGGTGGTGGTCAAGCTGTGCAGATTGTTCAGAGACACCACTTTGCCTCCCACTTAAAGCGTATGGCAGTTGTTGTTCGTATTCAAGAGGAATTTTTTGCTTTCGTTAAGGTATTATTGCTCATGGCTTTAATATCCCAAGGACTGTGTGAATATGTGCTTATAGAACAAATATGCAAATTAGATTAGCTGGCACTGATACCATTGTCAGGAACCTCTTTGTCCAGTTAAGAATCTTTTCTGCCAGGAAGATAAATAGTATATTGGAAAGAAAATTGTGCTTTCCTGCAGAAATTTTTGCCTTTTTGGCTACTTAAAGATCAGCATTCTTCTGTTCTCAGCCTATAGAAATGATGTAGCATGCTGAGTAACTCAAAGTTGATGAATTATATACCTCCTATTTGTTTAGGGCGCACCAGAAACAATTCAAGATAGACTGGTTGACTTGCCACCATATTATGTGGAGACATACAAGAGATACACACGTCAGGGTTCTCGTGTACTTGCCCTTGCTTACAAGGCACTTCCAGACATGACAGTAAGTGTTCTTTTAGCTCATTTGCATAGTTCTTATTTATTTCTTTGTATCATATTTCCAATATTCTTTCTAACTGCCAGGGAGTGAAGCTTACCATGAGCTGCATTTGAGTTGTATAAGTGGAGGGTTAACCAATTGGAAACTGAAAACTGTTTCGTTGTACTACTCTTTTCTATAAATGGTTCAGCTTCATTTGAACCAACTTGAGATGTGTACTGGCTAAGTTAACGGCTGGAAAGTTTCAGTTACTTCCTGTAGCTTATCACTGATGCTTTCCACTTTAATATTGTTTGTAATATTTTATGGGTACAAAAGCAAAATCTATGGAAAAGGAGGAAATAAAGAAGGAATTGGTGAATGTGAAAAGAAGATTCCTCATTTAGTTTCAAAGTTATATCCCATCACTTTGATCTCTACTAAACAAATTATTATGAAAGTTCTGGAAGCTGATCTTGATGACAATTCTCCATTTAAGTCTGTTTTCAGATTGCAAGATTTTGCCCTTCATCCTTTTTTTTTTTTTTTGTAAATAAGGAAAGGTTTCTAACCTTGAGATGAGCTGAACATAAAAATAGTCAAATACATGACAAAGATTGCAGCAGGTTGAAGGTTACACTGTATTTTCAAGCACATATACTCTAAATCTTTCCGCCCACTGAGTAAAGTTTCTGAAACTTATCTGCAATATGTATCTTTGCATTTGTTGAACCATGCATGAGACTGATTTGAGTACCTTTAGTGGGGTTTTGGCTCATCACACAATTTGTGGCTTTTTGAAGCATGTAAAGCTCATTTTTGAGGAGGAAAAACAATAAAAACTCTTATTCCTTTGCTCTTTAATACTTCAAAAGAAGAACTCCTGTTGCTTGTTGTAAACACTTTTAACTTGCTTCTATGGAGCCAAAGTAGCGGGGAACATGTTTATGCAGTCTTTGTTTCATGCTGATTGTCCTGTTAATTGTGTGAAGGTTAGCGAGGCTAGAAACTTGGAGAGAGATACAGTGGAAAGTGGTCTGACATTTGCTGGTTTTGCTGTAAGCAACAACCTTCTTCTTCTTCTTCTTCTTTCCACTTATGCCAGTTTATAGTGACTTATTGCTTGATTTTGTCTATTTTTTGTGTCACAGGTATTCAACTGTCCTATCAGAGCAGATTCAGCCATGGTTTTGTCTGAGCTCAAAGAATCATCACATGACTTGGTTAGAAATGCCTCTTGTTAGATATTGAATTAGATATTATCAAATACTTATAAGTTCAACTTAACTGTATCGGTTTTCTCTTTTGAGTTATAATTGGCCTTTTGTGAAGGCAAAGAAAGGGTAATTTGAATATGGAAGAGACCCAAATGATCTATTTAACCCCATATTCATCCACTTCCATGCTTATACAATGAATGTCATTGCATACCCAAACTGACTAGTAAACTCATACTCATCACACCTGGTACTTTGAATTATCTTGAATTATCACTCTTTCCTTTAGAAGATGACTAGTGCACTGCATATAGTGACAAAGTCAGATTCTTTGATCGAGACGGATATAGCATAGAGTCTGCATAAAATCTAGATCTGCATCAGAATCTTAACATGGTATGTGGCAGTCACTAACCATTTGTCGTTTCAAAAAATCATCCCAGCATCTAACAAAAGCTAATTGATGACCAATAAAACAAAGCAAGGCCTATCTTACTGAATGCATGAGCTTGAATATGTTGTCATTTTTTCCATGAGATTCTTACGATGGCAGTGAACATATGTAAATTAATGGAAATGCATCTGGGAATGCTACTGGTTTCCATTGCCTAAAAAGATGGAGCTAGAACATGATAGTAAAGGGGCAATGAGATGAGGGAGGGCTAGGTTGGGTCATGAAGGGTCTATTGAGCAAGAATTGTAGGTGGCAGGCTTTTGAAATCCCTTGTCATATGATAAAGTGGATTTCTGCAGTTCCTTTTTTCTATTTTTGGTTGGTTTGGAATGCTTTGGGTACAGTGTGGATCTACTATTGGATCTAAGTGCTTTACTATTGGATCTAAATGCTTTGATTGGTACTCTAGATTCCTTTAGACTTGGACCTGATTGGATTTGTGAGCCACTCAAGTTGGTGTTACTACACTGAAACTGGATTGATTTTGATACTTTAACTCCTCAGATGTTGACTCTACTTGATAAAAATATGCTGATCTCAAGCATTTGATGAGTCAAGTTTAATTGGCTTGGGCATACCTACTGTTTTGTGCAATGTCAATGGCAGAACTTGGCTTCTGACCATTAGAAGTTGTAACTGTTCAATGTGAGACTTGCATGAATATAGTCATAGGCATTTAGGAAATTGAATTTTTTCGAACTCTAATGATGCTGAATTGGATTGTCAAACATTGTGTGGTCAAGGCTCACACAATTATAGGGTGAAACTAATATGAAAAAGGTTACTGAACAGATATGAGAATATTAAGGGGAGCAAGACCCTCACTTAATATTAATGGTTGCTATTCCACCATCTTGTAAATCTTGAATAGGATAGGTATATTGTCATTAATGTGGTCCTTCTTGTTAGGCAATGATTACTGGTGACCAAGCTTTGACTGCTTGTCATGTTGCTGGCCAAGTTCATATCGTCTCGAAACCTGTGTTGATTCTCACTCCTGCTAGGAGCACCGTGGGCTATGAGTGGATTTCACCTGATGAGATGGAGACACATCGCTACAGGTAATCTTACCTGACCAGTTTCTTTCACTGTTTCACCTTGTATTTGCTGCTGTGTATTTGAATACTATGTCTCATTTGATCATTGTTGTTGCTGCTGGTCCTTGTCTGTTATCCTGATGTTGTTCTGATCATATTTGAAGTTGATTCCATACAGTCAATAAGCATTTCTAGCTCATGTAAATGGATGAAAATTTATCTGCTTAACTTATTAGTTGAGCACAAATTATTGCCACCCATTGCCCACTTGTGTCAAATTATAATTTCACCAAAAAAAGGCAGTGGTAGAGCAAGCTAACAGAACTTGAGCAAAATGGAGAAGAAACATTCCATCATTGCTGATTGCTGCTGAACCTTTTAATTTTTCTTCTTCTTCCTCCTTTCTTTTGTCAGTGTGGGTGACTCAAACTTGATGCCTTTCATCTTTTTTTCTGTTAATGGTAATATATGCTCATTACTTTTGCCATGTATTCAATCTCTATGAAGATTGATGTGTGTTTTCCTGTGTGTGTGTACACATGTCAAATGCACATGCACACGCTAACACATATGCATGTTTGTATATGTATGTGTATAGATTCGCGTTCAGTGATGGGTGTGGAATTCTGTGTTAATATGATATTTTTTTTCCATAAGAATAATCAAAATGAATCTCTGTTATTTTCATCCAAATGTGAAGTTGAATTTTGTTTCTCTTTGAACTGAGAAAATGTGGTTATCTTCAGTGAGAATGAAGTCGAAGCTTTGTCAGAGACCCATGATCTTTGTATTGGAGGTGACTGCATCGAAATGTTACAACGCACAAATGCTATTCTTCATGTCATCCCCTATGTTAAGGTACCACTTTTTTCTGTGAATCTGCAGTACAACTTGTGCATCTTGTATTTATCTAATTGCATCTGGTCATTTGTCTAAGGTTTTTGCAAGAGTTGCTCCTCAGCAAAAAGAACTCATCATGACCACATTCAAATCAGTGGGAAGGATGACATTGATGTGCGGAGATGGAACAAATGATGTTGGGGCTTTGAAGCAGGTAGTGTACTGTACACTGATCTGATTACTTTCTAGTCATTGTTTAATGTGCATTTTCACTGGGGTAACAAAGATGGGTTGAACCTGATGAAGCAGCATGATATACTGCAATTCATCAGTCTCATCTTGATTTTGAAACTTGAGGCTAGATACCCTACCAAAACTCAATAGAGCTTGATGTTTCATGTTTGAGCCCAACTCAAATAATTACTAATATGCATGTCACAAGCTTGGCTTGTCTCGTTTCCCTTGGTCAATCTAATTTCTTAAGCTAAACCCTCTCAAGCTTGAGAATCTAAATAACTATATAAAATATACTCAAGTGTTCTTACTAAGTTGATTGGAAAATTCAATTACTTGACTGTCTCCTGGTAACTACCAAGTCAGCCAAGACCTCACACATCCCCAAGATGCTGCCTAAATTGGTAGAGTTCATTTCTTACTACGGTCCTTTTCAGAATTGGTACTTGAAATAGAAGTCTATATTCCACTTGTATCTTCAAGAAAAAGAGAAACATGTAACTGGATAAGCTTAGTATTGCCTTCACCCTATTTGTTGTTCTATGATCTGCTTTTGAGGTTCTGCTTTGGTGGGAAAAGAGTTCAATGAAAAGAAAAACTTCCCTCCCTCATTGTCTCTTTCTCTCTTTTTCACACACACATGGGCACAGGGACACAATGCTTGTGCACTGAGCTCCCACCCACTTCCACATCTTGAACTTTATCCTTTCCTTTATTTTGAAATTGAATCATGCAATTTTTCTCTCTCAGTTCGCAAATGTGTTGCTGCTACTTTTGTTCTATTGGCCTTATTTACTATTATTTTATTAGTTTGCTTTATGTCTCTCTAGGCTCACGTGGGAGTTGCTCTATTGAATGCGGTTCCTCCGCAGCAAAGTGGAAGTACTTCCAAAGATTCCAAAGAGTCCTCAAAAGATGAAGCTTCGAAGTCTTTGAAACCAAAGAAATCCAAGCTTCCATCTGACTCATCAGGAAAAACTGTAAATGTGAATGGAGAAGGTTCAAAGAGTAAAGCTGTTACAAGGTCAGAAACAGCAGGTCAGCCAATTGCTAATCGTCATTTGACGGCTGCTGAGGCCCAACGACAGAAGCTAAGGAAGATGATGGATGAGTTGAATGAGGATCCTGATGGTCGTTCAGCTCCTGTTGTCAAGCTTGGTGACGCCTCAATGGCATCACCCTTTACGGCAAAGCATGCGTCTGTTGCCCCCACCACTGACATAATTCGTCAGGGACGCAGCACCCTGGTCACCACACTGCAAATGTTTAAGATACTTGGTCTGAACTGCCTAGCAACAGCATATGTACTGAGTGTGATGTACTTGGATGGCGTCAAGCTCGGTGATGTGCAGGCTACAATCAGTGGGGTATTCACTGCTGCCTTTTTCTTGTTCATCTCACATGCAAGGCCCCTCCCAACTCTTTCAGCTGAAAGACCTCACCCTCATGTCTTCTGTTCCTATGTCCTCCTCTCTCTCCTGGGTCAGTTTGCAATCCATCTATTGTTCTTGATTTCTTCTGTGAAGGAGGCTGAAAAGTACATGCCTGAGGAATGCGTTGAGCCAGATTCCGAATTTCATCCCAATCTGGTGAATACAGTTTCTTACATGGTGAGCATGATGCTCCAAGTAGCTACCTTTGCTGTGAATTACATGGGACATCCATTCAACCAGAGCATTTCTGAGAATAAACCCTTCCGGTATGCCCTTTTGGCTGCTGTTGGATTCTTCACTGTCATCACGTCTGATATATTCAGGGACTTGAATGACGGCTTAAAATTGGTGCCTTTGCCACCTGGGATGAGGGATAAGTTATTAGTTTGGGCTCTTGTTATGTTTTTGACCTGCTACTCGTGGGAGAGATTGTTGAGGTGGGCTTTCCCTGGGAAGATTCCGGCTTGGAGGAAACGGCAAAGGCAGGCTGCTGCTAATATAGACAAAAAGAAGCAGCTCTGAGGGAATGACCTGCAAGCGTGGAAGGCATGAGCTACCAGTCGCTTGGACCCATAGAGTAGGTGGCACAACTGAAAACACTGGAGAAGTTTGATTGGCATAGCTATGTGCCGGTTTTGTTGCCCACACACCCTATAGTTTCTCTGTAATGTGGGACAGAACATTTTTGGATCTTTGATGATTTTTCCCATCTAGGAATTTTCTCTTTCAATTGTACCTCACTAATCGACAGCCACGGAGATTCACGGATGATCACCCATACATGAAAAGGATATGGGCTCTCTTCTTCTAACCGTATTGTCCCCTTTTTATTATATCTTAGGCCAAAACCCTACTTATCGGTGCTGTGGGGACTTTCGAGTATAATTTACACTTGCTCAGTATGCACATTTTTCACATATCAAATCAAAATATTCGTGATTTTCTTGATGACTTTTTTTTTAATAGAAATGCTTTATTGTGAATATAAGGTGAAGTCCGTGTGTGATGGTGTCAAGAGGGGGGTATGGACCTCTTTATTGGTTTCTGGGAGGGCCTCTTCTCTGAGAATGCAAAGCCACCACACCAGGTGTTGCACAGGACAAGGGGCCAAGAGGACAATTATCTGATGCTGTGCTGTCCCATCTTCTTCCGTGGTTTTCTTGACAACCGCTGTGATGTGTCGACGATTGAATATCTGTTCATGCCAGTGTCCAGTGTGGTTTATGATAATTGTCCCATATTAACTAATGGATTACAGTGTTGGAGATTCTCCCTACCTGCAAATTAGATCAAATTGTGTAAAGTTAAAGTGCATGTTATCTAACAAGATATTAAAGCGCACGTTAGCTGTGGAAAAAGCAATCATCTATGACAATTTAGCGCATGGACAAAAATAAGTTTTGAAATCTTTCTACTCCCTTATTTTTTGTGTGACGATATTTCTTGGAAGATTTCAAGTATAAATATCAAGCTTAAGTAAGATAAAATAAAATAAAAAAGTTCTTTTAGGACTTGTTTGGTAATTATTATGTTTCTAGAAATAATTTTCGATCAGAAATGATTATTTTTAATTATGTTCTCGAAAATAATTTCTAATATTTGAAGACATTTGATAAATGGTCTAAAATTTTTATTTCGGGATAAAATTACATTTGGTATGACTTTTCAATTTTTTTTATTCTTTTAATTTTTTAATATAATTTTCTTATTTTACCTTTTTTTTATTATTTGTCTTTCCCTTTTTCTTTACTTCCTCTTCCTCCTCCTTTAATGGCCAATCGTTGCCATTGGTGGTGGCTAGCGAGGTTTGGCGAGCTCGCTTGAGACTTGCCTATCCACTAGCAAAGCTCGGCCTCACAAATCTAGGCAAGGTTGAGCCTCATCGGTGGCTAAGCGAGGTTTACTCAACTTGACCAAGCTCAACTAGCCTAGTGAGGCTCAAGGTCGATCTCGTCCTGGCTTGGCGAGGCCCAGCCTTACATCGATTGGCAAGGCTAACCTCGCACCACCTAAGTAAATTTGAGCCTTACTAGATTGGGTGAGCCTTCGGCGAGCTCGTCGAACCTAGCCTTGGCCTAGCGAGGCTTCAGTGAGCTCGCTAGACCTCACTCGATCGCTTGTCCAAGGTAACATCAAGGGGTGGTAGTGGGTCAAGAGGAAGAAAAAGAAAAAAGGAAAAAGAAAAAAAAAAGAGAAAAAGGAAAGTAAAAATTAATTATTGAAATTGTTCTCGGGAAAAATATAACTTTTTTTTTATCTGTTTCAAATCTATTATCAAGAATAAAAACTTTACCAAGGATTTGTTTGTTAACACTTTCGAAAATAATTAATTCTATTCTTTTATTCCCAAAAACATATTTGGAACGAAAATTCTTTTGTTAAATTTTTTGTTTTTGAAAACAAATTTGTTCCTTGAAATATGTTTGGAATAGAATAAAAAAAATTGTTTATTGTTTTTGAGAACAATTTCAAGAATCAATTTAAATATTTTCTTCCTTTCCCTTTTCTTCTTCTTCCTCATTTTTCTTTCCTTCTTCAATGTTCAAACAATTGCCGACCAACGATTGGCAAAACAAGGATCGGCAATCTCGCTAGGAGGTTGCCAGCCCCTGACGAGGTCAAGCCTAGCCAAGCAAGCCTTGCCAACGGCTGGGCAAGGCTTAGGCAAGCTTGAGCTCACGGGGCTGCCAACAAGGTAATGCGAGGCTGAGCCTCACCCAACCGCCAACAAGCTCGACCTCCCCAGGCCACCACGAGGTTGCCATCACCTAGACAAGGTGAGGCCAACCTTGACCTAGGGAAATCGAGCTTGCCGATGACTAAGCGAGCTCGAGCTCACCTAGATATTTCCCTGGCAATTCACCACAATATCCCGCCAAATGTGGGAGTATTAACTCCGAATCTTTCGAGACCGAGCCTTGCTTAGTAGTTTTCGGCCATGAAAGGTTAGAGCAAAGCCTTGCTTAGTAGTCGGTAGGGCTTAGCCGAGGAGGGTCGACCTCGCTGGGGGCTAGCGACCAGCTGAAGCGTGGAGAAGAAAACGAAAAAACAAAAGGAGAAAAGAAAGAAGAAAATTAAAAAAAGAAAAATGTAATTAAAGTATTACAAAATTTTTAAAAAATTATAAGTCATAAAAAAATCTAGGATTTTTACCAAATGTATTTCTATCCCGAGAATAGAAATTTTGGAAAATTATCGAACACCTTCAAATGTTCAAAAATTATTCTTGGAAGCATAATAAAAAAGAATCACTTTTAAGAAGAAATTATTCTCTGAAATAAAATGGTTAATATTCGCACCCTAAACAGATTTTTGTTTCAAATCTGTTCTCGGGAACAAAAGAATAAAATTAGTTGTTTTCGGGAGTGTTACCAAACATACCCTTTTATTAGGTAAAGAAAAAGCCCATAGAAGTTGGTAGTAATTCTAGCCACTAAAATAATTGAGAAAAATCTATTTCTTTCGAATTGGATCATACCTATATTACAACAGCTTTGGCTTGGAACCATTTGTCGGAAACAACAATTTGTATATGTGCAAGATCATTATGCTAAAAGCTTAAACCATCAACACCAAGCGACACTTGTAGAATGATCATGCCAGCTACACTGTTGATGACCCAGAAAGATCACACTGAAACTACAACGTTGTTTACCAAAAGATTACACAATGTCAAAATTTTCTAACCTGAACACTACTTTCATGCCAGACTTGTATTATCCACAACTAGCAGATCCTAAAGCATGCTAATCATGAGAAGAATTTCTTCCAACCTTCTGGGTGGTCCCTTCTTCCCCAGGCAACATATTTTATAGGAGAAGCCCACTCATTACTCGGCCAAACACAGCAGCCACCATCACCAGTCTGATATTCACTTATTCGTGCGTGGTTTGGCCAATTATCAGATCAAACCATACATCCTGTAACAATGCAGCTCATAAATCAATGGTCAGCCATATGGAGCAATTTTACATGACAGCATTAATCCATTCTCATGTTGAGTTCAAATCAAATTTCCTCTGATATTAGAAGGTACACTGATGACTAGAATCTATAACTCCGCAAAGTTCCAATAATTTACTTCAAGAAGACTATTTACAAAGGAACCGATGTCTGATAGGCGTAATACTGAGTAGTTTTGCCTAACATGCCAATAATACAGCGAATGAACTTGCTAATTGTAGTGATGGCAAACTCATTACAACTGCACAGAAGGACAGCACCACATTATCATAGAACCTTGGGAAAGGAGAGCACACCTGCGAGAAGTTGTCCAACCTTCAAGCAACAGAATCAGATTCAAGTTTCTTCTTCACATCATTGAGGCAACATTGGATATCAGAGAATTCTCTGGTGTCAACAAAGTTTCCAGCCTGAATTAAAATCAATGCACATGTTGGCAATTGTCCACCAGACCATTCCAAAAACAAACTTATTGGGATAAATAACAGCAGTTTTAAATTCATTAACCCAGTTAAATTCCTCTAATACAAATCGCAAATAACTGAAACCTAAAGTCATTTCAAACAGGCAATGCAGCATGCTTGCCTGTCTAATGATGCTTTTCAAGTGCATCTCAGCTGCAAGGAGTTCTCTTCGGCTTCCAGCAGATGATGAAATTTCCATATATACTCTGGAAAGGTCCAAGGAGGCCAAGGCAAATTTCTTAAACCGATCACTGTCCTTCCACAAATCCGATCCCTAAGAGATAGACAAGAAAGAGATGATCAAATTCTGGATGTCCAATATAAAAATATTGAACTAAAAGAAGCTACTTTATTGAATTTACTGACTCCATGGATCCAAGTTGTTTGGGTTTGAAGTCATTCATACAGTAGTTTATTATATGAACAAGATGATTTAGTACCACAGTTATATTTTCACTGTAAAACAGGCTAAAGAAAGTGTAGTTTAGTTTGATCGGCAGATAGACCAGAATGAACTTTCAGTTTGGTCGATTTCCGCACAAAACTGAAACTAAACAACCATACATTGGACTACTATAAGAAGCAGTCAACTAGATGCCTCTTGGCAACAGTATTTGAGACCGTACCTGATATGCCCTAACTTGCTTCAATAGGGCTTCAGAGCACATTACAAGATCTCCTTTCATTTTGTGCCACCTTGCATATAACCCCCAAATATCTGCTCCTGCATTACTTCGAACTATCTGCATTGAAAGAGCTTTATGAGATTTGCATCTAAAACAAAACTTTCTCATTTCAGTACTTGTACAAATGATTACAGAAGCATCATTTAATTTTCACCCTAAAACTTTGCATTTGGATAATTACGATCTCAAATGCTCTAGTCATCACTTAGCCGGTATGTTTAGTACAGTTTCAAGGCATCAAAGGCACATTTGTCTGGCTCTTACCAAATGGGAATTGTTAAACAGGGGACTAGATCAGGAGGGGGACATGTAACTCACTCGTAAAATACTTTTGGGAAGAGCATGCCAAGTAGTTGGAATTTTATGTCATATAAGCAGTTAACATGTAATGTACATACTCAAGCTTCAAATTAATAAATGTGTCACAATATCCATCTTATGAAAAAATGACTATCATTTGAGGACCACGGGCTTGGGCAATTAATGACAAGTCATAAAGGACTTTGGTTTCTCATGATTTATACACAATCCATGTGGTAGGTTCTGGATAGATACCAGCAACAAGTTGCAGCAAAAAATACACCTGCTTTGGCCGTTTATTTAGAGGAATAAATGAAGCCATTCATTTCAGAGGTTGAAATGAACAAAGTGACAAGGACAATATTGCGAACCTGCTGTAAAATCTTTCCAAGCGAGTCTACCAAGTGCTCAGTTTGCCGTAGTTTCCCAGCCTGAGGATCAACACATCCTGACTCGTGATCCAACTCTGCATTGGAATCAGGAGATTGATTTTGATCGGTAGAACTTCCAGCTCTTTTTTCTAACTCTTCAGTGATTTTCCCTAATAACTCAGCATCTACTCTTTTACTGTTTGTCATATTCAGTACCATCAGTGTAGCTTCCAAAGCCTAAGAGGAAAAGCAAAAGAACGGAGTATCCATTTTAGTAAAAGATTTCTCTGACTATTGCACTTTAATCAAGAGAGTAAAAGGGTTTTCCAACAAAACTCATTTGTCAGCAGTACAAAGCACCATGCCCTCTTATCTGTATCAACAATTAGAAAATGCAAATTTGACAAGGGAAGACACTAAATCATACAGTCAAGCAGAATTCACTGGAGGCACCATAACAAGACCCTTCCAACTAAGGCAGGCACATTGGTCATGTTTAAAGGACAGTAATAAGTTAAGAACAAAAATCTGAATTGAATGCTTGGTTAGGTTGATGTGACCCCAAGTTATCTATTTATAATAAAGCCAAGAGGCCAAAATTACAATATCATCTTTATTGCTGTCATAAATAAAACAATAAAGGAAAAAGACAAAAAATGCCCCCATCAGTCAAATACTCTCAAGGTATTCAAATTGAATAGAATCAAAGTAACGCTATTTAAGATCAAGAAACTTTTTAATAATCTAAAATGAACTGTTCAAATTAATTTTGAATTATTTTCCAATTCTAACTAGTCTTTGCATGCATTTTTGTCTTGAATGGAATGCCATTTTGCCTAAGTTATCATCATTCAGCTACCTGCATATAATTTCATGACTCAACCCATATGTGGTTGATGGTCTATACATAGCTTGCATGGGATCTGTAAATTTCTTTTCCTTCCTAGATGAACCCGAAGAGATTGGTCAAGAGATTGCTAAATTAGTTGATCAGGTACAACAGAATGCAAACAATGGATGAAGATACTCAAGATTGACTTCAACAGCAATTTTTAGATGTGCTTAGTAGACTTGAGTAGAGAGTCCGATGATACACCTAAAATGATGAGTCTAGCATATATGACTTACAAAGCCGTGAGCTGCTAAAACAGAAAATTCTATACCTGCTATGATGAGTTCCTATCAAAGTCTGACTAGTTTTGAAATATGAGTCACTAGGACATGAACCAAACTGCAAAATTCGATGTTCAGTGGTTACCACTGAAGAAATGCCCAATATATAAGAATAGACAACCATAAGCTAGAATTATAAATGTTTATTTTAACAGAGCACCAATGAGGTGCCTCCCATTCACAACCTAGAAGCTAAAAAATATCTAAGAAAATCAAAGACGCAGTGTCAGAAGAGCTCCACCACAATGCCTCAAAATATAAGGTGAAAAGCCAAGCATCCTTTCCAACGCATATAAAACTTTCCTTATTTTTAAAAGCCCACCTTTTCTTCCCTTCAATATAACTCAAAGAATGGAACCGGAGTTCAAAATCAATAAACTTTTTAATTTTTTAACAATAATTAGGTCCAGACCAAGCTGAGTTCCTCTCTAACAGAGCTGCCACAAATCAACTAAAGTGCAAGGGTGAGAAAGCCTTCAAATATGTTCAGAATCAAGCATCATCCTTATGCTGAAATGCTGAAGTTGCCCCATGGTTTGATAGAAATTTTAGCATCAATTAGAATGTTTCAAGCATATAGAATCCACTTACAGATAACTAATAGTATGTGGGGCAGCCGAATGCAAACAATTTCTACCTGATTGATATTACCAACATCCATGGCAACTTGACTAAAGTTCTCCCACAACTGCCAGCTGTTTCTTCTGCCAAGAGAGCATTTATTTTAGATTTACTTGATCTTTCACAGTTTGACCCTGCAGTTGAAGAAATCCCAAGCAACACTACAAAAGAGAACGGACTTAACTTGAACTTCAAGGCTTCCTTAAATGCAATGAAAGCTTCTTTGCTTCTCTTTCTGATCATATGCCTGCAAAGTAATATACAAACTCATCTTAATTTCCATAGTTAGAGTAATACCACATGTATTACTTCATGAGGAACAAAGAAAGTATCTACTAACTATCAAAGACCACAACAGCAGTAGATGAGGTACAATTCCTGCAAATTTTAAGTGCGTTGGCAAACATATGGGAAGCACAGACATGGTATTTTCTCTATTGACATCTTATCCTTTACAAAATATACAAAAAATGAGGAATTGTGCCGGTCGATAGATGCTTTTTTTTTTTTTTTTTTTTTTTGGCAAAAGAGAGGCAGAGACCACGAGACATCTCCTTCACTGTCCATAGACAAGAAGGATCTGGGCAGCCTCTTAAGCCTACACAGGGCTATCTTGGTTATAAGAGGACACAATTCTTTTGCCTCATGTTATTTAAAAGAAGAAGAAGAAGAAGAAGAAGAAGAAGAGGATTTCCTCAATCCCCTTTGTTGTTTTTCGGTTGATTTGGGAAGAGAGGAACAAGATAGCCTTCATCAGAGAATTGATGCTTGCTTTTGCAGAAAGTCTTTGCACTTTTTGTGCAGCAGAAAATATACGAGGATGTAAATGTTTTAATTGACATTGTAGATGATTTTTTTTTTTTTTTTTTTTTGTGGCTAAGCTCTTTTCATACATGGATTTGCACCCCCTTAGTGCCCTATAGTAGTATTTTCTTTTACCTATTAATAAATTAAAAAGAAATTGTTTACATATATCCTATGCAAATTGTGATAGTTAGAATAATAATGCTCGATACTTCACAAGGGACAAACAAACTATCATCTAACTATGGAAAATTGGCTTTATAAAATTGAAATGAAAAAAAAAATTCTTTCTTTTCAACAAACCCTAGTCAAAAATGGAATAGGTAGTCCTCCGATTGTTTCACAGAGACAATACTTAGACAGTAAGAATTCGATCAAATGGGAAATAAAAGGATGTGATAGATAACGATCTATCTTGACATTCTATTTTTCATATTTTTATACCTTGTCTAAAGATAAAGACAAGAAAAGATAGAATATTAAACACCATAATGGCCAGAGATGAGGTACAATTCATGCAAATAATAAGGGAGTTCCCAAACATATACTCCATATTCAAGAATATGCAGACACACTACTTCCTCTATAGACAGCACATCCTTCATGCAATAAAGAAGAAATTATATCCAGATTCCATAGGCATATGCAATACATACTGTATAAAATGAACTCATTTAAGTGCATCTTATCTGTACAAGTGAGCTGAAAGTGGGGTAGGCTTTACTGCACACACATGCTTTGATCTTATTAATCCTTCTTTAGGCATCCTTATCCTTCCCCTCTTGAAAGCTAGATATCCTCCATACAGTTTGTTAAAGTCTCACAATGCTTGTCTATGGGGTTTCAATGGCTTTATATACATGCATTCTCCCTCCTCCTATTCGCTTAAATTTTTGGTTGAACATTCTCACATAGTATAACAGTCAGGTTCTGCCAAAGGTATATTTCGCATGTGAGGCTCTCTACCAATTCCATGTGCTGTGCTCAGTCTCATATGCAGATGAGAGGAGGCATTAACATACCCCGCATTTTTTGTCTACAAGGTGTCCATGGGCATTATGCTCATAGGCTCCCTCTACCAATCAACTTAAGTTTTTTGGTTGGATTTTCTAACAAAGTCCAGTGGGTATAAATGTGTCAATGTCTTAACAAAATTAATTGGCTTTTACACCTGGAAAATTTTCAAGAAAGAAAAACTCACTAAGCTCCCATGTCAGAAATGGTACTTACTCGTAAGGAAGCAAGAACAAATAGGTTAGTGACCTTCCTTAGACAGAACACCATGCTTAAAATAAAAGATAGGAGATCATTTTCTTTTGGTCCCTTTCTGAAAGCAGCAGGTGAAGGACATAATATGTCTTAAACCCAAAAAAGATCATCCAATTTCCAAATTGGTAGCAAAATAATGTGAGAAATTACTCAAAGACTGACAATATGAAAGGGTACCACTAAGAGGCCAGCAGGACAGTATAAAGAGGAAAGAGGAAAGAGGAAAGACTAAAATTCAAACCTCAAAGAGATCACACCACAGGAAAAATAGAAATGCACCACTAAGCATACATGTTCACGTCAGCCATTGACTGATGGCATTGTGACATAGTAGAAAAATGAGGTATAATACACAACAACGAGTGTACAAGAAGGGTCTAAAAAATGACAAGAGACTCACAAACAAGCAATATTGTTCCATGCCTCCCCATTATCTGGATCGAGTTGAACTGCACGAGTGAAGCCATCTAGAGCCTTTTCAATGTCCCTCGCCTAAATCAAAATTAGAAAACCAGATTGTATACTTAAGAGATGTGCAATTAAGAAAAGAACAAAACCAACAGGATATAAAACATTATATGCAAATCAAACTGGTCTTGAACCGTGCTAACACAAAATACCTTTAAAGCTGCAGCACCCAATGCAAACCAGCCATCTGGATACAAAGAATTCAAGGCCATTGCAGACTCCCTAAGATGGAACAACGGCAACAGTGCATGTCCATGTCACCCATGGGATAGAGGCCAAAATTTATACAAAAATTGAAACAAAGAGGTAAAGCATGCATATAGACTTACCATAAAACCATAGATTTTCCATAGTCCCCTCTGTTGTATGCACTTCGAGCAAGGGACCTCTGTTAAAAAAAAAAAAAAAAATTAACAAAAACTAGCAGTTTAGAGGAAAATGGCTTCAAGATTTACAAATCAGTGAGACCAGTTACATAGTTCATTTTGTTATTCTTGTGATACAAAGAGAGTTGCAAAAGATCTGTAAGTAAAATGGAGTGGGTGGTCAGGTAAACGGGTAACACCGTTAGTGCTTCTCTTCATTCCCAGATCTGGACATATGGTTGTTATTGCAAAATATGACATCAAGATACGTTCTTCATTTTCCTTCAAATTTCTTTGATCTAACTTTCAATATACTTAAAACAGCATGTATTACCCCTGCTTATGCCATCACTTTGAAACTAAGATGTATTTGGCTTCCTTGACCTAACAACTGAACAACTCTGGCATTAACATTTTGGGGTTAACAAAATGTAATGTGAATGTTACCTTAGCTCGAGCAGATCTACCATTTGAAACTTCCAGCGCCTTTTCATAGCAGGCATCATTATTTGTCACATCACCCAATGAACACCTAGCAAGTAAAATAGAAACAAAATTTAAGCTCTATATCGCCAATGATTTTTAATTATGCAAAACTTTAAGCAGAAAATTACAACAAATTTCTCTCTTTCAAGTTGGTGATTTTCCAGGGATACTTAGTATAGCTTTATCTCAAGAAAATCGCAACAAATTGTTCCTCCCACAAAAGCTAAGACAGGTACCTCCATTAATAGGCAGACATAAAAAATCTCAAAGCAAAGAAAATGCACAACACTAATCAAGAAATAATAACAAAATCTATAAGCCAGATACCATAGCCTGGGTCATTGGACATAACAGAGAGCCTGGCTTTAATAAGTTCTACCGCCGCTGCTTTCTTGTCCAACAAACTGAAAGACAAATCGATAGTGTCAAACAGGAAGTGAAACACACATTAAAATACTCACTTCTCAACAATAGCTATGATATCATACCGATAGCAGTATATAAGATTGTCCCACAACTCAAGATCTTCAAATATCTTGACTGCCTCTCCCATTAAACCACAACTTATTAAAAATTCACCATATTCCCTGTAAAAAATTAAGGGAAAAGTCACCATAAGTTCTCACACAAAGTGCAGCAGAAAAAATGCTATAGTCAATTTTATGAAATTCCTGGTTAACAAAATATCAGAGATACAAATTCATGCATATGTAAAAAGTTCATAAACATATACACACATATGTACATGACAGCTGCACACAAATGCATATACAGATCCAAATACACAAATATGTATAATTAAAACATGTGTATACACAGATGTCCACATGTCCACATGTTCCTCCTAAAAATGGATGTGTCAGTAGATGTGCCTATTTTCATTGCCAGCTATTATGTACATTCAAAGCCTTCTATTTACTTGACTGAAACATACTTTCGAAGTGCAGGAATAGTAGGCATATATACTCCAAAGCTACAGAACATCCTCTCGGCAACCTGTGGAGAAGGCTCATACAAACCCGTAACCTGAAACATTGAAACCACGGTTGTGGTGAATCAACAAAAAAGCCAATAAGAAGTAGGCAGACATCCAATCACAAATCAAAAGAACAAAAGGACAAAAGATAGCCGTTTTTAATAATCTAATTAAGACATCATTATTGAACTGATAAGTGATAAATCAATCCATGGATCTTCCACTGGTGCTTCAAAAATGAGGTCAAAGTAAAATGACTCTAATTAAGAAGTCATTTTTTAAAGGAAAAAAGAGCTGAGTCAAATAGATGCCCCTATACCAAAGTATCCATCGTCAGCAAAGCACGCTCCTTTGTGCGACTACGAGTTGACTCCCATCGTACACGTAATATGTCACAAAAGCAATGTATCTGCAATAACAGAGGGGGAAGGATTTAATTTAAGTAATTGGATACATAACAATATGTGACCAGAAATCTAGACAAGATGGCCAAAGACTGACGTTTTACAGAGAAATATAAGAAAAAAATATTCACTGATCATCAATTGACTATTTCTAGTAACAAGAGATAGCTTTCATAAAAACAAGTGAAGAGAATGACATCTTGAATATGTTATCAATAAGTGGTCATGGTTGAATTGGAATAAAGATGATAACAGTGTAATAAAGAGCTTTCTCTTTTTGTATATGCAAGATCCCACATTCTTGGCTCCAGAGCATTACAATATGCAGCAGAATTACAACGCACTAAAATATGACTTACAATGAAATACAGAGACTGCTGGGAATCGATGGCCTCTATATATGGAGCCATATCCCATCCTGAAATTGAATAAGAAAGTGAGTTACCAAACCAGTAGTTCCTACATATTTCAGATGAACATACAACTGCAATACCAATTAGGATAGCAGTGGACTGATAGTATAACATGGTCACAAGTCACCAAATTAGTAGATACTGGAATTTATATGTTTGTATGTGTGAAAACATGCAAACTAAACTGATACTTTTCATTAAGTTGCATCCTATATTTATCATTTTCAACATAGAACTTTGTTCTTAATTGGTTTTTCCAATAAAGTGCCACTGTTGTAATTTTCAGTCTAGAAAATGGCATCCAGATGCCAGCACTCAATGGTCAGGCATTAGGATGTGACTTAGTTTTATTGTTTTATTGTACTTATAACGTATGCTAGTCTCATGAACTACCCAACTGGGACTGTCCACCTAATGTGATTAAAAACCTGCAAATTAGCTTTGAAGTATGAAAATTTTTTCAAACTCAAAGAAGGTTGCCTCTCTCTCTAACTGCCAAAACACACGGCTTCTATTCTTCATATGCAAAACTTACAATGTGACAAGAAGGTCTACAAAGTCAGGTTCACCGCATGACTGTTTTTTATCTCTTCAGCACCACAACTATTTCTGGGACCAAACTCACTTTTTACTAACACATGTGCATGGTCCATTCCCACCAGTATTCACAGTTTAAATGTCAAGCATATTAACATTTTCTATTTTCAATTCTCTTTTAAACTTTCCAGTGCATTGCCTCTTTCTGTGCATCAACGGCTCAATGGTTTAAATTGTCTTTGTGGATAACTTCACTATATATGTATATCGAAAACATTCTCCAAGAAAAGACATTTCTTGTGATGATGTACCAAGAATACTTGCTTATGTAGTTAAGTAAAGGTCAATTTTTCAACTTGAGACCAAACAAAAGAGGAACGTTTGCAAACCACAGATGAAATAAGGAGTACATGGTCAAAACATTACTTTGCATCTCATCCTGTCGAGAGCTCCTTTCTATCAGAAGGCATTTTGCCAGGACCACTGCCTGTTGGATTGCATGCAATGGTAGAGCCGCAATACTACCACTCTGAACGCTTTGAACACTGCTCTTAACATCACCATGATTATTCTCTAACAATTTAGGAGTCATCAAAACATCAGAGGTCTCACATGTGGTATGTTGCGGTGATCTTGAATTATTTTCACCAAGCCTCATCAAGGGCTCTATGTCTCCATTGTCCAATGAGCTTACATTTGTAACAAGAACCCTCTGTGCTTTTGCTTCTACCTAGGATCAAATATTAAAAAAACAGAAAGAAAGTTACAAAGAGATGCAAACCCAGTTCAGTCCAGGCAAAAGATTATATATTGTTCAAACTGCTCCCTCTTCAGAAAAATTTCAAAAGACAAAACACCCAGTTATTTATTAAGTAGAAAAAGGAACAACAATAGCATGTTCAGATAGCAACACCAATTATCTCAATTCTGTAATCCTAGGGAAATGGAGCAGCACAAATTATGCCATTTATTTGCATGAATTCCAAAACAGTTCCCATGAAACGAGTTCCGCCCTGATAAAACAACAATGGAAACTAGTAGCACTTCTATTCACCTGATGTGCGGTTCGGAATCCAAGAACCCCAGTCACTGAGAGCTGAAGCCCAGCAGCCATTTCCGCTGAATCAAAATGTTGCCTATGGATTACGAAAATCATCAGCACATATTGCATCACCATCATACCTTAAGAAAGTGTAATGAGTGGACCAGAAATTTTAATGCCATGCAATGTGGCAAGCAATCACACAAGATTAGACTTGAATCATTTAATTGATGTAAGAATATGATTTTGCTTTTTACCAATCCCAATAAAAATGGAATTTCATTGAAGTGGTGGCAAGAGGTCCTACCAATCTATTGCGGTAATTAAAAAATAAGTTAATTGTAAGGAACTGCAAAAATTTCACATTACACAATCTCTCCTCAAATACTCTCTTATTCCTATCCCTCCATGCTAACCCAGAAGATGTATAGGGCATAAATTGTGGACACTTCTGCTTGGCTCTATTTGATCTAATACCTCTCATGCCTCTATTAACTCCATAGATTTTTCTAATACCCACCTGACACCCATGAAAGCTAAATATTCCAGATACTTTGGGTCGCAGGACAGTGCAGTAACAAACGGTCCACTTATTGTGCTGCTGCTTTGCAGATACTGCATGCATTTACCAAGATTGTCCCTCAAGATTATTGATAGTTAACTACTCGACCAAGATGCCTCCCTTGCCAAAGAGGAAAACATAGTGGGCACAGTTCATTTACAAATTATTCTCCCAAAAAAATTTGGATTTCCATCTCCCTGGTTGCCAAACCGCAAGAATATTAGTTGAATAAACTCAAAGAGATTCTTCATTGATTTTTTTTCCACCAAGAACGTTCTACAAAAAAATAGGTGGAGACTTGGGTTTTGTTACCTCAACCTAAAGTCTCTAATTGCGCAAGAAAATGTGCTAGTAGGTCATAAGTTGCTGACTATTTTAGGATGATATAGTATGGAGTCACATGTCACCAACAAATTCGATGTCTATTACCAGATCAACATTTTTAGAGAATTCAATCAAATGCTTGGAGCAGCCAAATGTCATATTATTACGCAAGCACTGTCAAAGAAATGAAATCTTTTAGGAAGAAGTAAGAACAACAGACTTTATTTAATGGGTATATAACACGACCTAAACATGTAATGCTCGTTACAAACTGGGTTAATGAGAATTCAAAATCTAAAACGGAAAAAGAAAAGTGAAAACTCACCTGCAAGAATCAATCCTCCCATAGCTATGTTCCACCATACCTGCTTCTAGATGGACCATTGACACAATTGCCTTTTTTTCATCATTGCCTAACTTGGGACCCCAGTAATCAGATACCTTCTCCAAAGTGCCAAAATGTTGCAAACTCTCAGCACTAAAGACATGCAGGAGATCAAACAAAGAAGAAGACCTCTCATCCAATACTCTTTGATGAATAAACAGTACACGAGCCAGCCACCATGACATGCTTTGTAGTCCATCCACTGAACCTCTAGTGCCACGGACTGACAAGTCCTTTGTCCTCACAAGCAACATCTTAGCAAGGACTATGTACTATCAACCAGAAGAGATACTGAGTCAAAAACATTTGTTGAGAAATAGATATTTAAAAATTCCAACAAATTACATGTTCTTCCCAACTACAGAAAAATTGCTTCATCAAAGTACATTTTTAATATAGCAGATTATTATTATAAAAAGAAAAAGGTGTAATTTTGTTGTAAGATGTGTACTTATGCAGAGAGATGTAATTGTCAGTGCATTGCCTGATTAAGAAGACTACTGGCATTCATAATTCACCCACTTATGGATTTTCCTTTGTTGTCATTTATGAGTTTCAACAAGAGAAATTATCAACTTCGTCATGCTAAAAAGAATTTCATCATCCCATGATAATTCATTCAAGTAAAGCATTAAGGTCTAAAATACAATTGCTGGTGCAATCAAGTTTAAGAAACACCACCATATGCAGTTGCTACGTTAACAAACACGGGCACAGGTGCACACACCTAGACGAAAGAGCATCTTTAAGTTCCCATCACAGAATCTTTTAGAATGTTCTAGTCCTACATTGGTTGATCAAATGGCTAGAGACAGGGCGCATAGTATGTTGAGTACATTGCATAGGAAAATCCAAGGAATATTGATCACTCTCATCTTTGTATCACCAGAAAAACCAAGTTCCAGCCTCCATGGCATGTAAAAGGGAAGAGAAATCACACACATGATATAGACGAGTTATGCACACATAGTGTCACATATAACATACATCAAAACATACAAGCAGACAAATAGCAACCCACCTGAAGATGAGTGAATTTTCCGAGCAAATCAGAACCTGCAGACATGAGCTGATGACGGGCCCAGTTGTCCCACTCCACATATTCCTCCACATCCAATGGCAAAGGACACTTGGGAAACCCCTTCAACGGTCTGAAATTTTACATAAGAAAAAAAAAAAAAGAATCAAACCTTCAACAATTCTGGAACTGAAAATTCAGGTCTTAAAATGCAATTCGCCCATAAGTAAGGAACCTTTAACACAATGTACCCATTGATAAGTCTGCATTCCTCCAATCAACAAAATAACTAGCGAGTTGCATATAAAATTAGCAAGAAGATACCGATGGGACTCACCCGGTGATGTTACCTTGAGTGAAGACCAAAAGCGCCGCCACAGCTACGCACAAGACGAGAACAACTCTCAAGCCACTCTCCGCCTCATTGCCCGATACGTTCACGAGAAACGACTCGGCTCGGTCGATCAACTCGGAGTAAACAGCCTCAGCCGATTGGGCGGAGTCGGAGAGGTCGGGGAGGGCACTCGCGGGGAGGCCGAAGACGAGACGGAGGGCGTCGGAGTTGAGCAGAGCCACGCGATACTCGCCGGCCTCGATGGAGAGGAGAAGGTCGTGGACGAGGGCGTGAAGGCGGTGATTCGGAACGGAAGGCGGAGATGGAGTTTGGGGGGGAGGAGGAGAAGGAGGAGGAGGGAGGGTGCAGCGGAGGAGGCGGAGCTCATACTCGCGGAGGATCCCGAGGTCGGAATCGCACATGGTTGGTGGTCGAAGAAGAAGGAGGAGGAGGAGGAGGAGGAGGAGAAGAAGAAGAGTTTCGCCTCGAGTCGGGGGAGGGTTTAAGAGAGGTTTATGTAAGGAAGATCGGCCATGGCTGGGGGAAGAAGTTGCATTTGCATTTGGTGTCTTCGAGTTTTTACAGTTTCATTTTTAAGGTTTCCCCCCCAGATTGCACGCATATTCTCAAAGTAACCCCCGAAGCGTCGATTTGTTCCAAAATTGCCCCTTAAATTGCACAGAAGTTGTCTCGCTTTTGGCCCAAAATCTCCGGCAAGCGAGCACGAAGGCTTCCCGACAGCTTTTTTATTCCTTTCGATAAGAGAAGATAGATCCCCCATCCATTGATGCACTTGAGGGGGAGGCAAAGATGAATCAAGAAGATTCTCCGCCTTTGGTGGAAAAAGAACCCTCACAAGATGAATCCGGCAAAGATGTTTTCCTAGCACACCAAAATATACCAGACATTCGATAATTATTATGTTTATTATAATATTTAAGATTCGACTTTCATTTCTAACATCTAATGACACATGCACATGTTTCATAATCTTTTGAAATTGATGTAAATCATTACACTTACTAAAAACACATCCTATAAAATTAAAACTAGAGATAAATTGGTTAATAGTTAGTAGAAATTAAAACCATGGATCACAGCATCTAAAATTATAGTTGTTCTAGAGAATTTTGTATTTACAGTACATGGCACGAGTCTCCTTACATCCACAAAACTTAAAGCAAGTCACCTCTCTCTCTCTCTCTCTCATTTTAACGATTCTGGATGGCTTTGCAAACGAGGTGATTCTGGTCTCTGTTGGCCTTTAACATCCACGTACATTTCCTTTAGATCGACTTTGAAAAGATTTAAAGGATATCGCCAAATTGTTGAAAAGCATTACTTTCACTACAAAAGCAAATGATTTTATAAGTCAAAACTCCTTTTTTTTTTTTTTTTCTCTTTTTCTTTTGACATGTCCCGAAAACATGAACCGGATAAACAGCGCACAGAGTCTAGAATGACTGCAAGCCTGCGCCCAAAAGGTCGAATTCCTCTCTACTCTCATGTCAGACTAGCAATCAACGGTTGGAGTAGGACTCCATCAGTTGAATGAGCCGGGTCTTCAAGTCCTTCTCCAGCTCCACGTCCTCATCCCAACGCCTCTTCTGCACCGCCGCCAGCTTGTCCTCGTGCTCTTTTACCAACATCTCTCTTCTTGCCATAAACTCCTCCATTTCCTTGTCCTGCAGATGTTTAAATTGAGCAAATTCCTCCATCCTGAACCAAAACCGAAGTCAGTACGCAGCAGTTATCGATTGAATGGAACAAAATAGGAACAGCACAGTAAAGCTTCTTAGTACCCCCTCTTTCTATCTTCTGCAGTTGCAGGATTAGCATTTGACTGCCTCACTCGCTCCCTCTTCTCCTGTTGTTCCCTCTCGAAGTCCTCTTCCTTCGCATTCAGTTCCTCATGGATGACCCTTATTTGCTCTTTGAAGAACTGCTCCTGATAATCCATCTGTTGGAAGCACATTGCAAGAGTTAGTGGGGACATGGACATCCAACATGGGGTGAATGGTGGGGGAGGGAGGAAGCAGGAATTCTGTAAGCATCCAGGATTGACATTCCATGAAGACATTCAACTATTCTGCCAAACACAATGAGCAGATAGCATGGACCAAAATCAGCCTTTCAAAAATATGAGCCTGAGAGAAGCAAGAATTCTTTAATCAGTCGGCGTCAACATTGGATGAAGACATTCAACTATTCTGCCAAACAAAAGGAGAAAATAGCATGGACCATATTCAGCCTTTAAAAAATATGAGCCTGAGAGTTATAGTCCTGAGGATTGGCTTAAACTTTCAAAATGATAAACACAGAGGGCAAAAAAGGCATGCATGTGGACAAAAGTATACTACTCTCCTGGTCAATTGACTTCTTCCGCAAATGAAATGACAAAAGAAACACAAGCACATGGAAGTGATGTTTAGCTCTAGAAAAAAATTGCTCAAACTTTACTGAGACAGATCTGCTTCTGCTCCTTCGTTTTTCTTCTCTTCTATCCACCTCTCATCTCTTACCTCCCATCCGAATCCATACTTCCTCCTTGTTCTGTTCATGTTGCATTTTTGTTCTGTGTCTGACAATACAATTCTCATCCATGGCCTTCCGCAGCTTTTTACTCACAAAGTCAAATGATTTCTCGAGTTCCTTTGAGTGCAGTTGCTCCTTAGCAAACTTGTTCTTGAGCCACATGAGTTGCTGGTTGTCCTCTGTCATCTGATTAACTTCATTGACCACCATCTCTTTGTAGGATCTCATCTGAAATTTCAGCTTAGATTTAGCTGAACACCAATATTTCAAAACCGAGGGGTCAATGAGAAGCAAAAAAGAAAACAAAACAACAGATCAGGAAAAAGAAAAAAACATAGGCACATGCAGATGTATATTTCAATAAATGAACTTGTAACCACACAACTACAGGGAGAGAGAGAGAGACCTTGCGAATGCCTGTTGAAAATGTCTAAATCCTCTTTTTTTGCCATATATCCATAAAGCTGGCGTTTTCCCCCAGGATGAAATAAGGCACCTCTGCGATCCCAAGCATTTTTGTCAGTTCCTTGTTCTGTAAAGTGATTGTGGAGACTGACAGCCTCAAAAAATCCCCTCGAAGAGCTCTCAAAAATGAGAATGCCCATGCCACGGTGACCCTGAGGACCATAAGCATGGCGTGCTTTTACAGCTCGGTATGAACTGAAGTAGTCCAGGAGTTCTTGATTTCCCATACCAATCCACTGAAATAGAAGACAAAGTCAAGTTAAATTGTGCTCTACCTAAACATACATGATGCATTCTCTACCAGCTTGCAATGCAGTAGCATGTGCTTTACTGCCTAAATTTTTTTAGAATATGAGTGACATGTCAATTAAGAAATGAATAATTTCACTAATGTTGATGCAAGTGTCATCACGAGATAAGACAACTTTACCTTGTCATTTTCACCCTTTTCCAGGATTGTGTTCATGACAACAACCATTGGAGGCCAAACAATGTCGTAGTCTTTCTCCTCAACCTTCAACCCTTTCCACTTGCCAAAAACTTCACCAGCAGGGACCACTGAAGTGCCTCCCCTCATCAACTCCTCATCCAACAGTTCTGCAAGCTCCCGGTGCAGCTTAACCCTTTTCGCTCCAACAGTTTTTGCATGTGCTATCAGAGACTGCAGACCTCGATACCAGTCAATAGCACCAGGACCCCCACGACATGCCGGACAGTGCCACTGCCTTCTGGGATCATTGATCTCATCAACAGTCAAGGAATCCATTAATTCAAAAAATTTCTTACACCACCTATTCCTCTTCCTTGTTCCATGGCTCTTTTGACTTGTGTCGGAATCAAATTCATCACTCATCAAATCATCATCAAAATCATCCAACATCATATCAAAGTCATCATCATCCACATCGTCATCATGATCCTTGTCTGCCTCACCATCCTCACCAGCGGCATAATTTGAGGATGAGTTATCATTAATTTGGTCATCCTCTTGAAACCTAGCCTGCACCAAAGCAGCTCTGCCTTGCCAATTCCATCCATGCTCAAGAGGTGCACTAATCACTGTTTGTGGCGATGCACATTGTGGAGAACTCATGCTTCCTCTACCAGCTGGTTTCCTGTTATCAGCAGTTTGTGGGAACTGGGAATTGCTGCCAGCTGCCCTCCCCGATCCACTATTCTGAATAACAGGCTTCTGAGCCACATCTTGCTTCCCCAATGCTTTAGAATAAGAATTCTGAGGATTGCAGGGTTTCCCAGAGCTGCTTCCAGCTTCGTTTTTCGACTTCCTAGCATATACTTCCCAGTCACCACCACCATCTGGTGCAGAATCCAATCGAACTTCTCCCACTCCCTGACTCAATTGCTCAACCTCTGACTTATTTTTGGCCTTGGAAGATGGATAAACATTGTTAGCAGAACTAGAAGAACTCCAGCTCCCTCTCCTGGAATTCATCTTTGCACACAAAGCCTAGATGGAACACACATTTAGTTAGAGTTTAAAAAGAATTATTGATATGAATATGAAGTGGAGATAGAAACCAACACAACACGATAAATATAAAAACAATGCAACAAAAATGAAAATTGACTTCACCAAATTAATTCATCCTATCACAGCAATGTGCTGGGTCAATGTTAGTGATGTATAGTGAACCAATGAGGATCATGCACTTCGCATGATTAAAGTACACATTACTTTGACATGATCTTCAAAAGTCAAACAAACGAAACAGAGAAGAAGTACACTGTTCATTATTTTGCCAGCAAAAGAAGCGAACTGTGGCTTATATGAAATTGCTTAAAATATTTGAACGAAGTTGTCAGAGATGCATACCTACAGGATTAACAATATGGCGAGTTGAAAGAAGTACAAGATAGAAATGAAAATAAATAAGCAAGAGCCTGTTTCACTCGCTAAGAGAGAAACTAATGTTCACATGACATCAATGTTTTATAGACAAAATGAGGGGGCGGAGATGTAAGAGAGGGAACAAAAGCATTTACAGAGTCTCCCACAGCATCCAGATTTGGACTGAATTCAAGAGATCAGAAAAAAGCAAAGAACTTTGGGACTCTAATCCCTTCCATAAACCTTCCCTCTAAAACCCATGATCTCAATCCCTCCTACCAATCAAGAAAAAAAACCTTTTTTCTTCAGTCTCTCTAAACCCTCATTATCAACCCCATTCGAACTGGAAAAAAAGAGGAGTTACTTTAAAAAGTCCCCCGCAAAGGCTCCTTTTTTCTGGGAGTTTTACTGCAAAACCATAACCCAAAACAGCCAGTAAAACCCACACGCAGAAAAACCCAATACGTCCACGCAGGGAGAGGGGGAGAGAGTGAATAAAATAACCAAAAAAGCATCTCGAAATCGACGAGGAAACCCTATGCATTTCGATCGATGCGCCGATGGCGAGATAACTAGAGGAAAGGATTTTTTTTTTTTTTTTTTGGGGGGGAGAGAATTCCCCGGCAGAAGCGCGACCAATGTACCTCCTCCGATTCCGAAACAACCAAGCTTAGGAGCGAGAAGGGTGGAGAGGCGCAAAGCACAAAAGGCGACTTCGTGAGCCGATGTTGATACCAGAGCAGACGAAAAGCTAAGACCAAGGAAAGAAAAGAAAGCGCGGCGACACGAAAACCCACAAGGACGTACCAGAGACAGAGAAAGAGAGAGGGGGGGCTGGCCCGTAATGCATGCATGCAACAAGAGCCAGCGGAAACGCACCTGACTGACGAGAACAGCACGAGAGAGAGAGAGAGAGAGTACCAGAAGACCGATGGAGTTGGAGGAGATGACGGAGGAAGAAGCGGAAGACCAAGAGACTGACAGTATGCGGGCGCGCGCGCGAAGGCAAATACGTGAAATGGAGGGGGGACGACCTTTGGGGTTGCATGGTGCGGAACCTCAAAATTATAAAATAAGAAATTAGGATTGCGTGCGACCCTTGTCATCAACAATAGCATCTTCCATTCAATTATTACTCATCTCCGTCTTCATCACTGACAATTTCTTTCATCACTAAAATTGTTTTCAATACGAAATCCATTCATCCAAACAGGATGAGAGGAAGAAAAAAATAAAAAAGAATTGCATGTCTAAAAATATATCAACTAAAGTCTGATATCAAGATATGTCTTACTTTCTTGTAATTAAAGAAATAAAGGCTAATGAATTTTTTTTCACAATTATGTGTCAATCCATTACAGAATCCCAAAATAATCAAAACTTCAAAGTATATTAGATTTTCACATTCTTTTTTTTTTTTTTTTTTTTTTTTGAGTTGTTAGATTTCTTTTATTTAAGAATAATATCTACCAAGCCTTTTTTTTTAATTGCTAGAGAATGATATCCACTATTTTAATATTGCAATGGGATTCTTCATTTATTACTGATCGTTCCAATATTATTACTTTGATTTGTTTTTAAAATAAAATAAAAAAAGTAAATCTGCTTCTTTGTAAATCGGTGAGAATCTCACCGAGTCGTCAACAAAAGAAATCGTGAAACCAACAAAATCAATATCTTGCTCCCAACTTCAAAATTGATGGCTGACATCCCACCGTCTATTTTGTTAAATGAACGTACGGTCATGTACTCATTTTCCTTATATTTTCATGTAATTAAACAAAGTGTCCGCCTCATTCTTTATCTATGCACAATTGGCCATTTGCACAAGTCTCACTGCATGAAATCAATCATAATCCTAAAACGATCTTTTTAGTTATTGAAATTGTCTTTCAGAGTATTCTCAATTCAATCTCAAGTACAAATTTGCTACTCAATGTAATGCATTGACTCAACCCACAATCAAATCGATTATCAAGAGCAGAGTGGACATAAAAGCAAAAATTAAGGATCTCATTCGTGTCCATCGTGACAAATAAGATTTGAGGGTTTTAGCAATGACAACCCAATCAAGTGAGAACCAAAAAAGAAAAGAGACATGAACAAATGCAGAGAGTAGAAAGAGAGCCATCACAAAAGCCTCGCCATCTGCACAATTCTGGCAAGAAAAATTTCCTAGCAATGCCAAAACCAAAATTACGAGGCATTTATGAATTATATTATTTTAAAATATTTGAAATTCAACTCTCTTTTATTACTCTAACATCTAAATCATGCGTATGTTCCATAATCTTTTGAAACAGATGTAAATTAGCATACTTTGTCGAGGTATGCCCAGTAAAATCTAGCTATAGATAAATTGATTATCGCTTGCAGAAACTAAGACTTATCAACCACGGCATCTAAAACCATAGCTACTTCAAAGAATGTTGCATTTGCGGTCCACGGTATGAGACCACCTTACCGTCCTACATTCACAAGAACTTAAAGCTCGTCATCTCTCCTGCATTTCCTAGTTGACGATTCTTTGATGGATGCAGACAAGGTGATTCTCGTCTGTGTCAGCCTTAAACACCCACATATATTGCCTTTTGATCGATTTGAAAAGTTTTAAAGCAGTTGGTAAATTGTTGACAAACAATACTTTTCAGCATAAAAGCAGAAGATTTTATAACTCCTTTTCTATTTTGGAAATGCAACATAAAAAGTCGTTGGTCCCAAAAGCATGAACCTGATAAACAGGGCACAAGTCTTAGAAAAACTGCCAAGTCTGGCCCAGCTAACACATTAAAAAAGGTTCGAAGGCCTCCTCGACTCTCATGTAAGAGAAGCAACGTCCACGACTCGTCCAGGTCAATCAATGTTGGGAGTATGACTCCATAAGTTGAGTGAGTTGGGTCTTGAACTCCTTCTCCAACTCCACTTCCTCATCCCAATGCCTCTTCTTCATCGCCACCAGTTTCTGTTCATGCTCTTTCTCCAGCGTCTCCCTTTTTGCCACGAATTCCTCCATTTCCTTTTCCTGGAGCTGTATGAACTCAGCAATTGTTTCCATCCTGAACCAAAACCGAAGTCAGTACACAGTTATCAAGGGATTGAATTAAAAAATATAGGAACTACTAGAGCAGAAACTTTTAGTACCCCTTCTTCTTATCTTCAGCACTTGAAGGATTGGCGTTTGACTGCTTCACTCGCTCCCTCTTCTCCTGCTGTTCCCTCTCAAAGTCCTCTTCCTTCGCATTTACTTCATCATGGATGAGCTTCATTTGCTCTTTGAAGAACTGCTCCTGATAATCCATCTGTCGGAAGCACATTGCAAGAGTTAGTGGGCAGGAAAATACAACATGGGTGGGGGAAGCGGGGATCCTTTAATCATATGGGATTAACATTCTATGAAGACATTCAAATATTCCACCTAACACAATGAGCAAACAGCATGGACTGAATTCAGCCTTCCAAAAACATGAGCCTAAGAGAGATATTCCTGAGGGATTGGCTTAAACTTTCACATGATAAACATAGAGGGTAAAAGGCATGCAAGTGGGCAAAAGTATACTGCTTGTTGCAATTTTCAAAAATCACATTTGAAATGAAAAAGTTTCTTTCTCCATGTCAATTGACTTCTTCCGCAAATGAAATGAAAAAGTTTCTTTCTCCAGGTCAATTGACTTCTTCTACAAATGAAATGACAAAAGAAGCACAAGCACATGGAAGTGATGTTTAGCTCTAGAAAAAGAATGCTCAAACTTATTTTTACTGAGAAACGAATCCATACTTCCTCCTTGTTCTGTTCATGTTGCATCATTGTTCTGTGCCTGACAATACGATTCTCCTCCATGGTCTTCCGCAGCTTTTCACTCACGATGTCAAATGATTCCTCGAGTGCCTTTGAGTGCCGTCGCTCCTTAACGACCTTGTTCTTAAGCCAGATGAGTTTCTGGTTGTCCTCTGTCATCTGATTAACTTGGTTGACCACCATCTCTTTGTAGGATCTCATCTCAAACTTCAGCTTAGATTTAGCTGACCACAAAAATATTTTGAAACCAAAGGGTCAAAACTGAAAAAAAGAAAGGAAAATACACAAGCAAATACAGATTCAATATATAAACAAACACACAAGTAACCACACAACCCCACACACATGCACACCCAGAGAGAGAGAGAGAGAGAGAGACCTTGTGAATGCCTGTTGAAAATGTCCAAATCCTCTTTTCTTGCCATATATCCATAAAGCTGACGTTTTCCCCCGGGATGAAATAAGGCACCTCGGCGATCCCAAGCATTTCTGTCTGTTCCTTGGTCTTGAAAGAGCTTGTGCAGACGTTCAGCCTCAAAAAAGCCCCTTGGAGAGCTCTCAAAAATGAGAATGCTCATGCCACGGTGACCCTGAGGACCGTAAGCATGACGAGCTTTTACAGCTTGATATGAACTGAAGTAGTCCAGAAGTTCTTGGTTTCCCATACCAATCCACTGAAATAGAAGACAACGCTACGTTCAATTGTACTCTAACTAAACATAAATGATGCTTTGATGACTAAATTTTTGAGATAGAAAAGTGACATGTCATCACGAGAGAAAACAACTTTACCTTGTCATTTTCATCCTTTTCCAGGATTGTGTTCATGATGACAACCATTGGAGGCCACACTATGTCAAAATCTCTCTCCTCAACCTTCAACCCTTTCCACTTCCCAAACACCTCGCCCGCAGGGACCACCGACGTGCCTCTCCTCATCAACTCCTCATCCAACAGTTCTGCGAGCTCCCGGTGAAGCTTAACCCTCTTTGCTCCAATTGTTTTTGCATGTGCCATCAGAGGCTGCAGACCTCGATACCAGTCAATAGCACCAGGACCCCCACGACATGCCGGACAATGCCATTGCCTTCCAGGTTCATTTATCTCTTCAACAGTCAAAGAATCCATTATCTCAAAAAATTTCTTGAACCACCTATTGTTCTTCCTCGTTCCATGGCTCTTTTGACTTGCATCGGAATCAAATTCATCACTCATCAAATCATCATCAGAATCATCCAACATTGTATCAGAGTCATCATCATCCACGTCGTCGTCGTCAGCATCATGATCCTTGTCTGCCTCACTGTCCTCATCAGCAGCATAATTTGAGGTCAAGTTATCATTAATTTGGTGATCCGCTTGAAACCTAGCCTGCGCCGAACCAGCTCTGCCTTGCCAATTCCATCCATGCTCAAGAGGTGCACTAACCATAGTCTGTGGTGACACATATTGTGGAGCCACATATTGTGGAGACCTCATGCTTCCTCTACCAGCTGGTTTCCTGAGATCAGCACTTTGTGGGAACCAGGTATTGTTGCCAGCTGCCCTCCCCGATCCACTATTAGTCCGCATAACCGGCTTTTGAACCACATCTTGCTGCCCCCATGCTTTAGAATTAGAATTCTGAGGAGGCCAGGGTTTCCCAGAGCTGCTTCCAGCTTTGTTTTTCGACTTCTTATTATATACTTCCCACTCACCACCATCATCTGGTGTAGAATCCAATCGAACTTCTCCCACTCCCCGACTCAATTGCTCAACCTCTGATGTCTCTTTACCCTTGGAAGATGGATGACTATTGTTACCAGAACTAGAAGAACTCCAGCTCCCTCTCCTGGAAGTCATCTTCGTACGCAGACCCTAGCTGGATTACATATTTAGTCAGAACTTAAAGAGAAGAATCAATATAAAGTAGATAACAAATCTAAAAACCATGTGACAAAAAAGAGAGAGATAAACCCCTGTCCAGTTTTTTCCCCTTCTAACTCATCATCATGACAAGAGTCAAAATAAATGAACTGAACTTTGGCCAGAAGTGAGGACACCCCAAAGAAAAAATTCGAGGCGGTCTACCCATCCATGTTGATTTGCTCTTCCTGCGGAGGTGGTGAACAACCTCTTAACTAAAGCTACACTCTTAATGCAAAATGGGGAACAAACTGACAGAAGTAGAACAGACTAAATCCATCCAACCCTCCTTCTTGTCCACATAGTTGATAATTACCATCTCCCGCTCTTTTGGGGGACTCCATACAAAGGAAGAAAAGAAGAAGAAAGGAAATAGAAGAAGTTTCCATCAAATAGAAGCCAAAAACACATTAACACTCAGTTTGGATGGAGTTATTAGATGAGAACGGAAAGGATTTGGATAATGACCTCAGAAAAGAGAAGAAAGTAAAGGACATGATTGGATTTTGTCGTCGTTAAGAAGCAACAGTCAACAATTTCATGCTTAGTTGAAGAGGAGAAAAGAACGGAAGAGAATCTAATTGTACCTTTATGAAATTTTGATGTCATACTTCTTTGCAAATAAAAAGGAATGAAAATTGATTTTACCGAATTAACTCGTGCTATGGCGGCGATGTGCAGGGTTAATGTTCGTAATGTTAAAGTAGTGAACCAATGAAGACCCATGCACTTTGAATGATTTAAGTATACATGACTTTAACATGATCTTCTATTAAAAAAATAAAAATAAAAGCACAGAATGAAAACAAGTTAAAATAAGCATGACGTGCTTAACATGAAAAAGTTATAGATAAATACTTAAAAAGTAAAACAGACGAAACGGAAAAGAAGTATGCTGTCCATTCTTTTGCCAGCTAAAGAAGTGAACTGTGGCTTATATGAAAATGCTTAAAAATACGAACGAAGTCATCAGAGAAGCACACTAGCAGGGTTAAGAATATGGCGAATTAAAATTAGTACATGAGAAAAAATCAGCGTTATTTGCTAAAAGAGGAACTAGTTTTCACATGACATCAATGTTGTATAGATAGAAAGTTATGAGGGGGCGTACATGTGAGAGAGGGAACGGAACAAAACAAAAATATTCACAGAGTCTCCCACAGCATCCAGATTTGGACTGAATTCAAGAGATTAGGAAAAAGCAAAGGAATTTGGGACTTCTAATCCCTTCCCATAAACCTTACTCTCTATAACCCTTGATCTCAACACCTCCTACCAATCAAGAAAAATGCCTTGATTTCTCTTCAATCTCTCTAAACCCGGCTAATCACCCCCATCCAAGCTGAAAGAAGAAAAGTTACTTTTAAGAGCTCCCCTCGAAGACCCAACGTTTTACTGCACAAACACACTGCAGTGAAGAAGAAGAGCCCGTATCGTTTCCCCTCAGCTCAGAAATAGAGCGAATAAATAAACAAAAAGAGAATCTGGAAATCAACAAGGAAACGCTGTACATTTCGATCGATACGCGGATGACGAGACGATTAGAGAAAAAAGGAATTTTGGTTGGGGGGGAGGAACCCAGCAGGAACGATCAATGCACCTCCGATTCCGAGACAAGCAACCCTAGGAGCGACCAGTCCCAAAGAGAAAGAAGGGTCGAAAGGGCACAAGCACGAAGGCAGCTTGCGGGAGGCGATCTCAATATACAGAGCAACAAGAGAAACCATAAAAAGGCCAAAGGTAAAAGAAAGAAAGATAGAAAGAAAGAAGAGCGGCGACACCGACACCGACACCAATCAATCAACCAACTAACAAGGACGTACGAAGAGACATTTGGGGGTGGGGGGGCGAAGAATGCAGGGGAGGGGGGGGCGTAATGAATGCATACAGAACAAGAGCCAGCGGGAACGCACATGAACAAGCACCACAGTCCGCGAGGGAGAGCACCTGAAGATCGAGAGAGAAGTCGGAGGAGACGACCGGCGGCGAGAGAAGCGGAGGAGTACAGAGACTGGATGATGAAGAAAGAAGAAGAAGAAGAAGACTGACTGACTGTGAGAGAGAGAGAGAGAGAGAGAGTGCGGACCTCAAATGCCTCCTTCAATTCCGCCTATATCTTCTCCTCCCCCCGGGGCCACCACCTTTGTCCTTTATGCCTTTTCTGCTTTTATTTATTTATTTAATTAATTAATTTTGGAGTATATATTGACCGACCCGAGAAGAAGAGAGGACCGACTCACAGTCCGGGTCGAGCGTGGTGGGGGCCCCCTTGGAGTGGAGCCCCCGTCCCGTCCCCCCCAACAAAAAATAAAAAAAGAAAAAAGAAAAGAAGAAGGATTAATTCTAAAACTTTTTTGATTGGGGGGGAGTTAGGGAAGCTGGAAGGAGGGAATGCTTGATGATGAAGTAAAACACATTTCCAATGCCCTTACTTCCCACACAATGATAAATCTATTTCTTCCCACCAATACATCACGCATTTATATATATATATATTTTTTGTTTGTTTGTGTAGTGATCACCTTCGTTGGGAAGTTCCCCTCCCCTGCCTATGCACCATCGGGGCATTTTCTTTATAAAAACCATTGGAGGAGTTGGTATCATCTTTGTGCTCATCTTCCTACGTGGAACCAACAATCATAATTATTCTAAAAGAATCCACTTTTTGGTATTTGAAAATCCCAATAAACCCACCTTGATTTAGTCGCTCCTAACATGATCCGAATATACTTGAGAGAAATCCTTAATATGAAAATTTATTACTTGATGCTTTTGAATGATGAATCATTTCAACTCGACTTGATTGAATTGATTGTCAAAAATAGGGTCGACTTGAAGCAAAGAATGAGGATCTCGTTCTCATCCGCTCCATGACAAAGAAGGTTCAAGGGTTGTAGAAATGACAACCCCAATCAAATAAGGCACGGCATAGAAAAGGAGATAAAAGGCATAGAGAAAGAGAGAGAAAGAAAGCACATACCTTCGAATCCACGGTGCCCCGCGGGCAAGTTGGGATCAGGAGACTTCAACCGTGAGCTTAAGATTCACTGCAAGAAAATCCTCAATATCTCACATATAGATAGCTAGATAGATAGAGAGAGAGAGAGCACCTATTGTATAACCAGAGATGTGAGGCGCCGCATGAGGGCGATGATCATCAATGTCTCAAGCCAGAGACAAAGATACAATGATGGAGGCGATAATGAGCGAGGGGTCTCTAGGGTTTCTCATTATACATATATGGTCAGATGGATTTACCTTCTTCCTTTTAAAGTAATACACACCCGGCGCAATTAATCGGAAGGGACCGTGCTGGCTTAACGAATAGTCACACCGTTTTCCCATCTCACAAACTCAAATCCGTGCCGATAGGGCGGAAGGAATCCATGCCTCTTACTTATATCCTTAGCCGATACATAAATTTCTTTCTACTTCTTTTGATTGCAAACATAGATGTTTTAGATTTACAAATGTTTCTTTATTTATTCCATGCTCAATACCATATCAAGGGGGATTTCCCTCCTTGAGCAACATGGAGCAAATATCATCCATAGAAAAAGCAAAAAGATCATACATATAATCACACATATCCACATTAGCCATTAGCAACGGCCATGACCAATGCTTAGCCATGAGTAGCCATCTGTTTGACGTTGATCGGGTAGCAGGCAGAAGGAGGACCGGCGTATGCTCTCTCGGCGATGATCTTGTTCATGGCCTGTGTCGGATGGAATGCATCCCAGAACACGTACTCGTCTCTGTTCATGCATGGCACCTGCAATGGCAGACATGATACCTCACCTCGATTCCTTCCTGACCCGCAACAACCCCTGTCCACCACCTTCAATCCTACCACCAGATCAAATTCAACCTTTCAGACTGCGTTCATCTGTATCAGTACTAATCCGTAGTGGCCAGTTCCCGACGGATTAAGGAAAAAGGAAGAAAGGACATGGAATGTGGCTAACCGTAAGCATTGGCGTTGGTCAAGATTTCAGAGAAGACGTCGAAAGTATTACCATACACAAAAATGGCACCTTCGCCGTGAGCATTGGCGTTGAGTTGGTCCACAAGAGACCTGAGCCGCACGTTGAACAGCCCGACCATGTTGTTGACCGACGTTATGCATTTCCCAGGTGCATCGGCTCCGGTGGCCAGTTGATTAGGCATGCAACCCAGCGGCCCTATCCCAGCAATCAAGAATTTCCTTAGCCCTAGATTGTGCAATGCCTACGAAAAGAAAAAACCCAAAACTTCAATCGTCGCTTATCAAGAACGTCGAGATGTGAAAGGGGTCGATCATTTCTTTCGTCCTAAATGAATCACCACGATGTGTGTAGTGTAATTGGTGACGAGAAGCTGAGCGTAGTCATTTGGGTTGAAGATGGAGCTGGTGACGTAGAGGGAAGGCATGAGGTAGTTGTTGAGGTAGTCGTTGCTGCCCAGATTCATCAGCACCAACGATTTGGCCAAGTACCGCCTCAGCTCTTCCTCTCCCATTTGGTTCTTGAGCTGGCTCAATGTGGTCCGGAAATTCTCCACCTGTTGGCGCAGCGAGAATCGTTCTCCCTATCGCGCACGCATAGGGAACAGCCGTTTCACTTCATCAACTTTCGCTCGATCCACATAAAGGAGTAGCGAAACGAAACAGAAAGGTAGGGGAAAAAAGAATGTACGAGCTGTCTTCCCGACTCGTCTAGAATGCCAGCAGCAGCAGAAGCATAGTTCACCCCTCTTAGAATGCTTTGGTCGTCTTCAAGCGTGTTCACGTATGCCGGTGCATATGGAAGACCCAGGAGCTCCCCTACAGAACATGGCCGTCTCGAAACGTAAGAAGTTCGTGCATGCGTCGTGATGGATTTAAATGAAAAGATTGAAAGATAGAGAGCGGAAAGGACAGATAATCCACTACCGAGGAAGTCGATGATTGTTTTCCCATTGCAGAATCTTCCCGAGGGACCTCCATCGAAATCAATACCATAAGGCAAGTAGTTTGCTTTGGCGATGGAGTTCAAATAGTTATTGTTTCCATCATCGATTATAGAGTCTCCGAACGCAAAGAGGGCTGGAACTTGTGGCAACCCAGAAGCACCAATTGAGAAAAAAACCGCCACAGAAGCACACGTCAGCAGAAGAAGCCTTAGAAACATTGAGAAGGGCTTTGCCATCTCTCAGATATTATAGATTCACTTGCAATGCAAGTAATTAAAGCCAATATTTTGTCGTTGTATAAATGCAGACCTTGTGACAAGTCAGAGACGGTTCATGAAACAGCAACGATCCATGTTTTCTTGCTTTAAATCTCCCAATCTCCTCCTTGTTTTTGGGTCAGTTACATCTTCGTGATCTCATTTCACAGTCGTGGATTGGCAGTTCACTCACCTTAAATCGAGTCTGTGCCCTTAAGGCAGCACGGAAAATGTATGTACTGTCAAGCATTTATCTGGGCTACGCAAAGCAGCTCCACTATGAACGGAGGAAACACTCGTAAGGGCATCGTGCATCATGTCATCTCAGCGACGGGATGTACATGATGCCCGCAGAATAAACATGACCGGACCTCAACGAGAAGTAAGGAACATCTAGTGCAAACCATACAACTGCTGGATAAAACAAGGCTGCAGACATTACCCCAAAGCATTTCGATCACAATAAAGGACCTTGCTCAAGATTGTCCAGTTGTCAGGATCAGTTGATGACCACTACCTATCCTTCACATTATTGGGATCAATCCGGAAAATGTCGCCTGTGAAGCTGTCATGATCACCTCTTGAGCCCGATAAAGCGTCATCATCCATAAAATACATTGAAGCACTAAAATTGAAAGACATTCAGCTAAATTTCTCCAAAAATGTCGTCCGTGAAGAATATTCAATTTCAAGCCCCTAGTAATATCATATGTTAGGAACACAATCGTTGGCAATCTGTTTAAACCAGAATTTGAGCTGGATACACAAAAAAGCTTCCAAGGAAAAGGACACTCAAAGACGTACAGCTATGCACCATGATCAACAAGCATCGATTTCGCTATGTCTACCCAAAGCTCATAAAAATTCCCGAATTAAACAGAAGACGTTCTTTAGGATTTTCCAAATCAAAGCTTCCATCTACACAGGATGCATTGTGATTATAAAGTTCTTCACCCACTCAGTTTCTCAGACATCACATTCAAAAGTTAGGATTCAGTCCCAATATCTTATAGCTTCGGGCATGACTTGCAGAACTTACACAATCAATTGACATTGGAAATGAAGATTCCGTTCCCTTTGATGTATCATCATAACGGTCATCCACAGGAGGAAAGACACAGCAAGAGCTTCTGAAGTCTACCTGAGCAAACTTTTCCATTCATCCATTTAGGTTCGACTAGCAACACGTGGATCTCTAATGCAATCTGAAGTCTATAACTCATTTTTTAACGATCCTATTTTTTTTTTCTTTTGGTCCCTAGAATAGAAAAAAACAGAAATTCATTTGATAATCTCAATTAATGTTTCTTATTCTCGGGAACAATTTTTAGAACAAGTATTTCTTTCTTTTCTTTTTCCTCCTCTTCTAACCAATCGCCGCCACCCATGACCGCTACCGGTCGTCACCGCCACCGAAAAAAGAAAAGAGGAGAAAAAGAAAAAAAAAATCTCAAAAAATTATTAACAAATTTAAAGAAGTTTTACGTCACAAAAAAGAAATTATGGATCGTACCAAACGCATTTATATTCTTTTTCTATTCCGAGTAGAGAATTTGTGCATTTACCAAATGCGTTATTTTACATAGAAATTATTCCAGAAAATAGATATAGAAAAGAACTATTTCTAGAAAAAATTTGTACTCGGGAACAAAAATGTTACCAAATGCATCATAAGTCTACGCATTTAGTTGAATGTTTGTGCAAAAATCGAACTCTCCTATGATGTCCCTCTGATCCTAGTAAAAGCAAGACAAAAACCTTGACTCTTCGTTCCTGTCTCTTGTAATTTTGGTGCGGTGGCTACATTGTGCTATGCTAATGGGCATGTTTGATGGTACAAAATGGCATGAGACATGCGACAATCCAAATCTCACGTGAGATCGAAGAGTCTGTCTGAGATGACTCGTAGATAAAGACCCACCCCAAAATGGCAACCTTATATAACACCCCAAAAGCTTACTTTCCATTAGACAAATACCTTACATAACGCCTCAATCAATGCTTTTATATCTTTCATTTTTGTCCTTGTTAGATGAATTTGTATAAAAAGTCCATGCGTCCAGATCAAAACCATTGTTGATTGCATGAAGAAGTATGCCATTTTATTTGCACAGCACTTAACAACATGTGGCTCTTACAGCCCAACCAGTTCGTTAGACAGAACTACAAAGTTTCAAATTCATCTTGATATTCTAAAGACACAACCCTACCATTTTGTGAGATGCACAGCTAGCATGCTCGGAGAAACATAGAAAAACAGTGGAAGACCCGAGAGATACTTCCACCAACTATTCATTTACATATAGTACAGAGAGGAAAACTATCATGAGCAGCCATGAGAAAGTTTACTCAATTCTGTCGGAACTTCAGCCGTATGGTTATTACCCCTGGCCTTATATCATCAAAGCGGTACCTGCACAAGTCAGGACAGTCATAAAAAAAATGATGTTCTGTAAAGTACACTGAATGAAAAAAGTTCAGAGAAGACATGTTCATGTTTATGCATATTATGTGCAGTCTACAAAGGTGGAGTTAGTTACCCCTCTTCATTAAGGAAACTTCTCACTGCTGTTGGTAGTGAAGCCTGCATTCGGCTATGGTTGCCTACACCTGCGGCAGCTATCAAATTAGAACTGTCTCATAGGAATAACGTTACCTACAGATTTGTAGTCACAAAACTTGAGTTCCAAATTCTAAAAGCGAAGAAATGTTGGTTGTGAGCCAGTCTTAAGGTTTTTCCTTTTTTGGTTGAAGTGGAGGGCAGGGATGTACAGCAGCAATGTTATTGATGAAGAAGGGTTACTTTATTGACTCTCAACGAGATCTCTAGGTCTTGTCTATGAAATTTCCAGGATGATCCCTTTTCAGCCACCCAGGTGGAAACTTAGGGGAATAAAGGGTTGATATTGCACACATTTATGACACTCAACAACAGATCCATCTTAATGGAGACTAGGCTTTCATCATTAGGTCCATGGTATGAATTCCTTACATTCAATTCTTGTCATTGCAACATCACAATTGCAGAAAAAACAGGTTTTTACAGATTCTATAAGAGGAACTTTGGTGTGATAAGCAGGAACAAAATATACGAGTTAGTAAAAGCATCAGCATCTATATAGAAACATGACCTGTCTATTTCAAGTTTACGTTCATGACATCTACATCTAATAACTAGTACCCGATACTTCATAAATTTACTAGGACACACCCAAGGACTGCACTTTAACCTTTCATTGATCATTGTATGCAATAATCATCCATTTCATTGTACATCTTATAATACAAACTCTAACAGAATTTCCCATGCAAAACTGCGCAGAAAGAAGGAAAAGATTTTCCTCTCAAATCATAAATGCAGCTAGAAAGGCACATGAGGATGGATTTCTTAATAGGAGGCAATGTACACAAGGATAGGTTACTTATAAAATCATACATAAATAGATTACTGTTCTACCAGACATAGGAGAAAAAAGGGCAAAGTACCCGTTATGACTTGCAATGATAAAGGTCTTTGTCCTGATTGTGGCTTATCCAGCTTCTCCTTGTCAACAGAAGTTAAACACTCAACGGATGAAGATTGAGCAACTCCATTCTTCTGATTTATCCTATGAAGTCTCTTTGGAGAAACTGATCGACTTGATGGCACCTGCAATTCAAGTTTTCGCAGACGTTCTTTCAAGGCTTGGACAGCTTCCGTTTTATGAAGACCATGCAAGTCCAATGTCCATATATCGTTGTTGCTATTCCTGATACTTAAGATGTCCTTGGCTGCACTGTCATTGAGTCTTTCAGCAACCAACCATTCCTCCTGAGCCTTTAGAGAGTGATGCTGTGCAGAAGAATGATCACCTCTTAAAAAGGCATTTTGTGCAGCCCTTGAATGCTGAGATGCTGATCTACGTAAAGCAAAAATTTCACCAAATCAAGACTACACCAGCAAACAATACGGGACTCCCCAACATTCTGTTAGAGAGGCAACACCATGACTCCTGAATACTTGCATTCTTGGGGTGTTAAAGCAGAAGGATCATAGAACTGTCAGAGCGGTCAATTCTCGCAACAGTTCAGCAGTTTGCCTCAGTTCGGTACCCAATATAGCTTAGTGAACACCTTGCGCAGGACTACAGATGCTCAAAATCTATTTTAATAAACAATTCATGCAAAATAATATAAAAGCTATACATGCCACTAAAATCATTAAAAGAAAATGAACCACAACGAGATCACATGTACAAAGTTTTGCAACAGAACCTTCTCTTTAGGAGAGATCACGGAAGTCCTCCTAGATTAGGCATTCCATGGCAGGCAAGACAGAGAGATCTGTACAAGTCAGATCCCCATTTTGCTTTCAGTAAGTGCTATCGTAAATCTTCTCAGGCTCTAATATTCTTTCCAGGATGGAACATCCTTTTCAGATTGGATGATTGAACCATCTTTCCTGGAGTCCTAACTACACAGGCAGATATTTGATGTGAAAATATGTTAACCACCAATAGAGTTCCATGCCAATTAGTGTGACAAATATTGGATGCCAAGATACCAAGTTCAAGTCTAACAAAATACTTGTAAGTTGAAGACAACAGTTAATTAATTGAGTATAAGAGTAGATGCACAAATTAAAGGAAGTAAGTAGAGTGAAATGTGCAAGTAATGAGGATTTAAGTACGGTGGTACCGGTACCTCAAAACGTGTATTGCATCCTTCCTGAACCTCAAGTAAACATCCTCCTCCTCTTCCTCCTCCCACTCCGGCTCAAGAGGCAAAGACTTCAAATGGTCCAAAATAGACCTTGTTCCAGTGGAATTATCATAAGTTTTTCCCACCAAAGATTGTTCATCAATCATATATTTGTTAACACTGTTAGAGTCATTGTTAAGAGTGTCAGTGCCATTAGCAACATTCACATTCTTCCCTGAAGAAAAATCTTTGTTCCCCGTTAACTCATCATGGGGAGAATCCCGAGAAGAAGTATTTTGTTTTTCCCCTTTGCATTCTTTATCTCCTTCAAAGAACCCAGCAGATTGCATACCTTCCAGCAAAGTCGAGGCCTTTACAAAATCATTGTCGAGAGATTCGACAATATTCACAATCAACTCGCTTTCAGCCCAAGAATGAAGTTCCATGAGCTTCTTAACTTCTGCTGTGCGGCTCTCTTGTACCGAATCCTTACAGGTACCTTGTACATTACTGGAATCATCAGAAAGCAGCTGTTTCTCTTCATTTCCATTGTGTGCCAAATGTGGAAAATCTACAGAAGACCGGAGAACTGCCGCAAAAGGCTTCTTACAAGAGTTATTGTTCCTGGCAAGATTCTGACAGGGATTTGGTGAGACAATTGCTCTTGATATTGGTGGGAAAGGATCAAGTTCAATTTCAGATTCAAGAGCATGTCCTTTTCGATGCTTTAGATCAAAGGCAGCCCAACCAGTAGATTTCCCCATGTTATGGGAAGTCTTCTTCGGCTGAGAGCTGGTCATCATGAGTAGCGCACTACCACAGAGAGATAAGTACAAGGCGACCAGCTGGATACTGTATGCTTCTGCTTTGATATGCCTTTATGCCGTTAACCCAAAAGTTTGCATCACACAAGTGTCCTAAAACTAATGAAAGTAACAAAGCAAGCACAGTAACAAACTTATAAGTCGAGATGAACCAGATTTCACCATTTAAGGAACACCGAAACAACAAAACAGTGCAAGTATATAGTTTGAGAAATCAGCAAGAAGAAGCAAGGCGTTCAGTTTCTTTATCAATGAAAATTAATGTTCTCAATAGCTACGAAAACTAATGTTCTCAAAAGCTACCGACTGCAGATGAAAGAAACTGCTCAACACTACCTAATGACGATCTCCATAATCCTCTCTTAATTGACCACTTCCCTTAACCATACATAAACATTTCCAAAAAAGAGTTCCTATATTCATGAGAGGAAGTCCATTTGGGAGAAAGAGAGAACGGAAGAATCTCACCATCCAACAATAAGCTGTAAAACAAGTATGCAGTAAACAACGACAAGATATCATCAAAAGATCGAACTGACGAAAAATCGCAGCAGATTAACACTAATACTAATCAGTACGTACAAGCAGTCTTCTGGCTTTTCCAAAGTTATAAGAGGTGCCCAGTACTCCCTTACTCATACCCTTTTTTCTCGCAACATCGCCGTACTTACTTCTCCAGGACTTGAAGGTCCTTTATTTCCGTTAAGAGCAAGCAGCTCGTTACGAACAGAGGCGTCACAGAGCAACAGAATAAAGCAAAAGAGAAACTAGGAATTCAGAGGAAAGCAATTAGGAGCAAAGAACGATTCTTTACCTAATCAAATTGAGGGGGCGGGGGAGGTGAACCGTAAGAGGAGTAACCGAGGTATGGATATGTGGAGAAAAGTAAGCGACGGCTGAAGCTTGAGAGATCCAATCACGGAAACATGGCGATTGAACACAGACGACGCACGGGTTGTCATAATCTGGAGACCGAGAAAAACCGGTGCTTCTGCGATCTGCATGCGAGAGAGAGAGAGAGGGAGATGAAGAAGTAGACGGTCTCCGATGTTATCTTCTTCAGGGAAAGACAGGATTCTGGTAGGACTCAACCTGTCGGTCTTAGCCGTTGACGGCCCGAACTTGTTCAGTGTTTGCAGAGGAAACGAAGTAACAGACAACCGATAAGTGCCCTAATTTATGAAATCCCACCCCTAAATGTCCACAAAAACGGCAAACATAGTAAGAAATCCAGTTTCGAAAAAGCAACTTTATATAATTAAAATTCATGAAATTGGGCTTTTGATTAATACAACTTAGATAAATCCCATATTATTCTTATATTTCATTATTAACGATTTTAGTTCTCGAAATATATACATGCATATTTTGCATTGTCAATTTTTTGTTAACATTTACCATTTATCTCAATCAACATTACTCAAACAAGTTTTGTATTCCCATTTATATTAGTACATCGCAATTATAATCCCTTATATTGAAAAATCATATATTGCGAGATGTAATATGTCAAAAATTTATTGTTGTGTTACTATTGCAACTACAATATTATAGATTGAAATTTTGCATGAGGACATGGGTCAAAGGACAATAATATCAACATGACCTATTCGATAATCTACGTAAGGGCAAATCAATTGTCACATAGACAACATCCCTTCTACCCTAATTTAACATCCTTACTGCTTACTGTTGGATTCCCGTGATGATAAGATGTGCAGAACTATTTATTTTTGTTGCAAACTTAAATGTAAGTTGCAGTATTTTCTACCATTATTTCGTCAAGAGATTTGTGCTTCTTTATTAGGAATTATGTGATTTCATCATAGCATGCTAAGGTCTCTTAAAAAAATGTAATCCACATTTAAATTAATTGTACTTACTGTTATTCCTAAGGCAAAATTGGCGAATTTCACAATCAAATTATAATGCATGTCCACATATTGTGATATTATGACTGAAGAAACCTTTAAAATAGAGAAAAAGGAAAGAAATATTTTTATTACGGACTTTGGATTTTTTAAGGAACAGAATGATCTGAAAATATAAAAAGGAACAAAAACTGACAATTTTTTTATTTTTTTATCACAGACAAGGAAAAGGAGAACAACTCTATTTACAATGACTGTTCTCCCGAAAATGTAATTTTATGAGTGAGAATGAGAATTCTCTTCCAAAACAAGCATTATAAAAACACGCCAATTCATCAAAATTTCTTTAGTCTGGATTTCCCCTCACTGCAAAAATTGCCACCGGGATACCATCGAACAAATTTCTGTTAATTAAAACATTAGAGAAACACGTCATGGATTGAGGAACTCTGGAAAAATTCTCAGGCAGAATTTACAAGCTTTGGTCTTCTAGTCTTCTGATCCAACTCCACTCGAAGACCAAGTTCTGCAATCTCTGGTGTATTAACAGTTCCCTGGAGCTCCAATTCAGCAACAGCTCGTTGGTTTTCGGTGTTTCCCTCGAACAAGTTTCTGACTGTCCAAATCCCCCATTCTCTCAAGAATGGGTTATCTTCATCTGCCGCGCACTGCTGCATAAGCAGAATAACCCCATCCTTGCATCTGACCTCGTCTTGCACGCTCCTCCTCCGGTACAAACAGTTGCCAATGACGGCAACAATGTCTCTTCGAAACCCTTTGTAAGGGCATCGTTTCAGTTGTTTAGAATCTAAATTCCCTTGGCGCTGACCGTGATTCATGGCTTTACTGATAATCGTGGGAGGCTCAAGTTCACGAAGCAAATTCAGAAGCAAATCCAATAGACCCGATGAGAGAAGTGTGCCTGTTGTGTCTTGTGCATTTTCCATGGGTCCTCCCAGTGCGCAAACATCTCTCAGCATCGCGAGTGTGTAACCAAGGACATCAATTGGAGAGGACCCTGTAGGGAGAGCTAACTTGCCCCTTTCGGAAAAATCAACAAGCCTGCTAGCTTTTCTGAACAATCCAAGAATGTATAATGCAAACTCGTTAGAGATGGTGACATCATTTAGTCGCTCATTTAGGATCTCTGATAGGATGCTAATGAGAAATGCCTGCTCTGGTGAAAATTCATCATAGCCCATTTGGACATCTTTGCTGTCATCAGCAGGAGCTACAGCTAGTTTGGCAAATAAAGTAGGTAAATGTGCTTCTTCTAAGCAGATGACTGAGAGAAGCAACTTAAACCATTCTTCTCGAAATCCAACTGTCAAATGAGAGAAAATGACATCATGTAACGAAAACAAGAATGCAATTAGGTTCAACCAAAGTGGGAGGAAAAGAACTTGAGAAAATGGCCTAAAGAGAAGCAACACGAAAATTGAACGTACCTATTGAAGCAGTCCGAGCAATTTCTGACACCAAAGACAAACCATGTTCTCCACACAGCTCTGCCAGGCGTACAGGGTTCCCATCTTGACAAGCATATAATATCATACACAAAGGATCAACTGTGTCTTGACTCCGAATTCTTGCAAGTTTAAGAAATTCTTGTGGAAAGAATTGAACCCAAATAGTTTGCTGATGTCTCTCTCCAGCTAATGAGACATTTGCCAGAGCCTGCAGAGCTATCCTGACAGCTCCACAGTCTAAGGCAGGAGTATCCATCACAGCCCTCAGGACAGTCGAAGTGATCCCAACTCCGTTCTTCTCAATGAAGGTATCCTGATTGACAACCTCTCCAGCGCATAGGTTTCTCAGAAGCTTTAGTGATGATTTCAGGAGTTCGGAATTCAAACATTCCAAGTGTCCTTGAATTAAATCAAGTATCATAGCGAGGACACTCTTTGAAGCGAGATCCGCACGCCCATCTGCAGTCCTTGATATTTTCGCAAGAACTTCTAAGGCGTCTATGAGACTCATGGATTTAGAAAAAGCAAACAAACGGTCAAGGATATCTTTTGGCAAAGACAACCCCGCATTCTCGTCCATTGAAGATTAATTATTCTTTTGACTGCACACAGAGAAAGCAGCTAATCAACTATGCAACATGTTAATTGTACAAAGAATATCGAAGACCAATTTCCATAGGGAATGAAGGTCCTCAAGCTGAAAACTTGTCCCCAAAGCATGCGCCAAAAAGAAAAAAAAAGAAAAAAAAAACCTCAGTATAATCCATCAATTCATTAACGAAATAAGGGATTCCACGCAATGAGCGCAAAATCCACCAGAACCTGATATCCGCAATCTTTCAAACACTTGGTGAGCACTAGCTGGAAGGACCAAAAGAGCCAGCGGAGTACCTGTCTGAATGCTCAACTTTGCCACAGAAGAAGTGCCGATGTGCTTGCGATCATACCCTTTTCCTATTCAAATGCTGATTGAGCTCTCCAAGGTAATTGCTGCCACACGAAACAAGCTGGACCCCGAATTTCCTCAAGAAAGCTGCGAATTACAAATCAAGGAGAACCAATTTATGAAGATAGAATTGAGGGGTTGCAACTGAAAGCAGAGGTGGGAACTAATTCGAACTTGCCTTCGCTGGCTGCTTCTCGGATTTTAGGAGGAGAGAGCTTCAAGAGGTTTCTGGGAGCTTCCTCAAACAATGATGCCCGCCGCCGCTCTCACAAAAAGTTCACAATTTTAAGGAGATGGTTTTTTTAAAGTTGTTTAATTTCTCAATCCGGTGTCATTCTGACCAAAAAAAAAAATCGAAATTTATTTTGTCCGCAACATCACAGTTTTTTTCTATACATATCAACATTTGACAATCCCCATCATGATTATTGGAGATTGATATAAAATAATTTCTTTCAATGATCATGCAATGTGTCCTTTAAATTGTTCTTATACATGCTAAAAGAAATCAACCCTTAGGATTTTAAGCAATTCGATGTAATTATAAAAACGTATGGAACAAAATGATATAAAAATAAACTTTAGATGATAGGATGGCATTGAAGACAATCATGAGAAATAAAAATGCGTATAAATCTTCGGATGTGAAGTGGAGGTGGAGGTTGAGCTCATTATGCTAAAGGAAGGAAGGCTGTCCGTACGAAAAATACCCAATCATGCCCAATCTTTTCTGCTAAAGTCTTCTGTTATCTAATTTTATTTATTTCTTAAAATAACACTATTTGTTTCCTTTTTGCTGCGGACTCGTAATGATCAAGTCTTCTGTTTTTTCCCTTCGACAAGGAATAAGAAATTAAATAATGGGACATTACATACATACATACATACTATATATATATATATATGTTGGAAAATATAAAGAAGAAAAAAGGAAAATTAATATCTCACCGAGAGCTCGCCGGAAAATTCCCTTTTTCCCTCTGCTTCTCAATGGAAAAGTGCGAGCTTTGCAATTTATACCGAATGAAGACACAGGTTCCGTCGACATCTTGATTTGCCCAATTCATGGATTGATGAAGACCACCAAGAATCAACTTTCGATGCAGAAGGGTTGAGGTGATTTTCTTTTCCTCGTTGTTTTCTTCTCCTTTTACTTGTTTCTGCTCGCGGTATATTCACGAATCCGAAAGCTTGGAACTTGCTTGCGTGCGTTGCTACGCTTGTACGTCGAGGGAAAAGGGCTGTTCATGCGATTGTAAATCATCAAAGAATATATTTCCTTTTGCTACTCGTCAGAGTTTCGTTACATGGGAGTCATGAAATTGAGAAAAGAATCTTAAATGCTTGAGTTGGTTGCTGCTACAAGTTTTATATGTCGCCCCGAGTCATGTTCATGCTCTGACAGTAAAGATTTTGGCACACTCAGATAATTTGGCGTTTCGTCTCGTTGCTGATGTGTTATGCTTGTCTCCGAATAAGATCGTTCATGCTTTTGATCCAGAGAGAGCCAGTTGCTTACTTTTGCAGTGGAAGGGGGGGTCCGGATTAATGTGAAATGCAGAGATTAGTTGAAGCATTTCTGCGAGGAAAAGCTGCACATTATTATTCTGTTCAAAGGAAAGCCTTGAATAAGCCTTCACTGTCATTCCTGGTCGCCATTTGGTGGCTGATTTTCACTTCATGCACTTACATCAATCTTGGCAATGCTCTTGGGGGTAAGCATATTTTCACATTGTTGCTGGTGATGCTCACGCAGACAAGAGTCTCTTGTTAGTCGAGCTCGTCTAACTTTATATGGTTAACATGGCTTTATGTCAAATATTTGATGCTTTGAGATTGGCATTTGGTTAAAAATTAAATTTGTTGAAGCAGGATTAGACACATCAGAGATTTCGGATGGTAAAGTTTGCTTGCCGGAATTTGGGCCAGGATCACTGAAGACATTTTCTTTGGTACCTGAAACTCATTGTGCTGTCATTTCTCATGATTTCTGTGGTAAGAGTGCTCATTGTGAAGGTGTTGGCTCAAATGTACCTGGCAATCAAATAGAGTCTAAACAAGAACATAGATATTTTGCTGCAAGTTCTGAAGAGCAGATTGAAGTTAAAAATTCTGGTGTCCAAAATGGTTTGGGCAAAGATGCACGAAAGGGTGATAGGGTGGTGCGTGATGAACCACCAAAACTCGATGAATTTAAACATAAGGCTATTAGTCCTAGAGAAAAGACTATGGGTGGCCAAACTGGAAGCATTGTGCATAGGGTTGAGCCAGGTGGGGCTGAGTATGATTATGCATCTGCCTCCAAGGGAGCTAAGGTCTTGACCTTCAACAAGGAGGCAAAGGGTGCATCTAACATTTTGGGCAAGGATATGGACAAGTATCTGATCAATCCATGTTCAGCTGAAGATAAATTTGTGATAATAGAACTCTCTGAAGAGACTTTAGTTTATACTGTTGAGATAGCCAACTTCGAGCACCATTCATCCAATGTGAAGGACTTCCAGGTACTGGGTAGTCTGGTTTATCCAACAAAGGCATGGGTCAATCTTGGCCAGTTCACTGCTAAAAATGTTAAACAATCTCAGAGATTTAGATTATCAGAGCCACAGTGGGTGCGATATCTCAAATTAGATTTACTTAGCCACTATGGTTCAGAGTTTTACTGTACTCTAAGCAATGTGAGAGTTTATGGCGTTGATGCTGTTGAGCGCATGCTAGAGGATTTGATCTCTGTCCAAGATGATCTGTTTACTTCAGACGAGTCAGGAGATGAGAAGTCGATCTTTTCCCAACCAGTGCCCTCTCAAATCGATGGGCTTCATCAGAATCAGTTTACAGAATCTGCCTCGGGAGCTGCACACGAAGATTCTAAGCAGAAGCTTGATGTTTCAAAGGGTAAGTCAGATGATCAAATTGGTGATACACAACCACAGCCAGTAGGAAGATTGCCTGGGGACAGCGTTCTTAAGATATTGATGCAAAAGGTGCGGTCACTGGATGTAAACTTATCCATTCTGGAGCGGTACTTGGAAGAGTTAAATTTTAAGTATAGGGATCTATTCAAAGAAATGGACAAAGAAATTGCTGAGAACGCCATGCTGTTGGAGAAGATAAGATCGGATATAACGGATCTTCTTGACAACAGGGGTGCAATTGTACGTATTATACCTGTTAGTGCTCTCTTGGAGTCATGTCGGAGGTGTGTGATTTTTGACATGGTTTCTGGGTTTTTTTTTCAGGTTAAAGATTTATCTGATTTGGTTCTGTGGAAGTCACTTGTTTCCACACAAATTAATATTCTGAATAGCAAAAATACAATTCTCAGGTAATTCTTAGTCTGAGACAAGCTTAATGATAATAGTCATGTTCTGCTGCATGTATCAAGCTTCTGTTTTGGCATTGTCACATGGGTTGGCATTGGTCTGCTTAAACGTGCGACCTTTCCTCCAATCGTCCATCTGCCATTGTTCCTGCATGGGGCTCTGTATACATCTTTTACTTTTTGTCAGTGTCTGCCTTTTTTAGCTGATTTAGGACTTCTGATTATCCTAGAATTTTGTTGTTCAATCATTGTGCTTAAATGTGATTCATTTTCATTTTTGTTCAGTATAAAGTTACATTATGCGAATATATACAAAAGTTTGTGATGATTTTACTAGGATTGTTATTTCACTAGCCATGCTGGTTAAGATGAATTGAGTAGATACTGTCTAAAAAGACAAAGGTGCAAAATTGGTTGGATGATGGATACTGATGCAAGCTATGGTTGGATGGGCAAGGCAATGTTGACATTCTTGGTCCATGTGCTGAAAATCCCAACCAACCAAAATTGTTTGCTCATAAAAACCATGTTCAGCACCAAGCTCTTAGTTTTTATAAAAATAATGCTTTTGTTTCGAATTTTAGCATCCCTTCACCCTGGATATAGTTTATGAAAGATGCAATTGTAGTGAGCCAACCATTACAAAATAGGTTATCTGTCTGATATACTCATTGAATTCACATATAGCCAATACTAGTGTATAGGATACTGCACAACTTATGAAACAAACAAGAAGTTGATGAAGATGATGTGGTATGTTACAAATTTTTGCATCATGTGAATGACATTTTGCTGTTTACTGATAATAGGATAAATGCTATTTGCAGATCAGAAATGGAAACAATCCTGGAGACTCAGGAACAAATGGAAAACAAGGGTATTCTTGTGCTTCTTCTAACCTTGATATGTGGTTTCTTATCAGCTCTTAAGATTATTGTAGATTTGACTGTAAATATGTTTAGTGGAAAGCAGAAATTTGTGATGTTTCCTCACTCTAGGTCGTCTTGGATTTTTTTGCTGTTGTATTGTGCCATTGTAGGAGTCATTCTTTTGTTGTGATTATGTTGAGATCCGTCTCACCTGAAGATTGATTCCTAGTGGATTGAAGATGGTGTGAATATTCTAGTTCTTGCCATGATTATTGTATCAATGGTTGAAGATTCCACTTGTAATTATATTTAAGGGATGGTCATTCTGATCGTGTTCGCAGTTCCTTCACATGACCAAACATATTGTCCAAATTGTTGATATCATGAGTTAGAGCCATCGCTTCACCTTAAAGTCCTTTCGTCTAAACTTTCCATGTCATAGAAAGAAATTTGATTGTCCAATTGATGATTCTGTTCTAGACTTTGATACAAAAAACGAATCCTCTCTATTTTTCTTTCTTGATTTGATGGATGAAAGGGTAATTCTTCCGGCACCTTGTTGTTTGGGGTGAGAAGTTGCGTACCTAACAATATTGAGAATTTGAAGAGACAGTTTTCAATTTAAGTCATCTGTTCCTTGTGACGCAGTTCCACTTGGAGGAGATTTGGCTGCACTGGTTTTAGGTGTATATATAGGTATAGAGAATTATATTTGATGAGAAATTTTTCTATTTTGATCAAGACAATTCATAGAGGATAATGGACCATCTCCACAGGAGTAATAGCGGCCAGGTGCATGTAAAACTTTGGGGGGTCTTCCTTGCTCCATGTCTTTCGATGAGCAGAGAAAGGCTTAGACTATCTAATCAACGCATCTCCTTTTGCCATTTAGATGAGCTATGTGAGTGGAAATCACCAGCTTTATGCCACCGTGGATTGGCAATTAATCCATTTGCCTGGAGATTAATTTCAGTTAACGGACATTGACATGAATTGGCGGTCCAACCAAACAAGCGTGAAAATTCCCCATGAGATACTTCCAGCAAGCAACTGAAACAAGTGAATGGTTAAACAGACCGTGCGCAGGAAAAGTCAGGTTATAAATGCAGCAGTTGAGTGCAATGAACACCCCAAAATTTAAAAATATCCACAGAAATTAAAGCCATCTCCAATATTAACCAAATGCTGTAGCACCAATATAAGGTGGCCAGTGGCCAGTGGCCAGGCATATAGAAGACGCAAATCCATTCATGAATGAAAGGAGCTTATATTGTCTATACAAAAGGAAAGAGAAATCAACTGTCAGGATACCATAGTTCCCAAAGAGATAAATGAAAAATAGGAGAAGAAAAAGAATAGGCTGGATTGGTTTATTTTCACTCACTCGAAACAAAATCAATTCTTCATTTGTGCAATAACAGTTTCACGGATAAAATTTATCCACACCTGAAAATGTACATATGACTGGATAAGGTGTCTCAACGGTGTGATCTGTATTCTGATTGCAAGACCAGCTTCCACTTCTGTTGCTATGTCACTCTTGTAATCCTGTTGGAAAACTCTCACTCATAGGAAACCGACGATCCTTCAACAAAAGTTCATTTCATCCCGATCTCAATCAACCACTACCAAAAAATGTTCATTCAAAATCTCTTGTGTGGCTTGACATGAGGATAAAGTCCCAGAATGTGCTCTGGCATGAAGTCATGACGCGTCAAAATTCCAACAATTGGAGGCCTCTGCAAAGATTAGAGAGATTACTGTGAGTTTTTGTTCATATAAGCAAAACACTAGCTGTTTGATATTTTGCAAAACCGGCAATAGAAAGAGAACAGCAAAAACTGGTGAGACATGGTTTTTAGCATGAGTGAAGAAAAGATAGCTTCACGATGGAGAAATGGCCACTTTGAGATGACAAGCACCTTGCCTGGTTAGAACTAAACAAAAGCAGTCACTTTCCAATTTCAGTAAGCAAGACTAAGATAATTGACCAACAGGCATAAAAATCCTAAATGTCATTTTTACATAGGAAAATCTGACAGGCCAAGCTTCGTGAGTTAAGATCCCTTAAACACTTAAGTAATTAGAAAAAAGAAGGGTCTATGGATCTTACCCCTTGACTCTTCGGTACCACACACATGTGCCTCAGACCAAGTTGACGAAAGAGTATGGCAGCTTTGGCAAGCGACATCGTCTCAACCACTGTGTACGGTGATGCATTTGTAATAGGGTGGAGATCAATGTACATTTCCAACTCTTCATCATCAAAATCTATTTCCTCCAACTTGATCCCCTTTCCAGACCCCGGCTTGGCAAAATCAAAAGCGGCATACTTTTGTAAGATGTCTTCTCCACTTATCACCCTTTCCCTCAAAAAATTCTTACCCTTGAGCAGCACCAGCAAATGAGACCTCAAAACAATTCCACAAAGTTCTGCAGACTCTGTGAAAGGGGGCTCATCTATCACAGGAAACCCATTATGGCCAGTAGTCGTTAAAGCATGCACTATGGTCCCTACTTTCTCAATGCCTGAGAACATAATTAATGGTCCAGTAACTACATCACGTGCAACCAATTGCCTCATATAAGGTTCTGCATGGGCCTCCATGTAAGGCAAGCCTTTAAGTTTCACTATTTGATCATAAACGCCTTTGTTGAAGCTATCCGCCACTGTTTTGGAGACAAGAAGAACCAGCATAACAAGGGGAAGAAGCAAGAGGTCGTTTGTGAGCTCAAGCAATATAACACAAAGTGAGACAGTCATTCTCATTGTGCCACCAGGAATGATGCAGCACCAAGGAGGGCATAGAGACCTGCGTCAAGTTGCGAGATAGATTCGAAAAATCTCCCAACAAGACGACCGTAACAGGCACCGGCAAGTATAACAGGAATAAAAAGACCAGAAGGAATGGCAATGCCATAAGTTATGATGCCAAGAACGTAGATGGCACCAAAGAAAATAAACAGACTGGAAATATTAAATTCTTTTTTGGTGCTAGTGCTGAACAGGTTGCGTATAGCATCGTCATTGGTATTCAGAAAGAGGGAAGCAAGATCATTGTAGTAGCCTGATGAGCACTGGAAACTCTCATAGTTGCCAGATTCTCCAACAGTTGGACAGCTCACTGACAGATCGGTAGGGCAGGCTTGGCACTCAGCAAGCCATGGAAGGCCAAAAGCACAGCACGAAGTCAAGAGGGCAATGGTGATAACAAGCAAGATCTTGAAAGAAGCACCCCGCCTGCAGTGGTCATAACACCGTATAGGATATTAAACATCACTTTTCTTGGAGAACCCTCTAGTCACTGTAGAATGCCTTACTGTACGAGAGAAAATGATCACTCTACATATCTAGGGAGCTAATACATAAGCAACGAAAACCAAACAAGTTAGATGAACATAAGCATTCTCTGTATTATAAAGCCCTCTAGTCACTGTTACTGAAAATGCCTTTCTGTAAAGAGAGAACTTTTACAGTATGTTCCTAGGGAGCTAATAAATAAGCAAACTAAACCAAACAAGTTAGATAGGACTTACTCATTAATGATGCTGTAAATTCGTAGGACCTTGTCTATAAGAAAATTGTAGAGGCTCCCCAAGAGGCCTCCAATAACTCCTAAGAGTATAACTGCTAGTATATCTGCACCAGAATATGTTGCCTGGGCTGAACTGACATCATACATTATAAGACCACCTTGGCCAAATAGGCCACATTTTCCTGTAGTACAATACTCAATGAAAGCTCGTAACACTATAGCAACCACTGCTGTTGTAAAAAACGTTCTCCAAAGGAGAGCACTTCGCCACCTGAACAAAGAACGAGAAGGACGCACATCAGAAACTTCCAGTAGTCACAGCTTAGACCATATGATGAAAGAATCAGCTCAATCTATCCCAAGATATAAAGTAATTCATGCAACGATAAGTTTTCTAGCTAACAGATGAGGGTGAGCCCTTACATTCCATGTTATCCATTCATCCAATTAGCAACCTAATCAAGTATATAATGATCAAACCAGGATTTCCTTCGCTCTCTCTCCCTTTTTTTTTGGGGGGGGGATTTTCAAGCCACGCTATAAAGAGTACATTTAAAAATCCAATCATGTACATTGTGCATCATGAATTCAACCAAATACTGAGATATGGTTAGCCAGTATAATTCTCTCAGTGTTAGCCACATGGCTGCATCTGTAAAGCTCGACACTTGGTTCAGTTGATGTGGAGACATGTAAAAGAAGAGCATTTTTGCAAAATGTGATACTCATATCTATATAGGATATTGGGAAGCGTTAGATGCAGTAGACTTTCAATCTATATAACAAGATAATATGGGTTGAATCATTGGAATGCCATCACATAAGATTCTCCAAACTGAATCCCCATAGGAGTATATTTAGAAGAAGCACCAAAAGAAAATGACAGATGAAAATTCCACTATGATCTTTAACGCAAAGTGTTTATCATCAAGTGCTTGTACTAAACATCACAAGATACCATTGACTAACAGGAACAATAATTTTACTTAAGGCACCTGCATGATAAAAATACTATAACAATATCATCAAAGAGTTCTACTATGCATGAATTTTTATGTTCCTGGTAAAAATGCCATGTAAATCTCACTAGAGCCTAGCCAAAAGAAAATCTCACTAACGTGTGTACTTGGAGAGAGAGAGAGAGAGAGAGAGAGAGAGAGAGAGAGAGAGACCATGAAGCTGCTTCTTCAAGGGCAAAGAGGACACCACCAACTGGAGCACGAAATGCAGCTGCCACACCAGCAGCAGCTCCACAAGTAATCAAATCTCGCCTATCTCGGTCATTTTTGAAGTATCTCAACCATTTCCAAGTCAAATGATATCTGCGGGAGCCCCCTTGTCCAAGTATAGAGGCTATACAAGCACCTGTATGCACCATAGGCCCTTCTTTACCAACGACAAATCCAGCAGAGACACCAAGGATGGAGCCAAATATCTGAAAAATTGTTAATTGGTGTCAAACTGGAGGATAGATAATTATAAAAAACAACATGGCGACAGAAAAATGCAGTGCAGTGCTTGTTACTAAACCATAATAAGGTGCATAATTTCCTGGCTACTCAAGATCACATAATAAGCTTGTGTTTGCTCTCTGACATGTGCAGTGAACCGGGGGGGAGGGTTCAAACTGATATGACAATGAGGAAGGACACACAGAAAGTTGTGGAAAGACTACTACATAGATACATTTTTCAAGAGAGTAAGTGACAAAGTGAAAAAGAAAAAATAAGCAAAGCACATTGATGTGTTCTGAGCAATCAGTATTCATTCTATAGCTTATTTTGGATATCAGGTATGAGAATCTGTTTCCACTCCTATCACTCTACTAGACACTGTAAAACCAGATGCATGATATTGTCTTCATTCTGATGCCAGACGAAAACATACTAGTTAAGACACGGAACAGCTAACAAAGAAAGACAGAAAATATATCATTAACAACGATCATATTTAGGATAAATCCATCTCGTTGCATTCACCTATTTGAAAAAGTCCAGTTTGGAATAAGCAGATGAAGACTTCTATTATGCAAGACAAGTATTACTTTTTAGTTCTTACCTTTACGAAAAGGGTACTAGGAGCTAAGATGGAATATGCATCGATGCCATTGAGGTAGGCTTTAACCTCAGGAATCCCAGAACCTGCAGCAGCTGGAGCAATGAGAGCACAAAGGGCACCGGCAGCTGTTGCCAACAACACATTACAACCAGCAAATGCAGCAAATGCCGCAAAATATCTGCACTGAAACCAGTATCACATCACACTTGGTAAAGGAGGGAGCAAACACACACAGTAAGGCACCAACACCTGCAAGCATCATAGAAATGCGCATTCAAACACAAGCATATGCACCCACGGAGAGAATTAGTCAGTCAGAGTAAAGAGATTCAAGCAAATTAATGCTACAAAAAAAATCTTACAACATATTAAAGCAGGTGGACCCAAGGTACAATGGTCAATGCAATTAGAGCCACCCAATTTTAAGAATGGAGTGGTACTAATGTAGGACAAGCACAACCAAGAAATAGGTCTATCATAGAATAATCAGTCACAGATATTACAATTTAAAGGCTGATCTTCTGAATATAATATTTGGTACATGGCATTTGTTTTGATCATGAACCTTAAACATTTTAAATGAGAGGAAAAAGAACCATTGAAAAACAGACAAAACAAGGTAAACATATATAATAAAAATCATAGAGCAGAGAGTAAACTAGGGCAGATACAGGCAGTGCAATTTTAGCTGGCTAATGCTAAACAATGTCGGATATCAGATGCACACCTCCATATGGATTATCTGGTATGTGGGCCCAACTCTGAGGAAACAATAACAGAGACTATAACAGGATTCTTGAAGTTCTTAAGAAGAGCATGTTTTGAGCTGAAAACCATGAGTATAGACTGCCAAGAGGAATATTAAGCAGTGGAATAAGATCGAATACTTTAGGATAGCGATTTTGGGCAACAAAAAAGCAAGATGTCCATTAACCAAGCATAATATAAGTATACTGAGATTATTCTTGAAGAAATGACAAAAGTGAGCCAGTAGGTTCCAAGCTATATGGAGGTGGCATGGGACTGAAGGCTCAACAGCCATCGCCATTTGAGCACAGGAACATATTAGCAAGGCTGATTACGAGTGGGTAAGGGCTGTGCACAAGTCTTGGTGGGACCAAGCATGGTGGAACTTCAAAAGTCAGGTGGTCTACTAATCTAGGATGGATAAGAATAAAACCAAAGCAATCAGAATACTGCACTATTTTGTAAGTTTGTACCTTGGAATTTAAAGCATACATATACAGAATCGACCACAAGCAAGATAAGTTTCCATTGTCAAAACAAGGACATAGTAGATTTAGGTAGCCAAATGGCCCACAAAGAAATGTCCACCCAATTTTTATCATGACTACATGTTTGGATACATGCTCAGAGAGTTGAGAAAGATGCGAACCCCACCCTGAGAAGAAAGAAAGAAAAACGAGAATAGAGATGCACGAAAAGAGCACAAGAAAAACATGCTCACCTCTGCTTAGACATGAGATCGGTAGTTAGTAGCAGCTTGTACCCAGCTATATTCTCGACTGCAATATTGTTGAAGAAGCCAACCAATCCAGTACCTAGACCTATGATAAGTGCAAAGGCCCATTTGAGCAGAATGTACTGAAATATTTGAATTTTCTTCCTTGACCTCCAGTCCTGCTTAAATAACTCATTTTCAACAATCCTGTCATTAGGAAAAAAGAGGAGCAATATAGCTGAGGAGTGGATTTCAGTATTTTGGAAACTCTGACAACCACATTTCCAACATTCATTGTGGGAAGCACAACATAAATGCGGCTTCTATTATCTCCCTCATACAAGAATAGAGTTTCACATACAGTTATAATCAATAATTGCAATCGTCATAAGTAGAGAAACAACATGGTGACCTCAAAAGTTCTTGGAACACAAGAATTCTCATGCACGCACATGCAAGGACACGGGAATAGGTAGTGTCACCATTCTCTCACTTGATGTTTTACTGTTTTCGTGCCTCCTGCCTTTCTAACATTCAATATTTGTCTGTGCATGTAATGTGTAAGGTAAGAGATGCAAGTCAATTTCTTGGGAGGCATTCATCAAAGCCTTCTACAATTGGACATTGCTGGAATGCAACGCAATAGGTTTCGAAGCGGTCCTTTTGAAAATTCAATTCCTCGCAAGTGCATGACAGAGATTTCAAAATGTGCTTCCAATGAAGATTTGTCTAGATCAAAAGCTTTCACAGAGTCTGAGCCTCGTTTTCTAAATCTACTATACCACCGATACAATTTAATCGAGCAGATTTGATCTGGCGTATATCGAGTATGTCACAGTCAAGCTTGAGCACAAGACAGGAGGTTCGATGAAGCTCGAGTAAAATCTTGAGCATGGAACTCCAGAGTTGACTCAAATTCAAGTAGCTAATTTTGTCAGTTCGACATATCTTTTTTACATCCCTAGAGGCAAGACACCTATCATAATCCGAACCAAGCAATCGGGTAATGTGAATGACCCAGAAAAGGACATGAATGAACACAACAGACATGCAAGCGCGGCGACAATGTATCAGGAGGAACAGCATACTCGTAGTCGAGGCTCTCGATGGGGCAAACGTTGGAGCCGACGATGGCAATCTGGGAGGTGGTATTGACCCTCTTGACGAGAAGAGGCTCCCTGAAGGTCATGTTCTTCTCCGATCTTCCGGACCAGTACCTCTCGATCTCCTTCCCATCCCGCAGTCCCTCGTTCTCAAGATCGCGCTCGTCTTCGCCATTGTTCGCATGGTTCTCCCGGTCCATAGTCCCCTCAAACCAATGCCCGGATTCTTTCTTTGGCAAAGCGTGCACCGACTAAAAGGCCTCCCTTTTATGACCGCGGCCTGCATGACCAAAATTGATTCAGCCACGAATGGGTTTTACGGATTTCGGCGAGGCGTGATCCGAATTTTCCAAATGAAGAAGACGTATCAAGAAGGATCCACTGCCATATCGGGAACGAAAGACCGGAACTTTACAATCAAGAGACGATCACGATCAGCAAAATTTGCTGAAATCACGCTCTACACGGACAGGGATCGACAAGACCAGACAAATAAGCAAGGAGGGAGGGGGGAGCGAGCATAACGAAAAACGGAACAAGAAAGCAAACAGGAAGGAAGGTCAGACGCGAGAGCAGCAACTGGGGAACCCACCTCGAGCACTTGATCAGATGATCGAGCAGTGGACGAGGCCGAGCAGAAAGCAACAACCAGTACCGGTGTACCGGTGTCTGGACATTCAGCGGACGGCCATCTGGGCACGCCAAGGTGGAGCTTGGTTTGACTGTCTGAAACTCTGCGTCAGGGCAACAGGAGCAAGCAAGCAAGCTGCCTCGTTTCTGCTACGGGGAGAAGAGAGAGAGAGAGAGAGAGAGAGAGAGAGAGAGAGATATGGTTATAAATGAGTCCACTGCATATTCATGGTGTTTCGTCAGAAGTTGATGCAGACTGCAGATGGACGGAAGAGAGAGAGGAGAGAGAATGGCAAGTGGCAACGGAAGCGTGGAGAGACGTGATTGGGATGCAGATGGTCGGAAAGCCCAATTTTTTAATTTAACAATTTCCGTTTTTCTTTTTTTTTCCTTTCCTTAAACATAACTTTTTTGGACATCCTAATCAAGATTACTTAATGAATCATGTTTAATGCCTCCCTACCCTATATTCTTAGCCGCATTCATGTGCTTGCTCAACTAAAAATATCGAGGTAAGATTGTGTAATTGTTGTTGATAGGACAATATTTGTTTCATTCCCCCAAATCGCACCTCCGGCTCATCCTCGGACTTCTTTTTTAACTGTCCAATTTAATTTGCGTGGAATTTTCAATCGAGACCATCTCCTCACTCAATCATTTGATACATGGGCATGCGAGAAATTGACTTTAGGAGTTTCCAGTCCTCAATAAAAAAGGAAATCTAAAGCGGTAGGTTAAGTATCAAATCAACGTCTTATTTAGTAGCATCCAAGGTCGAAAGAGACATGATTGGCAAAAACATTTTACAGTGATCGGCATTGCATCAATTAAGCCCTATTTGTTTAATTTGACTTGCTCTAAACAAATAATTTCATTGAAATTTTCTCCTTCTTAAAAGTTATAAATACGTTATTATAACTTAAAAACCATTAAATAAAACAATAAATTCATTTGCTTGGGTTTTTAGTGAGTGAAATGAAATATTGCCCTCTAAAAGGGGAAAAAGATCTAGACTTGTAAGTCTAATAGATGGAAGTATCATCATGGGATTAGCTTTGCAATTAGTAGACACTAAATAAGTCCTTGAAAGCAAAGGGGTTCCCTTGATTATAATTAAATGGGCACAGGAAAATAGATGGTTTTATAATTATTAAAAGGAAAAAAAAGAAATTGTCCAATGGTCTAGTTTGGAACCGCCGTACACACGAACAAGCAAATCACTTGGTAATCTCTCTATTTTTTTTTTTTTTTATTTTTATTTAGTTTGGATTTATCTAATTTCCAGATGGCACCGAAATCACCGGCCATATAGCTTTCCGGCTCCAACCAATGACATCGAGCCACGTGCGATCGAGGGGGGGGTTTGTGCTGTACTTTCAGGACACGAGCGGATGGGACGGGGGTTGGCAAATGGCTCCTCCATGGCAGCACGTCTCTTCTCCCGAGGGAGGGAGGGGAACGTGATCCTTCTGTCCTCTTTTCTATCCAGCACAACAAACACGAGATGCCATCATTGGCTCTCTCTGGGAATGAAAAAGGTTGAAACCTTTAATCGTTTATTCTCTCCCATCCTTTTTTAAGGCAAAGATGTCCGAAAACGTGACATAATCATAAGGCGAATTCCAACACAATTTTTGCGGCATTCGGAGGAGGAAGCAGCATGATTGGCCCTGAGGATCTTTGAATGAGAAGACCCGACCCTTTTTTTAGATCCCGTTCGAGGAAGGCCAGAAACCAAAGAGACGAGGAGGTGACTTTTGCACCTCGGAATGGAATGAATGATTCTCAAGAGTGTTATTGGCACATCAATGCTGAGCAAAGAGCGGATGGGATGGGATGGGATGGGATGGGGTTAATAATTAGGGCATCACGCATTTCATCATATATATATATAATGCTCTTTTTTGTCTTTTTGCTTTGGTGGGGAGAGCAATAATTGATAACCGGCCAAAAGGGCTGCTGTTTGCTTCTTACATAGCCCTGCATTATATATAATATTATTCCCCAACAGATGTCCAAAGTGAGTGAGAGAGAGAGTCATGCATAAAAACCCGCAAAGATTCTTTGGAGAAAACAGGAAATCACGATTTCTCATTTCCCAATATGAGAATAGACTTGTTAAAAATACATCATAAGTCTATTTCTTAACCTAGATATGATAGGATAATTTGTTATATTTAATAAATGAGTGTAAACATAATATGTGTGTTAAACAAATCATAAAATAATTTATATTGACTACAAAAAAATAGATCGAAATGAGTTAGATGAATCTATTTAATAAACCGGTCCATTTTCAATCAAATACAAATCAATACACCCGTTTGATGTTTCAATGTCGAAGTACATGAACTGTAGCACTCATACGAAGGAGGGAGAGAGAGAGAGATGTGCCAATTCATGACGTGAATATCCAGGGGGAGATGTCTACAAAAGGAAATAGAGAGGGAGTGGGGGGAGAGGTGGGGGCCACGAGCTGGTGCCGTGTGACGTGGGGTGGAGACAGGAACGATGGGAACCTCTAGTGTTGCCAGCTGCTGCCCCGCCCCGACACCGCCACATGAACGTGGGTCGCTCTCTCCTTATTTTGTCCACATGTTTCTCTCCTTACTTTATGCACCAGAGATTGAAAGCATCTCCTTTTTTTTTTCTCCCTATAGTCTGTCCTGACTCGGTTGCGTATCATCGTAGGACTTTCTCTTCGTGGATGGATGGATGGCATGGATCGAGATGATTTTCCACCAAAATTTAGGGCCTTCTTACTTTGGATTTCCATCTATCCTACTTCCTCGTTTATTATTTCATGAAAAAAAAAATGAGGTCACATTTATTTCGAGAAAATATTTTCTTCATTCTCCACCGATTAGATCGCTAAAAAAAAAATGAGTCCATGAAAAGCGTTTTCTTACTAAGATTGAAATCGAAAAATTATTCTTCAATATACGATTATATATCAGGATTTGACCCAAAAAGTCTGCATTTGGGCATGGAATCCCGAAGCTAGTTCCCATACCATTGGCAGTGAGGTTGAGTCTAATGATGTCCACCGAGGGTCGGGCCTAGGCCTCCAACACCCATGCCTAATGGTCTGATTTTTTCATGTGCAAAACACTAATGCCTAAATAATATATGAATATTTAGAAGAATTCCTTGTCAAGTAAGGGAAAAGAGCTATTGATCTCGAGAGTCGTTCTGACTTTTCCAAGTCGAGGAATTCCCATCATTCAAGCCTCTCCGGCGGCTTGTAAGCCAAACCCCTCAAAGAGAAAAAGTCATGTTTTGTTCAGTCAAATAAACAAAGTGATTAGAGGGCGGCAACGCAAGCTGCCATGGCTTTTGGTCAAAAGCAGCCATGGCTTTTACCCACTTGGGTTTCCGCCACGTAGCCGAGTTAAATCAGTGATCCCATATTAAAATATTCTTGATCGGTCATGATTTGCTGTTTATTACAATCCGAAGATGGATTACATAGATAATCGTACTACCCTTGTGGTCTTTCGATTTTATTACAAAGTTCAATCTTATGAGTTTTGGTAAGACAAAACCGTCCTCGACATGAGTGTGGCGAGATTAACATAATATCATTGTATTTCCGAAACTATGACTTATTCAATCAATTAATTTGATTTCTACAGTCACTCAATAAAAAAATTGTTCCTCTCTCACCCCCTCCCTATCTCTCTTTCTCTCTCCAAACCTTTCTTTATCTCTTCCATTTCTAGAAGGGAGGGATTTAACTTAGATCTCTCCCTCCCCTCCTAATTCATTTCCCCTTTATTTGCTTTTACTCTCCTGATCTAGTTTTAGATCTGGGAGTTTTGCTCTCCCAATGTCATATTTGCAAGCTTTTCTCTCTAATTTAATTTTAGATTTTGAAATTTTAATGAATAAGTAATTCGCCTTCAATTTCAACGGTGTTCACAACAATTTCAATGTTAAATCTATGCTCATTCATCGTGTTTTTATTCAAACCTTTAGCATCAAGCATTGACTACAAGGCTTGCTCTTATAGGCGTTAGATTTGAGTTTCTTAAAAGACAAGTTTGTGATTATCTCTATTAGTTATGCTCTAATAAAATGTCTTGCTCTCTGGTTTTTTTTATTTGTTTTGGAGCTCTATGGATTTATTTTGTTACCGTGACTTTTGAAGTTCTTTTTTATGCATCATTTTAATATTAAATGAATTTTTTTTTATGGAATTTCCTGGTAATATGTACTTCAAGTTCATGTGAGCTCTAAGTACTACTAAAACTCCACGTGCATTGATCCCTCTAAATGGAGAAAAATGGGGTTGGTAGGCAGGATCCGTGCGATGCACGAAGTCAATCCACCTACCCACTTGCATGCTTCCCGCTCACTCAAATCTCCACACATCAAATCAGAGGGAATATCAACTGATGTAAGCATGTGCCTGCCTCTCTGGAAAGGAGAAATAGATGGTCCCATGTATTAAGTCGAATTGAGGGATAAATCATTGACGCATTGCCATCCTCAGAATATGCTCACAAAGTAATAAGTGAAACAGGTCGACGGTTTGACCAAAAAAAAAAAAACAGGTCGACGGATAACTCGCTCTCCTCCTCCTCCTCCTAGGCGACCCTGCAAGATCGTTACCAAGCAAAGACGAGCACCTAACTGGAAAAGCACAGAGTGGATTCATAAGTCGGTCAGCTGCATATTTGCTGCATTCACATCTCATCTTTGCAGGCCATCGGAGTTCAATGACAAGTAAGTCACGGTTTCACACTCGTTTAAATGAAATGGTCTCATTTACAACAAGATGTAAGGAATGTACAAGAAAACAAGATGACCAGCTTATTTATTTGCCGCTGATTCAGAGGCACCAAAACTCAAAAGCAGTAATTCCTCCGGTCAGTGTGAGTATAACTCGTTCCCCATATCCAACGAATTTCAGAGTTTGTTAAGGAGCGGTGTCTAAAATCACAGGTAAAACCTATAGAACAAGTAGCAAAAATGTCTTCCCCGTTACTTGGAGCACATGCCACGCAATATATCAGTTAACAATATTGCTTTGCTCTGGCTTTCACCGACCTTCCATATCTTGAAATTAGGAGGAAAGTATTCCGGACTCCAACGCTTTAGCGATGCAAGTGAGAAAGGACCCCGGACTACGCCGTGGGGATCAACATAGTGCCATATCAAGCTTTCCAGGTTATAATCATGGCTCTGACTCTGGCAACTCCGAGGATCCTCATCCTCATCATCGCTGATCAAATCAATCACTACCTTAGGCGCTTGAACACTCTTACCCTTTGTTCCATGGAAGTCGTCATTCTCTACAACCACACGTCTTTCTTCCTTACTAATCTCTGTTATTGGCTGCTGTTCATATTCTTCTATTTTCTGAGTTGCACGAATTTTCTCATCCATCGTTCCCTGAAACCCTTGCTTCACCGCCTTACCAGGTCCTTCTTCATTTGTCTGATTTGCTACCACTTGTTTTTTGTATTCAAAAACATGTACACCATTCTGGTACCCTGCAAGTTACAACATAAAATATGGGGAACAGTTCTCACCATCTCAACATGGACAGATAATAATGGAAAAGACAAATTGACATGGCCGATGACTATCAGAAATCTGTTCCCTGCTCATCACAATGTTAACTGCAATCTGGAATTATTCTCATAAGCAAAGCAGCAGACAGGATGAGAGTATGTTGGCTCAAAACTGATTATTTGTCATTCGTTTATTAAAAAGTTTAGCAACTTGTATCAGGCAATTTAAGTGTCTTTATTCGAGGTGTTAGTGAAACTCCCATTCTGTTCTCAGCCTCTCCGATGCAAACAGAATAGATCCAATAGAGGTAATATATTTGCATAGAATTAGTCATTAATGGGAAGGAGACCTGAAAAATTTAATTCTCTGGGTTCCAATTTTCCTTATCTTTATTGCGCTCTACCAAGATTAATGGCAAAACTCACCCCAAATTCTCCTATTAATTCCCGAATAGAGCAAGAAGATTCTTCACCCCTTTTTATCAGGGATTCTCTTCTTTAAACAGGGGTAAGGAAAGGCATTCATGCAATAACCAGAAAAGTTCAACTGGGGGGAAGGGGGGGATGCTATTGATCATGTTTGATTGAGAAAGGCCCACCAGACTCAATCCTAGCAGGATGACTACTGCACTGGATGAGACAGAAAAGTACAAGATGCCAAGATGGCACATTTACCATATAATCAGACAACAAAGTCTTCCCACATCAACTTTATACCCCCAATATCATTGAGCTTCCACAAGTACATTTCTGAGCTTTTCAATTGTTCTACTTTTTCTCCAGTGACTTTAAGAAGATTCATTTCTTCTCTCTGGGTCTGTTCTCTCTAATTTAATCTTCACCTCAAGATATTTAAACAGGCAAAGACAAACCATAAAGCAAAATTCCATGAGTTGTTCTGAGGCTCACCAATTTGAATAGGGCTCTGACTAGAAGATATATGCGACAACAAACATAAACAAAGAAATTAGCAGGAAAAGTACAGGCAAAATAAAGATGGGTGGGTCAGCATAAGCCTCGATGGCTTTCATGGACAAAGTGAGAAGTTCCTGAACAGAAGCATGAAATTCAGCGACATTGTAGAGCTCAAGCCTTGAAGAGAAGGATGCTGATGTGCAAAGGTAGAGTAAAGGATGTTGAAATGAGAACAAATGAATTTAATTGGCAGCAGGAAAGAGAAAGCTAGGTGAAAATGCAATGCCCCTCAGGGGAGAGAGCTGTTTTGGGATGGGGGTTGATTTAAATCCATGGTTCGCCCAGGATGCACCCATTCGATAAGTCCATGCAGATGCCTGTCATTTAATAAAAAGTGCCCGTACATACCTTCCAAGTGGGAACTCCAAGGTATCTTAGTCACTGGTACAATATTGCTCATAGTAGCGCATTTAGCCTCCGGTGAACTTTCCATATGGAGCGATTTTGGTGATGTAGAGATTTCTTCTAAATCTTCTGGAGTATCTGTAGAATCAATTTCTATTCCATCTGCAATCACCTCGGGAATCTCACACAATAAACGCGATTGTTCTTCAGGAGTCTGGAGCAGCTTCCTCCTCTCCAAGTATTCAAACAATGTACAGAAAAAAATAAGTTAAGGAACTGATTGCTGGCTTGATGCCAAAAGGCAGGGGGGGTTTTTGGTTTGGGGGGAATAGAGGGAGTTAAGCATTCAACAATTTTCAGCCAGGGAAACCAAGATTCTAGATGCTGTCTCATTATGTCAGGTTATAAACGATAACATTGGACCGTGATATGGTAAGCCAATGTTCAACAAAGTAATGGCAATTTAATTGTAACAAAGCTTTAACTTCCAGTAGCTTCCATCATGTAACAGCAAGTGTGGAACCAAGTGACTGACTGAATGATCGGAATCATCAAAAAGACTCGTTCACATAAACACATTCTCTACCTGGCTCACTAACAGAAGCATAGCTTGGTCAGGTCAAGTGCACCATCAAATAACATGGCAAGTATTTAGTCTGAAACTAGTGGGTGACTGATACTCACCACCAAGTAAAGCCTCAAAATAACAAATTCCAGGTACATCCTCAGTGTGATAATGTATGCATTGGACAACAAATAGCCTTACTTTACTTTCAAGGGAACGAAAGCATGAAATTTGAAAAATAGGATGCCTTCACAGAACCATTCCATTGGATCAGATATGACTAATTATTGTTACAAATGTAGTGACAATTATTTCACTGGACTATCACCAACAATAATGCCTCATGTCAAAAGTAACTAGTTGCGTTCTGTTAACACAGGTCTTTCTTACAGTAGGCCAAGACTCCAGGGATGCCTTGCCACTAAATAATTCCCAATTAGATCCTGTTTTGCTATCGTTAAATGATAACTAAGTTCTAGATCAATTCATTGGGCAAAAAAAAATAAAAAAAATCGAGATCAATCCAGTTGTAACTAATTCCCAGTCCTTCTATCATTACAAATCCGTCAATCACAATGCAGAACATTTGGGCATGCTTGGACGTTATAAATTTATGTTACGTTTTATATAGCCCAGAATGTAGGAAACAATAAGTAATAGTAACTATACAATCCTAGAACTAGAAGAAAATGTGGTTAAAAATACATGGGAATTATCCTCAAAGTATACTAAAGCCAGAGCTCATTCACCACCAAGATCACAGAGAGGATCAGAGGACAACATGGAAGGCAAATGATTGGAATAAACATGATCACATAATTCAAATGTTAACACCTTAATTTGTAGGGTCAAATAATTCATATGACTTGGCCAATTAAAACAACCAGTTCCTAGATTGGAGCTTGTCATAAAACGATGCAGGTCTCAAGTTTGCGGGTCTCAACATATATGTTATATGATGAACCCCACCCCCGCCCCCAGAAAATAAAAAAGCAATATAGCAGCATCAGGTAATGTGCTGCTCACTTTGAGCTGATCTAAGTTAGCAATCCAACTGAATGATATTATTGAAGAATCCTCATCTTGTGCATTTTTTCAACTTCACATCAGTGCGATGGCCAACACCTATTATACAAGCAAAATTTCCAGCACAGGCAAAAGGATATTCTTTGCGCCAGCCCTTCTCATTGGCTCGTTCAATACGACTCTCCAGCAAAGCAAGTTCCCTTGGAAGCCACTTGAAAGGAAAAGGCATGAGAAAGAAGAAAGGTCAGTCAAAGATTAATCCAGATGCCAGGAATATCAAAACAAATATGCAATCATTGATGGGAAAAAAATTGTTCTACAGGGCAAACATGAGAACGCAGGCTTATGTAAAGCCAAACAATGCGACTTATTTACAGCCATGTAGTGTGATGACCTAGCCCGACCCATATGAGGTATTGCCCCCATTGGCCAATCATGTACTGAGCATCAATGTTTTGTCAACTAAAGGCACGTCGTCAGGTTGGGTCCACCTCCAATATATAAAGGTCAGCAACACTTCCCCCTTTCCCAATTGGTATTTGGTTCATTCTATCCCCTTCACCAACCTACAGGCCTTTAGAAGCAGCACCATACCTGAGCCTTCTGGTTCCAGGGCTCCAGTGATCACTCCCCTACCAAATCGTAAAGAGTAGACTCCCATTGAAGTCCACCACTCTCTTCTACTCAACTCCATTTGTTTGTATATTCATACAACTGAGGCTACTATACTGATCTAAATGAAATTGTCAAATTTTCTTGGTACTCATCTCTTAATCCATTCTATTCAAGCATCAACATATTGGATTTAACGCCACATACATCAAAAAACTCTTCTAACCCACATTAAGCAAGAAGTGGTTTTCACCATTTTCTCAAGGTACTATTAGGAGTGTTGACCAGAACCAGAAACAAATCCTGTGATGTCGTATGGGGTTTCCCATCATGGAAACTAGCAGTGCATGCATTTGCAAGAAAAGTAATACAAAGATAAATGCTGCTAATATGACTCTGCAACGCCGGCTGCTCAATTTAGAATTCAGACTGTAATATGGCAGACAAGATCTTACATGCTTTGTTATATCCTCATGTAGTGTTCGAGCTCTCTCTTCGAATTCTACCTACCAAAAACAAAGTGCAAATTAGCCCCAAAAAAAATAGAGCAAAAACCATAAGTGAAAAATTCAACATTCAGGTTCCACAAGTTTAATGCTTTAATCTTGAAAGAATTTATTTTCTAATAAATGACTACATGAGTGGCATTATTGATGGTTAACATACAAAAGGCATTCCTTTTGGGAAATAACAAATTCAAAGCAACTGACAAGCACTGACAATTGCAATAACTAAAAGAGGGCCACATATCAACAGTAAGCCAGAAGCAATTGCAAGAGATCGCTACATAACTGGGTTAGTTTCACAAAAGCAGGCAGCAAAGAACCTTTCCTTTCAGTCCAAGTGGAAGGCCAGTATGATCAGCTATGGGTGCAGCCTATCCACAGTTAATAATCTCTTCTAAGTGTTCAGATGTCCAAGTAAGAAGGTGCTACACTTCCCTAGGAGCTGTAATTTAAAAAAAGGCCACCACTGCCTCAGGCCTATTACGAAATATAAACATAAACAAGCAACTACTGCAATACAAAACTAATTTTATGACACTAAAAGGGCGTAGAAATATGATGTTCTGATCATTTATTGAAGATTGATAGTTTGTAACAAGAAAAACTTACTACAGTTGGCCTCTTGAGTAAACCATCTTTCACTCTCTGACGCAAATCTTCACATTCTTCCTGGAGAAACATTAGAAAGAGAAATTATGGGCATGGTACCACGGTTTGGAAGAATCTTCAGAAAAGCTTTGTATTCAAGCAACAAGAAGTCATTGAGAATCTTTCAAGAAGCATGAAACAGGAATGTAGACAAAACTGTGTCTTGACTCTAGAGCCACATCATGACTTGATCATTTCCATTCGCTGAGGACAAGAAGCTGTATAGTCATCTAAAGCAACCATGCAATCAAAAGACCTTTATAGTCATTATCCAGTGTACTTGGTTATGACCATGAGCATGCCAAAGCTGGTGAAAACTTCTGAGAAAGTGCACAGGTAAGTCATTCAAGTACCTCCGGAGATAATTGACAGCAGGATCGCTTTAATTAATCTCGCAAAACTAGTCGCCATGCGAGCATAGTCTCCCCATTAATCAACATCTTAGCTAGAAAACCGCATTTGACCTGGATGACATAATGGGATTCAGGCAATTCCCCCATGCCTAGTCTATTTTATACACCTATAAGTTAGTCATACAACTTTCTCTTTTCATGGCCCACCAATCGACCAGTTATGCAACCTCAAAATGGTTTTGAGCTGGAAACTTGGAAGAGGCTTATCATTTCTTACCATAGGAAGAATATCGTAATGTTAAATATTCTACAGAAGTCTGTGAAGTAACACTCAAGTTAAAAATTGCCAAAATTGATAACTTTTACATAGCGGTCCTGCTCTAAGTTGCCTATTACGGAAGCAGCTTGGGAAGCAAAAGCCTGCTGTGAATTCATCTCCTCGAGCAACGTAATAAAAAACTCCAAAAAGAGAACTTTTGGTAGTTCTATTGCATGATCAAAAGGGAAGGAGAATCAATCAGTATCTTATTTAACACTCTGATTTTCCCCAACAACTTTGGAAACTGGCCTTTAATTACCAAAACTAATTGATTTATGCCTAGAACCTGCGATAAATTTGCTTTGAAGGGGCCATCTATTGCAATCTGCTGAGAGCTTTTTCAAAAAGAGATGCACATTCCCTTTTTTTTCCACCTTAAAGACAGTGTAAGTGCTTAAAAACCATCAAAGTCTCCTTTACTTTGACTGTACCAAGCCTACTCGAGTCAGGCAATGGTTTCAATCAAAAGAAAATACAGCAAGCATCTGCCAATTACCTCGGTGAAGTTCTCATCAGAAAGCATGGAAATGGGAATGTCCTTAAACAACCCAGCTACTTGAAGGAGGACTTGAGTGCTCATATCTGTTGATCCTGTGGCCCCTTTCACACCTAAATAAGTAGAAATAAATGGCATCGGTTTTCAAATATTTATGAGGAAGCTGCCTCAACACCCGTAAACCCGTCATCTCACTCCATTTCACACTAGATTCGAACAAGCATGACCCAATTGCCAGTTAGATTACTACAAATTTCCAGAGTTTCAGAATTGGGGCAATACAAGATAAAGATCATGCAAGGAATTGCTATAACATGAAGCATTGCACTGAGGAAGCTATCACCCCAGGCCACCACCTCATAGAGGAAATGCTGTCAAAGGATAGAAGATAGAATGAGCAATCCATTTCTAAACAGCATAAATAACTTTGGGTGTGTTTGTTTCACGGGAAATTTCACGATAAAGCAAAATGCTTTTCACGTAAAGCATTTCTAAAGGAGAAGGTTAGTTTTCATCTATGGGTGGTACGCTTGAAAAACAAATAGAACTCCTTCTATCTTAAGATATAAGTAGCTACTTAGATTTTATGGAAAGATACTTGTTATGCCTGGAAAAATAATTTCCTCTATCTTGAGCCGAGAATTCATTTTCCTAACTCTAGGTGTGGGAGTTCTCATTGACCGCAACATCTTTCCATTGAATAACCATTTTCAACAAACCATACACATGAAAGTCCAAAAAACTAATTGTCGGAAAGCTCTTTTAGGGAAACAAAAACACCCTTTATTTTCCCTTTTCCATTCCCATTGTCGACTCGTAATTACTTTGCATAAGAGCAACTGTCAGAAGTAATGTGGAACAGCAAGGTTCACCTCAACTTCAGTAAAACTAAGTGAACAAACAATCCACAGACAGAAATTTTGACAGTTCTTTCAAAGAATACAGTCCTTCCCAACAATACGACAGGTCTCAAAGTGACTTAACAAAATAAACAGCCAGAGCTTGAGAAAAAAAAACAGCAGCAATCACCCAAGCAGCTTCTACCATTGCCCAAAAGCTAATGACTACAGCAAATCACCTGTCACTTGCAGAAGTTGATAAGAATTTTTCTGAAGGTAGTCATTGGGATCTGATTTTACCCTCACAAAGCTTCCGACCACTTTGCCTTCAAAGCTAATAGAATCTTTGCAGAGAAGCTGAACTAAGCTCCTTTTCAAGTAGATGAGTTTGATGTTGTCAGGAACTAAAGCAGCGAAACAACTTTCTGAACTTTCGAGCACTTTTCTCTTCTTCGGTGTTTTTCTCTGAGGAAGTGAAGGCTTAGGCGTTAAGTCCTCATCCCCGGAACTGAAGAGAAAATCGTCATCCGACTGCTCTAGGTTGTCTGCATAATGTGCTTCGAGCAGATCATGGATTTGAAGCCTGCTAATAGATTTCCTTCCAAAAAGAGAGCGAAGCCTTTCATCACAAACAACTCTCTTCTTCTTATGTGGATGCATGAGCTTATTGTCATTGATATAGCTGGTTATAACCGCTGCTACATCATGTTGAGGGATCTGTTGGTTGGTATCTTTACCGATAGACTTAAGAAACTCGACGAGCTGTCTCGACCCCCAGCCAACAAACTCCTTTTTCCTGTGTTGGTACTTCCTCTTTTGTGGCGCAGGAGCATGAATTGGCTCATCACACTCTTCCACCCACACAAAAGGCTCTGTTTCTACTCTGCTGTCCATCCTCAAGGTATGATTGAATTCAAAGGGTCACATTTCTACAGTCACCATTATCCTCTCCAAAGAAGAATTCTGTACGCACACAATAGTTTGCCAACGTCACAAAAATCCCAGCAAAAGGGTCGAGCTTGTGAAACAAGCTAACACTGGGGTGAACAAGACAAACCATGCAACGTATAGGATAACCAAGAAACCTGAAACCTCAAGTCCTCTATCTACAGAAAACAATGACAAAACAGATAAAATTTGCCATGTGCCCTAAAAAACGACCAAGCAGTGAAACTATTAAAACCAAAGCCCCCCTCCCTCCCTCCTCCCAAAAAAAAAAAAAAAAAAAAAACAGGAATACAGAACCCAAAAAAAGAGAGTTGGAGAATGGTCAAGCGAAAAAGAAAAAAAAAGAATCAACCGTTATGCCCTGAGATGCTTGTCGATTCACATGCTACAACATAGTCGTACACAAAAACGCCGTCTGGCAGTATGAAAAAGCAGCTAAAAGTTCCTTATTTCCAATATCTCAAGAACAAGAATTCACTCCCCGGGGGTGGGGGGGAGGGCGGCACCTTGAAAAATGAGGGGAGAAAAGATGAAGCTACTGCAGGACGAGAATCGAAATGGCAGGAATAAACGAAGAAGAAAAAGGAAAATAACACGGGCGCGCCCAAAAAGGGAAAAAGAGAGGAAGAACGGCATGCAGCAGCAACCACATCATTCGAGTATCGTCCCATTGATTGACAATTAGGGGAACTAATCCATATCCGCTACGCCGCAGCGGATTGCACTGCCCCGAAGGGCGCATCCAGCCGTTCCCGTACCCACTCCATATTCGGACGAAAAAGGAAACCAAAGCACCACCAAGAGTCGAAAAAGAATCGGCGGGGACACCCGCGAAAGCATCATTACCCGAGAGACACCGGCTCGAGAGAAGGAAGGAAGGCGCCGCCGTCAATCAACGGCTCTCCCTCAGTCACTGTTCCCAGGAAGACGAGGAGGAGAGAGACGCGCGCGCCTCTCTCTCTCGCTCTCTCTCGCGCTATGTCGGAGTGGCGCAGTGCACGACTGGTCGCGTTGTGTTTGTCGAAATGACAGGAGCTGCGCTCAAGCATTGCCGACGGCGACGTCACGCCTGACAACGCCTGCGACGCTGTCGTTTTTGCCTCATTCCCTTCATTTCCTTTTTTTCATTTTTTTCCGGAGCCGTAAAAACCAGTGATTGGGTCATCGCTTCTGAATTCCTTCTTTTCGGAGAATCATAGGTTACGCACCGTTGGTTTGACCGTTCGAAACGATTCCAACTACCACCTGAGAAATTTCCCCCCTTTTTCCTTTCTTAATTTATATTTGTATTTTACTTCTAGTAAGATAATTTGGTTGGTCGAAACTAATCGAACAGAGGAACAAGTCATTGGGAATGATTCACATTTGAAAATTCGTTAATTTAATGGTCACTACGACATCATCATTTATTTAGTTGTCACCTTTGTTATACAAGTGTTCATTCTTTTATATCAATTTTTTTGTTTGGTCAATATCCCATTTTTTCCTCACTCATTTATTTTCGCTTCTTGCATTAGTAGCAACACGATTACATATGACAATCCTCATTCAAGTCATCAAGCACCGCCAAGAATGGAATGGATAACCAAATGGAGGCAATATGGAGATAAATTAATTCAAAATGATGTTGCAAGTCATTATTGGATATTCGAAACGAGTAAGTATATTCAATAATCCTATCCAAATTCATCATATAACTCCAAAAATTAGCTTTACAGTTAATCTTAGATTCTCTCACACCATTATTGGTGGATGTAAATGGAAATGAAAAATGCATAAACGGTCTCAAATCCCACGGAAACATATTTACTAAAAGCATGTGCCTGTTTAGAACTTGATCTGTGCTAGACTCCCCAGCAGTAAAGCCTAAGCCCATTAAACTGGGGGCCAAGAAGATCAAGCCCGTCCAATTCCCAAAGCCAAACGTTTGAGATTGGTTCTCCTAAACCGCAAGGACAACACGACATCCAATTTAGAACAAGGAACGCATATACAAAGACAAACCGTGTCCGAAAACCACAAGAATAAAAGCCAGGAAAATCATCAACATGTACACACTTTAAATTTAGTATCTACTCATCCATCTTTACTTAAAACAATTATCGCCTGTATACTCTTTGAACCCGAGTCTCTGGCCACGTAATACGTCACACCACTTGCGTCGCGCCACTAGATGGCATGGGGTGCGTGGCGTCATTTAATACGAACCCGTGCTGGGTCGAGTCGTACTTCTCCCCGTCCCCCCACAGCGCATAGGCCTCCTCCCCGTGCACCGCGTCGTCCCCGATCAGCAGCTCCTCCTCCGGCATCCGGAGCGGCGTCAGAAACCCTATCGCCACGCACACGACCGACGTGACCACCACGTTCCACCCTATGATGAAGGCCCCGCCCGCCAGCTGCTTCAGGATCTGGACCCCGCCAGAGCCCCCATAGACGCCCCCCCTCGAGTTGGGGTCGGGGAGGAAGAGGGCACAGAGCTGCGGCTCGGCGAAGAAGCCCGTGAGGATGCCGCCAAGGTAGCCGGCCACGGCGTGGGTGTGGAAGACGCCAAGTGTGTCGTCGATCTTCTGGAGCAGGGTCCACCTCTTGTGCACGATCATCATGGTGAACCACGGGACGCTCCCGGACAAGATCCCCATGACGATGGCCGCCCATCCTTGGACGAGACCTGCACAGATGGCCATGTCGGTAGCAAGGAATCCAATACAACGTTGTTGTTACAACAACATCATCTTATGGGGAAAAGTCGAAAGGTCAAAATCGTCCAATTTCACTTCTCTCGAAGCCTTAAAAAACTAAATGATGGGGAGGTACCATTTTCAAAGGTGGGGCTTATCTCGTGACCCACAAAAGTTGACTAGTACAGAGTCACGAGGAGTCAAGAATGATAGATTATCTCCCCATTTCTTATCTTGTAGAGACTTCGGTGACTATGAACATGGGAATATTTATAGTTTCCTGTTAAAAATTTGATGTGAATATATAAGGATGTCCTTGGCTAAATTGGGCTATTCGCCGTGCGGTGCCGTACCGTACCTGCAGCGGGGGTGATGCAAACGAGGCCGGTGATCATGCCCTGGACGGCTCCGATGACGGATGGCTTCTTGAAGAAGATGACGTCGAGCCACGTCCACACCAGGAGGCTCGTCGCTGCGCATACGTTGGTGTTGAGCACGGCCATCGACGAGTCTATGTTCGCGGAGTAAGGGTCTCCCCCGTTGAACCCCGCCCAACCCATCCACAGCAGCCCCGCCCCGGCCAACATGAGCAGCACGTTGTTCGGAGGGAATCTCTCCCTATCGTTGGTCGATCTCGGTCCCACCTTCCATATACAATAAAATCAACATTTCGCGTAATAATGGATGCTTAGAGAATATGATTTTATTTATTGATTATTGCCATATAAGTCAAAAAGATGAGTGTGAATATGTGGGTGTGCATGTTCAGACTTGAGACTTTCTAGAATTGCTGCTCCACCAAAGACTAACAAGCCAAGTTCATCTCTCTTGCACCGTGCGTGAAGAAGATAATGATAAAGAAAGGCCCAATATATGGTCATAAATTAAAACGAATATATATTGGCAAGATATTTAGGGATTTGATAAATCTGTGGAAGTACCCAGTAAGCCGCGGTCAAGCCGGCGATGCCGGAGGAGAGGTGGATGACGTAGCCACCGGAGTAGTCCATGACGCCCCACTGGAACAAGAAGCCGCCACCCCACAAGCTGAACGCGCCCACCGTGTAAGACAACGTCAGCCAGAGCGGCACGAACATCATCCACGCCCTAATGTTCATCCTCCCCAGCACCGACCCTGCCAGGAGGATCAGCGTGATGGCGGCAAACACGCATTGGAACCACACCATCGACGCCATCGGGTAGAGGGGAGTCGCATTGGCCGTCTCGACTGTGCCGTTCTTGTACTTGTGTGTCGTTGCAGTCAAGTTGGCCTGCTCAATCAAGAACTTCTGGCCAAGGGCGGGGCCGGCCTTGCCCCAAAAGGGGAGGAGCTTGTTGCCGAAAGACATCTTGTAGGCCCAGGTGACCCAGCAGAGGATGACGGCGGCAAAGGCGTAGAGGGCCATGAAGGCGGAGTTGACTGCCCACTTCTTCTTGACGATGCTACCGTAAAGGATAACGAGACCAGGCACGCTCTGGAGGCCGACGAGCGTGGCCGACACCATCTGCCATGCGTTGTCGCCCTTGTTCAGCCAGTCAGGCACCGCGGGCGAAGTGTTCTGGTAGGCGACCGGCACAGGGTTCGGCGGAGAAGCAGGCGTTGCCATTATCAATCTTGATTGGTTGACACTACGTGATGATCAAGGAGGTGTCACTGCAGATCTCTCCCTCTGGCTAATATCCGTGTCTATGGATGTATGGATGCAAAAGAGAGGGGATGGGGATTGATATAAAGAAGAAGGGGGAGGAGATGGTAGGCGTGTGGAGTGGAGGAGATACCCAGAATTCAGTGAGAGAACAAGGAAGGAAAGAGAGAGAGAGAGAGGAGGAAGATTCGCTTCAGATGCAGTGCATCTTTGACCACCCAACATCATCATCATCTTATGCTTGCTATGTAATCAAACTTATTAAGAAAATTATGTGGTGACTTCGTGGGTTAAGGAGAGAGAGAGAGAGGCAATATGAAGACAGCAGCTGAATCAGAATTAGAATTTAGACCAACTGTGGGATTCAGTATCTCTCTTTCTTTCTTTATCTTTTGGAAATATGAGGAGAGCGTTGAATATTCTGCTGCCCTCGTAGATCCCTCGGGACACGCCCACCGTCGCATGCTGGCCATGTTCCTTGTCATAAAATCCCCCCAAAAAGGACCATGATTTCTATACACATAGTACCCTCCATTAATGCTGCAATGTAGTACCAGGAAAAAGCAAGACTTCGTTAAGAGGGTAATCTGAATTCTGATTTTATTTTCATTTTAATTTTATTTGGAGCGTACGATGAGGGGGAGCCCATTCCACGTGAATCCTTCCTAACCGTCGATGAGACTTAGAAACCCTACTTGAGTCAATCATGGATCATATTTTAAGGACATCATAGGGGATGGCCTAGACCCTAAGGGCAAGCAATGTGGCCGAAATGGTAGGAGAGGCTATGCTGGCAAGGGAATTGTGACCCAAAAATGAGCGAGGTTAAAAGCACATGTCTCCAACCCTACATCATTTAGGGGAGAGTTTTGGACTAGTTTATAAAACTTAAATTCTCTATTTTATGTAACTTGTTTTAAAGCCATAAGGGCCAAAGGCTCAAAGGAAACAATATTACACAATTATAACTTTCGGGTTCTTACAAATGATATAAAAGCCGACTCTCAATGGCATGTGGGGCCACAATAAGGGCGTTGTGGGCAACGTGGCCGAGACAGTAAGGGAGGTTCCTGTGACCCAAAAAAGGGCAAGGCTAAGAGCTCATGTTTTCTGTCCCACGTTGCTTAGGAAGAGTTCTGGGTTAGTTTATAAGACTACATGCCTTATGTCCTACATCCCATTTATAATGTTTGAGTTCTCTACTCTATGGTGACTCTGACCCAAAAGTAGACAAGGTTAAAAGCACACATCTCTTGTTCCACATCGTTTAAGGGGAAATCTTAAGCCAATCCCACATCGCTTAAAGGAGAGTTGTAAACCGCATTGCTTAAGTGGAGTCCTATGACCCATTTATAACATTTGAGTTCTTTACTCTACGGTGACTCTGAACCAAAAGTGGACAAGGTTAAAAGCAGTCCCACATCGTTTAGGGGGAAATCCTAAGCTAGTCCTACATCGCTTAAGGGAGATTTGTAAACCAATTTATAAGGCTTGGGTTATCTACTCGGTGTAACGCGTTTTAAAATTGTGATAGCACATGTCTCCTATCCCATATTACTTAGGGGAATCATGGGCCAGTTTATAAAGTTTGAGTTTTCAACTCTGCGGCAACTATGACCCAAAAGTGAGTGAGGCTAAAAACACATATTTCTTGTCCCATATCATTTGGGGGAAGTCACATGCCAGTTTATAAGACTTGAGAGAGAGACAATATTACAAGTAGGTGAGGCTAAAAACGCATATTTCCTATCCCATATCGTTTGGGGGAAGTCCTATGCCAGTTTATAAGACTTGAGAGAGAGATAATATTACATAATGGTAGCCCCTAGGTCCTTACAAAAAATAGAAAATATGTGCTAAAAAGTCAAAGGTAGAAGAGAAAGAAGAGGAAACCAGAGGAGCTTCAACTTTATGAGAGAGAGAGATTGCTCGAGGAGAAACAAAAAGAAAAAGGAGAGAGAAGAAAAAGGAGAAAGAGGAAAGGGCTCAAGGAAAAACTAAAAAGAAAAAGGTGAGAGAAGAGAAAGAAGATAAAGGAGAAAGAGGAATGGAAGAAGAGAAGGGTTTTGCACATTCACACCACGATCAACTTGTCAAGCCGACTCAACACCATATCACAACGCCTAGTAAATGTTTGCACCTCACATTCATTCAATTGGAGTAATTTCGAATTTAAGGCTTGAAATTTGGAATTATTGAAAATTCGTGCAATGAAGTCCAATTTTTAAGTCATTAAGTTGCGTATTTATATAAAAATAATACTTTAGGGTATTATGGAGCTATAGATTTTACGGATCCGATTTGAGCTTACGATTTGCTTAGAACAAAACTTTGAAGTTTGTCATGCATGCTGTCAGATTCTGAATAGTAACATTCGAGGTTAAATTTCAACCATTTTCAGCAAGATTTTGAGGGCAGCTAAGTTAGGGTAGGGCTTTCTAAGAACTTTATATTTACTTGAAACAGAATTCTGTGGAGAAAGTTATGGCACGATGAAATATAGCGTGCAAGCCTCACGGACAACAATAGATTTCCAATAGAGGCAAGCTTTTCTTTGGTGTATAGGTATTGTTTTATCGATGAATAAGCATAGTATAGTGGAGTCGTTAATCAAAATATCATTTTTCTCGGTCTTTTGATATCGTTTTTCAATTTATTATTAACAATTTGAGTGCGTTAGCTCGAGTAACCACCATAGACCGATTTCCGATTTTCCTAAGTGAGCAATGCTATATATTCTAATAATTTATAAACTCATGTCTTCAAAATTATAAAGATTTGATAAATTATGAGTTATGAATAGGCATATTTATTGTATAAAATTTGGATCGGAAATTTATTATAGTTTGGTAATTGTGAATGGTGTGAGAATTATTTGGTGAAAATATATATTTTGTTTGATGAATGAAGTTGAGAAATATTTATATATTTTGAGTTTGCGAAACCTTTTTACAAATAGCTCTTTGAGTATAGTTTGTGAAATTTTTTATGACTTGCATTTGATTAGATTCAATTTGGAGACTAGTCTTGAAGTGATTTGAGAATGTTTTATAAAAAGTATGTACGACAAATAAGTTTAGTTGTAAAAGCTTTTGGTGATTGACGTGTGAAATGTATTCTGATATGTGAAATTGATTATGGCTTTGATTTTTGGAATTGGAGGATAACAGTTAGTGCTTAATATCACTGTGAGCCTAGTGAGGGGCTTGTAAGTATATGCAAACTAGTCTAAAATATTTTTGTGGGCCAAGTCACCAGTTAATAATAAGTAGAGATCTAATCAAATGGCAAATCTTGATCGCCTTGTCACATGGTGTTGTTCATGACATAACTAAATATTTACGCTAATTTTGATAAATAGAGTGGACCATTGACTTCTAATATGATTTTGGTCATTAGAGTGAAACATTGACATATGATTTGAGATTCCTCAATGGAATGAACCATCTAACGTATGGTTTGATGAGGTTGATCAATGGAATAGCTAATTGGTATGTGAGTTGTTGAGATTGATTAATGAACTTGACCATTGATACTTGTCTTAATATCGATGACGAAAATGGTATTTCTACTATCGATATAGTTATGCTGAAGTAATATATATAACTCACTTTAAACTTGTAAGTTTGTTATATCATGGATTTGGTGTAAATAAGTTGTGTTTTATGTCTTAAATGTGCATAGTAGATGTTCAATCCGCTTAAAAGAGATGTATTATTCACATAATCATGGTTGCTCATCCCTCTATTTTCCAATCTTTGTAGGTTCTTTGACTAGCAATAAATAGTATTAGAGCAATATCGATGGGAGGAATATCGAGAGTTGGATTTTGGTGGTTTAAGGCTGCATCCTTTGAGTAGAAAGACGACCGTGTCATCCCCTATTCTTGATGGTTTTGGGGTGTGACATTATATTTTGCATTTAACTAATACAATATATAATAAAATGAATAAGAAAAAGAAAGTTGACGTTAGTGGATGTTTGTAAATTGATATGTGATGTCAAAGACTGACGCCAGGGTGGACGAGAGGCGTGTTATTTCGAGGTGGTCTTGAAGCGAAAGGGCAATGAAAGTAAAAAATCAAGGCACCACGATTTACGGCTATATTACGGAGACTATGATTGAGAGTGACTCTCTTTAATCACTTTCACATGATTTGCAAGCAAAGGACCAGCTTTTCTAATTACATTTTATAAATATGAATAAATATAAATGTATGTATGGACAAGAGAGGTTTATTCATATTACAAACCGAAATATAATAAAAACAAGAAGTCAAGCGACACAGTCATTATCACCGTCTTTGAAAACCAAGGACTTGTACCCATTGTTAGGCACGGAGGGATTGTGTGGTCGTAATTACATTTCTTAAGGAACGTCTTTTCGTTATCGAGACATAACCATCATCCTCCCCTGCTCGAATGATCTCATCTCGACGATGCCGAAGTGATAAGGTGAAATCGCACTGGTGGTCTCTGTGTTTACACGAAAATCAAGAGGGTCCCTCTAATAAATTTTGTTGTCCTTGTGTTTTTTTTCCCCCCAGCATGCTTCATCTTTGGCCCTTGAACTATTCGCATGAAGGAATTCACAACGTGATATTGACACTGTTGAAAGATTTGCTGAGTTGGGTTCTTTCTTTATATAGTCATATTGACTTTCTCTGCTGAAGTGGAAGTTCTTTAAAATGATCATGGACTTCCTTTGCTGAGTGGGAATTAATTTAGTGTTACGGATCCTCTCAAATGAGAAAACTGGACAAGTACATACCATAATGGATTTCTTTTTTGTCTATTTTAATACAACGAACTCTCCATTTCTTCTCATCGTCTCCTCATTATTTATTGGTACAATGGGCAAATTTAACTTAACCGCTTCACAATGGACATTTTAAAACGTCAAAGTCACAATTGTCAATTTTGATTTTCGAATAAGAATACAGAGATCACCGATCCCATTTTTACCGATTTATTATGGCGGTTTGATTTCCATGACATCCTTTTCCGTCTCTCGGCGCCATTTACATGGGCTTCTTGCTTAGAAACTTCCCTGTTTCCAACGGTTATTTATGTCTTTTGTCAGGATTGTTCATAAAATTCTACGTCCGACTGCGATGCAGTTGTTCATTTCCCCACTTTCCCATCATCTTGGAATTGGGATCGTCGTCTTGTGTGGAAAATGGTTCCATGAGCGACAAAGCCGACGAACCCTCATGTGAACGTGTGATATACATCAAAACTCAAAAAGACAATAGGCCTGCAGCGTGAATCATAAAGTAGTCCAGAAAGGAACCAAAGCAGCAGATGTCTGTCCTCTTGCTTGTCACTGGCAATTGAAAAAGACAAAAACACTAGAGAAATCGAACAAAAGCATCTCCTGCTCGGTAGAATTTCTCTCTTCTGATCAAGTGTGGGTCACAGAGTCATGTACAAAAGAACCTGCATTACAGTGATTTTCAAGTACCTATACAAGGGACTAAATGATTGCAGAAGCTGCACCTCACTAGAAAAAGAATTGAGTACATGAATGTACATGTATCGTTCAATATCAAATAAATTAAATTACATGGGTTAGCTCGCCTCAAAAACTCAAAGCCATGTACACCATATTTCCGGTTTCATAAGTTACGACAAGGAGCCAAAATTTTTGAGAAGCCCAAGAATAGGTATTGAATAAAACTTAGAACTACGGGAAATGGGCCTCCTAACATCACCACACTCGCACATACAGATCAGCTACACAGGTAATTTAAATTCAAGAAATTGCTAGCACGAAAGTTTCTCATGATCTTGTTTGCTCGCACAAACAAATTTCCATTTTCACACTACGTCGATGAGATTCGGCAACATCTTTGAAAATATGTCACCTGGAAGCGCACACGACTTACTTGAAATAGTCTGGACGCAAAATTGTAACGAAACTAGGAAATGATCCGTCTTCATCCTTCTGTTTCCACAATTCACCATTGCTCGGGATGTACCATGACACTTTTGGAGATAGTGGTGTATATAAATCTGCACAACATTTCACTTCAATATTTATGTAAAGGTACAACATTTCAGAAAAGTTGCAAGAGTAATTAGACATACAACTTTAGGCAAAAGAGCGGAAGATCTTTTTAGTATTAAATCAATTGATCAACAAATCACATATTCCCATTCCTTGGACTTTTAAGTGGGCCCAACATACATCACATTCCATCATAAATCCATGCCCACATCTCAGGCTAGTCTAGTATGCCATGAGGGCATCATATGCCTTTACAATTTATAAATGCTGAATCACCATTACCGAACCTCAGTCAATGAATTTTTCATGAGATTCAATGTCGATCATTATCCAGTGATCATAATTTCCTTGGGCATGATGACTTCCTAGCGTAATGGCCTAACCACCACTTCTCACCCCTGGTGTTAATTGTACTGCTATATAAACACCTTTCTAGGAACAAATATACTTTTTCTCTTACTCTTAGTTTTTGGAATAAATATACATGGGACCTCAGTGCCATCCAACCCACTAAATTATAGTTCTCTTCATTTCACAATATCTCACCATGTAGAGCTCTGGCCCCTCCCATACCATTGTGCAGAAAATACTATAAACCAGAAGTGAATATGCCCATTGATTTACCACAACTAAGACTAAGTCATAGTCACTGACCACACCATGGATGCTCTTATGCTATCTAACTCTTAATATCAAATCTTTATTCAAATCCAAATACTCAGATCTTTCCTTGATCCTCTTAATCTGCAGGATTCATCCCCATCACACACGCAGATCTTGGTAACAATTTCACAAGCTTCTCTTATCTTTACCCTCAATTTGGGTCACCCAAACTTCACCTCGAATGTACTCATTTCTAATTATGTCTGCAAACCACTATTCGACATGTCACCAATGCAATTAGCAAACATACCTTCCATGAACATCTACTCAAACCATCTAGTAAAGGCTTACTCATTTCTGGGGCAATAATAATGCATTCTGTGTGGTTGGCCCATAAACTTTTCAACCACATACATCCCCTTCGGTATTTTACACCTAAACAAATGTTTCTTTGCATATCAATACACTTGAAAAAAGTACCTGTAATTGGGGGAGCATCCGATTCCCTTGTACTATGCAATACGGCAGTTCCAGATAACACAGTGATGAATCCACAAAGTTCTGATGCTATGCTGCTTGCACTTTGACCAGAATAATCCTGCAAAAGTATACACCTCATTACAAAGTCAAATCTCTCGGTACATGCATGCACATGCGTGTGGGTAAGACTAAGCATGAGAGTCTTTATTAAGATACCTGGAACATAATTGCACTGGCTAATATTGTAAAAGATGTAAACATGGCATAATAGATAGGTGAAACGACAGCAGTGTTGAATATATCCAAAGCCTGCAACCATTTGAAAGGTGTTAGATGAAACAACCATGAAAAATTAAATTCATCATTTTAAGAGCTTAACTCCTGACCACCTAAACAAAATAATGAATAACCATAAGGTGACCCTACCAGAATTAATAAACTTAAAATCCTGGGATAGGTAATGAACTAAGTGTTTCGTCCAGTGTCCCCCGCTTCTTCCCCCAATCAATCCAAATAAGTCGAGCAGCAAATTACAATTGAAGGCCATTGCATGAAAAGGGTACCATAAAAAATGAAAAACTCTGGCATGTAGTTGACACTATATATGATAGTACTCATAACCTACTTGACTCAAATCACATGTGATCAGCACTCAAAATAAGTACTCAAGTGATGTGTTTTGTGAGATGGCAGATCTCTACGTAAGTATCTTCCAGCATCCCCTTTCACATCCCATATGAGATGCAGGTTTCATAAATTCACTACACCACAACCCTTGTCCTTGTTGCATCTGCATCATACTTAAAACTCAAGGGCTATCGGAGGCTATAGTATCATAATGCTAGTTGTCACCATCCCACTGCACCAGGATGCACTACGCATGCTATGAGCCTTCCATATGGCGTGTGTCCATGTTGTAAATGTCGAGTTTTTGGTGCATAAAAGTTTAGTTGGTCCTCAACTTGGGCAAACTCAAACAAGAACTATACCACTCTGTCCAAATATCAGAAGCAGTTGACCAGAGTAGACATGCTTCCCATCAGTCAGATTCTGGTTGATGAACTCCCGGCCAGTTTTCCTAATTAACCTGATCCAGCTGGCAGATCCTTAATAGGAATATACTAGAGATAAGTGAAACTGTCTTTCCTTCCATTTCCTTTTCTAGCTTTGTAATTACCCCTTATTAAGTATGAATCCACAACTAGAAGAAAATGGATTATACTGTGAACTAGTGTGGCTGCTGGAATAGAGATTATGATAGTAGCTCATTGTTCTCACAGATAAGTCCTGCTAAGAAATTACTCGAGGCTGATACAGAAACTGGGAGAAAATGAAAGACCCCACTAAAAGAAGGAAAAATAAAGATATCACAATAGAAGAAAACAGGGAATGGTAGTGACAGGTAGAATCGAGTTGAATCTCGAAAAATCAATAGGACAAAGAATGGCATCTAAAAGGGCGCAATCACTCTATATTATGAAGAAAGCACTATAATCCTCCACGTCTTTTGGTTTCTCCCAATTTCTCGCCTATGCTTCCAATCATTCAATATTTCATGATGTCCGTTCCCCAGTACTTTATCCACGAAAAAAGTCCCTGCCTTCCTCTAGTTTCATATTTTGATCAACTATACAACTCCCTACAGTGGTAAAAGAAAAGGCACTCATGTAATGCGTGCTTATCCATTTCTCTCCGACTTCAGCAAAATTGTGCACATCATGCATACACTATTGATGCATAACACAAAGGAAGCTGATATAATGTGCATATAATAATGGATTCAGGGCATAAAGAGACTATCTTGAAACTCTTCACAAGTAAAGAGAAAAGTGAGCGATGTACTTAGACTATCTTGAAACTCTTCAAGTAAAGAGGAAAGTGAGTGATGTACTTATTACACATATCTTTGCCACTGTAGAATAAGATGCTTACCATGTTTAGATAATTCAATTGGGTGATAATACAGGTAACTGCAACCATTGCAAAAATCCACGTCTGGAAATATACAATCTGGTCTGTTCCCTCCAATGTGAGCTTGATTGCAATGCCAATTGCCTTTATACTTACAACCTGCCAAGTACCATAACTCATAATTGAAAATGTTCTTACATGTCACTACAGTAAGAGGCTAAGAGCATATATAGGAAGTTGGGTGGAGATAGAAGAAAAATTTCTCACCGTCAAAGACCCAATAATTGAGCAAATTCCAATGTAAACCATTATATTTGTTTGGCCATAGCGAGGAGCACAATAAAAGATCAGTGTCAATGCTACCGCTACTACTGACGCCGTATACAAAAGAAATGCTGCAAGAAGTAAAGCCCCACCAATGAGGAAGAATAATAAAGAGTGAAAATTGAGGAGATTAAGGTTTTGCATTACAGGAAAAAGCTTTGTTTTCTGGCACAACCAACCTGGTTGAATAGCTAATTCCCATATTTCCTCAACAGAATCAATTGAACGCTCCTCAGGAGCATGAAGAACTATAATTGTGGAGCCCACGATGCACAAAAGGCACCCCAACATCCCCATCCTCTGAAGTTTCTCGTTCAACATGAAATGCGCCAGGATAGCACTGTCAAAGTCGCAACTTTCTCCGAGTTCATAACATTCACATGAGAGGATTCTATTCGAGTATAGAACAACACATCTCGATAAACAGGAAAATCCGGTGCCAAGCCAATTAAGAAGCGACCTACCTCACAATGATACTTAATGCACCCAGGGGCGTCACAAGCACGGCAGGTGCGTAAACGTAAGCTACAAAATTCGATACTTCGCCTACAATCACTGCCAAGATCCGAAACAACCACAAAATCAGAATGCCGATATAGTAAGATGTACATTCCACAAAAAGAATCGCACGATTGCATGCAGAAAGCCGAATCAAACACGAGTGGATATAGGGCCACGAGGGAACCGCTACAAAGGCAAAGCAGCTGGAGTCTCGGCAGCAGAAGAAGAGCGACTTACTCGTAACCATGCCCAACCACCATAGCGGCTCCAACAAGTAAGCGTATCCTCCACCACCTTAAGAAATGAAATGCACATTCCACGTCAGGAATCTTGAAAAACTAACGAAGGCACGCACGCCCAAAAGGGAGAACCAGAAATAAAAATATTCGACAAGGGACCTCGATCGGCATAGAAGAATGCGACTTACTGGCGCGGGGGCCATGGGCGCCAGCTCGCTGGAGGCCCTTCTTCTTGATGATGAAGCTGGAGCCGATGAAGGCGCTGGACACGACCGCCAGCACGAATCCTTTCAAGCTACTCGAGTACATCGACACATTTATCGGCGACGGAAGATGGAAAAAGAAGAAGAAGAAGAAGAAGAAGGCGTCCCTCGCTGAGCCTAGGCGATCAACAGGATCGACGACGTCGGGGGACGGCGGCGGAGGAGAGCAGTGCCTCGGTTCCGAGCGGCGAGCGACGGCAATCGCATGGGCATTGTCGTGGAAGTGAGAGAGATAGAGAGAGAGAGAGAAGAAGAGCGACGCAATTCGAAGAGGTGGTCGAATTGAATTGAACTCCTCTCTCTCCTTCCTTCCTTCCTTCCTTCCTTCCTTTTTTCTTCTTCTTTGGGTTTTGATGGAGAAAATGGACGCAGAATTGAAGAGAGAGAAAGAAGAGAGAGAGAGAGAGAGAGAGAGATTGTCGTCGTCAAGGCGGAGAGAGGACGCCACCTGCAAGCCCCCCACGAGAAAATGGCGATTTTCTCTTCTTTTTCTCTTCTTCTCCCTTCTCCTTCCCTTTTTTTAAAAAGAAAATTAGATCGGGATCCATTTTTTTGGTTCCAGGCCTTGCCCGCCCCCTCTTTTCAACGGGGTTTTGTGAGTTGTTTGTTTAATCGATCGCCTGCCACGTCAGCATATCATTAGTTGGCTCTTCTCTGCCTGCCTGCCTGGGACTGGGAGGTGGCCTCTTCTTTCCCCCGCCCGCCCACAGTTTACGACGCTTCAAAAATTTTACATAAAATATCTCAAAAAGTACATTGTAATGTTTTGGTTACGAAAGTCATGCCCGATTGATTCTTTTGACAAAAATTTCTTTTTTTACAAAAGCTGTCCCCGTACTTTTTCTTTTTCTTTTTCTGGGAATCCCCATATTCTATTTGGATCGCGATTTAGACGAGAAGGAGATCCGCCTGGGGAGGGAGATGACGACCTGTGAGTCGCCCCAACAAAAAAGTGATGCGGAGAAAATTACAAAGCGGTCGTTATATCATCAGATCTTCGATCGCGATTTTCTTTCCTTCACATGTCATGCCATCGTGTTAACCTCGTGCCGGAGAACGAAACTCGGCAGCACCCGAAATGGAATAAACATATTTACGCCTGACTCGCCAAAGAAGTACTGGAATTTCTCTTGTGTTGATTCGCCTAGAAGGCTCCTCTCGAGTTTGGCCCAGATTGTTGCGACCCCGAGCTAAGGTAAATCCACCGGAGCTTGAGAATGGTCGAATGTATTGTTAAAATTAGTAGAACCATCATCATATTCGTTCCCATGCTATTTGAGCTCTATTTCGTTTACTCTTTCTAATTAGAATCGAGTTTGATGCATGCTATATGGAATCGATGATAAAATATTGATTTCAAAAATAGTGGGGGTAATTATTAAAAAAAAAAAGTTACAAATCTATTGTACGGCAATTAATTCAATCTTATATATATCTAGACATTTTAACGATTTGCCAATAAACTCCTTCCGGCCAATTTCAGAAGATATTCAATAACGTGAATGATAATTGTTTTGCATGGCAAGACCGATATTCACATAAACAATTTTTGTAATTTTTTTTTTTTAATGTATTTTCTTTCTTTCTTTTTTCAAACTATGCCAAGGAGTCCCAAAAAAAAAAATAGAAAAAAGAAAAGAATAAAAAGGAATAAGAAATTGCAAAAATCATTTACATCATCACTAATCTTTTTATGTAAAACAATTGGTATCCACATCATTAATTTTCAACCAAAATTAGTCAGATAGATTACATAGACATATCGTTAAAAATTTTAAAACTAAAATAACCAAACTAAAAGGTTGAACGTTGTATCATAGGTTTAGGGTTTTTTGGAATTTAATTTTCAATTTGATTAGCATTTATCATAATACACACAAGTAGCGTAACAGCTTTCATATTGTAATTGCATTTCCTCGAGCTCACGCAAAACGAGGCTTGGGCTCACCTCCAAATTAATTTTATCTTTTTGTAAGTGAGTCAAATTGGATTGAGTCAAATTCAATCTCGGCTATTCTACTCCTAATTGAATAACTTAATGTGCATTAATAACTTAATTCTAGTCAAATAACATAATGTGCATGAATAACTTATTTCAAATGGTCAACATCAATCTTATTGGTAAGAATTCGAAAATCAAATATATGATATTCTAATGTGCATGAATAACTTATTCAAGGCTCTCGACATCATTCTTATTGACAAGAGTTCGAAAATTAAATATGGGATACTCTAATGTGCATGAATAACTTAATCCCCAAGGTTGAAGATTAGGGTAAACATAAACATACTCGAAGATTGTACAGCACCTGAAGATCAGAGCAAACACAAACGTCACGGTCTGAGGGCATTGGCCATTGCATCTGGGATGATGGGACTCGAATTATTTTAAGCCAAATCAAAGCTTGGTTTATGACGACCCCGCACAAGTCAGTCAAACCCTTGATTTTATAAAAAAAGGGAAAATCTGGCCGCCCACGCCTAGGCAACCCTCACCCAAGCCTCACTTGATGCCGGCAAGGGCTGCCAAAGCCTCGCCCGACTCCAGCGCCGACAAGGGTAGCCTCGTCGGCTTCCCTCGGTTGAGAGAAAAAAGGAAAAAGGAAAAAAAATAAGAAAATGACAAAAATGCCTCTCAATCAAAAAGTTTGAGGTAAATTTGTCACAAATGGCATAATTTGGGATTTTTGACGACAAAAAAAAAGTTCAAGGTAAAATTATCACAAAAAGGCATAGTTTAGGTTTTTGGTGACATTTTCCCTAAAAAAAAAATTATTTCTTGTTTCCCTTCTAATCCTTTAGATTTTGAGAAGAAAGCGATTTTTCCTATGGATTAAAACATTTTTTTTCTTGAAATTTATGTCAGTGTTTATATTGTATCATAGGATGACATACGCATTGACAAATTGGGCTGAACTAGTGATTCCTAGCGCAAACATAATAATAGAATGGCGACAACACAACTAATTTCAAATCACATCAACAATAAGAGATGAAAGTTTACTGTTTGTTAACATTCCTCTATTTTTTATTTTTATGTTTTTTTTGTTCTCTAGAATATAAGAAGATAAAAATCTATTTGATAATGTCAATTAATATTTCTATTCCTCGGAATAGAAAATTTTTCTAGAAAATAGATTTGGAATAAAAATAATAAGTAGAAAAAAGTAATTTTTTATTTTCAGAAACAGTTTATGGAATAAGTTATTTTCTTTTTTCTTTTCTTCTTTTTCCTCTTCTAATCGATTGCTACCGCCACTAGCTGCTAGCTGCGAGCCACTACTCGTCGCGGTTGGTCATCAGTCGCCCACCGCCAAACGAAGAAGAGAGGAAAAAAAGAAAATAAAAAATAAAAATCTCAAAAAAGTTAAAAATTAAAAAAATTTACATCACAAAAAAAAATTGTGGGTCGTATCAAATGTATTCCTATTGTTTTTTCTATTTTGGAAATAAAAAATTGTGCAATTACCGAGGGTCTGTTTGGAATCTATCCAATTTTTTTTCTGTTCTTTTGTTCCTTGGAATATAAAAAAAAAAAAAATCCGTTTGGTAACGCCAGGTTGATTTTTCTATTCTTGGGAATAGAAAATTATTCATAACAATAGAAATGAGAAGTAAAAAAAGTAATTTCTTATCCTGAGAACAATTTCTAGAAACTTATTTCTTGGGGACTACTCGCCACCCATAGCACACCACTACTCGCCCATCGCCCCCGCCACTGCCGTCGCCGCCTAATAGCCGCCGCAGCCCGGTCGCCGTTGGTTGACCATTGGCTGGCCTCTCACCGTTGCCTTTCGCCCGGCGGCTAGCGACTCGGTGCAATCGGCGGCAGTGACTAGCGACCCAAGGCGGCAACCGGGGCGATGGCGACCGTCGATCATAGCCTGCCGCCCATCGGTTGCCACCACTATTGGGGAAAAATGAAATAAAAACTTTTTATCAATTCCAAACACATTTCTATTCCTTTTCTATTCCAAGAATAAGAAATTTTTATAGTTACCAAATGCCCTATTTTACTTAGAAATTATTCTAGGGAATAGAAATAGAAAAGAAATATTTCTCAAAAGAAATTATTTTCCAGAAGTAGAAATGTTACTAAACGCATCCCAAATGTGTTATTTTACTAAGAAATTATTTTAGGAAATAGAAATAGAAAAGAATTATTTTTGAAAAAAAATTATTCCCAAAATAGAAATGTTACCAAATACACCCTAACTTACCTAGTGATGGAAAACAAAAAAAATATGGAACTTGACTAGTACTCAAATCTCCAGTCATGTCTTCCGACTATGGACAATAATTAGGAAAATAATCTCAAACAGCTTCTTTTGTTTTGCAAAAATTTTGACATTTTTATAAAATATTTTCTAAAAAGTCATTTTCTAAAAAAATTGATAATATTTTCCTGGATTTAGCTATAATATAAAAATCAACAGAAAATTATTTATTATCGCTTGCAAAGGAAGACTTGCATTTATTTCTCTAAAGAGACGTGCACTATTCGTGCCATACAAGAGCTGTACATGCTATGTTGCTAAATTTAAACTAAATTTTCATAACATAAATACTTTAATAGATTGTAAACAAGTATATTTTCTCTGATGGAACTCGGTCTCCAATGCTTAGGCCATGGGCCCAACCTTGATTTCCTTCTTCTTTGTACTTTTCAATTTATCTTAATTGAAGTTTGGTGGGAAAATTGAAGATTCAAACAAAAATGACATCATTTTTGGCATTGATTCACCCTTAACAACTAATCATAAGGGAGAAAATCACCAAAAAAAGGAACAAAATCAGCATTTTTTTGTTAGTTAATTTGGACGGGACACAATCTAATTGTACCAACTTAACAGGTTTTAAGAATTTGATTACATTTCCAAAATAAGTTTGAGGATTTTTGGTATCGCTTTGGTTATATTTGGTCGTTTGGATTTATGATTAGGATAGAACCATATATGATATGATATGAAATTTAAGAATTTTGCTATATCCAATTAATTATTTGGTGAATCGTAATAATAAATTTAGATATATTCACATCATATAATGAACTTTATTTGGTATAAATGAAATATTGGTATAAATGAACTTAAAAGTTGCACAAACAGAGATGATATTTTTGCTACACTCTTGCATACTTAATTTCTATTTGCTTTTCTTTTTAATTTTTTCCTCTCCTTTTCGATTCTTCTTCTTTTTTCCTTTTCCATCATTCTCTAATAAAATTTTATTAAATAATAAATTGTACTAATATACCTAAAATACTAAAATTCCTAAAATATGTAATAAATATGTATTTATATTTGTATATCGAATGTATATTACAAGATAGATTGAATTCAAATATATAAATAAAAATTAGATTAATTAAAAAAACTAAATTGTTGTTATTTTGAATTTCCAAAATTAGAGACCACATATTATTTATATTGATATATAATTTTAATTTAATTAATTTAAGAAGTTTGTTATTTGAGAAAAATAAATTTCTTATTCTAGATATTAGAAATGTTATCTACCTTTATCTCACCTTCATGATCAGACACCAAATTTAAAATAAGATAAATTTTATCTTAATTGCCAAATGTGGTCTTTATATATATATATATATATTTTTTAAATCAGATTACAAAAATAGTTAGATGAATCTTGCAAGAGGTGGCCTTAATTGGAAAGAAGATCCCGGATTTGGTCGGACCAAAGCTTTTCTTGATCATTGAGATGGCTCAAGCACTCTCCGGCCCTCTATTTGCCCAAGGACACGATCCAAAAACAAGAAACAATCAAGTAAGTCAGCGCAGAGTCATTTTTTACTCAATTTAAAGCCGCCATCCAAGTGCTTCTAGAAGGAAAGAAGAAGAAGAAGAAGAAGAAGAAGAAGAAAAAGCCCGTGTTCGTTCATAAACAATTAAATTAAAATGAGAAAAGGAAATCGAGAGCAAGAGAAGTCGTCAAGGGCACGTCTTTTTCCCATTCGTTCACATCTCATTCCCAATTCAATCATTGCCTGCATGACCCACCGACCCACCCGCGTAGGACTCCTAAGTGCGAACGAAACCGAAGACGACGTCCTTAGGACAATAAAGAACCCTCTCCCTCTGATTCATCATTCGCTGTCCCGCCTTGTTCCCTTCTACGCATTCGGACCCAAATCCACTCCCGAAAATTTTATTATGAAAAGTAATTATATATATAATTGCCGAGAGAGAGAGAGAGGACGGTCCAATTCCACCATGTGTTTTTCTTCGGTTCATGCACCGCCGACGCTCCACATGGAAGTATCCGAGCGAGCACGAGCCTCGTCGGTCCCCCCCTCCCCCTACTGGGTCAAACCCAGGATGCTGGTCAAACGAAGCCTCATGAAATTTCCGTCTGAATAATCTAGTTAAGTCCCTCGGTTTCGTCGCCTGCGCCACGTGTCCAAATCTTTTGATTGGAAGGGTCGTTCAGATGTCTGCGTGTCATCGTAAAGATAAGGCTTGAGTTATGCCCAGACCAATTTGGATGTGACTTGAAGCGATTATTCCTAAGGTGAGATGCCACGTGTGCTTACCACCTGTCCATCTATCTTAGATATGTGCATGATTTTAGGGTAGAAATTTACGACTTAAAAATTGAATCGATGAGAATCTATTAGGTTCTAGGTCTTCGAGCATGCATGATAAGTTTTAAATTTAAAAAATTAAGAAATTTATTTCAACGGATAGATTTTAGGTCAGTGAGATACATAATTTAAAATCTGAAATTAACTTTTCATATATAATTCGATGATGAATGTATAATTTGAAATCATTAGTCTAACCATTCATTTTATGACCGAAACTTTTATTTTATTAATATTTCATATTTTTCGTGTGTTCAAATATAATTGATGGTCAATAAATTACAACAGTGAGTAATTATCATTAAATGTGATAATTCAATATAATTATTCAATTAATGATACATGTGGAATCTAGATAGATTTTATAGGTTGTAGGTTTCAAGATATGCAGGAAAAGTTCCAACCTATTTTAATGGATAGTTCCTAGTTTTAAGTGGAACTTCTACTTGAATTTGGAATAGCTCATTCCTAATTCAGATGATCGTGCATAGATAATATTGTCGGGGCATTTTGTTATCTCCACTTGATTTTTGGAGATTTGTGTGTTGTTTTCATGAGCAGACAATCGGTTTGGATAAATGGGCTCGGTGTGATTTGGTGAGAATTCGATTTATCCCCCCCTTACCCCTTACTCATGTTGGTGTAACTTGAGCATATTATATTTTGAAATTTATAGTAAAGTTTGCCGTTATATCAATATGTGCTTTTTAAATTAATTTCATATTTCCCATATATATATATATATATATATCATGTTCTCCCTTTGTTCGGTAAGCAGATACTAGAAGCTTGATAGGAGTTGCCCATTGTCCAAGTCCTATAGCTCCGATGATGGCTCCTCACCCTTGTTGGACGGGGGGTTCATTACGTAAAAGGTGGAATCTATTCAAAAAAGCTCAAGTGAAAGCGAGAGGATGAAGCGAGCACGCAAAGTCGCATTGGGTGTTGGGGGCCCCTCCCCCTTTCCCTTTTCAACATAACAATAAAACCCTCTTGAAGAACAAAGGGAAGACGAGCCAAATCAGAGGAAGTCTTTTAAGAGTATTCAGGTGGGGAAGCGTGTTTATTTACCGAACGGAAAGAAAATAACACAAATTTAAAAAAAAAAAAAAAAAAGGTCAGCGGAGGACGCGATTGAACTTTGACCACTTCCAAATTCAACCAAAATCTAGTCCAACCCGGTAGTCTGCCAGCAGACGTCCTCTTTCCTCCCCACCCCAAAAAAAAAAAAAAAAAAAAAAATTTCTTTTTTCTTTGAACTTTATTACTTTGCTTTCTCTTTCTCTCTCTCTTCCTAGATACTAATTAATTAATACAGGCGATATTGACAAGCATTTATGTTTTAAAAGCCGCTATTTTTGTTATGAAGTAGGCATGTGGTCAAGAAGAAGAAAGTGGGCCTTTTTTATGGGATTTTGGCAGCTTATTATTTTTCACTAATTTGAAGGAGGGATTTTAAGTTGGTTGGGGGAGGAGGGCACATTTTTGGAAGGGGAAATGGAAATGAAAGGGAAATTGGGGGGGATTGATTTCTTTTCTTACAACGTCATTTTTGACAATTTGATGAATGTAACATCATTAACAAATTGATTTCTTGGCGGGTGGTGACACCGGGAGACTTTGATGCCCCCTGTCTCTCTCTCTCTACCTCTCCATCGATATTCTCCTTATTCAACTCTCTCTCTCTCTCTCTCTCTCTTCATCCTCCTTCGTCTTCGTCTTCTTCTTCTTCTTCTTCTTCTTCTTCGAAACTCGTGATCCCCCTGGTTAACTTCTACTGGAGAGATCGCCTCCTCCTCCTCCTCTTTCTCCGAGCACTTTCAAGTAGATCCGCCTCGTCTCCCTCCTACCCTGGTTAGCTTCGCCTCCCTCCCTCTCCCTTTCTTTTTAACCCCTAATCCTGCGTACGGGCTTGCAAATCATCGGCAGTGCAATTGCTGAAACTTTCTTGCTTGCGAAAGCTGCCGGCAGTCCCCGTGCTGTGTTCTTACTGCTCAGGTTTCTCACTTCCGGTTTTTTTAAATCCCGTGACGTGCACTGTTGACAGTTTGGTGGTTCTTGGTTCGCTTCTTGTTTCCATTCTCAGCTAAGTCGCGATTCCAACCCCAGATGGTCACTGGGTAGTTGTCGGCCCTCCAAAAATTTGTCCTTTTTCCCGTGGCTCCCCTGCGGTTGAATTTGAAAGGCTTGCCGTTCGGGAGAGCGGCGTCTAGTTGCGGAGTTTTTAGTTCGTGGACACTGGAATTTGATGCTGATCGAACTCTCCTGAGCTGCGGAAGTGGGTTTTTTCGATCCGCTTCGATCGTTGGATTTTGATAGAGGAGCGAGTTGCTTGTCGTTGCCCCTCGGACGATATGGGAGGGCTTTGTTCTAGGAGCGCCGTTGCTAAGAGTAATCCTTATGCGAACACAAATGGGGGTTTCAATCCTTACAACTATAAGGCCGCTTCGGTTCACCAGCCGAGCGTGCAGAGCAATTTGACTCCGCCGCAGAGGCGTGAGGTCATGGTCAAACAATCGCAGGAAACCAAGCAGTCGCAAGAACCGGCCGCCCCGACTCATCAGGCAACTGCACCTCAATATGGGAACAATGCTGATGACTTTTATGATGGGATTCCCAGATACCAGATGCAGAAGTCCAGATCAGTTCGGTCCATTGCAAAGGTACCGTGCTAACTTCGATCCTATGAGCTAGAATATTAGCTCAATGAAAATATCTCTGTGGGCATTTGTTGATTGCAAAGTATTCTGCTTCTGTTTGTGTTTTCCTTATTTCTTTGGTCGAAAATGCGTCCGGAAGTTCTCGCACCTAACATGGTTGCCTGTGCCCATCCTCTCTAAGAAATGGTTTCATGTGGCTCCTTGTACTTGAGAAAAGCTAGGTGAATTTGTCTTTTTCATAGTGCTGATGGACGTACTCACCGAATGCATTTTATGACGTGAAATTATAGGTAGGCCTGATGGATATTTGTTCTAGTTACATACTGTAATAAGTATGTTCTGTTGGTACCCTCTAGCAATTTTAGTTTGCTGTGTTCTGTCGGATGTAAGCATGCTGAGCCTTGAACCCACTTAATAGAGTAATCTAGCATGATTGGAATTATGATAATCATTTTAGAGGTACTTCTTGAAAGCTTAAGATGATGGCAGATAGCTAGTATTTGCAGCATGTCAACATAATTAATATTGGCATTAACAATATCATGACGAATAAGAAACCTCATTATAAAACTCCTACCTTTCTATTATTGTCACCCACTGAGCTTATTGCCTTTTTGTAGATCGTCACAACAGTTGGCCTGACAGTGGTTTATACGAGTCATGGTGTCATTTATCACTTTAGAGTCTCAAAAGTGAAATCAGCCGATTCATATTTTCCTTAAATGATGTTTGTTCTTAATGGAAGTGCATATGCTGCTTAAATTCTGGAATGTTCTTGCAATTTCATGCACTCTTGAAGAATTGAAAAATTTGCATGTTTCCTTACTTAATCATCTCCTCTGGAAACTGTGTTCAATTTAGCTTCCTTTTTGGGTTGTATGCACACGTTAAGTGTTCCTGTTTCAAGGAAAAATAATGGCTCTACTGTCTATTTCCTACTCTCTTTCTCTTAATTGATGCCATTCTCTGCACCATGGTGCTCTATTACTGTAGGTTTCAGAGGTTAGCTCCCGTCTAGGCAGAGGGGCAGTGGAAGTCCTAGACAATCTCACTAGTAGCATGACAAATTTGAATCACGGCAGTGGATTTGCTTCTACAGTGGCAACTAAAGGAAATGAGCTCGCAATATTATCTTTTGAGGTTGCCAACACTATAGTCAAGGGGTCCAGTCTTATGCAGTCCCTTTCGAAGAGAAGTATAAGACATTTGAAAGAAGAGGTGCTTCCTTCAGAAGGTGTTCAGCATCTAATATCTAAAGATTTGGATGAGCTCCTATGCATTGTTGCCACAGACAAGAGGTAGGCATAGATAGCAAAAATCTGTTTGAACATGAGCCTGGCTGATCATTTGTTGGCTCTGGTCATTTACTTGTCAACTTGAACATATTATTCTCACAGGGAAGAGTTGAAGATTTTCTCAGGAGAGGTGGTTCGTTTTGGGAACCGCTGCAGAGATCCTCAGTGGCATAACTTAGACCGCTACTTTGAGAAGTAACTAAACAGAGGCCATTTTTTTTTTTCTTTTTTTGGTTTTTGACAGCTCTATTAATTGTACGTATTATAGATGTTTACTATTGTTCTTGCACGCTATTTTTTATCATTATACAGGATTAGCAGAGAATTAACTCCTCAAAAGCAATTGAAGGAAGAGGCCGAAACGGTGATGCAGCAACTGATGACTTTGGTGCAGTATACTGCTGTAAGTATTCAAATTCTTATATCATATTCACTTTTTCTATCAGTTGTAAATTTCATTATAAGAATACCTTTGATTAAAAGCCATAAACCATTAGTTAGAAGTTGGGTTTCCGAGTTCTTGGCTGGTGGATTTAGTGTTCATCGTAACAATTGGAATGTGAAAGCTGACGTCATCTTGCCTAACTTGTGGTATATGGTAACGGCGGATGAAGGCAGATATAGACCTTTGTATTTACATGGCCTAGAGTATGGATAAGGCCAAATTTGATGTAGAATTTCTCCTGCAAGAGAAAGAAAAACAAATTGGATGATTTGATAGTTTGGAGAGAGAGAGGGAGAGAGTTTGTGTTGCTGATCCCACAGTCAACAAAATGCCTTCAATCTTCCCAATGATATCAACTCTCTCTCTCTCTCTCTCAGTAGTCTCACTCTGCATCTCTCTAGGGGGTGATTTCAAAGAGAGGAGATAAACTGTGGCCTAGGCATTAATATCATGGTACCTTGTTTATAGCTGCCAAATCCTGGCTGCAATTTTATCATTTCCGCTCTCCTCTCTCTCCACAAAAAAAAAGAAAAAAGAAAAAAGAAAAGGCTTTCTTTTGCTGTGTGTGAGTAACCAAATACTCACCATTGACAAGCAGTAAAATCTGTTTTTCTTTTCCTTGGAAGGGTACACTTTCGTCCTTGTATTATGAGTGAGTTCCTTATATGGACGACTATTCCATTAGTCCATCACTGACTTTTGGCAAAGAAAGTTGTTAGTGCAGGGACTAAAATGGAAAAGTTTCGGCACAGGAAACAAAATCACGAGGAAGACCTTTAGTTGTCTGTCTTCATGACATCTTTAGCTCTGGCATAGAGTCACTATTCCCCCTCCCCCTTTCCTCAAATTACCTCGCTTTGGGCTCGGAGAAAAGTAGAATTACCTTTGGTGGTCCACCGGGATGATTGCTGTTATGGGTATATGCGTTGAATTCTACCACTTACTAATGCAATTTCAAACTCGATCAATTCATTGATTGAGAAATACACCAACTAGCACTTGCTCTGTATACTGCTCTTGCTCTTCTTGGAACCTACATTGTGCCAATAAGATCAATTAATGGAATGTATAATCTATATTGCAACTTTCCTGTGATCTTTTTCCAAAACTCTGATTCCTTTTTTGGATATGTTTCCTAGAGGATGACTTACTGTCCTCAGGCTGTTAGGTTCCAAAGGAATGCTTTGAGTTTCTGGTTGGGAGATTCAACATGTATACTGGAATTTCATCATCTGTTTTTTCTGGTTTGCAGGAGTTATACCACGAACTGCATTCATTGGACAGGTTTGAGCAAGATTATCAACGCAAGCGTTATGAGGAAGATAATTCAAGTACATCACAAAAAGGTGCCTTTCTGACTTTTCTGTCAATCATCACCTTAACTTGAGTTGAGTTTTATGGTCATCAATTTAAGATTCGGCTTCATTAGTGAAAGAGAAAAGAGTTTCTTTACTGATGTTGAATTGGATTTGTTGTGGAATAGTTTTAGTTCAACAAGCAGTGACTGTTGGCAGATGAATATAGAGTATGTTGGAGCACGACTTTGCTTCCATTATGATATGCTGATCCTTATAAGGACTATGCTTGATATGTATTTTGAATCTGCTATCCAAGGGATAACTTTGCATACTGTTGTAAACTAAGAGATCTAGGCCTTATAACAATTGGATACATCCTGGTCTTTGTTACTGTCTTGCTTTGTTTAAACTGGAAATGGTTTGATTCGCAACCTTGGTGGTTTGCTAATTGGACCAGGAATACTGCTTTGATGGTGGTGACAATTGTATTTGGTGGGCGCCAATAGGAACCAGGATAACCTCTCTAGTTTTCCCCATACATGCACTGCCTGAACATTATCTCTGATTATATTACTTTGGAAATTTGCAAATTATACACTTTTCCATTTTGGCATTGCTTAATGGTACAGTTTTCTTTCCAAAGCCTATTACAATCATTTTCTTTTGTGATGTGCATTTTTTTGGTGTGTAGGTGATGGCCTATCTATTTTGAGAGGAGAACTTAAGAGCCAAAGGAAGCAAGTAAAAAATTTGAAAAAGAAGTCACTGTGGTCCAGAAGCTTGGAGGAGGTAACTCTAGATTTTTATTATGTGGGAGCTTTGTATCCTTTTTCCGACATAAATATGAGTTTACTTTCTGATTTGAGCAAATCCATCCTTCGAATTCACCATCCCATAGAGTTGTGCAGGCGTCTTCTGGGAATTCCTTTAGCAGAACCTTTTAAATGGTTTTCAGAATGCTTTGCTGCTATTGGAATATAGATAACTTGCTATTAGGAATATTTGCCAACTTGCTGGAACTTAGCAGCATAAGTCGTTTTCAGTTGGCTTGGATTGTAGGGGAACTCAGGAGATTCATACACCTGGCTGATGAAAATGCTTTCTCATTCTTTAATACTGTTCAACTTTTGAACTAGTAATGGACAAGGATATAGGGATTCCTTTTTATCCTTATCCACAATAAGAAAAATGCTCATCTTTCCAGAGCATAGTAGAAAGAGAAGTAAATGCAGTATCTCAGAATTTCAAGTATTGTTTTTCAGGTGATGGAAAAGCTTGTTGATATCGTTCATTTTCTGCTTCTGGAAATACATAGTACTTTTGGGACTGCTGGTATGTAAATTGAAAACTGACAGTAAATATGCTCTTACAGAAAAATTTCCCCTTTATTTTGTTCAATTTAGTTCAGTTCTCTTTGCCATTGTTTATTGGTAAGCTATTTTGTCATCCTTTTTCCTCTGGTCACCCATTGTAAATTATTCCAGAGTTGATCATTCTTTCTTTTCCTACTTGCCTGGCTTTTCTCTCCTGTTTATTTTTCTGTCAGGAAAACAATTATCAGGTGTTAAATGAACATTTTTTTAAGCCAAGATGATCTATATAGATGCTTAGTTGCGACAATGAGGATTTGGGCAGCATTAGCACAGTTCCTGTCATATGAAGTTCTAGTTTGTCAAAGAAAAAATTCTATTTTGATACAGAAAAAATCTTAAAAACTTCCAAATGGATCCACACCTGTGGGAGCAGGAGAATTATTGGCAACACTTTTGATGAATAATGATGTTTCTGGTGGCTCAGTTTTGGATCAGACATGCATTCGGTATTTTTCTTGTTGGAAAATAAATACCATTGGCGTTTTTTTCACTTGATGTAAAAGTGTGGTTTTATGAGATTCCCATCCATCATTTTGCAGATGCTCATGTACCAGCAAAACCATCCACGGGCAATAAAAAACTGGGACCGGCTGGCCTATCTTTGCATTATGCAAATATTATCATCCAAATTGATACTCTTGTAAGTTTTCTTCTTTTCATATGTGATCAGGCCTGGTCTAATCTGAATGCTACTTAAGTTAAAGTTTGCAAGGTGTTTTTTGATGGCACGTGCACATGAAGTGAATGTGCGAAAGTTATTGATTGAATCTTTTCTTCTTCAGCAAAAGATTGTTCAAGAAAACAAAAAATCTAGATAAATATGGGTCATGGTATACAAATTTCTTAATGATGCAGATGTGAAAAAAAAATTCCGTTGTATATATGGTAGAGCAACATTTTGTTTGGCAGAAAAGTTGCGTCTTGTTCATTTTGTGGTTGTCCAGTAGAATGAGTAGTCTTTTTCATTAATTCATTCAGATTCATCTTTGATTTTTTTTTTCGAAGTTTCTGATCTTTAAATGTTAATTGGCACCACTTGTAACTACTTCAAATTTTCAATTGGTAATTTTTCCAAATTAAGGATTGCATCAGTCTGTTCCAGGAAATCATTAGATATGACTATATACTTACTGTTTTCTGTGTGAATGCTTTATGCACGGTTCTTGATAATTGCGATCAAAGCTGTTGTCAGGATAGAAAAACAAATAAACTTAAGTCGACAGCAAGTGTAGCAAGTTTTGGGGTATTCAAACTTCTAAGTTTTTGAAGAAATTATGATCGAATTGATTCTGTTATATTGTGCTTATCTATTTATTGAAGTGAAATGGGGATAAACTTCATTTCATAGATGTAAAATCCCTTTCTGCCAGGTTTTTGTGGCTTGAATGTGAGTCAATGGAGCAGGTCTTCCAAGCTCTATGATCTCACTGTCTTTGGAAGAAAGTTTATGAAATTGCTACGTTTGCCTTAAATTGTGTTGATCTGGAGTATTGACTGAGAAAGATGCACTATTCTTTGAAATTATCAAATGAACTATGATAAGTGTAGATCACAAATTTGGGTCTATTTACGGAGCATACTTTGATCCAATCAGGTAGCTCGATCAAGCTCTATGCCATCCAGTCTGAGGGATTCTTTGTATCAGAGTTTGCCACCTAGTATAAAGTCATCTTTGCGCTCCAGAATTCATTCTTTTCATGTCAAAGAAGAGGTATTATCTCAAATCATTCTTTTCTTGTTCAAAAATCTGAACACATTCTACTTTCTGCTGATCCATAGTAAATTCGAAGTCTATTCCAAGCTTCTTCTGCTGATTAGGTAATGCTTTGGGAAGGCTCCATTTAACTTGTCTCTGTACAGCTCTCTGTTGCAGACATCAAAGCTGAGATGGAGAAGACTCTGCAGTGGCTTGTTCCAATTGCCACAAACACAGCGAAGTAAGATGGCCTGTATATCCCCACTACCGACCTCAAATGATTTCAAGCTTGCCTTTGTTTCTTCTGATATTTTTGTCTTTCTTTCTGATTGGAGCAGAGCTCATCATGGTTTCGGATGGGTTGGTGAATGGGCAAATACTGGGTCAGTTAAACTTGTCAGCACTTTCTGTATTTCTTAACCACCCCTTCCACCTGACCACCACTGCCACAAAAGTTAAAAAAAGAAAAAGAAAAAGAACTCCATAGTGGTAAATTCATGCCAAACATAGATGATGTGGTGTCTTGTTGCAGGTCTGAGGTAAACAGGAAGCCTACTGGACCTATAGATGTGATTCGGATTGAGACGCTCCACCATGCGGATAAGGATAAAACTGAGACCTATATCCTTGAACAACTTTTGTGGCTCCACCATTTGGTTAGTAAATCAAAGAACTCCGCAAACACTGGTGGTGCAAGGTCTCCTATTAAGTCTCCAAACCATCTGTCCTTGGATAAATCGAGCAATGATGTTAAAGATGAGTCTGCCAAAACCTGCTTGCCTTTACTGACTGATGAAGACTTAAAGATGTTACAAGACATTAGTAAGAGAAAACGACGGTTGGGAATCAGTAAGAGCGAGGATTTCGACTCCTTCAAGGCTAGGTTGAAGAAGCACGACAGACTGAGCAAGAGTAGCAATCATTCCCCAGCTAGGGAGAGTAAGGAGTCACTTCCATTGAAACGGCTCTCTTCAGGAATTCCGGTTATTGATTTTGTTATCGATAAGCAAAAGGCCTTGGATGTCATTGATAGAGTCAACGAATTTAGATGAGTCAAAGGAATCCATATCTCTCTTGATAAAGTAAAACATCCTATATATAGGTAAGGACATGGTCATCCTACGTCCTGCTTTTATCTACCACTGTGTACATAGAGTTCTGGAAAGGCAGTGAACCCCACAGCATCCCTGGTAGATTGGAGGTTTTCTTTTCATACATTCTGCTTTGAAGAATTTGGGGAATGTCTCATTCACTAGACAGTTCCTCCCACGACGTAGGGGCAACACAGGTACGCTTTGGAAGCTGGAGAGATGGGGATGGGAGGATGTGCAAGGGAGGTGATTCACAGTGTAGTTTGAGAAGATAGTGAAAAGAATACGTGAGATTCTTTTGGTGTCTGTACAGAGAGTGAAGTCATCTGTTCAAATTTTTCATTTTGGGTGCATGGAGTTATAGCTCTTTTTGGGGTTGCACGTCTGCATTCCTTCGTGCACTCTGTCCTACTATTGCGGTTTCTTTTCTTCTTGTTTCTATCTTTTGTCCTTGTAATTCTTTGTATGGCGTTGAATATGTAAACATGTGGTACTACAAGAACATCATTTGTGAACTAAATACAACACTGCACCGCCTGCCAGTGCTTGAGCGATGAGTAAACTTTTGTTCCAAGCATATTGGTTAGGGTTTTTGTTCTTCGCACCGGTCTTCTCAGAACTCAAAAAGCCATTCGAAATGGAGACGAGAACAGCAGTCTCAATCACGTTGCACGTTTTCTCATCCCCACTCCTGTCGCGACTCGATTTCTCTTGGCCACCTTTTCGGGGTGCAAAGGTGACACGAGACTTTCCACCCCACTGATCCACTTGCCTAATGAACGTCCGGTTGCCTGAGATTTTCCGCAGCAGAGTTGGGATAAGGATGACCACGCAAGCGGCATTAAGATGAGCAAAAGGGGCGTTTGTTCAAACTGGGAAATCATGCGACAGGAACAATACAAAATCTGACGATGGTGGAGCGGTCTTTTCATGCAAAGTACGATATAGTGGTGGTGGGGGGGTGTCCCGCCACACTGCGTCGCTCAAAGCGCAATTCAGGTGGCAGCTCCACTACTTTCATTCCATGTCCTTATTCTGGACAGTCTCTGTTCGCTTATGTTGTCCCTGTTTCCCCTTTTTGACCCGCAAAGACGACGCTTTTCCCAATTTAGATTATTTTTATCCGCCATCGATGACAGAATATTCTAAAATTTCAATGGGTCTAGTAAGTTTAAACTTTTGGCTTGAAAAAAATATTGGATAAAGTCATATTGTGGAAGAATTGGGGATAGTGCCAAATTCGCAGTGTAGGAAATGCATTTACAAGTGATGTTCTTTGGGACCTCGGGTAAAATTTCCATCATGCTTAGATGGGTGATTGATTTCTCTGGAGTCTGGACAATGCATTATCATGAATCATCCGCAGCCAGCAAAGCAGGGAATAGGAATTATCTAAGTGGGTGACTGCGAATGGGAAGCTTCTGTGAGGTCTATTCATCTCTCTCTCTGTCTCTGTCTCTCTCTCAGAGCATCTGCATTGCAAAAAAGCAGTGCAAAGGGATAGTGTGAATCTTTAATTGCAATTATCAAATCACTAAAAGCAGAGCAGAGAAGGAGGCCCATTAGGTAGTGGGATTCTCATTCGCAATTCCACCACCCAATTTGATCAAAGAGAATTAGCTTTGCTTATTCTCTGTTCCATTACCAATTGGCCCTCCGCTCAATTCCTCCCAAGTCCTCCTCCTCCTTTTCTTTTACCTTTGCCCTCATATGCTTTGTGGGTCCCTTTCCCTTGCACTAAATCATATGATTTTCATTGTCATCATGGTGATTATAATATGCTCCATGTTCTCCTTCATCTCCTCACTCTGCTACCTTATCTTGATACATGCTGGGTTTCTAAAGTCATGGGTGTATCAGGCAAGTTTGGGACTGTCCTTTTTTTTGTTCTCTTCTGATTTTTATTTCATTTTGGGTTCTTCTTCTTCTTTTGTAACTAATTATCAATGCCAACTTGCTTGTGTGTGCAAAGTGGAAACTTGTTTGATTGTGAGTAACTGATTTTGTCCTCTGATAGTAAGCACTTCTTCCTCTTCCATGGGTTCTTTCTCCCCCTAAATTGAACTTTTTTCATAAAGAAATATTTCTGATTACTGGGGTGGTTCTTGAGGTGTTGTTGCTTGTCCTTATTATTGCATCCTCAGAGAATACGTGTAGCTGCATGACAAAGGTTCCTCTTGATTGTGTTGCATTGACTTACAAATGACTTATGAGCTTAACTATTGCTGTAAACATGATTCTGGTTCAGCTAGATGATCCATGATAGAGTGTGAAGTATCAAAAGGACCTGCTTGTTTTTTTGTTCAACAGAAAATACTTTTCAACATGCTTCAGTAAATGGCCGGTCTTGATGCCATGAAGTCACTTTAAAAATAATGTGCTCTTCATGTCAGGAAGGAATTATGGTATGGAGAACCAATAGATGGTCCATGTGGTCTTTGTGTCCATATCAGTCATTACATTTTTGAATGGAGTATATCATTTGAGGGAATGAAAAAACTGGCCACACAGGGCAGTTCCTTGGAAGCAATCTGCTTACTGTTAGAGAGATGCCTTGGAAAGCCTTTGCTATGTTGTTTTATGTCAATACCGTGTTTACTAGTTGATGAATGAAAGGTTTAGATGAAGCATCAGGAGCATGTCTCTGGAAAAAATAATCCCATAATTACCTAGAGGCCTTGATGTTGATTTGTAGGTGAGAGCAAGTGTAACAATTTTCATTTGTAAGTTCTTTTCAGAAATATTTGGGTCCCTGAGAGTTCAGGATTCCAGTTTAAGCAACGTATCAATTGAAAAAATCTTGTCAGGAAGGTGCAGCAATATGAATCACTTGATTGACATGTCATGTACCAAAATACAGCATTCCTAATAAAAACAGTTCATTTTTCATGGTTTCTCATCTGTTAAGAGTAATATGAAAGAAAGTGGGAATTTTCTCTTGGCATCGTGCAAAGGTATTTGCAATACTCATTTCCTTTACACATGCGGTAGCAAGTTTTCCCATTTTAATTTTTTGTATGACACTTATATGTGGGTATCTGTGGTTGATGTTTTAGCATAACCATGGCATATTTTTTTCTGGTTAGGATTATCTAAAGGAGGCAAGAAGTTACCAGCTGAAAGTCTGGAAGCTAAAGGCCATCTTATGTGGGGGACTTTTCTCACCCATCATGCTCGTTTAAAGCAAATCATTTTCTCTTTTATAGTCCTCATCTTGTTAAGAGACAGCCATTCATCCAATGGACCCGACATCGAAGGTACAATTAAATGCTTCTTGCTCTCTTTCACCTATGTAAAGCTATAAATTGATTCAAGGAAAATCTTAGGGGATGATTTATATTGACAGAATACATAGTTTTACTCTTGGTGTACCTCATAGGTGCTTTCTGATTTACCACAGAATAACTTAACAGCTCACTGATTCTGGCGCATTTGGTGAAAATGTGTAGTCATGCTGAAATCTGTCATTGATCGAGAGATCTAATTTGCACTGTGCATAATATCAATGGAATCAGCCTTTGTCACTACACATACGTTCTAATTGATGTATTTAGTAACTCTAAAAACTGAAAAGAGATACTTCTTTTGCTCTTGAAATGAGGAAATCATCATTATTTGCTTTTTGTGCTAGTAACAGCCGAACAGAAAATCTTACATATGTCTGCTTTTTTCTAATTTCTCAGGTGAGGCACTCATTGAAGTCCTGAACAGCCTCAATGATACTAATCACCGCATTAATTGGGATGTCCACTTTGTGAGCCCATGCTTCAGTTGGTCCCATGTCAGCTGCCCATATGGCCATGTCAATATACTGTAAGTTCAACACAAGATGTACCACAGATCTGATTTCGAAAGTCCTTCCTATTTCATTGCATTGCCAGGTGAAAATGCAGAGTAGCACATCTAAATCTGTGCTTAATTTTCTGATTGGCAGGAGCTTTGACTCAATTGGATTTTCAGGAACTCTCTCTCCTGCAATTACCGAGCTAAAGTATTTGGTCAACTTGTAAGCGATCCTTGATGGATGACAGAGCCTATGTTTTTCAATTTTAGTATTTAGTTATTTTTGAACTCGATGTCCAGCCTTTTCTTTCCCTAAATAAGGGATGTACTTGTATTGATAGTAAATTTTATGCTTCCTGCAGGGCATTACAGAACAATAACCTGTCAGGTGCGCTACCTGATTTCCTGGGTAACATGGTGAACCTAGAGAATCTAAATTTGGCAAATAACAAGTTCAATGGAACTATACCTACCTCTTGGGGTCAACTTTCCAAGCTAAAGCATTTGTAAGGGGTCTTTCCCAAAAATAAATGCCATTACCTAATTCTACCCATGGTAAATGAATAAAAGGATTCGCGTTATAATATGAAGTTCCTGGGAAGATATTATGACTAATTGTGATTTAGAAACTTCCAAATTGGAATTTCTCATTTACCATTATCGCTTTAAGATTAGATGACAAGAACCAGCTATATCACCTTTGGTCAGGGATGTTAAGTGGAAATCACATATCTGAAACCATTCCTGACACCATTGCAAATCTTATAGGATTCACAGAAGTCTAATTTTCATTTTATTTATTTTAACCTCAACTGCTGGAAATGCATTTCACATCACTGACCTTTTCTTTGGTTCAATAGGGATCTATCGTCCAATAACTTGATGGGAAAGATCCCAATGCGACTTTTCTCGGTTCCAACATACAAGTAAGTTCCACTAGACTTTTTAACCTTAATGTCTGTTAAAAGTAATGTCTTGTTATTACCTAAAAATAAGCTCCTCTATTTACATAAATTAGTTACCATGTAATGTCAGCTTAAGACAGATAGGGTAAAAATCGACATTGCATTGGTATGGCTTCTCATCAGACTGGAAATTTTATGCTCGAATGCTGTGATTATTCGAGATATGTTTGATGTTTAGGTCAGCTAACTTAGTCTTTCTTGTCAGTTTCACCGGAACAAATCTCATTTGTGGCTCTAGATTGGGCCCACCTTGTGTAAAGTCACCGCTTCCAGGTTATGTATTTCATGGTTGTATTTTTGATAATATATTCTGCTAATAAATTGGTAGTTTAGAATCTGATTCAGAATAATTGGCAGCTTCAAGTGGCAAGTCGAAACTTGGAGTTGCTGTAGCTTCTGCCGGTGGTGGTGCATTCATACTTTTGTGTCTGGGGGCTATCTATGCATACTGGTGCCATCAAGTGCACAAACATGACCTGTTTGTGGATGTAGCAGGTATATTTTTGCTTTACCTTGATATCTCACATCATACTTGACACTTTTCACTGCCCAATTGAGTATGTCTTAGGCCAACCCATAATTCATGGGATCTTTTCCGATTAATCCCTTCTTGGTTGTAAATTTTACCAATTTCTTCTCTTTTAGTTAAAAGCTGTTAGAGTCACAGGTTGAATTAGATAAGAGAGGTGAGTAAAATAACTGACAGAAATTTGAGAAAATGTCTGATGATGTCTTCCTAAATGCTGTGCAAATCTTGTACTTTGATATCTTTCTACGATAGTGTTCAATGCAAAATAAATATATCTTTTTGTTCAAACTTCCCTTTAAGGCTACACAATTCCTAGTTTTAGGTTATAAACCACTGTTGTCTCCAGTTGCTATTTGCATATGTATTCTGAAAGCACTTGGAGAGAGGTCGGGTTACGGTTCATCTCAAACACATGGATATTGAGTTTAGGACCCCATGGAGTGATATAATTGGTGAGAAAAACTGGGAAAAGGGAAGGGAGGAGACTTAGATAAATAAGATGAAAGATAAAAATGAGAGCGGAAATCCCTTCTTTAGAGAGAAAGTCCCATAAACATGCACTGTATTAGATGGTGATGATTCTACATGGGAATCATTCTGTGCCTTCCTTTATTCATGGTAAATTGGAAGGTGGAGTAACATAAAAAGTGGAGCATGATAGTAAGGAAACGAATAATTTTGCCTTCAGCAGGAGTTGAAATCTCTGATAAGGTCATCTTCTGTTCAGATGAAAGTTTCCTTTGGTGAACACTATTCACTGATTTTTGGACTATCTGTTGCCATCACACTATTATAAATATTAAACCACAAGAAATCAAAATGAAGGCGGTGCCTTAAAGGGCTTGGCTGCACAACAGCATGTTCAAAAGTCTCTCATGCTTCCATTTTTCTCTGTTATGGTAATGAGCTTGATTATACTTTCACGAGGGGAGCTCATTGGTTTTCTGTATCTTCATTGTAATGAAGCTTGTAGCTGATGCATGAGAGTCCCTTCATATATACTGTTGGCATCTTAATGTAAATTACTGACTTGCAGTTCCAACTGTACAGGTGAAGATGACCGAAAAATTTCTTTTGCTCAAGTGAGGAGATTTTCTTGGCGTGAAATCGAACTTGCTACTGATAATTTCAGTGAAAACAATGTAATTGGACAAGGAGGCTTTGGCAAAGTTTACAGAGGTGTTCTCTCGGACAGTACAAAGGTTGCTGTTAAAAGACTTTCTGATCATAAGAGTCCTTGTGGAGGGCTTGCATTCGTGAGGGAAGTTGAGCTTATAAGCGTTGCAGTTCACCGTAACCTTCTTCGTTTGATTGGTTTCTGCACAACGTCCTCAGAGAGGATACTTGTTTATCCCTACATGAAAAATCTTAGCGTTGCATACCACCTGAGAGGTACTTCTCTTACACTTATTCTGTTGTCCCTCAAAGTCCTTATGAGGTGAACTTTTGTAGTAGAGCGATCATCAGACATTGTTTGCCGGCTTACTTCTCTGGAAAGGTTTTTGAGGCTGCCAATTTTCACTTTATTTTTAATTTAACCTTGTGCAACTCCATTAATGTTTATGCTGTCTTTATTAGTTGTCTAATGTGTGTGGGATTGTACCAAGGATGCGAGGTATCTTACATTAAAGATAAGCGTGAAATTAGGTGGATGGCATAACTGCATCAAGTGTCCCTACTCTTTTTTATTTTTTATTTTTCGATAGTCTGACATGCCTAATAATATGGGAACGAGAAGAATCTAATGACTAAGATATATTTGAGTAGGTCATGTTTGTAGTTACTGAATCTTCTTTTAGAGAAAGCTCTTGTAACTCCCATGACAATATATCTCGCCAGTAGATTTCTTAGGTACCTCAGTAAATAGTCACTCTCTCACATTGGTGTCTTTTGAGACTATGATGGACCGCAGAAAGTACTCTACTCCTGTTGAAACTTGCAAACCCTTCTGCGGTCACATTCTATGACCATCAACATGATATGATGCACTTTCTACCATCTCTCTCTGGATTTCCTTGCCATGTGTTGAATGTTGATTTTATTTGGCTATCCCGCATGTAAGATGATGGAACTGCTTAGTTCTTTTTCATACATCATGTCACAAGAACTTAAACTTGAGGTGTTTCATCTGCACAAATTGAGTATATTACTTTAAAATTTTCCCATGGTTGTGGGGTCATATATTACATAGGCTGTAGGAAAGTACCAAGCCCTGAAGAATCAGACATTGAATGCAAGGGTCCATTTTAGAGATTATAAGGCATGCACTAGCAATTGAGTATCTCTGAGCATCTTGAAATAATGACAAATTCATTTGAGGAAGATGTAAATTTTTCCTTAATAAACATGGTGTGTTTTGCTCTTATCCTATGGTCTAAAGCACGAATACACCCGCACATGACACGTGTTAGTTTTTGGAACAACTATTAGCAGTCCTTTCCAAAATACAATCAACATAATCTATCAATGCAGTTCATATTTGGTGAAGGGGTTGATAAAAATTACTTGCTGTCGGAACAAGCCAATAAAATATTTTCTTTTGACTCTTGTATTAGCTTGTTATCATGAAATGCTCTTAATTCTTCCACATTAGTTTACTGACAATAATCTGTGCCAAATTTGATCTGGTCTCTATTTAGTTTTCCTCACATAATCACTATACTGGCCTGGCCGCACTCTCTTACCATGTACTGTACTCAAATGAATGTGACAGATTTAAAACCAGGAGAGAAAACGTTGGACTGGCTAACGAGGAAGCGCATAGCTATTGGAGCAGCTCACGGCCTGGATTATCTTCATGAACATTGTAATCCTAAAATTATACATCGCGATCTAAAAGCTGCCAATATCCTCTTGGATGACGATTTCGAAGCCGTTCTTGGTGATTTTGGGCTGGCTAAGCTGGTTGATACAAGAGTGACTCAAGTTACTACACAAATAAGAGGTACAATGGGTCACATTGCTCCAGAGTACTTGTCCACTGGAAAGTCATCAGAGAAGACAGATGTTTTTGGCTATGGTATAACACTTCTTGAACTTGTAACTGGTCAGCGTGCAATTGACTTTTCTCGGCTCGAGGAGGAGGAGGATGTTCTTTTGCTTGATCACGTAAGATTCTTTTTGCACATTTTCCTCGATCTTCTTTGCTGAAATTCAATTGACACCGTAAAATGGGGAAGAAATGGCAGATACACGATGTTCGTTTTATCACTTTTCGAATTAAACACTCCAAAATTCTGAAGGAGGTAGAGAACTGATTTTGGTAAGAATGTGCAGATATTAAGGTTCACCAAATGATTAGTGCAGAACAGAGCCCAGCTAAATTATTATTTTTTCGGGGAACTGGATAAAGCACCTATGCAGGTCATATTTTAGAAGTTTTGAGATTCATACAGCCTGAAATATCAGTCGATCATCTGTTTCTGTGCAGTAAAAATGGTACACAACTGTTCCAATGCAGGCTCAGCTATGTTTTATTTTCTAATGGAGGCATGGCATGTTGAATGCCTAAAGGGATCACATCAGAAACATTTTGTAAGACCTAGGAGGTTGAAATATCAAGAAAAGTTTTGAAGTGGAATATAAGATCAAAAGAACTGGCTTAGCATAAAATTTTGCAACCAGTGTTGTACCCTACTGCAATAGGGAAGTTATCACTAGATTGCTGAATTGAGTCTCATGGAGCGGTTCCTGGCTGAATTTCCATTGTTTGAATTAGCAAATTGATAGATTTTCTGCACATTTCTTCGTGAGAATTGAGAACCAATGTGCCGTGTGTAGATAAGTGGAAATTAGATCTATATGAATTCTAGTTGTTTCCTCTGCTTCTATAACCAGAATGATCTTAAATAGAATAATTGAAGATGTGATTTTGACAGAGCAAGAAGCTGCTGAGAGAAAACAGGCTCCCAGACATGGTAGATCGAAATCTATCGACATATGATGCAGAAGAAGTCGAGACCATCATTAAGGTGGCATTGCTTTGTGCACAAGGGACCCCCGAAGACCGTCCCACAATGGCAGAAGTCGTAAATATGCTTAAAGGGGTCGGTCTATCAGAGAGATGGGCTTGGTGGGAACGACATGAAGAGGAAAGGAGCAAGCAATCCTTGTTCACTTCTCACCCTTTCCCTTGGGCTGAAGACACTACTCAACTTGAAGCCATTCAATTGTCGGAAGCAAGGTAAGACTGGTTTTGAGTGGAACCTCTTAAGTTAGAAAAGAATAGCAACATCTTGGCCATTATATGGTGAATCGAGATACATACCCCTGAAGCATAATATCTCAATTTTGTCATTATTTTGCTAGAACCCGCTTGTGTTAGAACTACTACTAGAGACTATAACATGTTTCGTGAATGATTCTAATGTGTATGTTTTTAGCACATAACGAAAAACTGGCCTTTTGTTTCTCTTTGGTGTTGTTTATAGTGAAGTTACCGTCTAGAGGAAACAGAAAGGCAGATGCTTCCATTTGCATCAGTAGCATGTACATTTTTTTTTTTTTCTGTCATTTCAGTAGTATGTACATTCTCCTTTTCCATTTTATAGTGACATATTAAGTGACACAAGAAGTTCTTATCGCCATGATATAATAAATGGTTCGACTTGCTTTATTGGCCTACCAAAGGAGGAACATCCAAAGCATGGCTCGACTTGCTTTTCTTTGGCAAGATGCGCTGTCATGGCCGAAAAACGGAAACATGGAGGCAAAATATTGAATTAATTTGGAAGTGAAAGGCTCAGTCTCTGGAATTTGGTGTTACCGAAGGTCACCTTCATCCTGCCAAAAATTTGACGTCATCTGCATTGCAAAGGAGGGAAGCATTCAAAGGCTCTTGAAAAGAACATGTTAAAACTGATTCCACAGGCTAACTTATTTAACACTCCCCTAAAAGGAACGTCTCTTAGTAGCATTAGTTCTCTTCACAAACTAAAGCTGTAAACAAAGATATATCTTGGTTTGACTTGAGAAGAGCATGTGGCTTTGCGCATTGAAGTTTCAAATGTCTTAAGAGTGCGTTTAAGCATTCGTGCAAAATGTACGCACACAACGTTTTCACGTGAAAAGGATTTAGAAACGATGTAAGTATGACTCTTGGGTTATGATCATTCATATGCAGCTCTCCAAAATGTCATGTTTTCTCAGTTGAGTAATCAATGATGTCTTTGAATATTTTAGAATGGCCAATTTGAGAAGTCTCAATTGTAGGACATGATTTCATAATTCGAGTTAGAAATCGACAAATTTATCGAATTGTAAGAAATGAATTTGTGTCACGTGAGTCATCTACTTGACAAATGTGCATCAATAGCGCCCCCTACCTGATTGCCAGAGAACAAAATGATTGGCCACTGAACACATTTTTTTCCCAATCTTGAGGGCATTTGTTTACAAAAATAAATAATCCGCAGACAACTAAAATTATGTAAATAAACCCGACGGTGTCCTTACTGCACATCACCATCCGAACGATGGCTCTTCACATCCTATTCACATGACTTGCCCCTCCCCTTCCTCTCCTCCTCCCCCGCCTCCTCTCAGCGAAAAACTTCTTTGACAAAGACAAAGCCGCCACGACGACGAAGAATGAAAAGAAGAACCTCCTTTCGGGGCCTCCATCACCTCCCCTTTCGTAGCCTCCATCCTCTGGTGAAACTACAGAAGGTTGCCCCCGAAGGGGACTGATGGAGGCCTGGTGGGAGGTCCTTCTTCTGGTTCTTCGTGTTGGCTTTGTCGTGAAGTTTTTCACTGAGAAGAGGAGGAAGAGGAGGGGAGAGGAAGCAATGTGAAGGGGTTGAAAGGAGGCATTATAGGTAAGATTCTAAGCTGTTGAACGTGATGGATGAGCTGGCCTCGTGCTCCATGTCCCGGCCGTTGGACCCGGCTCCGCGGGTGGTCCATCAGACCTTCAACCGGAATATGCTCATGAACCGGACGCCACCGGAGCTTGTGGAGGCTGCCGTAGTTCTTGGCCTTGACGGAGGAGATGGTGGGTGAAGGGGGTGGCGATGATGTTGGGACGCCTGGCGTCCGCTGGTTTCTTGGTCAAGCTTGGAGGAGCCACTGGAGTTATAGTGCGTGCCGGGAGAGCGAGAGGGCGCGAGAGTGAAACTGGGAATGTTTCTCACATGAAGTAAAGATGCCTAATCGTGCTGAACAACCAGGCGATTATGAGCATAGATGGTGAACCCCCCCCATCTCCCTCCTTCCTTCCTTCCTTCCTGGCCTTTATCATGACCAGCCCCCAGCGAGATGGAAAGCGTCGTTGTTACTCATCACCCAAGCTAATAAAACCCACCCACCTCAAATCCATCCTTCGCCTCCTCCTTCATCAACATAGACAGAGAGATACCTCCATTATTAGTCTCCACTTCTTTTCCCAGTGTTGTTTTTCGATAATTCCCCCACGATTGGGGGTGTGCCCAAGGGACACGGTTTTCCCACTAATGAGATGTATGTCCAAGAGACACCTATTGCCTATGATGTATGTAATTTGAGAGTCAACTTATGAAGAGGTATGAGCTATTATCTTTTAAGGGGAGTTAAAATAAAAATATGAATATAACTGTCCAAAATTGAAACAAACATTCTTCTCTCTATCAAAAAACACACATAAGGTTTCCATTATTATTTTGAGAATACGATGGGCCCGGTCATAACAGTCCTTTATTTATCCCTTAGGCTGGTTCTTCTTGTATAAAATGTCACAGGTGATGAGAGACATTTCGTCAAGGAGGATGAGTTGGAGGACATCATTTTCAAATGTTGGGTATGCTTCAACATCATTGAGTTCTTGGACTGAGCATCGAATTTGACTGATTAAAAGTGATATGACGAGAATTTCCATCGCAGCGAAATGGAAATAATTGGCATGAAAGTGGGAGAACAATAATTTGTGTATTCCATTGTCAACCGATATAAATCAACAAAGCCGTTGAACATAGCAAGTGCGCAAAGCCAATGATGCTAGAGGCAGATGAGCTTGGTGCTTTCGAGGGCCACCGGAGGTGAGCGATTGCCACATGGATCGCTGGAGAGGAGCGAAGAGTGAAGTTGGATTCAATCGAGTAATGAGCAAAGAGGCTCTTGATGATGTGCGAGGATGAAGATCACATGATGTGTGAGCAAAAGAGACACATGCGAAGTTGAATGTGATTGTATGGACTATGGAATAAGTCTGTCTTGATTTAACTCTCAATTTATTTTCATATTTTTATCTTATCTTAATGTATAATGTGAACGTTGAAATACATACCTCAAACTAATTGTCCTAACCTCAATCTCTTAAGAATTCTCCATCTCTCTTTTTTCATATGGAAAAGGTAGCCATTGTGAAAAATTCCGATAATTATTTGAGCTTTAGTTGATAGGGATAAAAAATACGGGATACTAAACTAATCTGTACTTGATTTGTTTTTTCAGCTTTAATTTTTTATCGACTTTATCTAGTCCATTTTACAAGGAAATAAGTTACCTGTGCCGAATTGGGCTCATTGACTCCGAGTCACAAAATGGGTTTGGAATCCATTTCGGGGCTCTACTTACCAATTGTATTAAGTACAGGCAAATTAAATGACTTAATTGAACAAAATAAAATGTTTGAGGACCTAATTGCATAAATGGAAAAATTCAAGAGGCCGAACTAAGAGTTCTTTGCCTACGTTTTCCCACTACGCTCGCATTCTGCAATTTCAGCGCTTCGAAAGTGTTCGTTCTTTGCATCCTTATTCCTTGTGTCCTAGCTTGGTCGATCGCATTGAAAGAGGGGCGACGGACGAGATGGCTCGCAGCATCTCGCGCTCGCCGTCGCACCGGAGAAGGCGCTCCCGGTCGCCGGTGAGCCACCGCCACAGCCGCCGGAGCCGCAGAGAGAGGAGTCGCTCGCCCTATTCCAATTCGCACTCCAGGTCCCTCTCTCCCCTCTAGCAGAAAGCGCTCGCTGATTCGACCTTTCTAGGATTGCGCTCTCGAAGAAATTCTCCAAATTCGCATCTTTTCTCTCCCCCCCCTTCGTCTTTGGAGCTCGTCGTTGTCTGCGATGGAAACGTTAGGTTTTATCCAAGAGTTCATGATTCTTTGTCTTATTTTTTGTTCTTTGAGCTCGTGAGGAGATGTATTCTGAGCTAGAAGCAACAAATGAACATCTTGACATGGGGGCGTCCTTCGCATTTGAATTCAACCATGAGTGTATTATGATTGTCCTGTGTATTCATGTGTAGCGATTCTAGTTGCATCTCAATCTTTTTCCTGAATCATGTCAGTCGGAGATGATGTCAATTTGGTTACTAGAGGCCGCTATGTTCCTCTGTGTTTGTCTTCGTGGTCTGCCGGATGATAAAGGGAGAGTCTTTCTTTATGTGCAGTAGAAGAAGTCGTTCAGCTTCTTCGCGTCGCCGCAGAAGCCGTTCCTCATCCTATAGGCGGCGCAAAAGTCGGTCACCAACCCCTAGGCGGCATAGAAGACAGAGAAGTCCTAGTAGCTCGTTGTCTCCTCCACCCAAGTCTCGCAGTCCAAGTCCCGCACCAGCAGAGCCGCCGATTGTGGCTGAGAAGCTGAAGAGAGAAGAAGATGAGAAGAAGAGGTGCTTATGACTTTAAAGATTGTTTACCTGCTTTCACGAATTTCGATTGTGCATGCTGTGTAGATTTCCTTACTTGATCTCATACTGCGTCATTCAGTTTAATAATTTGTTTGTTGCGGATGGCATAAATTTCTGACCATGTAGTCTTAGCATATGCTGCTGATATATGTCTAATAGAAGTGAATGTGGTTACATTTTCCATTAACAACGGAACATCATGAACATGCTAACATCTAAGTACAGAAAAGTATAGAAATTATGAAAATTTACAAACTGGTAAACAAAAAAATCCTCAACAGTATTTGTATGTGAAGGAAGATGTGGAGAACAGATGCAACTAGATAGAAAAACCTGAAAGTTGATTGATGAACCTGTTAGGTTTGGTTGAGGTCACCATATTTTGATGGCTTCTTCTCTCAAGTTGTTCATGGGGAGATGGTGACATGTATCTGCTGCTGGTAGAAGCCATCAGAGTGTGCCATCACTGTATAAGTGGAGTCATGTGTATGAGGCGACGACTTAGAGGAAGCTTCCCAGTGTGAATTATACCGAAACAATAACATTGGCTTTTATAGCATAATTGACAATAATTTGTGTGGTGATAACAAAAGAGTGGTTTTTTAAGTAAATTGTTCGTTCCTTCACTGTAAAAGTCGATAGTGGTTTTTTTAGGACAATTTACTGCATCAAGGTGTTCAGCATGTGGTTTGTGTTTTGTAGGAATTTTTGATTGTCTCGACAGCATGCTAGGCGTATGAATTTGATTGTTTTTGTGTGCCACAGGTTTCTTCACGTTCTTCTGTATTGGCTAATTTGAAGGAAGCAACGCAGATTCCATTTTGTTAGCTTTGATGATGAATTGGGGCCCCATATATCTTCTAATTCACTTGAAACTTCATGTGTGATGGACCAGAATATTTTCCAACAGGCATGCTGGTCGGCATAAGATTAATTTACCATGTGATGTCATATGATTTTCATGTACAAGGGTGATCCAAATATGGTTTTGCTCGGCGGAATTGCTGTTTTCTATTTGGCTATGGAAGGTTATATTGCCTTTCCCCTATGGTTTCTGTTACATTTTATGATGAATATGGAAATCCTTCACATTTCAACCGTTTGCATGTGCTTTCAGGCTTCAACATGAGGCAGAACTGAAGTTGTTGGAGGAGGAAACTGCTAAAAGACTGGAGGAAGAGATTCGGAAAAATGTAGAGGAGAAGTTGAACTCTGAGGAAGTTAAGTTAGAAATACAGAGGCGGATAGAAGAAGCTCAGAAGAAATTGTTTGGAGACGTTGCAGCTCAACTTGAAAAAGAAAAGGAAGCTGCTTTAATGGAGGCTAGACAAAAGGAAGTAAGGATATTGGACATTTCACAGATATTGACCTTTTCTGATTTTTGTCGAGTGGCTACTGAAACTTCGTGTCGTCAGCTTTCTTTTTATTGTGTGTGGGTCATCCACACAGTACAGCAAGGCGAAATTCTGATATCCATTTGAGAAACAGCACAGAAAAATGACATGAATCATAGTTTCTAGCACAAAGACTTTTTGCTTGGGATTTTCTTTGTTTTCTGTGTGCACTCATGTGCTTTTTTTTTTGTCGGTTTCCTTAAGCTTTGTCGTCTCATATTTCTGCAACTTTAAGTTTTGAAGAAAGCTATATACGTTTGGAAAGCAATGGTGTGGCTGGAAAATTCACTTAGTCAGGGACTGCTCAGCAGCTGTAGCTATAAATTCACGGATTCTTTTTGTTCACCTTTTTAAGAGAAGAAGTGGGTGAATGGTTAACGTTTTCCTGATTGTCATGGTGGTAGTGTTCTCAATTTGTGTTAGTGAGGCTGTGAATTTGAGATTTGCTGAAATAAGAATTGGGTGAACTTTACCATAAGCAGTGGACCTGAATGCATTAGGGCACCTTTATATGGCATGAACATTAGGACTGTTTTGCTGCTATGAGTCATCATAAACATCAGAGGGAATTGCTAGTTTCCTTTTCATGGCTGTGATTAGTTTGACGGTCCTTCAGTATTCTCTTACTTTCCTCCTGTTTGTGGTTCTTGTACCTGCTATACCAAATTGAGTTAAATGAGAAACCATGCTGATTAAAAGGGGTGGGAAAAGCACTCAATCCTGACAACAAAGAATTAAAACAAATGAACTAATGAGACTTTTTTTAACCTGCTCTATTAACTTTAGTTTTTACATTATGTGCTAACCATCAAGCAGGATGGTTTAATTTTGCTCTTCAACTTGCCCAGGAACAAGCTCGTAAAGAGAGAGAGGAGCTGGACCGGATGCTAGAAGAGAACAAGAGGAGGGTGGAAGAGTCACAGAGAAGGGAGGCTTTGGAGCAACAACGGAAGGAGGAGGAGCGGCATCGTGAATTGGAGCTAATTCAAAGGCAGAAGGAAGAAGCTGCCCGAAGAAAAAAGCTGGAAGAGGAAGAAGAACGAGCCAAGCAAATTAACTTGTCTGGTAAAAACAAGTCTCGGCCAAAAGTGTCATTCGGTTCATGAGCGTCATGTTTGTGCACCTCCTTTTATATGCTGGGATGATGACTGATCCCTAACACTAGTAGTATGGAAGTAGATGGTTGCCAGCCGTTAGGTCTTCTTAGTTTAAGAGCTGCCTTTTGTATGGGGTATGGGGGAGCTGCATCTTCGGCCATTTGATAATCTTCCTGAGTTACTTTTGTACTATGTTCACCTTAGATGTTATCTATTTATTATGTCTCGCGCGAAGTTTCAGTCGATTCTACATGGTTTTCATCTTACTTTGTAAGCATCGTTCTCTGCAAACAATACTCGATCAAATATGATCTTTCCATTCCCTGTTTTATGGGTTTGGACTTGCCTGGAACTACTTGTTTGCTACTGCAATGCACAGCAGATGTGTGGAGATCAATGCTATGCACTAGTGAAATATTTTATGAAGTCCTCGATTAGCATTGTGCTATTTTCAAGAAAATGGAAGAACGATGGAACGATTGAATTGCTTCACTGCGATCTTTACAACTATGGCTCAGATCAAATCAGAGAAAATCCCGTCTAGTACCATTATCATGAAGCTAGACACAATTCCCATTACGCTTGAATCATTTCCAGATTGTATGGTTATCAAGGATACTTCAGATCTCAACAATAATATCTTAGAAAGATATCTTTAACGGAACGCTATTAGCTAGTAGAGAATGCAAATGGTGTGTTTTCCAAGCCTAGAGATCTCTCGATTCTCTTAGATCACAATAATCATGCCTGCATGATAAAAGACAATTGAAGATTATGGTCTTACGTCAAATGTAATGAAAGTAGCACCGGAATCGACCCGATTAATACCCAATAATTGGTGATTATTGCAGGAGCGATTGAAGCAGTAGAATTCTCTACTTAAAGAAATCTCTGCATTTGCCATTTGGCCAGATGTTGTCCCTGTTTTTCTACGGGAAGATCAACAATGTGTAAACTGGGGGGGGGGGGGGATCATCGTCCAGGTCAGGTGAATAAAATAAAGTTTTTCCGGATTGAAATGTTAGGTCAAATTTAGCCGAGCCATACAGACAGACGATTTGGTCGGAAGAAGGTCGCGGAACGTCGGTTGCTGAATTCATCAAAACCTACACAATGTCACGACAAAGTTCATATATTAATAGCAATCGTCAAAGTGGTGGTAACTAGTAACCCACGTAAGGAATGAAGCCGTACATCATGTCATGTTGGATAGAACTAAAATATATATCGCCTGAAACCGAAGGGAGGTTAAGCCCTTTGCATAGCCCTCCTTGAGTTAGTCCACCCACCACCACCTTTCCCCTCTAATCGTTCTTATCAAGTCAAGATGACATGCATTGGTGAGAAAAATAAATACCCCATCTTAATTTGCACCATCAGTAGACCTAATTATTCTAATAGCATACGCATATATTCATGTACATGAGACACATGGTTCAATTGCTGACATATTTATAAATATGTATATGTATATGTATATGTATATGTATATAGAGTACTCAACAATGATAAAAGACCCAATGAAGAGGACATAAAGCAGACGGGAGTCCAAAAAGCAGAGAAAGAGAAGCGTGTGAGAATGATGAAACTTGGTTCACAAAAATTGCTTTGATCTCATTTTCCTCAACCACCGCGCAAGAAAGACCCGGCAATAGCTGCGATTATAAGGGCGATATCTCAACTTCCATTGAAGTTGGTACCAATTCTCAGTGTCCACTTGTACTTTGAACCCTCCATCACAATCTTTTCAAGTGCTAATCATCCTCCAATCGCTCGCTCTTCTTCGTCTTCTTCTTCTTCTTCAATTCGTAGATCCTTATTCTCTCCTCCATTTTCGATGGAAACGTTCTTTTAGCACGTTTAGCTCCATCTGGCAATCTAATACATACAAGACCTTTCACTGCATACCCTTTATATATAGTTCGCCAGGACCTTTCCATCACCAACCCCCTACCTCTTTTATTCTCACTCTCTCATTGGAGTCCTGCAAAATCCAGCCATGGCTTCATTGAATTCGCTTCTATCTTCTATGCTCCTAGTTTTAGCCATAGTTGCTTCCCTTGCATCGCCATCTTTCTCGACATCGAGACGAGCCCACGAGAGCAAGGAAGCTAAGCAAATTGGATTTAGGGTGACCCTAAAGCATGTAGATCATGGGAAGAACTTCACCAAGTTCGAACGTCTACAGCGTGCGATGAAGCGCGGAAGAAGTCGCTTGCAGAAGCTTAATGCCATGGTTTTGGCGGCTGGGGATAGCACCGAATTGGCTTCTCCGGTCCATGCGGGGAATGGAGAATTCCTCATGCAATTGTCGTTGGGCACGCCCCCAGATAGTTTCTCGGCGATCGTCGACACGGGGAGCGACCTTATATGGACTCAGTGCAAGCCGTGCACACAATGTTTCGATCAGTCAACGCCGATCTTCGACCCGAAGAAGTCCTCCACTTTCTCCAAGCTCGCGTGCTCCAGCCAACTTTGCGAGACGCTACCGGCTTCGTCATGTGGCAGTGACGGGTGCGAGTACTTATATACCTATGGCGATTACTCTTCAACACAAGGTATCCTGGCCTCCGAGACTTTCACGTTTGCGGATTCGGTTTCTGTCCCCAAAGTCGGGTTCGGGTGCGGCGAGGACAATGAGGGAAGCGGGTTCGACCAGGGCGCCGGCCTAGTTGGCCTAGGGCGCGGTCCCTTGTCCTTGGTCTCACAACTTGGTGTGCCCAAATTCTCTTACTGCTTGACATCAATTGATGACACTAAAACAAGCAAGCTCTTGATGGGAGCTGAAGCAACAAGCGGGAACCTCTCAACGAAGGCATTGAAAACCACCCCACTAATAAAGAACCCATCACAGCCTTCCTTTTACTATCTTTCTCTTGAAGGCATCTCTGTGGGTGACACTCTCTTGCCCATCAAGAAATCCACTTTTGCCTTGCAAAGTGATGGGAGCGGCGGCGTAATCATAGACTCTGGCACAACCATCACATACATTGAGGAGAGTGCTTATGATCTGGTTAAGAAGGAGTTCAAGTCCCAAGTCAAGCTCACCCTGGACGACTCGGGCTCGACCGGGCTCGACCTTTGCTTCAAGCTGCCCTCGGACGCGAGCCAGGTCGAGGTGCCGAAGCTGATCTTCCATTTCGAAGGGGCGGATTTGGATCTGCCAGGGGAGAACTACATGATCGCGGATTCGACTGTGGGATTGGTTTGCCTGGCCATGGGGAGTTCAAGTGGCATGTCCATCTTTGGGAACGTCCAGCAACAGAACATGATGGTGATCCACGATCTCAAGAAGGAAACTTTGTCGTTCCTTCCCGTGGAATGCGACAAATTGTGAGTCGTGATATGCGCGATCAATACTTGCATTATACTCATGTTTGCTTGTGTTACTTTGATTTCATTTCGAGGTACGATATTTTATGAGTGTTAATGAATTAATTAGTTAATAAAAGAATATTTTTCTCACTAATGTTGTCGATGGTATTGTAAGATATTGTGGCGTACTTATGATTTGATGTTGGTATGGAGTATGATTATGGGTGCGGTTGGTAATTTGTTAAGCTTCCCAAGAAAGTTCGTTTTCTATGATTTCCTAATTAATTAATACCAAGGTTCAATTCTTGACCTGTGGAGTGTAACTTAAGGTTGCTCACCTGCCGCAAGACCTTGCCTCTCTATCAATAACGTCACATGTCAAGGTCACTTCCAGCTTTAAATTAAAGAAACGATTTGACAAACCTAACGAGAAAGTTTTGTGTCGTTGGAACGGGGTAAAGAATGCTGGACTCCTACACACAAACCCTAATCTACGTAAAATGAAGGATCTAGATATATAATAAGATGTTGGATGAGTCATTAACTTGTTATATAATGTCCAAATATACATTGATCTGAGAAGAATCGTGAATTATTTAAGTCAAATCTTTTCTTGTTATGCTTTAATCAACTTTACGAATCGACATCATATTGACTTAATAAATCATTAAAATCATCTTGTCTCGGACAAAACTAGTATAATTTCGTTAGTTTCTTTCCTTTTGGGGGCATAGCATGGAGTTTATACAGCTTTAGCTCTTAGTACTCTTGGGAGATATCAAAATCATTATAGACATAGGAAAATGGATTATGCCAATAACCAGCACATCAAATAAAATTTCGTTGGTATGTTCAACTTTTTGACAACAAGAAAATAAATAAAAGCTCTACCTTCCCTGTCTATCTATCCAATGGATGCCTTAGCTAGCCCATCACGACTAACTTGGGCTGGTGTTTTAGTCACCTTTCAATGGCTCACTTACTTTCTTCTTGACCAGTGTAACTCAATTTCGAAATCCTTCTCTCCCACTTCACACCTCATAATGCACTCTTATTAAAAGAGAAAGGTGCTTTTGCAAGGTCTCGCTCCTTTCACTTCCTCTTCTAAGGGATATATTCACTAAATTCAATATAAAGGAATAAAAAAAATAGTTTCTTACGAAATTATGATCAACCTTGCCTAGCCTGGCTACCTTTTGTCCTAAAAGGGATGGGAAGGCTGCACAAGCACAGGCATAGCATAGACTTTCTTTGGACATGGAAAAATTAAAACCCAGCTATACCTAGCTATGACTGGAATATGTTTGTTGCCTAATAATCACATTATGATGCAAAACAATCCAGTTACGGATGAGTTATTTGAGGTGCAAAAATTCAAAAAGAAAAAAAACCGCATAAAAAGAACAATGGTTTATCGAATTGAAGTTCAACTTGAGTTTGGTTCGGTTAATATATTGTCCATATAAGATTATGCGAAATTGAGAACCGTGTATTTATTTTTATTTCGTAATCAAGAGTACATAAGATAGTTAATGGCCAAAGCAATTGACATTGTTATATGGTGCATCGATTTGGAAGGAAAAGTATCAAAAAAAATCATAAACTTTTTGCATTGATACCAATTTAATCCTAAACCTTTTGATTTGGTGTCAATTTAGTGTTAAACTTTTTGACTTATTATTAATTTAGTTCTAAAACTTTTAACTTAGTGCCAATTCAATCATTCCAACTAATTTTGGTTGGATTTTGTTGACATGGACACTAGATGGCTGATATGGCACAACCGACACTGATATGAACTATTTTTAATAATATTTTAATATTTTCGAGCTTCGTTGGCCATGGGTGAGGCCCAACCTCGCCAAATCCAGCGAGGTTGCACCTTGCCTAGCAACTAGCGAGGGTTGAGTTGTCATAGGCGCAACCTCGTGGCCTTTGGCAATGGCTTGAGTCCTTGCCAGGGGCTGGGCGAGGCTTGACCCTCGCTAGATCCGATGAGGGCAAGCCTCACCTGCCCTTGCGGCCGTTGGCTGGTTGCCCAACTAGTGATTTGCTGGAGGAAAGAGGGAGTAGGGAAAAAAAGAAAGAAAATAAAAATAAAAGGAAAAAGGAAAGAAAATAAATAAATAAATAATTTGAAAAAAATTTAAAAAATTATTAAAAGTTGTTCACGTTAACGTCGGCTATACTACGTTAGCCATCCAGCATTCACATTAGCAAAGTCTGTTCAAAATTAGCCGGAAGGACCGAATTGACACTAGGTTAAAATTTTTAGGACTAAATTAATACAAAGTCAAAATGTTTATGACTAAATTGGCACCAATAAAATATTTAGGATTAAATTGATATCAAATCAAAAGGTTTATGACTAATTTGACACTAACAAAATATATATGACTAAATAGGCACAAATGCAAAATGTTGAGGACCTTTTTGACACTTTTCGCTCAATTTGGATGTTAATCTTCCATCTCATACATTGCTCAAGTTGATGTCTCAACCTATTTCAACTGATGATGAGTACCTCATTCGAATGTATCAACTTTACACGGAGATACCAGAGGGATTTTGTCCCTAGCGTTCATTTGAAGCAACGCTGTCTTTACATACGCCACGGCGCCACAATTTTTTTCTTTAACTCTAAACTAAGCAAAACAAGGATGAACGGTAGAAGAAAAATTCGATTTCTGACTGGAATATTTCTGGGATTGTAGTCTTGACAAGACAACATTAAAATATTGATGTCCCCTTATCCTAGGAAATCAATTTCACCAGCCTCTCGAAATGATAAAGAACATGCGAACGAGTGATGAATTAGGTCGAAATGCTATAAAAATGAGCTTATCCTCCAACGGTGGATGGTCTGTAGTCCTTCCGGGTCAAAAGTAGGTATGGACGATGAAACAAAGGAAGGCCAGATTCTCGTTATGGGCCAGCCTTTCAGAGTTCTCCTTCTGATGTTATCTGATCAAAAGCTACGGACACTTTAGAAAGCCATGGAACGCAAATTCCTGCATTGGGACGTGTGCCCATTTGGCTTTCATCGTAGTCGAGAACCTCGTAGCAAACTAGCAAGCACTTGCACGTGAATCTAATTCATAGATCAGCTAATCCCTTAAGGTTAGGACGCAAATATTAATTTTCTGCTCCTAAAAATAATTTATGGTCTCTATTTTTGTTTTCTGAATAAGTTTTCTAAGTATTTGATTGTGTTTAATAACGATAGAAAATTTCTGTTCTTAGGATATAAATTTGGTTGGTAATGGTATAAAATTTCCAACCTCTCCTCCCTAATCTCACTGTTGCCCTCCATTGGACCCAATCACTTCCAGAGCATGTCGTTCTTGTCTGCCTCATTGCAGATTTGGGTGGTCCCAAAATGATAGATCTTGATTTTGAACGATGGCTCTATCACCACGATGTTGCTGCTCTTGATATGGTTGTGGACGAGGATCATGTTGAGGCCAGTGTTGTTGTGGATGTAATCGAGGTCATGTGCAATGTTAGTGCCGCTTTGCATCCTCAACATCCGAGGCTCAAGGACAGTAAAATTGGTCATTTTAGGGTTCTATAGGCAATTGGAGAGGCTGGCGTCGTCGATGAACTTGTAGACCAAGAAGATGTTGTCACGGGAGATGGAGGTGCCAGGTAGCTTTGTGATGTTGATTAGGTGGCTCTGGTAGATCGTTCCGAGGAGGTCCCTGAGACGATCTTGTGCCTGAACTTGCGCTGGAAGATGATGATGTCCTTGTCGCGAAGGGAGTAGTGCCAGGAGGAAGAGGAGGAGTAGTGGGGCTTGGCGAGGAAGTTGTTGGTGGCAAAGTGGAGCCCGGAGAAGTCGTAGATGAGAGGATTGTCAGGAAGGAAGTGGCAGAATTCGAAGAGGGAGGTGTTGCTGGAGAGAGAGGAGGTGCTGGTGTCGGAGGAGAACTTCGCAAAGGAGGAGGAGGTGTAGTCGCTAGAAGAGGTGGAGGCGGAAGGGGCGAAGGATTTAGGGGCCAATTTAGGGGTCTGGGACGAGGAGAGTCTCAGGGAGAAGGAGGAGGGTGTTCTTCTTGTGAGAGAGCACATGCAAGAGACAGGGAATGAACAATGAAAAAACTTTTTATTTTTGTTTCTATTCTAGAAAATTCCAGAATTAAAAAAGTAGTAAATTTCTATTACTCATTTTTGTTTCAAACCTATGTCTAGACACAAAATTTATCCCAAAAATAAAAAGATGAAATTATGTTACTAAATAGATTTCTATTTCGAACTTGTTTCCTATAACAAAAAAGAAGAAGAAACAAAATAATTATTATGGGTGTCTTTAATTTACTTTCTTAGCATAAATTTGGCTTACATGTGTGCCCAATTGAGCATATTGGATCATTAAGTCAGTCAAGTCTCTCTCTAGTAGTGGATTAGTCACACCCAACAATAGCACGATGAAAGTAAAGTTACTTTAAGGTTTTGCAAATCCTATGGTATCATAGTATACAGAGATGGCTGCATTTAGCTTGCCGAGTGTATGAGGTGCCCAACAATTTTAAGCCCGGGTGGTCCATTAGCAATATCTTGTCTCATGTTATTAATTAAATCAGAGGTCTCGCTTTAAAGTTGTCAATTTGCCTTTTTGTGACCTTCTTCAAGATTAGTTGACAGCAATCTTAAAATGATAATCACCTGTCAACATGCGTGCATAGTCACCTTTTTTATTTATTTTTGGCTTATATTTTATTTCCTATCATTAGACATTCACGATGAAATTATTCATAGTCAATGCTTGTATAAGTCTAAAATTTAATTTTCTTCTCAATGAAAACTATCTGAAACCATTATATGTATGCTCTTATACCATTTTCTTGAGGTTCTTTTATAGGGACATTCTTGACAAACAAAAGTTAGATCTAAGTTTTTTCCTATAAGAAGAATACCACATAAATACGTTGTAACGCGTGGGATATTGTTAGGTTGAAATTACTTGAACTTGATGAATGAGCTAGTCAAAATGAAATCTAGGTAGGCCAAGGATGGTCCCCAAACCAGCCAGGCCAAGGGATGTGATGCTTGTGGGTGTCAAATCTTGAATATTCTGACCCGAAAGAGTGAGAGACGGAAGTGAGTGAGAGGTACTGGTTTTTGCAATCGACGAATTGACAGGATCCTCATTTCATGGTTTACATGAAAGTCTCCTGCCCGATTAGTTCTTCTTTTCAGAACCGAAAGTACTCTCCACATAGTACGAAAGAAAACCCTCTCCTCTCTTTCGAGCCTCACTGATCTCAGACCGTGAGATTGCGTGTCGTTCGTTCAAGCCTCCATTTAAAGTAGTCTTCTCCTTCTTCTTTTCCTCTTTGTGCTTCAATGATCTTCCGAATCAACAAAGGCAACAGCGATTTTCGTCCTTTCCAATATGATTCTGATATTCAAGAGGAAAAGAGTGGTCTTAGTACCGATTTTTGTCTTTTTGGTCGGCGTCTTACTACCAAATTTATGACGGGTAAGACTTTGACGGACCGATGCTTGAGTATCATTCTCGATAGATTTCAGCCAGTAAGGTCTTGCATTGTCATAGTGGGGAAGTGGGATTTGCTACAGTAAACTATGCACGATGATCCATTGAATGAGAGCTTTCTAGGTGCACCAAAAAGAGCGCACCCAATGCATCGTCCCCCTTTGAGTTATGGCTTCACGTGAGGTCCGTACCTTTTTAGATTTAAGCATGCATTCGGTGTAAATCCCATTCATAAATTCAACACATAGACACTAATCATTGACCTTCTTTTTTTTTTAACTTTACATAAACGCTACTCGTACATACATCGAGATCCATCGGGAACACTTACTAACCACATGAATAAGATACTAACCACATATTGATTGTTGCTTCTCAACACTAGAAATTACTTACTGTATAGAGAAACTAATTAGAGATGAGTTAAATATTTACTTTTCATCGTGAAAAAAAGTGCTAATCTCTATGAAAAATTATTCATCATGGATAAGTATGTACATACTTTTTCACAAAGAAATAATAACTGACGACAATGTTAATCAAGGTAATTGAATACTTCTTTTTAGATAAAGACATTATTCACTATTATTATGATGAAAGTCATATTGTTCTTTGATAGTGTTTAATTACATCAGAACATTATTACTACGAGCATATACCACAAAAAAATTTAAATTATGCTCATCATGACCTAAATAATCTAAAATGTTTTTTGTGTCATTAAAAACCTTAGACTTGCTCACCGTGACACAAAAATCTCTAACTTTTTACCCAAATTTATACATGTGTGACATATGTGCCATATTTTTCAATTATATAAGTTTGGGACATTTTGGGGTATTTGCATCACAAAAAATAAGTTTTAAGGGGTTTAATGACACAAAAAAGTTTGAAGTATGTATTCATAGTGAGTATAATTTATGGTGTTTTTGGTACTAACCCTATTACTAATTGCCAATTCATGCATACTTTCTTTAGTAACATGAAAGATAGTAACCACGGTGATGAACTTAATTAATCTAATCACTTAATATATCGACTGTTGCTATGTGGACGTGCATCTCAAAATTATATAATTTACTATTGTTAATCGTTAATAAGTTTTCTTTTTGTTCAGTAGCTTTTCTTATCAAACCACAACTTTCGCCATTTTACCAGTATGGAACGAATAAGCAAGAGCAACTTTTTGTGGCACACAAAAATAGTGGAATCAATATATGTCAGAGCAGAATTCGGAAAAGAACCCCTTTTGCCTCCTCCAATAATAATAATAATAATAATAATAATAATAAAAAGAGTAAATGAGATCCCACGAGGTCGGATCTTCCACCAATTGCAAGAAGCCGGTCAAATTTTGCGAAATTGTTTGGCACCGACCCAGTTATTTATACATATACCACCCACCCCCCAAAAAAAAAAAAAAAAGATAGAAGAATATAACTTATTCATGATAAGATTTTATTCTTTGCATCTCTGTGTTTGGTTATTTTGTGAAGTATATGCAATATATATCAAAGCAAATTCAACACCACTTTCAATCTTGAATTTTGGCCTAGTAATGTTTCTGGTGGATATCCAAAGAATATTACTCACATGCTTTTCAACTCGGGGCTTATTAGAGGGTTATTAGTATCCATGGAAGAGCAGTTGAAGGCCCACCTCATTGACTTATTCTCCTCTAGGGGTATTGTCACCTACGAAGGCTATCTACGGTAGTCCCTTCAATGAAGGGGCTCAGCCAAACTCCGTTTTTCTAATTTAATGAGTTGGTATCAGTACGCTTTGCACTCTTTGATTGTAAGAGAATATTTTTCCTCCCCTTAAATTTGGGAATACTTTAAATGTTACGTCTCAGAGTTTAGACAAAATAATTCAAGGATTAAGTCAGGTCCTATATATATAGTGTTATTATAAAGTAAATTTAACACCACTTTCAATCTTGAATTTTGGCCTAAATAATGTTTCTAGTGAATATCCAAAGAATATTACTCACATGCTTTTCAATAATTAACAGAATGGTAACTATCCACGTAAAAGATCATGTAATCGAATAAATCCCTCATTGATTTTGGATTTAAACTAACTCCGCCCTGTTCACAATAATTTAAGTCAATTTCCTGGAGCTGTCAAATATGCCCCTTTTCCTAGATTTAGTAGTGTTATTCGTACTCATAACTTGTCTTTAATTCAAATTTCCCATCAGCCGTTCAGTTTGGTCCATAAAATATATCATCAAAATCATTTTCCAAATGATAGAGTGCAAAAAAACAAAAGAAGAAACAAGCGTGACATAAAATAGACCCTTTCGATATGAAATTTAAACAAATTCTTGTGATTGGCACACCTTTAAACTTGACTTGTCAAAATAAGTCATAATTCCATTTCTTAACCCATATATGATAGTTTGAATTATAGGTTAGTTATATTTAATAAATGGTCTAAATGGATTTAAACATAAATATGAATGTGTTTTAATAATATAGGCTAGATCAGGTAGAAATTAGAGAGAGAGAGAGAGAGAGAGAGAGAGAGAGAGAGAGAAGAAAAGGGTGGGGTGGTGTGTGTGGATCACAAAGATTTAGACAGCGTGCGGGCAATTTGGGGAATCAAGAGGAGAGTGCGCCACTACCGACCAATGGCGGGTGAGTCAGGACTCCATAAAAATCGACACATCTATATGTACATACATAGACGACCACATCATTATCAGCTTCATTATTAATCACTACATTTGTTGTCCAAGGCACTTTAGCATGGTCCCATCCCCCATCCCTTTCCTTTCCTATTCCCCCTTTGAAAATCTACCCAAATCTTGGCTCGACAGAGATTGAAAGCATTGACCCATCTCCTCCTTCCACTTGTTTGCCTTTTTCCTCTTTTAAATTGTGGAAAAATTGAGCCAAAAAGAAAGGCATATGTTAAGAGAAAGCAAAAGGCAAAAAGCAGGGCCACGCTAATTCAAAAGATTTTCCACTTTAGTTCGCTCGTATCCCGCCTGCCTGCCTGCCTGCCGACCCGCCTGCCCCGTTGATTCTTCGTCTTTCCATATCATTTTGCTCGTGTACCTGCCGTGCCAGCCAAAAACCGGTTGCCATTGCATCATCTTTAGATCTTTACATGTGTACTATTCCTCAATTATATAGAAATATGACATTATTTGTGAGGTGGAATTGCTCGAGTAGCCCCAAATTTCAGTAGGGGACAGCTTGATCACTTTGCTAGGTTGGTTTTGCTGTCACTCTTCTTATCAAGAGTTTAATATGTGAGGGATATGGATTACTACATCTAGATAAGGGAGCTTTAATCGCCGGGATCGGTTTATGTCTTTTTAACCTAAGTTTTTGTTTGACAAGTTAAATTATCAAAATTTATATCCCCAAGAATTGGAATATCAAAGACGCCAAGTATATGTCAAACGATTAAGAATACATAACCTAAAAGTACATATATCCACAAGATACTTCATCGCCCTCTGTTTCTTTCTAATTGATAATAACCAAAAAAAAAGTTATAAACTTCTACGTCGATTCAATTCTAAAACTTTTAACAATTTATTAATAGAGTTCATCTAATCAATTTTTAGTTGGAAATTACCAACATTGACTTTTTTACATTTTGATTTTTTTCTTATCTTTTCCTTTTTCTTTTTTTTGTTCATTATGGCTAGCGAGCTACGATGTCTCGCCAGTGCTCACCGGCCATTGGAAAGGGCCGTGGAGCCCTTGTTGGCGTTGGTGAGGGTTGCAACCCTTGCCCATGGCCATGATGGCCTTGCCCAATGGCTAGCAAGCCTTGCTAGAGCTCATCGACTGCATTGAAAAAGAAAACAAAAGAAAAGAAAAGATGGAAAAGAGAAAAAAAAGAAAAGAAAAGAAAAATAGATAAAAAAATTTAAAAATTGAAAAAAATTTGTTTATGTTAGCATTGATTGTGCCAGATAAAATATCTAATGTCTATGTTAGTGATTTTTGGTTAAAATTGGTCGGATAGATGTCATTGGCAAATTTTCAAAAGGTTTAAAATTAAATTGGCTAAATTGAAAGTTTTAGAATTGGATTGGTATAAATGCAATATATTTAAGACGTTTTGGGTACTTTTCCCTTCTCTTTAATGTTCTCTATGCCTTTGTATCATCGCATGTTTTGCAAATTGTATATTTTGTGCATGAGTGTTTGTTGTAAAGACAATGTGATTAAATAAAATACTAGAATGTCATCTAGAAAAAAATTTCTAGCAAGAGGATAAGTACAAGAAACTAATGGTGATCGGTTTCAGAGTGATTTAGCACTAGGCATGGAAGCTACTTTGTTGTAATCTATTTTTAGTTTGTGAAACCTAGAACCTATCATGTTTATCTTGGAACTGACCTTGTTTTTCCACTCTGATCGTAGGGTCTACCTAAGAACTTGTTTTTCTTTTGTTCCCTTTTTTGGTTTCATTTCTTATAGCAAAATAACATGAGTAATTAAGTGGTTCAAAGTAAAAGATGAATGAGGATGAGCAAACAAAGGCAAGTCAAGAATGAGCGAGGGTTATGAGGTTCAAATGAGTGAGGGTGAGCCGCGAGCTGGTGAGGATGAGGGTTGAGTAAAGAGTGAGCAAGTGAGAATCGTGAAGTGTTGAGTGAGATTGGAGAAAAGAGAGAGAACGATATAGAGAAAATGATACTAAGAGAAAAATTAGGATTTCTAAGCTTTATGAATATGATTTGTTTTCTAGGTGTTCTTCACTCGATATTGGAACCTGACCAATTTTTAAGGTGGTTCGATCCGGTTTCTTCGTAAAACTAATATGGTTGCACAGCTTTTACAGGGAACATTATTTATGTATAATTTGTTAGATGATTTAATTGACGATGTTTGATTAGATAAACCTAACCCCTCCAATAGTAAAAAGATAAAATCATTGAGTTACTACATCATTGGGTATTAATACACATTTGAAAATTGAGGAATAGTACAGTGAATAACATCCTTTAGTAAAATCGAAAACATAGTACTCTATTAAGAGAACCAAATCTAACGAAGACGTTCAAAGAAGAACTTATGCAAAACCCCCCAATTTGATTAGCTCTCTTCTTTTCTTCTTTGGCAGAAAAGGAAGACGTGTCTATCACTTTCATGATTGGACACCAAGATAAGTAATTGATCTGGAATTAATCATGTACATGCAATGGATGGAAGTGGATGAATTAAAATAAAGACGATTAGCATAATTAGAATCGAAAAGTAAAAGCGACTAATGACGTTGGTAAACTCCACATAACATCGCACGAGAGGACGCATCCGTACGCTGCATCAGCATGACTCAGAAACACAACACCTTTTGACTGACTCACACTTGCATTCAGGAAAGTCTGCATACCTTCGGTGTCGATTACGATCAACCGCCTCGTCTTTTTGGAAAGTTCAGAGGTTGCTGCCGTGTGTCCAACTATGATCTCACTGACATCCATGTCGGATTGTAAGTAGTTCGCCATCTTAATATGCTAATTAATCATTAATCGCCATCGCTAATCATAAAGCAAATTCAGAAGAAATTAGTCGTGGTGCGTGAGCAGAGCCCAATATGATCAAAAGTTAAAGTATAACGATGCTATTTCAGTATGGGAGGGAAAGGTAAAGGTCAAGACCATGATTGCTTTGGTAGCATTATTAGCAAGTCATTTTCTTCCTTTAATCTTTTTATTTTGTTACCTATAGTTTTTTGTTGGTTTGGTCGGTTACCTATAGTTGAGTCTTCCTGTATTTATACTAGAAAATTTAGATCGCAAACCAGTGTGATTTATATTTAATATCCCGATATATATGTATATTTTGGTCCTAATGTTTTGTTGAAGGAATTAATACAGCTTAAGCTTCGACTTCAACGGCAAGACGAACCATCAGAAAAGTCAATTTGTCAATCTGGTCTTTATTCCCTAATCCATGATGATCAAGTTCTTAGCTTTATCTTAAGCTAATTGTACTTACCCATTACTAGTGCTTCTTGTATTAACTAATTGAACTTTCGCTGTGGCTCGATTAAGTCAATATGATTTCAACTGAGGTCATTCACCAAATTTAAGTTAAAAGTTAGTTAGGAATTGGTATGACTGCCATGTGCCACCTATATAATTGAAGTTCCACATCTTGGAACACCAATCTAATTCCAGCTTTCCATCCAATGATATCGTGACGACTTTCATTTAGACCGCAAATGAAGCATGATGGAATGAATTCAAATTGAAACCATCATGATAATATATTATATCATCCCATGGAAAACAAGTATCATAAACTCCAAGATGATGATTATCATCTTGACTAATCAATCTGTTCTTACCGTTTACTTCTATCAAATCAAGGTAGATACTCAAAGTAGGCATATATCAGGGATTGAAACCGGCATGCTCTCAAGAGATAAAAAGTTGGGGGTTGGCAGCTCCAAGGGGTAGGCTCCAAAAGCAAAGGGGACCGCACTAGCACACATGAGAATCAAACTCTCTCCTCTTCTTCTTCATGGCTTTATTGAAACGACTTTAAAAAGAGAATCACCACCACCACCACCCCCCGAAGAAAAGCTATTGAGTATGATTCCGTATAATGTACGACCAACACACACGTACACTCAAATATTCTATTCGCCCACAAAAAAGAAGAAGAATTATAAGAAAAAAACCCTGAATACCCACCTCTCCTTTTATTGTTTCCCACTTCTATTCCCTTCCTATATATACTCTCACCCTTTATTCCTTTGAAACCCCAACTCAAACCCAAACTTCCTCAGATACACCCTACACCAACTATAACAAGAGTCTCTCTCCTTCTCTTTCTTCCTCTCACAATTTCTTGAGTTCAGCTTGTTCACTTCTCTCACTCACAACAAACCCCAATCAAGAAGAAGAAGAAGATATCTACTGAAGAAGAAGAAGAAGAAGAAGAAGAAGAAGAAGAAGAAGATGCAAGACAAGATGAAGGTGAAGAAGGGGTGGCTTGCGGTTCAAGTCGGGTTGGAGGAAGAAGATGGCGGGTCGAGAGATTTGTGATCCCCATCTCATATCTCTACCATCCCCTCTTCAAGAGGCTTCTGGACAAGGCTCACGAGGCCTACGGTTACCACGCGAATGGTCCCCTCCGGCTTCCTTGCTCCGTGGACGATTTCCTTCATCTTCGGTGGAGGATCGAGAGAGAATCTTCCGGAAGCCACCACCACCACAGCCACCACCAAAACCACAACCACCACTTCCATGGTGCTTTGTCCTTCCACTCTTGTTAATCAAATTGATGCAAGGGCTGTGATGTTCTAATTAGCTATATATAGTGCTGGATATGTATATTCGATTTTGCTTTGTCTTAGAGAGAGCTAGCCTTTTTTGGGGTTCTCCTCTTTTTGACGATGATGATTCTCTCTTTAAGGAAGTTTTTAATGTAAGAGCTTAGAGGAGATCAAGTTGGAGAAGTAGATGTCATTGATCCATTCCCAAATTGCCATCACTCTTCATATCATTGTTATGTGCATGGAGAATCAATCTCAATAATATAGATGTGGTGAATATATACAAATATAATCGCCTTCCCAAATTGCCATCACTCTTGCGTCCAAAAAAGAAAAGAAAATTGCCATCACTCTTCATCTAAAGTTCTATGCGTAGTTGTTCAAGAATGTAAAGGGATGTGCAAATCATGTTGGTGCTTGTATATGTATGTTGTCCACCATGGAGAAATTACCAAAAAAAATCTAAACCTATAACACATGTGTCAATTTAGTCATAAATATTTCAATTATGTCAATTTAGTCTTAAACATTTTCACGTTTTACTAATTAAGCTCTTCTAGCCAATTTTCTCTAGAAATTGCTAACATAAATGTTAGGCATTCTACATGGAACAATCAACATTTACGTAAGCATCTTCTTTTATAATGTTTAATAATTTTTTTAAATTTTTTTTGAATTTTTTCTTTACTTTATTTTTTTGGATTGAGGGCCGCCAACGGTTGTCGGCCATAGGCGATGGCTTCTCAACCCTCACTAGATTTGGGCGTTGCAACTCTCGCCAAATCTGAGTGAGGGTTTGCATGCCCTCACCGACCATAGTAAGGGCCCACAAGCCCTCACCTATTGGCTAGTGAGGGCGTTGCAGCCCTCATCCAAAGTTGGTTAGGGCCGGGACACCCTTACCCAAAGCTAGAAAAGGGTTTCTAGCCCTTGCTTATGGTCGGCAATATAAAAAAAGTAAATAAAAGAAAAGAAAAAACCAAAAATTATTTAAAATATCTATAATAGTCATGCCATGTAGGATGGACAAAGTCCATGTGAACAATTGTCAATCAAAATTAACTAGAGAGACTTAATTAATAAAATGCAAAAAAGTTTACGACTTTTCGATATCATTTAAAAATTTAGAACTGAATTAATACGGGTGCAATATATTTAAAATTTTTTGAGTAATTGTCCCCATCCACCATGAATGAATCAAAGAAAAGCTTGTTTCCATTTGCCATCACTTGAGAAAATCAAGAAACTCATTGAGTTATGTTGAGTATATAATAAAGATAATGAACATAAGCTAGTTATCCAACGAAATGCTCCCTTATTACAAGAAAAGTATTTGATTAACTAGATTGCCTTTTACGAAATTAGTATTTATTTAGTGCAAAATGGAAATAAGCCACAATCAATTTGCTGAAATAAAGCACTTATGTAAGTATTTACTGGGTTTTAACCTAAGCTTACATAATTGTACTCTCAACCGCCAAGCTAGCAGCTTCAAGTTTGGATCTAATTTATCACTTAGCTGCATCAAAAGTTAGCACGCTTCTTGTTTTGATTCCTCATTCTCCGATGAGTTCTTATATTCTTTATTCTTTGTATGTTATGCACAAGGAGCGGAATAAACAATTCTTCGACTTGCACGTATCGGTTTTTGCGCGCTGTCATGATCATACAAACCCTTACTTTTTGGGCGAGAAAATCCTTTTGCACGCGTATTCGACATGTCGTGCTATTCTCCAGCAGAGCAAACGTCGGATTCACCTATAAATGTATTTAACCATAACATATTTGATCACGAAAATGAAGAATGTGTTAAAAGAAATCGAGGTGGTGACTAATTTGATCTTTTAGTGCAGCAGTAAGGGTTGATGGCACTGGTGGTCGTGGGTGCTCCAGTTACCTGTCAAAAGAGCGTAATGCTGGAATCGATTGAATAAGACTGGAAGGCCAGAGTGTTAGCCAGCACACGCACATGTTGCCATCCAAAATGCTATGTGATGTGTGCATAGAAGATGCCAATTTCAGGCCTTCCATTACCTTCTGTTTTCTTGCTTTAGTCAACACGCAAAATCTACTTTCCCCCCGACATTTAGCACCATGTAATAGATAGTATACATCTCTATACCAAACATTTTCAAACTCTCATTATTATTTTAAGATGATAATACTGTAGTTTGCCACGATTATTGTGGATGAAGTCCACGACCGTTGGACATTTTAGGAGATTTGGCTTGCTCTAAAATAACGCTTTACTGGTCATTGCATGACCAAGGGAAATTGGACTAAAACTTGATTTTCAAAACACCGTCAAGAAACCTGACTAATTTACATGTGATTATCTTCGGCATATGAAGTCAATTGCCAACTCTCTTGCTTTGTCACCGAAAAGTGCTCGGTGAGTCAAGCCCTCAATGGGCTCCTATTTGAGTTCAATCCCTTTGCCACCATGGTCATTGATGGCCTTGTGCTTCCCTTTAGTGATTTGCAGTCAAACCTCCTTGCATAGGAAGAATAATTTCTCCAAAAATCAAATGCCTCACTTTCATCCAATATTTATCATGATTTGATTAGTCATGCCACTTCACCATTCCACTACTTCAAGGGTCTTGCGGCGGTCGTATTTCTAGGGGCCGAAGATCTAGTCAGGGACAAGGTGGACAATTCTTGCATTATCAACCGTGTTTGCAATCCTCCTATGATGGGCTTAGTTCATAGTCATTATCAGCCCCCCATGCTGATTGCTCCTCCATTTCCTTTGGTCGGCCTTGTGGTGGTTTGAGGCCAAAGTTCCCTATTCACCTAGGGATGCACTCTGAGCTAGGGCTCATCTTTTTTGCCAGGTCTATAATACGGTTGGGCATATCGTGCTACAATGTTGACAATGATTCAACCATGCCTTCACCACTAATAATTTCTCAAACTCCTCCTTGTCTCTCTTGGTCAGGAGCATCGACACACATGACTAGTGACATTAGTAAAATTCTAAATCCTAGACCCTTTTAAAATTTGAAAATGTCTAGGTTGATGACAGTCATTTATTGTCACTTAAGCAAGTTGGTAAAACCTTTTTACATTCTAGTTCTTGATCTTTGTTAGTATTTCTTAAGTATCTATTCCTAATCTTTCTTGACTTAGTCACTCAACTTAGCTGTAAAAGTTCATGCACTATTAATTAATAGTTCATCCTTTTCTTTGAAGGACCAAAGAATAGGGAAAATTTCCATCTAAGCTAACTTCTCTCATGGCATTTATCCGATTTCCAACTCACTAGTGTCATCTCACTTGCACCATATTGTGGCCTCCAATTCACTCATTCACTGACATGATCATCTTCGCCATCTTAGTAAATAAGTTTTGAGTTGGTTGCAATTCTATTTCTAAGTCAATATCTTGTGAGTCCTGTCTTGTGGGCAGATCTCATTGATTGTATCTTTTTCTTTGGTTGTAATTCATTCTACCATTTATTTGGGTTCCCATTTGATTACTCATCCCTTCGAATATTTGGGTGTGCTTATTATCTTTTTCTTTCATCTGGTGTCTCCCATATGTTGGCATATCATTCTGGGTAAGCACCAAACCATTAAAGGTATTGTTGTATTGATTGATCAAGTAATTGAGTTTTTATTAGTTGTCATGTTCAGTTTAATGGGACAAATTTTCCCTTTTTTATAAATCTTTTGACTATTAGTCCCATAATTCACGGTTTTGAATTAGCCCATTCCCCTTTTGTTTCCTCCAATTAGTCCATTCTTCATTCCACCTACTTTGTCCCTCTCTCATCTTATACAACTCAACCTCCTAACCTGCCTCTCTTCCTCTTAGTCCACCTAGCCTGCTTTCATCCCTTTTTTCCTTCAACACTCCTCCCTCCAACCTCACCTAGTATGTCCTAACTTGACTCGTCTTTTGACCAAATTTCTTCCATAACAAATCCACAAATCCTCTCTATATCTTTGTCTAGCTCCTCAACTTCCATTTCTTCTCTACCTACTTATTCCGTGCATTACTTGTGCCAAATTTGGAATTTCTAAACCCATAATTTTTTTAATCTCTCTCACTCTTTTCACAAAAGGGACATCAACTTGCTATTTTAAGGTCATTCTTGATCCATATTGGAAAGTGGGCATGGGGGATGAATTAATACCTTGGTCACTGATCACAAACGGGATCTTGTACCATTTGACCCTTTTAAGAATTTATTTGGTTGTAAATGAGTTTTTAAGGTCAAGGAAAAATCCGATGGAATTATTGAACGTTTCAAAGCTCGACTTTTTGACTAGTAGGCTGGATTGGATTATGACGAGACCCCTAACCCAATTGTTAAATCTTCTTTAATTCAGGTTGTTTTCTTTATTGTGATTTTTTTAGGACGGGTTTTATATCAACTTGATGTTAAGAATGTCTTCTTGCATGACATCCTCCATGAAGGAGTTTACATATGCCAACCTTTTGATTTCTCTCATCTTGAGTTCTCAAGTCACATGTGCTATCTCTAAAAAGCCATCTATAGTTTAAATAAGGATCTATGTGCATGACTTCATGGCTTTTGGGTTTCATGGTAAATATCAACAACTCCAAGAAGAAGCATGGACGAGTAGCAAAAAGAGGAGAACCCCAAAAAGAGAAGTAGATGTCATTGCTACTCGTCCATGCTTCTTCTTGGAGTTGTCGATATTTACTACCCTACGTTAACAATATCCTTGTCACTAGTGATACTCCTCAATTATTACAGTGTTTTATGACTTGACTCTCACAAGAATTTGCGATGAAGGATTGGACCACTTCATTATTTCCTTAGTATTGAGGCTCATCGTCACTCTGGTGGTACACTTTTATTTCAAGCCAAGTATATTTTGGCTTTTTATGCAAGTTTGACTTTGTTAAAGTTAAGCCAATTTCTATTCCAACACTATATTGATAGATGGTTGGTGTAGTACTTTATGTGTCCATAACCTGACTTGATATTAATTTTGCTATGAACTTAACTAGTCAGTTCATGTATCAACCCAAATAACGTCATCTCTAGGCTGTTGAGTGTATGTTTTAACTTTTAGTTGGCACAACCACCCATAGATTGCTCATTGAGCGATGTTTCCCATGTCATTGATTGCTTATGTGAATGCATACTAGACCGGTTGCTTCATTACTTGATGGTCCACCTTGTGTTTTTGTGTTTTTCTAGGCACCAATACTGTTTCATGGAGTGCTAAGAAGTAGCCCATTATAGTCTGTTCTAGTATAGAGACTAAGTATTGTGCTGCCACTTACCATTTTGCTAAGATTATTTGGATTTGTCCTTTTCTTCACGAGCTTAGTTCCCCAAATTTTCTCCTCTCACTAGTTATTGTGATAACATCTCTACCACCTATCTTGCTCTCAAACCCTATGTTTTACACTTGCACCAAATACATCAAGTTTCACTTTGCTCGAGAGTGAGTTGCTTTTGGCGATTTATGTGTTCGCCATGTGCCTATGATAGATTAGTTGGTAGACATCTTCACTAGGGGATTACCTAGTCCATGACACATGCTATTGAGATCCAATCTCTCAATTGTTACATCTACTTTGGATTGAGGGGGAGTATTAATATGTAATTCATGTGTATTAAAGGATCTTTCTTAATTATGTTTTTAAATGTGCCATCATTGAAATTAATCACTCTTATAAATACATATCATATAGTTAGGGTTAAGCCACCATAAACACTTCATTGCCATACTCTCTACCTCTTTCACCACTCTTGGTGGCTCTTTTGCTATTCTCTCCATGACTCTAAACTTCAACAATTATCACTTTATGTTGTACACTAAATTCCTCTCAGCATAAGGTATTCATTCATTTTTCTTTGTGAATATTTCTACTTATGACATTAGAGTTTGCAAATAATATATAAACAAGAGAAAATATCATTAATAGTTCTTATATTCTTACTCAAAATTCAAAATCATCACTTTACCTTTCTTTTTCTTTTCAAATGAAAATGGTCACTACGCTTTTAAACAAAGGCCTTAGTTTGATCATCTCTATGGTTGCGGCTTGTGATCTCTAGTGACAATCACCACTTCGTGATTGTTGTAGGGCCACCCCCCCTCTCTCTCTCTCGATTTGAGATATGAACATCACCTGCCATGGTGGTTGTGGCTAGAGGTGTCAAAATAAGTTACAAATCCATATTATAACTCACATTTAGTTAGACGAATCAAATATCGGTCAAGTAAAAGTTATATATGTGTTATAAACAAGTTTTAAAAATTAGAGTAATAAAAAAGTCTTAATTGGTTTTTCAGAAACCCACTTTGAACCCATGAAAGGGTCTAAGGCCTTCCTCCTCTATTCTCTCTTTCCATTCGCCATCCGCCAATGATGATAGGAGAAGAAGCAAATGGAGGGAGCCGCTAGAGGGGTGCCTCCCCCCACCACTACCACCCGCTGGGGCTTGTGCAAGTTGTTGGCATGCCCCTTTGCTCAAAGGATCACAAAGGCGTTCGAGTAGATGGCCGGCCTTCTCCTCTAGCCTGAGGAGGATGGGAGCATGGAGCTTTGCTTGGACAAGTTCTGCGATGCTTGCTCCTTGGTCTTTGTTCTCTTTGGTTGCCTTGGCCTTACTTTCAAGTTCGCCAAGATGGAGTACGTCACCAAGGTGTGTTCGTCACAATTCTTGTTTCACAAGCTTTGAATTTGACTTTGCTCTATTTCGGTTATAAATTGGGGCAATGGTTGTGGATAGAAATGGGTGATTGCGTTGTGTTGGATTCCCTATTTCTCAATCCAAGAGAGCCCAAACTTGCTAGCCTTAGTGGAGCTAGAGCTTGCCAGATCTAGGCAAGCTTGAGCTCAGCCAAGGTCAGCCGAGCTTGGGCTTGCTTAGATTTGGCAAGCCACTAGCTTGCCAACGTTGACGGAATTTGGGTTGGCAAGCCATGAGCTTGTTGGCTGTGATGGAGCTTAGGCTTGCTTGGATCGGTCGAGCCTTGAGCTCGCTGGCCCGCATCTTGGCCGATTGTTGCCGACGGAGGAACAATGGGGAAGAAGAAGGAAGAAGAAGAAAGAAAAGATAAAAGAAAAAAAAGAAAGAAAAAATAAAAGAAAAAAAATAAAATTTCATTTTTATCCAAAAAAATTACTTTTGATTGATAAATATTTATATACATAACAGAGAAGTATTTTTAGAGGAAGCTCAATGCTATCTAGATTGAAATTCAATCAATATTGAAATAAAAATTTTAAATATTATAATGTAATTTTTAACTTGGTGAATTACAACTAAGAAGCTATGCATTCTAACATTTGAGAAGATTTGCTATAAAAAAATATTATTTTCATGTCAATTATTAGCTGATCAAACTTTTTCTTATCAAGAGTTCTTCAAAATATTTCAATTTAAAGGTTTTTCACTTTTTTTATATTATTTACTGATTTTTTATTGTATAATTTACTTTTCAAATTTGATGCGAAGTTTTTATTTAAGTAACTTATATGTGAAGAGCTTAAAGTGGATTAAATGGGCGGGAGTGAATTTTCTTAAATTGAATTAAATATTAATTTGTTTTAATAATATAAGTTAGGTCAGGTATGGATCATATTAGGCTAGGTCAAATCGGGTCATCAAACTTACATTGTAGAAAAAATGAATCAAAACGAATTAAATGAGTCAATACAGGTCAAACCATTCTCGACTCGACTTAAACCCAACCCACTCATTCGACGACTTTTATAGCTCGGCCTCAAGCTATGGCATGGCAACCATCGCTTGGAGGTTGTACCCTCCCTCCTCCATTCAAGGATTCGAATAGTGAAGATTGAAAATCATTTTCATTAGAAGTATAAATAAAGTGTAAGAATTTTAATACAAGTATAGATTAATAAAAAAAATCCACGCAAAAAAAGGCGTTTGGTGCTAGTTTAGATATATACAACTACTTTTTTTTATTTATTTATGAATATTATCCTTGATTTAATTTTCTTTTCTGAGCGAGCTAAAAGTCATTACTTAGCCAGCTATTAAATATCTCACCATATTAAGAAAAACATGGATAATCTTTTAGCTACCCATGCTATTAGCTTTTCCAAACAATTTCATGTCCCCATTCCCGATATGAATAACTAGTTGATTGCTAAAACCAAAACTACAATCCACATTAAGAACGGCAAACGCGTAATAGGTAAATCTTATATTCAATATTGATCCAAATACAATTATCCACGGCTTTTGTCGATAACTTTATCTATCGACTTGCACTGGTTACATGTTGCCTCATTCGGTTCCTTGATCCAGTCAAACGTCGAGTGACCATTGTGTAGATAGATTGGTGCTAGTTTAGATATATACAACTACTTTTTTTATTTATTTATGAATATTATCCTTGATTTAATTTTCTTTTACGAGCGAGCTAAAAGTCATTACTTAGCCAGCTATTAAATATCTCACCATATTAAGAAAAACATGGATAATCTTTTAGCTACCCATGCTATTAGCTTTTCCAAACAATTTCATGTCCCCATTCCCAATATGAATAACTAGTTGATTGCTAAAACCAAAACTACAATCCACATTAAGAACGGCAAACGCGTAATAGGTAAATCTTATATTCAATATTGATCCAAATACAATTATCCACGGCTTTTGTCGATAACTTTATCTATCGACTTGCACTGGTTACATGTTGCCTCATTCAGTTCCTTGACAGATCCAGTCAAACGTCGAGTGACCTGATTGTGTAGATAGATTGGCTTGGGCAACACCCTTACATTTAGGGGTCCGGTCCCCCCATCCCCAAAGTAGTGTCATGTCATTGAACCGGGTCCATTAAACGGACCGGCGATGATAAAACCGCGTTAAAACGCCGGTTCGGTAGAACCAGTCTGGCGATAAAATGGCGTGTACGTGCTCCCTTTCTCCTCCTGCTTCTTTTTCCTCCTGGTCGGTCCAATCTCAAGAATTTACGAACATCATCATCGAGGTAAAATACGAAAAAAAAAAAAAAAAAAAAAGCCCTAATTTTGCTGCGCTTTTCTCTTTTCTTCCGCGAAATGGTTCTTGGGTTTAGCTTTTCTCTTTCGATTGATTAGTTTTTAGGTCTGGGTGGCCGGTGCTTTGGCCGGATTGAGCTCTCCAAAGTTGGAATTTGTGCTCTGGCATGTCTGGTGGGTGTGCTGAGCTGGGCGGAGTGTTTTAGGTTCAGGTTTTACTTTCAGAGATTCTCGTGACGTTGCGTGAAGAATGCCGCCTTGAGACTTTTGTTTCAACTGAAAATGTTTTTCTATTTTTTTTTTTTTTTTTTTTTTTTTGGCTTTTGTCAGGATTGAGGTGCGAGGGTGGTGGATGAAGCTGGAGCTGGAGTTTATATGGCGTTGCCCAGGAAAGGTAGATTGCATCTTTCGACTTTAGACCAATTGTTTATGGAACGATGATGAATTTGCAGTAGTGTTGAAGGATGGACTGGCATGGTGAGTTTTCGTTGCTAGTTAAGTGCTATGAACTGGGGTAGGAAAATTGGATGACCCCATTTCGCAGTGAATGTTGACCTCATGATTCTATTGCTGATATGGGTTGTACCTTCAATTTGCTTTCGTATTTCTTGACTCTTTTTTTTTTTTTTGGGGGGGGGTTCCTTTTTATCTCAGTTTTGTTGAAGAAGGTGAGCAAGCTCGAGGCCAAGGAGCTGGAGAAGTATAAAATTGACCCATTATGTCTTCCAGATTTTGATAAGCTCCTCGATGATGTTTACATTGCACGGCGTCCTACGCCGACTGAGTGTTTCAATAGAAGAGATTTGATTCGCATCTTCAATGCTATAGCGAAGGAGATATATGGTAGATTCTCTCCTGATTAAATGTGAAAATGCATGAATTTAAAATTTAGATTTCGTGTTATTGAATTGTTGAAGATCTTGTGAACCATACCTGCTCTTCTTATTCTTCTGTCCAACAACAAACAACGTGGTTTGTTTTGCTTATTCAAGGATGAAGGATGAAGGATGAATTGAATTTTGTCACTGCATTGTTGTTTATACGTCAAATTGATGAATTTTATATGAATACAAGAGAATGCGCTTATTTGTGCACTTATGCAATAGGGATAATCTGTTTTACGATTAATAATTGTTTCAGGTGACTCAAGTGAATGCCCCACTGTGGTTGGATTTGGCTCATTTGTGATGGACATGTACAGCACAGGAAGTGATCTTGACTTGTCCATCAACTTTGGAAATCCCTCTGTTGAGTTTCCTCGAGAAAAGAAGATACAAACTCTCAGAAAGTTTGCGAAAAAGTTTTATTCTCTTCAAAGTATTCTTGCTAGCCTTCCTACTCCTTCATTTTAAAGTTTTTACTATAGCTGTAATTTTATCTTCAAGGTGTCTTTGCTGTAAGTTCCTACCTTAGATCGCATAAAATTCACAGTTAGATCTTCAAAATAAAAAGTGCCATTATTTAAACTTATGGTTCAAATAAAAAGTACTAGTGTTCTAAAAGCAAATTATTACCAATGGAAAATGCTGGACAGCATCAACTTTCCAACAAGAAAGAACGCTGCTCCTCATTGTCATTATTTGTTCGAGATGAGATACTGTATGTTTTTAATGTTTGAAATCTTTGCCATTTTATCTTTATTTTGCTAGTCTTAAGAGAACTTGATGTTGTCGTCTAATGCAGTCATATTTGGGGAATTTTGTTGATATTATTATGGATGGTACTTTATATGGTATGTAAATGTTGCAGGGAAGGGGCATGTTACTAGCATCCAGACAATCATGAGTGCAAGGGTGCCAATTGTGAAAGTTATTGACTATGGGACAAGGATAGAATGTGATCTTTCGGTTGAGAATTGGGATGGTATTCTGAAGTCACAGCTTGTCCATGTTATTTCTGCGATTGATGACAGGTTTCAGAAGCTAAGTTTTCTGGTAATATTTCAAACTTGTCATTTGAGATTTTTGGTTTGATTTTTCAGTAAAAAGGGCCTCTAATGGGCCTTCTAATTTCTCTTTAGTGTCCTTTCTGGTAATCAATTATATCTGTGCTCTGCTTGTGTTCCTTACCAATATTTTGTGTTGAAAAATTGAACCACTTGCTTTCCACTCTCTTCTCCAATTTCTCTTTAAATTTTCAAGTTGTGCCTTCATAATTGTTGTCCTTGATTATGCTAGTAAAGAATGGAAACTCATTGTGATTTCCCAGAAATTTGAACATTAGACTATCTTAGAGCCCATCTTCTCTGGATGGTAGCCTTTTGTGCTCTACTTCTACTTTCACTTCTGTTCTTGTAGCATATAACATAAGTCAAAAGCCAGAAGCAGAGAAGATGCTTCCTGTGAGCTTTTCATTTTTGTTGCTTTGTGGGAAAATAAGAACAAAGCCATCCATAATTGTCCTTTATAAATAAGTGATTATGACATATTTTTGCCTATGATTTTACCATTTGTTTAGAAAACTACATAATGAAATTCTCAGTAGTTATAATGTCAAACTCTTCATTAATTATAAAAGTTGCCATTAAACCTAAAATTCAAAAGTAAAGAAGTCACGGTAAAAATAAAAAATAAGAGTGAAAAGCCAAAAAATTACAAAGCCAAAAACTTAAGCCATCTCAAACAAGCTCTTAGATTGACGATGAGGAATGGAGATGTCACTGACATGTGTTGCTGGTTCATTTTATTCCTTGGGTGGTAGAGGATATGATTGATATTGCAGTTGTATAACAAAATGATAATATGGATGTCTTATCTTCTGACCGAAAATAATCACTCTCTGTTTCTGTAATTTTTTGGGATTTGGGAGGATAGAAACACATGAAACCATGTAAGGATAAATTCAATCATGTTACTGGTATTCCGGGGTTTAAAATTGGGAAAAACTCTTTCCTGCATCTGTGATTTCAATGGGGGTGCTTCTGGATGCTGACAACTGCAATCATAGCATGTGCTGTATTTCATGCCATTTCTTTATTAATGATTGATTTAATGTTTGGTGGATTTCATTCATACTTTTCTGAATGTTTTCTCCTGCATTTAGTGGCAAAAAGTAAGTGATGAATTAGATCTCTTTCTTGTAATGCAGATGAAATCTTGGGCTAAAGCAAATGGTATTAACAGTTCCAAGGATCGAACTCTAAATTCTCTGTCCATAATATCATTAGTCGCCTTTCACTTGCAGGTAAAACTTGGCTTGTGTGCCGAAACAAGTTTCTATATGTAGTTTAATCTTAATTCCAGTGTTATGTTTTAGCTACCATTAGTCCATAAGACATTTGAAACCTATGCAAAAAATATATTTCAAAGATTTTATGATGGTGTTTGGATGTTGGACTTAAGTCTTTTTTTTCTTTTTCAGCCAAATATTTATGTAATCTTTTTGTCGTGCAGACTCGCCAACCTCCTATATTGCCTCCATTTTCTGTGCTCTTTAAAGGTAGCAATTTCTTACAAGTCATTAAAAAGCAACAGTGTGTATGACACATGGAACTTAATGTCTTGTAATAGTATACAGATATGCACTTATTTTGCGATGGACTTCTTTGTTTAACACCATTGAAAGTCCTCCTCCATCTTGAAGAACTTTAATGCACCTTGTATGTATGTATTACATAGTTCCTTACAGCCAGAAGTCCTCAATTGTAAAACCTTAAATTACACTATGCAAACTTGGAAATACCAACCACATGCTTGTTTAACCGGGCCTAAGCAGCATAGTCTATTAAATGTTAAGTATCCAGTGTCAATTTCAGTACCATGTTGAAGTCTCATTGGGTTCTTGCAGATGGAACTGATCCTGCAAATGTAAGGAAGAATGTCGATTCTTTTTTGAACTATGGAAAAGCTAATGAAGAATCATTGGCTCTACTCTTTGTGACACTCCTGATAAAGGTAATTTGATCTGTTACCTGCCAGCAGCTGGTTTAAGCCTTCAAAAGCTTGACCTTTAAGTGCATTGCTACCAATTTTCATTTAATAACAATTGTAGTAGCTTGTGGTGGTTTTTTTTTTTTTTTTTTTTTGGGTAAGTCCAGATATGACCTCTAACTTTTTCCATGTCTTCAATTTGGTTGCCCGACTTATAAGGATGAAGAAACTAATGATACCGGGTTAAAATGATGAAGTGACATCATCGATGTGGCAAATGTTGACGCATGGCATTGATGTGGTGCCTAGTTGGCACTCATCAGCAAACCCCAATAAAATAATAAAAAGTAGAAAGTGTGGGGAGAGAGAGAGAGAGAGAGAGAGAGAGGGACTGATGGTTGCGACAACCCCTGATGAGGGCTGGTGAACCTTGTACAGATTCAGATTATCATCTCTATGACAGGCAAAGGGTCTCCTGTGACCTCTCTCTCTCTCTCTGTGTGCTTATTTCTGGTGGTTTGTTCAACTAGGCAGCACGTGTGTCACATGTCAAAATTTGGGACATTCGTAATGGTGACTTAACATTTTGAGGTGTTAGTAAAGGCACACAATTAAATGACTCGATTCCACAGAAAGTAGAGAAGGAGGTTGAAAAAATGTACAAGTTGGGGAAACAAATCTGGACTTCAACCCTATTTTCTGTTGCAGCTAGCATCAGTGGAGAAACTTTGGCAGAAAGGTCTTTGTGCCAGTGTGTATGAAGGGTCATGGACCTCAAAAACATGGGATTCTCGTTGTGGCTCAATAAGTGTATTCCAACTTTCTTGAACTTATTAAATTGACATTTGTAGGTGTGCCTATCTATAGATGTTTTTTAATGGTTCTTTTATAGGTCGAGGATTTCACGGAAAGGTCTGAAAATGTTTCAAGGGCAGTAGGAGTGGAAGAAGTCAAGAAAATTTATGACTGCATCCATCGTTCAATTATTGGTCTCCTTTTCTTTTTGGATGGGAAGATGCCAGCACCGGAGCTAAAAGAATTATTATTTGGTTCAGTTTATGTGTCCACACAAGAGAGTACAGATAAAAATGAAGCCACAACATCGAATTCTCCAACTGTCCATCACCCTGATCAAACTAAGAAGATGCGATTGAGTCAAAATTCTGAGAAAAAACATGTTAAAAATCAACAAGGACAGCAAACGACCCAAGAATGGGTGCCTTGGGATTGTATAAACAACAAAGAAGGCAAGTTATTGGTTGGGGATGGAGTGGACCAGTGAATGGCCAGAGTTTGCAAGGTGTGGCACCTTAGCCAGTTTCTGATCAACATCCTGCTGGATCCTGCAGCTGTTGCGGAGTGGTGTAATCAAGCACTGCCGCAACCTGTTGTTTCTCCTTGTAACTCCCTCAGTTATAATGCATCTCGAGCTCAACCACTTTCTTCCAATGTCTTGCCTTGGCCGAGCACAGGTACTTTGTACTTGGGCCAGCCACAACCTATGTGCAGGTAGCATCATGTGCTGCTTCATACCCATTTCAGGTGAACGTAACTCTAGCTTGCTGAAATAGCTGCTATTCGTTGATAGTTTCAGAAGAATGCTTTGTAAAGGCATCCTGTACAGTACACAGTGACACAATCCTGGCTAGTCTTCTTTTCCCAGGCTAACTGCAGGATAATTTAGCGGGACTATTACATGTTACCTGGATATTTATATGTACTTCAGGAGCATCACATCACATCTGTTGGTAGTCCCCCTCTCTCAATTGCCTGCTACTATGTAATGTGAATTGGATTATCCATCACTTGATAATTGGGGTAGGTGGACTACTTAGAGCTGTGACATGCTTTTGCTGTATATTGAACAATGTTTCATTGGTAGATTTTCTTGCCTTGTACAAATTGGAAGAAACCTTGTTACAAAAGCATTCGGTTCATCAAAAATAAAAATTGTTGTATGTGCTCTTACTCTTGTGATCTTCCTTGTACTTTTTGCCGTTATTGCTCAAGTGCAACAAGGTAGTTTGGTTGCTACTTTTTTCAGTCCCATTTGTTGGTCAGTTCATCTTCTTAAGTTTGAATTTTTGTATATGGTAAAAACAATCAAGGTTAGTAGCATTATTCAGTGTAGCGTGACTTTTTTGTCTATTGAATTGAATGCGTTGCGATGTCCTTACTTTTTATTGGAGAGCTGAATGTAATTCATAACTTTTCATCCATTGCAATCTGCTTCGTTCTGCAAGAGATGTGCGTACAGTAAATTTGTTATTAGTACTTGCCTGCTGGTGAAAAATTGACGGATTTTAAACAAGCTTGAAGTTCCTCCAAAACATGTGAAGTTGGTTCTTTGTTATCACTGGAGTTTGCATTTGAATGTTTCATGGTAATATTAAACTGTACTTGTCTATTTCGATTCAATCAAATTCAGACGACCATTTCTTGCTGAACGTTAGCTGAAGTAGATCTTTGATCTCTGCACTTTTGCTGGAATACTTTTCACAACGGCCATTTCTTTTCTTCATTTCTTGAAGAATCGAGGATCTGGCATTACAATAGTCGGTTCCTTCAATTAGGCCTTGGAACTCTCCAAATTCGCGGATTGGCATGGGGTTGGTAGTTGGTCAAGGCCATCCCCATCCCCATCCCCATTTCATCAAGGGTCCAAACTGTCTCTCTCTCTTTGTGCTTAACATAACATGAATAAGGCACTCCCCTCGGTGCTATATGTCAAAACAGAAGTGATGTGGTCCTCAAGTTCGTGCCGTTAAGTCATAAGACCTTTTACAACTCTCGATCATGTGAAAAGTCAATTGAAGGAGGCATGTACTGGAGGTATAATGATTCAAAATTGGCAATGGCATGTACTTGTAGCTACTTGAAATACGTATCCTGCCAGACTTGGACAAACATCTGGACAGAAGAAGATAAGCAATAAACCTGGAAAGGAGGAAAAAAACCTAGGAAAAAATGTCTGGACTTGCTCTTTTCCAGTCTGGGCTCTAAGAACTTCGTAAGAACGACAAATAAAATGCCAGCTCCAGTAATGCAACTCTGATCCTCAAGCTTAACCTCGTGAATAAAATAAGTGGGTAGAGAATATTGTGAATTGCATCCACGAAATAATCGGAGTAAATGGTGGGGCCAATGCCTTGAACTACGAACCAATCAAGAGAGAAAGAAAGAACAAACGAGCCACAGGTTTGACCCACTCCTGACCTCTGCTGATCTCAAGAAGGTAAGCATTGGATCTGGATCTCGGCTGGATGGCTTGGACCTTGAGCTTTGAATAGCACCGTTTGCACGCGCTTTTCAATCAATTTCCTCTGGCCCCGACCCATGCATGCATTGGTCAGCTTCAACAGCAGTGTGCATCGATGCAGTCTCATGTGGGTGGGCCTGGGAATGAGAGGACATTTAATTCCATCGAGTAGATGCCTTTTGGCGCTATGGACATTTGGATCGTCTAAGCGTGCATCTTCTACCGATGCGTTCTACTGCATTTTGGAGGCAAAGATCTTGAATTTGCATCTGCAGGTAGACTGCTAATTCTCAGGGCCGGACATCTTCGACTGCACCTTGGAAAATCGCTTCTTTTTGTTTCAGATTTCTAGTTATTTGACTTGTTTAGAGATATGGATTGCGCGCATTCACGAAGTTGACTCGAGATAGGTTGAGTTTCCTAAACCAAGTAGTTGTCTAATATGTTACTAGTGTACTGATCGAGACTGCTCGCCATAATGGGTATTCCGTATATTTTTTGTCTTACATGCCTCGTGTTTCAATGCGATTAGGTCGAACAGACATAATATTTCACAGTTAATGCCGTGCTCTGCACACAGGGAGAGTAGTAAGTAGGGGTGAGTGGTTCAATGTTTCGTATAAGTTCTATTTGGAATCTGAAACCTATCCATTGAAATAAATTTCTCATTTTTTGGAACTTACCAACTATCACAGGTTTTAGGGTTGATTCCAAGGTCTACCCCAATTGTATTATTAATTGAATGATTACAATGAATCATTACTTTCAATGACTATCGCTTATTTCTACAATGCATTGATCATAACTTATATTTAGACATATGAAGAATATAAAACATTAATAAATTAAAGTTCTTAGTCATAAAATAGAATCTTATACTAGTAGTTCTATATTATATACTCATTATCAAGTGCTATGAAATACCATAGGATCGAGCAAAGACAGAGAACAAGAAAAACACAAATTTATTCCAAGTTCCAGGTTCCACTTACTTAGAACTCGGAACCTACCAATCGAAATAGGTATTCTAATTTTTGGCTACTCTGCATACTTTAGAATTTCTCATTGATCAAGTTCTCAAATTCTAGATTCTACTCTAGAACTATGCTCACCCTAATAGTAAGTGATATGCTCAATATACATGTGACCCTGTGAGACTACTTCTTAAAGTATTTGTCTAGAATAACTAAACTCAATGAAATCTACATTGGGATGGGACTTAAAATTTTTTGAGTTTGAGGTGGGATTTTGAATCAGAAACAATATAAATCGAAACAACGAATTAACTCATTTCACTTACTATATGTTGAATAACGATGGAGGGAACATAATTAATCACTAGATTTCTTTTAATTAACTTAAACCATTTGATAATGAGTTTAGATAGATTTGATCTCTAAACAAGACTTGATTATTTGTGACTGCACAAGATAGATGTCTCCCATATGGTGTATTGATTTGATGAGACTAGAAGCTATGCATGAATGTCTATTGAAGAAGTTATTGAGACAATGCCAATGAGAGAATAAATCTTCACAAAAATGTTTTGGAGCCTTGTTCTTATTTATCACAAGTCTAACCTGGCGTGAATCATTTGACCATCTTTAAATTGAACTCACATGAATTTTTGTGGAAATAGATGATTGAGATTGCTTGAGTATATGTACAATAAAAGTCATTCAAACAAGTGCTTAACTTTTTCGAGGTCGTGCAATGCAACACCCTCACAACTGCAACACTAAAAGTCACATTTTGAAAGAACTCCATTGATCAATCCGATGTATAATCCATAATCATGCCAATTGCCAAACAACTAGAATGCAATTATACATCATATCATTATCTGATATGACAAACGATACAACTAAAATAATAATATGTCGGATCGTTATATATCTGCTTCAACTATCACAGTACTTTCACGTAGGTCAAAATTACCAATCTTATTAAACCATATGACATAAAATTTACAAACCCTAATCACCAATAAAACCCCTTTTTCCCTCCTCTAATCGTATTAGTGGTGGCCAAGGAAGGAGATTTGTTTCGCTTTCACCAACTTTAGGAAAAAGAAGAAAGAAAAAGAAAAAAGAGAGACAAATGTGAAACAGGGCCCGAGAAATCCGCAATTTATCGCGCTTCCGTCCTTTTTCACCAAACCAAACTCCCTCTCTCTCTCTCTCTCTCTCTCTCTCTCTCTCTCTTTCATCCAATCCAATCCATCATTACGGGATAATTGCAACAATCCCTCGAAGCCCCCAAGAGGGAGGGGGCCCCGCCTGAGCTCCCCAGCTCAGCAAACGCACGTGCGCCTGTCCCTCCGCTCGTACCCTAATTTAATGTGATCACGTGGCGGGAGGGGGGGGACGTACGACTCCCCCGAGCCCCCGCGGGAATCCGAGCCGTCCGTTGGCTTTTGACCCCCGCTCCCCCAGAAACTCTCCTCTCCTCTCCTCGACATGTCCACGTCATCGGCTGGCTGGGCTGGCCTGACCGGGCTGGCTGGCCATCCTCGTTAATCGGACTCCTCCCTCCTCCTGCTCCTGCCCCTGCCCCTCTGCTGCTGGTCTCGGTTCCCGGTCCTACGCTCCCGCTGACACCGACATGTCCTGTTCCGAGGAGAGGGAAGAGGGGGCGCCCTCCGCCCGTCGGATCGGCGCCGTGGACGGAGGAGATGTGGGGATGCCTTAAACGCCGTCTTTGGCATGACGTGTTTCGCGGAAGCCACTCTTCCCAATCGCACGAAAATGCCATAAATAAACGGTGGAGATTTCTTTTTGGGCTGTCCTGAGAAGTTTCGATGCATCATCCCCTTTTTTTCTCCATCTTATCTGTAATATGTATATGTTTCTTTTTTCTCTGTATTAATGTCGCTACTCAGGCTTGCATGGAACTATGTATGTTAATCTTAGCTTTTGTATGATGGAGAGATGCTTAAAAGAATCAGCAACCCAATCATCTTCTGGACTCCACTCTATCATTTGATTTTTTTTTTTTAAAAGTAATTTCTCAATATCATTTAGAGAGAAAAAAATCATTTAGAGAGAAAAAGAAGTGAGTTGGTGAGAGGACCTACCATGCTACTAGACCAGTGCAATCTTAGTAACAATTATACAAGGTCTTGAAATATGCTGGACTAGCTCATGCATGATTATGTCAATCATCAACAACTTTCAACACTAGATGTAACAATATATCGTAAATCTCGAAATGTTTTACTTTCTTCATTCAAACAATTGTATATATGATGGGGAATATTACTATCCTTATGAAGAAGTGTTACAGTTTCGTTTTATGGTCAATCTTTATCAACCCTTCTAAAAGACTTATAAGTTTTTGGGATTGGGATCGGTGGGTGAATAGAAACTCTGAGGTGTTTTTTAAGTAAGCTTCGGCACTTTGATTGGCTTTGATTAATGTTCTTGGTGTTTTTTCTTTCTCTCCTCATACATACATAGATGTAGATTTATATGTCTATATTATACATATGTCATATGTTCTAGGTAATGTCAAATAATATACGCATTTTGTTTATATGTATAGCTCTTTATTCCGTATTCCCATTTGCCCATCCTCAAATGCATTCTCTTTCACTTTCCTTTGCTTATATTTCCAACAACGAAGCCTTCAATATAGCCTGATCAGTACTCTTCTTCTTTTTCCATTTTCTGATTATATAGGTTGGACTAGATAGGTCAATCTTGGAAATAATTACTGTTCTCTTTCGGAGGAAAAGGATGACATTAGATTGGTCTCTAAACTTGTAGGCCATCTAATCTACCATCTTCACTAGACACAAAAATTCATGGCTAGCCTTAGTGACGATAATCAACCAAAAAAAACCTCTACTCCCCTATCTACTCTAAGAAGGTGCAAGAGGAATTCTCTATTTAAAAAAGCAAAAGAAAAAAACGTACCTGCAATTTGTCATCGGAATGTCTGTCAAGAAATTAACTCTACCAAGAGGCGTGGCGATAATAAACGAGCAGCCAGAGGAAGCACATGTCGTCATTTTCATGGCGATTACTCGATTAGAATATCTATTCGGTCTAGCAATTTGGAGCAAAAGGAAGGAGAAGAGAAAAAAATATATAAACGTCTATAAATAATTTGGTGAAATTAAAGCTCAAGTGGGGGACCGTGCACGGGCATGGGACCGTACGGGGAGTTAGAAAGTAGGGACTGGCAAGGGCTAAAAATAATAAGGTAATGATGAAAGAATCGCATTGAAGAGGAGGTCTTGTCTTGTGTCAAGTGCAAAAAAACCAAAAGATTTTTTTTCGAAAAGGAGAATGCTGAATTTGTCTTGTCGTGCGTGGAGGGAGAGGGGCCTTGACCGGGCGAAGGTAATGAAAGCATATTGTATACGCAACCGCGACTGGTGGTAGCAGGTAACAGGTTGGGTTGTTGACCGGCAGCAATAGGTATTTCATGGGCCAAAGAGGAGAAGACGAGTAAAAATTGAATAATAATGGGGTGTGACTGACTGACTGACCGCATCGCCTAGGAAATGAAAGACGAGAAGGTGAAGGCTTTCAGGTTTACGGTGGGGATGGGTTAGGGTTTTAGGGTTTATCTTAGCCTTTAACAAATTGCCTTTTTCTCATAAGCTAATTCAGCAACTTGTCTTTATAAAGAACTCCCCTCCACACACCCATTTGCGTCTCATGGTCATTGCGTGTTATCTCTCTCTCTCTCTCTCCACACCATGAACATCAGGGCTGTGGCTTGTGGCTTGTTAGGGTTTCACAGAGAAGAATTGAATTGGCTTTTGTGGGGAATGTTGGCTGGCTCGAGGCTTTCATACATGATAACCAAAGGGAAAGGGAAAAACAAAGAGTATGTAAGGCTTCGGACCAGGCTTCATTCCCCTCAAAAACTCATGGTGAACCAGGTGGTGATGATGATGGTGGTGAGTTCTCTTGTCGGGCTTTTTGGTTTGTATTGTCAGCTTTTCTTGCGAGTTCTCATGGAGAGAGGTCGAAACAGACCCATCTCTCTCTCCCTCTCTCGATGAAGCGGCTGGATCTGCTTGGGAAGAGATTTCATGTGGGTATATTTTAATTTTGTTTATTTTCTTATGCGTGAGTTATTCGTTGACTATCAACCAGAAAAGGGAGGACTAGTTCCACTACAAGTCCAAGATATACATAGTTTAAGTTAGTTAAGCTTGATTTTTCGTTTTTTGGCCTACATGTTAAGGTTCATATTCTTTAGTTGATTACTTTTCATGTTTGGCCAAATGAAATAATTTCTCATCTCCCTTTGCTGGAAAGGCTCCATTTTAGCTCTGGATATATGGGTGCAACCTCCCGACGTATGAACTGCCGAATTGTGCTTTAGTGAGGACTTGTCTTATCTACATTTTTGTTCCTTGCATTTACATGTTCTGAGAAAATGTTTCTCTTGCAGGTTTTTCTACATCTTGATAGAGTTAAATTACGAAAAAAATTCGATGGGGCTTAAAGTAGCTCATAATCCTCACGTACTGAATATCTTCAGTTAGTAAGAATTAAGCACGTTGGTGCATGAAGAACACGAGATAACATTTGGGGGGTAATAATGCTCTCAAATAGATGCCTCTTTCGGTAGGACACATGCAGGCCACCGCCAAGCACCTTCCCCTCGGCTTTTCTAATTTTTCTGTTGGAGTGTATATGTGAATTGCACCTATAAACACACCATAATTATGCTCCTTAAAATTTGTCGCTTTTGGTTTGTCCCCTGTTGTTTGTAGCTAGGAGTTGATTAGTTAAGGAACGGTACAAACGTAAGATAATCCGTCCTGCGAAGCTCAAATGAATAATATTATCTTCCGTCTTTCGAAATGTAACTTCCAGACAGACTTCATACCAGCTACTCTACAGAACCTATTGAGAAGTAAAAGAGTAAAAATATCCTAGCTATCTTAACCTACATAAGCCTTGTTTGGCCCATATATTGTGCTATTTCTAATTTGGGATCAATGTCAACGTAAGTTAATTTGGTTTTACATTCTGAAGATTTTGAAATAGAATTAAGTGATTAATCCTCCCCCTTTTCTTCCCTAATTAAAACAGAACCATGCGCTACACTCCCCTGGCCATTTTAAGCTTGCTTTGAGCTTTTCTTAAATCAATTCGATATGTTTAACCTAAGTGGAAAAGTGAAAACAATCTTGGTCTCTCTCTCTCTCTCTCTCTCTCAAAATCAGCAGGATTAATGAAGATCTGTGAGCAACCCCTCCTGATGACATTCATGACAGTCCTATGAATCTGACCGAACTTCCTGAGCCCAAGGGTTGAGCTGAATTAAGCTCTTCTTCTCCGATTCTGTTAACTCCGTCAACGCAGCTCGTGCAATTTGAAAGCGGAGAGCTCCTTCTCTTGAAAGGGCAATGGCAATTCTCGATATTTTTCTTGGTTTCATAATTTCATTCAGTGAATCTTTTGCCATTTATTGACCATTTTTTTTAAATATAATTAAGGCCATCGCAGCTGGTTTTACATTATGTAGATGGGTGTCAACAGCTAACGAGAATAGAAAGACACGATAGGACTTTGCCCTTTCGCCCTCGGGCTAACAAGATATATCATCCTCATTCATGCATGACTCATCGAAACAGAGTCCCACATGTACACACACGGAGACACCTGCGCCTTATTTGTTTAGCAATGTAATTATGGAACTTTTCAATGCCTTCGAAATACCAGTAACTGTTCTTGGAAAAGCTCCATCATTTATGCCATTGATGGGTACCTCTCTCTCTCTCTCTCTCTCTAGTCACACTGTGTGTACTGTGATTTAGTACAGAGATTGGTCTTTGAAAAGCCAACATCAACAGTATAGGGAGAGAGAGAGAGAGAGAGAGAGAGAGAGAGAGAGTGAAGAGTGAATTAAATGACGACTATCTGACATTTTTTTGGGAAACGAAACCAGTTTCCATTGACAACTTCATGTCTTGAAGATGGAAACCACCAACCTTTTTGTGTTGACAGGCATCAACTGTTTTTTTACGGTAGTGAAGCCTTCATTTGTATTATTTTTTCTGACCTTCTTGTACCATAGAGACAAAGAGATTCAAGCCTTATTGATAATCACAAGCTAACCATCTTTTGTTTACAAATGAAACACATTTTCTCGGCCTAGTAAGAAAAGTAGAGAGGAGAGAGAGAGAGAGTTAAAAGGGTGACTTGAGATGCACGTAGATGTGGACTTTCTGTCTTTTTTATTTCCTTGCGCTAGAAACACAGAAACAGTAGATGGGCCCCATTTTTCTAAAGGGAAAAACAAAAAATTCCATCGATCAGAGATCAAATCCAGTACCTATTTCACTCTATTGATATACTGTTGATCTGTTTGAAGTCGCTTGCTTTTGTCTAACGTTCAACATACTGTGCTTCCCATTCTCTCCATGGACCCGTCGCTATCACTGATTTATAGAACCCATCCAATATAATATAGCAATACAAACAAGCAATAAAAATAAAGAGTACACAGAGCATCTGCACTGCATTATAACAGTTTACCAACGCTAATATAATATTATATAGTCTTTTATAGTTAAATATGTGATGATCGGGTACAGTTCAGGGGTCAACTGGGTGTACCAAACTGTTCGCTCTCTCCTCTCTAGTCTCATCTGCACCGTAGCCTAAAACCTGGAGGTCTTGTACTTGCACGGATTGTCGTGTTATATAGGGGTTAGGAAAAATATATTTATAATACCAGAATATATTATATTATATTATATCATATCATATGATGTGAGAAAAACCCCACCTTCCTTTCCTCTTTTGGGTTTAACTTGCTAAGCCGTTTTAGTTTTTCAAACCCACAGCACACGTCAACTTTCGGCAAATGAAATGAAGTTTGCTTGCCAGGATATGGTTTTGTGGATGCTCTTATCTTTGACTGATAGGGCACGGGACCCTACTTTCATGCCGGGAACCAATCTCTCTTTCCATCACTAATCCGAAAAACAGAGTACTAGCTCTCACTCCCACTCTCTCTTCTAAGCTTCCTCATTCCCTAAACTAAGATAATAATTAATAGAAGATGGTGTTTTTGCATGTACAAACACAGTCACAAAATTAGATCACATCAAGCCATTCATAACCATAGGAGGGAAAATATCATGATTAGTCTCCATCCATATTAGAACATGAAGTATTCCTAAGTGTTAATGGATCACGCATAAGATCCACATGATATTATTTACCTAGGGATGATGTTAGTCACATGCAGTTCATTTTCAACCCAATTATCCTCTCCATCAGATTCAAACAAGCTTCTAATTTAAAAGAAACCAATTGTTTGAGGAAGATACAAGAGAACCTATAGGATATGGCAAATTGGTTTTTTCAAAGTCCAAGGAAAAATTGCTTGCTCAAAATAAAGCGGGTTCCTCTTATGGAGCCACCCAAAATAGCAAAACCCCAAATTCCACCAGGATTTAAGGGAGGTCCGAGACGCACATTTGATAAGGGCAACGTTTAGCTACTAGCGTAGAGCGATGTTAATGCTGTTACCCGACAAATGGCAGCCTGTCACAATGCATGAGTAGCACTAAAAAGCTAATCAGTCTTATGGATTAAAAGTCTCGCCTCTATAACCAGTCCTAGACGCATCTGAACATTTCACACATGCAAACAAATCAACTTGAGGTGATAAGCGGCTGTGAAGTGTGCTTGTACTTTGGTTGCATGTGGGGCTTTGCCTCTTTAGTTTGCTGTAACTGGGGATCACTCGGCAAAGAAGAGTCAGCACACCAACCCCAACCCCAATTGGCACGTCGAAAACACTGGTTTTTCGGCGTTAATAATCAAATGTGATGAACTAAAGCAAAAGAGAAGGGCAAGTCTCTAGCTCATCGTAGTCCTGCTCGTTCAACTTGCCACCAAACCGTTTGTAAATGAAAACTGGGGAAGCTCCAGCACGTATGTGGGATTGGTTTTGAGATTGCGCAGCAATCTAGTTGCTTCAGTGAGCTTTTTGCTGAAGAAAATGTGAGCTATTGTGACCAGAGGGTGATAGAGAAAGCTTTCAAAGACCGCCAATTAATCTAGTTCCTCAGTGGGGTGAGACTGATAGGATGATAGAGCTTCTTAGACAAGGCTTTGAAGAGCTACAGGGCCATTGCTTTCCTTATACTTTACCCATAGAAAAGCAGTGTGAAGCTTAAGGTTTCTCTTTTACGTAAATGTATACCTATTGTCTTATGAATGTCTTTCAGACAAAACATTTCACCACATGACTGTAACACCCTCGGGCCTACTACATAGCCGCAGATGATACTAGGTAGACCAAGGAGAGAGACAGTCTTTGCATATTATCGGACGGTAAAATATCTCAAATCATCACTTGTTTATACAATCCATAATGACTTTATACTCATGTATGATCTTCCTCCAGCTAACCAGACGATTAGAGGTTTTCTTATTGGGTTGTTCCAACATTTATGGTCTTAGTCAAGTTTGGATTTTTTTTATTTAATTGTGTTTTTATAAAGCGCATTGAGAGTTTATAATGGTCTTATACTCATACGACATCCCTCTTCACCTAATAGTTTAATTTGTTTGTTTGAATTTTTAGAGCATACTTATCGAGTAAAAGGAGTCATGCCCAAAGTATGTTGTCAAGTGAAAGTGAAGACAATGCTCCTGAATTTAGTGTTGATACGTTAAGCATGACTATCGTTAAATTGTAAGGGAAATCGCCTAACAGATGAAGAGAATGGTAAGCTTATCGAAAATCTTGAGGCCTGGTTCGGTATATTAGAAGGGAGCAATTGAAACAAAAAATAATTGAATTGAAATGAATTATAAAGATTTTGGGAGTTAGTTTAAAAATGATTGCATTTAGAGATAAGTCTACCTTATGTGTGAGGGAGAGTGTTAAAATATTTATATATTAAACCACACTTTTATTTAATAGATTAAGCTTTTAAAATAATTGGATGTTGTTTTACAAAATTTCACATATGGTATCATATTCAAGTCCGAAGTTTTGGATTAATGGTGTTTATATAAAACCGCATTGAACATTTATAATGGTGTTCTACTCATATGGCATCTCTCTTCACATAATAATGAATTTTTTTTTTGTAAGGTAAGTATTATAAACTTTCAACCAAGTTAAATGTACAGTAAAGGTGAAACATGGCACCAACAGACACTAGGGGTGAGCACGGTTCCCGGGTAGAACCGGGAACCGGAGAACCGAACCGGAGGGTCCGGTTCGGTTCCCGGTTTCAGGGAGACCGGTTCCGGTTCCCGGTTCCTCATTTTCCGGAACCGGCGGTTCCGATTCCGGTTCCCGGTTCCTAATAGAACCGGAACCGGAATTGGAACCGGAACCGGACCGGACGCAAGTCCAGCCTCCTTCCCAAAAAATCCCATTTCTAACCCTAATTTTTCTTCCCACACAATTCTCTCTTCCCTCTCCCCGACGCACCTCGCTTCTTGCCGCCCTCAACCCGCTCGCCGCTCGCCGCTTGTCGGTTGTCGACCCGCTCGCCGCCCGCCGCTCGTCGACCTAGACCCTCGTGGCTCCCCGCCACTCGTCGATTGTTGCCCTCAATGCTCGTGGATCCTCCTTGCCCACAGTGCGTCGGCCGTTGCCCTCCACGCTCCTGGCTCCTCGCCGAGCTGTCCGCCGCTCGTACAATAGCCTCCTTGTCATTGTTGATAGGTTTTCCGTGAAGATCTCGGAGGACCACGTAAGAAGCGAACCCTCACCCTCTTCTCTCTTTAGGTTAAACTTTTGAAAGAACAGATGTGCGATGATGGAGGCGATTTATGCATTTCGCTTGAGGCTTTTTGTTTATCTGTTTGTTTTGTTTGTAGCGGGTGTATGTATATGTTATGATGTGTTGTTAATTGTTATGATGTATATGTTTGTTTGTACCACCCGATCATCTTCGATCTCCACCTTGACTTCCTCATTTTTGAGCTTAGGGAGATTTGCCTTGAACACGTGGGCTTCGGGGTGTCCAAGCAGTGTTCTGTGTTCTGTGTTCTCCTGGAGAGTTTGAGGGAAATTAGAGGCGGAGAGGGATCAGGAAGGGAAAGGGAAGTCCTTGAAGGGTTCCAAATTGCTTAAACCATTAAAATCCTTTGCCTTGTGTTCATGGATATATTGCATTACTCTCGGTTGCTCAGATAAGTTCATCGCTTTCTCAGGCTAAGGGTTACTTTGACTGCAACACAGAGAAAGGATGATCTAGTGAAGCTTACGTAAGCACTTTCCTGCTGCATAAACTTCCAAGTGTTATCCATCCATTGCCTCTTGTTTGGAGTTGCCTCTTCTGCTCAACAGGTGAATACCCCTTTCAACATGATTAATATATGAAAACTAGTATATCAGTATTTGTTCAATCTTAAATCTTTACATGTCTTGAAAAAGTGAGTTCATGTCAATCAATCACATGATTTATTATGGAATTGCTGTTGGGATCATTTGCTTGCATCGTGAGCCACACTCATTTGCTTGCATATGGAACTGCTGTTGGGCTCTACAGAGAAAAATTTAAGGTGAGGGGACGCACGATTTTAGTTCCCATATGCATGCCATTAAGCACCACTTCAAACTAATGCTGGCTTTTTGCCTTCATTCTGTCCGATCGACACTCTGCCCAAATATTGGACTTGTGTGTTTCTGTTCTCGCAGAAATTTATTGCCTAAAAGTCTGCTAAACTTTAAGGCATGATTTTTGCCTATTACTCAATCTTGTTTTTTGTTCTCCCTTCCTCATATCAGTCAAATTATAACTAGTCTGTTCTGGAATCGTGTTCTTGGCCACTATGGTCTCTCTCGAGTATTGCAATGTCAGCCGAATTGAGAACGGAGGTTGCATCTCCGAGCCAGCATCCAGCTTCCAAACAACACCCCATGACTGTTGCATTGACCTCTCTTTGGGATAATGTTGTGTCATGACTCTCATGAAGGCTATTGACAGGTGCTGGCACAATTTACAGAGATGCCTAGTAGATATGCACAAGAAATGCAAGCAGTGAGTGTCAATAGCAGAAGCTGAGCACTTCAAAGTTGTCTTTTTACCTTCACTGAAGATGCTGACCAGCTTATTAAAGGTTGCGGAATGTGTTGAAAGAGCCAAAAATGCTTGGCAACTAAGCTTGCTGCCTTGGTAAGCTTGCTCTATCTTAAGAGCTCAATCCTTTTTAGTGAAATCTTCTCACTCGAAGCTTATACAAACAATGGCTATTGTACTTCTTTCTTATGTGTATTTTTCATCATATTGGCCACCCATTTGTCTTTTGTATACTCCATTTAACAGAAGTAAAACGATCTTTTTTGTGATTTTTATCAATATAAAGACTATGTTGGAAGGGGTGAGCACGGTTCCCGGTTCTAGGAAGGGAGGTTCCGGTTCCCGGTTCCTCTTTTTTCGAAACCGGAACCGGTTCCACTTAAATGAAAAAAAAAGAAAAAAGAACCTGTTGGAACCGGAACCGGAACCGGAACCTGTGAGAGGGTAGGTTCTAGGTTCCAGATTTCGACGGGTAGGTTCCAGGTTCCAAAAAATGAGGAACCTGTACCCGAGGGTAGGTTCCAGGTTCCAAGCGGAACCTGTAAGGAACCTGGAACCGCTCACCCCTAACAGACACTCAATTGGACAACACTTACCTAGAGTGGAAGGGTACCACGTTCACAAAATGTAAAGCATATAAGCTAACTAGGAGCAAACAAGCAAATAAAAAGTCCTAGTCAACCAATAACTAAGCCGTATTAGGCTCCACATCAAAAAATACGAGGGTTTATCCCCCAACTACGCTACATCCTCTTGTTCCTAGGAGTTATCTTCAACCCATTTGAAGGCAAGCGCTTTATCCTTAATTGCCTTAGAGAAGTGCTGTTTCATGGAAGGAATATATAGGTTGCGAGCCCGAAAGAGAATATCATTCATAGTTTTCCAAATGACATAGTAGAGAACATTGAAGGAGAACCGAGCTATCTCCCAATAAAATCCTCTGCTAGACAAAGTGTTAATAGCCTAAAAAAGATTGTCCGTCCATGAGAAATTGTAACGGGGGAGGTTAAATTTAGCAGCCCAAAAATTAGCAAGAGAATTGGAGATGCAACAGTCAAAAAATAAGTGATCAACTGAATTTGGCCTAGAGTTGCACAAGGCACAAACCGAACTCGGAATTCTACCATAGGACATGAGAAATACCTGAGTTGGGAGATGGTTCTTGGACACCAGCCAAAGTAGAAATTGATGCCTGGGGGCAATGGCCTTGTTCCACACAAAAGAAGACCAAGGAACAAACTTAGATTTCCGCCATATAGTAGCCCAAGCCGAGGCAACTGAGAATTTTTCGGAGGGATCCTCTACCCATATGAATCTGTTCTGACCTTGAGTTAAGGGGGGACCATGACTTGCCATGTTAAAAGCTCTTGGAGGATTGGAAGCCCATCCGGGGAATATAGATTTGTTTGCACTTTTTAACATAAGCGTACAAGCATACCCATGAAGTGAAACAAGTCATGCCCAAAATATTTTGTCGAGTAAATGTGAAGAAGACAAAGCTTTCGAATTTAATGTAAATAGGTTAAGCATGATCATCATTCTACAAATTATTAGGGGCATCGCTGAACAAATAAAGAAAAAGTGAAAATCTTTAGGCCTCGTTTGGTATATGTTGGAAAAATATTAGATAATATGAAAAATAAAGAATTGTTGGAAATCCATTGAAAATGATGGAAAAATATGGCCCTTAAAAATAATTCTGCCTTTTGGAATATAAAACTCGGTGTGTAAGGCTAATTCTAGCACCTATCTTCCCACGATACAACATACATTATTCTATCCTCTGCACTAAATATTAAAAAGAATAGGAACAACATTATATGCATGACCCAATGAAGAAGGAAACATATGTATATATATATCTTTCAGTTATGTTTGGAATAACAATTTGTAGGTACATGAAAGATAGACGTTTTCCATCATCAATTCTCGCATTTAATTTCTTTACCAAAAAAAAATAATTCTCGCATTTAATTGAAAAAGTTTACAAATCGGTTACAAATTTATAGTGATTTTAAGACCATTACAAAGCCGTTTTATATTAATGGCAGACAAAAACAGTTAAAAACTATATGATTGTACAAAAACCATCACAAAATTAATAGTTTTCAATATTTCAAAGCTTATTGAAATATCCAATAGTATATAGGAAAGGAGCAATCTAATAAAAAAAATTTGTAAGGATTTTAGAATGAGAATTCATTTTAAAATGATTGAATTTGGGTGACATAAGGAAATTAGATTTATGCCTTTTCGTGGTTTAAATTTTGTTGATTCAGACTTTAATATGTGATAGCAAATCAGGTAAGTCTACTTACCCTATCAAAAGGGACATCTCTCTAGGGTTTTTTTTCCCCCATATTATCATGTTAGTTAATAATCAAAAGGGAAATTTCCGATCACAACTTTTGAAGAACGCCACTTCCACTTGCTGTTAAGCAAGCGAATTCTACTGGAGGCCTCAAAAGGAGCTCATGTGTACCCGTCTAGCTCTCCAAGTAGAGACCAACCGTGTAAATCACACATTTGATGTTAGAGGAAAAGGTAGTAATTACCGAACCAAAGAATAGAAGATAAACCTTTTGATCCTCCTCTGTCAAACGTTCACCAAGCATAGGATGACTGAGGAACTACACAAATGAACAAACAGCTCGATTAGAATAATAAAGATCGTTAAATAGTAGCAGCCAAAGTCTGTCCAATCAAAGACTAAAGAGAAGAGAGTCAAATTACTGACAACAGTAAGCTAGAAATCAGGGATCGACTGGATAATCACTTTGCGCTCTTCATATACTGGCTTGCGTGTCTCATTATGCTTTTGGTCTATCTCCAAAACTTTGTCATTGCCCTCCTGATTGATCAATGAATACACAAACCAAAACAAAGACAGATTAACTAACATGATAATATGGAATACATCGTCAAAATGCTAATGACCATAACAATAGCAAAACAATACAATTACGATAACAACGATTACCGCAATCGATGGGGAATTAGTATGTCTCCACATGAGATGGATTGACTGGTGAGATGAATGAAAGCCATTCCAATAACAATTACTATGTCAACAAGCGTATGTTCACTTCAACCGAGAGTCCAAGACATTGGATCTGCAGACATTGATGGATGACCTGATGGATTTGCCGTGCAAATCAAAGACGGATGGAGACTTTCTCTTCAGCACCGATTTGATTGGCTCAGTGGGGTTCGATGTATCCATCTCGAGGTCGCTTTCGGAAGGGCCTCTGTCGTGTCTAAAAGACCAATCGCATGCGCACACATGGTACGGTTGACCTTTTCAATGAGAACAAGTCCATCTCCCAATTCAGTGAAAGGCAACTTTACCAAGAAGGGAGATTCATGAGACACAACCCTTTGGTCCAATGAAGAGAGTTTTTCTTTTTTCCTCAGCTATTTTGATTGAACATTACTTGGAGAGATGATGTCATTTGAATGGTAAGTTGGCGCTGTATCATCTCTTTACACGAGGCTTCTCCAACTTGTACTTTTCTCGATTCTCTAATGTTCTAGCAGCTAAAGGAGAAAATTCTAAACCAAACAAACCATGGATGCAGAGACAGAAATGGTAAGATGCCTGGACATGTGGGGCTCGAACATCATCGATTTTCCAACGTCGATAGTGAAACCGTCCACGATTCCTTTCCTTCATGCACTAGAAAAATAGGCTGGAGATCGACATGTGATGACAATCATGCAAACAAATCAACTTGAGGTGATAAGAGCTTGTGAAGTGTGCTTGTACTTTAGTTGCATGTGGGGCTTTGCCTCTTTAGTTTGCTGTAACTGGGAATCACTCGGCAAAGAAGAGTCTGCGCACAACCCCCATTCACCTAATAATTTAATTTGTTTGTTTGAATATTTTTAAAGCATACCATCTAGTGAGATGAGTCATGCCCAAAGTATGTTGTCAAGTGAATGTGAAGAAGACAATGCTCCCGAATTTAGTGTAGATACGTTAAGCATGACCATCGCTAAATTGTAAGGGAAATCGTTGGATAGATAAAGAAAATAATAAGCTTATTGAAAATCTTGAGGCCTAGTTCGGTAAATTGGAATGGAACAATTGAAATACAATATAATTGAACTGAAATGAATTGTAAGGATTCATAATGGAAGTTAGTTTAAAAATGATTGCATTTGGCGATAAGTTCAGCTTACAGGTGAGGAAGAGTGTTACAATATTGTAATATTAAATCACACATTCATTTAATAGCATAAATTTTTATAATAGTTAGATGTAGTTTCACAGAATTTCACTTATGGTATCATAGTCAAGTCTCAAGTTTTGGATTAATCGTGTTTATGTAAAATCACATTTGAGTGTTTATAATGATGTTATAGTCATACGGCATCGCTCTTCACATAGTAGGTTAAATTGTTTGTTTGCACTTTTTAACATAAAAGTACAAGCTTACCCACGAAGTGAAGCAAGTCATGCCCCAAGTATTTTGTCGAGTGAATGTGAAGAAGACAAAGCTCTCGAATTTAGGCTCCGTTCGTTTCACGGAAAATATTGTTTTTCTGGAAAATATTTTCCAAGAAACTATTTTCCAGGAAAACGTAATTATTTTCCGGTGTTCGGATGAAACTTGATTTTAAAGTGGAAAATGTTTTCTGCTGTTTGCTTAAGAAAATATTTTTCTTTAAACTCCTTTCAATATTTTATTTTTAAAATCATTATTTATTATTTTAAAAAATTATTTATTAAATTATTTTTTTCTCGCCGCCTCGAGCTTGCACGATTAGCTCACTGGGCGAGGCGAGCTCGAGGCGGCGAGGCGAGGACCTCGCAAATTGGTGACGCTCGAGCCTAACCATGGTTTGGCGACACTTAGGCGTCATCAATCTGGTGAGGCCTATGCCTCGCCGCCTCTGGCGACGCTCGGGCGTCACCGATCTGTAAGGCCCGAGCCTTGCTGCCGTCTGGCAATGCTCGAGCGTCGCCAATCTGTGAGGCTCGAGCCTTGTTGCCGTCTAGTGAGGCCCAAGCATCGCAGATCTAGCGCTCGAGCCTCGTCGCCTTTGGCGACACTCCGGCGTCGCTGATCTACGATGCTTGAGCCTCGCCGTTGTTTGGTGACACTAGATCGGCGAGCTCGACTCACCTGTCGCTGGCTATTGTCGTGGTCGGGGACTGGCTGAAAAAGAAAAACAGCAAAAAGAAAGACAAAAAAAAAAATAAAGAAAAAAGAAAAAATTGATTTTATTAAAAAATAACTAAAAATTCGAAGTTATGAAAAAAAAATTGATTTAAAAAAATAAAAAGAAAGAAGTGAGGACTAATAAGAGGTGAGAGATAGAAGGGAGTATGTGTGGAAAATGTTTTCCCAATTTGAAAAGTGGAAAACATTTTCCCCCACTTTAGAAGACCTTTTTTCTTTTATGGAAAATGTTTTCTCCAATGAATTTATTTTCCGTGAAATGAACGTCGGAAAATCCGGAAAATGTTTTCCTGGAAGTTATTTTCCGTGAAATGAACGGAGCCTTAATGTAAATAGGTTAAGCATGATCATCATTCCACAAATTAAAAGGGGCATCGCTGAATGGATAATGAAAAGAAAAAGCTAAGTGAAAATCTTTAGGCCTCGTTTGGTGTATGTTGAAAAAATATTAGATAATATGAAATATAAGAATTGTTGGAAATCTATTGAAAAGGATGGAAAAATATGATTAATTGCCTAAGATGTGAAAGCATTTCCCCTAAGAATAATTCTATCTCTCGAAATATAAAAATTGATGCGTAAGATTGATTCTAGCAGCTATCTTCTCCGGATACAACATATATTTTTCTATAATCCACACTGAATATTAAAAGGAATAGAAACAACATTATATTGTTGACACCTAAATTTTGATTGATCATTCGTAATTTAGTGCACAAAAATTTAGGGATTAATTTTAACCCCTAAACAAAAAATATTATGATTAAATTGCATAGCATATAGTTTTAGGAGCATTTATTATTGCATTTGCATTGGACATGTGGCAGTGCTTCAATTGATGGTTCTAAGCTTTAATTTAATAAGTTGGACTAAGCCCACAAGGGAAAAGAATTTGGCTAGGCCCGTTAAGGAATGACAGTTGGAATATGAGAATATTCCCAGGAATATGAGAATGTTCTCGAGAATATTTGTATTATTCTTTCAATATTTAGGGAATGTGTCGGATGAAATATTCCCGTTAAGAGGTGGCGAGTTGGAATATGAGAATATTTCCGGGAATATGAGAATGTTCCCGAGAATATTCTCATTATTCTTTCAATATTCAAGGAAAGCGTTGGATGAAATATTGGAAAATATTGGACGTGGGATACAAGAGCTAAATAGGCAATGTGCAGATTTATCATCTTTCCTTAAATAACATAGTCTCTCACCTATAAAAAGGGGGCCACACACACTGAAAAGGGGGACACAAAAAAAACACAATACACGAGAGAGAAAAGGGCACAGCGAGAGAAAAGCGAGAGGGAGAGAGTGAAAAAAAAGGGTGTTCTTCGAGGGTGGGATCTTCGAGACCCGACCAACCCAAGGCAACGACACCCGCTACTGGCACTACCTCGGCGGCGATTTTCGACGACTTTGATCCTTCAGGCGATAGCCCAGTCTAGTGTTGACGAGATCCAAGCTTTGCCAGTTGATCGCGTATACTAGTGGTCGCCAAGCACGTTCGAGTTCCTGCTCTGACATTCTCTTGCACCGACCTCACGGAGAGCTCGAATTTGGGATCAAGAGATGAAGGAAGACTCTGACCGAGTCAAAAATTGTTGAAATTTGGTCAAGCGGTGGTCCAACATAGTCCTGCCACGAAGTCTTATGCTTGTTCAACAATCTCAGCGAATTTCCATCCTCCTGCGTGCATGTGGAAGCTCCCACAATAGTTCTCGCCAAGGGTTTCGGTTTCACCAATCGCCGATCGCCAATCCTTGCTCCTCCACCATTGAGTCCAACGATACACGCCACCGTGAATCGTCGATCGTGAGCTTGCTGCCGAGAAGCATCGTTGATTGCGATTCCCGCAATCTGCTATCATCCGAATTTGGAAAGAACAGACAAAGTAGGTAAAGTTCCTATCTAAATTAATTCTTGAATATCTTGTTTCCTCGTTTGAAGTATTGCATGTTTGATTGAATTCCGATTGAGTGAGGTCGTTGTGTTGTGTTAAAAAATCTCAATAATAAAAAATATTGAGCCGCGAGACGTCGGATCAGGTTTTTGATTGTTCTGATTTTCTATCTTGGGTCGGGGCTAAATTGTATGCTTTATATGATTCAGTTGCATTATGTGTTGATATGCCTTTGCTCGAATTGATTTGGCTTATTAAAGAAAACCCAAAAAAAATATAGTTGAGTTAGGTGTGCTTCTTATCAGAATATTTTAGGATAGTTTTCATGTTTACATATAGGTTTTTTTTTTTTATTTTATTTCGAATTTTGATTATAAAAAAAAGAAGACATAAAAATTGCCATGTAGAATTAGGTCATCTCCCGTGTGTCATCTAGTCATTACATGTTTAGGGTCATTTGAATGCGTGACATGCTAGGGTAGTTGCATTAAATATTTTCTAGCATTATATTAAGTTAAATAATTAATGTCGCGTGACATATAGTTTGCATATTATGTTGCACATTGCATGCTATTATAGTTAGATAATTTCATATGTCATTACATGCATTGCACGTATTTTTAGGCTTCATTAAATAAGTGAAAACCTTAAAAAAATATTTAAATGAGTGCGTGTTAATTAGAAATTATATCTAGGATCATTGATGTAATTTTTAAACTAATATCGCAGATGCTTTCATAGCTTTAAGGTAAGTAACTTCCTCTTTTTCCTTGCAATTTATTTATTGCTTTGCTTTATTGAGTGTTAAATAATGGTTGCGCACTCGCATGATCACATTGCATGTTAGGTGGTAAATTAAAATCTACACAAACTGCCTACAAATCATTTTTTTTAAATAAAAGAGAAAAGGTACCGAAAGGGCGTTAGAGAAATCTAACGTAATCAAGTCCCCGATCCCATAGTCTCTGGTTCGTAGGAATAAAGTAATTCTCCCGTTACTTTATTTGGGTTTCTAATCGACCCACCAAAAAAATAGATTAGTGGCGACTCCAAGTAAAAATTATTTGCATGCTAAAAACTTAAACCTTAAGTTGTGAATTGGTATGGGCTTGGGAGAACCCGAGCTAAGTTTAGCCTTAGTAATCCATTAGCCAAACCCTTGGTGGTGCACCCGAGGTGAGGTCGCGACATATATGTATGACCCAATGAAGAAGGAAGCATATCCATGTATACATAGGAAATAAGAAAAATATTGTTTCAATACACATATCACTTTCGGTTATGTTTGGAATAACAATTTGTAGGTAAATGAAAGATAGACGTTTTCTATCATCAATTCTTGCATTTAATTGAAAAATTTTACAAATTGGTTACAAATTTATAGTGATTAAGACTGTTACAAAACCGTTTTATACTAATGGCAGGCAAAAACAGTTAAAAAATTGTATGATTGTAAAAAAAATTATAAAATTAATAGTTTTCAATATTTCAAAACTTAATGAAATATCCAACAGTATATAGGAAAGGAGCAATCCTAATAAAAAAATTTATAAGGAGTTAGAACGGGAGTTCATTTTAAAATGATTGAATTTGGTGACATACGGAAATTAGATTTATGTCTTTTTGTGGTTTAAATTTTGTTGATTCAGACTTTAGTATGTGATAACAAATCAGGTATGTCTACTTACCCTATCAAATTTTTGGGAATCTAGAGAAGTATTTATACCATCATATCTGTGGAGATTTATATTACTTAAGAAGGAATTGTAAGTTGGTATGGCCATTGGCCAGAGTCGCCCCTATATATAAGAGCCCATACTTAACACACAAATGAGAATAAGAGCAACTTACCAATATACTCAAGAGGCTTCAAAGATATGAACATGAAGACACCTTGCGTGGCCACAATGCTTTAGTTTTTCTACTCTTCACCATGTGTAATATTTTCTCTTCCCGCCCCCCTCCCCCTTCCCATTTTCAACAACATAAGTACAACGAGAGTGCCATAACTTGGCACAAGGGGACACTTAAGTGCCAAAACTTACAAACGGTACACTTAAGTGCCAAAATCGGAGCAAAATGGATCACTTAAGTGCCAACGACGAGAAAATCCGGCCAAAACGTTAACGTGGCCTTTTTCCGGCGATCTAGGGTCGAAACGACGTCGTTTTTGTTGCTGATGTGGCGAAGTAAACCCAAAACGGCGTCGTTTGGGTGCTGATGTGGCCACCGCACCCAAAACAACGCCGTTTTGGCTAATATTTATTTTTTAATAAATATTAATTAAATAATACTTAAAAACCAAAATTAAAAAAAAAAAAAAAAGCCGCCCGCCGCCGCCCCACCTGGCGATGGGGCGGCGGCGACGGATGGACGGCAAGGGCCATCGGCGCCAAGGCGAGGGCCGGCGACCCTTGCCGACCGGCGGCGAGGGTCGGACGGCCCTCACCGGACGCCGGGAGAGGGCGGCGACCCTCTCCCGGATCCGGGCAAGGGTCGGCCGCCCTTGCCCCGGCCCGGGCGAGGGTCGCCGGCCCTCGCCCAACGCCATTGAGTTTCAGGCCGGGGCGCTGGTGAGGGCCGCCGCGCCGGGCGAGGGTCGCGGCCCTTGCCCGGCACCGGCGGCCTCGCCTAGCGCCACCGAGTTTCCGGCGGCGGCGGGCGAGGCCGCCGGCCCTTGCCCAAATCTGGGGAGAGGGCGGCGACCCTCTCCCGGATTTGGGCGAGGGTCGCCCGCCCTCGCCCGGCTCGGGTGAGGGTCATCGCCCTCACCCCAAAGCCGATGGCCTCGCCCGGATCCGGGAGAGGGTCGCCGCCCTCTCTCGGCGTTTGGCAAGGGCCGTCCGGCCCTCACCGCCGGGGTCGGCCTTGGAGGGTCGCCGGCCCTCGCCCCGTCCGTCCGCCGCCGCCCCATCGCCGGTGGGGCGGTGGTGACAAGCCGCTCCCAGATTTTTTTTTTTAATTTTACTTTTTAAATATTATTTAATTAATATTTATTAAAAAAAAATATTAATCAAAACGGTATCGTTTTTGGTGCGGTGACCACATCAGCACCCAAACGATGCCGTTTTGGGTTTACTTCACCACATCAGCAATAAAAACGTCATCGTTTCGACCCTAGATCGCCGGAAAAAGGCCACGTCAGCGTTTTGGCCGGATTTTCTCACCGTTGGCACTTAAGTGATCCCTTTTGCTCCAATTTTGGCATTTAAGTGTACCGTTTGTAAGTTTTGGCACTTAAGTGTCCCCCCGTGCCAAGTTATGGCACTTGCGGGGTCCGTACCTCCATTTTCAACATATTTGATCTTCTCAAACAAGGATGATACCTGTTGATTAAGGAATTTATAACAAGATTATTGTTTTTTCTTCACGGGTTCGATCTTTTGAAGTTTGGCGTCTTGATGACAGGCAATTATGCGTTCTACCAGGGACAGCCCCCGGCGGGTGCAAAGCCGGTCCATGTCAAGCCTTTTGTAACAAATACTACGGCAATAAGCATCCCAACGGGATTTGCAGCGGGAATTATTGCTTGTGTGTCTACCCTTGTTAAATTCCTAGAAAGCCTTTGGCCCTGTGCCAGAGAAATAAAGCCTCCTTTCCAAATTCAATATACTCTCCCTTCAAATCAAAAGCAAGGGTTTTTTTTGTCCCATATTATCTACCGGGTTTGCGCTGACATTGAAACTAGCATCTAGTTATTTTACATATTAGGAAAATCAATATTTGCTATGTGATACCATCCATTGTTTTCTTTTTAGCGCGAGGGTGGATCTTATCTCTTTGTTGGTGCTGTGCGTTTGCAATATCATAATGAAACGTTTCATGCTTATAATAAATAAGCAAATGAACTTAGATATCACTGACAAAATTTATACTAAGTTATTGAAGCCCGGAGAAAACGGGTAAGATATTACATGTTCAACTTAACAGAACTATCATGCTCGATAATGAATAAGACCATTACGGAATTGGTCTATTTAAACAACTCCTGGAGCCAAAGCAACTCCTATCTTCTTGCTCAAAGGAAGCGATTACGACCACCTAGAACTAACCTTATCGAAAGATTTGGTCTTGGCTTAGATGATCCTTTGCCCGTTTCTTTGCTTGCCTGGATATTGGATAGGTTTATCCCCGTGAAAAATATTGAGCAGAAATGAGAATCAGAAAATTAAAAATGAGATGGAAGTGGTTAGATAGTTTTAGAATATTTATTTGAGAAAGGAGAATATTGTCTCCAGTCTGCCTTCCCTCAAAGAAGGCAGACTGACTAGGACGAACAAAATCTTTCAAAAAGGTCTGAACCCTGTTTAGAGCACGATATTGTATTGGAAATCGTTTATTTTTTTTGGTCGGATTATTGGAATCGTTTATATGCCTTCGTTTAATACAGTGCAGAAATACTTGTCCTGGCTGTGATTCTAGAACATGGATCAAAAAGGATTCTCAACGATTGTTGCATCCGGGTTTATGCTATCCTTGATGGAGATGGAATGTCTCTCGTGTGCCCGTCATTGGATGAGGGAGGAGGGAAAATTTGTATGACGATACAAAAGAACAAAAACTTGGAATAATGAGATGTGAAGTGGGTTCACTTCTTATGCTGCCCCTGCTCTTCTTGATTTTCAGTAATCAGAATATCCTTGATATCCATTCAGTATTTGAGTATTTCACGAAGAGATAGCCTTTGACGAAGATCGAGTGCGATTCCACTCAGATGAAGTGTGTTTTGCATTAATTAAAGGTCATCTTAGGCGATCACCTGGCATAAAATCAGGGGGATTGTCTACACATATACAGGAAGACGTCTTTTCAAAAGGAAACCTATCTCTCGAAATTCAAATGCACTTTGCACCTCAAATTTTTCATCAAAAGAATTGCTTAAAACCTGGTTCATCACCAAGAAGCCATCAGGAAGGCATTTTTTTGTGGAATGCACCTTTACATATACGTGTCATGCATTGTCAATTTAAATCCAGATCTTCATCTTTTCACAGAATTAGAAATTCCAAGCAACTTTCCCTACCTTCATTCCCCTAGCAATCTCTTCCCTTGAAGTTTATTTAATTTTCTCAGTCTCCGCGCGTTGAATCATACTCGTTCCTCTTTAAATAAATTGTTGCACTGTAAATGAAAATCCATACTTGAAAAGAAGACAAAAAGTCAGAAATATGAGAACGTCGATCAAACTCTTAAGTATACATCTCTTGTTTTCTTCAACAGAAAAGGAAGATACTCAAGTACTAACATATGTGAAAAGAAACAGTAGCAATAGGAAGTATGAAAAGGAATAGAATAATTTGCTCGAGGCATAGGAAATATTTGATCAAAATTTGTGATATTCGATACAAGTAGCTAATGGATCCCAAAGATGGTTAGACCTACGACTAATTTTCCCAGTCTTTGATCATTTCCAAAGCAAGGAATGAAAAGCATGTGCACCAAAAAAAAGAACCCGCCAACCACCCATTTCCAAAATATGAATGTAACAAAATCACGGGATCGTGAAGTAGGTTCTCTTTTTTGGAATGCAGAGATTTGATTGCCCCAGCTTTTGCGCCACCTTGTCCGTAGAGATTTAAATTATTCTCCTTCAGAAAGAAATGAAGGTTGGCATGGCCAGTCGCCCTATAAATAGGAGCACAAGGATACCCAATGGCCTCCAAGGAAAGCATATAGAATCAGGGGAACTGATCAATATACTTGAGGAGGCTTCTGGAATATATGGAGACATGAAGATGAAGAGTCTTTGCGTGGCCACGATGCTTCTGCTTTTTCTCCTCTGCACTATGAGTAATCTTCTTTTTTTTGCCCCCATTTTCACCATCTCCGCTTCCTTCTCAAAGAAGGATGAAACGTGGTTAAGGAAATTATAACAAGATCACGTTTTCTTTACTGGGTCAATTGTTTGAAGTTTTGTGTCTTGATATCAGGCAATTATGAAGTGGAGGCTGATCGGGAATGTGTGAAGTATGGGACAGCACCGGGTGGCTGCAAGGACGGTCCGTGTCAAGCCTTTTGTGACAAATACTATGGTGATAAGCATCCCAGAGCATTTTGTAATGGGATCTATTGCTTGTGTTTCTATGCTTGTTAATCGAGCTATCATGCTCGATGATGAATAATCTATCATGGAATTCAAGAGAGGCCAAAATAAAGGAGACTAATTAACCGTCTCTTCTTTATTAGCATACTAGATTGAACAAGATCTGTTCAGTCAGCTCTCGCCATCGCATCTCCTATCTTCTCGCTCAAAGGAAGTGAGAGAGACCGCCTAGAATTAGCTTTATCAAAAGATAAGGTCTCGCCTTAGATGGATTCTTGCCCTTTCTTTGCTTGCCTAGATATTGAGCCGGCTTTTATCCACAGGAAATATATCGAGAAGAAATGAGAACGAGAAAATTTAGGAAGAGATGGAAGTAGTAAAACCAGGGGTACTTATCATACATAATCTCTATACTGGTGAACGAATTGAAAGATAAGTTAAAAAAAGTTAAGGATGTGGACTGTACATAGAGGATTATTGACTGTCAGAAATAATTTAGGAAATCAATCTAAAACTAGTGGGATAAGGGAGATTCAAATATATTATCATGCCGATTATTTATCATTTTGTTCAATTTCCATGTTATTCTTGAACGGTAAAACTTTAGATCGAGTGCAGTTGAATGCTGAAATTGCTGAAGAATCTGATCTGATAGCACTCTGCAATCACTATCTTTAATCCTTCCAGGAACCAAAAGAAGACCCGAATTAAGTACCTAACCGGTAGAGTACCCGATTTGAAGTGTGTATAATCCAAAAGTTCCCATAATTTGACTTAGCTCAAGCCAGCTGAAGAAAGCTCAATTCTTATAGAATTCAACCTCAAGCCAGTGAGTGCACAAAACAAGGCTAACACAGCAGCAAAGTAATCCTTTTTATCATTAAGAAAGATCATGAGGTCATCAGCAGAACAAAGTTGAGTAAGCTTGATTCTTCTGCACCCAGGGCGAAAGTTAAATGAACCTCGAGCAGCAGCAGCATTCAATAGCCTACTGAAAACCTCCATTAGAGGTACGGACCTCTGGAGTGCCAAAAGTTGGCACAAAGAATACTTAAATGACAAAAGTTACAAAATGTACACTTAAGTGCCAAAATCGGAGCAAAATGGATCAATTAAGTGCCAACGGCGAAAAAAATTGCCACATGTCCATTTTCTGGCAATTTGTTTTTTTTTTCAAAATAAAAAATCCACTTGGCAATTTTTTTTTTTTAAATTGTCCACATCAGATTTTAAAAAAATTAAAATTGATTTTATTAAAAAAAAAAAAAAAAAGAGAGAGAAGGAGATCGGCGAGGGCTATGCAGCCATCGTCGCCCCACCCTCGCCGGGAAGGGCTGGTGACGGTGGGTGAGGGTCGGCCGGGTCGCCGGTCGATGACCCCGGCCCGACCCTCGCCCACCATTGCCGCTAGCCCTTCCCGGCGAGGGTGGGGCAGCGGCGGGCGGGCGGCGACGGTTGCACAGCCCTCGTCGATCCCCTTCTCTCTTTTTTTTAATAAATCAATTTTATAATAATATATATTTTTAATTATTTAATTAATAAATTTTAAAATCCATGTCAGTACAAAAATGATGTCGTTTTGCACTAATTTTTCATCATTTCAATTTCCAACAAGCCATGTAGGCAAAAAAATTAATAAAAAATTGCCACGTAGGATTTCTGGCAAGGTTCTAATGACTTGACACTTAAGTGATCCATTATTTTTTTCTAAAAGTGGCATTTAAGTGTACTAAGTTTTGGCATTTAAGTGTCCTTCCGTGCCAAGTTTTGGCACTCCCGCTGTATTTATGCTCCTTCATTGTCATCACAAACAAGTATGCAGACGTAGGATCACCTCGTCTTAAACTTTTCTTCCCCCGCAAATATCCAGCAAGCTTCCCATTGACATTAATAGAAAACTTTAAGAGTAGTAATGCAATTCTCAACCAGGTTGAGGAACTGAGGAGGAGTGCCAATAGCTGCAAGCAGGCATTATAAAATGTTGATTGCAGGATTTGCAATGTCGTGTCATGAATGCTGTCGCAACCTTCCCGAAGGTGAATCACCATGGGAAGACTAATGGATTACTAAGTCTAAAGACTTAGTGCGGACTCTCCCAAGCCCTACCAACTGCAACTTGGTACTCAAAGTTTGACCTATTTAAACATGTAATTTTATTTAATTAGGAGCCGCCACTAATCGATTAGAGTTGATTAGAAACTCAAGTAAAGTATGGGAGAATACTTTACTTCTGCGAACCAGAGATTCAATAAGTTCGGGGACATGATTACGCTAAATTAAACTAGCGCCCTTTCGGTACCCTTTCTCTTTAAGTTTCAAAAATATTTTTTTTGCAAGCAATCTTGGTTGATTTTAACCTAAGCCACTAACATGGAAATGAGTGGCCATGCAACTCACAATCAATAACATTCAGTAAAATCCAAAAGGGCGAATATAAAAATCATGATCAACCTTAAAACAAAATAAGCTATAACTAAAATGCATGACCTAAACATAAATTCTAAAGGAGATGACATCTACTTTTTTTGGATTTTTCTAAAATTAATTATATAAATAACTCTAGTCTAAATTTAATATGCATGATTCTTACTCTAACGACATATGACGTGCAATTCAAATGGCCTAACTCTAATAACATATGTTAATTGAAAACTATTGTAACATGTGTGCAATCTATCTAAATATGCATGTGCTACATGATGGGGATGAATGATGTATTTTGCTATATGCATATGCATGATGTTTTATTTTTTATTTTTTTAAAAAAAAAATATTTAAATAATGAAATTTCCTAAGCTTCTACATCATATGCAATGTAAACTATAAGACTAATTTGACATGAAATGCATTAATCTACCCTATTATGCGACAGATTTTTTTATGCATTTTTCGTAATCTTACTAAAAAAATCAACACATATAATGCAACTAATCATGTAAAGCACACAATTTAGCCCCGACCCAAGATAGAAAATCAAAATAATCAAAAACCGATCCGACGTCTCGCGGCTCAATATTTTTGATTATTGAGATTTTTTAACACGACACAACGACCTCACTTAATTGGAATTCAATCAAGCATGCAATACTTTAAACGAGAAAACAAAATATTCAAGAATTAATTAAATAGGAACTTTACCTACCTTGTCTCTTGGGAAGAGACCTCCTTTTGTGAGCCGACCTTCAAGACCTGCAAAGGTAAAAAGAGACGCTTTTTCTCCTCTCTCTCTCTCTCTCTCTCTCTCTCTATTGCGTTGCCGCTCCTTTTCTCTCAATTGTGGCTGTATTTTTGTGTGCCTTTTCAGTGTTTGTGGCCCCCTTTTTATAGGTGAGAGGACTATGTTATTTAAGGAAAGATGATAAATCTGCACGTTGTCTATTTAGCTCTTGTATCCCACGTGCAATATTTTTCCAATATTTCATCCGACGCTTTCCTTGAATATTGAAAGAATAATAAGAATATTCTCGGGAACATTCTCATATTCCCGGGAATATTCTCATATTCCGACTCGTCACCCCTTAACGGGAATATTTCATCTGACACTTTCCTTGAATATTGAAAGAATAATGCGAATATTCTCGGGAACATTCTCATATTCCCGGAATATTCTCATACTCCAACTCATCACCCCTTAACGGGCCTGGCCAAATTCTCTTTCACCGCGGGCTTAGTCCAATTTGTTAAATTAAAGCTTAGAACCATCAATTGAAGCCCATTTGCCACATGTCCAATGCGAATGCAATAATAAATGCTCCTAAAACTATATGCTATGCAATTTAATCCTAATATTTTTTGTTTAGGGGTTAAAATTAATCCCGAATGATTAATCAAAATTTAGGTGTCAACAGCTGCCCCTCTTTGAAGGTGAGCTCGCAGAGGTTGCATTCAAAGATAAATTGAAACCTAAATTTTGACCATGTATATGCAATATAATGTTATTTTTTGTGGGAAAATGAATCCCATTTTTAAATGCAATATGATATGATGCATGGAAAAGCTAATGCAAAGTGTGAAAAGAAGAAGAAGAAGAAGAAGAAGAAGAAGAAGAAAAAGAAGAAGAAGAAGAAGAAGAAGAAGAGCGAGCGTACTGTAGTTACTTACCAATTAATACGATAGAGCATCTTGAGGTACATGATGAATTCCATGAGACTTGCAAAACATCTGAAGATCTGGAATTCTCATCAGATTTCAAAAGAGATTAAGCACATGGAAATCATGTCCGGTGTTTATAGGTTTAAATATCTGGAATTCACATCGATATTTGAGAATATTTACTAACCACCGGAAATCTCATCGGTATTTAAAGGTTGAACATCTAGAATTCACATCGACATTTGAAAAAAAATTCACTAGACACCTGGAAATCATATCAAGTATTTAAAGGTTCGAATATCTGGAATTCACATCAGACATTTGAAAAAAATTCACTAGACACCTGGAAATCACATCGTATTTAAAGGTTCGAATATCTCGGAATTCACATCGACATTTGAAAAAAATTCACTAGACACCTGAAAATCACATCGTGCATTTGGAAAAAAATTCACTAAACACCTGGAAATCACATCAGGTATTTAAAAGTTCAAGTATAGGGAATTCTCACCGAATACTTTTAGGACACTAGAATTTTCGCCTGAAATTCTCATTAGGAATTTGGATTGACTTGAGAACCAATACCGGAATCCTCATCGTGTACTTTGAATTATCTTGAGAACAGAGATACCTGGAATTCTCATCAGGTATTTTGAAGATTTAACAATATTTGGACAAATTCATGGCTCCAAAGAGGAGCTCTTTGGTCTCCGAAGAAACCCACCATCAAACATGATTAGAGCAAATGTGCATTTAACAGCAAAGTGAAGAATTAAAGCCATTTTTGGACATTAAAACTCAAAGAGACCCATGCATATTTTTTTTTTCATGTTTTCATCCCCACATTCCACCAGTTAGAATTATCATCAAGACAATTTTCACTCATAGTGTGGACTTCTTGAAAATGCTAGATGAGAGACTTTTAGTCTGAAAGGGCTTTTCACTCACTCTCATTTAAGAAGGTTATTTGTTGAGAATCACTCGATCTTACCATCAAGTCAACAAGGATTTGAGCTTTCTCGCAAGCGGTACGATTTTACTAATCCGAGAGGTCTTTACCGGGATTATAATGTGATCTTGGTCAACGGCTTAACAAGGGGACTCTTTGAGTCAAGGCTATTGAAAGAACAATTTTGCAATCATCTCCAGGTTTACAAGTCAAAAACCCTGCAAAATGAAATAGAAATAATCTTGCTCACACTTCTTTGAGCAATGCTTAAGACATGTGAACACCTACATTAATTCAAGTGCCATAATCTGAAGAGATTTTATGAGGGACATAATGTAGGCTAGGTTCACGGGTTGAGAAATGAAAGGATTATCAGGCTCAAAATGTGTGTAAATGGGTGAAAGTTGGTGATCATCTTGGCATTACCACCGGTCTTCATCTTCACTGTCAAGGATTGTTTCCAAAATGTGTTATGTTGACCGCAAAAGTTTTGCATTTGACAACTTTTCACAATCAATAGTCATCTATCTTGACTCTTTTTCATTTTCTCTTATGGGCATTGGCCTTGCTTTTACCAGGCACACTGCTTTTCTTGCCCCTCTTATATCTATGGGCATCGGCCTTGCTTTTACCAGGCACACTGCTTTTTCATGCCCCCTAGTTCTATTTTTACCATTGACACGCTATTTACAATGTATCAATTTTTCATTTGGACTTTTGAAGGTCTTTACATTTTGTTGGCACTCTAGACCTTGCTACTTCTTGAATGGTTATTTTTTGCTTGCCCCAAAGTGTGGGGGATGATCACCAACTAGGTTCAAAGAAATGAATTTTTAGGCTCAAAAGGGCTATGCAACGGATATACGTGTGTAGGATAGAGAAAAAAAATGCTCTTTGTCATCCTAAGGCACTTGGATTATTGTTTGAGTTCATTTGCAATAAGATACTCAAAGATTGATGCAAGTGAGAGCAAGAAAATTTCTATCTATTTGTCTCACCACATGATGCCAACTTACCTCCGGTTGCCCCAATATGGGGTGGTTCTTGACAGGGGTAATTTGAAAGAAATCTCCACAAGTGTATGAGGCTCAAAGGGGTTAAACAAAGGTTTACTTGTAGTGTTTAGGATAGAGAAATAAACTGCCTCTTGTCATTTTAGTTGTCGTCCCTTTCGCGAGAAAACCCTTTAACTTGCCGACATGGATTTTTCACACTCATCTCACAATGTATATACAAGGGATTGTGTATAGGATAAGGCTTGCCTTTCATCATTCTAGAAAATTCAAGCATTTCCACACCATTCATTGAATTGTCTATTTTGACAAATCTCGAGTGAAATTGGTGAATTAAACAAGCAAACTATCATGTGAAGATGCTTTATGATGATAAAGCAACTAGGCTCTATTCCCCGCAAGCAACAAACATTGAATTCCAAAGTCAGAGCTAAAAGGTGTTTGTATCTTGCCCCTCTTTGTAAGGGAGCCTGATGACACCATTCATCTTTTGCCCCTGCAAAAGTAAAACATGCATGATTATAAACTCGAGGCTTCGCCTTCATTAAAGCAGATGGTGCAGGATCATGCCTGAGACATAAAGTAAACAATCGTAGAGACAAACGGGGTGAACAAGATGCATGCTGAAATAAAAATCTTTTTTGGAAAATTTTGAGAGAACATGAGGAAGCCCAAATTTCGAATTAGCTCCATGCCGTTTTCTTTTTGGTAGGATTTCATCACAGGGCCGGTTTGGTGTACTTCAACATGCCCTCAAAATATGAAAATCTTCATGTATTTTATTGGATGAAAAGCAAATTACATTATTGGAATGAAAGAAATCCTAACATGCAAACTAGGAAAGCAATAAAGACTCCTGCGCAGAGGAGTATGCAAACAATTAAAATTCTCCTACTCTCGAGCTTCATCAATGGCGAACACTAAATTCTCCTCGAACAATTCGATAATTCCTTCGACCTCGTCATCTTCTGCAGTGGATTGTAATAATCTTCCCTTGCGCCACAAAATTTACTTTCGATGAAGGCTTGAAGGAACCGCACCTCGCTGCATGTATCCATGGACGACCCAACAAAAAGTTGAACGCAGTGGGTATATCCAAAACTTGGAAAACCACATTGAATAGCACTGGCCCTATTTGCACATCTAAATCAACTTCCCCAACTTCTTCTTTCCTAGTCCCATCAAATGCTCGAACAGAGGTCTTGGCTGCACGAATTTTCTCTAAATCATACCCTAGGCGTTTCGGAGTTGCTAGAGGGCATATGTTTAAAGCCGATCCATTATCAATGAATACGCGGGCCACTAAAGTATCCCGACACCTGACTGAGATATAAAGGGCCTTATTATGTCCTCTTTCTTCATCTGGGAGCTCCTCATCCGATAAGGCAATTTGGTCTTTTAACAAAATGGACCCGACAAATTCCTCCAACTTCTCATGATCAATGGATTCTGGGACGTGTATCTCACTAAGAACTTTCATCAAGGACTTTTGATGCTTATCGATGTTTGGAGCAACTCTAACAAAGAGATCTCGTGCGGGCATTTTGCGAAGCTGCTCTAGAACGAGTACGAATAGGTGATCTCGGGTGAGCCGTGTTGTATCAATGTCACCTATTGTAAAAAAAACACACGGTAAGCATCATGACAAATGAAATTGGTCCATGACAACGATCGATCGCGCATTTTATTAAGTGAAATTGGATTCCAAAGACATTAACCTAAGAAATGAAAATGACTCCCTAGGAATTAAATTCCTAAAACATCAATTTGAAAAATTGAAATAACACTCTAAAATTGAGATTGAACTCCTAGACAATCTTTTCTATATACAATTGACCTTTGTCATGGACCCAAAAAAATGATAAATAGATTGCATAGTGTAAGGTAAGAATACTTACTTCCTGAAGGAAAAATGGCAACCACATAGACATACACATGAGATGTGAGGTTCGACACATAAACTATAGGGCTTAGCAAATTAGAGCTAAGAGGAATGATCCGACTAGTCGTAGTCTCGCGTACAAAGGTCGGGTCCTCTTAGCTCCGGCTTGGTCAAAGAAAATCCTATAGTCATGCGATCTCGCAGACAAGGATAAATATTTTGACACCAAGAAAAAAATTTCGGAGTTGAGAAAGGCAACCTCTACATCGCAGTCTCGCATTCAAGGTAGGATCATTTCTCAACACCATCCTAACATCCTTAATTGCGATCCAAGTCCGACGGCAGGTAGTGCTAAAACCATTTAAAAATCATGCACAGCAATTAATAATGCAAACATCACTTCAATATGAGCAAAAAAATTCAACCTCAACAACTTCCTGCAAAACAAAAAGGTTAGCAAACACTACACCCCTTATAACTCCTTTCTGCAAAAACATATAACACTTCATGTTAGGGGCGTACCTGGTATCTATGCTGCCAAACAAAAAAAGTATTTTTGAAAAGAGAAAAATTAGGCCTATGTCCACTATGAGTTTTAACTCATGTCCCTGGAGTCGCCAAGTTGTCGCAACCTTCCCGAAGGTGAATCACCATGGGAAGACTAATGGATTACTAAGTCTAAAGACTTAGTGCGGACTCTCCCAAGCCCTACCAACCGCAACTTGGTACTCAAAGTTTGACCTATTTAAACATGTAATTTTATTTAATTAGGAGCCGCCACTAATCGATTAGAGTTGATTAGAAACTCAAGTAAAGTATGGGAGAATACTTTACTTCGCGAACCGAGATTCAATAAGTTCGGGGACATGATTACGCTAAATTAAACTAGCGCCCTTTCGGTACCCTTTCTCTTTAAGTTTCAAAATATTTTTTTTTGCAAGCAATCTTGGTTGATTTTAACCTAAGCCACTAACATGGAAATGAGTGGCCATGCAACTCACAATCAATAACATTCAGTAAAATCCAAAAGGGCGAATATAAAAATCATGATCAACCTTAAAACAAAATAAGCTATAACTAAAATGCATGACCTAAACATAAATTCTAAAGGAGATGACATCTACTTTTTTTGGATTTTTCTAAAATTAATTATATAAATAACTCTAGTCTAAATTTAATATGCATGATTCTTACTCTAACGACATATGACGTGCAATTCAAATGGCCTAACTCTAATAACATATGTTAATTGAAAACTATTGTAACATGTGTGCAATCTATCTAAATATGCATGTGCTACATGATGGGGATGAATGATGTATTTTGCTATATGCATATGCATGATGTTTTATTTTTTATTTTTTTAAAAAAAAATATTTAAATAATGAAATTTCCTAAGCTTCTACATCATATGCAATGTAAACTATAAGACTAATTTGACATGAAATGCATTAATCTACCCTATTATGCGACAGATTTTTTTTATGCATTTTTCGTAATCTTACTAAAAAAAATCAACACATATAATGCAACTAATCATGTAAAGCACACAATTTAGCCCTGACCCAAGATAGAAAATCAAAATAATCAAAAACCTGATCCGACGTCTCGCGGCTCAATATTTTTGATTATTGAGATTTTTTAACACGACACAACGACCTCACTTAATTGGAATTCAATCAAGCATGCAATACTTTAAACGAGAAAACAAAATATTCAAGAATTAATTAAATAGGAACTTTACCTACCTTGTCTCTTGGGAAGAGACCTCCTTTTGTGAGCCGACCTTCAAGACCTGCAGTAAAAAGAGACGCTTTTTCTCCTCTCTCTCTCTCTCTCTCTCTCTCTATTGCGTTGCCGCTCCTTTTCTCTCAATTGTGGCTGTATTTTTGTGTGTGTTTTTCAGTGTTTGTGGCCCCCTTTTTATAGGTGAGAGGACTATGTTATTTAAGGAAAGATGATAAATCTGCACGTTGTCTATTTAGCTCTTGTATCCCACGTGCAATATTTTTCCAATATTTCATCCGACGCTTTCCTTGAATATTGAAAGAATAATAAGAATATTCTCGAAACATTCTCATATTCCCGGAATATTCTCATATTCCGACTCGTCACCCCTTAACGGGAATATTTCATCGACACTTTCCTTGAATATTGAAAGAATAATGCGAATATTCTCGGGAACATTCTCATATTCCCGGAATATTCTCATACTCCAACTCATCACCCCTTAACGGGCCTGGCCAAATTCTCTTTCACCGCGGGCTTAGTCCAATTTGTTAAATTAAAGCTTAGAACCATCAATTGAAGCCCATTTGCCACATGTCCAATGCGAATGCAATAATAAATGCTCCTAAAACTATATGCTATGCAATTTAATCCTAATATTTTTTGTTTAGGGGTTAAAATTAATCCCGAATGATTAATCAAAATTTAGGTGTCAACAAATGCAAAACCTTATAAAATGTTGACTTTTTATCAGTGATTATTGCTACACTTTATCATAACCCAAGTGAATGATATGAATTTCATATTTTTTTGAAGGCGGTATAGAAATTTTAGCATCTATCGAGGATAAAATGTGGTGGAATGTGAATATGTTTATTGTATGACAAGGTGAACAGCATGCTAGATGGAGTAAAACAAAAAAAACAGATTATACAGCAAGATTGAAAAAATGAGACGAAAATTGAGATTTAAGAGACACAGTCAACAAGAACAAAGAATGATTTTAGTTTTCATTTTCTTCTCAGCGAGCTGCCTTATTTTCTTTAGGAAAGCAATTGCAAATATTCGGTGGCCGATTTTTCTTGAAATTGTAGTAGTGACTTGATAATACACCGTCATTTTGATTATGACGACAACTTTCTTGACATGTGAGGGAGGGTATAGTGTTCCCACAAGACTCTTTCGATATCCCATTTTTTCAACAAGTCGTTGAAATGATTTTTGTTTTTTTACAATACTTGTCGTTATTCATTAAGTGGGTAATTAATTATAATCTTTCACATTACGTTAGGTTATACTTGTGCCCGATGAATCAATTTATACTTCCATGCCTACCTAAGAGAGGAGCTCAATTTGTAAAATTCAACACAATTTGATACATTCAATTTTTCCTCTATGCACATGTAACTTTCTCACACTATTCTTCTGATATATGACTTATAAACATGGATATTGCGCAGGCTTTCAATTTAGTTAAATCTATGTCTTCTTGATTTATAACTTATGAATCACAGCTGCAGCCATGGATGGAAGAAAATATGACTCTTTCCTAAGAAAAATCATAATAATGCTCCCACATTAAGCCTTTGACGATCCAATTATTTTATCTTTGTTTAGTGGATAGACACTCTTCTCGGTTGCATATTAATGGAAGAAAGTGTGACTCTTTCCTAAGAAAAATTATATATTTAGTGTTTGATGATCCGATTCTTTTATCTATCTTTAGATGCAGGTCAAAATAGTTATAGCTGAATAGGTATATAGAGACATGTCATGCATTGACACGGAAAGCTAGCCTTTTGACGAAGGTAGTATGATTCCACTGAGATAAAGTGTGTTATGCATTGATTAAAGTTCTCCTTAGGCTGTCATGTGGCATAAAATTAGGGGAATTGTCTGCACATGTATAGGAAGAGATCTTCACAATTGAAAAACTCTCTCTCTCTCTCTCTCTCTCTAATTGAAATGCAGTCACAGAGTTTGAAATTCCAAGCAGTTTTCTCTCCCTTTATGTGTAAGCCTCGAGATTAGTCAGACTAAATATTCCCTCAAGAATTTAGATGACGGACACAATCAGCACTTGAATGCAGTTGTTGTCACGCATGAAATTTCGCCATTTTAAGGCCTAAGTCAACTAATCTACCTACCAAATTTCCATTAGCAATCTCTACACTTGAGGTTGACCCATTTACTCATAGTCGCCACTTTGAATCATACTCGTTCTTCTATACATAAGATAGTTGCATTGCACTATGCTTGTAAGCTCATTCCTAAAAAGGAGACAAAAAATCAGAGATATGAGAACGTCGATTAAACTCTTTGTGGTACTCCTGCTCATTCTAAGTATTTTTCTATTCAACAGAGTTCATGTCCAAATCATTAACAGTTTGCCAGGAGAAGTAATGCTCACTTTTCATTGCAGATCCAAAGAGGACGACCTCAGCGTTCATCCAATCACTTTGAATGGCACTTGGGAATAAACATTCCGGCCCAGCTTGATTAATGATACGCTGTTCGTTTGCAGGTTTGAGTGGCCAGGTCGTTGTCACTATTGCGATATATATAGTGAGAAAAGAGATCTATACTGATGTCGGAAATTCTGTCCATGGAATATTTACCCGGCCTGGCCATGTCTGAATAACAAAGACTCCGAGAGTTGGAATCCTTTAGGTCCTTCGTGTCAAGGGTGAGGTTCGGGCCATGGTGGAGAGGATACTACATCCTTCTCCTATGGATGAAATAAAGATAGGTTGCCTGAGTTTGTCAATGGTGATAATATCCTCCGCTTCGGGTGAAGTAAATATGTCGTGAGTAACTTTTTCTTTTCGTATAATATCTTTGCTTGGTACTCATTTGTAAATATAAGAAAAGAAATCAATAAAAAGAGCTATTTTTTATATTCCATTGCTCAGTGGATTTAACAAAGAGTTAATTTTAGAATACACCGATGGTATAAATAATGAATTATATGTGTGTGTTCCGGATGGTGACATTTGTATTCATACTCGAGAGTAGGAAAAGCCCAATAGAAAATTTTCTCTTTTTCTTTCCTTGCTGAGTCTATTTAAGAGAATGTTTTTAATCTTTGGGTGGGATCATTGGCACCATTCGAGAATTTACTTGACGGATTTTTCCATTAGTTAAGTCTATGATTTTGCCTCAGCATTTTATAGTAAACATCATCGGTTTTATATCCCATGTTAGGGGTACGGACCTATGGAGTACCAAAAGTTGGCACAAAGGGACACTTAAGTACCAAAAGTTACAAAATGTACACTTAAGTGCCAAAATCGGAGCAAAATGGATCACTTAAGTGCCAACGGCGAAAATTCCGGCCAAATTGCTACGTGTCCATTTTCCGGCGACTTCATTTGCTGACGGAGCATTTTTTCAAAATAAAAATCCACGTGGCAACTTTTTTTTTTAAAAATTGTCTACGTCAGATTTTTGAAAAATTAAAATCGATTTTATTTAGAAAAAAAAAAGGGGAGGAGGGGATCGGCGAGGCTGACCTCGCCGATCCCCTCCTCCCCTTTTTTTTTTTTTTAAATAAAATTGATTTTATAATAATATATTTTTAATTATTAATATTATTTAATTAATAATTTTTAAATCAACGTTGGCCAAAACGACGTCGTTTTGGCTGATTTTTGGCCGATTCAGTTTCCGGCGAGCCACGTAGGCAAGAAAATTAATAAAAAATTGTCACGTAAGATTTCCGGTAGGGTTCCGACGACTTGGTACTTAAGTGATCCATTTTTTTTAAAAGCGACACTTAAGTGTACTTTTTATAACTTTTGGCACTTAAGTGTCCTTTCGTGTCAACTTTTGACACTCCTGCTGTAACATCCTGAAATTCGAGTCCTTTTAGGGAGGAACGAGCGTTAATTTCGTCAATGCATTGTTGGTTGATCTCACTCGGAACTGATCACTCCTGAGATACTGACCTTGAGGGGAAAGGCTAATGAGGACAGAACTCGTGCGACTAAAGAACTTGACCTGGGAAAACGACTCGACCGTGAGACTTGCGTAAGGATGATCCCGTAGTCATGCAGGCCGATTCCAAGGACGAATAGGAGTCGATTCGTGGGCAGAACATAATGGGACGACGGGTGATTCCGCCTACTATTATCGAACCCGCGAACGGCCCCGTGTCGATCCTTAGTAATCGTGTACTTTGAAATAAGAATCGATTCTTCGCAATTTCATGTAGTCAAGGACGTCCATGTGTCGAGAAGTCTTGAACGTGAATTGGCACGAGTCGGTTACGCGTGAATCCTCAAAGCCGCCTGTCAGTCTGAGCAGTACCAAAATGGCATTCGGGCGAAATTGACATGGCATGAGAATCTAGTATTGAACTTCGAATTTTCGGGAATGTTCGAGAAGGACTTTGGACGATGCTTCTTAGACAGTCGACACTGCCGGTTGAGCCGAGTATTTGGAAAAGGGATTTTTGGACCAAGAAAACTAGCCTATGAGGACGTGGGCCGGGAAAAATCAGTGTGGGCCTCACGCCCAAGGTGGGACAGCCACCATGGAAGGCCCGAGGCAAGCAAGTGAGCCCGTTGGGCCAAACCGACCCTTTACCCTTCCGAGCCCATTGTCTAAAACCGAGCCTGTTCAAGCCCAATAAATTCCCGAGCCCATTCCTATTCATTTTCAAGCCCATTTCCTAGGCCCGCCCCTCCATTTTCAGCCCAAGGACAGATTAGGAAATGTGCAAGGTGGAAATGACCAAAATGCCCTTGGATATTTTGAAGAAAAGTCAAAAAGAAGAAAGAGAAGATGAGGTCATTTTCTTGACAAGTGGGGCAAGCATTGAAGGCTTTGATAAGCCTTATCCTTCAGCCTTCACTTCACTCTCTCTCTCTCTTCATCTTCCCCAAACCGCACACCCTTCTCTCCCATGGTTTTCCTTTATTCCTTCTGTTTTTCAGTTTGACCTTTCACCGAAATCTGAGTTGTTCATTGCCTTCCCGTTGGAATCTCATCTCGTGCCACCCGCCGTTGTGTTCAGAAGACGAAAACCGTTCAGACAGCATCGGCCGATCGCCGGAAGGAGCCTCCTATCATCCCGTATTCCGGCCGAAAGCCGGCTGTCGTCGGACCGTTTTCTGACCGCCTGCTGGTGTTCTGTTTTGCTGTTTCGGCCATTTTCCTTCGGTTCCGACCCAATCTCCGCCCATACCAGCCACAAGTGGTTCCCCCTCGACCCCCAGGTGCCGCCAGTCGCTGGCCCGTCGCTCGCCGGAGCTCCGGGCAGCCCGTTTTCCTCCGGTCAGCAACTTTCCTCCTGTGCAGTCAGTTTTTCAGAGTTGCAGAGGCATTTCGAGCTTGTTGCTGCTGTTCTCAGCCCCGGGACCACCTTGGATCGTCGTGGTAGAGGTCCCCGGGTGTCGGGTTCGTTGCCGCCGCCGCGTCCGTGTCGCCGGCCCGCCTAACGGGTGAGTTTAGCTCCTAATCCCTATTTAGTGCCTAAACTTGCTTAGGGTTGGTTAGTTAGTGTTAATCTTGGTTTAAGGGGTTTAATTAAGTTGTATTAGCCCTAAGATAGGTGGTTAGATAGATGGTTAAGATTAGATTAGCTTAATTTTGCTTATTAGGCTTAATTGTGCATAGTTTGTGATTAATTGTGTTTATGTGTTTAATTAAGCATGATTTGCTTAAATTGGTTGATTAATTATTTTAATTAATGTTTTGTTTAATTTCTGGATTAAATGTTTTAATTAATTGAATTTCGGAAAAATCACTGTTCATAATTACTGTTCACGACATCGTTCACGGCACTGTTCATCCGAAGCTAAATTTTGTCTGAATTTGATGTGCTATTGATTGTTATGATTAATTGAAGTGCCGATTGTTAATTATACTCGTGAATATTGATGAAATGCGTGATCGAATGTTGGTTGAATTGAATTTTGGAAATTGTCGAGTGAGATTGTATGACATATCGTGTGGGTTATCTCGAAATGGCATGTCGCATAAGCATGAGCGTATGAGCGATGTTGCATTCACGACCAAGCAAAAGCAAAGACAAGAATGAACTGTTTGCGATGTGTTGCATGGTCGATTAAAGTTGATAGCCCGTTGAGCCGGATGACCGCCAATCCTTCGGGGTTGTGCCGTGACCATTGGGTCGCCCGACAAAGGGTCGATGCGGAGTCGCGGTTGAGGCCGGGCCCATGCTCCTTATGGAATGCCGTCGGTGGGGAAAGCCCATGACGTCGCCGTGCCTCACGGGGGAGGACGATGCCTGGTTTACGACCAGTTGACCGCCAACCATAAGGTTGTGCCGTGGCCTAGAGGGTCGTAATAATCGGAGCATATGTGTGGATCTGAGACATGAGAAAGTTGTGTGAGATGCTCGATTATTCGCATGCTCTTACAATGTCGTGATGATTTGTGGTACGCACGCATGAGTTGACAGTCGTGCGGGGGTGTGGCAATGGCCAGTGAGATCGCTTGTGGCACGATTCGCATGTGATTGATGAACTGTTTCATCTAACGGCCATGTGCCTTGCTTGCATTGTATGAGATTGGACGCGCGGGGTATGGCATACCGGGTAAGGTTGCATGCGAACCGAATATTGATTGTGGGTTGCCCCATGCATTTGTTGGATGTTGTTTGGTTTTGGTTGTTTGTTGTGGGTTGAGTGAGGGGTGGTTCTGGAGAGATACCCCGGGTTGAGTTGGCGTACTAACCGGGGCTTAGGGGGAAGAACTCGCTGAGATTTTATCTCAACCCGTCGTGGTAAACATTTTCAGGTCCTTAGAATGGCGTACTGCAAAGGGAGAATCCCGCCCCCGCTTCTCCGGTGATCGACTCGACGGAGCTTGAGTCCGATGGGTCCGAGTGACCATGGTGTTGAACCCGAGGGTTCCTTGTGTACTTGTTGGATTAGCCTAGTTCTTTTGGTTTCGCTTAGAGGATGGATCGGCCCTTTTTGTCGGGCTTGTAATTCGGAAACGATCCTCCATTGGTTAATCCAAGAATTTGAATAAATGAGTAGTTGCCGTTGTCATTGCTTTGTTCATCCCTCTATCCCCGTTTGATTGTTTGTTTGTCCGGGATGGTTCGTCTTCCGCTTGCGCTTAACGAAAGATAAAATGAATGGTCGTCGACGGGTCCGGGGACGTCGCTTTCAATCGACCAAGAGAAGGGGTTGCCGCGAGCTCGGGGTTCGGGCGTGACAACCCCGCCGGTTTTGGTATCAGAGCGAGGTCGAGACTTGGAGTGATAAGGTGCGTGGGATTTTTGGGATAGTGAGATAGGGATGGCTTTTAATTACGTGCCTGTGATTGCTTTTGTGGTTCGTGTGGTGGCGGGTTGCTCATAGTCCGAGTGATGAGCAATCCCGAGCGATCGCCCCCAGGCTAGGCGTAGGGCGTGTGTCCGGTCAAACCGGTGCTTGAGGTAGCGTGTAGGCGAGATCCTAGGTTAGTTGGGATCCTACTGGCGCTAGAGACCTTGTTAGGACAGCAAGCTGTGTGCTTTTGCTGTGGTCCTTGTGGTTCCCCTAGTGAGAGGAGAGGTCTGTGAGAGACCGATGCCTAGGTTGGTAGAGTAGTTCCCGAGATTGCAGCCACCGAGGTTCGGTGGCGTGGGCGACCCTAAAGCCGCAACCCTTTGGATGAGGGATTTCGAGAGGACTGTTTTCGGTGTTGAGGTGTTCGAGAGAAAGACAGAGTGCTTCCGGCGGTTTATCGCTTCAAGGAAATGTCGGTACATGATGGGAAGCCACTCAAGGAAGAGTGTTCCCCGAAGGCACAACTCGGACTTGGGGTGCCTTTCGTGAGGCTTTCAATGAGAGATACTTCTTGGACAAAGTGCAAGAGAGTCAAAGATGGCGAGTTTCAACAGGTTTCGTCAAAATCAGATTTCGGTGGATCGGTATGAGGCAAAGTTTGCCAAGTCGGCATATACTAAGCCGAGATTAGTGGAGGACCCTTGGATAGGGCGAGATAGTTCAGAGATGGCTTGAAACTGGAATTGAAAGCCAGCTGGTGCCCTTGAGTTTAAAGAGTTTTGATGAGATATACGAGAGGGCCCAGATAATCAAGAAGAATATGATTGAGAGGGTGACCGCATTTGGCTCGCGGTTCGTGCCTAATAGAGACAATCATTGGTTTAGAAGGGGACCGATGATGGGGAAAAGGAATCTCATTCTACTCAATAGAAAGTGGATTGTCATGGAAAGACAATTCAGTTTGTAGTGGGTAACAGTTTTGAGTTTGTGGGAAATCAAGGAGGACCCTCAACCCATTTGAAATTCGTCGTTGGAAGTAACTCGTTTATTGGACGAAGGTTGCTAAGGTTATTGGACCACTAAGGTTAATTGGTTAGTTGAAGAATCAAGGATGGATGACTTGTTTGACCCACTTCAAGGAGCTTCGATATGTCCCAGGATAGACCCAAGGACGGGCTATCAGTGGTTGAGGATTAAAAAGGAGGAAAAATTAAAGACGTCATATCGTGTGTGATTTGGTCATTACGAGATTACTATATTGCCGTTTGGATTAACTAATACGCCAGTTACTTTTATGGATTTGATGGATTGAGTGATTAAGGCGTATTTGGATTGATTGTAATTGTGTTCGTGAGCAATATATTAGATTATTCGAGGAATTTAGAGGAACACGGACAGCACTTAAGGGTGGTGCTATAGACCATTCGAGAGCATAAACAAAATATGCCAAGTTTAATATGTGCGAGTTTGGGTTTACTCGCGTTGTTTTGTTGGTTATATGATTTTGGACGAAGGAATTTCTATGGATCCGCTAAGATCAAGGCAGTCATGAATATGCCGAGACTTATGACAAGAATAACGAGAGGTTCGAAGTTTTCTAAGACAGACGAGTTAGTACGGACGATTCGTAGAAAGGTTCTCTACGATAGCTACGCCTCTGATATGAAGGTTAATGAAGGACGTAAGAATTTGAATAGACGAATAAGTGAAATTTTTAAGAGCTTAAGTATAAGCTGATTATCACACTAGTTTTGAGGATTTAGTCTATTATTGGAGAATACGAGATTTGCAGTAAGGTGTCGTATAAGGGATTTGACTACGTGGTAAGGCAACAAGGAAGATTGGTTGCTTACGCGTCACGACAATTGAGGTTATTGGATTTAATGGAAGTCAACTAAGTTTTATCTTAATGATTTGAGGATTTGTAGGTATGAGATCATAAGAGATGATCTATTAAATGGTGATGATCTTTGATAAGAATTTCGGTGGATGATTTATTGCTCGGAAGTCTTAGATTCGATTAAGATGTGAATTTACCAAGGTGGATTATTTCAGGAGATATATAAGATAGGGATTTGAGGAATGGATTTTTGTCTTTGATGGATTAAGAATTAATTATCCCTTGATGCTAGATGGATGAGTGAGGAAATAGCATTGTCGATGATTTCTTCTTGAGGTATCAGAAAGGATTTGAAGAGGTATCCGAAAACTTTTGGTGCAATAAATGACATTTGATTTGCACTAATTTTCAAGTGGTTGAGGTGAGTTCTTGAATTGGTTATTAAATGGACGTGAAAGGAATGTTGAAAGAAAAATCAGTGATTTGTGGAATTTGGATGGCAGTTCAATGGGAATTCAGTGAATCGGATTTAAAGTGTCGATAAGTGACCTCGCGGAAACGAGCTCATGGGTTGACGAGCTGTAGAAAGTTTTACACTTTGAGGTGCTCAGATGAGGTTAAAACCGTGAGGCTTGGTATGGGACAGGCCAAAGCGGATAATACCTCTATGAGATGGTGTATGTCAAAAAAAAAAAAAAAAAAAAAAAAAAGGACCTTTGCTAGTAGTGGTACAGTTCGTAGATGCCCGTGACGACCCGATCCGACGAGGGCGGGAGTGGACGCCGGGGCCGAGTGCTCGAGCAAGGAGCGACTCTGGCGGGCTTCTAGGATGTCGAAAGGGGTAGAAATGAACCGAACTACGCACTTTGTACAAAAAGAGAGTGCTTGTGGGATAAGATTTATCGGAATTGTATGGCAGGAATATGGTGGAGTTTGTAGAACTCCAATCGATGGAACGAGGTCAGAGAATTGGGAATCACTAGTTCAAAATTGGTTTAGCAGTTATCGAATGTAGTTCGATTATCAAAGACAAACTAAAGACCGCTCGAGTCGTCAGAAGAGTTATACAGATAAGCATCGTAGACCGTTGGAGTTTAAAGTGGGCGATTGTGTGTTTCTAAAAGTATCGCCGATGAGGGATACTTCTAGATTTGGCAATAAAGGAAAGTTAAGTCCGAGGTACGTTAGACCCTTTGAAATTTTGGAAATGATCGGGGTTTTGGCATACGTCTTGCGTTGCCACCAAAGCTTGCTCAAGTACATGATGTTTCCACGTGTCCATGTTGAGAAAGTATGAACCAGACTTGACGCATGTTTTGAATTTTGAGGAACTGGACATAGACGACAGGGTGTCGTACGTGGAGAAGCCGATACGGATAGAGGACCGTAAAGAGCACGTACTTCGAATTAAGACTATCACCTTAGTTAAGGTGATTTGGCGATATCATGGATCGAGGGAGCTACATTGGAAAGTGAAGAAGTGATGAAGCATCAACACCCCCATCTTTTGAGGATTTGTCGGTAGCTGCAAATTTCGAGGACGAAATTTTTATAAGAGGGGAAGAGTTGTAACATCCTGAAATTCGAGTCCTTTTAGGGAGGAACGAGCGTTAATTTCGTCAATGCATTGTTGGTTGATCTCACTCGGAACTGATCACTCCTGAGATACTGACCTTGAGGGGAAAGGCTAATGAGGACAGAACTCGTGCGACTAAAGAACTTGACCTGGGAAAACGACTCGACCGTGAGACTTGCGTAAGGATGATCCCGTAGTCATGCGGGCGATTCCAAGGACGAATAGGAGTCGATTCGTGGGCAGAACATAATGGGACGACGGGTGATTCCGCCTACTATTATCGAACCCGCGAACGGCCCCGTGTCGATCCTTAGTAATCGTGTACTTTGAAATAAGAATCGATTCTTCGCAATTTCATGTAGTCAAGGACGTCCATGTGTCGAGAAGTCTTGAACGTGAATTGGCACGAGTCGGTTACGCGTGAATCCTCAAAGCCGCCTGTCAGTCTGAGCAGTACCAAAATGGCATTCGGGCGAAATTGACATGGCATGAGAATCTAGTATTGAACTTCGAATTTTCGGGAATGTTCGAGAAGGACTTTTGGACGATGCTTCTTAGACAGTCGACACTGCCGGTTGAGCCGAGTATTTGGAAAAGGGATTTTTGGACCAAGAAAACTAGCCTATGAGGACGTGGGCCGGGAAAAATCAGTGTGGGCCTCACGCCCAAGGTGGGACAGCCACCATGGAAGGCCCGAGGCAAGCAAGTGAGCCCGTTGGGCCAAACCGACCCTTTACCCTTCCGAGCCCATTGTCTAAAACCGAGCCTGTTCAAGCCCAATAAATTCCCGAGCCCATTCCTATTCATTTTCAAGCCCATTTCCTAGGCCCGCCCCTCCATTTTCAGCCCAAGGACAGATTAGGAAATGTGCAAGGTGGAAATGACCAAAATGCCCTTGGATATTTTGAAGAAAAGTCAAAAAGAAGAAAGAGAAGATGAGGTCATTTTCTTGACAAGTGGGGCAAGCATTGAAGGCTTTGATAAGCCTTATCCTTCAGCCTTCACTTCACTCTCTCTCTCCTCTTCATCTTCCCCAAACCGCACACCCTTCTCTCCCATGGTTTTCCTTTATTCCTTCTGTTTTTCAGTTTGACCTTTCACCGAAATCTGAGTTGTTCATTGCCTTCCCGTTGGAATCTCATCTCGTGCCACCCGCCGTTGTGTTCAGAAGACGAAAACCGTTCAGACAGCATCGGCCGATCGCCGGAAGGAGCCTCCGATCATCCCGTATTCCGGCCGAAAGCCGGCTGTCGTCGGACCGTTTTCTGACCGCCTGCTGGTGTTCTGTTTTGCTGTTTCGGCCATTTTCCTTCGGTTCCGACCCAATCACCGCCCATACCAGCCACAAGTGGTTCCCCCTCGACCCCCAGGTGCCGCCGATCGCTGGCCCGTCGCTCGCCGGAGCTCCGGCCAGCCCGTTTTCCTCCGGTCAGCAACTTTCCTCCTGTGCAGTCAGTTTTTCAGAGTTGCAGAGGGATTTCGAGTTTGTTGCTGCTGTTCTCAGCCCGGGACCACCTTGGATCGTCGTGGTAGAGGTCCCCGGGTGTCGGGTTCGTTGCCGCCGCCGCGTCCGTGTCGCCGGCCCGCCTAACGGGTGAGTTTAGCTCCTAATCCCTATTTAGTGCCTAAACTTGCTTAGGGTTGGTTAGTTAGTGTTAATCTTGGTTTAAGGGGTTTAATTAAGTTGTATTAGCCCTAAGATAGGTGGTTAGATAGATGGTTAAGATTAGATTAGCTTAATTTTGCTTATTAGGCTTAATTGTGCATAGTTTGTGATTAATTGTGTTTATGTGTTTAATTAAGCATGATTTGCTTAAATTGGTTGATTAATTATTTTAATTAATGTTTTGTTTAATTTCTGGATTAAATGTTTTAATTAATTGAATTTCGGAAAAATCACTGTTCATAATTACTTTCACGATTACGTTCACGGCACTTTGTTCATCCGAAGCTAAATTTTGTCTGAATTTGATGTGCTATTGATTGTTATGATTAATTGAAGTGCCGATTGTTAATTATACTCGTGAATATTGATGAAATGCGTGATCGAATGTTGGTTGAATTGAATTTTGGAAATTGTCGAGTGAGATTGTATGACATATCGTGTGGGTTATCGAAATGGCATGTCGCATAAGCATGAGCGTATGAGCGATGTTGCATTCACGACCAAGCAAAAGCAAAGACAAGAATGAACTGTTTGCTGATGTGTTGCATGGTCGATTAAAGTTGATAGCCCGGTTGAGCCGGATGACCGCCAATCCTTCGGGGTTGTGCCGTGACCATTGGGTCGCCCGACAACGGGTCGATGCGGAGTCGCGGTTGAGGCCGGGCCCATGCTCCTTATGGAATGCCGTCGGTGGGGGAAAGCCCATGACGTCGCCGTGCCTCACGGGGAGGACGATGCCCGGTTTACGACCAGTTGACCGCCAACCATAAGGTTGTGCCGTGGCCTAGAGGGTCGTAATAATCGGAGCATATGTGTGGATCGAGACATGAGAAAGTTGTGTGAGATGCTCGATTATTCGCATGCTCTTAATGTCGTGATGATTTGTGGTACGCACGCATGAGTTGACAATCGTGCGGGGTGTGGCAATGGCCAGTGAGATCGCTTGTGGCACGATTCGCATGTGATTGATGAACTGTTTCATCTAACGGCCATGTGCCTTGCTTGCATTGTATGAGATTGGACGCGCAGGGTATGGCATACCGGGTAAGGTTGCATGCGAACCGAATATTGATTGTGGGTTGCCCTGTCTGTTGTTGGATGTTGTTTGGTTTTGGTTGTTTGTTGTGGGTTGAGTGAGGGGTGGTTCTGGAGAGATACCCCGGGTTGAGTTGGCGTACTAACCGGGGCTTAGGGGGAAGAACTCGCTGAGATTTTATCTCAACCCGTCGTGGTAAACATTTTCAGGTCCTTAGAATGGCGTACCCGCAAAGGAGAATCCCGCCCCGCTTCTCCGGTGATCGACTCGACGGAGCTTGAGTCCGATGGGTCCGAGTGACCATGGTGTTGAACCCGAGGGTTCCTTGTGTACTTGTTGGATTAGCCTAGTTCTTTTGGTTTCGCTTAGAGGATGGATCGGCCCTTTTTGTCGGGCTTGTAATTCGGAAACGATCCTCCATTGGTTAATCCAAGTAATTTGAATAAATGAGTAGTTGCTTTGTTGTCATTGCTGTTCATCCCTCTATCCCCGTTTTTTGATTGTTTGTTTGTCTCGGGGATGGTTCGTCTTCCGCTTGCGCTAACGAAAGATAAAATGAATGGTCGTCGACGGGTCCCGGGACGTCGCTTTCAATCGACCAAGAGAAGGGGTTGCCGCGAGCTCGGGGTTCGGGCGTGACAACCCCGCCGGTTTTGGTATCGGCGAGGTCGAGACTTGGAGTGATAAGGTGCGTGGGATTTTGGGATAGTGAGATAGGGATGGCTTTTAATTACGTGCCTGTGATTGCTTTTGTGGTTCGTGTGGTGGCGGGTTGCTCATAGTCCAGAGTGATGAGCAATCCTGAGCAGTCAGCCCTTAGGCGTAGGGCAGTGTCTGGTCAAACCAGTGCTTGAGGTAGCGTGTAGGCAGATCCTAGGTTAGTTGGGATCCTACTGGCGCTAGAGACCTTGTTAGGACAGCAAGCTGTGTGCTTTTGCTGTGGTCCTTGTGGTTCCCCTAGTGAGAGGAGAGGTCTGTGAGAGACCGATGCCTAGGTTGGTAGAGTAGTTCCTGAGATTGCAGCCACCGAGGTTCAGTGGCGTGGGCGACCCTAAAGCTGCAACCCTTTGGATGAGGGATTTCGAGAGGACTGTTTCAGTGTTGAGGTGTTCAGAGAAAGACAGAGTGCTTCTGGCAGTTTATCAGCTTCAAGGAAATGTCAGTACATGATGGGAAGCCACTCAAGGAAGAGTGTTCCCCTCGAAGGCACAACTCGGACTTGGGGTGCCTTTCGTGAGGCTTTCAATGAGAGATACTTCTTGGACAAAGTGCAAGAGAGTCAAAGATGGCGAGTTTCAACAGGTTTCGTCAAAATCGATTTCGTGGATCGGTATGAGGCAAAGTTTGCCAAGTCGGCATATACTAAGCCGAGATTAGTGGAGGACCCTTGGATAGGGCGAGATAGTTCAGAGATGGCTTGAAACTGGAATTGAAAGCCAGCTGGTGCCCTTGAGTTTAAAGAGTTTTGATGAGATATACGAGAGGGCCCCGGATAATCAAGAAGAATATGATTGAGAGGGTGACCGCATTTGGCTCGCAGTTCGTGCCTAATAGAGACAATCATTGGTTTAGAAGGGGACCAATGATGGGGAGAAGGAATCTCATCCCACTCAATAGAAAGTGGATTGTCATGGAAAGACAAATCAGTTTAACCCAGTAGTGGGTAACAGTTTGGAGTTTGTGGGAAATCAAGGAGGACCCTCAACCCATTTGAAATTCGTCGTTGGAAGTAACTCGTTTATTGGACGAAGGTTGCTAAGGTTATTGGACCACTAAGGTTAATTGGTTAGTTGAAGAATCAAGGATGGATGACTTGTTTGACCCACTTCAAGGAGCTTCGATATGTCCCGATAGACCCAAGGACGGGCTATCGGTGGTTGAGGATTAAAAAGGAGGAAAAATTAAAGACGTCATATCGTGTGTGATTTGGTCATTACGAGATTACTATATTGCCGTTTGGATTAACTAATACGCCAGTTACTTTTATGGATTTGATGGATTGAGTGATTAAGGCGTATTTGGATTGATTGTAATTGTGTTCGTGAGCAATATATTAGATTATTCGAGGAATTTAGAGGAACACGGACAGCACTTAAGGGTGGTGCTATAGACCATTCGAGAGCATAAACAGTATGCCAAGTTTAATATGTGCGAGTTTGGGTTTACTCGCGTTGTTTTGTTGGTTATATGATTTTGGACGAAGGAATTTCTATGGATCCGCTAAGATCAAGGCAGTCATGAATATGCCGAGACTTATGACAGTAACAGAGGTTCGAAGTTTTCTAAGACAGACAGGTTAGTACAGACGATTCGTAGAAAGGTTCTCTACGATAGCTACGCCTCTGATATGAAGGTTAATGAAGGACGTAAGAATTTGAATGGACGAATAAGTGAAATTTTTAAGAGCTTAAGTATAAGCTGATTATCACACTAGTTTTGAGGATTTAGTCTATTATTGGAGAATACGAGATTTGCGTAAGGTGTCGTATAAGGGATTTGACTACGTGGTAAGGCAACAAGGAAGATTGGTTGCTTACGCGTCACGACAATTGAGGTTATTGGATTTAATGGAAGTCAACTAAGTTTTATCTTAATGATTTGAGGATTTGTAGGTATGAGATCATAAGAGATGATCTATTAAATGGTGATGATCTTTGATAAGAATTTCGGTGGATGATTTATTGCTCGGAAGTCTTAGATTCGATTAAGATGTGAATTTACCAAGGTGGATTATTTCAGGAGATATATAAGATAGGGATTTGAGGAATGGATTTTTGTCTTTGATGGATTAAGAATTAATTATCCCTTGATGCTAGATGGATGAGTGAGGAAATAGCATTGTCGATGATTTCTTCTTGAGGTATCAGAAAGGATTTGAAGAGGTATCCGAAAACTTTTGGTGCAATAAATGACATTTGATTTGCACTAATTTTCAAGTGGTTGAGGTGAGTTCTTGAATTGGTTATTAAATGGACGTGAAAGGAATGTTGAAAGAAAAATCAGTGATTTGTGGAATTTGGATGGCAGTTCAATGGGAATTCAGAATCGGATTTAAAGTGTCGATAAGTGACCTCGCGGAAACGAGCTCATGGGTTGACGAGCTGTAGAAAGTTTTACACTTTGAGGTGCTCGAGATGAGGTTAAAACCGTGAGGCTTGGTATGGGACAGCCAAAGCGGATAATACCTCTATGAGATGGTGTATGTCAAAAAAAAAAAAAAAAAAAAAAGGACCTTTGCTAGTAGTGGTACAGTTCGTAGATGCCCGTGACGACTGATCCGACGAGGGCGGGGAGTGGACGCCGGGGCCAGAGTGCCTGAGCAAGGAGCGACTCCTGGCAGGCTTCTAGGATGTCGAAAGGGGTAGAAATGAACTGAACTACGCACTGTACAAAAAGAGAGTGCTTGTGGGATAAGATTTATCGGAATTGTATGGCAGGAATATGGTGGAGTTTGTAGAACTCCAATCGATGGAACGAGGTCAGAGAATTGGGAATCACTAGTTCAAAATTGGTTTAGCAGGTTATCGAATGTAGTTCAGATTATCAAAGACAGACTAAAGACCGCTCAGAGTCGTCAGAAGAGTTATACAGATAAGCATCGTAGACCGTTGGAGTTTAAAGTGGGCGATTGTGTGTTTCTAAAAGTATCGCCGATGAGGGATACTTTTAGATTTGGCAAGAAAGGAAAGTTAAGTCCGAGATACGTTAGACCCTTTGAAATTTTGGAAATGATCAGGGTTTTAGCATACGTCTTGCGTTGCCACCGAAGCTTGCTCAAGTACATGATGTTTCCACGTGTCCATGTTGAGAAAGTATGAACCGGACTTGACGCATGTTTTGAATTTTGAGGAACTGGACATAGACGACAGGGTGTCGTACGTGGAGAAGCCGATACGGATAGAGGACCGTAAAGAGCACGTACTTCGAATTAAGACTATCACCTTAGTTAAGGTGATTTGGCAGTATCATGGATCAGAGGGAGCTACATTGGAAAGTGAAGAAGTGATGAAGCATCAACACCCCCATCTTTTTGAGGATTTGTCAGTAGCTGCAAATTTCGAGGACGAAATTTTTATAAGAGGGGAAGAGTTGTAACATCCTGAAATTCGAGTCCTTTTAGGGAGGAACGAGCGTTAATTTCGTCAATGCATTGTTGGTTGATCTCACTCGGAACTGATCACTCCTGAGATACTGACCTTGAGGGGAAAGGCTAATGAGGACAGAACTCGTGCGACTAAAGAACTTGACCTGGGAAAACGACTCGACCGTGAGACTTGCGTAAGGATGATCCCGTAGTCATGCGGCCGATTCCAAGGACGAATAGGAGTCGATTCGTGGGCAGAACATAATGGGACGACGGGTGATTCCGCCTACTATTATCGAACCTGCGAACGGCCCTGTGTCGATCCTTAGTAATCGTGTACTTTGAAATAAGAATCGATTCTTCGCAATTTCATGTAGTCAAGGACGTCCATGTGTCGAGAAGTCTTGAACGTGAATTGGCACGAGTCGGTTACGCGTGAATCCTCAAAGCCGCCCGTCGTCGTCGAGCAGATACCAAAATGGCATTCGGGCGAAATTGACATGGCATGAGAATCTAGTATTGAACTTCGAATTTTCGGGAATGTTCGAGAAGGACTTTTGGACGATGCTTCTTAGACAGTCGACACTGCCGGTTGAGCCGAGTATTTGGAAAAGGGATTTTTGGACCAAGAAAACTAGCCTATGAGGACGTGGGCCGGGAAAAATCAGTGTGGGCCTCACGCCCAAGGTGGGACAGCCACCATGGAAGGCCCGAGGCAAGCAAGTGAGCCCGTTGGGCCAAACCGACCCTTTACCCTTCCGAGCCCATTGTCTAAAACCGAGCCTGTTCAAGCCCAATAAATTCCCGAGCCCATTCCTATTCATTTTCAAGCCCATTTCCTAGGCCCGCCCCTCCATTTTCAGCCCAAGGACAGATTAGGAAATGTGCAAGGTGGAAATGACCAAAATGCCCTTGGATATTTTGAAGAAAAGTCAAAAAGAAGAAAGAGAAGATGAGGTCATTTTCTTGACAAGTGGGGCAAGCATTGAAGGCTTTGATAAGCCTTATCCTTCAGCCTTCACTTCACTCTCTCTCTCCTCTTCATCTTCCCCAAACCGCACACCCTTCTCTCCCATGGTTTTCCTTTATTCCTTCTGTTTTTCAGTTTGACCTTTCACCGAAATCTGAGTTGTTCATTGCCTTCCCGTTGGAATCTCATCTCGTGCCACCCGCCGTTGTGTTCAGAAGACGAAAACCGTTCAGACAGCATCGGCCGATCGCCGGAAGGAGCCTCCGATCATCCCGTATTCCGGCCGAAAGCCGGCTGTCGTCGGACCGTTTTCTGACCGCCTGCTGGTGTTCTGTTTTGCTGTTTCGGCCATTTTCCTTCGGTTCCGACCCAATCTCCGCCCATACCAGCCACAAGTGGTTCCCCCTCGACCCCCAGGTGCCGCCAGTCGCTGGCCCGTCGCTCGCCGGAGCTCCGGGCAGCCCGTTTTCCTCCGGTCAGCAACTTTCCTCCTGTGCAGTCAGTTTTTCAGAGTTGCAGAGGCATTTCGAGCTTGTTGCTGCTGTTCTCAGCCCCGGGACCACCTTGGATCGTCGTGGTAGAGGTCCCCGGGTGTCGGGTTCGTTGCCGCCGCCGCGTCCGTGTCGCCGGCCCGCCTAACGGGTGAGTTTAGCTCCTAATCCCTATTTAGTGCCTAAACTTGCTTAGGGTTGGTTAGTTAGTGTTAATCTTGGTTTAAGGGGTTTAATTAAGTTGTATTAGCCCTAAGATAGGTGGTTAGATAGATGGTTAAGATTAGATTAGCTTAATTTTGCTTATTAGGCTTAATTGTGCATAGTTTGTGATTAATTGTGTTTATGTGTTTAATTAAGCATGATTTGCTTAAATTGGTTGATTAATTATTTTAATTAATGTTTTGTTTAATTTCTGGATTAAATGTTTTAATTAATTGAATTTCGGAAAAATCACTTGTTCATAATTACATTCACGATTCCCACGGCACTGTTCATCCGAAGCTAAATTTTGTCCGAATTTGATGTGCTATTGATTGTTATGATTAATTGAAGTGCCGATTGTTAATTATACTCGTGAATATTGATGAAATGCGTGATCGAATGTTGGTTGAATTGAATTTTGGAAATTGTCGAGTGAGATTGTATGACATATCGTGTGGGTTATCTCGAAATGGCATGTCGCATAAGCATGAGCGTATGAGCGATGTTGCATTCACGACCAAGCAAAAGCAAAGACAAGAATGAACTGTTTGCTGATGTGTTGCATGGTCGATTAAAGTTGATAGCCCGGTTGAGCCGGATGACCGCCAATCCTTCGGGGGGTTGTGCCGTGACCATTGGGTCGCCCGACGGTGGTCGATGCGGAGTCGCGGTTGAGGCCGGGCCCATGCTCCTTATGGAATGCCGTCGGTGGGGAAAGCCCATGACGTCGCCGTGCCTCACGGGGAGGACGATGCCCGGTTTACGACCAGTTGACCGCCAACCATAAGGTTGTGCCGTGGCCTAGAGGGTCGTAATAATCGGAGCATATGTGTGGATCTGAGACATGAGAAAGTTGTGTGAGATGCTCTGATTATTCGCATGCTCTTAATGTCGTGATGATTTGTGGTACGCACGCATGAGTTGACAGTCGTGCAGGGTGTGGCAATGGCCAGGTGAGATCGCTTGTGGCACGATTCGCATGTGATTGATGAACTGTTTCATCTAACGGCCATGTGCCTTGCTTGCATTGTATGAGATTGGACGCGCAGGTATGGCATACCGGGTAAGGTTGCATGCGAACCGAATATTGATTGTGGGTTGCCCATCTCATTGTTGGATGTTGTTTGGTTTTGGTTGTTTGTTGTGGGTTGAGTGAGGGGTGGTTCGGAGAGATACCCCGGTTGAGTTGGCGTACTAACCGGGGCTTAGGGGGAAGAACTCGCTGAGATTTTATCTCAACCCGTCGTGGTAAACATTTTCAGGTCCTTAGAATGGCGTACTGCGGTGGAGAATCCCGCCCCGCTTCTCCGGTGATCGACTCGACGGAGCTTGAGTCCGATGGGTCCGAGTGACCATGGTGTTGAACCCGAGGGTTCCTTGTGTACTGTTGGATTAGCCTAGTTCTTTTGGTTTCGCTTAGAGGATGGATCGGCCCTTTTTGTCGGGCTTGTAATTCGGAAACGATCCTCCATTGGTTAATCCAGTAATTTGAATAAATGAGTAGTTGCTGTTGTCATTGCTGTTCATCCCTCTATCCCTGTTTGATTGTTTGTTTGTCTGGGGATGGTTCGTCTTCCGCTTGCGCTTAACGAAAGATAAAATGAATGGTCGTCGACGGGTCCTGGGACGTCGCTTTCAATCGACCAAGAGAAGGGGTTGCCGCGAGCTCGGGGGTTCGGGGCGTGACACCTGCTGTACTTATGCCTCCCATGTTATATTCTTTGGTCAAGCAAAGGTTGCTTTGGCAACATCCCGCAACATTACCATATTGTTAGTGGTCAAAATCAAGGTACTTGATATAATTTCGAGATGGATCACTTCTGATAATAAGCAGGTAGGGTCATCCGATCATTGCGACTCCAATACGTTTCAGCTCTTATATCAAAATGGTATCTAGAAATTTGCTTCTACGCTTCTGAATTTGGATGTAGATCTCCTTTTCACAGAATTTGAAATTCCAAGCAATTTCTCTACCCTTATGTGTAAGCTTCCAAATTAATCAGACTGAATTATCCCCTAAAGATTGAGTACGGTTGGTCAATAACTCTGTCACTCTAATAAATGAAGAGGTAAGCTTCGAAATTAATCAGACTGAATTATCCCCTAAAGATTGAGTACGGTCGGTCAGTAACTCTCTCACTCTAATAAATGAAGAGGATTAATCCAAACAATTTTCCAGACTATCTTTAAAGATTAATCCAAAGCCTCTTACTTTGATGTACTTCTAACTCATGTTGAACTTGCATGTGCAACCATTTACTCTAAAAATTTAAGAGACTAGAAAATGACTGGTATAAAAAATTAGTATACTACATGTCGTACAAAAATTAAAAGGTAATTTGTATGAATCAACAATTTGCTCTTGAGGCAACTTTCGTTATGCTATGGTAATTCTGGCATGAGGGAATGAATGCTATAGCAAAAATGGGGGCATATGCATGTACCCTTGGTCCATTTCCATTTAATCTAGTGAATCACATCAAATTGAATTAATATGGTGTGCGAACTAAATATAACGAATCAGTGGGACATAGGGATGCTAAAGATTAGTTGAAAGCTTGATGACTCTAGAACGCCTTCTAACAAAACAAGCTAATAGCAACAATAATTGACGTTCGAACCCTTGAAGTGCCAATACTTGGCACGGGGAGACACTTAAGTGTCAAAAGTTCGGAAATGTATACTTAAGTGTCAAAATCGGAGCAAAAATATCAATTAAGTGCTAACAGCGAAAAAAATCCAGTCAAACTACCACGTGTCATTTTCCGGTGATTTTATTTGTTGACGGAGCAATTTTTTTCAAAATAAAATATCCATGTGGCAATTTATAAAAAAGAAGAAGAAATTGTCCAAGTCATACCAGAAAAAAATTAAAAAAATCAATTTTATTTAAAAAAAAAGGGAAGGGGAGGTTTGGGCGGGGGCTGTGTAGCCCTCGCCGCCGTCGTCTCTGTCGCCGTCACCGGCTCTTCCCGGCGACGACAGTGGCGGCGAGGGCTGCATAGCCCTAGCCCAATCCTCTACTTCCTCTTTTTTTTTTTTTTAAATTAAAAAAATTTATAATAATATTTTTAAAGTTATTTAATATTATTTAATTAGTACATTTTTAAATGCCACGTCAGCACAAAAATAATGTCGTTTTGGTTGAGTTTTTGCTGACTCAACTTTCAGCAAGCTTAAGCAAGTTATATTATTAAAATAAGCCACGTTAGATTTCTAGCAGACTTTACCAAAGTTGGACTTAAATGATCCAATTTTAAAAGAAAATGGCATTCAAGTGTACCTTTTGTACTTTTGGTGTTTAAGTGTCCTCTCGTGTCAAATTTTAATACTTGGGTTGTACTTTTGCCACAATAATTTATAGATCCTTTATTTTTCTTTTTTTAGAAGATAATGATCATAATCCTCCCATAATTTTGAGGGTCATTAAAATTGAGATTATCTTGCTTTATTTAAATAATGAGGGATTTTCCCCTTGGATTTCTCATTAATGATAAAACAGCTAACAAGCATGAAAAATATGGTTATATAAAGGGCTGTGCCGGCAACAACATTTCGTATGATTTACTTCTTTCTTTAACATAAGGAAGATGAGAGGCATGTCGAAGATACAACCTTACCCACCTTGTTTCAGTGGAATATGCACTGGCCCCCTTGGTTCGCGCTTATGTCCCTTTTACTTTCTTGGCTTCTAGCTTACAATGTTGTTAATGTACATCAACCCTTTTTGAGCCATTAGTCATTTGAATTTTCAGCCATATAAAATTTAGTAGTGTGCATGGATGGTGAGGTATATGATGTAGTTGAGTGTACCGACTTTATATGAGATTGAGGTCGATAAATAACTAATTGCAGGGAGTCGAGAAGAGTGGCCTGAGTTGGTGGGACAGAATGCAGAGAGAGCGAAAGCTGTGATCGAAAAGGACAATCAATACGTGACGGTTGTGTTGGTACCGGAGAGAATGAGATTTGGGTATACCAATTTTTGCCGCAACCGTGTATATGTTCAGGTCAATGCGAAGGGCAACGTCTTTCAAACACCTATGGTTGGATGAGGGGGAAAAATGTATTTTGCATAGCTCATGAAGCTACTTGATATAATAAACTGATTAATCATTTTATGTGGTCCTATTTTATACACCAGCTTTGGATACGAGGGATGAGTGATTTTAATATGCAAGTACGATCAAAGTGTATGATTCTTCTATGTTGTATGATTCTTCTATGTGAAACTTACTCCGGTATGAACTAGTTATTGTTACCAGAAACCTTAAATCAAATAACTAAAGAGCTTACATTTTAATAAAAAGATTGATCTCCCACACATGTTAATAATTTTTTTTTAAAAAATTCGAAGCTTTAAAAAAGGAGAGCTTATCAAATGGACGATGCATCTATTAGGGAAATCCCTTATGATGTTTTGAATATAACAAAATAAATCAAATGCTACTAACGTGTTTATTGATTAAGTAATTTGGTGAAAAACGCACAAGTCGCTATGTAGATGATGGAATGCTTCTGAGTCTGGATGAAGCAAACGAAAAGCACATGAAGCTTCTGAGTCTAGATGAAGCAGATGGAGAAGCACAGGAAGCCTCTGAGTCTGGATGAAGCAGACGCAGAATTTTAGTTTGGCAGATCCATAACGTATCTTCAGGACCATATGGAAACCAAGATCACCAACGATCATGATTTTCACTTACCATATTTATATTGATTTTATAATATCGAATCGATTAGCAAGATTAATCATTAGACAACTTCCAAAGAAGGATGAAACACTTATGGAAGCCCGGATTTTGATTGTATGGGCGAATAGAATTCAAGGGATCCAATCTACCTCCAACGGTCAAAAAATCTTACCTTATGAAGTTTGTCCAAGAAAGGAAATGGAAGACGAATCTCTCAAGGAGATAGCCAACGGTCAAGTGTGGCTTGGAGAGTATATAAGGGGAGGATCGACTGGGAGATAGATAGGATGAATATATTCCAAAGTTGATTCAATTCTTCACAAGTTGCCTGAAAAAGTGCGTAACTAAGTGATCCTAGTGAATTATCAAGAAGAGTGACTTTGTGAAGCACATTATCATCAAGTGCGAACATTCAAGAGTGTGTAATTACCTTTGATCACATAGTAGAATCCAGCCTATTGGCTGATCGCTTGGAGAGTGGACGTATGCTTAATCTAAGCCGAACCACTATAATATTTGTATGCAATTTCTCTTATCCTTTAATCTCTTATTGATTATTGTTATAATATATTGCACATGTGCTTGTGCTTCTATTGCTAGTCTCTCTCAATTGGTGTCAAAACCTTGTGCTCATTATTTTGAAGTGTTTTTACTTCAAAGCTAATTATCTTCTATGGCTAGCTTTTTAGCACCGGGTTTTGTCGAAGGACAAAGCTGCACAAGACCACCTTACTTTGATGGGAAAGAGTACAATGTTTGGAAAAACAAAATGAAGGCATTCCTAAGATGTAAGGATCTGTTGGAATGGCATGTTGTTGAGAAATGAATCAATCATAATGTTGTGTCGGCATCTACTAGAAAAGAGGATGGCAAAACGCTTCAATCTTCAATCACTCTATCTCAAAAGGAGATATTAAAAAGAGAAGCACTATATACAAAAGCTATCTACTCAATTTATTGTGCTTTATCACCGAATGAATATAACCAATTTTTTTCTTGTGAAATAGCAAAAGAAGTGTGGGATAGGCTGCACGTTACCTATGAAAGGACTAATCGTGTAAATGAGATCAAAGTCAATATTTCACTCGGGCAATACGAATCATTCAAGATGAAGCCAGGAGAATCCATTGAAGACATGTTCAGCAAATTCACTGAAATGGTGAATGGACTTGCATATCAAGGACAACTAATCTCGGGACCCATGAAAGTGAATAAATTTCTGAGAGGATTATCGAAGGATTGGAACAACTTCAAAACTTCTATCCATGAAACATTGATGATTTCGCCTTTATCTGTTGATGAACTTATTGGAACTTTGCAATCATATGAAGCAGAATGTATACATGACGAAGATTCAAAAGGTGAGAAGTTAATTGCTTTAAAATCTAATGCTGATTTTGATGAGACATATTCCAAGGAAGATGATAAAGATGACGATGAGGAGATGAAGTCGTTCATCAAAAAATTTGAACACCTTGTGAGAAAAAGAAGCAATTTGAAAGGGAAAAAGCCCACAAAGAAACCCGATTGTGCTTTATTCAAGAAAAGGAAAGGGAAATTTGAGAAGAAGAATAAAGTTTTGAAAGCCGAGATGTGGAGCGACACGAGTGTGAATCCAGCGATGATGAGAATTTATACTTAATGGCAGACATTTAATTTGAAGAAGATGAGGTAATATGTTCAGATCCTATTCCTTTCAAAGAATTATGCACAAAACATAAGAAAGCGTTAAAGAAAATCTCTGAATTGAGGAAGGAAATCTCTAAATTGAGAAAGCAAATTTCTACAAATGAGACGGGGATCGTTGAGTTGGAAAAGGAGAATTCTCTTGTTAAGGAAGAGAGATTTTTTGCAAAAGGAAAATGATTCTTATAAGGAAGAAATTCCGAAAATTTGCAAGAAATTTTCTATTGGCTCAAAGACATTAAAGCATGTCCTCTCCATACAAATGCCGCATTGCAACAAATCTGGCATCGGTTACTAGAAGGATAGTGAGATCAAAAATGATTTTCCGAAAGTAAATGAGAGATTGCTGTGCAAACCTTCGATCCACCATTATCAAAATCATTTTGGTGAGCAATTTGTTAAGCCTTGTTGAATCTCAATATTTTAATTGCTCGAATTGTGGTGATCATAATCACTTTAAGCAACAATGTCCACTTGATTGGAAGAAATCCAAGTCAATCAATTGGAAATTTGATGCTTCCTCTAACCGAAATGGACTCAAATTCATTTGGGTACCAAAGAAAAGATAAATTATTTTTTTCCAGGTAATAAAGGTAAGGAAGTGAGAATTTTTTTTGTGCATAGTGTTTTTTTTATGTTGCGGTGAGTTAGAATCTGATTTAATACGATTTAATATCCTGCTTAGAGATAATCATGATTATTTGATTGGATTTTATGCTCTCTTATTCTGTTATATTTTTGCAAAGCAAAAATTTTTCTTATGAGATATTATACAAGATAGGAAAGCATCATTGAATTTTTATGAAAATTTCCTATTTGTGCTCTAATGTGAAGAAATGATCCAAATTCATGGATACCAAAAGAAAACGAGCTTGCTGTAGGAAATTTTACAGAAGAAGCATGATTGCAAATCTACGCAAATCATTGAGCAATCAGAAGAATATCTCAAGCGATGGTTAATGAGGATCTTTTTCTAATTCAATGGTATATTTTAAATATATATCTTGGGTAAGGAAATAAAGTATTTCATATTTGTCATCATGCCTTCCAAATTTATACACAAATTTTTATGATTCTAGATGATTTTTATGACTCACGTGTGATTTATATTACAAAAAATCTTTTATTAGATATTGCACATTTTTATTGCTTGATTTGGCACATTATAAAAAAATAGACTTTCTTTTTTTGTGTACTGCATCAATAATATCGTTTTGAAATTTATGCTTAAGGAAATCCCTTTTATTTTGAAAGATATTATTGTATACACTTGCTATAATTTTAGAAGATATTTTATATCAGGCAAGTTTGATCCGCAAATTAAAGGAAGGTATGTGCGTGATATTTTCTATAATTTGCAAAGATTATTATCTATTTTACAAGGATTTGCGAGTGGCAAAAAATCTTTCCATATGAGGTTGGGAAAGCTTGATCCGAAAATTGTGAAGATTTTCGAAGGCTTAGAAATTCTAATTCTTGCGCAAAATTCTCACAAATTATTAAGCAGTCCATAATGTGTCATATGAAAGTGCAGAAAGTTTGTTATGTTTGTGTAGATTAAATTTGAGGCGAGTTTAATTGAAGAAAACAAACTTCTACCTCAAATTTCAAAAGCAAGAGAATAGTGCAATTATCGTTACTACAAAGGAATAAAGGAACAACATTTTGTTCAACGTGCACAAGCCGCAATAAGTATTATTGCAAATATTGTCATGAAGACAAGGGGAGAAAGTGAATATAAAAAGAAAGGGGGAGAATCATGATCATTTCGAAAAGTCAACAAATTGAGGGGGAGTATTAATCAAGTATGGCAGATTTTTGAATCGATTTTGACCTTCATTATTACAGAAAGAAAAGGTAAATTGTGTTATACATAATTTAGTAAGTATATTATCCATTTCCATCACTTTTTGTCATTAGCAGATCACTTAATTATATTATCCTTTTATTAAGACAAAAAGTTGGTGATATTCATAATGCAATTTGTGATCCTTAGCAAATTTTTGTTGATATATATGAGCTATATTTTGAATATTCTTTATGTTTGTATCAACATGGTATCTTTAAAGTTTGTGTTTCATGCCTCATACATTTTTAAAAGATATTATGTGAATTTATTTTCCACGTAACACCATTTTGCATTATTATCCCCTTTTGATTATGACAAAAAGGGGGAGAGAATATGTATATGCATATGTGCTAATTGGTTTATATTATTTAATGCATAAAATTAAGCTACAATTATATAATATCCTATTTTGAATGACATTCTTTGATTATATAAAATTTTGGAGATTGTGTTATGTGCTTATGATGCTTTGATTTATCAATATATTTAAAAGTATAATTGCACATTTGCATATTCAGAGATTGTTTTGTCATCATAAAAAAGGGGGAGATTGTTAGGGAAATCCCTTATGATGTTTTGAAGATGACAAAATAAATCAAAGCCTACTAACGTGTTTATTGATTGAGTAATTTAGTGAAAGATGCACAAGTTGCTATGCAGATGATAGAATGCTTCTGAGTCTAGATGAAATACACGGAAAAGCACATGAAGCTTCTAAGTTTGGATGAAGCAGACGGAGAAACATAGGAAGTCTCTAAGTCTAGATGAAGCAGACGCAGAAAGCCTCTGAGTCTGGATGAAACAGATGCAGAACTTCAGTTTGGCAGATCCATAACGTATCTTTAGGACTAGACGGAAACCAAGATCACCAATGGTCATGATTTTCACTTACCATATTTATATTGATTTTGTAATATCGAATCGATTAGCAAGATTAATCATCAGACAACTTCCAAAAAATGATGAAACACTTATGGAAGCTCGGATTCTGATTGTATGAGCAAACAAAATCCAAGGGGATCTAATTTACCTTCAACGGTAAAAAAGACTTACCTTATGAAGTCTGTCCAAGAAAAAAAAGGGAAGACGAATCTTTCAAGGAGATAGCCAACGGTCAAGTGTGGCTTGGAGGGTATATAAGAGGAGGATGTGGCCAGGAGATAGATAGGATGAATATATTCCAAAGTTGATTCAATTCTTCACAAGCTGTCTGAAAAAGTGCGTAAATGAGTGATCCTAGTGAATTATCAAGAAGAGTGACTTTGTGAGACATATTATCATCAAGTGCGAACATTCAAGAGTGTGTAATCACCTTTGATCACATAGTGGAATCCAACCTATTGGCTGATTGTTTGGATAGTGGATGTAGGCTTGATCTAAGTCGAACCACTATAATATTCATGTGCAATTTCTTTTATCCCTTAATCTCTTATTGATTATTGTTATAATATATTGCACACGTGCTTTGTACTTCTATTGCTAGCCTCTCTCAGCATCAAGGCACAAGTTGTTAATTATCATTAACCATTTATGCATTTTCAGAACTTTCATCTTGGCCTGGCAACTTTAGCTTCACCAGTCCTCTACTATGGTCAAAGTACAAACAACATCCTCAAGTTTTATTCAATGGGCTAAGCAAGATTAAATACAATCATTTTGGTCTCTTTGTCTATATATTTTCGAAATAAACTTAATCGGTAATTCCTAACTGGTTAAATGAATTAATTTTACTTAGCTGCTTCACACAACTAGAAATAGAAAAAGGCCCGCGAAATTGCGCGTCTAAACTATCGAAATTTAGAGAAGTAATGTTGTGGTTTACTTTGCAAACATATTGGCTTCTGCCCACGTGTGTCCACCTTTGGATTATGCAAAAGATGAGAAACAGAGAAACCAGCTCCAAAATGCTAAAGAGATCTTCACTCGTTTCTCACTCTAATGATTGATTAGAGGATTAACCAAATTTTAAGATCTCTCTCATTTACATCCAAAGCTACCTATTTACTAAATACTATTCCATATTCTATTATTTTTTTAGGTAAATAGGCAACCTTAAATGACCTTTAACTCATGTTAAACTTGAGTGCACAATTATTTGCTTTAAAAGTTTAAAATATTAGAAAATCGTGGGAATGAAGATTACTATACATATGGAAGGTATCAAGAAAAACTCAGTTTGTATGAATCAACATCTGCTCTAGTGATAAGCATGTCCTTTCTTGGCCTAGGACTTCGATTAGAATCAACGGATGTGTGTATTTGCCCTGCCTTCAAGAGCGTGGAATTTGCATGCCATGGTAATTTACGCGCACGAGGGGGGTGTCCTTGCTAAAATTGGGTGCATGCACCATTAAATCACGTGCATCATTAAAACTGGTGAATCCCATCAAGTTTAACGATTCAATGGACGTGGGATACACATAGACTATCATATACTAGAGATTAATTGGGAGTTTGAAAAATCTTGATGAAACGCCTTATCATGAGTTATTTAACCTTATTTTGCCTTTACGAAGGATTTTGTTTTTGATCTCATAATAGTAGTTGAAGCGTTCACGGCATATAATGTACGAAATTGTATAAATAAAGGGTGGTGCATTCGACAACATTTATATAATTTACATCTTACAAGGAAGATCAGAAGCATATGGAATAGTAAAAAAGCACCCTTACCGAGCTTGTGAGATTTACGGATGCTCTTTCCGTGAATGCTGTGGTGGTTCGAAGCAAGAAGGCTTATGTCCCTTTTATTTTATTTTATTTGTGTTTCTAGCTTTATCGTTAATTTCCATCAACCCTTTTTTTAATTATATGAACCATTAATCATTTGGATTTTTGAGCATATGAAATTTAGTGGTGTCCATGGATTACGAGACTTGCAATATTAGGTGAGTGCGATAACATATCTAAGATCAAGATCGATAAATGACTTATTACGAGGTGTCAAGTTTGGCGGCTTGAGTTGGTAGGAAAATGGAGAAAAAGCAAAGGTGGGGATCGAGAAGGACAAGGTGGATGTGACGGTCGTGCTGATATTAGGAAATGTATATGGTTTACTGATTTTTGTTGTAACCAAATATATATTTGGATCAATGAAAATGGCAGTGTCATTTACACAATTATGGTTGGATGAGTGCAAAAATATGTGATTCCAAATAATATAACTCATGAAGCTATTTTATATTATAAAATGAAAAAATAATCATTTGGTGTGGCCTTATTCTACATGTTACGTTTGAATTTGAGAGAGTGACTTTAATATGTAGATTTGACCAATGTGTGATTTTTCTGTGTGAAATTCTAACCTTGATGAACTAGTTGTTGTTAGAGATCTTAAATCAAGTTACCAACGGATAAGAAGACTTACTTTGTGACATTGGAGGATAATTCCATGCATGAAGTCTAAATTTACAATAGATATCATGCATATGATAGAATTAAACAGTTTAGAAGAAGGGAGCAAAAAAGAGAGCTTATCAAATTACATGGACAATTTACCAAATGACAACTTGTTAATTCCAATGACCAGTTATGCGTTTTGAGAGCTTTCATATGTGGCCTTTTACCATGCAATCTTAGCTTCTCCCGTCTTCTATTTGGTAACTTCATCTTGCTGCAATGCTTCTGTTGGAGAAAACTCCCAATTAACTTTGAAGTTAACAAAACTATCCAGAACCATATTAGTTCTAATATATTCTTGATGTCCTTGAGGATAGGTATTGAGTCTAAGAAATGATATCTCAGACAATATTTATTCAGATACACTTGTGAAGTATATATAGATAAGGAAACCATTCTTATTCTAACATGCTAAGAAAGGAACTAGGCCAGAAGATGGAATATTCATGTTTAGATCTTATATTCTCTAGAAGTTGACAACATCCAGAATCTAAGATTCTGTAATGACTAGCAATCATGAATGGATTTTACACCTGGATAAATTTGGTTTAATCAATCACTATGATTGATAATCAAATATTCCAGTCAAGTTCTTTCCTAATTGAAGAAGCTCAACTTATGAAAACCTAGAATCTGATTATATGGATGATCAAATTTAACAAGGAGATTCAGCTCATATCACTCAACGACTAAAAAATCTCTTTGATACAGTTTGTTTTACGGTTAAGGTTGAAGGATCATCCTCTAGAAATTTCCAACGGCTAGTGGAAATGAAGGAGTATATAAGGAGATAAAGACGTTGTAGAGAAACAAAAAGAGATGTGATCCAGAATCTACGATTCCAAAGTTTGACTGTTATTCGAAATTATGCTTGTCCTTCTTGAGTTTCAAATTTGTGATCAATAGTGAATGCTAAAAAATGAGTAGTTAAGTGACATTGAGAATTTTTGCAAAGTATTACACTCAAGATTATAATTGCTTTTTGGTCATATAGTGGAATACAATTAGTTAGCCGTCAGTATGGAACAATGGACATAAGCTTAATCTAAATTGAACCACTATAAAATTTGTGTGCAAATTCTCTCCTCTTAACTTTTATTGCTTATTAATATTGTATATTGCACTCTGTCTAAATGCTTCAGAATTCTAGATTACTGTTACTCAGAATTTAGTTCTTGAATTGTTTTTTGCAGCACAATTTGTTTGAAATTTTCTAGAATCACCTATTCACCCCCTTTAGGTGATTCTTGCTGATTATCTCAGTATCAACTTCGGCCACCAACATGAATTCTTCTTCTTGAGGAATCTTATATTATTCCCTCTCAATGCCTTTGAATTCTTAGCATATTGTGGATGCCTCAAAACCCTTTTACGAGAGTATGGAAACGGCCAACTTGGTATTTACCCGACTTTGTCACTTTATGCACATCTCTCTCGCTTCTCCTATGGAACATCCCGCGTTTGCTCCAACATGAAAATCGCGGTGCGTCTCTGCAATTTTTTATTCCAGTTAGCCGAATCTCCTTGATGGTGAGGGTGGTGGAATATGCGGACCAACTCCCTTGTCATGATTAGTTGGACGGCTCGATATGGACCCTCTCCCGTGGTCTAGTTTACGTGGGGCACCCACCTGATCATTGCACGTTGGGACAGGGTATAAGAGCTGCTCTCTTCCGACGTCATTCCGGATCCAGTAGAGAAGTCAGTATTCGCATAGGTCTCACTGTTGCTGCTGCTTGTGCTAGTTCATAGCTAGTCCTGCTGATGTACGAGCTTCGAAAGCTTGAACTGCAATGATCTGATTCTCGCTGACGAGAGACCGTCGAGTTCCTTGTTCTTCCACTGGTCTTCTTTCGCATCATATGTGCTTGCGTTGGTGCTTCCTCCTTAATGGTGTATTGTCCATAAGTGTTGGTTTGACAGTAACATGAAGAGGCACGTGGTTTTGCTTCTAGACTTGTTGCTAGAAATGACGGAAGAAATGAAACTTGATGATATATGTGACGCCTCAACCCTTGAGCACGCGACAACTCATGTTCTCTTTGGTCAAATGAGTACAACATCTCAGGATGCGTCGTTGATCATTTTTTTATTATTTATAATTATGTGCATGCGGAAACGAATATTAAACTCTAGTCAAACATCAACAACAGGGATAATAAGAAAAATAGACAATTCAAAAGGACCTCGTTTAATTTTGGTGAACGGATACATATACAACCTTATCATTGGGCACTATTCCAGTCATCAAAAGATATAAGGTCAAAGGGGTTAATCTACTTCATCTTTTATCCTTAGTGTTCGAGGTCTGGTCAATCCAAAAGCCAGCAACTAAGCACATCCATCAATGACCTAAAAATAGTTAAATAATAATCAGTGAGATAAATTGAACCACTATAATAATTAGGATACCAATTTGTCTCAATGGTACCTAATAGGTAAGCCATCATAAACAATCACAATTTAATCGAATCACAAGCAACATTATCTCGCGGTTGCACATACCCTGCACAATACTAATTACATGCACCATATATCAATGAACAAACAACCACATAATCAGAACACAATATATGCATCTCATGTAGACATCAATTAGGCGTGTTCCAATTATTATGACCCCTCAGTCTTTGCCCACAATCATGCTGACAGTCTTTCGATATAACCGAGCATTTATCACAGCCTCTCAAGGCACGCCCATTGATGGGGTATCATCATGGCCACTCAGGGCACGCCTATAAGCATACAGGGGTTTGATCATGGCTATGCTGGGCACACCCGTAAGCATACGGGATTTATCATCATGGCCACACAAGGCACGCTCACAATCATATGGGGATTTCATCATGGCCGCAAATGGCACGCCTGTCCTCAAACAAGGTTATTATCACGACCACACAGGGCATGCCTACAATCAGGTAGGGGTTTTATCACAGCCACGCAAGGCACGCCCGCAATCAGGTAGGGATTTCATCACAGCTATGAATGACAAGCCTGTCTCATACGAGGGTCTTCCGGCTTAACTAGGCTTTTATCATGGTCACTTCTTATTAGGTGATCACACAAGTACCTCTTCATTTTTCCTCATTTAATCAATATTGACGTGGTAGTACTCACATATCAAAACACTAAAACTTTCACATGTAAAAATATAGTAAAATAATCACGTGATCACCCGTGCATATTGAATCCATCAATCCTTGCATGCTTTCATTTTAAAATATACTCACCACATTTAACTTATAAAACATGACATATAAACCCGACACATTGGGAATTTAAATTAATATGGCCACAACAATCCTTTAAAAATTAATACACCATTTTCACGTACATCGATTATTTTTCAAGGAACACAATTATTCAATCAACATAGTACGTGCGAAAATTCACTCAAGGTTTAGGTGACAGTTAATCCACGTATAATAAAATCAATCTCACATGTTATCCATAATTCGGCATATCGCAATAATTCAACAATTAATTATTCCTGTATATCAACTTTCACCACAATTAATTAGAATGAAAATAATTAATTTACGCCCGGAAAATTATCATAATTAATTATTACAAAAAATAAATTATTATTACTAAAAATAATAATTCAGTATTTAATCATTTTAGAAATAATTAAATATAATTTATTTATTTAAATTAACTTAATCCTTTAATTAGCACAAATTGCGATTAAGCTATAGTTAATTATCACTAAGTAGAATTAACTAAATTAATCATCATCGAACTTAATTAACTATGACTAACCAGCCAATATGGATTAATCCTAACTAATCTAACCCTAAACGAGATTAGCGCACTAACCAAGGGATTAGTGCCATAACTCACCGTTTAGCGACGGCGGCAGCATAATTGCGACGGTGACGGCGAGATGGACGCACGGACACCTACGATGCATCAAGATGAGGTGGCATGGGGGTCGGATGTCAGCCAAAAACCCACTGCCCGTTCAGCTAAGGGGGAACCCGTGAGAGGGAGAGGTGACTGATTGTTCTCGGGCGCGGTTGGGTGGCTCAGGAGACTCGTGAACTTCTTTTGGCGAGCTGGAGAGCAACTATGGTGTGCTCTAGTGAGATAGAGTAGAGAGCAACAGAGAAGGACAAAAACAAGGGTTAGTTTGGTTCAGGTGTGAGTGGTCGGCTTACCGATGACGGATGGTTGTCCTCACGTAGTCCGACGTGCGGCTGGCGGTTGGCCAAGTTGCAGAGGCGGCAAGGGTAGAAGCGACGCATCAGCAACTCCCGAACTAAGGAAGACGAGAGAGAGAGAAAGGGGGTGTTGGTTTGGGGTAGCTCTGGCAAACTCAAGGGTGGCGTGCAACAATCCATTGGCGGTCCATTGGTGAGTTAACGGAGGAGGTACGGACCTAGGGATGCCAAAACTTGGCATGGAGGGACACTTAAGTGCCAAAAGTTATCAACGGTATACTTAAGTGCCAAAATCGGAGCAAAATGGATCACTTAAGTGCCAACGGCGAGAAAATCCTGCCAAATTGCCATGTGTTCATTTTCTGGCGACTTCATTTGTTGACAGAGCATTTTTTTTTTTTCAAAATAAAAAAATTCCATTTTTTTTTAAAATAGCACTTAAGTGTACCGTTTGTAAGTTTTGGCACTTAAGTGTCCCTTCATGCTAAGTTTTGGCACTCTCATTGTACTTATGCCGCTAATGGAGTGGCCAACAACGGTGGTTGGTAGTAGTTTAGACAACTGAGCATTGGCTGTGTAGTAGAGTAAAGTCGGGATGAAGAAGTGAAAAAAAGGAGGGGAAGAAGGCAGTGCGGTGAGGGGAGGAGGGGAGGAGGAGAGGAGAAAATATTGGGTGCAACTCATGTGCCACCATGGCAAACCAGAAGGGCCTCCAGAGCGCACCACGTATCCCGTGGGCCCACTTGTTTTTCTCTCCCCTCTCTCTCTCCTCCCTCTACATGCTCTCTCTCTTTTGCAATCCTTCTCTCTCCTCTCTCTTCTCTCCACACACTCTCTCTCTTCTGTAATCCTCTCCTCTCTCTGCATTCTCTCTCTCCTCTCTCTCTCTCCTCTCTCTTCCCCTACGCTCTCTCTCTCTCTCTCACTATCGCTTGACTCTCTCCCTCTTTGCCATCCCCTCGTCCAACCGATGAATCACCAGACCAGTGAACCGATGACAAAGTCAAAGTGGAGGCGGAGGCTGCACAGTGGTTCGTCGGATGAGCCACCATGTCCTCATTCGACTGATGAACCACCGCGCTTAACCAACGAATGACGACGAGAGGAACCTTTCGAGGCTGAGTCCACATGGTGGTTCGTCGAATGAGCCACCTTGCCTTCGCCCGACCAACCTGTCACCAAATCGCTACTTCCTCTAATCGTGACTCAAAGGGAGAGAGAGGGAGCCATTCCCTCGTCCAATTGACGAATCACTGGACCGACGAACTTCACGACAGCAGAGTTGAAGTGAAGGCAAAGGCCGCATGGTGGTTCGTCGGATGAGCCACTATGTCCTCGTCTGACTAATGAACCACCGTGCTTGACCGATGAGCAATGGTGGGGGAACCTTTCAAGGTAGAGGCGGAGGCTGCGTGGTGGTTTGTGGACGAGCCACCGTGCCCTCATTCGACCAACCTATCGTCGAATCGCTGCTTTCTCCGATTGTGACTCGAAAGGAGAAAGTCAAGCAACAAAGAGAGAGAGCATAGGGGAAGAGAGAGGACAGAGGATAGAGTGCAGAAGGGGGAAAGGAGAAAGGAGAGAGAGAGAGATAGAAAAAGTGGGCCCACGAGACACGTGGTGCATTCTGGAGGCCCTTCCGATTTGCCACGATGGCACATGAGCTTGTTGCGACCTAAAATTTTCTAAATAATAAGTTTAGGGGTATTGTTAATTTCGGGCCAACGGGCCTTCATTAACTCGGGCTCTCCCAAGCCCATACCCCGTGCACGACGTTAAAATATCGTGAAAGTTTTCTAATAAGGAGTCACCACTAGCCTATTGGAGTCGACTAGAAACTAAACGAGGCATGGGAGCGTGCCTCACTTTCTATGCAACCAGAGAATTTAGGGTTGAGGACTTGATCACGTTAGTTACGCGACTAACGCCCTTTTGGTATCTAACTTGATTGTGTATTAACTAAAGTTGTGGAAGCATATTCGAGAAAACTAAAGTTTTTCCTAATCGCTCTACAGTAAAGAAATATCATCCAAAAATCATGACAAAACAAGACGTAGGAAAATAGCCCTATTGTAGAGCCCTAAAGACTTATTCAATTTTGGTATTTTTTTTTCTTTTTTAAGGGTTTTCTAAATTTTTGCAATTTTTTCTGAATTTTCTGAATTTTTAAAGATTTTTTAATATTTTCAAATTTTCCGAAATTAAAGAAAACAAGATTTCAAGATTTTTAATATTTTTTGGCTTTTCAAAAAAAAAAACGTTTATTAATCTTTTTGGAATTTTCTAATTTTTTGGAATTTTTTAAAAGATTTTAAAGATTTTTTCAAATTTTCTGAAATTTTTGATTTTTTGATTTTTTTAATTTTTTTAAAAATGATTTGGACCGGTTCGGGTGACCCGACCCTACTAGACCGACCGACCCCTATCAAGCCGGGGCTAGGCATCGACCGGGCTAGCTGAATGGCCTGGTCTAAATTTTCTTAAAATGGCCCATGATTAAAAAAATAAAATTAAACAGCCCATTTCCTTGTTTTTTTAGCCTTTTTTTTTTCTTTTGTTTCTTTTAATTTTTCTTATTTTTTTCTTATTTTCTTTGGTTTTTTTTTTTTTTTTGGTAAGGAAAAAAAAAAAAAAAACTTAGCAACCACCGTCGACGTTTCTGCACTTTTCTTTGGTTTTCTTCTTCACGTTTCTGCATGCAAGCCCGACGCTTCTCTCCCTGTGTTTCTTCCTGCAACTCACGCTCACCGACCCGAATCACCATCGACGCCACACCCAAGCTCCGTTTACTGACCGCCATTCACCAGTCATTCACCCCAACCGACACCAACCACCGTCGACCAACTCCGGTGACCACAAACTTAGCAAACAAAACCCAACTGAATGGGCATTTTTTAAATCCAGAGATCTCAGAAAACCAACAAGGATAAATCAATTAGAATGAGGAGAGATATTCTAACTCGTGCAGCCTTGAACCGCTGGCTCGCCGGTGAGGGAAGGTAGCTCCGGTGAGTTTTTGTTTTTCTGGCGATTCGCAAAGATTGATGAACACGCCATGAAATCACGGGAAAACATAGAGAAAAACATAATAGCAGACGTAGTTCAATCACGCAAGAAATACCACGCATCAAACTAAACTTCTGAGCATCTACACGATGAAGTGAATTTCGGCCATTCATTTAGGCATTTCCTCAAACAGTTGGTGCGCGATTTAACAAGTATGTTCAGGAACAAGATTCAATGTGATTTTCGGGTCAAAGATGATGTGCAAAGGTTAGAATCAACATATTTCATGCCAAATCCGTCTTATTTTATCACGGTTCACCCGAATTTTTCCAGTCGAGTTCGTGTTCTATATTTCCTTCGGGCAATGCATTGAACAGGTGGTATGCATCGATGAACTCAAGTCCTGGGTTCGAACCGGAAGCATTGCTCAATCTAACAGTGGGTATTAATCTCCCGACTATCACAAATCATCAAGACCTTGATTCAGTTTTGCTTGTTTTGTTTAGAAATCCCATTGATTCAACTCTGTAAAGCACCCCACAGTCGGCACAAAACGGAGCATGAGAAAAAGCATTACCTGGTTCGGGAATGGAGTTTTTGCCGGCATACGGTCACTGGCGAAGCTTCGACGGACGATGAATAACGTTCCTTCTGGCCTAGGGATCACGTGTCCAATGGGCGAAGGCTTCCGTACCCCCACGGATGGGGATAATGGCTGGCGATTGTGCAAGATGCTCTCCGGTATCCCCATCGTCGAAGCACTCTCTCTGGCTTGAGCTCGTCGAAGTTCTTTCTCTCCGGTTCAAATTTGTGCAACCTTAAGATTTTCCTCTTCACCCATCGAGCTTGAGCAGTCTCCTTGATGAGAACGATTCTGTTTTTCTTCTTGTTTCTCACGAGCTCTCTCTCGGCCAACCTCTGGCAACCCTCCAATGGCCGACAAAGATGATTGGGCTTTTATCCTCTTTTCTCTCTGATTTTCCTCTTTGCTTTTTCTTTACTGAACCTTCCCCCACTTTGGATTATCTCCCAATAATTGTTCTTCAATCAAATTTCCACCGAGGCTCCTTTGACTACCGTTTGGAATTTTCCATAACTATGCGGATCCGGACAGCACGAGGGGGGCGCTCAGTCCCAGTGTGACGCTAGGCCAGCAAGGTCGTTGACATCGGGATGGAGCAACCACAGGCTTTTCGTCGCAAGATCACGAATAGCTTTGTCGTCACGATGCGGGTCTTCTCGAATCAGCACAAGCAGCAAGGACGTTGCGAGCCGGTGCTTGCATCAGCTCTTCCTCGTCATCGTAAGCGGTAGTAACAGGGCAGCGGTCTCTTCGGCTTGGCTTCGCGAGCTACTTGAGGGCAGTTGACGCTGAGTGGCAGCAGCTCGTCGGATTTGGTCAAGAGAGGAGGCAGCGGCCGTGAGCGGAGGAAATGCTATGAGGAAGCCTAAAAGCAGCGAGCATCAGTGACGGTGGAACTCCCGAAGCCGCGATAGGCAGTGTCACCGGTGCAAGATCCGCGATGACGGGCGACAGGCATGCTGCACCAAGGATGTGGTTGCGAGACTTGCAGCGAGAAAGCAATGTCTAAGGGCATTCAGTCGTGGATGGCCCGGGAAGATGACGCCCCCTCCTTCCCTTTTACAGAATTTTTTGTCTAGCTCCCGTTCTCTCTCCCACTCTCAATCGCTGGGTTCGCTGTGCGGCAGCTTGGCTCGGTGGTACTCGATGGGAGATGGCGACTCTTGCAGTGGCTCGGATCTCATCAACTCCGGGCTCGCAGTGTGGGATGACCAACGGTGCTGTCTCTTGAAACAAGTTGTGGTGGACAAATACCAAAGCGTGGAGGATCGCTGGAGGTGACCGAGAAGCTCCTGGGTGTGATGGGAAAGAGGGAACGAACTGGAACTTCACTGGACACGCTTGGAGAAAAACCGAGATATATTCAGGGTGAAACTCCCCGAGCCTTTTTTGTTCACGATGATGCACTAGTGAGGGAAATGAGATGATGGACGCATGGCATGGTGTATGGGCATGGCAACGGTAGTGCCGCAAGCACATTGACAAAGCAAGATTCCACTTTCACTTGAAGAAATTGGCTCTCCATTTTCCTATCCACGTGCTCAGAAAGTGGCCATCTTCTTTGTTGCAGAGAACATGTGTTCTTTCTGTTTCAGCCGTGAGTATCATCAAGCCCCACACTCAGGATTTCTTCTATTCTCTGTGCAGGACCTCTCTCTTTTTTCTCCGCCTTTTTTTTTTCGGTCTCCCCCTTCTGCTCGTGTTCTCCTTTTCTTCTTTTTCTGCTTCGTCCACCACCTCTCCCTCTAGCCAGAACTGCTTCCCCTCGCCAGCCTCCTGTCCGATTCTCTCTCAGTGGTGGGGGGTCATTCGAGCGGCGTCGTTGCCCTCTCCCCCAATGTTCTGCTCCTCCGCTGCTGTCTTGCTGTTCAGATCCGGATTTTTAGAACCTCCACAGATCTCTCTGTCTCTGCTCCCATCCAAGTTCTCTGGTCTCCTTCCCGTGTGTGCGTGAATATGGGAGAAGAAGAAGAATCCAAGGGAGGATGGCCAGTTCCAAAATAAGAGGGAGGTGGGCTGAAAGAAAAGGAAAGAAAAAGGAATGGGCGAATAGAGGAGTGGGCTGAACTGAGCCCATCCGATTTTTTTTTAATCTTTTTTTTGCAAATTATTATGTATTTATAAGTGCAAAATAAATGAATAATTAAAATAAAATAAATAAAAATTCAGGTATCAACGGAGCTCCCCCAATATTTTCTCATAAGGAGAGAGAGAGAGAGTCAAAAGCAAGGTGAAAGTTATGGGGAGTAGGTGGGGGTGTGAGAGGGGGAGTGGTCGTGCGGAAAAGAAGGAAAGAAAGAGAAAGGGGAGGAAGGGGAGAGAGGGGGCGGCGCACATGGGAAGAGAAAGAAGGTAGGGAAAGAAGAGTGATGAGTCCTGACTCAGGAATTTTTTTCCATGACTTTGAGCTAATCGAAAATTTTGACAATTAATGAGGTAAAAATTCAATAATTTAATCCTAACATTCCAAAAAGTTCAATGACCGAATTTGAATTAAAATTTATGGCCAAATTTATCAACTGCAACTTTAATGCGTTTCAAACTAACGGACGACTTATAGGAGTCACGCGCTCTTGACCCGCAATTAAACTAATATCAATCCGTGTTTGCGCAAACTCAAATTAGAGATGACCTTAGTTGTCATGTAATTGCAAGAAAACAATTTGGGTCATTTGCAGCCCATGTAACGGTAATATGAAATCACCCACAATCTGATTATATTCTCTCTACAAATCAACCTATAATTGTTCCTTGATCAACTTGTATCAGCATACGATTGTCTCTCGTCAATCCTTATGGTCGAATCGTCAATCCTTGGTTAAGTTCTCTGGTCGAATGCGCACTTGAATCCTTAGTAGTATTTTCCCTTCGGTTGGTGTCTCATGAATGATCATTTCAAAACAAAACTTCACTTACAGTGCATTGACAAAATATTCATTCGTACAATTCATATTGGGTCGAAAATTTAAGAAGTCATAATATAGGAGGGATGAGCGGTCTTGATTTTGCCAACTTCACCACTGAGTTTTCTCTAGTCATTTGCTTTTGACGAACAGGCAATGGAGGCGTCTTCGGCACAGTAGCAAAACTTGGTGGAACCCTTAGACCGTAAACCATTGAAATTTACATACTAATCGCGCAATTCTTTTGTTCAAGTGATTGGCTTATATACTCCAGTTTCTCCACCATAGCCTTCGGGACCAGATTCTTTTTCAGATTCAGAACGTCATACTTCCCTGATTTTATCCCACCGAACTCACATTGCAAGCCTGCTTAGCTAAAAAAGTCGTTAGAACTTTATACATTCTTGTTCCAACTCTAATCCGCAGCAAAACTCACTCCTGATGACTGGAAAAGTTCAAGACTCCATGCTTGGGTTTCTCACTTGGCAACTGGCGTGCCTGGCTTAAGTTCTCTAGGCTATGCGCATTCTATCTCCACTTGAGAAGTGGCAACCCGTTTGTCACGTATGCACAATGTTACTTTCGTGATCAACTCCTCATTTTGAAAAAAAATAAAAAATTTATTAAAAAATTGTCACGTTAGCATTCATCGGATGGCCGGCCTGCCATATTTGGGCGGATGAATTAAATTATTACAATTACAAAAGGTTTAAAACTAAATTAAAAAAAAATTAGGACCAAATTAATACAATTACGGTAGGTTTAAGACTTTTTTGGTAATTCTCCCGTTTGAGAAGAGAATTGTCACAATCCTCCCACAATTAATAGGGTAATTAAATCTGAGATTTTCTTGCTTTATTTAAATAATGAGGGATTCTCCCCTGGATTTCTCATTAATGGTAAAATAGTTAACATGCATGACGAATATGGTTATATAAAGGGTGGTGCCAGCAAAACATTTCATTAAACTTACTTCTTTTTTTATTAGAAGGAAGATCAGAAGCATGTCGAGCATAACAAGACGATCTTACCCACCTTGTGATGGTAGTGCTGGTCCGTGCGTTGGCCCCGATGGTATGCGCTTACGTCCCTTTAATTTTTTTGGTTTCTAGACCCTTTCCAAATATGGCCATAAGTCATTTGAATTTTCGACCATATGAAATTTAGTAGTGTCCATGATGAGGAATGCAATGTATTTGAGTGTGACGACATAATATGAGATTGAGGTCAATAAATGATTGATTGTAGGGAAACCAGCAGTGTGGCCTGACTTGGTGGGACAGAATGGAGAGAAAGCAAAAGCTGTGATCGAAAAGGACAATAAGCGCGTGACGGTCGTGCTGATAAAGTATGGAAAAGAAAAAGGGTTTACCGATCATTGCTGCAACCGAGTATATCTTTGGATTGATGAAAAGGGCAATGTCTGCCAAACACCTATGGCTGGATGAAACGGAAAAATGTATGCTCGAATAAAATAGCTCATGAAGCTACTTGATATAATAAATTGAAACTATTAATAATTTGATGTTGCCCTATTCTATACACCGGCTTTGGCTATGAGGGATAAGTGACTTTAACATCAAAGTGTGATCAACGTGTGTGATTGTTTTATGTGAAACTCAGTCCGTATGAACAGATTATTGTTATCACAGACCTTAAATTAAATTACTAAATGCCTTACATTTTAATAAGAAGATTGATCTCCTAGACATCTTAACAAAATAAAATAAAATAAAGAAAATTAGAAGAAGTGAATAAAAGGAGAGCTTATCAAATGGACGATGCATCAAAGGCACAAGTTGTTAATTATCATTAGCCATTTAGACATTTTCGGAGCTTTCATCTGTGGCCTTCAACCAGGCAACTTAAGTTTCACCAGTCCTCACTATGGTCAAAGTACAAACATCCTCAAGGTTTATTAAATGGGTAAGCATGATCAAATATGGTCATTTGGTCTCTTCTGTCTATTTATTTCCGAAATAATTGGTAATTTCTAACTAGGTAAATGAATTAATGCTGCTTAGCTGCTTCACACGACAAGATGTATAAAAAGTTCCAAGAAATCGCACGTCTAAATCATCGAAATTGAGTGCATCACCGTCGGAACCCCCCCCTTTCTCCTTCAAGAACAGTGTCGGACAAAAGAAGGAATAGAATCGATTTTTTTTTAAAAAGGAAAATAAATAGATAAAAACAGGAACCGGAATATATAAAGCCCGAGATACAGTTACTCATTTCCCAGATTTCGATTTCGATTTCATTTTTCCTCTCCTTTTCATCGTCCTCTTCGCAAGACTTAGTATACATATGAACTATCATATACTAGAGATTAATCGGGATTTTGAAAAATCTTGATGAAATGTCTTACCACAAGTTATTTCACCTTTTTTTTGCCGTTGTTGAGAATAGAATCATCATAATCCTCCCATATCAAGAAGAGTCAGAAATGCCAGATTATTAACTTTACTTATGTTACTATGAAGGATTTTGTTTTGGATCTCGTAATGGTAGTCGAAGCATTTACTTCCTATAATATTTGAAATTGTATAAATAATGGGTTGTGCAAGTGACTACATTTATATAATTTACATCTTTCAAGGAAGATCAGAAGCATGTGGAATAATAAAACAACACCTTTACCTACCTAGTTTGTGAGAGTTATGGATGCTCTTTCCGTGAATGCTGTGGCGGTACAAATCAAAAAGGCTTATGTCCCTTTTTTTTATTTAATTTGAGTTCTAGCCTTATTGTTAATTTCCGTCAACCCTTTTTTATTATATGAGCCATTAATAATTTGGATTTTCGAGCATATGAAATTTAGTGGTGTGCATGGATTATGAGGCATGTAGCATAAGGCAAGTGTGATAACATATCTAAAATCGATATCAGCAAATGACTGATTATGACACGTCGAGTTCAATGGTCTAAAATGGTAGGAGAATGGAGAGAAAGTGAAGGGCGTAATCAATAAGGACAAGGTGTACATGATGGTCATGCTGATATTGCAAAACGCATATGATTTACCAATTTTTGCTATATGCAATCGAGTATACTTTTGGATTGATGGAGAGAGCAATCTTCTTTAAACAACTATGGTTGGATGAGTGAAAAATTATGTGATTCCACATAAAATAGCTCATGAAGTTATTTGATATAATAAAACGAAACAAATAATCATTTGATGTGGCCTTGTTCTACATGTTAGGCTTGAATTTGAGAGAGGGGCCTTAACACGTAGATTTGATCAATTTGTGTGATTCTTCTGTGTGAAATTCTAACCTTCATGAATTAGTCGTTGTTAGAGACCTTTAATCAGTGAAGATTGACTAAGGGATATTTGAGGATAATTCCATGCATTTATCAAGAGGTCCAAATTTACAGCAGATTATGCATATGATAGAATTAAACAATTTAGAAGAAGTGAGAGAGCTTATCAAATTACATGGACAATTTATCAAGGGAAAAATTAAAAAAATTAAAAAAATCGAAAAATAATAAAAATATTATTAAAATATTGTCGAGTTGTGGATTCTCGATAAAAAAAAAAAAAAAAAGACGACAGATTAATGCATTTTGCATTTTGAGGGCTTTCATCTGTGGTCTTTACCATACAACTTTAGCTTCTCCCCTGCTCTGTTTGGCAGCTTCATCCCGCCGTGATGTGTCAGCTTTGGCCACCACTGTGATTTCTTCTTATTGCCAACTCTTATATCGTTCCCTCTTGATGCGTTCGAATTCTTAGCGTGTTGTAGAGGCCTCATAAACCCTTATACAAGAGCGTGAAAAATGGCCAACTTGGTTCCAGACCATGTCACTTATTTACATCTCTCGCATCTTCCATGGAACATGCCTCGCATTTGCTTCCGCATGGAAGTCGTGGTGCATCCCAGCAATTTCTTATTCCAGTTAGCCGAATCTCCTTCATGGCGGTGGAATATGAGGCCCGATTCGTTTCTTCATTCTACTCAAAGCGGCCCAACTCCCTTGTCATGATTAGTTGGACGGCTCGATATGGACCCTCTTCTGTGGTCTAGTTTACGTGGGGCACCCACCTGATCATTGCACGTTGAGACAAGAGTACAAAGAGCTGCTCTCTTCCAACATCGTTCTGGATCCAGTAGAGAAGTCGGTATCCACATAGGCCTCACTGTTGCTGCTACTCGTGCTGGTTCATCCCTGGTCCTGCTGATGCATGAGCTTTGAGAGCTTGAACTGCAATGATCTGATTCTTGTTGACAAGAGACCATCGTGTTCCTTGTTCTTCTACTAGTCTTTTGTAATGAACTGCAATTAAGTGATTGGCTTCCAGTTTTTCCACCATAGCGTTTGCATCTTGTGTGGGACCAAATTATTTTTCAGATTTAAATCATCATACTTCTGTGATTTATCCCACCGAAGTCACAGCACAAGTCTGTTTAGCTCGAGAACTTGATAAAGCTTTCTGCAGCCCAGTTCCAACGCTAATTCTGACGAACGTCCCGCAGCTAAACTCATTTACGAAAACTGGTAAAATTCGAGGCTCCGTGCTTGGGTTTCTCAATTGGCGACTGGCGTGCCTGGCTTAAGTTCTCTAGGCTATGGGCATTCTGACTTCGCTCCTGAAGCAGCAACCCGTTTGTCATATACGCACCATGTTCCAGTATCCGTCTTGTAAATCTCTGCTCGTTTGGTTCCGTCATGGAACGAATTGCACTGACTGCCTTACCTGTTCCACCTTACGATATTACTTTTGTGATCAACTCCTCGTTTCGAGAATAAAGCTTCAAAACGTTAAATGCAGGCTCGAACTTGTTTGATGGCGTCAGTTAAGTCTCGAATGAAAAATTACTGATTATCTCCAGAAATTATTCAACTTCTGAATAGTTGTCAAGTTACTTAAAACCCTTTTTTTGGTCGGTTGAATTACTTATAACCTTGAAAAGTCGATAAAATGCATTATAGATATAATAGTCACAAATCGGCGAACACCTCTTTTCGAATAAAAAGAGTTACTTGCGTGCCATCCATTGAAAATTTTGCTCTTTTAGAGGAAAATAGCCACGCGACTAAAAACTACTAGCTTTTAATAGTTTTAAAGTGTTAAATTATGATTCGAGTATGAATTTTTCACGAACTCAATCCATAGAAAGATTTTGATTTGTTCAAAATATTTCCTATCCTATTCAAGATTGGTTTTCTTGTTATTCCAAGTTTGACTAGGATTACTTTTGCACAAAAGGATAAAGACAAGACTTTCCTCTTTTATCTATAGAAGAAACCTAATAGTGCTAGGTTTATACATATATATAAAAGGTTTCTTCAGCATATAGAAGTTGAGAGTGCCACACAAGAATAGAAGCCAAGCCAAGAAGCTATAGTTGCCATATGAAGCATACAAGAAAAACGGAGTTCTTGTTTTTTCATATATTCGTGAGCGAATTGCAGGAGGGCTTGAACACTCAGTGATTTTGTGCTGTGAGTTTACATTATTTATTTGCAAACACTTTGGGTTTGGGTTTAAATCTAGGTTTGGGAAACACTCGAGCATGTGAGTGATTGTAACTCTGATTCTCCGATTATAACGGATTATTTGCTATTGGCTCTTCTCGTGGATGTAGGTACCGATACTCGAACCGAACCACGTAAATTTCTAGTGCCCTTATTTTTCTCTAGTATTTTCGTGTTGACATAAATTGCAAGATTTTGTCGTTTCCGCGTTATATTTTCAACAATTGGTATCAGAGCTAGGGTTCGGATTTCTTGATTGTGATTTGGGGCTTTTGCTTGTTTAATTATTATTTGGAAATCCTGTTATTGCAATTATGTTTGAGGCAAAATGTGAAATTGAGAAGTTTAACGGGAGGAATAACTTTGGGTTATGGAGCATCAAGATGCGTGCGTTGTTGACAACCCAAGGTTTGGCCAGAGCTTTAGATGGCGAAGATGAGTTGCCAATTATAATGAAAGCTTCTGAAAGGGTAGAGCTAATGGAGAAAGCAAATAGCACAATCCTATTGAATTTATCGGATGAGGTGTTAATAGAGGCAGTTGAGGAGAAAGATGCTGCAGATTTATAGACAAGACTTCATGCACTCTATGTAACGAAGGGTTTGAATAATCACTTATACATGTTGAAGAGGATGTTTCAGTTTAGATATACTGAAGATACGTCTATCAGAACCCACCTAGATGAATTTAATAAACTCATGATGGATTTGAAAAACGTTGGTAAGATACTTGATGATGAAAAGCGGGGCATGATGTTGTTAGCTTCTTTACCAAAGTCATGGGAGCACTTTACTAACTCACTGTCCCAGGGGCATACTATGATTACCTCGGAAGAGGTAAAGTCCACTCTGTTCTCTAAGGAGTGGCAAAAAAAGTTGCGTGATGATAGTCTTGCACAGGGAGTAGTGCAGGCATTAACGATTCGGGGTAGAGATCAACATCGAGGGCCTAGCAGTAGCATAGGCAAAAGCAGATCAAAGTCACGCAATCGAAAGTCCAAGAGATGAGTGAAGTGCTTTGAGTGTCACGAGGAAGGGCACATTAGGAGAGATTGTCTGAAGCGGAGAAATCGAGGTGATAGGCAGAATGCCACAAGCAATGTGGCAAACGTAGCCGAAAGGAGCACTAGTGATGGAGAAACTATTTTATGTGTGACTACTACTTCGTTTGGAAACAAATGGGTGCTAGATTCGGGGTGTTCTTATCATATGACGCCTCACAAGAACTGGTTTACTACTTGCCATACTACAGATGGTGGTAGAGTTCTTTTGGGAAATAATGAAGCCTATAAGATTGTGGGGATAGGAACAATTCGAATTCGGATGCACGATGGGGTGGTGCGCACATTGACAGACGTGAGGCATGTACCGGAGCTCAAGAAGAACCTTATTTCTCTGAGAACACTCGATGATATCAGGTGTAGGTACACCGCTGAAGGTGGAGTACTGAAGATCTCTCATGGTGCCATGATAGTGATAAAGAGGAAGAAAGTGAATTCTCTCTATCATCTACTAGGAGAGACCGTGACCGGAACTGCTGCAATTTCATCAAGTGAGTCAGACTCTGACTTGACTCAATTATGGCATATGCGTTTAGGGCACATAAGTGAGGCAAGTATGACGATGCTGAGTGAAAGGGAGTTACTAAAGGGTCAGAAGACATGAAAGCTAGACTTATGTGAGCATTGCATCTTTGGGAAGCAACGCCGAATTAAGTTTACTAAAGCTATTCATTCGACTAAGCGACCGGTTGAATATATTCATTCAGACGTCTGGGCCTATCTTTTATTCCTTCGAAAGGTGGTGCCCGATATATATTGACATTTATCGACGATTATTCAAGAAAGATATGGGTATACTTTTTAAAGCACAAATATGATATGTTCGATCGGTTCAAGAAATTTAAGACATTGATTGGGAAGCAGTCAAATGAAAAGATCAAGTGCTTGAGAACCGATAATAGCATAGAGTTCTGTGGTAAAGATTTTATTGAATTCTGCGAGAAAGAAGGGATTGTGAGACACCACACAGTACCTGGGACACCACAGCAGAATGGCGTGGCAGAACGAAGAACATAATTTTACTTGAGCGAGCTCGATGCATGCTTTTGCATGCAGGACTTGGCAAGGAATTTTGGGCCGAAGCAGTGAATATGGCATGTTATCTAGTAAATCGATCTCCATCATCTGCTATCGAGTGGAAGACTCCAGAGGAAGTATGGTCGAGGAAATCTGTTGATTATTCTAAATTACAAATATTCGGATGTCCTGCATATGCTCATGCGAGTGATGGTAAGTTTGAGCCGAGGGTGAAGAAGTGAATATTTCTAGGTTATGCACATGGGGTGAAAGGCTACCGGATGTGGTGCACTAATCCCAAATCACCCGATTTTCTAATCAACAGAGATGTGATCTTCAACGAGATTACAATGCTTCAACAGAGAAGTTCTGTAACACAACAAGCAGAGAAGACGAATCATTGTGTCATTAGTGAGGTGGAGCATCGGGTGGAGACTCCGGAGACCTCGAGGTAACAGAAGCTAAGACTGTAGAAGAAGGCCGTAATTCTTAAAGTCGGTGATAGTGAACAATCAGCACAACCGTAGCACAATATAGCCGTAAACAAACGGAGAAGGTAAATTAAACCACCAATACATTATGGTTATATAGATATTGCTTATGCGTAAACTGTAGGTAACGAGGTGAAGACGGATAGGCCTTCGTCTTATTCTGAAGCGATAGCTAGTAGTGAGTCATTGTAATGGCCTGGGGCTATGAGCGAAGAGATGGAATCACTCCATCGGAATCAGACATGGGAGCTGGTTGAAGTACCTAAGAGCCAAAAAATTATCGGAAGTAAATGGGTCTTTAAACGGAAAGAGGGCATTCCCGGTGTTGAGACAGCGAGGTATAAGGCAAGACTTGTGGCGAAGGGATATACATAGAGGGTGGATATTGACTATAACGAGGTGTTCTCTCCTATGGTAAGACATACCTCTATTCGTGTTTTTAATGCCTTAGTTGCTTCGTAGGATCTCAAGCTAGAGCAGCTAGATGTGAAAACGGCGTTTCTTCATGGTGAGTTGGAGGAACGGATTTACATGAGGTAGCCAGAAGGATTTGCTATTCCGGGTAAGGAATATCATGTTTGCTTGTTAAAGAAATCTTTGTATGGTCTAAAACAATCTCCTAGACAGTGGTATAAGCGTTTTGATGCTTTCATGGCTAGTCAGTACTACTCAAAAAGTCAGATGGATAGCTGTGTTTATTTTAGGAGATTGGAGAATGGTTCTTTGATTCATCTACTATTATATGTTGACGACATGTTGATAGTAGCTAAGAATATGTATGATATTGATGTGCTGAAAAGGCAGTTGAGTGCTGAATTTGAGATGAAGGATTTAGATGTTGCAAAGAAAATATTTGTATGGAGATTTTGCGTGACAGAGTTGCAGGAGTTTTACGTCTATCTCAAAAGAAATATATTGAGAAGATTGTTGCACGTTTTAACATGCAATCAGCAAAATCTATAAGTACACCTTTAGCAAATCACTTTAAACTTTCAGATAAATTATCACTACAGATTGAGGAGGAGGAGGAGCATATGTCCCGTGTCCCTTATTCTAGTGCCGTGGGTAGTATTATGTATGCTATAGTATGCACTAGGCCTGATATTTCATAAGCTGTGAGTGTAGTTAGTCGCTACATGAAGTGTCCGGATAAAGCTCATTGGGAAACTGTGAAGTGGATCCTCAGATATTTGAAAGGGACTGCAGACATGGGTATAGTATACCGGAGGAACAGTAATGGTAGTAAAACCACTAGTTATGTGGATTCGGATCACGCTGGTAATTTGGATGATTGTAGGACTTTAGCAGGGTACGTGTTTACACTAGTAAGTGGTGTAGTGAGTTGGAAAGTTTCTTTAAAGGATCATGTTGCCTTGTCTTCGACTGAGGCAGAGTACATGGCGCTAACCTTTATAGCGAAGGAGGCGATATGGTTACGGAGTTTGCTCTTGGACATTGGGGCTTAATCAGAAAAGTGTTGATATACACTGTGATAACCAAGGTACGATATATTTGGCATATAATCCAGTTTATCACGAGCGAACGAAACATATTGATATCAAGTACTACTTCATCCAAGATGTCTTAGCAAAGGGTAATGTTATTGTGAAAAAGATTGCTACAGCAAAGAACTTGGCAGACATGATGACCAAGCATGTTCCTTTGGCGAAGCTCAAGCTATGCTTGAGCATAATTGGCGTATGTGGAGAGTGAGCGCCCGTCGGGGCATTGGGAGAGCAACATGGATGATGAGCACTATAGCTTGGCTTCAAACATTGAGCCAAGGTGGAGAATTGTTAAATTATGACTTGAGTTTGAATTTTTCACGAACTCAATCCATCAAAAGATTTTGATTTGTTCAAAATATTTCCTATCCTATTCAAGATTGGTTTTCTTGTTATTCCAAATTTAACTACGATTACTTTTGCACAAAATGATAAAGACAAGAGTTTCCTCTTTTATCTATAGAAGAAACCTAGTAGTGCTAGGTTTACACATATATATAAAAGGCTTTTTCAGCATATAGAACTTGAGAGTGCCGCACAAGAATAGAAGCCAAGCCAAGAAGCTGTAGTTGCTGTATGAAGCATACAAGAAAGAACGAAATTCTTGTTTTTCGTATGTTCGTGAGCGAATTGCAGGAGGGCTTGAACACTCGGTGATTTTGTGCTGTGAGTTTACATTATTTATTTGTAAACACTTTGAGTTTGGGTTTAAATCTAGGTGTGGGAAACACTTGAGCGTGTGAGTGATTGTAACTCTGATTCTCCAATTATAGTGGATTATTTGCTGCTGGCTCTCCCCGTGGATGTAGGTACTAATACTTAGACCGAACTACGTAAATTTCTGGTGCCCTTATTTTTCTCTAGTATTTCCATGTTGACATAAATTGCAAGATTCTATTGTTTCCGCATTATATTTTCAACACAAAGTACATACATGACAAAATTTACAATGGGGATCTTACTTTATAATAAATAAAATTGACCAAACTCTATATATGCACTGTGCAGCATATTGTTTTGAATTCCACGAAGTTTCAATCGATTAGAGACTTGGAAAAATCGATCGGGAAGTCTAGGAAGGCTTAGAGCTTTTAGGCTACACGTTTCCAAATATATTTCTTAGATTTGGACCTATCCACAAGGGAATTTTGTGAGAAATAGTCATAATTCAATGTAATTATGATATGTCATGATATTCCTAGTATTTGGGGATAATCACTAAAGATTTATTAGTTAATTCCCAAAATTGATAACATCTTTATAGTGGAATTCCTTTCCTAATGGGGTTAGGGAAGTGGAGATTTCAAGGATCTATTTATTTAACATTGTACCTTGTATCTAAATATGCTTTAAAAAAAGGAAATTGTCTCTCTCTCCTATGTACGTAAGCTGATTTTTGCCGAACCATGTATCTCCGTGTTCTTAATTATTCTTTTTTTTTTTTTCATATCATATAGCAATCGATATCAAAGCAATCTAGGTTCTTCGTCCCTATACTGTGACTTATGGCTAATTGCTCAAAAAGGTTCAATCGTTCAATTTAATATTAAATGATTCATCGAAAATGATAATTTTACATTGGCGGAGAAGGAAGAAGGATCTGTTGATTTAATAAGGTTTATCAAAGGTTTTTTTGGAAAGATTGAACAAGCCAAACATCATCACCGACGATGACTGGGTCAATATGGAGAAGAGGGCGTGCAACTTAATATAATTGAACCTATTGGACGAGGTCCTTCAATACATGGCAAAAATCGAATATTCTCTGAAATATGTCCCAAACTTGAAAGTATTTACATGATAAAATCTCTTATGAACAAGTTATTCTTGAAGAAGAGATTATATTCACTTTAGATGAATGAAGGACGAGATCTATCGGAACATCTCAACATGTTCAATTAGATGATCAGTGAACTTACAAGCTTGGAGGTAAGGTTTGAGATGAAGACATAGTGCTTCCACTATTGGTATCTTTGCCGGATTCATTTGACCACTTGACTACACTCCTTTATGGCAAGGAAACCCTAGAGATCGGAGAAGTTATTGCCCCCTAAATTCAAATGACACCCGAAAAAAGACTTTGGGAGAGGAACTCTTTGTGAAGGAGAAAAGCAATCGAGGAAGAGGAAGATCAATGGATTGAGGATCAAGCCGCAGGGGTTGATCAAAATCCAAGGGAAAGTTCAAAGGAAGATTCTATGGGTGCAATGAGGAAGGGCATACCAAAGAGATTCTATCAAAATAAGAACCAAACAAATAAGAAGAGCTTGGATGAAGCAAGTGTAGCGGACAACACTGAGACCAATGATGGGGACATCTAGTCCATATCGTTAGGGAAAGACACCTTTGAACATTCATGATCTTGGACTCTAGATGCACTTATCATATGTATGCCCATCGAGAAGCCTTCAATGAGTACAAGGCATATGATGGTGGTTTAGTTCTCATAAAAAATGATACTTCTTGCAAGACTGTGGGAATTGAAACCATGAAAATCACATAGTTTGATGGCATGATCAAAACCCTGGCAAATGTGCGTCATGTGTAGGGGTGAGCGGTTCTAGGTTCCTTACAGGTTCCGCTTGGAACCTGGAACCTACCCTCGGGTACAGGTTCCTCAATTTTTGGAACCCGGAACCTACCCGTCGAAATCGGAACCTAGAACCTACCCTCTTACGGGTTCCGGTTCCGGTTCCGTGGTCCAACAGGTTCTTTTTTCTTTTTTCTTTTCATTTAAGTGGAGCCGGTTCCGATTCTGAAAAAAGAAGAACCGGGAACCAGAACCTCCCTCCCTAGAATCAGGAACCGTGATCATCCCTTTCAATATAGTTTTTATAATGATAACGACACAATTTCTATGAAGATCTCCCTAAGTCATAAAACAAGGCAGTGTCACAGTAAGAAGAATTGAAGAAGTTAGGCATGCCGCGTGAATCTAGGGAGAGAGGGAAGAGATTAGGGTTAGAAACTTAGAATTAGGGATTTTTTTGGGAAAGATAAGGGGGAGGTGTAGACCGGTTCCGGTTCCGGTTCTATGAGGAACCGGGAACCGAACTGGAACCGCCGGTTCCGGGAAATGAGGAACCGGTTTCCCTAGAACCGGGAACCGAACCGGACCCTCCGGTTCGGTTCTCCGGTTCCCGGTTCTACCCGAGAACCGCGCTCACCCCCAGTCATGTGTCGGGTCTAAAGAAGAATATGCTTTCATTGGGAGCATTTGAATCCAATGGATGCAACTACTTAGCTCAATGTGGAGTTTTAAAAGTGATCAAAAAAGATGAGTACCTATATCCATAATTTACGTGGATATGCTAGCTTCAAATATTGTTTGTGTTTCACAAACTACAACTAATCATATGCATACGCGTGGATGCAATATCAGTGGCTGACGAGAGAGATTTTTTGTTTGAGGCGCAGTTGAAAAAAAGTGCCAAAGTACGAGGACCAAAAGAAAAAATTTCGGCAGCTGGATCAATTTTTGCGATGTGGGGTGGAAATTTTCACCGTCTTATGCTCCTCCATGCCCTTTCTGAACTTCACTAATCAGTATGTCCATGATATTCATCTGCCTTTTGCACGTCATATATGAATTTAAAAATGATTAATTCAATCAATTTGCAACCAAAAGAAAAAACTAAACGTGTTTTTTTCTATTAAGTAGTCCACTTGTGATAGACTTGTAATTTAATTAACATCATGGTAATCAAACGTCATATTCAGTTTTTGAATATTGTACAAAGAGGAGTGAGCCTTTTGATTAAGGTCAAGTAGGAATCCACTAAGATAAAGTGTGTTGTGCATTAATCCTTAGGCGGTAATCTTGCATAATGTCAGGGGAAATTGCCTTCACTGATATAGTGAAAGACTGTCCCAAAAGAAAATCTCTCTCTACAAATTCAAATGCCGTTTCGAAGCCTCAAATTCTTTATCAAAAAAAGCCATCAGGAAGGTATTTTCTTTTGGCATGGACCTTTATACAAATGTGTCATACATTGTCCATTTAAATCTGAATCTACATCTTTTCACAGAATTTAAAATTCTAAAGTAAATTTCTCTACCTTCGTGTATAAGCTTCAACGTGTAGAGCCTCTTATTCTGTCTAAGATTTGGTGATTTTAGCTAGTCACATGTGCACCACACTAACAAAAATATATTATAAAATGCTTTCCACTTGATTTGATGAATGTAGCTCCATAAAACGAAAGAAAAAAAAATTGCGACTTCGCAATGTTAGGACGTAACCAAGTGAAAACATAGTAATATATGTTTTCCTTCATTTTTATGATATTTTATGGAGAATTATAGCATTTAATCATAATTAAGTACACATAATGTCATCAAACGCATTACGTTTTAGATTTTGAAACATTGCACCACCGTTGACAATGTTTAACATAAGTGAGTACAACATACAATAAATTATTAGAAAATATGATTTTTTATATATTACAGTTACAATAGAATAAAGGATTTGCAATGTCACGTCATGAGTGCAAAACCTTATAAAATGTCGACTTTTTATTGGTGATTATTGTACACTTTATCGTAACCAACTGAATGCTATGAATTTCATATTTTTTTAAGGTGGTACAGAAATTTTAGCATCTATCAAGGTTAAAATGTGGTGGAATGTGAATATGTTTATTGTATGATATTGTGGACAACGTGCTAGATGGATTAAATAATAAATAAAAACATTATACAACAAGATTCCTCGTAAAGGAAAAATTAGACGAAAATTGAGATTTAAGAGACACAATCAACGAGAAGAAAGAATGATTTTTACTTTTCATTTTCTTCTCAGAGAGCCACCTTATTTTCTTTAGGAAATCAATTATAAATATTCGGTGGCTGATTTTTCTTGAAATTACAGTAGTGACTTAGAATGCACCGTCATTTTGATTATGAGGACAACTTTCTTGATCATGTGACGGAGGGTTTAGTGTTCCCACAACACTCTTTCGATATCCCAATTATTGACTAAGTCGGTGAAATGAAAAAAAAACTTTTTTTTACCATACTTGTCGTTATCCATTAAGTAGTAATTAATTATAATATGTCGCATTACATTATGTTATAAGTGCGCCCAATGAATCAATTTATACTTCTATGCCTACCTGTTGACACCTAAATTTTGACCTAACATGTGGCTATATTTGCAGCCTGACTCAACCCTTAAGCAAAACCGGAAATTATGTTCAGCCTAATAAGGAACCATGAACCTCCCCCATAATATGAGGAAGGGGATAGATAAATTGTACATGTGAAGATAGAAAATTCAGAAGGAAATCAATTGGAAGAATCTTCTCTCCAATAAATTTCAGAGGAATTCATGGGATAAGATGGACGAAATGGAGGGAAGAAATCGAAAACATTTGTGGAAAGTGTGGGCTATGGAAACTTACAAAAGGAAACTAATGAGCTGGAAAATAAGAGGGGATCAATCTGATTGGCTATGCAAAGAAGGTGGGAATCCTGATCGCCATTCTTGTTCTAATGGATATTCGAATTTTGGTAAATGATGATCCAAATTTCTGATTAAGAATCAAGAGCCAAAATATCAGGTGAAAGAAGGCAGGAAATTCGACAAAGGAAGGAATCAAGACGTGAAATAGGAAAGATTGAGCTAGCCACAAGATTGCATACCAATTTGCAAACCATGAATTAAGGCAATGAGAAAAGGAAACTCAGAAAATTGCCCGTAGAAAGAAATGCTTGGGGCCATTATAAAAGGAAGGGAGAAAAGCACGAGAGGATAATCAAATTTTCTCATCACCATATGAAGCTCTTTTGTAATTTCACAATGTTGTGGTGCCTTGCATATGTCACAATGCAGTCCTTTTCTTGAGTCCTCAGTCTTCAAATGAGTCTCCATAGCGGCTACAAAAGCTCTGTCCTCATTGAAGATCTCCATCGTTGATCATTGCTGCTGTTCACTACTAGTTTGCTGCTGTTCGCTTTTGATTTGCTGTCGGTCGCTACTATTTTGCCGACGTTCATTGCTGCTCTTGTGTGTCGTTGTTGCTACATTGCTGCTGGTCATTGTTGCTACATTCCTTTAGTTGCTTCCTACAATATTGTGCTTCCGGTTTGTGCCAATCTCTCTTAGTTCTCTCTTAGTTTACTCAAACTAAGAAACCTTGTGATAATGATAATAGCATTTTTTAGTATGTTCAGGTTCATAATTTTTTTCATGATCATGATCGTTGGTTGTTATTTTATTGTTTGCTCAATTACTTGGTCATATTTTACATGTTAATGGTGTAGTATTACAAAATCCAGCAAAGGTTGTGTGCAAAACATTTTTTTTAAAAAAAAATAAGGAGGAAAGGTACAAGTCCCCGAACTCATGATTTTTGGTTCTCAGAAGTAAAATGTACTCCAACATTTTACTTGGGTGTCTAATCGACCCGAAACCGATTAGTGGCGGCTCCAATAGGTAAGATAAATATCATGGTTGAATTGAGTACCAAGTTGCAATTGGTAGGACTTTGGAGAGTCCATGCTAAGCACTGCGTTTAGTAATCCATCAACCTCCTTCAGGAGGGTCGCGACAGCTTGGCGACTCCACTAGGGAGTTGAATTAAAATTCGTAGAGGACTTAAGGCCTGAATCTCTCTTGTAAAAAATGTTTTTGATTTTCATGCATAGTGACCACGTACACCACTAATTTTAGGTGTTAAATGGTTTTGCAGGTGAAAGTTATATAGGGTGGAGTACATGTTAACCTTATTTTGTAAGGGAGGTGTTGTTGATAAATGATTTAATTTATTGTTGAAGCAGTGTATGCATCATATAAATTGTTGTGCCTGTTTTAAATGTTTCAGCACTACAACTTTACACATACGTCCCATGATCGGACCTGGGTCACATGCTAGGAAAATAATTAGGATGGTGTTAAGAGGATTTGACAACGCCTGCAGATATGTAGGGGAGGCACCCTCTTTAACCCCGCTTCTTTTAGGTGTCGGAAGTGTTCATCTTTATTCACAGACACATGATGGTAAAGACAACCTTTCGACTAAGCCAGTATCAAGAGGGCCTGGTTTAGCCAGTAGACATGTTTGGCTAATTGGTACACCCTCTTGAACTATAGTATCAAGCTTTTTAGTACATCCCACCTTTAGACGTCAAACCTCACATGTACATGTGCATGTTTTTGTCTATTCCTAAACTCCGCTATCGTTATTCTATCATCTTTGTCCTTATTACGTCATGTTGTCCAATCATTTTGTTTTGATCAATTATATGCTTTCATGATCAAGTATAATTATTTTCAAAATAATGGGGCATTTGTTTTGATCAATAAGGAATACCTCTTCAAAGATACTTTCTTTTCTAATGAAATCCTAGCAAAAAATTATATTCTTGTTTACTTCGAAGATAAGTGGGTTGCTTCATTTTCACTTCTAGAGACAATCTCATTGAAGACCCCAAGTCCCTTTTTCTTTATCTTTGCACTTATTTTTGTCATCAACTCAAAATGACACTAAAAAAACTCATTTTGTTAAATCACCTTTTAAACTTATCTTTGAGGAAATGGTGATATCAGTTCCAATTTAAACTCGGTTTGCCCCAAAAGAACTTATCACTTTTTTATCAGTATTTGCAAAGGTCAATGTGGAGCAAAACCATCTTGATTATTCAATCCTGCAAAATGTGGAATAATGGCGTAGGAATGAGAACACACCTTCAAAAAGAAAAAGGGTGGCATATGTGGTTCCTCAAACATATGTTATTGTGTTTGAGACGGGTTAACAAACCAACATTACATGAAGGAGGACCAAATTAATGCAAATATGTCCTCAAAGAAAAGGGAGTACTTGTTCCAATTTAAGCTTGACTTGTTATGAGAGTAAGCCATTTCTTTTCTTTTTTTCTCTTTTACAGAACCTACAAAAGCAGAGGAAATTAAGGTGGAGGCAAATCCCAAATGGATAAAAGGAAAAGCGACCTAGATGAAAATGAAGCCTTCTTCAAAGAAAAGGGGAACATCCATTCCAAGTTAAATCAACCTACTCATGAATTAACTAAGATCATTCATTCTTGTAGGTGACAATCATGGAAAAATGACCATGCCCGCCTCAAAAAGAAAAAGGCAGTGTTCGTTCCTAATTTTAGCACTTCTCAATTTCATATTTGACATTGTTCTCTCCTTTCAAATAGGTCACAAAAGGAAATAAAGATTTTTGCGGATAAGGAGATACAAAGGAACGAAAATGCAAGAGAAGCATCCAACCTTGAAAAGAAAAAAAAAATGAAGAGTGCATCTTGTTCCTAAGCCTAACTCAATTTGTTATGAAAATGACACTTTTTTGGATGACAAACTGAGGGACACATCAGATTTTGATAGCAACAGTGAACTGACTAATCAAGAAAATGCCCTGGTTTCAATTGAAATGGAAGACTGAATTTTCCTCAATCTTAGCTTGCATTTGCTCTTGTATAATATCTCTTGAGTGCCATTTCTCTTTAAATAGGGACAATCTACCATGAGGGGATGTAAAGGAACTGAGATAAAAAAATTCACCAAATTTTATGAGAAAATGGTGTATATCATGTGCGAACATAGCTTGATTAATGACACTATTTTCATTTACAAGTGGCAAGCTTAGGGGCATGGATGGTTGAGGTTTCCCAAATTCTGCAGGGGCAGAGAACTGAGTTGAATTGTTGAATAATTGAAGATTCAATGTAGAAAACCTCTATGAGCTCATCCTCGAAGAAGGCAAGAAACGACACCTAATGGCTCTGGTCATAAAATCTGACACTTTGTCTTTTGCAAGAATAGGTCCAAGTCCTCTTATACTTGCTTGTGCCAATATTGTGATGTTTATCATGCTAAAAGTTGATGAATCCTTACACTGCTTGTATTCTTCGAAGTGAGAATTTTGCATGACAATTTTGCCTATTCAAATCACCAATTTCATTTGAAGCTTAGTCAGATGATTCGATGAATTATGTGTGTTGCTAAGAATGCCAAATGAGAAGTGTCGGGATGACGAAAGGCAATCCCTATCATACACATGATCCCTTATACACTGAGACGAGTATAAAAATTTCCATGTTCTCGAGGTAGAGTTTTCTCACAAAAGGTACATAGACTGAAATGATGAGCGGCATCTCATTTCTCTTCCTTATACAGTACATATAACCATTGTTTAACCCCTTTGAGCTTGAATGTTAGAAGAAATACTTTCAAAAATAGCCTTGTCAAGAACCACCCCATATTGGGGCAAATTGGAGGTAAGAGTACTATTACAAGGTGAGAAATGGATAGGACTTTCTTGCCTTCACTTGTATCAATCTTCAAGTGTCTTTAATGCAAATGAACTCAAATGTGAATTTAAGTGCCTTAAAATGATGAAGAGCATCCATTTCTCTATCATACACACATTTTATCCCTTGCGTAACCCAATTAAGCCTGTAAATTAATTTCTAAGAAAAACCTAGTTGGTGATCATCCCCACACTGGGGCAAGGTAAATGAGTTACCATATTGAGACAATGTGGTTCGGAGGAGGTACGGACCTCTGGAGTGCCAAAAGTTGGCACAAAGGGACACTTAAGTGTCAAAAGTTACAAAAGGTACACTTAAGTGCCAAAATCGGAGCAAAAGATATCACTTAAGTGCCAACGGCGAAAAATTCCGGCCAAATTGCCACGTGTCCATTTTCCGGCGATTTCATTTGCGACGGAGCATTTTTTCAAAATAAAAAATCCATGTGGACATTTTTTTTTTAATTGTCCACGTCAGATTTTTGAAAAATTAAAATCGATTTTATAATAATATATATTTTAATTATTTAATATTATTTAATTAATAATTTTTAAATCCACGTCGCCCAAAACGACATCGTTTTGGCTGATTTTTGGCCAATTCAGTTTACGCGAGCCACGTGGGCAAGAAAATTAATAAAAAATTACCACGTAGGATTTCCGGCGGGGTTCCGGCGACTTGGCACTTAAGTGATCCAATTTTTTTTAAAAGTGGCACTTCAGTATACCTTTTGTAACTTTTGGCACTTAAGTGTCTCTTTGTGCCAACTTTTGACACTCCTGCTGTACTTATGCCTGGTTCGGAGCATAGATTGAAGATGTAGACCCAAGAGTTCAAACGAACTAAATTGTCCAAGAGTTGATGGCGCCATAAAAGCCAAAGTTTTTCTAGTCCATTGGGGCATTGCAAGAAATGTATCGAAAAAGGGGAAAAGAAAAAAAAACGAGAAAAAAGGGGTGAGATAAAAACTATTGAAGCCCAATTTTTTAGGTCGAATGCCAAGTTTCTGAAAATCATCCTCTAATGAAAAGGCAATGATTTTGTAAAGATCAATGTTAGACTCTCATGGTTGATAAAGTATCGACACAAGAAGACAATCCCGATGCCAAGGAGAAGATTGGTAATGATGCCAAGATGATCACCTACTTAAAAACCCTTCAGTCAAAAATCTTTGCGCCTAACAAATCCTTTCATTTCTCAACACATAAACCTAGCCTATGTTATATCCCTATAAAGTCTCTTCAGATTATGGCACTTAAATTAACGTAGGGGTTTTAGATGTCAAAAGTTTCGCTCAAAGAAGTGCAGGCAAGATTGCTTCTATCTCATTTGCAGGGTTCTTGATTTGTGAACCATGTGAAGATGATGCATAAAGAACAATTCATTCAAAGCCATGAATTGTATATCATTTTGCTAAGCCTTTGACCAAGCCTACATTACGGTCCTATCAAAAGACCCCTCATATTGGTAAGGTTGTACCACTTGCGAGAAAACTTGGTCCCTCATCAACATGATGGTGAGATCAAGTGATCATTTCTTTTCCCGCAACAATGGACGGGACAAAACAGCCTTTCAAAGTAAGAGTAGATGAAAAGTCCTTTCAGACCGAAAGTCTCTTATGTGACATTTTTAGTAAATCCATGTCATGAATAACAATCGTCCTAGTAATGACTTTCTCTTGTGGAAATTTGGTGATGTAAACATGGTGGAATTAATATGCTTGACTAATGAATTTGAAGACATACATGTGTTTGACAAAGAGACCGGAGCCATCTAGCATGTACTTCGCTTACCCTAGGATTGTTTAAGCAATTTCCAATACCCAATGAAGATTCCAAGTATATATTATCATGATAACTCAAATACCTGAGGTAAGTACCAGGTATCGTTCTTGACACTTGAGGTGAGTCCTAGTTGTTTATCTATGAGACTATCTGAAGTAAGTTCTAGAAGTCCATCTATCATACCTGAGATGAGTTACAGGTACTCTTTAAGGTGATCTGAGGTGAGTTCCAAATGTCTATTTAATACCTGAAATGAGTTCCAAGTACCCTTCCAGACTATATGAGGCGAGTTCCAATAGTCTGCCTATTATACCTAAGGTGAGTTTCAGGTACCCTTCAAGGCGATCTGAGGTGAATTCCAAATGTCTATTTAATACCTGAGATGAGTTCCAAGTACCCTTCCAGACTATATGAGGCAAATTCCAATAGTTTGCCTATTATACCTAAGGTGAGTTCCAGGTACCTTTCAAGGCGATTTGAGGCGAGTTCCAAATGTCTATTTGATACTTGAGGTGAGTTCTAGGTACCCTTCCAGACTATATGAGGCGAGTTCCAATAGTCTATCTATCAAACCTGAGGTGAGTTCCAGGTACCTTTTAAGGCGATCTGAGGTGAGTTCCAGATGTCTATTTGACACTTGAGATGAGTTCCAGGTACCCTTCTAGACTATATGAGGCGAGTTCCAATAGTTTGTCTATCATACCTGAGGTGAGTTCCAAGTACCCTTCAAGGCGATCTAAGGCGAGTTCCAGATGTTTATTTGATACCTGAGGTGAGTTCGAGGTACCTTTCCAGACTATATGAGGCGAGTTCCAATAGTCTGTCTATTATACTTGAGGTGAGTTCCAGGTACCTTTCAAGACAATTTGAGGCGAGTTCCAATAGTCTGTCTATCATACCTAAGGTGAGTTCCAAGTACCCTTCCAGACTATATGAGGCAAGTTCCAATAGTCTATCTATTATACTTGAGGTGAGTTCCAGGTACCCTTCAAAGCAATCTGAGGTGAGCTCTAGATGTCTGTAATACTTGAAATGAGTTCCAAGTACTCTTCAAGGCAATATGAGGTACTTGTCTAGACTCTCAACAAATAATTTCATACCTGAATACACTTTTCTAGGACTCTAGATCAACCTTGATAGGTACACACTTTATCTCTATACTAGCATCATTCTTAATGCATTTCCCTTCCCCCCAAAAGAAGAAAAAAGAAAAAAAGAGAGCATTTACATAATTGAAATTTAGGTGTCATGAATCTTTGAAGGAAACCTCTACGAGACTCCCCTTCAAAGAGGGGTAGCTGTTGACACCTAAATTTTGACCTAACGTGTGGCTATATTTGCAAGCTAACTCAACCCTTAAGCAAAACCGGAAATTATGTTCAGCCTAATAAGGGACCATGAACCTTGCCCATAATATCAGGAAGGGGACAGATAAATTGCACATGTGAGGATATAAAATTCGGAAGGAAATCAATTGGAAGAATCTTCTCTCCAATAAATTTTAGAGGAATTCATGGGATATGATGGACGAAATGGAGGGAAGAAATCGAAAACATTTGTGGAAAGTGTGGGCTGTGAAAACTTACAAAAGGAAGCTAATGAGCTGGAAAATAAGAAGGGATCAATCTAATTGGCTATGCAAAGAAGGTGGGAATCCTGATCAGCCATTCTTGTTCTAATAGATATTCGAATTTTGGTAAATGAGGATCCAAATTTCTGATTAAGAATCAAGAGCCAAAATATCAAGTGAACAAGAAGGCAAGAAATTCGACAAAGGAAGGAATCAAGACGTGAAATAGGAAAAATTGAGCTGACCACAAGATCGCATACCAATTTGCAAACCATGAATTAAGGCAATGAAAAAAGGAAACTCAGAAAATTGCCCGTAGAAAGAAACGCTTGGGGCCATTATAAAAGGAGGGGAGAAGAGCACAAGAGGATAATCAATTTTTCTCATCACCATATGAACCTCTCTTGTAATTTCACAATGTTGTGGTGCCTTACATACGTCACAATGCAATCCTTTTCTTGAGTCCTCAGTCTTCAAATGAGTCTCCAATAGCGGCTACAAAAGCTCTGTCCTCATTGAAGATCTCCATCGTTGATCATTGCTGCTGTTCATTGCTGTTCGCTGCTGATTTGCTGCTTGTAGGCTACTGTTTTGCCGACGTTCATTGCTGCTCTTGTGCGTCGTTGTTGCTACATTGCTGCTGGTCATTGTTGCTACATCCCTTTAGTTGCTTCCTATAATATCGTGCTTCCGATTTGTGCCAATCTCTCTTAGTTTACTCAAACTAAGAAACCTTGTGATAATGATAATATCATTTTTTTAAATATGTTCAGGTTCATATTTTTTTTCATGATCATGATCGTTGGATGTTATTTTATTGTTTGCTCAATTACTTGGTCATATTTTACACGTTAATGGTGTAGTATTACAAAATCCGGCAAAGGTTGTATGCAAAACATTTTTTAAAAAAAAATAAGGAGAAAAGGTACAAGTCCCCAAACTCATATTTTTGGTTCGCAGAAGTAAAATGTACTCCCACATTTTACTTGGGTGTCTAATCGACCCGAAACCAATTAGTGGCGGCTCCAATAGGTAAGATAAATATCATGGTTGAATCGAGTACCAAGTTGCGATTGGTAGGACTTGGGAGAGTCTGTGCTAAGCACTGCATTTAGTAATCCATCAACCTACTTCAAGAGGGTCACGACACTACCTAAGAGAGGAGCTGAATTTGTAAGATTCAATACAATTTGATACATTAAATTTCCTATATGCACATGTAACTTTCTCACACTAGTCTTCTGATTTGTGACCTATAAACATGGATACTACGCAGGCTTGAACTTAGTTAAATCCATATCTTCTTGATTTATAACCTATGAATCACAGCTTCAGCCATGGATGGAAGAAAATATGACTTTTTCCTAAGAAAAATCATAATAATGCTCCCACATTAAACCTTTGACGATCCGATTATTTTATCTTTCTTTAAAGGAGAGACACTTCTCGGTTGCATATTAACGGAAGAAAATATGACATTTTCCTAAGAAAAATCACATGTTTAGTGTTTAATAATTCGATTATTTTATCTATCTTTAGATGCAGGTCAAAATAGTAATAGTCAAATAGGTATATGGAGACACGTTATGCATTGACACGGATAGTTAGCCTTTTGATGAAGGTATGTATGATTCCACTGAGATAAAACGTGTCATGCATTGATTAAAATTCTCCTTAGGCGGTCATGTGGCATAAAATTAGGGGAACTGCCTACACTTGTATAGGAAGAGATCTCTCCAACTCTCTCTCTCTCTCTCTCTCTCTCTCTCTCTCTCTCTCTCTCTCTCTCTCTCTCTCTCTCTCTCTCTCATGTAATTGAAATGTAGTTTTGAACCTCAATCTTTTATCAAAAGAAATTATTAAAATCTGGCTTATCGCTAAGAAAGCAACCAGGAAGGTATTTTCTTGTGGAAGGGATCTGTATATAAACGTGTCATGCATTGTCAATTTGATTCTAGGTCTCCATCTTTCACAGAATTTGAAATTCCAAGCAGTTTTCTCTCCCTTTATGTATAAGTCTCGAGATTAGTTAGACTAAATAATCCCTCAAGAATTAAGACGAAGGACATATTTAGCACTTGAATGCTGTTGTTGTCACGCATGAAATTTTGCCATTTTATGGCCTAAGTCAACTAATCTACCTAATAAAATTTTCATTAGCAATCTCTACACTTGAAGTTCACCCCATTTACTCATAGTCGCCACTTTGAATCATACTCGTACCTCTATATATAAGATAGTTGCATTGCACTATGCTTGTAAGTTCATTCCTGAAAAAGAAGACAAAAGATCAGAAACATGAGAACGTCGATTAAACTCTTTGCGGTCCTCCTGCTCGTTCTAAGTTTTTTTTTCTATAAAACAGAGTTCATGTCCAATCATTAACAGTTTGCCAGGAGAAGTAATGCTCGCTGTTCATTGCAAATCCAAAGAGGATGACCTCGGCGTCCATCCAATCAATTTTAATGGCACTTGGGAATTCACAATCCGGCCCGGCTTGATTAATGATGCGCTGTTCTTTTGCAGGTTTGAGTGGCCAGGTCATGTTGGAAATTTCCTATAATGAGCTTACATTAATTAATTAATTTTCTATTTTAAATAATTGAGTTAATGGATATTCCAATATATGTTAAACCCTTAAGTGATCTTATTGAATTGGGTTTTGACATCTATTAATAACAAGCCTAGTTGAGTAGCAAAGTGCAAGCAATTATGTTTAACTGAAACCCATAATAGAAGAGGCCAGTTAACACAATATTAATTAGGGTTTGCTAGGTCCCTTCTCTAGCCTATAAAAATGTAGGGTATACCTATTAGTTGCTTGAATCCCATTAAAAGCTGCTATACCGAAATATGTCATAGAGAATAAGATATGACATTCCAATAGATCGCTGATTAAAATCAGTCTGATCTATTTTCTTCAAATAAAGTTATGGCTCAAACATGTACGTTTTAATTACGCTGTACATGTATGATTTTAGTGTTTTACAATTATGTATAGATCAAACTTGTTCTTAATTTATTAATTATTCATATTGAGAAATTTCTGCATGTCATTGTCACTATTTCGATATATATAGTGAGGAAAGAGATTTATACCGATGTCGGAAATACTGTCCATGGAATATTTATCCGGACGGCTGAATAACAAAGACTGTGAGAGTTGGAATCCTCTAGGTCCTTCGTGTCAAGGGTGAGGTTCGGGCCATGGTGGAGAGGATACTACATCCTTCCCCTGTGGATGAACTAAAGATAGGTTGCCTAAGTTTATCAATGGTGATATTATCCTCCGCTTCGGGTGAAGTAAATATGTCGTGAGTAACTTTTCTTTTCGTATAATCTCTTTGCTTGGTACTCATATTTAGATATAAGAAAAGAAATCAATAAAAAGAGCTATTTTTCTATTCCACTGCTCATTGGATTTAGCGAAGAGTCAATTTTAGTATACACCAATGGTATAAAAAATGAACTATATAGCGGTGTTACTAAACCTTAATTTGAAGATTATGACCATCGGCTTTCTCACCATCCCTCAAATTGAGAGGATAATTGCATGTGTGTGTTTATATATATTTGTGTCTAGGGTGGCGATACGTTATATTCATGCTAGAGATTAGGAGAAGCCCAATAGAAAATTTTCTCTTTTTCTTTCCTTGCTGAGTTGATTAAGAGAATGCTCTTGATCTTGGGCGGGATCATTGGCACCATTCGAGAATTTAATTGACAGATTTTCCAATAAGTTAACTCTATGATTTTGCCTTAGCGTTTTATTGTAAACATATTCGGTTTTATATCCCATGTTATATTCTTCGGAATCAAGCCATGGTTGCTTCCGCGACATCCTGTGACATTACCATGTCGACAGGGTCAAAATCAATGTACTACTAATAATTTCAAATCGGGTCACTTCTGGTGATAACTACCGGAAGGTCATCCCATTGTTGCGACTCCAATACGTTTCCAGCTCTTATACCAAAATGGTATTTAGGAATTTGCTTCTACGCTCCTCAACGTGGATCTAGATCTCCATCTTTTCACAGAATTTGAAATTCGAAGCAATTTCTCTACCCTCATGTATAAGTTTCAAGATTAGTCAGACTGGATCATCCCCCTAAAGAAGTAAAGATCGAATATGGTTGGTCATTCACTCTCCCACTTTAATAAACGAAGAGGGTTAATCCAAACTATTTTTTGCAGATTATGTTTAAAGGTTAATCCAAAGCCTATTACTGTTTTCAAGGTAAATGAATGACCCTTTGATGTACTTCTAACTCGTGTTGAACTGGTGTGCGCAACCATTTGCTATAAAAAAATATAAGAGACTAGAAAATGACTGGTATAAAAAAATCAGTATACTGCATGTCGTAGAAAATTAGAGAGTAATTCACACGAATCAACTATTTGGTCTTGAGGTCACTTTCGCTATGCTATGATAATTACGGCAATTTTGAATGAGTGCTATAGGCATATGTCTTTACCCTTGGTCCATTGTTCCATTTAATCTAGTGAATCACATCGAATTGAATTAATATGGTATGTGCACTAAATATAACGATTCAGAGGGACATAGGGACGCTAAAGATTAGTCGAAAGCTTGATGAATCTGGAATGCCTTATAATAGAATAAAGTAATAGCAACAATAAGTTATAGATCCTTTTTTATCTTTTTGAGAAGAGAATCATCATAATCCTCCCATAGTCATGAAAGTCATTAAAACTGAGATTTTCTTTCTTTATTTAACTAATGAGGGATTCCCCCTAGATTTCTCATTAATGGTAAAATAGTTAACCAGCATAACGAATATGGTTATATAAAGGGTTGTGCCACACCATTTCATATAATTTACTGCTTTCTTTATTATAAGGAAGATCAGAAGAATGTCGAGGATAACAAGACAACCTTACCCACCTTGTGTCAGTGGAATGTGCACTAGCCCCAACGGTACGCGCTTATGTCCCTTTTATTTTTTGGGTTCTAGCTTACAATGTTGTCAAAATACGTCAACCCTTTCCAAAATATGAGCCGTTAGTCATTTCAATTTTCAACCATATGAAATTTAGTAGTGTCATGGATGATGAGGCATGCGATGTAGTTGAGTGTGCCGACATTATATGAGATTGAGGTCGACAAATGACTAATTGCAGGAAGTCGAGACGAGTGGCCTGAGTTGGTGGGACAGAATGCAAAGAGAGCGAAAGCTGTGATCGAAAGGGACAATCCATACGTGACAGTCATATTGGTACCGGAGGGAATAGGATTTGGTTATACAAATTTTTGCCGCAACCGTGTATACGTTCAGGTTAATGACAAGGGCAATGTCTTTCAAACCCCTATGATTGGATGAGGGGGAAAAATGTATTTTCGATAGCTCACGAAGCTACTTGATATAATTAATTGATACTATTAATCATTTGATGTGGTCCTATCATATACACCGGCTTTGGATATGAGGGATGAGTGATTTTAATATGCAAGTGCGATCAACACATATGATTATTCTATGTGAAACTCACTCCGGTATGAACCGGTTCTTGTTACCAGAAACCTTAAATCAAAAAACTAAAGAGCTTACATTTTAATAAGAAGATTGATCTCCCAGACATGTCAATAAAATTAAAAAAAAAAAAAAACGAAGCTATAAAACAGGAGAACTTATCAAATGGCAGATGCATCGAAGGCACAAGTTGTTAATTATCATTCGCCATTTATGCATTTTCAGAACTTTCATCTTTGCCTGGCAACTTCAGCTTCACCAGTCCTCTACTGTGGTCAAAGTACTAACAACATCCTCAAGTTTTATTCAATGGGCTAAGCAAGATTAAATTCGGTCAATTTGGTCTGATTTTCGAAATAAAATTAATTGGTAATTTCTAACTAGTTAAATGAATTAATTTTACTTAGCTGCTTCACGCAACTAGAAATAGAAAAAAGGCCCACGAAATCGCGCGTCTGAACTATCCAAATTGAGAGAAGTAATGTTGTCGTTTATGTTGCAAACATATTGGCTTATGCCCACGTGTGTCCAGCTTTGGATTATGCAAAAGATGAGAAACAGAACAACCAGCCCCAAAATACTAAAGAGATCTTCACTCGTTTCTCGCTCTAATAATTGATTAGAGAATTAACCAAATTTTAAGGTCTTTCTCATTTACATCAAAAGCTACCTATGTACTAAAGACTATATCAAATTCTATTATTTTTTTAGGTAAATCGGGCGACCTCAAATGACCTTTAACTCATGTTGAACTTGAGTGCACAATTATTTGCTTTAAAAGTTTAAAATATGTAAAAATCGTGGGAGTGAAGATTAATATACATGTGGGCAGTACCAAGAAAAAATTCAGTTTGTATGAATCAACATCTGCTCTAGCGATAAGCATGTCCTTTTTCGGCCTAGAACTTCGATTAGAATCAACGGATGTGTGCATTTGCCCAATTTTCAGGAGCATGGAATTTTGTATGCCAAGGAAATTTACATGCGCGAGGGGGGTGTCATTGCTACAATTGGGTGCGTGCACCATTAACTCACGTGCATCATAAAAACTGGTGAATCCCATCAAGTTTAACGATCCAATGGACGTGGGCTACACATGAACTATCATATACTAGAGATTGATTGGGAGTTTGAAAAATCGTGATGAAACACCTTATCATAAGTTATTTGATCTTATTTTGCCTTTATGAAGGATTTTGTTTTAGATCTCGTAATAGTAGTCGAAGCGTTTGCTACCTATAATATGCAAAGTTGTATAAATAAAGGATTGTGTATGTGACAACGTTTATATAATTTACATCTTACAAGGAAGATCAGAAGCACATGGGATAATTAAACAACACCCTTACCGAGCTTGTGAGAGTTATGGATGCTCTTTCCATGAATGCTGTGTGGTACGAATCAGGAAGGTTTATGTCCCTTTTATTTTATTATATTTTATTTTATTTTATTTATTAGGGTTTCTAGCTTTATCGTTAATTTCCATCAACTCTTGTTTATTATTATTATATGAACCATTAATCATTTGGATTTTCAAGCATATGAAATTTAGTGGTGTCCATGGATTATGAGACATGCAATATTAGGTGAGTGCGATAACATATCTAAGAGCAAGATCGATAAATGACTGATTATGAGGTGTCAAGTTTGGTGGCTTGAGTTGGTAGGAGAATGGAGAGGAAGTAAAGGTGGGGATCGAAAAGGACAAGGTGGATGTGACGGCTGTGCTAATATCAGGAAATGTATATGGTTTACTGATTTTTGTTGTATTTTTGGATCGATGAAAATGGCATTATCATTTAAACAATTATGGTTGGATAAGTGCAAAAATATGTGATTCGAAATAATATAACTCATGAAGCTATTTTATATTATAAAATGAAAAAAATAATCATTTGATGTGGCCTTATTCTACATGTTACGTTTGAATTTGAGAGAATGGCTTTAATATGTAGCTTTGACCAATGTGTGATTCTTCTGTGTGAAATGCTAACCTTGATGAACTAGTTGTTGGGAGATCTTAAATCAAGTTACAAACGGATAAGACTGACTTTGTGACATTGGAGGATAATTCCATGCATGAAGTCTCAATTTACAATAGATATCATGCATATGATAGAATTAAACAATTTAGAAGAAGGGAGCAAAAAAGAGAGCTTATCAAATTATATGGACAATTTACCAAAGGACAACTTGTTAATTCTAATGACCAATTATGTGTTTTGAGAGCTTTCATATGTGGCCTTTTACCATGCAATCTTAGCTTCTCCTGTCTGCTATTTGGTAACTTCATCTTGCTGCAATGCATCTGTTGGAGAAAACTCCCAATTAATTTTGAAGTTAACAAAATTGTCCAGAACCATGTTAGTTCTAATATATTCTTGATGCACTTGAGGATAGATATTGAGTCTAAGGAATGATATCTCAAACGATATTTATTCATACACACTTGTGAAATATATATAGATGGAACATTCATGTTTAGATCTTATATTCTCTAGAAGTTGACAACATCCAAAATCTAAGATTCTATAATGACTAGCAATCATGAATGGATTTCACACCTAGATAAATTTGGTTTAATCAATCACTATGATTGATAATCAAATATTCCAGACAAGTTCTTTCCTAATTGAAGAAGCTTAACTTATGAAGACCTAGAATCTGATTATATGGATGATGAAATTCAACAAGGAGATTTAGGTCATATCACTTAATGACTACAAAATCCCTTTGATACAGTTTGTTTTACGGTCAAGGTTGAAGGATCATTCTCTAGAAATTTCCAACGGCTAGTGGAAATGAAGGAGTATATAAGGAGATAAAGATATAGAGAAACAAAAGAGATGTGATCCAAAATCTACAATTCCAAAGTTTGACTATTATTCGAAATTACGCTTGTCCTTCTTGAGTTTCAAATTTGTGATCAACAATGAGATACTCAAAAATGAGTAGCTAAGTGACATTGTGAGAATTTTCACAAAGTATTATGCTCAAGATTATAATTATTTTTTGGTCATATAGTGGAATCTAACTAGTTGGTTGTCAACATGGAACAATGGACATAAGCTTAATCTAAATTGAACCACTATAAAATTTGTGCACAAATTCTCTCATCTCTTAACTTTTTTTTTTTTTGGTAAAGGGTAAGTGTGATATAGCTATCAACCAGAATTTACAAAGATAGTGAGCCCGGCACCAGACACGCACTCAGCAAGACAACAAGTCACTGGAGCGAAAGGGTACCAAATTCACTGGAAAACCAAAAAGAAGGCTATAGATATACAATCAAAAGGACTGGGAGATGATAGGACCAGCCTTTCCATGAGTTAAAGAAAGAAAATACAAGGTTCAATCCCCCAAGTACGCTGCAATCTCCTATTCTTTGAGGAATCAATGACGAGTTTACAAAAGAAGGCTTTGTCCTTTACTTCTTTAATCAAGTATTGCTTCATTGAGGCCATACATAAGTTGGTAGCTCGGAAGATCATGTCATTCCTGGACTTCCAAATGGTGTAACAAAGAGCCCCAAAGGAGAACCTAACAATGTCATGATAGAAGCCTTTGTCCATAGTGCTGAACAATCAACGGAGGATTTCGACCAAGGGAAGACTCCTCCAAGAAATATTACACTTTGCAGCCCAAAAATAAGTGAGGGATAAGGATACACGGCAATCAAAAAAGAGGTGATCTATAAAATCAGGGATGAGGTTACAGAAGGCACATAGCGCCCAAGGTATCCTACCAAAAGACATAAGGAGGGCTTGGGTGGGAAGGTGCTTCCAAGATATTAGCCACAGAAGGAATTGGTGCCTAGGAACAATGGCTTTGTCCCATACAAATGAAGCCCAAGAGACCCGAGCATCTCTTAACTTTTATTGCTTATTAATATTGTATATTGCACACTGTCTAAATACTTCAGAATTCTGGATTACTGCTATTCAGAATTTAGTTCTTGAATTGATTTTTGCAGCAACAATTTTGTTTAAAATTTTCTAGAATCACCTATTCACCCCTCTAGGTGATTCCTGCTGACTATCTCAGCATCAACTTCGGTCACCAACATGAATTCTTCTTCTTGAGGAATCTTATATTATTCCCTCTCAATGCCTTTCAATTCTTAGCATATTGTGGATGCCTCAAAACCCTTTTACGAGAGCATGGAAACGGCCAACTTGGTATTTACCCGACTCTGTCACTTTATGCACATCTCTCTCGCTTCTCCTATGGAACATGTCCCGCATTTGCTTCAACATGGAAATCGCGGTGCGTCTCTGCAATTTCTTATTCCAGTTAGCCGAATCTCCTTGATGGTGAGGGTGGTGGAATATACGGACCAACTCCCTTGTCATGATTAGTTGGACGGCTCGATATGGACCCTCTCCCATGGTCTAGTTTACGTGGGGCACCCACCTGATCATTGCACGTTGGGACAGGGTATAAAGAGCTACTCTCTTCCGACGTCATTCCGGATCTAGTAGAGAAGTCAGTATTCGCATAGGCCTCACTGTTGCTACTGCTTGTGCTAGTTCATAGCTAGTCCTGCTGATGTACGAGCTTCGAAAGCTTGAACTGCAATGATCTGATTCTCGCTGACGAGAGACCGTCGTGTTCCTTGTTCTTCCACTGGTCTTCATTCGCATCATATGTGCTTGCGTTGGTGCTTCCTCCTTACTGGTGTATTGGTCCTTAAGTGTTGGTTTGAAAGTAACATGAAGAGGCACATGGTTTTGCTTCTAGACTTGTTGCTAGAAATGACGAAAGAAATGGAACTAGATGATATATGTCATGCCTGGACCCTTGAGCACACGACAACTCATGTTCTCTTTGGTCAAATGAGTACGACGTCTTAGGACGCATCGTTGATCATTCTTTTTATTTTATAATTATGTGCATGGGGAAACGAATATTAAACTCTGGTCAAACGCCAACAACAGGGATAATCATAAAAATAAACAATTCAAAAGGACCTCATTTAATCTTGGTGAACAGATACATATACAACCCTATAATTGGGCACTATTTCAACCATCAAAAGATATAAGGTCAAAAGGGTGAATCTACTTCATCTTTTATCCTTAGTGTTCGAGGTCTGGTCAATCCAAAAGCCAGCAACTAAGTCCATCCATCAATAACCTAAAAATAGTTAAATAATAATCAGTGTGATTAAATTTCAGTGGGTTAAGGCTCTAAACCTCGATTAGGATACCAATTTGTCTCAATGGTACCTAATAGGTAAGCCATCATAAACAATCACAATCAAATTGAATCACAAGCAAACATTATCTCGCAATTGTACATACCCTACACGATACCAATTACACATAACATATATCAATGAACAGACAACCACATGATCAAAACACAATATATGCATCTCATGTAAACATCAATTAGGCATGTTCCAATTATTATGACCCATTAGTCTTTGCCCACAGTCATGTTGACATTCTTTCGATATAACCGAGCATTTATCACGGCCTCTCAAGGCACGCCCGTTGACGGGGTATCATCACGGCTACTCAGGGCATGCCCGTAAGCATATAGGGGTTTGATCACGGCTATGCAGGGCACGCCTGTAAGCATGCAAGATTTATCATCACAACCACACAAGGCACGCTCATAATCATATGGGAATTTCATCATGGCCACAAATTGCACGCCCGTCCTCAAACAGGGGTATTATCATGGTTACACAAGGCACGTCTGCAATCAGGCAAGGGATTTTATCATGGCCACATAGGGTGCGCTCGCAATCAAGCGAGGGTTTCATCACAGCTACAAATGACAAGCCCATCTCATACAAGGGTCTTCCGGCTTAATTGGGCTTTTATCATGGTCACTCCTTATTAGGTGATCACACAAGCACCTCTTCATTTTTCCTTAATCAATATCGACGTGGTAGTACTCACACATCAAAACACTAAAACATTCACATGTAAAAATATAGTAAAATAATCACGTGATCAACTGTGCATATTGAACCCATTAATCCTTGCATGCATTCATTTTAAAATATACTCGCCACATTTAACTTATAAAACATGACATATAAACCTGACATATCAGGAATTTAAATTAATATGCCCACAACAATCCTTTAAAAATTAATACACTTTTAACCATGTTTCACATACATCGATTATTTTTCAAGGCAAACAATTATTCAATCAACATAGTACGTGCGGAAATTCACTCAAGGTTTAGGTGAGAGTTAATCCACATATAATAAAATTAGTCTCACATATTATCCATAATTTGGCATATCGCAATAATTCAACAATTAATTATTCCCATAAATCAAGTTTCAGCACAATTAATTAGAATGAAAATAATTAATTTACACCCGGAAAATTATCATAATTAATTATTACAAACAATAAATTATTATTACTAAAAATAATAATTCAGTATTTAATCATTTTAGAAATAATTAAATATAATTATTTATTTAAATTAACTTAATCATTTAATTAGCTCAAATTGCCATTAAGCTATAGTTAATTATCACTAAGTAGAATTAACTAAACTAATCATCATCAAACTTAATTAACTATGACTAACCATCCAATTTGAATTAATTCTAACTAATCTAACCCTAAACAAGATTAGTGCACTAATCAAGGGATTAGTGCCTTAACTCATCGGTTAGCGATGGCGGTAGCACGGGTGAGAAATGACAACAGCGAGACAGACACACGGACTCCTCTGGTGCATTGAGATGAGGCAGCAAGAGGGCCGCATCTCGGCCGAAAACCCACTGCTCGTTCAGCCAAGGGGGAACCCATGAGAGGGAGAGGCGATCGGCGGCTGCCGGGCACAGCTGGGTGATTCGAGCAACTTGCGGACTGCTTCCAGCGAGCTAGCAAAGCAACTGTGGTGGTTGGTGGTGTGCTCCGACGAGATAGAGCAGAGAGCAATAGAGAAGGACGGAAAATAGGGGCTAGTTCAGTTCGGGTGTGAGTGGTTGGCTCGCCAGCAGCAGATGTCTGTCCTCAGGTGGTCTGGCGCACAGCTTGCGATCGGCCAAGCTGCGGAGGCAGCAAGGGCAGAAGCGGATGGCCTGCCATATTTGGCCAGATAGATTAAATAAAAAATTATTAAAAAATTGTCTTGTTAGCATTCATAGATGGCCGGCACCGGCCGGCCTGCCATATTTGGCTAGATGGATTAAATTATTACAATTGCAAAAGGCTTAAGACTAAATTGGAAAAAAAAATTAGGATCAAATTAATACAATTACGGTAGGTTTAAGACTTTTTTTGTAATTCTTGTGTTTGAGAGGAGAATCATCACAATCCTCCCACAATTAGTAGGGTCATTAAATCTAAGATTTTCTTGCTTTATTTAAATAATGAGGGATTTTCCCCTGGGATTCTCATTAATGGTAAAATAGTTAACAAGCATGACGAATATGGTTATATAAAGGGTGGTGCCAGCAAAACATTTCATTAAACTTACTTCTTTTTTTATTAGAAGGAAGATCAGAAGCATGTCGAGCATAACAAGACGATCTTACCCACCTTGTGATGGTAGTGCTGGTCCGTGCATTGGCCCCGATGGTATGCGCTTACGTCCCTTTAATTTTTTTGGTTTCTAGACCTTTTCCAAATATGGCCATAAGTCATTTGAATTTTCGACCATATGAAATTTAGTAGTGTCCATGATGAGGAATGCAATGTATTTGAGTGTGACGACATAATATGAGATTGAGGTCAATAAATGATTGATTGTAGGGAAACCGGCAGTGTGGCCTGACTTGGTGGGACAGAATGGAGAGAAAGCAAAAGCTGTGATCGAAAAGGACAATAAGCGCGTGACGGTCGTGCTGATAAAGTATGGAAAAGAAAAAGGGTTTACCGATCATTGCTGCAACCGAGTATATCTTTGGATTGATGAAAAGGGCAATGTCTGCCAAACACCTATGGCTGGATGAAACGGAAAAATGTATGCTCGAATAAAATAGCTCATGTAGCTACTTGATATAATAAATTGAAACTATTAATAATTTGATGTTGCCCTATTCTATACACCGGCTTTGGCTATGAGGGATAAGTGACTTTAACATCAAAGTGTGATCAACGTGTGTGATTGTTTTATGTGAAACTCAGTCCGTATGAACAGGTTATTGTTATCACAAACCTTAAATTAAATTACTAAAGGCCTTACATTTTAATAAGAAGATTGATCTCTTAGACATCTTAACAAAATAAAATAAAATAAAGAAAATTAGAAGAAGTGAATAAAAGGAGAGCTTATCAAATGGACGATGCATCAAAGGCACAAGTTGTTAATTATCATTAGCCATTTAGACATTTTCGGAGCTTTCATCTGTGGCCTTCAACCAGGCAACTTAAGCTTCACCAGTCCTCACTATGGTCAAAGTACAAACATCCTCAAGGTTTATTAAATGGGTAAGCATGATCAAATATGGTCATTTGGTCTCTTCTGTCAATTTATTTCCGAAATAATTGGTAATTTCTAACTAGGTAAATGAATTAATGCTGCTTAGCTGCTTCACACGACAAGATGTATAAAAAGTTCCAAGAAATCGCACGTCTAAATCATCGAAATTGAGTGCATCACCGTCGGAACCCCAACCCCCCCCTTTCTCCTTCAAGAACAGTTTCGGACAAAAGAAGGAATAGAATCGATTTTTTTAAAAAAGGAAAATAAATATATAAAAACAGGAACCGGCATATATGAAGCCCGAGACACAGTTACTCATTTCCCAGATTTCGATTTCGATTTCATTTTTCCTCTCCTTTTCATCGTCCTCTTCGCAAGACTTAGTATACATATGAACTTTCATATACTAGAGATTAATCGGGATTTTGAAAAATCTTGATGAAATGTCTTACCACAAGTTATTTCACCTTTTTTTTCCCGTTGTTGAGAATAGAATCATCATAATCCTCCCATATCAAGAAGAGTCAGAAATGCCAGATTATTAACTTTACTTATGTTACTATGAAGGATTTTGTTTTGGATCTCGTAATGGTAGTCGAAGCATTTAATTCCTATAATATTTGAAATTGTATAAATAATGGGTTGTGCAAGTGACTACATTTATATAATTTACATCTTTCAAGGAAGATCAGAAGCATGTGGAATAATAAAACAACACCTTTACTTACCTAGTTTGTGAGAGTTATGGATGCTCTTTCCGTGAATGCTGTGGCGGTACAAATCAAAAAGGCTTATGTCCCTTTTATTTTATTTTATTGTTAATTTCCGTCAACCCTTTTTATTATATGAGCCATTAATAATTTGCATTTTCAAGCATACAAAATTTAGTGGTGTGCATGGATTATGAGGCATGTAGCATAAGGCAACTGTGATAACATATCCAAAATCGATATCGATAGATGACTGATTACGACACATCGAATTCAATGGTCTAAGATGGTAGGAGAATGGAGAGAAAGTGAAGGGTGTGATCAATAAGGACAAGGTCTACATGACAGTCATGCTGATATTGCAAAACACATATGATTTACCAATTTTTGCTATATGCAATCGAGTATACTTTTGGATTGATGGAGAGGGCAATCTCCTTTAAATAACTATGGTTGGATGAGTGAAAAAATATGTGATTCCACATAAAATAGCTCATGAAGCTATTTGATATAATAAAACGAAACAAATAATCATTTGATGTGGCCTTGTTCTACCTTGAATTTGAGAGAGGGGCCTTAACACGTAGATTTCATCCATTTGTGCGATTCTTCTGTGTGAAATTCTAACATTCATCAATTAGTCGTTGTTAGAGACCTTTAATCGAGTGAAGATTGACTAAGGGATATTTGAGGATAATTCCATGCATGAGGTCCAAATTTACAGCAGATTATGCATATGATAGAATTAAACAATTTAGAAGAAGTGAGAGAGCTTATCAAATTACATGGACAATTTATCAAGGGACGAGTTGTGGATTCTCACGACAGATTAATGCATTTTGAGGGCTTTCATCTGTGGTCTTTACCATACAACTTTAGCTTCTCCCCTGCTCTGTTTGGCAGCTTCATCCCGCCGTGATGTGTCAGCTTTGGCCACCACTGTGATTTCTTCTTATTGCCAACCCTTATATCGTTCCCTCTTGATGCGTTCGAATTCTTAGCGTGTCGTAGAGGCCTCATAAACCCTTTTATAAGAGCGTGAAAAATGGTCAACTTGGTTCCAGACCAGGTCACTTATTTACATCTCTCGCATCTTCCATGGAACATGCCTCGCATTTGCTTCCGCATGGAAGTCGTGGTGCATCCCAGCAATTTCTTATTCCAGTTAGCCGAATCTCCTTCATGGCGGTGGAATATGAGGCCCGATTCGTTTCTTCATTCTACTCAAAGCGGCCCAACTCCCTTGTCATGATTAGTTGGACGGCTCGATATGGACCCTCTTCTGAGGTCTAGTTTATGTGGGGCACGCACCTGATCATTGCACGTTGAGACGAGTACAAAGAGCTGCTCTCTTCCAACATCGTTCTGGATCCAGTAGAGAAGTCGGTATTCACATAGGCCTCACTGTTGCTGCTACTCGTGCTGGTTCATCCCTGGTCCTGCTGATGCATGAGCTTTGAGAGCTTGAACTGCAATGATCTGATTCTCGTTGACAAGAGACCATCGTGTTCCTTGTTCTTCTACTAGTCTTTTGTAATGAACTGCAATTAAGTGATTGGCAAGTAGAGACTCCAGTTTTTCCACCATAGCGTTTGCATTTTGTGTGGTACCAAATTATTTTTCAGATTCAAATAATCATACTTCTGTGATTTATCCCACCGAAGTCACAGCACAAGCCTGTTTAGCTCGAGAACTTGATAAAGCTTTCTGCAGCCCAGTTCCAACGCTAATTCTGACGAACGTCCCGCAGCTAAACTCATTTACGAAAACTGGTAAAATTCGAGGCTCCGTGCTTGGGTTTCTCACTTGGCGACTGGCGTGCCTGGCTTAAGTTCTTTAGGCTATGGGCATTCTGACTTCGCTCCTGAAGCAGCAGCCCGTTTGTCATATACGCACCAGGTTCCAGTATCCGTCTTGTAAATCTCTGCTCGTTTGGCTCCGTCATGGAACGAATTGCACTGACTGCCTTACCTGTTCCACCTTACGATATTACTTTTGTGATCAACTCCTCGTTTCGAGAATAAAGCTTCAAAACGTTAAATGCAGGCTCGAACTAGTTTGATGGCGTCGGTTAAGTCTCGAATGAAAAATTACTGATTATCTCCAGAAATTATTCAACTTCTGAATAGTTGTCAAGTTACTTAAAGCCCTTTTTTTGGGTCAGTTGAATTACTTATAACCTTGAAAAGTCGATAAAATGCATTATAGATATAATAGTCACAAATCGGTGAACACCTATTTTCGAATAAAAAGAGTTACTTGCGTGCCATCCATTGAAAATGTTGCTCTTTTAGAGGAAAATAGCCCCATGACTAAAAACTATTAGCTTCTAATAGTTTCAAAGTACGTACACGACAAAAGTTACTAACGGGGATCTTACTTTATAATAAATAAAATTGACCAAACTCTATATATGCATTGTGCAGCATATTGTTTTGAATTCCATGAAGTGTCAATCGTGTAGAGACTTGAAAAAATCAATCGGGAAGTCTAGAAAGGCTTAGAGCTTGTAGGCTATATGTTTCCAAATATATTTCCTAGATTTGGACCTTTCCACAAGGAATTTTGTGAGAAATAATCCTAATTCATTGTAATTAGGATATGTCATGATATTTCTAATATTTAGGGGATAATCACTAATGATTTATTAGTTAATTTCCAAAATTGATGAGATCTTTATGGTGGAATTCCTGTCCTATTGGAGTTAGGGAAGTGGAAATTTCAAGGATCTATTTATTCAACATTGTACCTTGTATCTAAATATGCTTAAAAAACAAGGAAATCGTCTCTCTCTCCCATGTACGAAGGCTAATTTTTGCCGAACCATGTAAATCTCCATGTTCTTAATTATTCTTTTTTTTTTTTTTTTCATATCATCTAGTTAGGGTGCTCTTCCATGCAACAATTGGTATCAAAGCAATATAGGTTCTTCATTCCTATACTATGACTTATGGCCAATGGCTCAAAAAGGTTCGATTGTTCAATTCGATATTGAATGATTCACTAGAAAGGATAATTTTACATTGGCAGAGAAAGAAGAAGGATATGTTAATTCAATAAGGTTTATCAAAGGTTCTTCTGGAAAGATCGAACAAGCCAGACACCATCACCGACAATGACTGGGCCGACATGGAGGAGAGGGCATGCAACGCAATATGATTGAACCTATTGGACGAGGCCCTTCAATACATGGCAGAAATCAAATCTACTCCGGATATATGTCCCAAATTCGAAAGTATCTACATAATGAAATCTCATATGAACAAGTTATTCTTGAAAAAGAGATTGTATTCACTTTAGATGAGTGAAGAAGGAGATCTATTGGAACATCTCAACATCTTCAATTAGATGATCAAGGAGACCTATTGGAACATCTCAACATGTTCAATTAGATGATCAATGAACTTACAAGCTTGGAGGGTAAGGTTCAAAATGAAGGCATAGTGCTTCCATTATCGGCGTCTTTGCTGGATTCATTTGACCACTTGACTACCCTCTTTTATGGCAAGGAAACCCTAGAGATCGGAGAAGTAACTACTGCCCTAATTTCAAATGACTCCCAAAAAAGGGCAAGTAGTTCAAAATCTTCGGGAGAGGGACTCTTCAAAGCAATCAAGGAAGAGGAAGATCAATGGATTGAGATCAAGCCGCAGGGGTCGATCAAAATCCAAGGGAAAGTTTGAAGGAAGATTCTATGGGTGCAATGAGGAAGGGCATACCAAGAGATTCTATCAAAATAAGAACTAGACAAAGAAGAAGAGCTTGGATGAAGCAAGTGTAGCGAGTAGCACTGAGACCAATGATGGGGTCTTCTAGACCATATCCTTAGGGAATGACACCTCTGAACATTCGTGATCTTGGACTCTGGATGCATTTATTATATGTGTGCCCATCGAGAAGCCTTCAATGAGTACAAGGTATATGGTGGTGGTTTAGTTCTCATAGAAAATGATACTTCATGCAAGACTGTGGGAATTGAAACCGTGAAAATCGGGTATTTTGATGGCATGATCAAAACCCTAACAAATGTGCATCATGTGTCGGGTCTAAAGAAGAATTTGCTTTTATTGTGAGCACTTGAATCCAATGGATGCAACTACTTAGCTCATTGTGGAGTTTTGAAGGTGATCAAGGAAGACGAGTATCTATATCCATAATTTCCGTGGATATGCTAGCTTCAAATATTGTTTGTCTTTCACAAACTACAACTAATCATATGCATACGCGCGGATGCAATATCAGTGGCTGACGAGAGAGATTTTTTGTTTGAGGCGCAGTTGAAAAAAAGTGCGAAAGTACGAGGACCAAAAGTAAAACTTTTCGGCAGCTGGATCAATTTTTGTGATGTGGGGTGGAAATATTCACCGTCTTATGCTCCTCCATGCCCTTTCTGAACTTCACTAATCAGTATGTCCATGATATTCACCTGCATTTTGCACGTCATATATGAATTTAAAAATGATTAATTCAATCAATTTGCAACCAAAAAAAAAAAACTAAACGTGTTTTTTTCTATTAAGTAGTCCACTTGTGATAGACTTGTAATTTAATTGACATCATGGCAATCAGACGTTCTATTCAGTTTTTGAGTATTGTACAAAGAGGAGTGAGCCTTTTGATTAAGGTCAAGTAGGAATCCACTAAGATAAAGTGTGTTGTGCATTAATCCTTATGCGCTAATCTTGCATAATGTCAGGGGAATTGCCTTTATTGATATAGTAAAAGATTGTCCCAAAAAAAATCTCTCTCTCTATAAATTCAAATGCCGTTTCGAAGCCTCAAATTCTTTATCAAAAAAAGCCATCAGGAAGGTATTTTCTTTTGGCATGGACCTGTATACAAATGGGTCATACATCGTCCATTTAAATCTGAATCTACATCTTTTCACAGAATTTGAAATTCTAAGTAAATTTCTCTACCTTCGTGTATAAGCTTCGACGTGCAAAGCCTCTTATTCTGTCTAAGATTTGGTGATTTTAGCTAGTCACCTGTGCACCACACTCGCAAACATATATTATAAAATGCTTTCCACTTAATTTGATGAATGTAGTTCCATAAAACGATAGAAAAAAAAAAAAAAACAAAACAAATTTTGCGACTTCGCAATGTTAGGATGTAACCAAGTGAAAACATAGTAATATATGTTTTCCTTCATTTTTATGATATTTTATGGAGAATTATAGCATTTGATCATAATTAAGTACACATAATGTCATCAAACGCATTATCTTTTAGATTTTGAAACATTGCACCACCGTTGACAATGTTTAACATAAGTGAGTACAACATACAATAAATTATTAGAAAATATGAATTTTTTATATATTACAGTTATGATAATATATAAAGGATTTGCAATATCACGTCATGAGTGCAAAACCTTATAAAATGTCGACTTTTTATTGGTGATTATTGTACACTTTATCGTAACCAAGTGAATGCTATGAATTACATATTTTTCTTAAGGTGGTACAGAAATTTTAGCATCTATCAAGGTTAAAATGTGGTGGAATGCGAATATGTTTATCGTATGATATTGTGGACAACGTGCTAGATGGAGTAAATAAATAAATAAATAACATTATACAACGGATTCTTCATAAACGAAAAAATTAGGCGAAATTTGAGATTTAAGAGATTCAGTCAACGAGAAGAAAGAATGATTTTTACTTTTCATTTTCTTATCAGAGAGCCACCTTATTTTCTTTAGGAAATCAATTGTAAATATTCGGTGGCTGATTTTTCTTGAAATTACAGTAGTGACTTAGAATGCACCGTCATTTTGATTATGAGGACAACTTTCTTGATCATGTGAGGGAGGGTTTAGTGTTCCCACAACACTCTTTCGATATCCCAATCCCAATTATTCACTAAGTCGTTGAAATGAAAACTTTTTTTTTACAATACTTGTCGTTATTCATTAAGTAGCAATTATTCACTAATTATTTGCTTTAAAATTTTAAAATATTAAAAATCGTGGGAATGAAGATTAATATACATGTGGGCGGTACCAAGAAAAAATTCAGTTTGTATGAATCAACATCTGCTCTAGCGATAAGCATGTCCTTTTTCGGCCTAGGACTTCGATTAGAATCAACGGATGTGTGCATTTGCCCCATTTTTAAGAACATGGAATTTTGTATGCCAAGGTAATTTACATGCGCCAGGGGGGGTCATTGCTACAATTGGGTGCACGCACCATTAACTCACGTGCATCATAAAAACTGGTGAATCCCATCAAGTTTAACGATCCAATGGACGTGGGCTACACATGAACTATCATATACTAGAGATTGATTGGGAGTTTGAAAAATCGTGATGAAACGCCTTATCAAAAGTTATTTAATATTATTTTGCCTTTATGAAGGATTTTGTTTTGGATCTTGTAATAGTAGTCGAAGCGTTTGCTACCTTTAAAATGCAAAGTTGTATAAATAAAGGATTGTGTATACGACAACATTTATATAATTTACATCTTACAAGGAAGATCATAAGCACATGGGATAATAAAACAACACCCTTACTGAGCTTGTGAGAGTTATGGATGCTCTTTCCATGAATGCTGTGTGGTACGAATCAGGAAGGTTTATTTTATTTTATTTTATTTTATTTTATTTGGGTTTCTAGCTTTATCGTTAATTTCCATCAACCCTTTTCTTTATTATACGAAGAATTAATCATTTGGATTTTCGAGCATATGAAATTTAGTGGTGTCCATGGATTGTGAGGCATGCAATATTAGGTGAGTGCGATGACATATCTAAGATCCAGATCAATAAATGACTAATTATGAGGTGTCGAGTTTGGTGGCCTGAGTTGGTAGGAGAATGGAGAGAAAGTGAAGGCAGAGATCGAGAAGGACAAGGTGTATGTGATGGTTGTGTTGATATCATAAACATATATGGTTTACTATTTTTGTTGTAACCGAATATATGTTTGGATTGATGAAAATGGCAATGTCTTTTAAACAACTATGGTTGGATGAGTGGAAAAATTTGTGATTTCACGTCATATAACCCATGAAGATATTTGATATAACGAAATGAAAGAAATAATCAAATATGTGGCCATTGTCTATGTTAGGTTTGAATTTGAGAGAGTGGCTTTACTACATAGATTTGACTAGTATGTGCGATTCTCCTATGTGAAATTATAATCTGTATGAACTAGTTGTTGTTAAAGACCTTTAATCAAGTTTTTTTTTGGTAAGTATTATAAGCTTTCAAACAAGAGAACCTGTACAAGGAAGGTGAATCACGGCACCAACAATTACTCAGTGAGACAACAAGTCACTAGAGTGAGAGGGTACCATAATCGTTACGGGGATTTATAATTAAAGTAGAAAAAACTAGACAAAGAACCTAGATGGCCCTATCCTGAGCCTAACTCAGCATCGCATCGAAGATACAATCGTTAATCCCCCAACTCTGCTGCATCCTCCTATTACTGGGATTATCCTCAGCCCGTTTGAAAACAAGAGCTTTGTCCTTTACCGGCTTTAAAAGGTACAGCTTCAACTTCCAAATTATATAGCATAGAGCGCCAAAAGAGAAACGAGCAATCTCCCGAGAGAACCCTCTACCCGATAAGGAGTTAATGGCCCAAAAGAGGTTGTTCGTCCAGGTGGAATTACACACTATGGAAGATTGCATTTGTAAGCCCAAAACATGGCAAGAAAGTTAGAGATGCTGCAATCAAAAAACAAGTGGTCAACCGAGTCGGGTCTAGATTTACAAAAAGCATAAATTGTGTTGGGAATCCCTTCAAAGGACATGAGGTATACTTGGGTTGGAAGACGGACAATCAACCAAAGAAGAAATTGATGCCTAGGAACAATGGCATTATTCCACACAAAAGAAGACTAAGGGACCATGTGAGATTTCCTACGAAGAGCAGCCTAGGCCAATGCAATTGAAAATTTTCCAGAATGATCATCTTTCTAGTAGAATATGTCCTGACCTTGAGAAAGGGGAGGGATTGTGATTTGCCAAGACAAAAGCTCTTGGATAAGTATCTGACCGTGTGGAGTATATAAGTCCATCACTTTGGCTTGTCTGGTGAGATCCGATTGGTATATGTAGATGTCCAAAAATAATGCATTAAGAGGACCTATATCAAGCTAGGGATCAAACCAGAGCAAAGTGGACAACCCGTCTTCTATCTTCCACTTGAAAAGGGGAAGGATTTCGCTTCTTAATGCAAGCATTTTCCTCCATGCCCAAGAACAATTGGCTGGAGGGTTAGAATTCCATAAGTTCTTCTTTTTTAAATGAATAGCATGTATCCATTTACACCATAAGGATTCATTATCAGTAAAAAGATTCTAGATGTGTTTAATCATTCCAGCTTTGTTGTTATCCCGGATTCTACGAAATCCTAGACCTCCTTCTTGAGTGGGAAGACAAACATCATCCTATGATACTTTTGCTCCTCCCGAACCCACGGTAGGGCCCTTCCACATAAACTATCTACATATTTGCTCTATTCTATTCACTACTAAAGAGGGTAACCAGAAGATGGAAGTCCAATAAGATTGGATCACATGCAAGACAGATTTAATGAGCTTAAGGTGACTCGAAAAAGATAGAAAATGATGGGTCTAAGATTGGACTCTAGCAGTTAAGAGACAAACCAAGGCATGACAGTCTACTTTGTTCAGTCTCAAGGTAATAATAGGCACACCCAAGTAAGAAACTGGAAGAAATCCCGGTCTAAAGCCAGTAACTTGTAAAATTTGATCTTTGACATCGAGTGTGCCCCCGAAGATAAATACTTCACTCTTACTGGGATTCGGAAGCAAGCCACTCCAAGAATAGAACATATCAAGCCCATCATTGATGCAAGAGACAAAAGCAAGATTTGCTTCACTGAACAAAAATACATCATCCGCAAAAAAGAGGTGTGAGAGGCAAGAAGCCTTACATCTCCAGTAATACCTGTACGCCGGGTGCCAGGTTTGGGAGTTTATGATCCATGTAAAGACCTCCATAACTAGTGCGAAGAGATATGAGGAAATAGGATCTCCTTGCCTTAAACCACGCCCACTGGTTAAAAAACCATGTAGTTCACCATTGATAGAAACGGAGAACTTTGGGGTGCAAACACATACCATTATTAGTCTGATGAAGTGATTTGGAAACCCGAAGGCTTGAAGAGTTGATTCCAAGAAATCCCAATTAAGAGTATCATAGGCTTTCCTAAAATCAACTTTAATAGCACATTTTGGGATATACGGTTCAGTATGAAACCCACAAAAAAGTTCTTGAGCAAGTAGGATGTTGTCACTAATTCTCTTTCCTTTGACAAAAGTGATTTGAGCCGGACTAACAAGATCTGGAAGAATCATAGCAACCCGCTTCGAGAGAACCTTAGTAATGCAATTGTATATAGTATTACAACATGCAATATGCCAATAATCAGAGACCGATGTAGCATTAGGGATTTTAGGCACTAAGGCAATAATGAAATTATTAATTTCCTTAAGCATGCAACCAAACTCAAGAAAATCCAAGATTGCTTCAGTGACTAAGGGGCCCACCAAGTCCTAGTTTTTTTTAAAGAAATCTGCATTATAACCATCAGGCCCCGGGACTCTATTCCCAGCAAGAGAGACATAACATCACGGATCTTCAACGGTAAAAAGGGTTGGGATAAAAGCATCACCTAGTCCTCATTGAGAGAAGAATGAATGACATGTGTGAGTTCCTGTATGGATGGTTTCAAAGACACCTCAACAGGGGCGAGGATCTCCTGGAAGTAGGAGACAAATACCCTTTGGACTTCCCCTGAATCCATAACCAATTGGCTAGCACTATCTAGAACAGAGATGATCTTATTACGAAGGTGCCGGTGATTAACCGAATGATGGAAAAACTTAGTGTTTTGGTCTCCCTCCTTAATCAAGTTACTACCTAATAAGAAGACTAACTCCGTGACGCTAGAGGATAATTCCATGCAAGAGGTCTAAATTTACAATAGATATTATGCATATAATAGAATTAAATAGTTTAGAAGAAGTGAGAAATAGGAGAGCTTATCAAATTACATGGGCAATTTACCAAAGGATGACTTGTTAATTCTAATGACCAATTATGCATTTAAAGAGCTTTCATCTATGGCCTTTTAACATGTAACCTTATCTTATCCTGTCCTCTATTTGGTAGCTTCATCTCACCGTGATGCATTTGTTGGAAAAACTCCCAATTAATTTTGAAGTTGATAAAATTGTCTAGAACCATGTTATTTCTAATATATTCTTGATGCACTTGAGGACAGGTACTAAGTCTAACGAAAGATAACTCAAACGATATTTATTCAGACATACTTGGGAAGTATATACAAATGAGGAAACCATTCTCATTTTGACATACCAAGAAAGGAACTAGTAAAAAACATGGAACATTCATATTTAGATCTTATATTCTCTAGAAGTTGACAACATCTAGAATATAAGATTCTGTAACGGCTAGTACACACAAATGGATTTCACACCCAGATAAATTCGGTTCAATCAATCACTATGATTGAACATCAAATATTATAGACAAGTTCTTTCTTAATCAAAGAAGCTCAAATAATGGAAACCTATAATTTTATTGTATGGGTAACTAGATATAACAAGGAGATTTAGATCATGTCATTCATCGGCTACAAAAACACTTTGATACAGTTTGTTCAGCAGTTAAGGTTGAAGGACATCCTTTAGAGATTTCCAATGACTAGTGGAAATGGAGGAGTATTTAAGGAGCGAAAGACATCATAGAAAAACAGAAGAGACATGACCCAGAATCTACAATTCCAAAGTCTGGGTGTTATTCAAAATTATGCTTGTTGTTCTTGAGCTTCAAATTTATGATCAAGTGTGAGATATTGAAAAATGAGTGGCTGAGTGAAATTGTGAGGATTTTCACAAAGTATTAAACTCAAGATTGTAATTTCTCTTTGGTTATGTGGAATTTGGTTGTCAACGTGGGAAAATGGATGTAAGCTTAATTTAAGCCGAACCACTACAAAATTCATATGCAAATTCTCTCATCTCTTAACTTTTGTTGCTTATTAATATTGTATATTGCACACTATTAGAATACTTCAGAATTTTGGATCATACTTAAATAGTTCTAAATATTACTCCAGAATATATTGCTATTCAGAATTTTAGTTTTTGAATAGTTTTATTCAGCAATAATTTGTTTAAAATTTTCTAGAATCACCTATTCACTCTCTTGATGATTCCTGCTAGCTATCTCAGCATCAGCCCCAGCAGCCAACGTGACTTCTTCTTAAGGAATCTTACATCATTCCCTCTCGATGCCTCTGAATTCTTAGCATGTTGTGGATGCCTCAAAAACCTTTATACGAGAGCATGGAAACGGCCAACTTGTTGTTTACCCGACTTTGTCACTTCATTCACATCTCTCTCGCTTCTCCTATGGAACATGTCCTGCATTTGCTTCAACATGGAAATCACGGTGCGTCTCTGCAATTTCTTATTCCAGTTAGAGGAGTCTCCTTGATGGTGGGGGTGGTGGAATATGAGACCCAGTTCGTTTCTTCATTCTTCTCAAAGCGGACCAACTCCCTTGTCATGATTAGGTGGACGGCTCGATATGGACCCTCTGCTGTGGTCCGGTTTACGTGGTGCACCCACCTGATCATTGCGCGTTGGGACAGAGTATAAAGAGCTGCTCTCTTCTGACGTTCCGGATCCAGTAGAGAAGTCAGTATTCGCATAGGCCTCACTGTTGCTGCCACTCGGGCTGGTTCATAGCTAGTCTAGCTGATGTACGAGCTTCGAGAGCTTGAACTGGCAATGATCTGATTCTCGCTGATGAGAGGCCATCGTGTTCCTTGTTCTTCCACTAGTCTTCTTTCGCATCATATGCGCTTGCGTTGGTGCCTTCTCCTTACTGGAGAACTGGTCCGCAAGTGTTGGTTCGACAGTAACATGAAGAGGCACGTGGTTTTGCTTCTGGACCTTGTTGCTAGAAATGACGGATGCTTTATCGGTAATGGGTTTTGACAAGATATTATAGTCGTGCAAGTTGTAAATAGTCCTTGGGTAACATCGCCGGTAAAATTTGATTGACGACACGTATGTGCTTCCTCTATTTTCTGCGCTTATACTTATAAGTTAATTCATGACAAAGTGACAGAAGTCAGGTAAACAGCAAGTTGGCTAAAATTAAATAAGTTTAGAAAAAGTGACGAGGAAAGAAAGCTTATGAAATCACACGACATTTTGCAGAAGGCACAACTTGTTAATTCTAATTAATCATTAATGCATTTTGAGAGCTTTCATCCGTGGCCTTTTACCAGGCAACTTCAGCTTCGCTCGTCCTCTATTCTTCAGCTTCATCCCACCGCGATGTCTGAACTTTGGCCACCAACGCGATTTCTTCTTCTTATGAACTCTTATGCCGTTGCCTCTAGATGCTTTTGAATTCTTAGTGTGTTGTCGATGCCTCAGAAACCCTTCTACAAGAGCATGAAAACGACCAACTTGGTGTTTACCCGACTTGGTCGCTTTATTCACATCTCTCGTGTTTCTCCTATGGAACATGCCCCGCACTTGCTTCCACACGGAAGTCGTGGGGCGTCTCTGCAATTTGTCATCCCGGTCGTCCGAATATCCTTGGTGGTGGTGATGGTGGTGGTGGTGATGGTGGTGGAATATGAGGCCCAATTTGTTCTTCATTCTTCTCAGCCGACCAACTCCCTTCTCGCGATTGGTTGGACGGCTAGATATGGACCCTCTCCTGCGGTCCAGTGTATGTGAAGAATCCACCTCCACCTGACCATTGTGGGTTGAGACAGAATACGAAGAGCTGCTCTCTTCCGTTGTCCTTCCGGATCCGGTAGAAAATTCAGTATCTGCAGAGGCCTTACTGTCGCTGCTACTTGTGCAAGTTTCTTCGCTGGTCCTACTGATGTATGAGCTTCGAGAGCTCAAACTGCTGCAATCCGATTCTCGCTGAGGAGAGACCATCTTATTCCTTGTTCTTACGCTAGTCTTCTTTGGCACCATTTGTGCTTGTCTACGCATAGGCGCCTTCTTTTTACTGGAGAACCGGTCCATAAGTGTTGGTTTGAGAGTAACATGGAGAGGCATGGGGCTTTTGCTTCTGAACCTGTTGCTAGAACTGACGGATCCAATAGAGCCCGATGACTTAGGAGGGATGAGCAGTCTCGAATTTGCCAACTTCACCGCTGAGTTTTCTCTGGCCATTTGCTTTTGACTAACAGGCAAGGGAGGCTTCTTTGGCACATTAGCAAAACTTGGCGGAACCACTAAACCGTGAACCATATTATTTTTCACACTAATCGCATGAGTGTTACGATTAAGTGATTGGCTCATTGTCTCCGGTTTCTCCACCATTGCCTTCACATTTTGTGGGGAGATCAGGGTCTTTTTCTGTTTCAGATTGTCACACTTCCCTGATTTTCTCCCATGACATTCATTGCGCAAGCTCGTTTGGCTCAATAAGTCCCTATAACTTTCTGCAGTCAAGTTCCAACTCTGATTCTGACCAGCCTCCCGCAGCAAAACTCCCGTCTGATGACTAGTATTTGAGGCTCCATGCTTGGGTTTCTCACTTGGCAACTGGCCTGCCTGGCTTAAGTTCTCTTGGCTATATCTATTCTGACTCCATGCCTGAAGCGGCAGCCCATTTGTCACATATGCGCCATGTTCCAGCATACGCCCAGTAAATTTCTGCTCGTTTGGCTCCATCACAGGACGAATTGCACCAACTGCCTTATCCATTCCACTCTGTGATGTTAGTTTCGTGATCAACTCCTCGTTTTGAGAATAAAGCTGCAGAACATAGATGCGGGCTTCAATTTTTTTGATGGCTTCAGTTAAGTCTTTTGTGAAATCACTGGCTCCATCAGGTTGCTTGATAATCTCATGACCAGATTTGTTTATGTAACTGCCTCTAGGTTTTCTATGTGCAAAAGCCAGAGAACTTGTGGAAATGGTTACAGGAGCAGCAATCCTTGGTTGGTGTTCGAAATCAAGGACTCTTTTGTGGCTTTGTGGCTCTTGTTTACTCGTAGAAGACCCATCTCCAGAGTTCTCAAGACTGTTTCTTGGTTTCGCCTCAGCACCTCCAAAGTCAATTCTTTCTTGACCAACCACTGTTCGTGCTACGCTGTTAGCCGATACCTCCAGCTCTCTACCAGATATCCGTTGCTTCATAATGCTTCTTCGACAAACTCTGCATTGCTTCCTCTGGCTTCCCTGATTGGTCGACAAAATGCTAAGTTTCGATGGCTCAGGAACCAATTTGTTGGGAGTGCACTTAGCAGGCAAGCACTCATCATTCTTTGGAGTAGTGTCGTGTAAAATAGGATCTCTCAGGACGTCGATGACACCAGATGATGTCCATGGTCGATCAGGTAGACCGAGAGACTCTGATGCAGATGTAAAATGCAACGGCTGAGGGGAACTGGAACTTCCACGGGTAATGGACTGAGCTGATACAATCTGTGTTCAAGCACATCACTTGGTAACACTTGGCAGACAATATTGGGGCAAGAGCTAACTGAAAGTCAAATCCTAAGTTGAAGCTTCGTTTGAAACTTGGAAATTTTCAGGTGATGAATTGTTAATACTATTCACCGGCTATAAAATCTTACCAGTCCTCTTAAAGAAACTATAATGGGAAACGAAAAGATAGAGAGAACAATTATATGACCAACCTGTCTGAAGGTCCTAAAAATTCCTTCTGTAGCATAATCCAGAAGATCTTTGAATAGCACTTGTGCTCTCTGATCCAACTGTAAAGCATACGAAGTATTACAAATATGAAGTCACTGGTTGATAAGTGCAAGCATCAAGCTTTCCCTGTATATCAAACTTGCAGACTCAAGGACTGCCGACTTGGAAATGCTGTGTTCCAGGTCACTAATACTAAATTATCATCACATTTATTTTCTCTCCTCATGATTCAGAATGAAATTTGAAGGATCTCTTGAATATTGATTATCAGAAAAAAAATTTAGTCCCACAAAAAGTGTACAGCAAAAACTGATGTAATAAGCCAATAAGCTTCCCAGGAGCATCCACATTTCTTTCTTTGAACACAGTTGCAAAAATTCTGCATGATACGTAGTGAATAGCTTACATATATAGCATCTCCATGGTGTGGCCCATCTGCACTTTGTTGGAGAAGCTCATATAACTTTCTCAAAGCATATAGATCAGACTTCACATCGTCAAATTCCATATTTACAGCCATCACTCCTATCAACCGTTTTGTACGGTTAGTCTGAAAGCTTCCAATTAAAGAATGAACAGCTAAACCAATACGTGACTAAGCAAAAGAACATGGTAGGATAGAACTTGTGTGCAGAACAAATCAGGTAACATGATTTTCATCACGACATTGTTCTCCATACAAATCAAGCCTAAAAGATAGAATTCTAGATAATTCATACTTTAGTGGTAGATGTGAGGTTATAGAATCGTAAGGGCCAATCAGAACCATTTCTGTTATTCCACGTATCTAAATTGGGACATGCATCCGTGGACTTGTTATACAATAAATCAAAAGACAGAATACGTAAGTCAATGGAAACAGCACACCATTTGCCATCTAGAACACATTCATTGAAAGACACCCAATGATCGCAATGCCACTTGAATTTCCATAAGTTTTTTCCTGAAACAAGAAGATGAACAAATGACTTCCTATGGGGAATGCTTAAGGTATTAATTTTCACCGTCACTAATAACAGCAGAGCCCATCATGCCTGGATGAATCAAATGAGAAACTGCCGGTATCAATGTATCAAAACCCAAAAGGAACCATTACCTCCATTACCTTCTCTGCATTAATTAACCAAGTTCTCATTTTTTATTGTCTTCAAGATAGTGCAACCATCAACTAGTTGAAGAACAAAACAAACATTTCAGGGAATGCAGTTCATTAATGGTTTCAGGAAGTAACGACATGAACGTGAACATCAGTAAAAACCATGCAAAGGCTCTGGAATCGCCATATTTGCAATGTTCAAAACCAAGAAGAAGAAGAAGAAGAAGAAAAACCGAAAGTTCCGAGATCACTTACCCGACAAAAAAGAACGAAAAAGAGAGACCCAATTCCTTAAAGTTTCTCCTTCTTCCTCGGTGCGTTGCTCTCGCTTCCTTCGCTGTTCGACGATCACTCGCTTCGGCGCTTCGTTTCTTCGTTTCTTCTCCGATGGTTCTAACGATCAAAGGGTGGTGAAATCTGTCTGATTATGGTGGTCTCAGCCGTACGATCCGCTGCATGGGGCTTTTCGGGGGTGGTGACCGTTCGCTAAACAAGAGAAATTCCAAATCGGCGGTTATGTGGTTTATAAATTATAGTAATACTACTATAAATTTCTTAATACATTCGCTGATAAAATCCTAACACATTTCCCTATGCAATATATATTTATAAATTACTCATTTAAAAAGCGTTTTAATTGAGAGTCACTGATTACCTTTAGAAATTATATTAAAATCTAAATAATTGTAAAATTACTTCTAATCTTGAAAAGTTACTTAAAATACATGATAATATTAAGAGTTATTGATGGGAGGAAACTTAGTTGATTAAGAGAAAAAAGCATACGCCTACGATATATTGAAGATTGCTCTTTATTTGAGATGAAATCTAACAACCTCGCCTTCAAATTTTTAAAACTATATTTATGACAAAAAAGTAACTAAAAATAAAATTATGAAAAATGGCATCAATAATTCATAAACTTTGGCATTACATGCATAATCATCTTTAATTTTTAATTTTCTTAATATAGTTCTTAAACAATTTATTAATGTTTAATCTAATCCCTAGAGTAACTTATGTACATAAATTATTTTATTTTATTTTTTGCAAGGAAGCAACTGCTATAGAAATCTAAGGAAACCATTGCTATACAACAAAATATGGCCCCATAATTTCATATTCCGCTTGGGATCTAAGGTAGAATAGATATGGCCTAATCTTGTATACATCTACTTGTGATTACGCGACAGACTGAACATACGCATTTCCACGAGTTATATTCAACTATCCAAAGAGTTCCCACTACATCAGTCCGTCTACTAATTTTATAGATCAATTTTCAAGCACTTATCGGGCCAAAAAATTCACACATATATGTTATTGGCGGAAAACAATCAATACATCTCATAATTCACCTTGCATTTCACAAGAAAGAGGCCCAAAAACCTTCCACATCGACAGGTAGATGTCTTCTAGACTCAGGAGACCCATCTGATTACCTATTTATTTTCAACATTACTTGTATTCAAACAAAGAGAAGAAAAGGATGAAGAAAGTAATAGTCCCTGTAATGGAGATCATAACAGCTCTGGCCTTGTCAATATGATTTTACTCTTCAAGTTCCAGAAGTTAACTTCTCGATTTCAGTAATTACACAAGTAAAAAAATAAAGCGAAGCCAGCCCCCCAGGGTCATTTTTCATCCCCCACCCCCCTATAGGATCCATAATCTATCCAGTGGCATACTAAATAATGAAGTAAGCCATCTTGGTTTTATTGGTCAAAAACCATCTTGGCTTTGGCTTCGCTAATCCACCTCAAACCCCAAAAGAAGAAAGTGAATCCAACAGGAAAACTTCACAGTTTCGTACGCTTTAAGTAGACCAAAACGCCAATGCTCGTCAACACAACTGTGCCTGCCAGAATCCCAGAACCCACCAACATCCCCTTGCTCTTTTTCATTGTTGCCGTATCTGTCGCAGGGTGAGATATTAGCTGCTGGCTGGCTTCTGCAAAATCCAGATGCAACCTCACAACCTAGGACCAAGACAGAAGGTAGGGCATCAAAATTAACAAAACTGATTAAAATATGCAGAAAGGTGATAGGTACCAGCATAAACTGATCACTATTCACTCAGCCATACACACTTCAAAGTGGAGGCTGGCACAAATTCGCATTTAATAACAAAAGCAATAAATTAACAGGGAAGATTTAAAGAGTTGCAAGAAGTTGGCATAGGACAACAAACATAAAAAGTTTCAGTTTTTCCTATTCTAATCCTTGTCAAGATCCCTGAGTCACGCATCTATAGTGCTTACAATGACTAAACATCATCCCAACAAAATCCTTTCAAAGTTCAAATCAGATTAATAATGATTGGAATAATATAACCAGTCTCTAAATAGAATGACAATTTTAAGAAAGAATTATAACTACTCAGTATCTAAATGATCACAATGACAACAGTGGAAATTCTTCTCCAAAGAGGGTACAGATATTTTCTGTAATCCTCAAGCCGGTGAATCCATCATGTTCCATCATATTCCAATTAATATGCTTAAAAGCACAGCGCGCCTTGGTGAGAAAGAAAACAAGATACCTTCTGTCCTGATGATCTTGCGTGGCTGACAGCACCAACAAGATCAGCATCAGTGGTCAATAGAACTTTATCACCTTCATCATCTTCATACTATCGTTGACAAATGAATCATGCAAATAGAAAATTGGAATTAGTAACCAAATTTGACTGATGAAAGTCTTGTAAGATGCAGAGTATGATACCACATCAATTTGAACTCACCAACAGCTGAGGTCTCTGCGAATCATTACCAACTCCAATTCTTTGCAACACGGCAGATAGAAGCTCGTCTAAGTTCTCAGTACCTAAGGACAAGACAAAAGACTTCATCTGGTGCCGCTGAAACTAGAAAATGGAGGCTTTGTACTAAACAGTTCGATCACAGCCAAACCAATATAACCATTAATTCGACTAACCCTCCAAAAATCAAGTACATTGCAATTGTGACCCTACGATATTTTTACCACAACTATTATATCAAACCCCATAAATAGCAACGCGTTGTTCTTTATTAAAAAGTGAGAAAATAGATCCTAAAATGTCTTTTACCATCCTAAAGATGATGCCCTCATAGAAAGTAAATTTATGCATAGAGAACTGATTCAGATGATGACTTAGTAGATAGAATAGAAGTTGTTCCTCAGCAAACTAGGTTACATGAATTTGGCCCAGAAGAGGGAGGTGCTCGAGTCTTGAGTTCTATTCATACCATAAAATGTTGTTCTTAGGCAAATACTCACCACAATTTAACCTGTGCACACGACCTTTAAGGTCCTCAAATTTGAATGCAAATGAATTTCCCAGACCAAGGGGAGGATATGCAGACTTGTTGCTCTCTAGTCCTTCTGAGGGCATTGCTGCTGACATGTCACTATAACATTTCACAGAAATCAGATTTTGAACTAACTTTAGTATATGCTTTACACTGTATGTATTCATTCCATATAGACCTCATTCTTACATATGAAGTGATACCTGTGGGTGTCATAGTCATCTGGTGGCTCCAAAGAAAGAGCTGAGTCCCAGAATTTTTGCATCATGGTGTTTGCCATATCATTAACAGCTCCAGAGCTGTTCTCAACCTTGCAAAATCATATAATATTGTCAAATAGAAGGGAAAAGATGCAATGCCTAAGAGTTATCTACTTATATTGCCATATTTCCTACAGGTTTATATAAGTTCCACATATAGTGCATTTTCCTAAAAATCAACCGTCTCACTTAACAGATTATCAGAACATAAAAAGTAACATTAATCTCTTCTGGAAATAGTAAGCCAAAGCAATGGGAATGCCGCATGTTTTGTGCTTTTAAAGCTCATTCTGACCAGCTAAATCAGAATAAAACCCAAAGACACAACATTATACTAATTTTTCTCGACCATCTGATACTAAGGGCAAAAATCTCAATGCAGGTCAACTTCAACTAAATCCAACTTGGCTGAAATTTCCAGTCAATTGACCTATCATCTTGGTTTAAGCCAAAAAAGAGCTAGACAACTGACCTAATTTTATTTTTGGTAATGACCAAGCAAACCTATTTACAATATTTTCATATTCAGGTCCATTTACAGATTTAAAACAGGTAAATAATCAATGATTTACATAAAAAGACAAGTGATTTGTTAAAAAGTCTAATTCAAAAGCTAAAACTGATAGGTGGAAGAAACCATATGAAAATAAAAAGCATTCAGGACCCATTGTCAAGTGACGTCAGACAATACTAAAACACCCATTCTCACGTGCAAGCTGAATTACGAGCAGCATGTGGAATTTTGACTACGCACAATCACGTGAAATTTTTTTACCACATTTGTAAAAGCACTAGCCCCTATACCATGTTAAAAATTCAAACCCAAAAGCTTAAGTTGATAGGTAAAGAGAGACCACATGAATATAAAGAGCATTTAGGACCTGCTGTCAAGCAACATGGAAAATACTTCAACAGATCTTTTATTTAGACCAATAGGCAGGGTAATTTTTATGGGAAAGGAAAGATATGGAACTCTTGACATCTTCTTTCTTTCAGATTGAATGCATAAGAACATCTTGACGTTGACTAAGCAATTTGAACCAAAAGCAACACCAAAACAAGCCAACATAACTGATCTAGTTTGAAGGTTTGACTATCACTCCAATTCACTTGCGCCTTGAAAATTTTCTGATGGTAGACTTGGTTTTTCTTTGAAATCCCAACTTGGGATACTAAAACATGGACGACCCTGGCCACTAGCACGTAGATGAGAATCTCAATCCTAAATGTGGTGGCAAGGGTCACTATGCCTCAATGGTGAGTTAATGAAGTTTGAAAATTATGGCACTACAATAGCAATATTTGCTTTGGGTTGCACCTAAAGTCAAATTAAATAATAACCATACCAACTTGGCTATAATATTTAAAATACTCTCTAACATGCAATTGAAGCTTCAGAAAATACTTACCATGGAAATTGCTGCATGAGTTATCTGAAGCACATCCACACAAGCGGCAATACACCCCTCTGCAGTAAAGATTTAACTCACTATTCGTGCAAATTGCATTGGAAAAATCATGAGAAATTTTACCCACCTTTGTCAAGGACAGGAAGGTGCAAGAACTTTCCATCATGCATAATATGCAATGCATCAAGAATTGTTGTCTCTAGCGTCACACATTCAGGATTTGCTGTCATTACCTGTAAAATTTGGTAAAAAGGAAGTACCACCAAATTCAACAGTCAACAAACAAAAGGAAAATAAGCTCACATCCAGAAAATTTAAGAGTAAAAAAGGGAAGGGGGAAAGGACAGACAGACCATAATAAAATATTCACTTTTGCTGTCTGGATTATAGTCATATCATGCTAGGACAGATATTATCAGATTGATTCCATAAACTAGACCAACAATATCTATGTCATGTAAAATAATTTAACGTAAAATGCAGCTTGTTTATTAGTAATAACAAGTTGACATTTTTTGGGGTATTGATATCACTTAAAGTCTCATGTTTGTGACAGACACAAGATGCAAAGGAAATTGCAACGTGAGATTAAGTCTTCACAATCTACAGAACCATTAAAACACTCCAAACCATCAGGAAAAAAATGCATCATTTTACTGAGGTAAAAGCCCACACAACAGCAAGAGCTGCCAAAATAAAACTTGACTCAGTATGCAGGGAGAACCATGAGCAGCACATCAACAATTATAATCTCAATATTGCACAAAAAGCAACAAAGTGAGCATCAACAGACTAAAAACCTGCCCAATAACACCCCTATCCAGTGGCCCATGGAAAAAGAAGAGGCAAGTGCCCTTGAATGTTACAGAAAAATCTCAGTGCTCATATGGGCAGCTAAGCCTCAGACAAACAATCAACATCTTGCTAAGACCTTAAGAGAGCTGATAAACAATTCAGACTTCACTTAAATTACTGCTGTACACTGCTACAATTGATTCAGAAACCACAATGACAAATGAAACTTGCTTTCAAAAAACAATGACAGCTGAAATTTACTTTAAAATAGATGCCAAACTCTTCTGTACTTAACTCGGAAAACAAGATTAGCATGATTGCAGTTTCGGAACAGAAAACTAACCTTTTCGACCAGAGTCAACTCAGGGGAAAGATTTTGAGCCACCGCGCGCATAAGAATATCTTTTGAACTGCATTTGAAGCAAAAGGCAGCTGTGAGCAATAGACTTGATCATATGGTGAGAACCAGAGCTATCCTAAAAGAAAATAAGAGGGGGAGACAGAGGCAAGGAAAGAATAGTACGTGAGTATCCCCTGTATCTTGCTTCCTGACATAATGATTACTGAATTGACCCGCAACTCCCGCATCTTCTTGGCGGCAACATAGACTGGATCTGATGGAGACACAATAGCAACCCTGAAAAACAGATGAGATAGGTGCTTAGTACCAGAAACCACTTAACTAAGCCCATTAAGATGGCATGCATAAAAAGATTAAAAGTTCACAATTCAGAGGTACTTTATGTTCTCGCTGATGATAGTTGACAAGGATGGCTTGAACATCCGCTCTCTCAGTGTTTCAATAAATGCATACGGAGCTGAGATAAATCCATAGAACAAACATAAGAGTTACAGATACGTCAGCAAATAAAAAGGACAGATCAAATTCAGGTTTACCCTACGCTAAAAATTTGGAAAAAAAAAAAAAAAATATATATATATATATATATATATATATATATATCTATATATTTATAATGTATGCCTTATTAAGAGAAAATATATTAAGGACCCTTAACACCTTTTAACTATTGAAGTAGTTCTTAAACATTTATCAGGTCACCATAGCAGGAGCACTCTAATGGGAATAAATAAATAAGGCAAAAAAGAACAGAGCACGTGCATACTTTAAAAATATCTCTCTCACCTACTAACTTTACCCCAACCCCTTTCTTTTTCCCCTTCTTCCTATTTTGGCTATATAAAAATTTCTACTAATGAAGGGCACCAACAACCACATCAAAATACATTTCTAATCAGGCAAGAAGGTATATTCTCTTTCAGTAAGAAGAATCAGCCGACCAGAAAAGTTGCTTCCCCACTGGCGTTCAACTCCTTCCACAGCAGCAGCAATTGCACTCCCTTGCTCGGCAGCCTTTTCCATCCTAGAGATAGCATCGTAGAGGCATTTCGTGATATCTAACAATGCAATGACTTCACCATTTTCCACAACTGGAAGGTGTCTAAATTTACCTGTTCATTGGAAAGGGAAAAAGTACTTCATCAAGATAAGTAAATAGCAAAACGGTAAACTAGGTTCCATGAACCTTTTTCTTTTCTTTTAAGCAAAATAGATGATATAGATCTCCAGCATGAGTCGTGTCAACTTGAAATTTCAGCTGGACATGGAAAGGAAAAATATGAAATGACAAAGCCAAGACATATCACAATGAAGAACCTCTACAATTTCTCATTCATAGCCTTAGAAATAAATTACGCATGTGCATGCTACAATGTGCAATAATGCAGAGTGCAGATGCAGAGTTAAGACTTAAAACAATTTCCCCTAAAAGTTTGCCGGTAACTTTATCAAAAGTCACTGTTATCCCTTTCTATCATTGTGTTACAGTTCATAACATCCCTCTCTTGATTAAACCTTGATCAGGTAGCATCAATATCTAACTGTTAAATAAAAATCACCATGGATAAAAGTGCAAAAGATTCCAATTCAGAGTACAAGTTAGTTCTCCATCTACTAAGAACATTCTTCTTCTTGGTAAGCATCAAAATCAGATGTACTGATTATGACAAATCATGACAAATAAAAACCACACTTAAGAGTTCAAAAGACCAACCTTGGACCATTTTCTGAAGGGCTTCAATGGCCAAAGTATCAGAAGTAACAAATATGGGATTCCTTGTCATTATCTTGGATACTATAGTTTGCTCTGGTCGCAACCCCTCTGCAATGACTCTTGTCGCAATATCCTGACCGAGAGATGCATAAAATACACATTTTTTTATCCCCCTCCCAACTGTGCGAGAGCACTAAGAAAACATTGAGAATTTCTATCTTATCATTTGAACCTTGTCAGTAACAATCCCAGAGAGCAAAGCATTGGCATCAGTCAACAGAACAGCGTCAACCCGGCGAGCAGCCATACGCCGACAAGCATCAGAGACAGTAGTTCCCTCTGGAATCGTGAGGGCTTTAGACAACCTCAGTTTCTTCACGGTCCTCTCTCCCCCAACAGAACTAAAGCAATTTAATCAAGAATGAGAAAACAATTAGGCACACTTTGACTTCCAAGAATCTCAGCTATTGCTGAATTGAGCCAATCATCATATAAGATGTCTCGATAATGCTTAAGCTTACGTAATGACACTCCTCATGTCACCGTCACACCAAGGACATACTATAATGAAAGCGGCACGAGCAAACCAATGGATACAGCAAGACCGACATTTGAAAGTTTCTTTATTTTCTCTAAATAAGCAGGAAAATCGCCTCTTTTCTTTAATTTCCGAGCGGCGGGAGAGATACTCACGATTGGGCAGGAGGCGAAGAGGGCTTCGAAGCGTTGCCGTTGTTAGCCACCGCGCCATTGCCATTCTCCGTTTGGAACGACTTCTTGGTAACCGCAGCCGAGGGGCCTCGCTTCTGCTGCAGGCTCGTCCGCCGCGGACCGGAAGAAGCCGCCACTTGCCCACTCATCCTCTCTCTCTTTCTCTCTCGATCGACCTCCCCCCACCTCCCACCCCAAATCGAGAAAGAAGAAAGAAAAGAAAGAAAAGGCCTAGGGTTTTAGAAATCAGGCGCTTCCCGATCGATCAATCGAGCCAAGGAATCGAAAAAGAGAGAGAGGAGAGAGGAAACAGAGACGACAGCGCGAGGAAGGCGCGGACAAAGCCCCGAGCTAGGGCTTCGAATCCTTCTGCTCTTCCTCCTCCTCCGGCTCCTCCTTCTTCTGCGTCGTCCTTCCTCTTCGTCTTCCTCCCTCTTCCTCCTCCTCTCTCTATTTGATTGATTCAGAGGTGGGAAATGAGGGAGTTCAATTCAAATGACAGTTAAATTCACCCTCGAAATTGGGAATTTCCTTTTTGTCTTTTCTATTCTTATTTATTATCGTCATTATTATTATTATTCCGTTTTTCGATAATTCTATTTTTGTGATTCACGTGCTATTTTTTTGTATTCATTTAATCCTCCTGGGGATATTTTCAGTGGATTATTTTTATTTTTTTTTGGGGTCGAAAAAATATTTTCAGGGGATTATGCTGGTCTGGGGCTTACATTAAATAAGGAGTGAGTGGTGGCAATTCACCTTTTGGCCTTAAAAAACAGACAAAAAAAATTATATTAATAAAGAGTGGTGGCAATCTACGTGGTTGGTGCGTCCTTCTCACGCCGCATAATTTTTCTTTTTCTCCATTAAAAGACAAGTTGAATCTTAAATATCAGAATACTTTTCAAAAAAAATCAGAATTTGAAGTTTTGCTATCTTCTATTTATTACTCTTCTCTGGATAGTAATCAGATAAATAATATTTTGGGTTTCTATAATATTCGATTTCTTCAAATCTTGAGAAATTTTCTCATTCTATTTTTGGAGTTATTTATAATTTGCATAAAAAATTGGAGATATTGCTTATTTTGACCTTTCACATATTTTCTTCCATTATTACAAGCAACTATAAATATATATATATATATATATATATATATATATGATGGTTCCTCTTCCCTTTTGAAAGTTTCACCTTCCCTACTTTGGTTTTTTTTTTTGGTTTCCCTCTCTCTTCTTGCTTTTTTGGTCAAACTAAGGGTTGGAAAAAGGTGTCAATTGTAGTAATATAAAGTTTCGCTTTTTTTATTGCTGGAGAAAAGGTAATGCCCAGAAAATCTTTTCCCTCTTTAGACGGTTTGAAATGGCTAATTCTAAAACAAAATTCAAATTTAAAATTCCTAAATTCGTCTAAACCGAATCAAAGTCGAATCCTAATTGAGCTTTTGCTTGAATCCATGCCATACTCGATTGAATGTACAAGACGCGAAACTTGCATTGCAAATAACTCTACATATAGAATATATAAAAACTTTGGCGTAAGTTCATAGATCAAGATCACTACACCCCTCTAGTTTTGCTCATCTACAAGATGAAAAGTTGATTATGACAATTCATTAAGAGCACTGGACATAAACTCAACTAAACTCGAATAGCCTCCATCCTTAATCCTAATTATATCAATACTTTTCATTTCTATATTACCCTAGCTCCATTGAATTCGTAAAAAATGAATAATTTGAAAATCATATTTCCAAAAATGATCATTTGTATCATTGGAAATAATTAATCAATAAGAAATTTTTTTATTATTAACAATGATTTATGTCTAAAATTTTCGTGGATAATGAAAAAAAATTTCTAATGATTCATTTTTATAGGCGATATAAATAATTATTCAAAAAAATTCTAAATTATTTATTTTATATGAAACATTCGAAACTTTATCATAATAAAAATCTCTCAATAACCAAACTGTGCAAGTCCTCTACTTGAATTCTTGTCAGGATGGAGACTTTTATGGCAAAACATTTGTGGATATCTTATCAATGCATGAACCAAGAAGACATTTGCTTTTGACATCTCTCCATGTCAATCCTCCCCATACGAGTCCGACTCGAATGATACCTCAATTAAGAGTACCGATACAAAGAGCCAAAATTGTTCATATCACAAAATACATGATGCACTACAATTCATCACTAATTCACTACTAACCTAGCAAATCAGTTGACTAAAGATTCTGAATTTCAAATGCAGAAAAAGAGGAAAACTAGTGGCTAGAGCCACAAATAGAAGCGTCAAATAGATGGGTTGGGTCGGATTTGGGTCGAATCGAAAATAATCCGATTCACATTAACCCATTTAACCCGTTTTGATCCATTTTCATGCAATATAAATTTAATGACCCATACCCGACCCATATTACCAACACATATTAATATTTAACTTAATTTAAGAAAATCTACTCACTCTTATTTAGTGCACTTTAAACTTTTCACATCAAATTTATAAAGTAAATTAAATAATAAAAAATTAATAAATAAAAAAATGTGGATACCTCTAAATTGAAATATTTTTTGGAAAAAATTTAAAAAAAAAAAATTGAATTTTTATTTTATTTTTTTCTTTCTTTCTTTTTCTTTTTATTTTCCCTTTCTTTTCTCTTTTCTTTCTTCTTCTTTCTTGTTCCCCCTTTTCCTCTGCTAGTGCCACCGAGCCACATCAGATCGCTTTGAACTTTCGCTCATTATGCAAGCAGTTCTGGAACCAAAAAATAAGACCCAAACAAGCTTCTTATCCCCAATTAAATTTGATGGATCAGCATGCTTGGATCAATGTTGATTAAAGGCAATGGAAAAGTTGAGGTTATTGAGAATGATCACTTTTATCTTAAGATCGAAAGATTGAATCTCCAATGCCCAAACATCTTGATTCTTTATTTTTGGCAAATATATACCTCGAACGAATCCTTAAGAAGCTGTAAGTACATTAGGAGTTAGTAAGAAAAATCTGAACTTACCAATGATGAAATTCTCCCATTATCTTTATTAATTTTAACCGTGTGCTCACAGAAACAAACTAAAAAGTAGCCCATTAATTTTGAAATGAGGAAGACATGGAAGCTGGAGACATTGAACCCAAAAAATATCAAGTGTAAGAACCAAAAAGCAAAATTAGATTTAGATCCATGACATGTTAACGCTACCAAAAGACAATACCAGCTGACTAGCCTTTTAGTAGTTTTTTACACAAATATCTTTGCAGGTTCCTTCTCTCCCTAGACTAGCACACAACAACCTTGAGCACGAATGATTCCTTCTTATAAGCAATAAAGTCCAGTTGCAATATCCTAAATAAGCTAATCCTTTGCCATAACTTGGCAAAGTGAAAATGAGAAATGATATCATGCCATAGGCTTTTTCTCGGGCCTAAAAGAGAATGACAAGCTGGATTCCTCACAATTTAAAATGTTCAATTACTTGTAGGGATGAATGATTCCAAGTTCTTTACAAGTTCCGCTTGTAACTTGGAACCTACTATTGAGTACAAATTTCTCATTTTTTGGAACCTGGAACCTACCTACTCGTCGAAATCTGGAACCTAAAACCTACCCTCTTACAGGTTACAGGGTCGGATTCCAGAGTCCAACGGGTTCTTTTTTCTTTTGTTTCATTTAAGTAGAATCGGTCCGGTTCCGAAAAAAGAGGAACCGAGAACCGAAACCTCCATTCCTAAAACCGGGAACCGTGCTCATCCCTTCCAACATAGTCTTTATATTGATAAAAATCACAAAAAAGATAAGATAAATCTAAATAAGATATTCACACTATAATTTGCTGCAGATTAATTTCTAGATTTCTTTCAATTAGTCAACAAATAGAACACCATGCGTTGAGTGACAATATGTTGTCATAGTACCTTCTTGGACAATGATTCTGTTTGCACAAACACAGGTCTGTTCACTATTGCGGAACTTTGCAGCAAGCTGAACAAAGTGAAAGCGTTGGTTTAAGGGGGAAAAGCCCGATGAATCTCTGGGCCATAAACCGAAAATTGTCCCCACACCTCCAGGCCCTTGTCCTTACAATGGCGATGCTCCTTTGTCCGTTATAAGGTCTAAGTGAATCGTATCCATTCCCTCCCCACCCAACCTTCATTTGACTATTTTGATTTTCCCAGACCGATATGGAAAGTCATTTGCAATTAAAGGAGAGAAACTGGATCATGAGATTGCTGTCTTGCCGAGAAAAAAAAATTCTTGCAGCAGCAGGTCGACGTGCTTCAGAACCAGCTCGCCCTCGCGCAGGCCGAGGTCGTCCACATGCACCTGCAAATGCATCAGTTCCCTTCGACCTCAAGTTCAGCCATGGCCGCCACCAACAACAACAGCTAACATTCCCGGCGATCATATTATCCACTGAATGAGGTTGAGCAAGCCAACATCGAGGACTCTTTGTGGTCATGACATGATTCATTTCTGATCTGATGCCGCCTTCACTTTTCTCATCCATTCGTATGCAGATCTTCTACTTTTCCTTACTAGCTAGCTATATAGTCTTGGTACTTCTCATGCGTGCGATTTCTATCATCCCATCAGATTTCCACCTGACATCACGGAGTATGACTGTTCATCAGAATGTATAGCATTAGAGAGACGTTCTTTCACGGGTGTTGAAACTTCTCCATGATCATGTGCAAAGATTCTATCTAAAGTTCCAGAATGGCTTCATTTTCTCTCATCTGATTTTACCCGCGCGTGCTGTTAACGAGCTGTTGTCGACTATAAGGTGAATGGAGCCAAAAACATGTCCGATCTCTAGAAATGCTAAAGGCGCTGAGAAGTCTTGTGAAAAATTATTGTCAAATGACGCGACAAGTTTCAATTGAACGTTGAAATGAGTGCACGAACATCGAATCCGGTGATTTGACTTGTGTTTCAAGCATTTAATATAAAATAGATGTGTTTGTCACCAAGTGAGATAGCCCTAGTGAGATTTCTTGGTCATGGCAAACACCGCGTTCTGCTCGTCTCCTCTTTGGCTTTTTTACTGCTGCAACACTCGAAATCAGTAAAAGCTCGATCTCAAGATTAGGCGATAAAGAGTCCAAACTCGGCATCCGAGTGCGTCCGCATTAGCTAATGATTGAACTGCATGCATTGAGGAGTTTGACGTTTTGTCCAATGCCATTTGTGTATTTCTAAAGTGCCGAGACGATCCCATGAGGCTGTGCATAAAATGTAAAAGCGAGACAGTAATGCCATACCTAACCCAATCACGATCTCCAAGCCTAAATTAGTTTTATTACGATATGTAAGGCTCGAGGGTCACCTGCGATAGCAACTGAGGTCGAACGGATCTCAATAGTGCTTAAGAATATGGAGTTGAAAAGGGCATTACGTGGACTTACATGGGCATCATGGATTTATGTAATCAAAAGATATTATGCACCAAAACACACTACCAACTTCAGAGAATCTATTTAAGCGAATTAATTACACTTGAAATACCCAGAAATGATCGATCATATTTTCCTATTATGCGACTAGACTTGGGAGGTCTAGAAAAATCCAATCTTGAATAATAGAGTTTTGGACCAAGGACTACATCGTTTAGAGGAGTGGTTTTTACAGAGAGCAAATCCAAAAGGAAACTCACCCTTCGTGGATCCAATAGCAAGGGTACTATGGAAACCTAGCCCAAGGAGAGTGGTGGAGGCAGCCATGGCTGCACGGAAGAATTTTGAGAAGTGGAAACCTAGGATTAATGGATGTAAAAAGTAGATCAGACCCTCACCTGAAATCTAGAAACCACCAAGCAAAGGAGAGCCGAAAATTAACGTCAATGGGTCATTTGTGGATGATGATACCATAGGAAGTGCGCCCGGAGTATTGTCGGGAAGAAGCCGGAAGACTGGTTGCCGGTTTTGCCAAGGAGATCCAAGTGATTTTGACTGAGTAGACCGAAACCCACGCATGCCTTGAAGTGCTCCGCTTCTTTAAAGATCAGTCTGCACTACTTCTCACGTTGGAATCAGATTGATTTATGGTGGTTTGCACACCAACAGATCATGATCTATGCTCATGAGAAGTAGCCCTTCTTATCACTGAGTGCCTTACTTTAATGAGCCAGTACAAGCACATCCAAGTGGCTTATCGAGAAAGAGAAAAGAACCAAATGACTTATTAAGTTGCCAAGGCTCACAAACGAAAGAATTTACTTTGTAATCGGACTACTAATCCCCCTCAAGTTTTATGATACCTCTTATATTCGGAGGCACATGTAAATTGTAACTCTAGAATCAACCGAAGTTATGAAATGAACTTGTTTTGACCCCCCCCCAAAAGGACATGATAGAAAAGTATTATGCATCATTATCGTTATCTGAAGATAGAGTTTTGCGTCTGGCACACATTTTTTTTAATTTAGTCATGAGAATGAACCCATTTCTTACTAGGTAACATTTTCCTTGCTCTCTCGAGTGGCATGGCATGGAGATCGCCTTCAATCTTGACTTTTGATGACCCGAAATAGAACCTAATATCACCCACGTGCATGTACATCCAAAACATCATAACAATACTACCATTAGATCCCCCCCGGGGAGTTTTCTCTCTCTGTTTTCCTTTTTTATTTTTTTTCTTTGTGTTGCGGAGGCCAATAAGCTCGAGACCCATTATCGACGAGCCGAAGACCCATCGGATCTGCACACGAACTTGTGAATCTACTCATTCCTTCACCTATTTTTCTGCCTTCATTTGATGGCGAGGTTAGTAAACTCGAGGCCTCATGACATGCAGAAGTAATCTCGTCTCTGTCCAAACATAAGATTGTTTGCAGTATTGGGCTCTTCTTCGACTCCGGTCCAAAGAAAGCCTATTGATCGGTTGACAAACAAGAAGGCCCTCAGGTATCAGCCCAAAAGCCCGTGGAGCGCGCGAGAAACGAAGCCCATACGTGCGGCCCAAACCGGGAACTCGCCGTCGTTGAGACGACGGACAGGACAGGGGTTTTAGCAAATGCTATTGCTGGCCAGCAAGAATCGAGAATCCTAAGACCGCAACCTCATTTTCACGCTTACAGCAACAATTGGCGTCGGCCTTCCCCGAAGGAGTCTCTCATCCCGGTGCTTCCTCCATCTTCTCGCCTTCATTCCACGGAGCCGTCGACATGGTACGTTCGGTTCTGTCGTCGCTCATTGTGACGTTTTTGGATTGTGGGTTGAATCCCACTTTGGCTTTCGGTATCGCGTTTAGTGATTTTGTATCCGTTTGATGGGCAGTGATTTTTTTTTTATAATCTCTTTGTCGACGTAATGCATTTGATCGTGCAGTCTCATCAGCCGGATAACAAGCCAGAAACCGTGGAACACCTGGAGAGAAAGAAGAAGAAGGAAGAGAAGGTCTCCCTCCTTTTTTTTGGCTTGCTAATTCAGTTTCTCGATTGTTCTTTTTCGCCCCCTTTGTTTTATGCATCGGACTTCATTCGAATAGTGATTGAGACCAGGAAAAGAAACCGAAAGAGAGTTTGATCTCGTTTCGCTCGCAACATGAGTTGTTGCAAATTGCATTTCGCTTCGCTCTGTTGCTCATCCCGCCATTGGTATAGTGCATGAATCGTATTGATCGGAAATGAGTGGCTAACATCAAGCAGCAATTACCCTTTTCGTCTGAATGTTCTTATCCATTTGACCCATCAGCTTTGCTAAATTGAGAAGGCTGCTCATTTTCTTACGTGATAATAATAGACATATAATTTGTTGCATTTTGATTTATCTTTGAAGGCAAGAGAGAAGGAATTGAAGAAACTCAAGGCTGCTGAAAGCAGAACTGGCTAAACTTAAGGTACCTATTATTGTCTGACAGAGTTCTTGCTTATCGTATAATCTATCATTCGTAGTTGCTCTCATGTGTGAACGCTCTTGCTCTTGTAGCAAGTTTTCAGTATTGGGGGTTGATCATTTGTTTGTTATCTCATTTGGGGTCTTTTTAATGCCATTTGCACTTTCCATACCGGGGTTTATATTTTTTGTCGTGTTATTCTTTCAAGGCTCAACAAAGTGCCAATGCCCCTAAAAAGAGTGCAAAGAAGAATGTAAAGCGAGATGCAGGTGAAGAGAATCCGGAGGATTATGTGGACCCAGAGACTCCTCTTGGTGAGAAGAAAAGGCTATCCAGCCAAATGGCCAAGCTGTATAACCCGAGTGCCGTTGAGAAAACGTGAGAATTTAATTTCTTTTTTGTTTACTCTAGAATTGACTTATTGTCATGTCTTAGATCTATTCTCAGGTCAACTTCTTGTTGATTTAGATGGTACACATGGTAGGAGAAATCCGGCTTCTTTGTGGCAGATGCCAGCAGCCCAAAACCACCATTTGTAATTGTGAGTATGTTTTATTTCTGGATACATTTTTACAGCATAATTAGGATTCTATTCCATCTTCTTGTTTGCAACTTGATATGAGTGACTTATTGAGGATCTTACTGGGGTTTTCTAAGATTGAATGCAGTGAAAGTTTCACTTTTGAAAGTTTCACCTTCCCTACTTTGGTTTTTTTTTTTGGTTTCCCTCTCTCTTCTAGCTTTTTTGGTCAAACTAAGGGTTGGAAAAAGGTGTCAATTGTAGTAATATAAAGTTTCACTTTTTTTATTGCTGGAGAAAAGGTAATGCCCAGAAAATCTTTTCCCTCTTTAGACGGTTTGAAATGGCTAATTCTACAACAAAAATCAAATTTAAAATTCATAAATTCATCTAAACCGAATCAAAGTCGAATCCTAATTGAGCTTTTGCTTGAATCCATGCCATACTCGATTGAATGTACAAGACGCGAAACTCGCGTTGCAAATAACTCTACATATAGAATATATAAAAACTTTGGCGTAAGTTCATAGACCAAGATCACTACACCACTCTAGTATTGCTCATCTACAAGCGGAAGAGTTGATTATGACTATTCATTAAGAGCACTGGACATAAACTCAACTACACTCAATTAGCCTTTGTCATTAACCCTACTTATATCGATACTTTTCATTTCTATATTGCCCTAACTCCATTTAATTCGTAAAAAATGAATAATTTGAAAACCATATTTCCAAAAATAATCATTTGTATCGTTGGAAATAATTAATCAATAGGAAATGTTTTTATTATTAACAACGATTTATGTCAAAAAAATTTCGTGGATAATGAAAAAAAAATTTGATGATTCATTTTTACAAGTGATATAAATATTTTTTTTTAAAAAAATAATTTATAAATCATTCATTTTCTACGAAACACTCAAAGCCTTAACATAATAAAAATCTCTCAATAATCAAACCGTGCAAGTTCTCTACTTGAATTCTTGTTAGGGCGGAGACTTTTATGGCAAAACATTTGTGGATATCTTATCAATGCATGAACCAAGAAGACATTTGCTTTTGACATCTCTCCTTATTTCCAAAAATAATACATTCCGTTTATTTTAAGGTTTAAGATGGGTGGCTTTTTTTCTTTTTCTTTTTTAATTATTGAATCCTCATCCATTTAACACCATGGACCTTTATATATGCCTAATAGTTGGAGGAATAGCTTTAGCATGGACGCAATAGTAAATGGATAATTAGATGGTAAAACTATAATGGAAAAGGCTGAAGGTGAAAATAAGAAAGAAACCATTTATAGTACCTTGTCTTGATTGTCTCTTAGGCGTGACGTTTATGTTCCAACTGAATTTTCTGGCTTGTTCTACTGAAAGTGTCATCCTTGCTTCTTGTTACTGCTAAAATATGTAGATGATCTCGAATTGAATTGAATAATTATTTGTTTGTATACTTCTTTTTTGTTGATAATGTGTTGATATTTCCGTCTTCTTGTCAATATGCCTCAATATGAACTAGTTGGGCTACTACATTGAGGGATATAAAGCTGTCGGTGTATTTTTGTCAAAGTGCTTTTATGGGGAGTTGTGCTGCATTTTCAATTTTTTCCACATGGAAAACTGTTTCGTAGATTGGAATTATCAGCCTACAATCTCATTATATCAATCTCTTTCCTAAATTTTGTTTCCCAATATGCTTCTCATCATGCAGGTCCTTCCTCCAAATGTGACAGGGGCCCTACACATTGGGCATGCCCTTACCTCTGCTATACAGGTTGCGTCACTGTTTCTGCAAATCTCCTCCTGCTCATTTATGAAGACTAAGTGCATCCTTCATGTCCACATTATCATCATGCGCAGGACACAATTATTCGTTGGAAGAGAATGTCTGGATATAATACCTTGTGGGTGCCTGGAATGGATCATGCTGGGATTGCAACACAGGTGATGTTGCTATTATCTTCTTTTTAAATGTTTAGACGTGATATTGGGGTTACCGTGGCAGGTTGCCTGTTCAATCCTCACCTATTGCAAGAACTTTGGTTGTCGATAGCTCAATGTAGAAAAGCTAAAATTGTCATCAAGACCTCATCTCTTTATGTCTATTTTCGCTGTCACAGTACATAACCTTGATAATTCTTTCTACCTTTGCCCTAGAGTTTTGGCCTCTTACCCTATCCTGTTCCATGAGTATCTTAAGCTTGGTTATCCTATAGTTGGATTGTTGTGGACATTCTAAAGCAATTGAGATCTTCAGTAATTTCATTTAGTAGTTAAATGAAGAGACTACTAATGTGGCCTCAGTCTAATCATGTTTAGTGGTTGGACTATTGTATTAGCATTACTTGATTAGATGTGCTTGTTGATAGTGGAGACACTGCACATGAGGTTGCGACCGTGTTGTTATTGGGAAGGAAAATTGTCATGATGGGACCGTAATACAAATGTTTATACAAATTGTGTTGGTAGTTGTCATTTGGGGTAGGGTCCAATCAGTTCAAAGGCTTATCTTTTTACTGCTATGCCAGCATTCATTTAAACATTTCAATTGAGCGATTCCGTTCAGTCAATTCAGGCAAATGTAAGTTTGAAAAAAAGTAAGTTTTAAGGCTTCCTGCAAAATGTAGCGTGATTCACCAACATCATTGAATATTCTGTTAATATTCTGCTAAATATCGCAAGAGTTCATGAGTAAGATCCATGTTTTCCCTGGATGTGGTCATTTTGGCAAGTACAGATCTGATGACATTCTCATTTTTCCCATTATACAGATTTTCTAGTTTCATAGATCTGGTATGTAGGAGACATTATAATTGGAATTCTTGCCATTTTTCATCTAAATTTATCATATACCCACAATTACCAGCGGTATATCATGGCAATATTATTGAGATGACAATGCTACATCTTAACATGTACCACTTGAGGCAACAAAATTGGTTATCTTTCCTATTGGCATAAACCATCTTAATACATACCACCTCAGTTGCTTTTATTTATATAAGAAACTGAGTCATGTTTGATCCGTTTTGTGGTTTTGGTTGAAATTGAAGGTTATTCATTATGCTGGGATGGTTTTGACGGAATTTTTTGCAGGTTGTTGTGGAGAAGAAGCTAATGCATGAACACCGTTTGACAAGGCATGATGTTGGTCGAGAGAAATTTGTGCTGAGGTGAAATTCCCCTTGCTAATTGGACCTTTGGTGTTTGTACTTCACTGTCCACTTGGAAGACATCGTGCTTCATGAATTTATGTGTTGTCTGGTTGTGACTAGGTATGGAAGTGGAAGGATGAGTATGGCGGCACTATATTAAGGCAGCAATGTCGTTTGGGTGCATTGCTTGATTGGTCCCGTGAGGTGACTTTTTCAAGTTCATGAATCTTATGATGAGGTTTTGGACTAGAATAGATTGTGCACTCGAGTTTGAAGCTGATGAAGATGTTACTATCAATATCTCAGTTTATCTCTGTGGTGATTTATTGACTAGAAACTTATTATTCTGAAATATATCCTGTTCTCTTTTTTAAGTGCTTTACAATGGATGAGAGAAGATCAAGGGCTGTTAGTGAAGCATTTGTTCGACTGTACAGAGATGGTCTTATCTATAGGTATTTGAGAAATAACTTTCTTTTTACAGCCTCTTTTCTTCTCCTGTCGTTCTCTGCTTTTTTCCACTTATGAACACATTGTCTGCAAGTATGTCTGGTACAATTATGTCAAAAAAGTAATATGTTTTTTGCTTGGAACTAGTCAACTGAACAAACATTCTATGATTTTGATGGTCGATTGTCATCATTTGGATATATAGCTACCATGTTGAAACATATTTACTGTGAGATGTTCGGTATCACTTTATGTACCTTTTGCTTTTCTCAAATATTGAGGCTTACCTCCTTGATTTTTATAATGATCAATAATCACAAATTGGCTTTGCATATAAAATTTTCTTTTTGTTAGAAATTTTTTTTTTCATTTCAAAGTAGTAAAATTTGCACATATGCTCAAATCTTAGGTGGTATGTTTTATATTTACATGCTCATATTAAGGTGGGTGCTTTTAATTCCTTTTTTGTGCGGTAGAATTCTCTTCATGATCAATTGAGAATTTGTCAGGGATATCTGCCTAGTGAACTGGGATTGCATCTTAAGGACCGCAATATCGGATATTGAGGCAAGTGCTGCCTTATGACTGCATAATTATTTAGTGCTTTTTTCGGTTGCTTAGGTAGATGAATCTGTTTGTAGGTAGATTATGTGGATATCAAAGAAAGAACACTTCTAAAAGTTCCGGGCTATGAAAATCCAGTGGAATTTGGAGTTTTAACATCCTTTGCCTACCCTTTGGAGGAAGGCCTGGGAGAGATTGTTGTTGCCACAACAAGGGTGGAGACAATGCTAGGTGACACTGCTATTGCAATTCACCCTGATGATAAAAGGTATACTCATCTGCATGGAAAATATGCAATTCATCCATTCAATTTACTGGCTGAACAGCTGTCGGGAAAAAGTTGATGGCTGGCGCAGCTGCAACGGTTAAGGTGTTTACAAGCTTTCATGTGATTGCCTATGCATAAGTTTTAAGGAATGCTTCTAACAGGCTTTGATTCCACTTTGTAGGTATATTTGGAGCTTGGCGGGAATGCACCATGCATAGTGTTTAACGATGCGGATGTGGATGTTGCTGTAAAAGGAACTGTATGTTGGTGAAGTATAAGATTACTTTATTTTTGATCTCGACATCATGCTGATTATTTTTCAATTCTTTTGGGGGTGTAAATGACAGTATTCCTGCTAAGGATGGACATGACAGAAGTAGGACTTTTTCCCCTTAAACTAACGCTTTCACTTTGTGCAGCTTGCTGCAAAGTTCCGCAACAGTGGGCAGACCTGTGTTTGTGCAAACAGTCATTGTCCAAGAAGGTACTGTGACAACATACGGCAATTATCACTCAACGCATGGTGTTCTATTTGTTGACTGATTGAAAGAAATCTAGAAATTAATCTGCAGCAAATTATAGTGTGAATATCTCATGTAGATTTACCTAGCTGAAGCTACATATTCTCAATTTCCAATCCGACTGCTTCTATAACGACAACTGAAGCTCCTGATGAGATTTTAGTACTACTTCTGGTAGAATATTAGGTCAACTTTAATTTTTCTTGCAGGCATATATGAAAAATTTGCTACTGCATTTTCTAATGCTGTTCAGAATCTGAAGTTGGTGATGGCTCTAGTGAAGGCGTTGCTCAGGTAGACACACTTCCACTCTTAAATCATTTAAACTACCATCTTCTACCCCATGCTGCCTTTCCATGTGCCTAATTCGTAGAACATATTACTTCGACTATTGGTTAGATATGAGTGCTGCTTATATTGGATATGATATGCTTCTTGTTTAATTGTATGAATCTGCCATAGATTTCAAGTGTCTTTTCATGATGCTGTGCCAGTAAATATTCTTGAAAATAATAGTTGTCATCCTTTTCTTAACAGGGTCCTCTAATCAATGAAGCTGCACTACACAAGGTCTGCTGTCCTGCTTCACATGCAAATATGCATCCAATTGATATCAGTGAGCCTCGTTTAAATGCCATTTCTTTCTTTTTGTGGCCTTGTAGGTTGAATCATTTGTTGAAGATGCTATATCCAAGGTTCTTTTCGACTCTCTTTTAATAGTTGATTGTAGAGTTGCAGGTATGATTGATTTAAATCATGACCATGAGCACACGAATTGAATAGAAACGGCACGACTCTATTCAAGGTTTCTCTCTGATGTATCTCTTCCTTTAAGTGCCATATGCGCTTAAAAGTACACTCTTTTTGATCTCGACGACAATTAGTTTTCAAAAATATTTCCTGGACATTCTAGTTGTTTCATTACAGAAACCCGTGTCCATTTGTCAAGTGCAGGTGGCTTCCTATTCCTTGCATATGCTGTGTCCTTAAGCCAAAATTGTTGTCAATTTGTGAGTAACTAGGTGCATATAGTGTCCACCATAATTTCTAAAGTTTTCTTTCTTTGTCCAATTCATTTTTAACTATTTAACGAGGTGATTCACCTAGGGGTGGCAATTTGTGCTTGTGTCGTGTTAACGTAAGGTCAACCCGAACGATACGATTAATTAATGGTGTCGACCTTCGTGACACGGACATGACCCTAATATTAAAGGTGGACACTACTCGGCCCATGAAACAGATTATATAATGGGTTGGCTGGTCGACCCAATTGCATGACCCACCATGACACGAAATCAATCCACCAAACACGAACTTGACATGAAATATCCTCAATCTTTCATAAAATCTATCTACAAATTGCAATAACCTGTCAACAAAATATCATCAAATCAAAGAAAGATTAGAAAACAAAAACTCAGGATTGGTGGTAGAGGGAATAAAATTAAGTTGAACCACTGGAATGTATGTTCTGTAATATACTGAACATTTGATTTTAGTGGTAGAGTAACTTGGTACTTTTAATGCATGCAGAAAGAGAAGTTATAGTAGTTATTATCCATGTAGGTGAGCAGGCATTGGTATTAGCATTGATTTTTGAGTGAACGATACTATTTTGTGGCTCTAGTCTGATAAATTCAATAATCTTATTCATAAGGCACGTTATTCAGCAGTCTTGAATTGTCATCCATGTAGTCTTTGACTTATACTGTGCCTCTGTAAAAGGTGGTTTATGGCATAGAATAACTTCTTGCATCTTGTTATGGCTAATGAAGGGAGCTAAAATCCTTCTTGGAGGCAAAAGACATAGCCTGGGAAGGACTTTTTATGAGCCTACAGTTATGAGTGATGTTAAAAGCAACATGCTTATTTCAAGGTAGACTTTTTAGCCGACTCAATCTCATCTAAGAATAACTGTTGCAAGCATGAGATATTAGGCATTATACACAAACTGTACATATGGTATATTTGGCATGATAGTTGTGAATTATGGAAGACAGATATCTCTCTCAGCTTTTTTTGAATAGTTAGGAGTAACTCTTCACTATATAGTTCTCCTGGGAAAGCAAGGTGGGCAACTCTTCTAACAGTATCAACAGAAGCGAAAACTCTGGAAGCAAATGTAGTTTCTGTCCATCCTAACTAGCCAAAGTTAAGCTACAGAATTTGATGATTGTACATTGTTGTTGCTGCTCTATCTTGTTATGAAAAGTAATCAATTGGAGAGAATGCTCAATGAGCAAATATGGGAATCCAAATCCTTCAAGAAACTTAAGTGCTTCAGATCCTTTGTGGACTTTTGAGACAGGCTGGTGGTATTGGCCCTTAGGAATGATATGTCTGAAGGCTCCTTTGGAAACCCAGTGCTTAGATCTTGTGCTAAATATCTCAATGCTTATAGTAGATTATCCACATTTATTTAATACCCCATTGACCTATTTCAAAAGGATGTCAATGATTCTTGTTTTTCCTTTTCCTTCTGCAAATTTTGTGAGCTTGGCAGTGATTTGTTTTTTAATAGTTGACTAAGACTGTTCTACACCTTCCATGCTAGTGTTTATGCGTCTTGTTCCTTTCTCAGAGAGGAAGTATTTGGGCCAGTAGCTCTGCTTTTGCGTTTTCGAACTGAGGAAGAAGCTATCCGCATGGCCAATGACACCAATGCAGGTCTTTTTTTGACTTGCAGTAATATCTAGGATCTAACTTTGTATTCTGATGAGACTTGAAATGAATGGCATTTGGTTTTCTCATCTTGCCTTAGTTGTGCGTCAGATGAATCTGCAGTAAGCTGTCTGAAAGTAGACAACAATGAATCACTTGTCAATACTGACAATCTCTCTCTCTCTCTCTCTCATGTACGCGTCAATGGTCTTGCTGCTTACATTTTCACCAGCAATGTTCAACGTACATGGCGTGTCACTGAGGCCCTTGAATATGGTATAGTTGGGGTTAATGAAGGAATAATCTCAACAGAGGTTGGTATCATTCTGTCTCCTCCATTTAGCATACGACAGAAAAGATGGTTTACTTGTTTAGTTACTTGGTTGGCTATAGGTGGCTCCTTTTGGTGGCGTCAAGCAGTCTGGTCTTGGATGGGAAGGTTCAAATTATGGAATTGATGAATATCTGGAAGTATCTGTGAATGCTCTTACATAGTCTGGGTGCTAGCGATCATCTTGACTTAGCATGCTCATTCAAATTTTCTTCTCTGATGCATTAATGCAGCCACAATTGTTTACCCCTTTGTCTCTTGTTATGTTCCTCGTGCTTGCTGAACTTTTGGATTGCATTTTTCTCTGTTCTGTGAATTCCTATTACTCTTTGCCTTAGTGAAAATGTTACTTCATGGTTGCAGCTAAAATATGTCTGCCTTGGAAACATGGCACACTAACTGATGAGTGAGGTCTTGGAATGGAATATTGGTCATCCTACGTCCAGAACACAGAAGGCCCTCCTTCCGTGCCTCTGACACTTCACATGCTTCCAGCAAGTCACTGCACCTTCTTGAAGAGAGCATGAGGAAGAGTGCAGCATCAAGGTTTTGTATCTTGTTGTGTATTTATATGAATAAGGACAGATGGCCATCTCCATTCCATAGCAGTATATCAGAAAGATAATAGGTTTTATGATTCTCTTTTGCTATCCCAAAACAAAAAGTAAACATGTCTCTGTTTTGGAGTTTAATGAATGCTATTTACACAATATATTCATACTCTGCAGGAGCTGATTTATATCAATTGTCATGCTAGGGGTCACTCATCACCAACTGTTGCATATATTCACTGGACTATACTTTGTCTGCAACTCACTATTATTTCGAGGGCGGTTAGTCAAGCTAGAGGAAGGCCAATTTTGGTATCACACCTTTCCATAGTTATGCTGTTTTCTGTGTACATCGTAGTTTGCTTGTGCATTGCCATCTCAGGCAGTAAATTTGTAGGGTGTGCATTGTAGGGAGGAACCTTTACTGCAAGTCTCGTTGCAAAATGTGCCTCTATCCCCCCCAAGACAAACAATTGAGTTTATTTTTATTATAAGGGTGACAAGTCAACTTTGAAAAAGTATTTATGGAAAGCATCTCCTCGAGGGTTTTTTTGTTGTTTTCCTTAAAGCAAAAAAAATGGGGTTCCATATTCGTGCATAGTTGATCACAATATCATGTGTTTTATGGATTTCAGTCGCTGAATGGAACAAAATATGTGCTTTAAAGCAACACTATGGAGGTACATCAAAGCTGGAAAGTTATCATATATACTCATAATCAGTAGATTCACTCTGCCAATGTGCATGAACGTTCGTACCGTGAATCATTTGTGAGGAATGAATAAGGATGTTTATTTCCTAAGCAGCGATAGGGTAGAGTGCTTGATTGCTCGTCGCTTTGGCCCCAGGATTAACCGAATATTCTCTTAGATCCTAATTGAAATTTAGCTAAACCATCCTAGGGATAGAGCTTGCTGTGGCTAAATTTCAACATCGGATGCGGGTGAGCAAGTGAGGTGAATGACTTCAGTTTGCGAGGCAGAAAGCAGTCGAACGCCCTTTTTTTTTTATCGAAGTCAAACACCCTTTTCGACGTCGCAGTTTTAGGGCCAACAGATTCTGACATTCTTCATGATGGGAGTTGACCTAGGGTTTCAACACCAGTGATTGGCCCCGCAACTGCCGTAATCAAGTATGCAATCGACCAAGAGTATTTTGTGGGATCACCAAGACGATTGTTTTTGTTAAGAACCAAAGTTCCCGAACAAACTTATTTGATTGGTAAACTTAAAAGCAAAAACTTGCAGTAAAGCCCTGAGTTGGAGTCACATTTGAAAGGATCCGATTGTAAGCGCATTCTCTCTCCGATTTGAAAAGATCAAGCAAATTCATTTCCCCCATTGAATACCCGAGATCAATTGTTACCATGGAAACGACAAATTTATACAGCTATAAGCCCCGACAATAGCATATCATCCCAATGAATTCCCCCGGAACAACCAAATAAATCACTTGAACAACATTCCCCAGTATTAGCTTGGCTTCAAAGTGATAGAAGCCTCAGAAAATCCTTTTCGGCTTTTTGTTGCATCAAAATTTCATGTTGCCATCAAGCGGGTCTGGGGCCAGTAAAGAATGAGAAAACCTGATGTTTACATGGTATCCATCAATTCAGCATCTAATCTTGAGTTCTCCCTCTGAAAAAATTCAAATTCCTGGATGAGCTTAGCCAGCTTTGCAGCATTCTCTTCCTGGATATGAAGTGGGACCTTCTGTTCATAGCCAGATACATTCATGGTCTTCTTAGTTTCTCTTGCTGCCTGTATAAGTAGACAAGTTGCACCAAGTTATTAGACCCAAGCTGTGTAGTCAAGCCAAGTCTTCAAGGTTCAATAAAATTCTAGGGAACCAAGGTAATAAAATGTTTCTTATATGAAAATCTGCCAAAAGTAGCTTCAGTTCACAAGAAAAATAGAAAATGACAAGCATGGCCAACTAGAAATTGATCGTTCCAAACCGAAAGTTTACCAATCAATTGCATTATTTGCATAATACTCGGAAATTTTCACTAGGTTTTTCCTCCCCAAGAAATTACTAATTCGAGCCAAAGCAGTGAAGTGTTTTAAAAAAGTATAAAGACCAAATATTTAAAAGACTTACTTAAAAAGTACCTCAAAAACACTCAAATAACTAAATCAGAAAATATTCGGCTCTTGATACATTGGTCGTCATCGTAGTATACCCGCTTACATGTCAAACATCAAAGAACCCCTCAATAAAAATGGCTACCAAGTGCCCGATGTACTTATTAAAATAACTGTAAATCAAAATAAAATTTGATGATATCAAAATTAAGGTTCGAATATATGTCCTCACCTTCACCATGTACGAATATGGCATCCATACAATACAAATCACAGTCAACAGAAGAGGCACCCAGCAATCGCCTCTCCCCGCCTTTTTCATTATAAAAAGAATAAAAATCATCTCATCATTTATTTTCCTGCTCAGAAATTAACTTTGTTACTTTCTTCATCACGTTTCTTATCGTTTAATTTTATTGCATTTGCTAAGATTAGTTAGTCAAATTCAGTAATATATTTATATCAGTTATTATTTTATTGATGGATGCATAAGCTACTTTTACGAAAATAGTGAAAATTGATATGATTTTTTTTCTCGATAAAGAGGGGGAGCTGTGTTACATAATCTCCCAACTCAATCTAATCTAGTTTATTCTTTTTTTATCAAAATCCAATCTAATCAAATTATATTCGACCGCCAAAAAGAAAGAAGAAGAATTCACTAATTGTTAAAAGAGCAAGAAAAATATTCGGATACGTACCCCCAAGAACTCGCAGAGCACACGGGTCAACACATGGGGTAACAACTATTCAATGGGGCCACTCAGCAATTTTCCCCTTGCGTTTGGCGAATACAAGAGAGTCTTATACCGAATGGTCGAAATTGTTTCGATTGGTTTCCTGCCAGGAAAATTCAGCAAATCATCAACAATGCAGAACATCATTGCCACGAGAAGGGCAGATTTCCATCCAGGGGATTGATTGACTAAATTTAGACAAATTATACGCAGATGTCCCTTCTTGAACGAGAACCATGACACGAAATCCTTCTCATTATATATCAACTCCTTCTGTCTTGAGCCTTCCACCAGCTCTCCCAGATTGATAGCACTCTTTTGGAGCGCAGCGGGTTTGATATATGCCTCATCTTCTAAGTGCCCATTTGATCTTGAATGATTCAAAATTTGAAGGTATCAACGGATACGCCTGTGATGCCTTTTTCGATTTTATGAAACTCAAACAAAATGACCACCCAATCGGCCGTGCATCGGTTGCCAAGGGGCTTTTTTTTATAAAAAAAAAATGGCATGACCAAAGACTTGCTCCGTACAATCCCCACTACAGATAGCATGCATAAATGCTCGACGAGTGCCTATAAGGGCATTTTTCATACCTATATAAGAAAATTACGGTTCGCTCAGTATCAAATTATCGAAAAATGACAAACATTTCTGCGTGCTATTCCAAAGAATCTAGTCGGGCATTAAATACCTTTTGGGTATTTGAAAGCTAAATGGAAAAACGTGTCAAGGCTTGTTGAAGATAGGTTGATCACAAATTCGGGTGCTTCACTTGCTAAATCTACCTTGATAGGTGGTGTTCCTTCTGGGCACGTTTATGGTGCCATTCCTCAATCATAACCCATCATACAAGATTTGAGTATTTGATCGTAATTTCTATACAAACCACCGCGACATGTTAAAACTATGCATAACAACCTCGTTTGAGATCCATTTGCCTTTTACGATTCAATAGCAATTAATGTCCCCAAAAAAAAAAAAAAATGGGCAAAACGTGATCTTAATAAGATGAAGTGAGCGATCCCAAGATCCATAAACTGTCCATGAATGATGAATTCGCTTTCTTCTATACTTCGATGCGATGGCTGGGAGATGATGATCCCGTGCAATATGCAAACGGGGCCCAATGCGATATGCCAAGCCTTGTGCTGGGCCTCGCCCCAAGAGACGATGGCCGCGATCAGATCGATGCCAAAAAAAGATCGAACGTGGCTCGAACGGGGACAATTCATTTCATTTCACGTGTCGGAGGTGACCCCCAAACGAAAAGCCAGGCAATCAAGGGGTCACGTCTTCTTTGTTACTTTCCTTAAATTCAGCACATCTAATGATCCTTCCTATGGTCGGCGGGCCCATCTTTGGAAGGATGGCTGATGCGATCTGTCGGTGGTGCCCGCACGTCCCAATCATTGACGATTTGTAAAAGCTCGTTGCTTGCTCTCCTAGACCACGATCCCCCTTTAGAATTCAAAGGACAGGGTTTTGAGCTTTTTGTCACAAGGAATAGGTAGGAAAAGATGAAGGAAGCTTGAGACAGAATGTAGACAGAACAGTTTCCCATTGTCCTCTCCCTTTCGGCTTAGGATAAAGTGCTTTTGCCTTCCTCCCGTTCAAGATTAGGATTGAGGACCAAACACTCAACAAACGCAACACTCCACTCGATGAACACGTTAGAACTTCGAATTTGCTTAGAATTCACCCATTCCAAGAGAACAAATCCGACAACGGTAACATGGTCATGGATGCGGAATCTTATGTTAGGGCGAGCATTGGGCAACCCAGAAGCATTAGATGAATAACTAGTTTAATCGACGCGGATAAGATAAGGGAATTTTACATGAATATTTTGTCGTCGTAACTCATTTACATAAAAGGACAACTACTGCATCATTTGGCTGTAGTATGATTGTACTTAAATAATGAAGAGAGGAACTCAGCAAGTACTATGTGCTTTACTCTTTCATGCGAAGCTTGTGAAAGTTAAAGCAGACAAATATCGTCCAACGACGTGTCAAAATCACCCCTTGCAAACCATCAATACATTCCACATCTCTCTCATTTTACCAAAGGAAAATTCCTTTGTCCCTTTAGTTTCAAGATAGGAGAAAGATGATGCCCCGAGGTCACTTTTTTTATAAAAAGACATCCTAGGCTAGGCTAATGTTGATTTACCAACCATAGTCTAAATGGGGGGACCGACCAAGTCTTCTTCAATGGAACGGTAAGTATCATTTTTGCATCGATAGCAACATCTTATGCTTCGCTGGTTTATGAACGCAATGTGACATGTGACAAAGATCACCTAACCAAATTTTAGTTCGTGCATTGTATAGTTCATGATGTTAGTTTGGTATTTCATGAGCTGTATTTATCTACATGGCAGACACTCTTGTCATGAGAAAATTAGCCAAGTCAATACTTTTTTCCCTAATTCGAGAATCTTATGGAGGATAGAACTCATACCTTAATAGTGCCACCATCGCTAGCTACAACAATGGTATTAGGGACTGAATCAGTTATGCATGTAGTCATCATCTCCGGTAGGCATTACAAGAAAAAAGGCTTCTCTTCCACAACCATAATGTTGCCCTAATACTCTTCTCCTTTTTTCAACTAAAGTTCTCATTCGCAGATATGTACACTAAATGCATCTTGAAACCCTCAAAGTGGAGGATATTAATAAATGAAGAAAAGCAAACTTCGACGTAATCATCAAGACCCAAAAGTGAAGAAGCCACACTCCCAAATCCAAAAGGACTCAAATGATGGCTCGTTATAATGAAAGGGTTCAACCTTTTGGGCGCATGGCATGCAGTTCTTGTTTCAATAGGATTAGCTACTAGAGATGACGTTATTATTACAACTTTTGACGAAATCAATTCTTAATTCTAGAGAATACATATTACTTATTGACTAAACAAGAGCATGTGAGTACAAGGATAACATCAGATTGTGCGACCTTTAGTAGCAGAGGAGGCCTTGAATGCTGAAGGAACTTTATCTTCAATTCCAACCTTAAACAATAAGGAACTGATTAGATGTCACAACCATGACATGTCAAGTTCGTAGTTAAACTAGTTCATAGCCTAATAGAATTTTAAAAAAAAAAAAATTAATCGCTCAAATAAAGATTGGCAAATTCTTATGTAGAGAGATCATAAATTTAAGACATTTGTAAGAGAGACAAATAATAATTGGTAAAAGATAAGAAAAGATGATTATGTCAATAGGCAATTCAAATGAGAGCTGAAAAGATGTTGGTAAGTCCTATGATAAAAATCGGTAAATTCATACATGAGCAAGTAAATTTCGGAGTTGGTAGAAATATAACTAAAAAGCTAAAAAATAAGAAAAGTTGATCATTTATAAACTGTCATAAAAGGTTACTAATTTTGTGGGAGTATCATAAGGTACCAAAAAGTCCCCCTGAAAATTAGGCTTTCTTCAATACAATTGAAAAAGGAGATTTTCCCAGAGTCACGGCAGGTTATGAACACATAAAATTTATTTCACATCACCATTTTGTCTTGTCTTAAGCTCAATTTTCTAAGGAGTTAAACCCCAAAAGGAATTTCTACAAGGAAGACCCTCAAAGTTCGAATCTTGACAAAAATAGGGCTCAATTAACTCCAAATTGGCATCCACCTAAGAGGCAGTCCTTCAAGATAAACATTGATGGGTCTTTCATTACTAGTAGCTCGAAAGGAGAGACCGCGAGAGTCTTTCGTGGTGCATCAAGTGCTCCGTTGGATGGATTCGTCAAAAAACAAAAATTCCAAAGTCTTCCGTGATTCAAGTGGAAACCCTTGCACTGATCAATGCTCTCTATCATACGTTAGGTCTAGAAGAGTGAAAGAGCTATGTTTGGAGTCTAACAACATAGTTCTATTCAAAGCTCTACGAAATGTTGCTCACGTGTTATGCATAGCAAAAGTACTTATTATGGATGCTTGAACCCAGATAGCTCAATTTAAGGACATTTCCTTAACCCATTGTGACAAGGCCGCTAATCAAGTAGTAGATTGAATAGCTAAGACCCAACATCGAAACACTTTACCTCTTTTTTTATTGGTTTATCCCTATAGGTTTCTTTGGGATTTATTGTGTTTTGATGCCCATGTTTTGGATTTTTTGTCTTAAAAACTCTTGACTATCAATATTATTCACTTTCCAATAAAAACAAAAAAATCGCAAAGGGAAGATGCTGTTCTTGCTGATCAACCCCGATTCTCAATCTTCCCCTTCAATTTCGCTAGCCGCACCGTGATGTCAACGACAAAAGCACAAAAGGCATCTTGGAATGGAAGGGAAGTACCTAAGGAAGGGCGGGAAGAACCCGTACTCCATTTGAAAAGGCGCAAACTTACGGACAAACCTCATTGAAGACGATGACAAAGTGATTATTATAATGATCAATCAAAAGGGTCTTCTCATTCATCAGACCCTTCTTTAATAATTTCTCATAAAGCTACCAGATTTTGCTGTCCGAGAAAATCAATTGGAGAACAAGGACTACCCCACATCTTCTCATTCTCTCTCTCTCTCTCTCTCTCTCTTCCACTTCCCCTGACATTCCTCAGATCTGAGGCCAGAGACATGTCTGCATTGGGATTCCAACCACAGCAATCATTGTGCCAATGCCGATCTTGATCGTGCTCCCCCTGTCAGAGCTGGTATTTTTGGTAGTTTTATTTTTAATTTTAAGAGCTGAAATAATCAACCACGTTCGCTTCATGTGTAAAGATTGGATTTCTGTCGGCCTTTTTGCCATTTGGCGTTCCTTATATTCGTGATGAAGAAGTGGGTCTTTGCCAACCTTTAGTTTTTGTTGAATTTTCGACGGATATTTTCGGAAATTGGATATTGGTCCTTTCACATTCCTTTTGTGGTCCTCTCTCTCTCTCTCTCTCTCTCTTTCTCTCTCCGTCTCTGTCACTCTCTCTCTCCTTCCCTTATGATATGGCGTGAATTTTGGGGGATGTATGCGTTAGGTGCCTACCATAAGAACTGCTCGAGCATTGTGCTTCAAGTTATTCTGGGTTAGGACTGTATTCGAGCACGTTACTTGCAGATTGAACCGCTTCGCTTCGTACAGAGTCCTCTCTCCCAGTCCTTTTCACGTAGCGAATAAAAGTTCTGCCTTTTGGACGATTTTTTCAGATTTAAGGACTCGTGGATCACGAAGCTCAAGTTGTAGGGGAAGTGCATTATAAGCAAAGCTTAGAATTCTCAGAAGAAAAAAAAACCACAGCTTTTTCGGTTGAAACAGTTAGAGCACTGGTCTTTTTCCTCTTCTGGGTTTCACTCGGATTGCTGTTTGAAGTTCTGATTTTGCCCAGCGTTGGGTGATAAGAATTGCTCGCATGGTGGTCAGAGTCTAAAATCTGCCGTGGCAGAGTCCACGATGGACCGCCGGACTTGGCTCTGGCGAAGGAAGTCGTCGGAGAAGAGTCCTGGAGAGACAGAGAGCTCGGGTTCGTTGTCCTCTCATTCTGGACGATTTTCCGATGAACAGGTTCGTAAAATGTCTATCTTGTTTGACTGAATCGATTGGTTCTTGCCTTTGCAGGTTAGTGAGCATTCCCTCATTACGATAGTTCTAATATTGGTCCAAAATGATGCCGCATGGTTGTTCATTTTCATTATAAATAAAAAATAAAAAATTCTGCTACTGCGCACAGATTAGTCCTGAGAAGGAGTCCAAAACTGACCTACATAATCAAGAATTGCAGACATTTGACAAGAAATTTGCCATGGAGATCATGCTCGATAATTAGATGACTCGCTATGCTTAGTTTGGAAATCTTGATCTCCCTAATTCTCCCCTCCTGCCACACTCCTGTCTCATTCCTGATATGTTCTGCAAGATTTATTTTGCTTTTACATAGTATGGTGATGGATGAATATTGGTGTTCCTTGGCTTGTTTCCACAGGCATATCCAATGCATAGCAGTCAATCTCAAGAAGTCACGTCTAAGGTTGCGGTTGCAGATGAGGAAGTTGGTGAGGGTGTAAGGACTTTATCAGATAAATTATCTGCCGCACTTCAGAATATTAGCGCCAAGGAAGAACTAGTGAAGCAGCATGCTAAAGTCGCAGAAGAAGCTGTATCAGGTAGCACCACAAAAACTGACGTTTCTTTTGATGAAAAACCACGCATCTATATAAGAGAAAAATTAGTTTGGCTAATTCACATTTTTGACATTATTGTAAGAAAGAAATGAGTTTTCCGCCAGTTTTTCTTGTTTCTGTCTAGGATGGACAACTGAACTTGTCTTTAGCAGAATCTGGATGTGATTTAGAAAGAGAGAACTCAATAACATCATCTTTTCCTCCAAAAAGATACTTGCCAAGTCTTCTTATAGTACTGTAGCATCATCAATAACCACAGCATAATGATTTAGTTTCTTGATGTCTGCATTTAATATCCAAAGCTGTAGCAAATAATGGGGATTGTAACAAGATATCTGAGAATGTAGGAGGGAGGAAATTCCTGATATACTACACAAATTGCACAGAAATTAAGCACTCATGTCTGGGGTAACAAGATCGGAAGCTTTCAATCAGAGTAAGAGGGAACTGAACTCACAGGGAGTTTCAGATTTGAGGATAACATCTACTCCAACTGTCCCTGCGTTAAATCTATTTGACATTCCATTCGGATTTCCATTTTTGTGCTTATGTACTTTGTCCTAAGTTTTTAACTTCTGATATTCAATGGTAGGATGGGAGAAGGCTGAAAATGAAGTCTCGGTGTTGAAGAAACAACTGGAGGCTGCAACCCAAAGGAACTCAACGCTGGAAGATCGAATCAGTCATCTTGATGGAGCACTTAAGGAATGTCTGAGGCAGCTCAGACAGGTGAGGGAAGAGCAAGAGCAGAAGATCCAAGAAGCTGTGGTAAAAAAAACTCGTGAGTGGGAATTAACAAAGGCCGAGCTTGAGACTGAGCTTTCCAATGTCCATACCCAACTTCAAGCTGCCAAGAGTGAAGCTTCTTCAGTTATAAGTTCTGATCTTGGCTCTAAGCTTGCTGCTGCTGAAAAAGAGAATGTGGCCCTCAATGCCAAAGTCCTTTCTCTGTCTGAGGAGCTAGAAATTAGGATTCTTGAGCGTGATTTGAGCACCCAAGCAGCAGAAACAGCCAGCAAACAGCATTTAGAGAGCATAAAGAAGGTAGCAAGGCTTGAAGCTGAATGCCGTAGACTCAAAGCCACATCTCGGAAAGCAACTTTGACGAATGATCTTAAGTCTTTCTCTGCATCATCAGTTTGTGTAGAGTCCTTCACCGATAGCCAATCAGATGTAGGGGATAGGCTGCTAGCAGTTGAGAGTGATGTGCAGAAAGCGAGTTGCTTGGAGCCAAATGATTGTGAGCTGGCCCACTCCGAGTCATGGGCATCTGCTCTAATAACTGAACTCGACCATTTTAAGAAAGACAAATCTTTTGGAAAGAATCTCATGGTCTCTTCAGGAGAACTTGATTTAATGGATGATTTTTTGGAAATGGAAAGACTAGTAGCTTTACCAGACACAGAAATTGGAGGCTGCAGCCAAGGAGTGGAGCGCACTCTGGATAAAAATAGATCTAATGAAGCCCCTCTCAAATCCGAGCTTGAAGCCATGATCAATAGAACGGCAGAGCTGGAGGAGGAATTAGAGAAGAAGGAAGAAGAAAAGGGGAAGCTAGAGTTGGCTCTAAATCAATGTCAAAAGCAACTTGAAACGTCATGGAGTCAGCTCAATGAGGTGGAGATGAGATTGGTAGAACTCGACACCATGTTGTCTGCAGCACAAAAATCACAGCAAGCTGCAGAGGAGGAAGCAAGGATTACCCGTGAGAGGATGGAAGTGACAGAGTCAAGACTGATGGATGTTGAACAGGAGATGAAAAACTTGCTCCTTAATGTCAAATTATTACAAGAAGAGGTTGAAAGAGAGCGTGCTTTGTCTGCTGAAAATGGGGCAAAATCTCAAAAGCTGGAGGATGAAAATCTAAAGATGAAAAGGGATGCCGAACTGCAGCATGAGATCAAGCTTCAGCGTGTGGCTGTCTCTGAAGAAGAGCTAAAAGTAAAGCAGGTCAGTTCTCTATGGCTTGTGGAAGTTAGTCTATATCTAATTAAAGGTGTGATAACACGAGTAAATTATCGAGATGGTAGTGCTCCTTTTACATAATTTATCAAGTTTGCCAACAAACCTGCTACTATGGTTTGAGTGGTGACGTTACAGATGCATGTAGAGTGAGTTTTATCTGCGTGAAAAAAGAGAGATGCTTCTCTACATTCACTTCCTGGGTCTGGACATCTGATTTTGGTGCTTCTTAACGAGATATGACTTCAATCTCCGAGGTGAATGCTTATTTATTTACAGCCATCGTAGGGAAGATGACATGATCTATTGTCCAGTAACGCAGCACGGTTTTGATCTTCATGTTGACATCACATAGCTATGTTAGAAACAGAAGTGCTGCATCAGCATCTTATACTTCATTAGTACAAACTTTATGATTGGGGAACAATCAGAACAAATCTCAAATTTCAGTGTAGACTCGAAGAGATTCAGAGGTTAATATAGAATTTCAAAGCCCTCCTAAAACTATTGGTTTTTTAAATAACTAGACCCCTGATGTAATGTGAATTTCAAGCATAAAAAGCACTAAACAGTGCTACACTGGGGTGCTTCTAAACTAACTTAACCAGAAAATGCTCATACTAGGCGAAGTATTTTTCTTTGGTGGGTTGTGGCGCTTAGATCAACACTGCGCTTGTTGACTCCATCCACCATCTGATGGGATCAGCTCACCGATGTTCTGTTCATGCTAAATGGGTGATCATGACTTAGTCTGAATTTATTTTTCTTCTAAAGTTCTCATTTAGTTTTGTTATGTAAAACAGGAGCAAGAGATAGCAGTCGCTGCTAGCCGGTTTGCAGAGTGCCAGAAAACAATTTCATCTCTCGCTCGGCAATTAAAATCTCTAGCAGCAGTAGACGACTTCTTCGTCGATTCTGATCCGATGTGTGATCACATGGATGAAGGATTACCAAGTCCCGAAAATGAGCTGCACCATTTAAACCACCCGCCGGTCCTCATATCTGCTGAACAAAGGTGAAAGAATCATGGTTTAAGATTTTGATCATTCAACTAGTAGAGGCAGGAAGATGAAATGAGTGAAGTGAGATAGGAAGGGTGTCTACTTTGATTTTTTGCCTTGTGAATAAACAACCATCATTGTAAATGTACTCATGACATCTCCGGACCGATACTCGTGAAGCTCAAGTACAGCGGTATAGTCGAATTTTTTTAAAATATAAAGTTTCAATTCCTTTAAAGCGTGTGGATGTCTAGATTGCTTAGAGCTGCCAATTCTCTTGTTTGATGTTAGTGAGTTGTAGCAGAGGTTGTAAGCTCATCTTGGCCCCGGCAATCCCATGGCAGGCCGCCTAGAAGATTACACATGCCCCAACTTCTTCTACCAGACATTATAATTAGAGAGTTTCGCGATCCATTTTAGTTAGATTTTTTTATTTTATTTTTTTACGAAAAACCTTATAGCTAGACTTTGTTTGGCAACTTGGCATTCAGTTTTTCCCCTAAATCAAATCGGAAGTGGAAAATAAAATGAAAAGGAGTCACATAGGAGCAACACGAAAACTAAATGGAAGAACAGTTTATCCTCCGAAACTTGCCATCCATGCAGCTCTACATCCTGCAATTTATTTGTTCTTACTTTCCCTTCTTTGCTTTAGCAAACAGCAGTAATTCGCATCCAGTCCCTTCAATGAATTTTCGATTGAAAGTGAGTAGTTTATATACCACTTCATTTTGCCCTAAGACCCCATCTGTACCAGCAAAATGTGGATGGAACTGAATTTCATCCGGACAAGAAGCACAGTCAAACAGCTCTACATCACTTATTTCACATTATAATCTAGTAGGTCCAACATCTCACCTCAACTTTAGTCATTTGCAAATTGTAAGCATGTGTCTCTTGTCAATTATCATGGTAATGTCGTGTAACCGTTGACCTATGTCTACTTTCATATTTCAAATCTCAATTCCCTCTAAAAAGAATTTAGTGGCAGTCTCCTTATATCTTCACCATTAGTATGACATGCCATGCAACACAACCCGTCTATTGGCTCGCTCAATTGTATCGTTTGGGGAAACTTGAGCATCGATACATCAACCCCCAATGCCTGACTCACTGCAGTAACTTCATTAATTTGTGCAATGCCAAGGGTTACCTCCTTTTGTATTGTCAATCAACATTCTTTGTGTAGATCGTCGCTCTGCATACTTTCGTAACCAAAGTACCATTCTTAACCATACTGCTGCAAGTTTTGAACCAATACAAGTAACAGGAATCTTAGTCCTCGCTTCATATCAATTTGCGCCACTCGTGCCAACTCTAGTACCAGGTTGGAGCAGCAAGAGTTCGTAGATTCGCTGGCCCACTCATTCCTCTCCACCCTCATATGATCCGTTTTTATGTGTTTCTATGCGGTAGACAAAATATCAACAACTTATAGTCCATCCAAACAAACAAAAGAGTACATGAATGTCATCATGAATATAAGACATGATATTTCACATGATTCGGAGGTCTTAAACATTATGACAATTCATCTTCCATAGGAACTTCTAATTACATGTTATCTAGAAGTTGACTACCAGGCTCTATACCTGCACAACTGGTGAGTTATCATTGTCAAATTCTTTTTCGTCTGAAATGACCACCAAGCGAGGTAAGAACTGCCAATGGTTTAATTTTTATTTTTTTAAAAGAAAGGTCAAGCTTGGATGAAATGGTTTTGCTAGCCTGAAAGAACTCTCGCAAGGGTGCTCTGAAGTGAGGCAACTGAATCTATGGCGGACTTAGCAAGCCAACTCATTCCCACTTTAATTCGATGCTCATCCGTGGGCAATCTTATCAGATATGCAAATTTCCTTGCTGCAAATGCAGAAATATATGGATTAACATCAATTTTTTTTTTCCAAAGAACCAGGTGACAGAGGTAGAGAAAACAACCTGCATGACCAACTGGACCTTCCAGAGTTAATCCATCAATGAAACTTGGTGAAATTGCAGCATCGTTCCTTCCGAGTGTCATCATCTCACCCAAGTTTTGAAACCTGAAAATTATATTGACAGAATCATGCACCAGTCACATATCCCAAGCTTCTACCAGTATATGCCAAAAATTGTCACACACTAGTAGTGGTACCACGGAAGGATACTTAAAGGTGTTTATGATGGGGAAGAGTAAGTGCTCCTTGTCACTGGGGGATGTCGACGTGCAACTGAAGTTAACTTGTTACCTCCACCCATATTTATAGAACCATAATAATTTGGGGGAAGGAAGGTAGATAAAGCTACAAGATGCATGCTGATCACAAGCAAGGGCACCACATTGTGAATAAAGCATATTGATCCATAAAAAATATTTGGCACAAAATACACAAGTGAAGTGAAAGACCTAAAAGGAAGAAGAGGACGGTCATTGATTGCTGCCCACAGATTCCAACCAGTGAAGTCCGCTTGCTGAAAAGCAACCTGGTAGGCCATGAAAGAAATGGCTAAAATTGGCAAGGAGATAGCAAAACTAAGAAAGGTGCAAATAATTAAGTTTCATTATATCATTATACTTAAATGGATGAATTGAATTTCTTGCTCGTTTACCTGAGCGGTGGCTGGAAGAATCTTTCCATCTGAATCTCTTAATGCAGAAGAATCACCAAGGGCAAAAATGCGTGGGTGACCCTTGACACGGAGAGTTTCATCAGTTTCCGCTTGACCACGGGCAGTCAAAGGAAGCTCATGGGGCTTATCCCAAGGTTCTAGTTCAGGAAGTGAAGGTTTAGAGCCCACGGTCCATAGGACCAAATCCACCTCCAGAATTTGACTTTGTAATCCCCTTTGAGCAGGTTGAAGTTCCAATATAAATTTCTCAACATCATCTTCCGCTGCACAGCCCTTAGTGGGTCCATTCACTTTCTGCATTTCAGGATCTTCAGAGTTTTTACCGAAAGAAAAAGAATCTTCAGCATCACTTGACTTCCTTATGTTGCGTACAAAATAACCCAGAAGCAGCTGAACTTTCCTTGACGAAAGAACCTGGAACGAATATCCAAAGCTATACATTGTGATCCATCCTCTTTCTTCCAAATGGAGGAAATTGATTATGTAAAATTATTACTTCAACAAATTATATCTATAAAATGTCCCGGAGATTACTTTCATTGCAGCTTCCCTGTTGCCAGGTGGGGCGGTTGGACAGATCGTAGTATCCACATTTATTGCTTTCACTATCCCCCTCTCCTGTAATCGCTCCGATATAGTGGCAGCTAATTCAACTCCTGAGTAGCCACACCCTACAACAGCTACGCGAATTTCAGACCCCTTCCCAAAGTTCCTTCTCTCCAAAGCTTTTAATTTATTGTCAACCTTCTGCAACGGGGATGTAGACACAAGAGAATAATAAATGTACCAGATCAGAGTCAATCAACTCAATGATGTAATTTATAACATTACAGACACCCCTAAAAGGTGCCTTACAAGTGCATCGTCGAGAGTTGAGAATGGCAATGCATACTCAGCTGCACCAGGTACCACATCAAGCTTAGCTTCAGCCCCCAAAGCAAGAACCAACCTGACTGCCCATGACAAAAAGAGAGAATCAGTGTATCTATATACACATAAAAACCGAATGGGGACCTATCCATTAACTGATGATACATCAGATCCAAGTTCAACTTAAACAAATCCCAAAGAGGCTTGAACTAATCTACTCCTATCCCCCAGCATATTTAATTGAAAGAAAGCTCATTTAGCTCAAAAAGGCAAGGGACAATCCTAGAGCAACACCTAAGGAAAGGCAATCAACACCATCCACATAAAACCTGGCAATCAGGAAAGTTGACAGAAAAAATCTAGCATACGTCTGAAGTTATGAAGTGCAAACCTTGTAAAGGCTATATATATCATGGTGCCTGACAAAACTAAATTCCTATATGAAAAATTAAAGACATACTAGACGATATTCAAAGAGAAAATGATACCAGTCATATTCAACAAGGAGGCCACTTTCAAGTTGCACAGTCCCTCCAGAACCAGATCCTGGAGGAGCATTAATTCCCAGATGATCCAACGGACGCAAGAGTTTTACCCTATCTTGGAAAAACTGAACACCAGTGCTCGCAAGAAGATCAGTAAATCGAGGAGCTATTTCCCATTCTTCTACTTCTGCATCAAGACATAAGTCCTCAGAGAGAATCTCCCTCACCCTCCTTCAAATAAACATATCACTGGAGCTATCATCATAAACAGCAAAAAACGATCACAAGCTCTGCAGTGTTATATTGTCATACCTCCAGATAATATTTCATATAGCATTGGCTTGAAAACAAACCGCTCAGATTGGTCAACAAGAAGCACCTATTGCATTATCAAAACCATCCGATTTAATGAGATGACTCAAGCTGAATGAGTAATTTTAACATTATACGTGGCATCAAATAACAACTTACTGGTTTCAACAAAATATATGGACTCCTATAAGATGGTTTGGTATAGTCTAGAGGTTCAAATATACAAGTTCAGCTTACGATTCCATTCCAGCAACAAGGATGTATCAACGCAGAAGACGTACTAACTATAGAAGGATCAAAATAATTACCTGAGGTTTCTTGCTGTCAGGCCAGACAAGTGATTCCAGTCTCAAAGCGGTGTATAAACCCCCAAATCCACCACCTACTATACACACCCTAGGTCTCTGCAAAAAAAAGGTTTCTTCTGTAAAATTTAATGAAGTACCTGTGCATCCATATACTATAATTTCAAAGGAAAATGAGCAAAATAAACATATTCAGGAGTGATGACAGAGAATACAGCATACACCTCCACCCAAAAAAACCATAGTGATTAGATTCAACTAAACTCTTCTAAGTTTCATCATTTCTTCTGCTTCTAACAATGCATAATTAACCTCAATCCCAAGCCACATGGCTCAAAGTTATAAATTATATCAAAGGCAAAGCCCAACCATAGACACTGAGCTAGAATTAGACTGACGTGGAGGCAGAGCCCAATCAGCACATGGAACAGGTTGGAGGTTGTTGACTGGACTAATCCATTCACAGAAACCCATGCCCAAACTGAGGAATTGACACTAGTGTTTCAGCCCGGCATTGCTAATGACAACAGACCATGTACACCGCAATGTGAATAATGCCACATACCATGCACGCAGTGTAGATCCGACAAAGCAGTGGCCGATTTATGCAAGTTATAAAATTCAATAGCGTAGCAATGTCTAAGGGCACCAAGTCTTTGCACCATGTCAAGATGAAATATTTTTGGTGTTTTTGGCTCCACTAAAAGCTATCTGGGCAGATAATTTTTCTTTTCTTTCTTTTTTCACCCGGCATCAATGCACAGACCAAAAAAATTGCCCATTACGAATTAAAGAGGATAAATTGGCTCTACTTTCATCTTTACTTTCTGCACTCAGCCCCTTTTCCATAGGTATAAACTCTATCCAACTTGCCAAACAAAGACAATGTGTTAAGATTTTCAGGGCCGCACCAACAGTGAGCTGCAACTGTGAACTCAACTCAACCTGAATATCCAAATTCGAAGATCACTTTTTTCTCCCACTCCGTTAACTCTAGGATCAAAGAGCAAAGAGCAGGCAATAACGCAAATGTCAATATGCCGGAAAGATAGCTAAATACAAATTAAGGAGAAAGAACCAACCTTCTTATCAGGCCAAGAGTACGTAGTTGGCGCCTTCTCACCTTCCGATACCTCCGCAACACCTCCATCGATCCCCGCAGCACCCGAAGCAACAAACCTACACCCTTTCCTTTCCGAAATTCTCGAAAACGACAAACCGGTCCCGGGTTTTCGAGAAAAGGCAGGAATTAGCTTCGCCCATTTATTCCCCCCACCAGACATCCCTGCAGAAGCGAGTTGCAGACAAAATTACCATAGTCCGAGCACCACCCAGAAACAACATTTCGCTTATCATCATAATACTGATGCTACCCAAGAACCGTCGTCTTTCCCACTCAGCATTTCCTTTCCAACCAAACTATGATGTAAGAAAGGCAGACAGAGGGTAATGCGGATGCAAAGAGAATGAGCGCGTACGATGGAAAGGAAGAAGAGCCACCGAAGAAGCTAGCGCGGCGTGTGCCATTCGAGAGGGGGAAGACAGCAGCGCAACCCTCCGCGAGCAGATTGCACAGAAAAATGGCCCAGACTCTTCGGGACAAGATGAAAGCGGAGAGAGGAAGACGATGTACGTGGCCGGCGCTCGATCGTGTGAATTCGGAAAGTGGACAGCGGCAAATAGATCGGGTCGGGTCGGGTCGGTTTCGGATGCGGATAGTTCTCGGATCCGTGTCGAATTCGGTTCAACCTTCTCGACAGGTACGGGTTGGGAGCAATCAAATTCATATTAAATTCAACTCCACCTAAGTAAATGGAAAGGGGAAGTAGATCAACTGGTCATTTAATAAGGCATTTTAAATCTAATGGGTTTAAGTGCATGATACTTGAAAAGTATTGGCTATCTATTTTCATGTTCATCATATTATATGATTAGTCCTTTTCGAAATCCTCAATATGATGGGACAACTAAACCCTCTATGACTTTATTTTAGTATAAAAAATGAGAATTTCATGTGTAACATGCTAAAATTCAATTAAATTTTCGGAAGAAGATGTCATTCGTTTGATAAAAAATGTAAACAAACTATAGCATTAGATGAGTTGACAAGAGCATCATTTAATATTCATTATTTATTAATAGGATTATTAGGGAATCTAATACATTAACTCTCTATATATTCATTAACTAGTGTCAGTTATCGACCTAACATGAATGCTTTCACCATGTAACCTTCCCCCTCTCTGCTACCCACTTCATAAGAGAGCCTCGATTAGCAAAAGGCCAAAAGAAAATTTCAAGTTATGAATCAATGGTAGAACGGGGATACTTGCAAAAATGCCTATTGCAATGATTTACTCGATAGTAAAAGTAAAGCACCCATGGTGAAAAAAAAACAAAAAAACACATGAAGCAGATATTCAAGAATTAATGCAGGGATCTTTAGTAATTTCATAACCAACTTGGATTCTTCCTTTTTTTCATTGATTCTTTGTCGGATCAAGATATATATTTCCACAGATTTATCAATCTAAATAAATACTTTGTTCTTGATTATTGATCATTATGAATATGTCATCAAGGTGAAAAACTAAACTAAGTATTCTCTTTCTTTATTGTCATACTCTACAACGTAGTATATGTCCCTAATTCATTTTTCTATTTTTTTTTATGGAAGCCAATGAGTATCGATAGCTTTTATTTTACTCCAAGAACATGTCAAAGTAAGCACAAGAATTGTGGTCATGATTACCGCAAGGTATAATATTAAGAATGCTAATTAGATAAGTAATTTAACTAGACATCTCAAATTGAATCAAAATATCAATGTGTGTTGATAAGACCGTTCATTAATTATCATAACTCAATCTCTTTTATGAATAAACCACATGATTGAGAAATCATAAACTTGCCCCAACTGAGTAGCAATTACAATAACAACAATTTAATTACAGCCTAATAGCTAATTAGGGGTAATAGCTGTCATCTTGCTTGGACTTGTGTTAACTTCCCAAAAATCCAACATTTCATAGGACAGGCAAGATTAATGTTTGTCCTATAGTTTCTATCCAAAAGGGAAACAAGGGCATCAAAAATTTTGATCTTCCTGAGAAGAATCTGAGGATTTTGAGTTAGTTAATTAGCAGTTTAACAATAAAATCATTATCCTTAAAGCCTTTTATTAGAGCTCTCTCAAGCTAGTTTAGGAAATCCAAAGAAAATCAGTCAAAGTCTTCACCTTTTCCGGTCTGTGAAACCGTCCAAGAAAGCCCAAAAAAAGCTCAGGAATTCAGCTGGAGCTGAAACATTTCCATGGCAGATTCCTTCCAAAAATCAAAATTGATGACGCAGAGCGCCAGTCGCCGCCTTCCCAACGCCTAATTACTCTCTCTCTCTCTCTCTCTCTCTCTCTAGAAGTTTTTGGTCTTCTTCGGAGGAGCACTCGCACTGTATCGGCAGAAATTTCCAGTGGCGAGGATGGGAGACGGCAATCTGGGCTCCGCCGGCAGGGGCAACAGCGGCGGCGGCGGCAGCAGCAGGCCGGAGTGGCTTCAACAGTACGATCTGATCGGCAAGATCGGCGAGGGGACGTACGGCCTCGTTTTCCTCGCCCGAATCAAGGCTCCTTCCACCAATCGCGGCAAGTTCATCGCCATCAAGAAGTTCAAGCAGTCCAAAGACGGCGACGGCGTCTCGCCCACCGCCATCCGCGAAATCATGGTCGACCTTCTTCACCTTTGTTCGCTTCCGTCTGAGGCATCTTTACCCCCCTCCCCCCCCTCCCCGGGTTTAGATTATTTGGGAGTAATAATTGGCTGAAATTCATGGGTATATGTTGCTTGGAATGTTTAGGGAGTTGGAAAGTGAATATAGTTAATCAAAGGCGCCGCATTTGGTTAGCCTTTATTCATGATGATCTTGTCAGTAACTCATGGCAATTTCCATTTAAATGGCGCAGTTGCTTCGCGAAATTTCGCATGAGAATGTTGTGAAGCTCGTGAACGTTCACATTAATCCTGTGGATATGTCGTTGTATCTGGCTTTTGATTACGCCGAGCATGATCTTTATGTAAGTATTGGTCCCCTTTTGTATGCTATAGCTTGCATCTGATGCTTCAAAGCATTGATTTGGCTTCGATGTATCAAGCCTTTTGTTGAACGATTTTATATGCTGATGTTGATTTGTTAGGAAATTATCAGACATCACAGAGACAAGGTTAACCAGTCCATCAATCACTACACAGTTAAGTCATTGCTTTGGCAGCTGCTTAATGGACTGAATTATCTCCACAGGTATGTGAGTTTATGTGAACAGTGCTTGTGCGACCAGTATTTTCTTGGGGTATACTGAATATTGACGGTTGCATGAATGGATCTTTGCTCTAGTAATTGGATCATACATCGAGATCTAAAGCCGTCAAATATTCTGGTATGTTCGTTATTGATTCTATTATTCTTTGACTGCATTACGGGATCATTCAACTGTAGAATGTAAAGTTAATTCTGTTCTTCTACGACACTTAATTATGTCTCTTTGACCAAGGTCATGGGTGATGGGGAGGAGCAAGGCGTTGTGAAAATTGCGGACTTTGGACTTGCCAGGATATACCAAGCTCCTTTGAAGCCATTATCTGATAATGGGGTTAGTTATGTCTTCTTAATTCTTCTACCTTCTTCGTTGTGCATAGTTTTAGAAACTAGGAATACCTCAAATCGGACTGTGACCGAGTAAAGAATCAGCTATCTGTTTTAAAGTCTCTACCTTCTATGGAGCTGTAATATCGTGCTTTGTCTATTCTGCTCTCATTAAACAAATAACGAGAGAAGGGGCCATCCTTGTTCTGCTTTTTTCTTTTCCTCCTTGTTCATATTGCCTTTGACTTGGAAGGCATGGTTGGTAATGAGCCGGCAGAGGGACAGCCACCCCATCCCCCGTTAATATGTTGACTTGGCTTAAGAACTATCCTATGTTTGTACCTTATGCTGGATGAAACTGGTTGCTTATTCTTCCATTGAGAAAGGGAGGGTAAGCCAACAAGTTATGTCACTGTTTCTAATTTTCTCATTTTCTCAATGGCGCATCTTGAAAATGCACCATGTAAACATTTCTAGGGATATCTAATTACCAAATTTATGTTTATATGAAGATTTGGAAGTAAGATTAATTTATAACATGCCTGCTATTGGTTTCCCGGTCTACTAGTTTGTCAAAAGTGTAAATCTTGAATGTCTCCTTTGGTTTCGCCTGTGATCACTTGGTACAAGATATCAATAGATGATACATGTTTCTTTGTATCTCAGTGACAATGCACTTTCTGGGCAATGGTTGTTAGAGAATATATGAATTGCAGAACTTCTGGTACAATGACATTAGGCATCTACACAAACAAGGGATACAGAATCATCGAATTAGTCTGCAACACGACTCTTAATCATGTTAAAACATTGAATTGGTCTACTCCCCGGCTCTTAATCAAGTTAGAACTGTCCATTTATGGTCGAGTTTGAGGCTATCCTTTCTTTTTTCATGTTTTCTGTTCTTCTTTTGGATCACATAATAATGTACATAAAAACCCTTATCACCTTCAGCAACTATCATGATTTGAGTATGTCTTAAAATCACCCCACCTTTTGGAGTATAAATGCAGCTAAAATGTGACAAAGCATGAATAACAAAGTTTTCTCAATTATGTATACAGTCAATCCTGTTAGTCGTTTGATGGATCAACTATATTTGTTCCCTTGCTCTTGTTTGTGTAGATAAAAATGATTCATGAGATTTTACCTGTATGTTGGATCTATATAGAGGAGAAGTTGGTAGTAGTTATACATAGTTTCCAGTCATGCATTTTGCAGGGGATTGGTTTATTATTGATTACTTTGTAATTCTGTTTAGTACTTTCTTTGTGTCCTGGGTTCTTCTGACTTCTCATCATTTCGTTGAATTTCTTGTCTTTGCATACCTAAATTTAAAGACATTTTCCCCTTTTCTCATCAAATAACCTTTCAGTCTTGTGGGTACTTTAGCGTCTTGCTGGCCTATTCTCTCATGGGGTTATGCTTTCTTTAGTTGAGATAAGCTCCTTGTTCCTTTCAGGTTGTGGTAACTATCTGGTATCGGGCACCTGAACTGCTGCTTGGTGCAAAGCACTATACAAGTGCTGTTGGTATGCTTTGACACTGACAAAGAAACTCAGTTTCCTGTGTCTCAAATAGTATATTTCATTTAATTGTTCTGTGTGATGAGTTATTTAGCTGTGCTGATTAACTGGGGCAGAACAAGTAAAATTTTTATGGAGAACAAATAATGCAGCAGTGAATTTGGAGTTGGTGACTGTGGCGATGCAATTTTTAGAGTTTGAAAGAGCACCTTCTAATAAAATTCTGCAGCAATCATCAGAAAAAGAAAACTGTCACAATAGTAGGTCAGGCTCTCTTAGTGAGCCTAATAATTGATATAATTCTACTTTCTTTAGACTTTATACCTTTCTTAACCTTTCAACCCCTTCTATGACAAAGTATACCTAAGCCTGGGCTTGCACAATTCTGATGCTGATTGATGCACTGAAAATCAGGAATGTACATCTTGACTGACTGATGCAGCAATAAACTTGAAATGGCAAAGGAAGTGGCATACCTTCTAGGTTCAGAAATTAAGTGCTTTCAGAAAAATTGCACCGCTATCAACACTGATGTTAATGAAGCCTTCTGTTAGTTCTTAATACTAGCCTTAGATAACCAATGACCTCTCCCGTCTTTTTAACAATTTATGTAATTTTCAACCAGTTATACTTATTTGATTCTTGTCCTTCAACTAAAATAGATAATTGTAGACTGTGCGATTGTTTTATCTTACTTAATGTGACTGGAAATGTTTGCCCCCTCCTTAATGCTGCCACCAGATATGTGGGCCGTCGGATGCATTTTTGCTGAGCTTTTGACATTGAAGCCATTGTTTCAAGGTCAAGAAGTGAAAGCCAATCCTAACCCTTTCCAAGTAAGTTGTCAATGCGTGCAACACTGTAGCTGAATTTTCTTTCTTGAGGCAATGGATTTTGGGTGCATTTGATCATTGTACTTGACTCTAACTCAGACTCTCTATTTTGCAGCTTGATCAACTTGACAAGATTTTCAAGGTCTTGGGTAATGTGCCAGTGTATTCTCTTTTCTACCATCTTCATTCTGTTCATGTGCTATAAAATGGTTAGTGTGATTGTCCCAGGTCATCCGACGCAAGAGAAATGGCCTATGCTTGTGAATCTGCCTCATTGGCAATCAGATGTGCAACATATTCAGAGACACAAGTAGTAAGTACCTTTCCATTTGTTTCTGCATCCAAAATTGAGTTAGTCCTGTTTTTCAAAGAAATGACATGATATATTGTGCTATTGACAGTGATGACAATGGACTTGGTAGTGTTGTACGTCTCTCTATCAAAACCGCTGCATATGACCTCCTGTCAAAGATGCTAGAGTATGTGCTACCATTCAGAACTTTTGAAATCGTGCAATTTGGTATTTCTTTACTATTTTATGATGTCTCTTTGGACTTATTGAATTGGTATATAGTTTTTGACATTACATCTTGGTTGTTTGATGTCATCTTTCAAATTTGATTGGAATCTGTTTCTCTGGTTGCATATCTGTGAGTTGTAAATTTCACAAGAGATTTCACTTTATTTGCAATTACTCTATAATACTATATCAAACACGGAAAAAAGGTCGAGAAAACCTAGAAGTCTGAATAATGGCTGCCACACCCCCGGGAGTTGCATTTGATATTTGCAAACTTGTCTTCGTTCAGATTTTTTATGCCTCTGTGTATATGCGCCCACAATGTGTGTGTCAGCATGAGCACACCAGCATGTTTGTGTGTGTGCATATGTATAAACGAGACATTGCACAAGTGCTTGCCTGCCTGCATGCATGTGTGTGCATGGGAAGTGCTCAAGTACCATCTGGTCACTCAAGCAGTCAAGAGGGGTGGACACTCTTGAGATTTTTATTGGTGCAATCACTTTACTTATTGGGTATCATGGAGCTTACAGAACCATTTACCTGTAACTTAGCTTAGTTTGGTAACTAATTTTGGTCTTCTATGATTCACTGCCTGCAATTAACTAACTTGCTGCTATCTCAATATAGTATGTTGACTTAATATTTTCAAAGTGGATAACTCTTCTTTGCATGTTGCCTATTGCTAATTAGCCTTTTTCTATGTGCAGGTATGATCCTCAAAAGCGTATAACAGCAGCTCAAGCCTTGGAACATGAGTATGACTTTTCTCATCGTATTATTTCTTCTCACTTTTGTTTTTATAGATGGTGCAGTGCAAGAATCAAAGGGATTTAATCTGGTTATTATTGATACTTTAACCAAAGCTATTCTTTAGCTTCCATAAACATGTCTGTTAAGAACAGGAATGTTTATGTGGTGCTAGTACCTCATTCATTCTGTTCGACCTCTGCCTAAGAGGAACAAAACTAAGATCTCTATTATGGCCAAAACAAAGAAAAACAGAGATCTCTATAAAGAACAAAGATCTCCATGTAAAGTGTGTTGTAGTCAGCAATTTATATTCCTTCATCAGTTTCTAAGATTAACATTGGTTGTCTTGCAGGTATTTTCGTATGGAACCTCTTCCCGGGCGTAAGTAAGGCTTTCTTCCTTGCCATCATATACTGGTCCTCGATCTTCTTTTTCTTCTAATGCCTTTCGTCTTATTAACTAACGAAATATGATTGTGCTTATACTTCCTCACCAAGGCGCCTTGTGCTTTTGTCCTTGCTCAGTGCACTTGTACCCAGCACACCTGGAGATAAAGTGAATTATCCCACTCGTCCTGTAGATACGACTACAGATATTGAGGGGACAACTAGTCTTCAACCTTCACAATCGGTATGGCTATGAATCTAAATTTTACTAGCTGACCTAGCATTCTGCATAATTCTCTTGATTTCTTCCCATGAACTGTCTACATGGATACTAGTTTGTCTTAGTAGTTCTCCTCTTTGTCATCTTCATTGAGCTCTTTTAACATCTTACTTTAGCAATATTACAGTCATCAAATATTGCCGGTTATTCAGTCGTAAGTAGTTATAGCTAATCATTCAATGCTTAATTCCTCCTCTTTTTGTTATTGACACAATTTTTTTCTGCATTACTGTTCTTAGAACTGAATAAGTTTAATGGAATTACTCTGTTCTCATTTGTGGTTTGGCATTATTAAAGAGTTGAGAATACCGCAAATTTGTTGTTGTAATATTAGAGTGATTAGTGCTATCATCCTTTTAAGAAGAAAAACAAAATATCAAGGATGTAATAGTTTGTTTCTGAGATCAATATGATCCGTTTCTCTTAGGGTGTAATAGTTTGACTATGATTACCAAGGATTTCAAATGAAGTGCTGGTGTTTTTTGGATCCAGTGACCTTCAGGCACCAATGGTCATGGGCCATCCCTGTTCATCACTAATTCATACCTCTTGGCAGACTCGCTGTGGAGTTAGTGTCTTGCATTTTTTATGACTACATGAGTCTTTTTCCCTAGTTGAATGGCAAACTTGATTTTGGCACTTTTAAGAGATGCTGCTGTTTGGTCAAAGCAATAATGTTCCACATGTATTTGAGTTTTAACCATTAGCAGCTGTATCCAATGTTCTCCTTCATGGTAAGGAAAAACAAGATAAAGAATTCTCGTGATTTTCAAATTGCTGTATGTATATGTGTGTATGTCAGTTCAGTTGATATGGAACTGCACAAAGTGACCTCATACTCTGATTTTGTCCACTAGGCATCATCTGGAAATGCTGTTGCTGGAAATATGCCTGGTGCTCACGTTGTGACAAATAGGCCCATGCCTCGTCCTATGCATATGGTCGGTATGCAAAGGATGCAAGCTCCAGGAATGGCTGGTTACAATCTGAATCCTAGTGGCATGGGTGGTGGAATGAATCCTAGTGGCATCCCGATGCAGCGAGGAGTTGCAAACCAGGCCCAACAGCAGCAGGTTCATTTTCTTAAGTTGATCTTAGATGGTTGCTCTGGAGTTGCTTGTTAAGTTTTATCTGATTCAAGCGGTTACTTTTCAAAGCAGTCTCGAAGGAAGGACCCAGGAATGGGAATGGCTGGATACCCTCAACAGAAACAAAGGCGCTTCTAAGGTTGGCCCATTTTTATGCATTCTTTCCCAAATGCTAGATAGTATTCTTGCTTTCATATGAGAGATTGGACTTTAAACCAGGGATTATTTTTTGGCACTTTCGTGAGCCACACAGTGAGAGAGGGAGAGAGAAAGGGGGGGAGGGGTGCGGGGGGCAGCTGCACTTTTCCCTGTGCTTGCACTGCAAATGTTGTGAAGAAATAGCTGATCGCTTCTGCTTAACTTTGCTCTGCTACGGTTATTTGATTTTTACTTGGGTCTTTTATCCCCTTTCACAAAAATCTTCAGTCACTCATTTTCTTTTATTGAACTAGGGATCTAATTTATTGCAAGAAATTTAGATCCCTAGTGGGCAGCTGCATTCTTCCTTCTGCTTGCACTGCAAATGTTGTGAAGAAATAGCTGATCACTTATGTTTACTCTAGTGATCCTGGCTTTAGCATTATGCCTACTCTTGGTGGCATGCTGCGAAGAACTAGACTGCATCTCAAGGAAGGAAAGGGAACTATTGACTTCATTAATGGGCTCATCCTCTGGGGACTTCAAAGCTTCCTCGGCATTGGCTCTGACATCAGCAGGAGGGCATAATCAACGGACGTGCTGCTAAATGCATTAGAAGTTGCTGCGGATTCACAGTGATAGATTTAAATGGAGAAATGAATTTCGGCATCATGGCACTCGCAATATTTAGGGATCTGCCCTGATTTTTTGCTGAAGTAATAACATGCTCTTCCAGAAATGTCATCGATTATTGATGGGCATGTCCATCAATCGTGAACATTTTTCTTTAATGTACATTCATTCTGCCTTTCCCTCTCTATTTCTGTGTTGCTTAGATAATAAAATTGGACTTCAGGAGTAGGAATAGCTATGAAGATCTCTCCCGTTCTATGTAAGAACAAATCGGGCGGGCTATCGGCATGTGGAACTCATCCTAGTTAAATCTTGGGAAGAGTCGCCAATGGTGATGAGCTGGTTGACAGGCTAATGACAAGATCTATCAACCGAGCTCGCTTCCTTTTCTAATTATCCGGTCTTGCTGCACATGCCTGCTGAAGTCTCAATTCCTACCATTGCTAACTGAATCGTCACATACACAGGAAGCTTCTGAATCACTCGAAAGAGTATACTGGAGTGACCACCCATCTCACGTATTGAACTACCATGCGATAAGACTCTCGAAACGAGAAGAGTGGACCATCTCCAACTATTCCCGTGGAAATGATATCTGGCAACCCTTTCATTTGCTAGATTTCTTAGGGCAAACACGTTCAATGGAAACGGAAAAAGTATGATCTGATTCGGCCAAACAATGTTTTTCTCTTTCCGGTTATGGTGCTATAATGTACCGTACATCATACTATAAGGGGATCCAAGGAGCTAGCCACCACTTTTCTTAGATTTCGTCCGTCCAAAATTAATAACTTAAAAAGTTTATTTTAGTAAAATTTTATGCAACTCCAGAAAGATCATTATTTTTTCTTTTTTTTATGAGTGGACGTGAACGGGCCGACAAGGCAAAGGGCAGGACCTATCTCAACTCAGTAACTAACAAACAAAATAAGAAAAACATCCAAGGGCCGCAATCGCCGCAATTCACTCTGGTCCTCCGAGGAAAAGGCTGTCCATTACTCTGCCAATGAAAAGGACGATGTGACCACTTTTGTTACTATTAAATTATAAATTCCGAAACCACCTACAAAAACCAGCCCACAATTTCAAGATTCAGCACTTTTATTACCCAATCAAAATGAGAAAAAGAGAGAGAGAATGTTATGGCACCCAGCCCACAGGAAGGAAAGGAGGAAAACAGAGATTTTTTTTTTCTTGGTCATAATAAATGCAACAAGAGGAGACAGATCTTCTTCTTCTTTTTTATATTAAAGTATAGCCAAGGACGTGAGTTGGCCAGGAGCTATAAAAGGTTAACAAGACATGCCATTTGATGATTTCTGACTTCATCCATTTGTTCTGTTCGGTCCCATTAGCGAAAAAGTCGAAAAGTAGCCACAGAAAACTGCCATACGCATCACATGGCTGCACCACTCTCATCCAACAAACATGTCAGTTCGATTAGCATCATGATATTGCATGGAAACACTGGATGATGATAACTTTTTACTACAATCTCGTTGAATGAGTTAAATCTCGATCGATATCGATGCATTAACACTCGGCACAAAATCAAGATTATGCTCAAAGGTACAAGTACAAATTCGGATGTAGCAGCAACCTTGAAGCTTTGTATTGCAAAAACGAAATCTAAAGGTTGCTTTCTCTAATAATAACAGAGTCACGAAAGGTCATGGAAGGACGCAAAAGGAGAAACTCGAACCCTTCCCAAAAGAAGCAGAAGACGCACTAAAGAGTTGATGGGCAGACGTCACCAGTTCCAAATTCAAACCCTATCATATTTTTAAGCCAAAAAGTTGGCGTTATCCGCCATGAATCCGTGCATGCAGCTGCACATGCTGAAGTGGACAAACGTACAGATCCTTCACAACTAAGTCTACTCACGACATAAAATAATATAAGAATCAAAACAAAAGGCTTTATGGAAGTCTGGGTATGGAATTCAGAGAAAATATTCCAACTGGACTGCCTCTTGAATAGCTGTCAGCTGCATTCACGCGAGCCTCAGCTCGCCAGTTTTAGCGTTGGCGACTGGTTCCAGTGCATCGAACGGATACCCATTTGTCAACCTCTCTTGTATTTATAGGACGTTTTTCCACTCCGTCCCTACGCTCCAATCCCACCCCACTCCCAATGGCGGCTGCAACCTCCTCCACCGCCACCGCCACCGCCAACCCCGCACGGAGGAATGGCAGCTCCGCTCCCGAACGCGAGAGCTTCCACAAGTTCTTCGAGTGCTGGCTCGTCGAGCAGAACCAGCACCTCCACGACCTCGTATCTGCCTCCTCCCCAGCCCGGGATGCGGATGACCAAGCCCTCCGCCCCCTCATCGACCGCGTGATCCTCCACTACGAGCATTACTACAAGGCCAAGTCGCGGAGCGCCAAGCAGAACGTGCTCGCCATGTTCTCGCCGACGTGGAGGAGCTCGCTCGAGGACGCCTTCCTCTGGATCGGCGGGTGGCGCCCCAGCATGGCCTTCCACCTCCTCTACTCCAAGTCCGGCCTCCAGCTCGAGGCACACCTCGCCGAGCTCATCCGGGGCCTCACCACCGGCGACCTCGCCGACCTCTCCCCGAGCCAGCTGGCCCTCATCGATGACCTCCAGAAGAGCACGATCCGTGAAGAGAAGGCCATCACCGAGAAGTTCGCCAAGCACCAGGAGACGGTTGCCGATGCGTCCATGGTGGAGCTCTCCCACGCCATCACGGAGATGACGCGCGCCGGCGGCGGGGAGGCCGGCAGTGGAGAACGCACCTGCGATGGAGGAGGTGGAGAGCGCTCTGGCGGCAAAGGAGGAGGGGCTGGAGGAGGTTCTGCATATGGCGGACGATCTCAGACTGAGGACTCTCAAGGAGGTTCTTAACATCCTGAGCCCGATACAAGCGGTGCATTTCCTGATAGCAGCTGCAGAGTTGCACCTGAGGATTCACGAATGGGGGAAGAAGAAGGACGAAGCTCAAGCTCAAATTCATCATCAAGAAGCTTATGCAACAGCGCAATAACACTTGTCCCACTTCAGGTTCCTCTTGCACAACAGGTAGTAGTAGTCTTAATGATTAAAGGATTTGCTGGGTTTCTTTTAAATCAATCAAGAGTTACTGTGGAATTAGGATGTTTTAGGTTGGATTTCACTCGGAAGAAGCAGTGTCCTATAATCATTACCTTCTTTTTGGGGGCGAAAGTTGTGTAGTACTCAGATTACATGATGATCGCTTCTAATGAAATCGAAGTTCTCTCCTCTAAGATGTGGATGGATGAATGAAGGAGAAACAGTGGCTGTTTAGCCGTGTATGATGCGAATATCAATCAACTTTGGATTTATATGTCTAAAAACTTCTCTCTTTTATTGACTTTTCTCTCCACGGGTTGCTACCAGCAACTCTGATTTCTGAGGTGAAGCTATGTATGATCAAGAATCAACAAGGGTACACTGAAACAGGGTTTGAAAATCACTTCGTCCCGAGTCATTTGACATTATTATTTCGACTTTCTATGTTCTCTGTGTGGTTCACTTCACTTTGAATCTTGATAATGTGCCATACCATCCATTGCCACAAATGCACGAGGCACTTCATTTTTTGGACCATCCAAGGATCGCAAGAATGATGCCAATGATGTTGAAGCTTATCAATGCCTTCAACAACCTTTGCTTCTCCGGCGTGTACGGCGGATACCTTGTCAAGGCGTCTCCTTTGAAACTTCTGTACAGTACTCCCTTCTTGTGGCTGAAAGCATCGAAAGAAAATTTCCCATGGTACGCACCCATCCCGCTCTCTCCAACACCGCCAAAGGGTAGAGTGGGAACTGTGAGCTGCAAGAGGGTATAAAAGAAATGACTAGTTAAACATGCCATACAATATGTCACTCGACTAAATTGGCCCTATAAAACATACACCGCTGCTAAATGCGAGTTTCAAACTTCCCTTAGAAGGCAATTTCATTTTCTGAGGGAATTAATCTCACTAATTGACAAGAATGGCCAAGACATGATCTTGATGTGGCCACTGATAGATTTACTTGAAAGCCATCGAAATACAAAATCGGTGTGGTGAATTGCAACTTGGTAGATGCAGTAATGCATGAAATCATGCCACTTAGGAGATCATTCATGCTTCATGCTGTTGATGGCAAAGGCAGAGAAAGATTACATGCAGGACAGTGTCATTGATGAGCATTCCTCCAGCAGATATGTTCTGGACAAATTGCTTCTGCAAACCATCATTGTCGGAGAAGAGATATGCTGCCAGAGGCTTCGGCTTTGAGTTGATCATATGAAAACCGTCTTCTATGTTGTCAACCTTTTGCACAACAAAGAAACCAAAAAGACAAAAACAAAAGCTTCTCAGCAAGATGAATCTCAGTTACATTTTCTGAAAGAATGCCTGCAGATGGTACCTAGATGATTATGAAAGCTTAAAGCTGCACATGTGTGTGTGTGTGTGTGTGTGGTCTGCTAAATGCACGGAGGAACACCATGACAACCAACTAAAGGGTGTATTGAAATACGCACAGTGAGAATGGGCAGTAGCGGTCCAAATATTTCCTCTTGCATGATCAGAGAGTCTTCAGGAACATCAAGCAAGATAGTTGGAGCTATTCTTCTGCAAAAAGCAGGAAGTAAGTAATTGCCATGTGATTGGTTCATCCAATGGCCTTGGACCAGCTAAAGTGTGAAATATAGAGCATATATATAGGTCTCACAATTTGTTCTCATCTCTTTGCCCTCCCAGGACAATCTTATCAGAAGTTCCATCCTCGTCGAGTAGTTTAGCCAAACGCTTGAAGTGATATAAGTTCACTATTCGGCAAATGTCTTGTGACTCCAAAGGGTTCTTCCCAAAAAATTCCTCTAGCGCGAGTTGTAGAGCAGCCACCTGTCGGCACACATTTATCGAAACAAAAGGCCCTTGATGCACATATAGAGATTTGCTACTTCGTTTAAGAAAGGACAAGCTTACCAATTTCGGAGCAAATGACCTTGTCGTCACAATGTAATCGATAGCTATGCAAGCTTGGCCGTTGTTGCAAGCCCACTTCCCTGCTAATATTCTTCTTGCAGCAACCTTCGTTATAAGAGAGCTCCGAAATCATGTTCTTGGAAGATCAGTTCAAGCAGCAAAGTTAGGCAATATGCTATTCTTTTTTACCTCTAAATTAATGTTTGAATCGATGATAGCAGGACATTTTCCTCCAAGCTCCAGAACTACAGGAGTAAGGTGCTTTGCTGCGGCGGCCATGACAATATACCCTACTCTTGTGCTACCTGGATAAACCATTTAAAAATTTCAGTTAGGTTTCATAAATTAACCTCTTGACTCAGATTATGCAGAAACATAAGATGAAGTTTTCAAAATATGTAATGGATAATTCAGTGATTGCCAACTCACAACACCTAAATAACCTAAGTATGTCTGCGATATAGTACCTGTGTAGAATATCTTATCCCACTTCTGGTCCAACAGAGCAGATGTTTCAGGAACCGCTCCCTCAACTACTCGTATTGTGCTTCTATCCACATACTCACTCAGTAATCTAGAAAGCAGTGAAGATGTTGCAGGAGCAATCTCTGATGGCTTCAGGACAATGGCATTACCAGCTGCTATAGCGCCAATTACTGGATCAAGAGATAACACTGAACAAAAGAGAACTTAGGTCATTCAAAAGAAAAAAACATTACCATATCATGATGATGAAACCCAAGACATGAACAACCATGCATCAGAGTGTAAATGATAGAGGCTGATGCTTTATATTACGTCGTAGGATTTACAACTAAGAAAACGGAATGAGAAAAAAAGGAAAAACATACTTATGAGGATAAATCTCTCACACAACAGTGGAATAAAAAGAATGGCTCTAAGGATGAGAGATGCTAGAGTATTAAGTTATCCGAAGGCTGATTGTCTTTTTTTCCTCCTTACTTACAGAATGGATAGTTCCATGTGGATATGATCAACACGACCCCAAATGGTTCTGATACTATTTCTGCTGATGATGGGTACGTTGTTATCGAAGTGCTGACCTGAAAGTAAAAGTATTGATGAGCTCAACAGTTCAACAATGGCCAGAGTAGCAGTTCTCATCTTGTTGCTTAAGATAATTGTACTTGCTAGTTGATCACCTTTTCTGGTGCCATCCAATGCTTCAAATCCTTGAGGGCCTTCTGACACGATGATTTTGTCATGGAGATCTGCATGATATCTCGTATTTGGCAAGGCGCAGTTAGTATGTGATAAAAGAGTGAAGCACACTACATAGCAGAATGCTTGGAAGAAAAGTTCTTTGAAATCTGTTGATATTTGACACAAAAGGAACCAAAATATCCCTTTATCATGTTATGGATATAGCATACTAATCTATGAACAGCGATGCGTGAAAGTGGTTGAAAATTCACTAAATTGTTCACATGAACTTCATATCATTATCAACTCAGACTTCGGCAGTCTACTATTCATCATGAAGTTTCATACATCCGTTTTTCAATTGGAAGGGAGAAAAGAATGGAACTATTAATTTGACTGATCACATTAAAATATTTCTGCTGGACGAGTAGCAATTTGAACGACGAAAGTCAAGCAAAGTGGAAAGAAACCACAAAGAAAGATAAAGAGAATGAAACAGAGTTGTTGAATTGTCAATGTAGAAACGACAAAAGATAAGAGAGCTCAAAGCAAAGAAAGAGTAAATGATGCCCTATAAACATGTGAAGAAGACCTCAGAGACGAACGCTTCCAGCTCAGGCTTGGAGAGGTCGAGCTGAAGAGCTTGGATGATCTCCTTCTCCCTCTCATCAATCATCTTACTTATACTCTGCAACTGAGCAGCCCGCCACTCGTAGCTTTTCGTCTTGCCCGAGCTGAAGCTCTTCCTCAGCTCCTTGACCAGCAACGCGGCTTTTCCGGCGTCAAACGCTTGCTCCTTCTCTTCCTCCATCGTCACCGACAAGACACTCGCCGAACAGCTTCCAGAGGGAGAGACACACTGATTACAATGCGAAGGAACAGAAAGAAAACTAGAGGCAAAGAGAGAGAGAGAGAGAGAGAGAGAGAGAATTGTGAGTACCGGGAGATTCTGAGAGAAGAGTGAGTGAAGAAGATCGGTGATGGGTTGGCGCGATTCACTGGACGGCATGCGTAGGTTCGGATTGTCTGGCAGATTCCACCAAGTGCACTGTTTCATAGGAATCACAAACACAGACGAGACAAATGGTTAAACGGTTCATTTTGGCTTTTTCTCCTTGCAGGAAAGACCTCTGTTGGAAAATCACAGAATAATGCCGTTCTTCGTTTCACAAAAAAATAAAAAATTTTTTTGAAAAATTTTATTTTTATTACATTTTTTAAAAGAAAAAATCTTTTAAAATTAAAATATTTTCCACCTCCTATTAATCATTTTTCACTTCTTCTTTTTTTAACATTTTTTTTTTTTCTTTTTAAATTTTTTTAAAATTGAATTTTTTTGTTATTTTTTTTCTTTTTCCGTTTTTCCGTTTTCCTTTCTTTCTTTTAACTCTTTTTCTTTTTCCGCCGATTGCTGGCCATGACAATGGCCAACGACTGGCCACAAGTGAGTCGAGCTTGCCGATTTGGTGTCACTAGACTATGACGAGGCTCGAGCCTCGCCAAATTGGCGACTCTTGAGCACGCCAGACGATGACAAGGCTCAGACTTTGCAGATTGATGACACTTGAGCATTATCAAATGGTGGCAAGGCTCAAGCCTTGCAATCTACGAGGCTCGAGCCTTGCCTCAAGCCTCGCCAGTTGTCGCTGTGGCTAAAAACTGGTCAAGGAAGAAGGGAACACAAAAGAAAAAAATTAATAATCAATTTTTTTTTAAAATAATTAATAAGAAATCAATTTAAAAAAATTTATTGAAAAAAGTATATATATGAAAATATTATCCTAGCGAACAGTGAAAAGTATTTTTCAATTTTAAAATTTTAATGAACGTCAAAAAATAATTACATCTTTTTAAAAAATAACTTCCCAACAAATATTTTTAAAAGATGTCATTTTTTCCGTGAAGAGAAAAGTCTACAAGATTGAAATAGTGAAATGACGTGACAGATTTTAATTGATCGGTGAATATGAGTTGCCCGTGTAAAGTCAGTCGCACCATGTCACATCGCCTAATAAATTAGTTTTGTGGGCCAGTCTATAAAAGTTCAAAGCAAGAAAATTTAAAGAAAAATGTGAAAAATGAAAACGTGTGTACCTAGACTTGAAAGAAGCCCGGCCTAATTTTCGAGCAACACAACAAAAGAGGAAGGGACACTGAGATTCTTTCGTATTTATTTATTGATGACTGACCTGACTCTAGAAGTTGAAGTTCAGTGCCGCCTGCATGGGTCTAGTGCAGAACCTCCCACTTCATATGAATTATATTATGTATGTACACATTTTTATACATGCAGTCTATTGATTTTATGGTAGGTAAAATCTAATCACCAAAGTGGAAAAACCAAAGAAAAAGGGGGGCTATGGGCAACTTTTGATGTTTTAGAATCGCTTGCTAAGGCGACATTCAGTCAATCAAATCATCAAGAACTGGGGGCTTCAATCTCAACCGTAAGTGCCAACGTGCAGTTGCAGATCATCACTTGAAGGTTTGTTGCTTAGTAGTTGGGTGTTTTCATCTTCCAACCCTCTTGGAACTCTCGGCGGGTGATGACTAGGAACTGGTGGTGTTCAAGAAAAGCAATCGAAGAAAGTGGTGTGGCGATCTCTCACTACCTCACTGAACAAGAAAGGAGGTTCATTTCATTACGGAAGGACACAAGCGCTGCACTCTTCAAGATGTTATCCATATGGGGATCGACTCCGTCCACTCAAATGTCAAGACTCAAGAGCCTGCACGCTCGTTGTTCATGCTGGTGGAATCTAACCATGGCCCAGAAGTTCAGAAGCTGCCCAGTTCGGTCGTCCCACCGAAATTTGATGGATGCAGTAAAACCATACCAATTCCAAGTGTGTTTATAGAGCGAGAGAGAGAGAGAGAGAGAGGGAGGAAGTTGTGCATCCATGACCCATTGAAAAGCTTGAAGCAATCGAGTGAGTGACTATGCCTAGAAAGGAAAGGAAGCAGAGAGTGGTTTACCTGAAATCTTGGGAGAGATTAACGGAGGAAGGGCACTTCATGATGGCCATCTTCTCCCAAATCGCACGCTCAACAGTCTAAGCAACTTGAATATTCATCTGGAATCGAATACAAGCTCAGACAGGTAGACGCCCTCTCTCTCCCTCTCCCTCTCACTCTCTCATTTTTTTCTCTCTTCTTTTTTTTTTTTGTAAGGTTTTTTCTCTCTTCTTTTTCTCTCGTGAACCGAAGAAGACACTCAATTATAGTCTGAAGCATTCATTCCTGGCCCTTGGAAAGGTGAGGATAATAATGCTCTTCCAAAGACTTTTGTAACGTACAGAGCTACCTTTCCTAAGTGGGACCGTGACCTGGGAAGATGGCGATTGCTCTACTCGTCTCCACGTTCAAGGTTGTAATTTGTCGCCCAGCAAACCACTCGCTGAATGGTCAAGATTCATCCTTCTATAAGGAATCGTGTCCCAGCCAACTTCATGACTTGGTAAAATGGCTCCTGCCATTCGCATCTTTTCGCAATGAAGTTTATGAAGCTTTACTTTCGGCCCAAGTTTTCCAGCAAAATGTGTCGAGATTTGAACTTTCTTATAAGAAAACCGCTTTCAAAATGATCGATGGCCCACGTAATTGCATGCGTCTGTACGTTTCATATGTAACTGTCCATATTCATACGCTATGTGGATCATAATGCTCGTCTTGTCGTTCAAGCATTACTAAGCATAAAAAGAGGTACAAAATATAGCATGTGCATCCCTAATCATGATCAACATTTTAGCAGCAAAAAGGGAAACAAATTCATGGTAAACGTGTATAATAAAATTTACATTGAATTAAAGGCAAAACAGAAAATTGCACCCGAGAGAGAGAGAGAAGTTTACAGTTTTTTCTCACTTCACTTCTTAACAAGAACAAGCTATAGCTTTGAAATGTCAGTATGTACAACTGGGTGATTATGTTAGCACAGTCCAGCATCGCCTGAAAGTAGCGTTAGGTTCGTGAAATCTTTCGAAATGGCTCTATCCTCTCTCCTTGGTAAGATATTATCAAAATTGGCAATTGCCTCAACAGCGAGGTCAGCATCCAAAAGAGAAAGGCTTAGTGCTTCTTGCACCATCAAAAGTACACGAGTGAGAGAGCCTAGCACACTGTTGTAGAGATCACCGAGTAAAAATGCTCGCACGAAACTCCGATGCATTCTTGCAGATATTGTAGGGCATAGACATTGACAAGATTTTGTATGAGGATAGGAGAGGAGAGCAGGCACCGAAGGAAGGCATCTTCATGTTACAAGAGACAGCACCTCAACTATGTAAAAGATGGCGGGCAAAATAAGTCGCACCATGGGCCATGCATGCTGTTCACTTCTCGAGTTATGTGTGGCCGACTTCTGCTGGAGAATTTGTTTGCCAGACACAGGAATTTGAGGACGGCCATGGACCTGCAAAGTAGCTCTTTCTTGTAACTAAAGCAACCAGTGAACCAAGCAGGGTAGATGGATATAGAACATCTGGAAATTTAACCAAAGAATTTTTATGTAATGACCTCATACTTTTTCATGTAGATTAATTACCACAAGACCGTGATGCTAAACTTAAATGAGTGCCCAGCAGGCTGTGGAACGACCATGGCTGCCTGATTTGCCCAGAGAGCCAAATACATCGCAGAGGAGGTTCACTAAGAAGTCCTGCATCTATCATCATAATTTATTATCTATAGAAATTTATCTCTATCTAATACCCCAGACTATTCACTTTTAATGTGCATTAAATGTCAACATATCTTTCAGTACAATCCAACAATCAATGGTCAAAAAAGACTGACTTCTGAAAAAAGGCATCCTTGATTCTTCTACACGGTTTTGAATGATTCCCATGGAACAGTGGCTTCACAACCACTGCAATAACTACATTAAAAACGTCAAAAGTAGGATAATCACCCTCCAAGTTTCATCTCACCTCCACCAATCAATCTCATAAGGCTAACATTTGGTAATTTCACCTAAGATCGTGACTAAGAAGCAAGTACAGAATATGTGATCCCAATTGCATGAGAGGTAAACGGATCTAACAAATGAACCACCCAAAAAGCGGGACAATAATCCGTTTCTCATGGTTAATCATTTCCAGTCTAAAAACTGCTAGAAGCTCATGAGGGCCAATGCAGCTGCCAACCCTCCAATCAAACGCACTAGTTTAGCTTCCTTGAAAGCCATCACACAAATTACCTACACTAGACAACAAAAAACCGGGCTAACACCTAATGTTTTATCTTACATTTTTGCAGAAACCTCATGAAATCATACAAAAGGGCAGAAGAAAACACTCTCACTGAGATTAACCTTCACTAATCAACATTGCCTCCACAGCCAAGTAAAAAAAATAAAAATAAAATTGTTTTGAACATCATAAAAACCGGGGTCAGTCATAAAGAAGGAAACTTGCCTGTTCTACGCGAGATAGAAGATATCATCAGTCATGAGAAGAACATACTGCAGAATCCTCAGCGGTGCATTCCCAAAATCCAGAGGTGGCAACCTCAACTCTCTGACTCTACAATCCCCACCGGGATTCCTATCATCCGGGCCCCCGCCCGCCCGCCGCATCCGGACCCGGTTCAAATCCACCTTCCTGAACAAATACACAGAACTGTTGGTGTTACGGTTGCCATTGGTCCCGCCCGGATCCGGGTTCTTCCGGCTCTTATAAAGGGTCCAACCATGGCCGGCCAGAGCCCTAGAAAACGCATCCATCGTGTCGATCCTCTCGCCGCCGACCCGCGAGAACAGGGCAGCCGAGCAGCAATCCCAATTCACCGCGCCATCGTGCACCGATTCGCCGTCGGCAAGGGGCAGTCTCACGAACACGAGCTTGAAGAGGCCCTTGGAGAGGGAGACGAAGGAGCGGAGGGCGGCGAGAGAGGCGGAGGAGAGGGAAGGGAAAGGGAGGGAGACGGAGTCCTTGGGGAACAAGAATGCGGAGGGAGTGAGGGACGTGGACGACCACGAGGACGGGAACGAGGACAATGGGGAGGTGGAAGAGGAAGACGGCGACGGAGACGGGGACGGGGACGGCGACGGGAAGGTGAAGATGATGTGGGAGAGCGACGGGGTGGGGTAGAGGTCCATGCCCATGTCTCGGGCAATGTGAGCCAGCGTGTAAGTGTCGGTGATGAGCTCTCTGGTGGGGACGAACAGGAGGAGCGGGGTTCTTGATCTGGGCACGGTTCTTGCTCTCCTCCTCCTCCTCCTCCTCGATCTTGATCCGGGTGCTCTTTCTTCGGCCTCACCGTCGCTGTCCCCATCCTCCTCCTCCTCCCCCTCCTCCTCGTCGCCACCGCCGCTGGAGAGGGAGCTTTCGCGGCGGCTCTGGGAACGGGACAGGCCGATGGATTCGCCGAGGATGAGAGAGCGGACGAGCTTCAAAGGAAGCATCTTTCGGCCCTGTCTGCTTGTCAAAATGGGGAAATAGAAGCTGTCTCTCTGTCTCTCTGTCTCTCTGTCCTTGTCCGGGAGATGCGTTTTTAGGAGGAAGAGTGTGTCTTTTGACATCGGGTCATCATCGTGGCTTTTGCTTGGACAAAAGGGAATGGAGTGATTCCGGGGGAGGGGTGAGGGTGAGAGCCAAAGAAGAACTTTGACCGTCGTCCAAATTTTGCTTCTAGCGAACGATGACGAAGAAAACTGTCTGTCTGTCTGTCGGTCTGTCCGTCTTTTGCTAAAGACGTTTTCACCCTACTGTGGTTTCGTGGAAATTATGTTGCTCTCATTCACGCTTTACAGCCAGATCTCTCCGCCTACCCACTTCTTCCTAGCTCTGCGGTCGGCTCCTGTCTTTTGACTCTTTTCGAGATCACAAATTATAGTCTTTAGCAGTAGAGTCTTTAGCAGATCTCTACGTAATCTATGGCTTATGGGGTAGGTAGACCTTACCATATCTCGATAGACTTGTTAATTTTTTTGATACGTCTGCGAGATCCCAAAAACGGGTACTATTAATTTTTCTCACAAATACCCGAAAAAATGCATCTTTATTAAGCGGAAATCGAAAAGTTTGCAACTTGCAATGTATTGAATGCGCAATTGCTTTGTTAGGAGGCAAACTATCTATTAATAAGTTGCTCAACGAATCTTTTTGTCAAAAAGAAATGCTAAACACGACCTTAACATTGTAAAACGATTCGTAAAAGCATGTGTTGAGAAGCTTCCGCGTGTATTCAAGTATACAATGACTAGTTTTCATCCGCCCATGCATTCAACTTTAATAGTACGCAGATGAGAAAAATAAAAGACTTGTCAAAATTGTCCTTTTACTATTCCAAATTCTTTCCTAAAAAGACGACATTAAATGAACTTTTGACATTTTTTCAAACACTGAAATCAAACATTTTATTAAAAGAAGAAGCATCCTAAAATTCTCACATAAAGTGTAAGGATAAGACTGGAGAGATTGTAGTATAGAAATAATTAAATGATTTCTTCCCTTCCTAAGATTCAAAAAGAGTGAAAGTAGATTCTTAAAAAGCTTAACGAAGCAACAAGCGAAAGATTTACCTTAGGAAAAAGAGCTCGTTTGCCTCCCGTAGTTAGGGGGAAGAAAAATATTCCTTACCCAATGAGAAATGCAAAACGTGTGGATACCGATAAGTAAAAATAAGAAATGTAATTTAATTGAACACCTTCATTAGAGAGACTACCGTAAGTGGCCCTTAGAAGTGATTGAGTAAAAGATGGGTATAGTCCAATTTTGGATCATTTATCTAATATTGTTATAAATGGTTCTTTTTTTTAAGATCTTATATCTTATCATGTTTGCATTCACTCTTATTTTTGTACCCGATCTTGTTTTTCCAATACGAGAACATGATGGGATTGCAACCTATTCGTTTAGAAACGATCCCACGGTGGGATTCCCACCTTTTGCATCAACTTTCTCACTCCCATCCTCAGCTCCATCAATCCTACCCACTTCCACAGAATCCTCCCCAATGCCAAAAACTTGATCATTCCTCTGCCCCTTGCAACGCTGCAACGGGAAGAACACAGACCCCCTTGAAGAGTCCGCGTTGCCCCCGTCACTTGTGTCCCGCAAATCCTCGAAACTCGACATCATCGACAACAAAAGCCTTCGTATGGCTTGGTGTTCTTATAAGAGTTTATTAAGGTGCAAGCTTTGCACAACTATTTCGGGGTTAACAACGATGACGATGGGGATGATGCTGATGTGGCGGAGAAGATGGCGATAAGCAAATCTACCGCAATTCTCCACAGAATCACGCTCCAACGTGACGCCAAAGCTCAACCCCGCACTCACATAAAAATTCACAAACATTAGGGTCAAAAAAAAAAAGAGCCAATCACCTGAATTGGGAGCAGAATCGCCAAATTGAGAGCTCGGGCACGAACACCAAAGGCTCGATAGGTGCTTCCCAACTTCGCGCATAAGTTTTTCAGGTGATCTAATCCGGTTCTTGGGTAAATTCGATCTGATTACACACCCCTAATGGCTCTTGTAAGTAGAAATGCTCCTATGAGAGGAGCTATTCATCGCGAGGTCATAGCCCTCAACTCGGCCATGAATTGAGAAATAATTAAATGATTTCTTCCCTTCCTAAGATTCGAGAAGATAAGGAAGGGGAGCTGAGAAGAGGCCCACAACTGAGCAAAACTCAGCCCAAAAGAAGGTCCAAGATTCATCTAGAGACTTCTCTTCCTCTCCCCACTCCTTTTCCCATTTCTCTTCATCTCAGCCTCCAAAAACCCTAGCAAGCTCCCTTCTTCAACTTCTATAAAGCCTTCTCTATCCAACCCTCTCTGCAGCTCGTCGACCCACCGCGCCTCCTTCTGCTCCCGAATACGTTGTGGGTTCCCTCCGGTTTCCCCATTCACCCTCCCTTTCTTCCTTCCGGCGGCGATGTTCTTGGAATCCGCAGTTCCTGAACGCCGTCTGCCGGGACGGATTAGTTCAGATGTTAGTGTTGGGTTATGCTTGTTGGTCTTCTGCTTGGACTTATCGTAGTGTTCTCTAATATTCGTTGTAGTGTCTTTTCATTGCCTGAAGAGGGTATCTTGAGCAAGCTGCATGCTTTTTTTGTTTTTTCGATTTCGGAAAATATGGTGGGATTTTGTCAGGTCGGTAGTTGATGTTTCGAAGGAATTGGTTTGGTGGGCACTTTCGTTCCGGGGACTATACGTCTGCCCCTCTAGCAGGGAATTACTTCGATTGCTTTAGGGATGAACGAGTCCCTCACATTGATTGTCGTCCATCTGCTTCACTTTGTCAGCAAGTCGTGTTCTTCAGTCAGCTGCTGATCATTTTAGGATGGAAAATCTCACCACAAGTTCCATTTTTTCCTCTCATGTTTTGTAGCGTTAAATCCCGATTCTTGTGTACAGCATGCGCGATTGATTTGCTTGTGCGTGTGGATTAGCTTGAGGGCTAATGGTTTGGTCAGCATGAAATTGCATCGTAACGTGTCTTTTTGCGTTGATGATGATACGTCCAAAGGCTTGTTTCTCAAAAAACATTCGCAGTGGCCGCCTAAGAGCTTTCGCCTTCGCCGGGCTTGAGAGCTAATGCTGCTACATTTCCTTCCTTGGATGTCTGAGACCATTACCGTGGAGCTTTGATTTAGATTATTTGACAGTTGGATAGGATTTTGTATTTGGTTAATTTCGCAGCAGGTGGCATCTCATTTTCGCATTCTTGTGTGGGTGTGATTTTTTATTATGGGTCGTTGGTTTTTCGGAGTAATGTGTTATGTGAATTTCATGTTAGAATGATCAATTCATCGATGATGACAAACTCGAAGGCTTGTTTCTCAAAAAACATTCGCAGTGGCCGCCTGAGAGCTTTCGCCTTCGCCAGGCTTGAGAGCTAGTGCTGCTACATTTCCTTCCTTGGATGTCTGAGACTATTGCTCGAATAAGCTCTTGCATTTTGTCAGTTTAGTAGTAGCCGAATTTATCAGTTCATTTTGTCACGTGGTTATGATTTTTATCGTTGTGTTGGGGTGTTGAGGATAATGAGTCGTGTAAATGCCGTGTTGGTGATGAGTATCTCATCGATGATGACAAACTCGAAGGCTTGTTTCTCAAAAAACATTCGCAGTGGCCACCTAAGAGCTTTCGCCTTCGCCGGGCTTGAGAGCTAGTGCTGCTTTAATCCTTCCTTGGATGTCTGAGACCTGTTATACTTGGCTGACGTATCGGCACTTACAGTTGCTTAACTTGAGTAGTGTTGTTAAGGAGTTGAAATATATATCTGCCGGTCTTCTTGTTAATATTCAGCTGTTCATGATGATTCATCCGAAGGCTTGTTTCTCATAACATTTGCAGTGGCCACCTAAGAGCTTTTGGCTTTGCCATGGTTGAGAGCTTACTGCTGTTACACTCCGTTACTTGGATGTCCTCCTATACCTTTCATTTGTACATTTCCAGGAGAATTAGTACTTCTGTGCTTGCAGCACCTTTAGGGGGAGGCTTGGTTATTCTTTCTTAAGAAATCATACGGGACATGGTAGGTTTTTTCTTGTTTAGGTTTGGTGGCTGGAAGCTGCTGAAGTTTGTAAGGACAGATATCTCTGTGAATGAACTATTCTCTAAATAAAAACCAGAAGGCTTCTTTCTCTTCATGATCTTTGTTCATCATAATGATACTCGAATCTTCAATAAACTTTCTTTCCACGTTTTACTGAAATAAACTCGGTTCATTGGGAGGAAATATAAATGTCGTCACGCATGCCTAAGGCACGCTACACATTTATATGTTGAAGGTGCAAATATTTTAGCTCAAATCGACATCTAAAAATTACAAGTTCTGGTAATGTTAAGTGGCACTGTTGCCAAGTCTTTTGATTGGAATAGTCTCTCTCTACATGTCTCTTCTTGTCAATGGCGCGAATGATGACTTACCATTTTACTGCCCCGTTGCAGTAACTCGCTATGGACTTTCTCATCCAAATGAAGCGCCGCCTTGAATCTTTAATCATAATACCCGTTGTCAAACGTGACCTGCTATGGCCGTTAAAAAGTTGAGGAGACATAATTAATGGGTGGGGCCTGGTCAGGGCTGAATCTGAGAGCGACTTTAAAAATCATTGCTCTTTTGCCCAACAGCAACAATATTAAAAAAAGAAAAGTAAACTCACTACATTATTGACCACAAAAAGCAAATGGCTCGTCATGGTATGATAATGAAATCACCTTTTATCTTTCGAAAGCTCCCAAACTCCACAAAACAGAAGGTCCCCAAAAACACTAATGTCGCTTACTGCAAGCAACGCAGGAAGACCCACAAAAGCCTGATTACAAGATAGTTTCGGGCGACCACTCAGCATAGAAATATTTGGTCGAAGGATCAGCAGTTATTGATGCTCCCGACCATGAATCGTTCCCCTCTGTATCATCAATCCAGATACAGAAGACTTATCAGCATACTGGCACCCAGCCTAATGATCTACCGCAAAGAAATATAGCTCATATTGGACTACAAGACGATACATTCATATAACTGATCATTCCAAATAGAGAATGAAGACAGATGATCTCGAGCTCCAATATCTAATTACAAGGTTCCGCAAATCTACATTTGCTGGGCAGCGGCAATATCTTCTGAATGACTTCACGTTGTGTGCGCACATTTACATTTGGGTAGCTGCAATATCTTCTGAACAACTTCATGTTGTGTGTGCACCGTGCGTCCTGGATGCCCAGATCCCAAATACCAGGAACCAGAAAACAAAGAGGATGGCCCAGTATCGTGCCGGTCCGTACTTGATTCTGGTCAGTACAAACTGCAGAATTTCATTCAAAAGAGAAGGCAGAAAACCAAGAATCAGCAAACGGTTTTGGATTAAGCAAGGTATCAACAAATCAATAAATCAATAACAAATTCAAGGACACAAATGCTTGGACAGTTCTGCCAATGATAAATGCACTTCTTCAGACAAAATTTTACAGTTAAATAAAATGCCAGTTAAGGCTCACCTGTAGAGAATTGTACTTTTCAAATTTAATGAATGCTAAACAATAACATGTGAAAAAAATTGACCATTGGAAATTTTTTATCAAAAGCATTATGCATATGCATTAACCATGGGCATAAGCCATGGACTGTGGACACTGCCCAGACTTGATCACGTTTCATTGGACAAAAACATATAAACCATCACTAGGGCAATCACAGATCCAGGCCCCAGAAACTAACTAAAGATAGTCCAATAACTCCATAGCTATTGAGCATTCAGCAAACACAGGGAACTGACACTCTTTATTAATGTTTGATTCAGACAACAGCTCATTCAAGCCACCAAAAGGAAAAGCAAAACAAAGAATCACAAGTGGAACACATGGACAGAGGGCAAGGCAGCGCTTTGGCAACTGGCAAGTATAGTGGGAGACCATGAAAGCAGAGTATATTTCTAACCAAGTGAATTCACAGATCCTTGTTAATGACTGACGTAAATTTCTATGGTTCCATTAATATATAACTACTAGTCATTAAATCAAGACTTAGGAACTACAAGTGCCAAATAAATATGAATTTTGTCTTTGTTATCTTCAGGAAACCTAAAGAAGTTTTTTATACAGTTCTACCCCTGTTAAAATAGTAATGAACCTGTACTTCTGCCTTCTCACAGACAAACACAATCGATGTGCATAAATATGCAAAGAATAACAGAATCTGAGCCACTTACAAAGCGGAAGAAGACCACGACTGTCAAGGCACAAACGCCACCCAGAAGTATATGAAGACCACTTCTGGCAGTTTTCTGCATATAGGAGTTGAATCTGTTCTGTTAGTTCACAGAATCATGTCACAAGGAAGCTTACTGCAACAAAATAACTAGATTCAATGCCGACAAGGAGACATATATCTCAGAATTCTTTAAAAGCGTCAAATGGAAGTAATCCTGTATCAAACAATAGTACTATCAAGCATGTTACATTTAGAGAGATGAACATGTCCTTGCACTCAAATATAACTGCATAGACTAACCAACCTCATGGGACCATTTACCTTCCAAATTTCCTACACCCCAGTAAACCTAAATACTCCTCCATTGGCCTAGCCAACACCACAACCTACATAGTGCTACCAGCGAAGGTAGCAGCTCCCATATGATTTCACCAGGTTTGCAAAGATATTAATCTTAGACAAGTGGGAGCATGCATATGTGTATCTCCCAATGCTATTGACTTAAACGTATAAAACTCGAAAATTCCTAGCTTTTTTTCCTTTTTTTTTAATTTTTTTAATTCGGATGGAACTTATAAAAAGTTAAGGTCCAAGTTTTGATTTGTTGGTTTTAGAGAGCAATTTTAGGAAACATCTGCTGGTCAAATGCACATGTGCGATACAAAAAAGAACTCGAGTGTAGAGAAGTTGTAAACCAATCATGAAATTAGGAGCATATTTGAGATTTTCAACTGAATCCACAAAAGAGGATTTATGGAGCAAAACTGATGGCCTATGGAGCTGGATGAATTGCATTATGTTATTTAAGTAAACGAACTAGCTGCACAAGCATTGGCTCAAATCCTGAAAGAATAGCTACACAAATATAAAGCAAAGTCTTACATAATAAGATAGAAAGATAAGCAGGCCACTTTCTCCCATTTTGCAATGCTTTTACCTGATTCTCACTGAATTAAACATTGTTAAGGGAATGCAATATGACATGTCAAGGAAACCAGTGCTGGAGTGATCTATCACAGCACAATAAACTTTTTCAGATTTGTTCGTCTGTTTAGCGATCACACCTATCCCTCCCAGATTACTGCAGCATCATATTAGATTTGTTAATTTTTTTCTTTTCTTCTTTCCCTAGATGAAGTTCACAGCTGGGTTATTTCAGACAGCTGACTTCCTTCCAAACATGCCAGGTTCCAACAGTCTAGAGGCATATGTTTCAAAATCACCAAGCACTAGATAATGCATTAACCAGAACCTTATGATACAAAGGCAGTTTAAGCATAAAAGTAAGCAGGCAAAAAGATGCTCTAAGCTAGCATGACAAGTAGCCTACCTTTCCAACTCGTGGAGCTATAAGCCATGCAAGAGTAACAGTTAGTAATCCTGTAGCAAGCAAAATCCCAGTACCTTCAACAGCCCATTTTGTTGCAGGATTTTCAGAAGGGCCATTGCCATTGTCTTGATTGACAATAGTTGAAGGCTGCTCAGAAACAACTTGCGGAGCAATGTTACTCTGGTTGTTGTTGATTAAGCTATTGTGGTGTGGGCTAAACCACAGTGAAATCTCGCTGAGACGTTGCCTACGAATAGCAGCAACAGCATCAGGATCAACACCCATACCCACATGCATTGGTAAAGGGTTGGGTTCCCCGCTAGCTGTTCTTTCCCTTAACACTTCGTATTCCTTCAAAGAATTAAAAACCTTTTTGAAGTCAGCAATCCTTATGTTTTTGGCAACCTGTCCGCAGATTTCACAAATCGTAGATCCATGGTTAACAAACCATTTCAGTGCACAAGCATAATGTACTAGTGCAAGATCGTTTTTGCAAGAACACCCGAGCTCTAGCAATGAGTCTTGATGGTGGCCCATTTCCAAATCAGCAGCACAAACAAAAAGCTCCCCTTCAGGACTAATAACCTCAATAAATTTAGAATCACTTCCGGCATTTTTTGCATGAGAAAGATCACTCTGGACATTGAGAGTGTTCATATCACCATCACTTTTTTCAGGAGAAGGTGGAATAATACCCAAAAACCCTAATGCTGCATCTCCTCTTCGGTCAGATTCAACACACTGGCACACACGACAAAATGGCATGCCCCCTTCATTCTCCCAACTTTGATGGGAGGGAGTCTCTGAATCATCACTGTCATTAGATGAGCAGCGGTCAGCTTCAACAATGCGGGCGGTTGGTGGGAGATTATCTTTACTCATGGTATAAAGCAAATCAGTTCCTTCTGACGTTTTAGACCATGCTTGCAACTAATATGATTACTGGAGTTAAACCTTGTAGTTCAGTCAGGTGTGCAATGAAAACTTCCCGTGTATGCAAGCCAATAAAGAAAATGGAACTCCCCATCCCGTGAAAGATAGGCAGATCAGAAATGCCGGAGCACTAACTGCAAGAGCTCAAAGCTTTCAGCACAATCCAAGGCTTTGATTAATGCTACGAGCTAGGAGCTGTGCATTCAGATCAAGAAAAATAAATTTTATCCCACTCTAGATTCCATTCCGAACCAAGACAATGGCCTATTCACATAAGAAATGAGAAAAAGATGTCAGAATAAGTAACAACATTACGAAAATATTTTCTGGATGAATGGGTCACAAGAATTGGAAACTGTAAATGCTGGAACAGGATGCACCATATATTGCCACACAGAATGCCTTACTAGATTCCTAAGGCTTCCACTCGAAATTGCACTATAATTCTACGGCCAGATTGCATCTCGCCCAGTCCCATCCCATCCACGCATATTTGCTGTACCTAGTTCCTACCAAGAAAAAACTTGCTTTTTATGCACCAAAGTTTGATTCTCAATTCAAAAGAATTCCTTTTGCACAAATGTATTCTAGATCTAGAGTCACAAAACGTACTACTCCATGAATCAGAGAATTTTAGTAAAAGGGAAGGACCAACCAAAGGTGTAAAAGAGTTAGGCGAAGATGGCAAAGAGACCACCTAACCGCTACACAAAAAGAAGAAGAAGAAGCGGACAGTACCAAACAGACAGAATCTCCATGCCAAGAGAAAGCTGATGCAGCAGAGGGGGAAATCAGCTTCCTTTGCCGTACGACTATGGCCCAATTACATAACAAAACAAGGATTTCCACCCACAATTCCCCATGATCCCGCATACAGCACGAGGATTCGATCAAGCAGACAAGAGTAACCACCACACCCCCCCCACCCCTTCGTTAAACATCAAACCCAGAATCCAGGAGGGGCTAAACTCGCATCCCAGAGACCGAGGACTGACATAGACATAAACGAACTGAAGGGGCGATTTCCAGCAGAACTCGGAAACCCAACAACCGAAAAGAAACTGCAAGATGAAAACGAAAGACATCGGACCCAAATGGAGCTCGCGAGCCTGCGCGCTCTGCTGCGATGAGAGGGGGGAACTAGAAGAGGAACATACCTTCTCTGTCTGTGTCTGTCTCTCTGGAGCGAGCTCTGTGGTGGGTAGGCGATGATGGGATCGATCAGCAACTCGGTTATAAGCAGGGAGGAGGAGGAGGAGGGTGGGGTTGGAATTTGCACAGTAGAGCAACACCCCAGCAGAATCCCTCTCCTTTCACTCTTCCTGCTTTACCTGCCCCACAGCCCAAAGTAAATATCAAGTCTTCTCTTTTCCTATTTTCTTTAGGAAAAAAAATCACAAAAAATAAAAATCCTAAATCCATATCCATCCGAACTTTGTAATGCGGGCATTTTTTTTTCTTTCCAATGTTATTACACAGATTTTTAACGATTCTCAATGACTGAAATTTGATGAAAGGTGAATTTGCCATACATGATACAAATTTAAATTTTTTAATGTTTGGATTGATATGTCATTATTGACATAATTTAGATTTTTTTTGTGTGACTTTGGCCCATTATCTTTCATGCACCAGATTTCATTTCCAACTTATAATTGTGCCTTGATTCTGTAATTTTTTCACTACTGTCTTAATTTTATCTATTTACAAAATTTCTTTTTTTTGTTTTTGTTTTAACGTGGAATGTAGGGTCCTTTTTGTCTTAGTGGGTTTTCTTTTCTCATGCTTTTCCTCTCTTTTCATCTTGTTTTCTTGTCTGGGTCCCGGTCGAGGAGAAGTGGGTGAGACTTGGGGTGGTCTGGGTCTCCTTCTGCTGTTTTGCAGTGGCAGTGGATCTAGTGTCACTCATTGGATGCTCCCTCTGTCAGTCCTAAGTTGTGTTGTGGGTCTTGTCACCCTTTCCTTTTGGCCCCTTTTCTCTTCTTTCTCCAATTGATGGGGATATTCGCACAAATTGATTGCACCGAGGAACTTCTTGCACAGTAATCCTTGCCCTTAAGTCCGGATCCATTGGAACTAAAGAAACTTGAGCCACTGTGTGCTTGGTGAACGTGGACATTCATGACAAAGTTGAACAGTTCTTGAGTTGAATCGAAATGCTAGAAAGGACATCGTCACTTGTCACAAATAAGAGAATGGTCCGATATTCTATATAGAAAATAGATACATTATTCGCTTTTTAATAGTTGCTTTTTAATGCATCAACTATTGTTGTCCTTATTCCTCCTTTTATAAATACCAATCACTTTATTCATTCTTTGATTTGTTCAATTCTATGCACTTCAATATATCTCATGCCTTTATTTAGACAAATTGTCGGTATCGCATTTCATGATGTTCTTACTCAACCTAAACAATGAGGTGCCCATTATTTTAAAGGCCATATAAATCTTGGAAGATTGGCACAACACACCTTCTAACCAGTTATTTAGAAGCATCAGATATTTGAAAATTTCGCATTTATATTTGATAGCTGTCCAGATTTTACAGCAAATCTCCTGTTATTATGATCTGATCTGCCTATGTAGAGCTACTCACGTCACTGAGGTAAATTTTGACAGGCTCATAAAAAATGAACCTTTATTTCCCCATAAGTTTTGCTTTTACCCTCTACACCTTTTTCCAACCCCATAAAACGGTTGTCCTTTTTGAAGAAAGTTCCTAGAAGTTCCCAAATTGACGCCATTGGTGACTCAAGCTGCCCGGTCCCACTTTACATGTCTTTTGTCCACATTAGTCATCTTCCCCCTTCAAGGCCAAAATTAAATCAGACGAAAAGGGGGAAAAAAAAAGAGAATCTTCCTTAATCGTTTTGATCATCATCATCATCGTACCTCAATCGCAGGAAGACAGAATCCATTCTGGAGCAGATAACGAGATTAACGACCCCAGTTTGGCAACGCAAGGAATAAGCATAAACCAGAAATTAAAGTAAAGAACCTTTCGGAGATTTCCACCCATTAGAAGGAATACCATTTCTAACTCCTGCAAATTACCAAACGACAGGGATCACAAGAAACGTCATTAAAATTCCCTCCCCTCCCGACCGATCTGCAGACCCCTATCTCACAAGCTATTCCAATTTAACAGCCGTGGTTCCCAAGCTAGACATCAGCATAAATCCTTGCCAATCATTCGCTCCCATCATGCAAGAAACCCGCCCTATAATTGCCCTCGACCTGGTCTTTCTGCCGCTGGGTCTGAACAATCGGACAAGAACAGCGACGGGTTTGAGTTTCACCAAGAACATATCATTCTTGCTCATTCGTCAGCTGTAACACAGAGAGAGAGGTAGAGAGGATGGGGATAGAGAAAGTGGGTCTGGTGGCATTGGTGATAATCGTGTCCAGCTTGTGTGTTTCCGCCGCCTCCTCCTCCTCCTCTTCTTCTTTCAGAGGTGATCTGACCAGAGGCAAAGCACCCTCGACTTTTGGGTCGCCGTCCTCGTCGCTTGTTCTCAATCGGGTCGGGGCATCCGTTGTCTTTCCACTTCACGGGAATGTTTTCCCAACTGGGTACACTTCTTGACCTGTCTTCACTTCAGTTCACTGTTTCGTTTATCAATCACAGAGAGAGAGAGAGAGAGAGAGAGAGAGAGAGAGAGAGAGAGAGAGGTGATGTACCTACATTTTGGCTTCTACAATGAATACTTCAATGCCTGTGTGGCTCTGTGTTGTGTTGTTGATGTTTAGAAAGCATGGGTCATCTCACCATCTGTCTTTGGTGATACGAAAAGGTCTTTTTTCCTCCAAAAGTTCAAAAAAGTTCCAACAGTTCGGCTAGTCTCCGCGTGGGATAGCTGTTTCGTTGGTATGATGACCTGAAGATTCATCCAATCCACTGTCATGGTGACTTATGTCTTCCTAAGTGATAACCATAGATACTATCGTCACGCTATTTAGGAATTCCTGAAATTTCAATATGTCGATCATCAACCTAAATCGTTCATGCCAAGAGAAAATTGCTTCTTTCACAAGGGAAAGTCGTTTTTTTTTTTCTTTCCCCAGTTTCCGTACATTTCCTTTCTATATGTCATAGAGATGCGGTGCTTTTCTTAACTTTCTCCATAGCATGGTAAACTTTTATTCTCCCTTTGCCTGTCATTCATTTCTGTCCCTTTTCGGTCACACTTTGCTAATTGGCTGTTCGATCTCTTGAAGTACTTCTCTTCATGCAATAATCAGATCCGAAGATTATAAAAGCTTGCGTATTTGCTAAGACTGACGATTAAATGAACTGACTATTTCAGGTCGTATAACACAACCGTCTATATCGGGCAGCCACCAAAGCCTTACTTTCTTGATCCCGACACTGGTAGTGACCTCACATGGCTCCAATGTGATGCCCCTTGTGTACGATGCACTGAGGTAAATTTTAATCATTTTCAGGTGTTGTACCGACGTGTTCCTCAAACCTATGAATTCTGGTTGCTAATCCTAAAACTTTGCTCGGATTTTTGTTTCTAATGGTCTCATGATGTTATGCGGGGTGATAACTCCAAGTAACTTTCCATCACTTTCTTATTGCAGACACCACATCCGCTCTATCGACCCAACAGCGATCTAGTAATCTGCAGGGACCCAATTTGTGCGTCACTGCATTCGGGCGACTACAGATGTGACCACCCGGAGCAATGTGACTACGAGGTTCAGTATGCGGATGGTGGCTCTTCTCTTGGTGTACTCGTAAAGGATGTCGTTTCTTTCAAGTCCTATGGCGGCGGGGTTCTTAATCCTCGTGTCGCCCTTGGGTAGGTGACTTCACATGCTCACCCAATTATGTTTGGCCAGGCTTACTGATTTTACCAACTCAGCATTTTGTGATACCATACTTCTTTTGGCCAGACTGGAAATTATTCATTATTTTCAGAGCCTGCTCAGATCAATTTTGCCTTCGTAACCATTTCTCATGTGGTGATGGTTCCTCTGCAGATGTGGATATGATCAGATACCCGGTTCGTCCAATCCTTTCTTAGACGGAGTGCTCGGGCTCGGTAAGGGAAGGTCCAGCATCGTGTCACAGCTAAGTAGTCAAGGTTTGGTGCGGAACGTACTAGGCCACTGCTTGAGTACGCGTGGTGGTGGATATCTGTTCTTCGGTGATGATCTTTATGACTCCTCCCGCGTCATGTGGACGCCTATGTCTCGTGATTACTCGTATATTCTCTGTTCTTCCACTTTTTCACCGTCTCAATATCTCTCAATTTTCATTTACCGAAATGGAACTTTGCTATATCTATCTCAGAAAGCACTACTCTCCTGGGACCGCGGACCTCCTTTTTGCTGGGAAACCTACTGGACAGAAAGATCTGTTGCTAATACTTGATAGCGGGAGCTCTTATACTTACTTCAGTTCTCAGGCATATGAAGCCTTATCTTCAGCGGTGAGTTAAGAGGCAATTGTGAACTAGCCTATGAAAATCAGGGACACAGTGCAACATCACACTTAACATGTCACTATTTACGTCCAAACATATCACCATCTTTCCAGGATTTTCAATTGTGCTCGAGTTTTCTCGAGTACCAACGCCTATTAAGTTTGAGAAGTAACACCTTTCATCAGAAAAATTGAGAGACAACACCTTAAAAAACTTCTCTTCTTTCAGGTGAAGAAAGCACTAGACAGAAAGCCCTTCACCGAAGCATTAGACGACCCCACGCTGCCACTCTGCTGGAGAGGCAGGAAGCCTTTCAAAAGCATCCGCGAGGTCAGGAAGTACTTCAAACCCTTTGCACTCAGCTTTAATAGCGGTGGAAGAACCAAAAACCAATTTGAAGTTCCCCCCGAATCATATTTGATTATATCGGTGAGTGAATGCCTTCATCTATCAAAACTTTGGCGAGTTAGATATGCACGTTTTTTGTTAACTCCAATGCTTTTGACAGGCCATGGGAAATGTTTGCATGGGAGTTTTAAATGGAACGCAAGCAGGGCTGCAAAATATGAATCTGATAGGAGGTAAGAGTCTTCCATATGGTTCGTTTTTATCACGGAATTAGTGTAGCACCTGAGACATTGTCATGGAATATTTTGAAGGAAGGAAATCATTGGAAATATAATTAGACAACAACAAAAATATCCTCAGAGATCATGTCCATTCAGATGCACTGCACGTTTGTATTTACCCTTGTTTGTCGGTTTTGCAGACATATCGATGCAGGATAAGTTGGTGATCTACGACAATGAGAGGCAGCTGATGGGATGGCAGAATTATGTAGATTGCAGTCGACCTCCAAAGTCCAGAGCATTTGCAGCCTAATTGACAAGAAGCTCCTCATCGTGTCTCTGTACTTCCAGATCAGAACCATGGAAGCCTGTGTGCTTCAAAACATGCCTTCGCCTAGGAAGCCTATTATTGCCAAAGTCACTTGTAAATAAGCCATGACTTACGTTTTCCTTTGTCTTACTATACTGGATGTTATGCATACAGTGAAATTGCTTACAGGTATACCCCCAAGCAAACTCAATTACAGCCACGCTTAATGAGTATTGCCGTGTTAAGGATCAGCAGAATCTGATCCCTATTCATACTACACCCCAGTAAACCTAAATACTCCTCCGTTGGCCCAGCCGACACCACAACCCATGTAGTGCTACCAGCGAAGGTAGCAGCTCCCATATGATTTCACCAGGTTTGCTAAGATATTAATCTTAGACAAGTGGGAGCATGCATAAGTTTATCTCCCAATGCTATTGACTTAACATATAAAACTCAAGAATTCCTAGCTGTTTTTCCTTTTTTCTAATTGGGATGGAACTTTTAAAAGGTTAAGGTCCAAGTTTTGATTTGTCGGTTTTAGAGAATAATTTGAGGAAACATTTGCTGGTCAAATGTGCATCTACGATAGAAAAAAGAACTCTAGTGTAGAGAAGCTGTAAACCAATCATGAAATTAGGTGCATATTGAGATTTTCAACTGAATCCACAAAAGAGGATTTATGGAGCAAAACTGATGGCCTATGGAGCTGGATGAATTGCATTAAGTTATTTAAGTAAAGGAACTAGCTGCACAAACACTGCCTCAAAGCCTAAAAGAATAGCTACACAAATATAAAGCAAAGTCTTCCATAATAAGATAGAAAGATAAGCAGGCTACTCTGTCCAATTTTGCAATGCTTTTACCTGATTCTCATTGAATTAAACATTGTTAAAGGAATGCAATATGACTTGTCATGGAAACCAGTGCTGGAGTGATCCATCACAGCACAATAAAGTTTTTCAGATTTATTCTTGTCTGTTTAGCGACAACATCTATCCCTCCCAAATTACTGCGGCATCGTATTAGACTGGTGAATTTTTTCTTTTCTTCATCACAGCTGGGTTATTTTGGACAGCCAACTTCCTTCCAAACACGCCAGGTTCCAACAGTCTAGAGGCATATGTTTCAAAATCACCAACCACTAGATAATGCATTAACCAGAACCTTATGATACAATGGCAGTTTAAGCATAATAGTAAGCAGGCAAAAAGATGCTCTAAGCTAGCATGACAAGTAGCCTACCTTTCCAACTCGTGGAGCTATAAGCCATGCAAGAGTAACAGTTAGTAATCCTGTAGCGAGCAAAATCCCAGCACATTCGACAGCCCATGTTGTTGCAGGATTTTCAGAAGGGCCATTGCAGTTGTCTTGATTGACAATAGTTGAAGGCTGCTCGGAAACAACTTGCGAAGCAATGTTACTCTGGTTGTTGATTATTAAGCTATTGTGGTGTGGGCTAAACCACAGTGAAATCCCCCTGAGATGTTGCCCAGGAATAGCAGCAACAGCATCACGATCAACACCCATTCCCACATCCATTGGTGAAGGGTTGGGTTCCCTGCTAGCCATTCTTTCCCTTAACACTTAGTATTCCTTCAAAGAACCAACAACCTTTTTGAAGTCAGCAATCCTTATGTTTTTGGCAACCTGACCACAGATTTCGCAAATCGTAGATCCATGGTTAACAAACCATTCCAGCACACAAGCATAATGTAATAGTGCAAGATTGTTTTTGCAAGAACACCCGAGCTCTAGCAATGAGTCTTAATGGTGGTCCATTTCCAAATCAGCAGCACAAACATAAAGCTCCCCCTCAGGACTAATAACCTCAATAAATTTAGAATTGCTTCCGGCATTTTTTGCATGAGAAAGATCACTCTGGACATTGAGAATGTTCATGTCACCATCACTTTATTCAGGAGAAGGTGAAGTAATACCCAAAAACCCTAATGCTGCATCTCCTCTTCGGTCAGATTCAACACACTGGCACACACAACAAAATGGCATGCCCCCTTCCTTCTCCCAACTTTGACGGGAGGGAGTTTCTAAATCATCACTGTCATTAGATGAGCAGCGGTCAACTTCAACACTGGATGGCCAGTGGGAGATTTTCTTTACTCATGGTATAAGGCAAATCAGTTCCTTCTGATGTTTTAGACCATGCTTGCAACTAATATGATTCCTGGAGTTAAATCTCGTAGTTCAGTCAGGTGTGCAATGAAAACTTCTTATGTATGCAAGCCAATAAAGAAAATGGAACTCCCTATCAAAAATGCCAGAGCACTAACTGCAAGAGCTCAAGGCTTTCGGCACAATCCAAGGCTTTAATTAATGCTACAAGCTAGGAGCTGTGTATTCAGATCAAGAAAAATAAAAATTTCATCCCACTCTAGATTCCATTCCGAACCAAGACAATGGCCTATACACATGAGAAATGAGAAAAAGATATCAGCAGAAGTAACAACATTACGAAAATATTTTCTGGAGGAATGGGTCGCAAGAATTGCAAACTGTAAATGCTGGAACAGGATGCACCATATATTGCCACACAGAATGCCTTACTAGATTCCTAAGGCTTCCATTCGAAATTGCACTATAATTCTACGGCCAGATTACATCTCTCCCAGTCCCATCCCATCCACGCATATTTGCTGTACCTAGTTCCTACCAAGAAAAAATGTGCTTTTGATGCGCCAAAGTTTGATTCTCAATTTAAAAGAGTTCCCTTTTGCACAAATGTATTCTAGATCTAGAGTCACAAAACGTACTACTACATGGATCAGAGGATTTTAATAAAAGGGAAGGACCGACCAATGGTTAAAAAGAGTAAGGCGAACTGGCAACGAGACCACCTGATCACTACACCAAAAAGAACAAAAAAGAAGAAGAAGCGGACAATACCAAACAGACAGAATCTCCACACCAAGAGAAGCTGATGCAGCAGAGGGGGAAATCAGCTTCCTTTACCGGACGTCTATGGCCCAATTACATAACAAAACAAGGATTTCCACCCACAATTCCCCATGCTCCCGCATGGGGCACGAGGATCCGATCAAGCAGACGAGTAGTTCCCCTCGTAAACATCGAACCCAGAATCCAGGAGGGGCTAAACTCGCATCATAGAGAGCGAGGATTGACACAGACATAAACGCTCTAAAGGGGCGATTTCATTTCCAGCAGGACTCGGAAACCCAACAACTGAAAAGAAACCGCGAGATGAAAACGAAAGAAATCGCACCCAAATGGAGCGAGCTCTGTGGTGGGTAGGCGATGATGGGATCGCCCAGCAACTCGGTTACAAGCAGGAGGAGGAGGAGGGAGGGTTGGAATTTGCACGGTAGAGCAACACCTCCCTCTCCTTTCACTCTTCCTGCATTATCTGCCCCACGGCCCCAAGTAAATATCAAGTCTTCTCTTTTCCTATTTTCTTCAGGAAAAAAATCACAAAAAAAATAAAAATCCCAAATCCATATCTATACACACTTTTACCTAGGCCATCTCGTTATTATTATTTTTTCTGACTTTATATAGATAGATTTTTAAAACTCTCAAAATTAGGTAAATGCGCCGTACATGGTACGAATTTAAGACTCTTGGTGTCTCTATAGAGGTATCATAATTGATATAATTTAAGATTTCTTTTTGTGATTTCAACCTATTTTCTTTTAAACACCAGATTTCACTTTCCAATATATAATTCTGTCTTAATTGTGTAAAATTCTACCGCCTTAATTTTATTTATTTACAGAATTTCTTTTTTGTTAATGCAGAGTGTAGGGTCCTTTTTGTCTCGATGGGTTTTCTTTTCTTGTGCTTTCTCTCTCTTTTCATCTGGCTTGTCTGAGCCCTTGGTAAAGGAGAATGGTGCAAATAATAAAATTTCTACCTAGAAATTGATTCTTAAAATAAAATAGATTTCCTTATTTTTATTCTTGAATAAGTTTACGAACAAAAAACATGTTTGATAACAACATAAAATTCATATTCTCCAAATATAAATTTATTTGATAACAACACAAAATTTATATTCCCATAATAGAAATTTGTTTAATAATAACACAAAATCTCTTATTCTCAAGTGACAACGACAAGGGGAGGGGGCAATGGTGACCAGCGACTAGTGGTGATGGTAATGGTAGGCGCCCGGTAGGGGGAGGGGGTAGCAATGGTCGGTGACTAGCGGCGGGGGAAAGGGGCAATGGGCGGTAGCAACAACAGCGGCGATTGACGATTGGTAATGGCGGGTAGCCAATCAAGGGAGGGGATAGTGACCATGGTTGCGGCAATCGACAATGGTGGCAATGACCAAAGGGGAGTGAATAGCTAAGAGTTACGAAGAGACTTCTTTGGATAAGAAATAGAAAAAAAGAGAGATTGTTTTTTATTTCTATTCTGAAAATGGAAAAAGTAAAAAAAAAATTCTGATTTTTATTCTAAACTTATTTCTCAAATATAAATCTATTTAAGGAATTGAAAAAAATAAAATTATATTACTAAATAAATTTCTATTTCAAAAATAAATTCGAAATAGAAAAATAGTATTACAATTGAAATAAAATCACTATCATGCAAGCTAGAACTGGGTGAGACTTGGGATGCTATGGGTCCTTGTCTGCTGATGCCTGATCTGCAGAGGCAGTGGATCTACGCGTCTAATTCGTCGGATGCTCCCTCAGTCGGTCCTAAGTTGTGCAATCATTCTTTGATTTGTTCAATTCTATGCACTTCAGTATCTTCACACCCTTTATTTCTACAAATTATTGGTATCGCATTGCTTGTTGTTCTTACTCGACCTAAACAACGAGGTGCGCATTGTTTTAAAGGTCCAATAAATCTTGAAAGATAGCTGCAACACACCCTCTGATCGGTTTAATTAGAAGCATCAAATATTTGGAAATTTCACATTAATATTCGGTAACTGTTCAGATTTTACAGCAAATCTCTCGTTATTAGTTCTGCCTATGTAGAGCTACTCACGTCACTAAGCTAAATTTTAACCGGCTCATAAAAAAATGAACCTTTATTTCCCCATAACTTTTGCTCTTACCCTTTTTCCCCTGTTTCCAACCCCATAAAATGATTGTCCTTCCTGGAGAAAGTTCCTGGAAGTTCCCAAATTCCTACTTTACGTGTGTTTGGTCCTCATGACCCATCTTCCCAATTCATGGCCAAAATTAAATCAAACGATAAAGGAAAAAAGACAGATGAAATCTCCCTCGTCGTTTTGATCATCTTCATCGTCATCGTACCTCAATCAAGAAGACAGAATCCACTCTGGAGCAGATGACGAGGTTAACGACCCCAGTTTGGCAACGCAAGGAATAAGCAATAATCACAAATTAAAGTAAAGAACCTCTTGGAGATTTTCACCCATTAGAAGGAATATCATTTCTAACTCCTTCAAAATTATAGATATAATTTGATGTTCTTAATGTCACAAAAAATTTAAGATAAATTTGTTATAAATTGCATAATTTGAAATTTTTAATGTCAAAAAAATTCAGATAAATTTATTTAAAGTAACATAATTTGAGAGCTTTGGTGATATTTTTCCCGTTACCAAACATAAGGCAACGCAAGAAACGTTGTTAAAATTCCCTCCCGTCCGATGGATCTGTAGACCCCCATCTCCCAAGCTATTCCAATTGAACATCCGTGGCTCCCAAGTTAGACATCAGCATAGATCCTTGCCAATCATTCGCTCCCATTATGCAAGAAACCCGCCCTATAATTGCCCTCGACTTGGTCTTTCTGCCGTTGGGTCTGAATAATCGGACAGCGACGGGTTTGAGTTTCACCAAGAACATATCATTCTTGCTCATTCTTCAGTTGTAATACAGAGAGAGAGCGAGAGAGACGGAGAGAATGGGGAAAGAGAAAGTGGGTTTGGTGGCGTTGGTGATGATTGTGTCGAGCTGGCTCGTTTCCCCCTCCTCCTCTTCTTCTTTCAGAGGTGATCTGACCAGAGGCAAAGCACCCTTGACTTTCGGGTCGCCGTCGTCATCGTCGCTAGTTCTCAACCGGGTCGGTTCGTCCGTTGTCTTTCCACTCGACGGGGATGTTTTCCCAACTGGGTACACTTCTTGACCTGTCTTTACTTCAGTTCAGTGTTTCATTTATCAGTCAGAGAGAGAGAGAGAGAGAGAGAGAGAGAGGTGATGGACCTGCATTTTGGCTTCTTCAATGAATTCTTTTTCTACTCTGCGTTGTGTTGTTGATGTTTAAAAAGCATGGGTATCTCTCACCATTTAACCGTCTTTGGTGACATGAAAAGGTCTTTTTTCATTCAAAAGTTTAAAAAAGTTCAACAATTGGCTAGTTACTGCGTTGGATTGCTGTTTCATTGGTATGATGACCTGAAGATTCATTCAATCCAATGTCATAGTGACTTATGTCTCCCAAAGTGGCAACCATAGATAGTACTAGCACCCCATTTAGAACTTCCTGAAATTTCAATATGTTGATCATCAAATTAAATCTTTCATACCAAGAGAAAATTGCTCGGAAGCGTATCTTTCACAGGGGAAAGTTGTGTTTTTTTTAGTTTCCGTACATTTCCTTTCTATATGTCATAAAGATGCAGTGCTTTTCTTAAATTTCTCGATCACCGGGTGTTTCTCCGTTGTCAACTTTTTTCTCACCTTGCCTGTCATTCATTTCTGTCCCTTTTCTGTCACTCTTTGCTAATTGGCCGTTCAATCTCTTGAAGTATAATGCTCCTCTCTTAATGCAATAATCAGATCTGAAGATTATAAAAGCTTGTGTATTTGCTAGGAGTGACGATTATATGAACTGCCTATTTCAGGTCATATAACACAACCATCTACATCGGGCAGCCACCAAAGCCTTACTTTCTTGATCCTGACACTGGTAGTGACCTCACATGGCTCCAATGTGATGCCCCTTGTGTACGATGCACCGAGGTAAATTTTAGTCATTTTCAGGTGTTGTATCGACATGTTCCTCAAACCTATGAATTCTGGTTGATAATCCTAAAACTTGGCTCAGATGTTTGTTTCAAATGGTCTCATGATGTTATGCAGAGTGATAACTCCTGGTAACTTTTCATCATTTTCTTATTGCAGACACCGCATCCACTTTATCGACCCAGCAACGATCGAGTAATCTGCAGGGACCCAATTTGTGCATCACTGCATTCAGGCGACTACAAATGTGATGACCCAGAGCGATGTGACTACAAGGTTATGTATGCAGATGGTGGCTCTTCCTCTGGTGTACTCGTAAAGGATGTCTTTTCTTTCAAGTCCTATGGTGGCGGGGATCTTAGCCCCCGTGTCGCCCTTGGGTAGGTGACTTCACATGCTCGCTCAATTATGTTTGGCCAGGCTTACTGATTATACCAACTCAGCATTTTGTGATACCATACTTCTATTGGCCAGACTGGAAATTATATATTAATGTCAGAGCCTGCTCACATCAATTTTGCCTTCGTAATTATTTCTCATGTGGTGATAGTTCCTCTGCAGATGTGGATATGATCAGGAACAGAAACCTGGTGCGTCCATTCCATTTTTAGATGGAGTGCTGGGGCTCGGTAAGGGAAAGTCCGGCATCGTATCACAGCTAAGTAGTCAAGGTTTGGTGCGGAACGTACTAGGCCACTGCTTGAGTACGCATGGAGGTGGATATTTGTTCTTCGGCAATGATCTTTATGACTCCTCCCGCATCATGTGGACGCCTATGTCTCATGATTACTTGTATATTCTCTGTTCTTCCACTTTTTCACCATCTCAATATCTCTCATCTTTCATTTACTGAAATGGAACTTTGCTATATCTATTTCAGAAAGCACTACTCTCCTGGGACCGCGGACCTCCTTTTTGCTGGGAAACCTACTGGACAGAAAGATCTGTTGCTAGTACTTGATAGCGGGAGCTCTTATACTTACTTCAGTTCTCAGGCATATGAAGCCTTAACTTCAGCGGTGAGTTAAGAGGCAATTGTGAACTAGCATGTGAAAATCAGGGGCACAGTGCAACATCACACTTAGCATGTCACTATTTACGTCCAAACATATCACCATCTTTCCAGGATTTTCAATTGTGCTAGAGTTTTCTCGAGTACCAACGCCTATTAAGTTTGAGAAGTAACACCTTTCATCAGGAAAATTGAGAGAGTAACACCTTAAAGAACTTCTCTCTTCTTTCAGGTGAAGAAAGCACTAGACAGAAAGCCCTTCGCCGAAGCATTAGATGACCCCACGCTCCCACTCTGCTGGAGAGGCAGGAAGCCTTTCAAAAACATCCGCGAGGTCAGGAAGTACTTCAAACCCTTTGCACTCAGCTTTAATAGCGGTGGAAGAACCAAAAACCAATTTGAAGTTCCCCCGGAATCATATTTGATTATATCGGTGAGTGAATGCCTTCATCTATCAAAACTCTGGCAAGTTAAGGGATGTACGTTTTTTGTTAACTCCAATGGTTTTGACAGGCCATGGGAAATGTTTGCATGGGAGTTTTAAATGGAACTCAAGCAGGGCTGCAAAATATGAATCTGATCGGCGGTAAGAGTCTTCCATATGGTGCATTTTTATCACGGAATTAGTTTTGCACCTGAGACATTGTCATGGAATATTTTAAAGGAAGGAAATCATCGAAGATATGATTAGACAACAACAAAAATGTCCTCAGATATCATGTCCATTCAGATGTACTGCACTATTGCGGCAAAGCAGAATTCTTTTGTTTAATTTTTGTATACACCCTTGTTTGTCGGTTTTGCAGACATATCGATGCAGGATAAGTTGGTGATCTACGACAATGAGAGGCAACTGGTGGGATGGCAGAATTCTGTAGATTGCAGTCGACCTCCAAAGTCCAGAACATTTGCAGCCTAATTGACAAGAAGCTCCTCATCGTGTCTCTGTACTTCCAGATCAGAATCGTGGAAGCGCCATGCATCAAACCAAGCCTTCGCCTAAGAAGCTTTTCATTGCCAAAGTCACTTGTAAATAAGCCATGACTAACGGTTTCGTTGTCTTACTGTACTGGATGTTATGTGTACAGCAAAATTGCTTACAGGTATACCCCAAGCGAACTCAATTACAGCCACGCTCAATAAGTATAGCCATATTCAGCCCAATATTCCAGATTTTATTTACCTTCAGTTGAGTGAAACTCAAGCCTAGAGGCATATTCCACCACAAGAAAGATAAATTGTTCTTCGATAGAAATAGGAGTTAAAATTGCTATCCTCTTCCTTGACATCTACTTCACACTGACGAAATTAGAACTGCAGTTGAGGTTGCTGTTGCAATATTAGGGTCATGTTACTTGAGGATCTCCATTTTTAAGGACCCCATTAAACAAAAGCCTAGATGTATTAAATTAGAAAATCTGCATTTCTGGCTGCAATGTTTTCTTGTTAAGTTGATTTCACATTCTTCTTATAGTTGACTACTAATATCATGAGGATATAATGGTGATCCTGCAGCCCATGTGCAAAATTCTACGCCAACCCACTGAGAAATTTTCGAGTCAGAGCCTTTCTCAATCCACGGGATATCATACTTTTCACTCTCAACCCACCACCAATCACATGGGGAAAAATGTGGATCTCCATCCTTCACCTGATGAACTTCTAAAACTCAAAATGAATGGTCAAAACTTGATAAATCGTTGAATCATTTGTATATATACATAACATCAGTTTTGTCCAACCCATGAACGTTAATTACACCAAACCCAAGCCAAACTCCAGCCCTGTCCCTCAACAAATGAACAGTCTTTATACCATTCTGATTTCTGACAGCTATAATGAACTGGGACCAAGTCCAAATTAGGAGATATATGAAAGAATTTAATACAATCCTAGGACATATAGAAAAATGTTCTCTACAGGAACAAGATCAAACATGAGCCTAGGCCTCCACGACGAGCCACAAACCCGATGAACATTGGCCACAGGATCGAGCCAAGTTCAACGAATCATGGCCACTGCAACAAAACCCATCTGCACCTCTTGAATAGTTGCCACTTTTAGTCGAAGTCCAGCACATCCATCATAGCCAACCCAACCCATTGAATTTGAAGACTGCAATGATAATAAGTTTCGACTGCTGACCTAACAAGAATCTAGTACTAACCTAACAAGAATGGGGCGAGATGCATCCAAGAACCTAATATTTCTGGCCTTACTTTGTCCCTTTTTTTTTCTTCTTTTTTTTTCGGGTGGGATCAGAATGGTTTCATGAAAATGTCCTGCAATGGCGAGACCTGAACTGGCTGATACTGCACTTGAGGAGCAAAGGGTTCATCTAAGAAGTAGCTATCAATGAACTCGAACGACTTGTCGAGCTCATTCCATCTAGGATCACTCTGGACCTCCTTCTCGCACATGAAATCAGGTGACACCGCATGCTCCGAGCAGCTTGATTCTGTGTGCAACCTTGGAACGGATTCCGAGGTGTCCATGTGTAGAAGATCGTTGGTCATCGGTGGCTGCACGAGTTGCGACAGCGGCAAGTATGAACTCTGGTTGAGCATCCATGGCTCTGGCTTCTTATCTTCCATTTCCGAGAAGAGGACAGGCTTTTGGTCCGACAGGTTATGCTTCTCTATCTGACCTTTCTTGTTGTATATTCGACATAAGACCCAATCGTCGAGCTGCAAAAATAGCATATTTAAGCTGTTATTATCCAAGATTCAGAGAAATAATTTCTGTCATCTATTTAATGGTCACAAACACAATCCACAGAAAAATCTTTTCTGTAAAATCCAAAATTGGCTAAGTTGCGTAAATCTATTGTCTCAATTATGGTAACTGTTTTTCCTTTAAATGAAAGAAATCATTGCCAGACCGCTGTACATCGTCAGCTGTTACGGTCTTTTGGCTGATGATAGTTGTTAAAATTCGCTCAAATTCATCCTAAAACAGCTTACACACGAAAAATTAATTTTCCCTTCAATCTACAACCAAAAACTTAGCAATAACACGGAGGAAGAAACAATTACCCTCGAGTTCTTGTTCTTCTTGCTGGCTGATCGGTCAACATTTGCCAGACGGTACTCATGCATGATCCAATTGGTTTTCACTCCCTTGGGAGCTTTTCCAGCATAAAACACCAATGCCTTCTTGATGCCAAGCGGCTTGGGCCGTCCGATCGGCTTGTCGGCCCCGGTAGCTTTCCAGTACCCGGTACCAGCGGCCCTGTTCGGCCGTGAACCGTTGGGATACTTCCGGTCCCTCGGAGAAAAGAAGTACCACTCCTTTTCACCATACAAAGCCATGTCTGCACACAAAAACAAAAAATCAGGAAACATATCAGCAGCGGAATTAGGCAAGTGACTGGGGACAAATCGTCCAGACTCCAATCAAAAGTGTTGAAAAATTCACATTTTTCTTATGACTTAGTGTTTTTAAAAATAAAAAAAATCATATCAACCATTCAACATGGGAATCATCTCAGATAAGCACGGGAATGAGTGGTTCAGAGGAGTTTAGTTCAGCAAGAATTCATATTCTGTCTCTTTTTCACTTTTTTATTAGCCTAGATCTCACAAAACCAAATCTGTAGAAACCAAAAAAAAAAAAAAAAAAAAAAAAAAACACCTTCGTTCTTTTTTACATTTTATCAATTAAACACGATCCAAGCGAACAGCACCGATACCGATCCAAATAAAGGACCAGAATCTCATATCTGTGACTGCTCAGCACATGAGAGAAAACCCAAATAAAGCAGAGGAAATATAACAGAGAAAACGCTTTCGATTTGCATAAAGATCCACTAACTGTTCATAACAGCACCGACCCAAGATCAAGAATCACTCACCCACCAAAAAAAAAAGAAAAAAGAACCGTCCAAACAACCAGCTCTCAACGAACATGCATAAAAAGATTAAAAAAAAAATCACGACTTTCGAACAAGAAAAGTCCAGAACTTTATAAGCACCTGGAAGCTGCCATGGATCGAACTTGTAAAGATCAATCTCGGCGATGATGGGGACGCCGATGGCCTGAGAAGCGCATTTCGGGAGCAAGTAGTGGTTCACCAGCTCGTCGTCCGTTGGGTGGAACCTGAACCCAGCTGGTAAGTTCAACTCAGCCTTCATTCACCTTCTCTCTAGCTCTGTAACCCTCCCTTCTTGCGGCTGTGAGTGGAAAAGAGCGAAGACCCAGAAAGCTTCGAAACCTGGAGACCTCGAAAGCTCGGACCTTTGAACGAATGAATGAATGAAGCGAGAGGGAAAGGGAGGGCGAGAGGTGCTTTATATATTGAGAGGGCCGGGGCGGGCTCGTATGTCACACATGGGAATGGACCGCACGAGAGGAGTGCTGAAGGCTGTATCTAAGGAGAGAGAGGGGCGCAGCCTTTGACGGGCGACACGTGTCCGGGTCGAGTGGCACGCCCAGTCCGGCACGTGTGAGAGGGGTGTCCGGGAGGATGGTTAGGTCATCGCTTACATCAGCTAAACTGGCCATTTCTCAAAGTCGGCTCAACTAGCCCTTGGACATCATTGACTGGTTGCCATGATGTGGTCTTGTCACCTTTTTCTCTGCACTTCCTGCGAAAACCTTTGCAGCTTCATTGGTGTGCAAAGCGAGTTGCTCAAATCGGTGAGAACTGCCCGATCGAATCCAACCGATTGATCGGGTTCGGTTTTTGATTCTATCAATTCGGATTTTTGATTTATCGATCGACTACTTATATCTTTTTAGTTATTTTATTTTTTCAAAAAATTAATAAATTTAAATTATTGATTCCAAATAAATAAAAGCTTGCAATTGAGCTATAACATATAGCTGAAAGTCCAGGGGTCATGCTTTAGACAACGAAATATCCGAATAGAAACATAAAAAAAAAGAGTGACTAGTTCAATTAGATTAGATTAGAAACCAATCATCCTATTTCGTAAAGGCTATGAAATACATGCTCCTAAAAATGTTCTACAACAATACAATATAATGTCATTTTTAAGAGCATCAACCAAATATTAAAATGATTTTTTTTTTGTTTATTGATCCATCAATCACGATGCATTTGTATTCGAGTAGTTTCATGGATTATAATTTACAAGTGTTTGCTAAATTAAAAAATGGCTTCCGTTCAAAGCTTGTTTTCAAGAAAGAAAAATGGGTCTTCTATCTCGATTTAGAGCCTTTTTCTTAGTCAATTTTGGGAAAAAGGTACGGCGTCAACCCAATTTAAACACGAAAAGTGACTCCATGATAAGTTATGTATCCTTCTAATTACTTAGGAAACTATTTTTCAATTCGATGGGAAAAGTATAAAAAAAAATTATAAACACATTGTAATAATACCAATTCAATGATAAACCTTTGAATTATGTTAATTTAGTCCTAAAATTTTTGACTATTAGCCAATTGAATTATTATAGTCAATTTTGATCAAAAATTATCGACATATATGTTAATTGTCTTACATAGCGTGTCCAGTATAAACATAGATAATTTTTATAATTTTTTTTGTAAATTGAAAATTTCTTTTCTTTTCATTTCATCTTGGCCATGTGAGGGTCACAATCTCTGGCCCACGTCCTCACTAGATCTAGGCAAAGGTTGCCTCACCCATGGTTAGTGGGGTCACAATGGTAAAAATGTCTTCTTATTTTATTGAAACCGTGAATTGAACTTATTTTAAAGCTTAAATTCGGCATGAAGTTAATATAATATTTATCTGCCATGTAACTTTTATGCATGATTATGCTGCTTACTAAAGTTTTTCGTGTAATTATTGTATAGTGAAAATAATTAACATTGGTGTCGTGTATTCAATCAAATATTTTCATTTGTCATGACTTTCCAAATTTTGACAAGTAAGATTGCATGAACATTAAATGAAGAGTGACCATTGTCTACATCCGATGTATGAAGGTCCAACTTATCCGCTGCTATTATTAGATCACGTGGAACTCGTCTCATATGTGAGCACGGAAATAGGACTGAATTGTTTGGTTTTGATTGGATCCTAATTCCTAAGATTTGGAATCAGTGACAATCAGTTTAGTTCTTGGTCTGGAGGTGGATTAAACCACCAAGATCACTCAAACCAAATCGATAGGTTTTTTTAATTGCCAAAATACTGAAGAAGAGAACAAAAACAACTTTATAGACACACTTGCACTACACAAAAGTGTTCCATTCCCTGTAGGAGTTCCAAAACAATGCCCTTTCCAATCCCTTGTGTGATTCCAGTGTTCTATTCTTTGCCATGGGATAAGGGAAAAAAGAAGAAGGAAAGAAATCACACCGGTTCCATGATCCACCCAAAAATTGGACCATCGGATTCAATCCGATTCCACAAATTAGAAACCGACCTTCTAGTCTAGCTCTTGGCTCGAAGGTAGGAATCAACTCACTTTAAAATTGATTACTCGTAGAGATGGGCATGCACCGTGTTCATTGCTTTTCTATGGTGACGTGGACTAATCATGTACACAGGAGCGTTATGGCTTAAATCCTGCGGCTACCGACGTTTTGGGGTGGGGAAGCCCACGTCAGCGCTGTTCGCTTACGCAGGCAAAACCCACGAACGTCATCCCTGGCGCTTTGCTCGGGTTTGACAATTGTCCCCGTACACTGTTTTCCTCTCCAAGCAATCCCTCTCTCTCTCTCTGTGTCTACATTGACAATGTGGACCCCACATTGACCATTTTGCCGCCTCCATGTCCGATCTTTTTTTCCCTTTATTATTACCCTTTTTTAATTTGCATTTTTAATTTCCTACCTTGGTTAGGATGTTTAAGCCGGAGTTGTATATAGCAATGAATATATCCATCGAACTCGTGATTGGCCTGCGAAAATCTTCTTCGACACCACGAAACCGTAAATTAATGCGACATGATTTGTGTTGTACAATTCCAATACAACTTTATTCAATGATGAAAGCGACAGAGTTATTTCGATTGATTGAAATAATGATTAACTCTATTCAACATCATACAATGTATGTGATCTATAAGCGTCCGATTCGAAACATTTATGATGTTTACCTCCACCGCATATGTGCGTACCAAGAAGCATTATAAGAAGCTTAAAATATTTTGAGAATGTTTTTTGGACCATCTTAAGATGGTTATACAAATAACATGGGTAGATGATATCCAGTGGAAGCTCTATACGAGGATTGCATATATTTGATTAAACTAGCTAGTTGTGTGACTACATCATCTTTTCCACTATTAGTCTTGTCTATCTTCAATGGTATTGCCCAAAATAGTTAAAGGAATAGATATATTATTCGACAAAAATTCCACAGATATGCATAATCATCATCAATATCTCGCGCGTGGATTAAAGGTATAAAGCCCTATCGAGAATGTGGTTAGAGTCAACATGAATTCAATTCTCAAATCTTAACACCATCGAGCAGATATAATAATTTCATATCTGACACTTGCCTGCACTTTAACTTGCGTGAGTGTTTTCCATGTTTGATATTCACCTATCTAAGGTATGTTTTCTCGTCGAAAAGAATGAAAGAAAATGCTAAACAAAGGGTTTTAGAAAAAAAAGGAGGCTCCAAGAACAGGCTTATCAAAGAAGCTCAAGATTTCCCATGACCACTTTAATTGTTATAAACAACACATGATCTTTCCCATTAGCTTGAATTCAGCGGAATTTGACTTCTTCTTCTTTTTTTTTTGCCTTTGTTCAAAATGCAATTAGCTCCACTTTTCACGTAATTATCATTAATCAATTCAATTGGGTTGGTGCCCCTGGTCTACTTAATTACAGAGACTTCCAGCAACCGGTCTTCTGGAAAATTTCATAATTAAAATTTATAAAAAGAGAGAAACCCCCCAAATGTTCCATGGGCCATATTCATTTTATTTAATTATTCATATAAATTGAAGATTTTGGCAATTTTACATTTTCGTGTCAATGGTCAATGAATTGTCACTGTTGCCGCACGGCTGTAGATCCGACACATTTGACCCGATGCGAACAGACCATTGTGGAAATTTCTACTCATATCTTTTCCTTTTTCTCTTCTTTTTGGATTAATTGGAGGTTATATATTTTAATAATAATTTTTTCTAGCACTGGGAAAAAAGAAAAAGGAAAAAGATTTTGTGGCCATTGGCTGGCGTGACGTGTTGCATGACCTACATATCGTGCAAATTGCATGGATAAGGTCAAGCCCCGAGGCGAGGAAGCTGCTTAGAGAGTTCCTTCCTTTGCCTTTGCCCCTACCTTTCAAAATTCAAGAATCAACTATAACGAGGACAAATTCAACATCGAGCGGGGACAGATCTGAGTCCTAAAAGTTATTCATTTTTTATAATAATCGTTGTGTCAAAAATGGTCGCCAAAATGGTCCTACAAAACCGAATTATTTTTTAATAACAAAATTAAATAAATAAATTTCAACCCAACATAAAATACATGATTTTAATAAATTCTTTTACTTTCTTCGCTGAGAGATTTCAGAAGTGGGACTTTATTCAAAATTATCTTAAACTTGACGGTGCATAAGCTTATATGACTATGTATTTACTTATATATTTATTTGCTAGTCGTGTTTGGCGGGATTAAAATAAAAAAATTTTTGATCTCCGGAAAAAGGAGAAAAGAAAAAGTGGGATGCGACCAGACTGTCTTGTCCAACTTGCGCGTGGGGCCACGAAGATGGGAACATGGAAAATGGCGCAAACCCCAAAGACATAGAGTAACATCGTATGCATCATCATCATAACTTCCATTAAAATTTGTCTGCGTCGAATCTTCATCTGCCACTGTGGTGGCCGCTAAGATACCACGTGCAATCCGATCTTCTTCTTTTTATTTATTTATTTTATAAATTTGTAAATATGTTTCGATCAATTAAGAACGTCAATTTAGTCAAAAATATCATGATGATGACAACTACATGTAACATCTCTATCTCCACAAATATATTCTATAAGGGAATCACTTTTCAATCGAGAGGCGGCATGACATGATTTCATAGACATACAAGAAATTATTCCAATTTAATATCGTTTTTAATTATATAATTATAAATTTCGAATTTTCTATCCATCACAAATTCCATATAGGGTATCGATCCTCTTATGTTTATTCATCATGTAAACATCTCACAACTCGAAATAATAGGACATAGTTTTCGGGAAAAGAAATGTATGGATGACAATGTTTATCAAGAAAGTGAAACTTTTCGCCGCTTGAACAATATGGGATGGAGATTCCACGCGCAATATGGATGAGAGATAAGGACGTAAATCCATGTGTGAATTGAGATTTTTCTTCTAAATGATAAACATGTGAATATGGAAACATCGCCATCGATTGATGGGTTGGCTCTCATTGAATTGAACAATAGTGCCAATTCGGTCGATTGGCTAAGTCCAATGCCTCTTCGACGTCCTTGACCAACTGCCCTTTTCATTCATCAAATTTGGTCCCCGGGAATCGGTCAACCAAGCTCTATTTTACCTACATGTTTTCTTCTGAAAACCAAGAATTGATCGGTACGCCACCTAAATAACCAATCATCTCGCCCCGATTCTCTCTAGTTCACCGAAAATTGCTTCATGACCTCTCGTGCATTCCAATCATCATGCGTGCGTGTAATTTCTTGGGATTTTCGGTTGCAAGAGATTGTTGCACTCCATTCATACGTTCACAGAATACCTCGAAATGTACTGCTTAAATTAACTAAATGTGAGAGGGAAATTACTTGTTCAATTTTAAATCTATTATACGAATGTCAATTCGATAATAAACTTTTTCAATTTTATCAATTTAGTCTTACATTTTTTGGTGAAATTTCAATGTAGCATTTTTGACCAATTGGCACCAAGAATTATTGACGATACGATGTGCCGTGTAGGATGGCTGGCAATAACTAAACCGCCACATCATTAATTTCCCAATAAAATTGGCCATAAAGACTATATTGAATTTCGCACAAAGGTTTAAGATTAGGTTGGTAAATATGAAAATTTTAAAACTAAATCGACACCTGCATAATAGGTTTAGAATTGATTGGATAATTTTTAATAACATTTCTCAAGAGACTTTGCAAAAAAAAAAAAGGAGTTACTTACTCCAAATGGAAAAATGTACATATTTAAAGTACTATTTAATAAGGCTTAACAGGTGCTTCCGCTGAGGACACACTTTAGCATTGGCCAAACTATCGATGCATAGATGAGGTTCGCAACCTAGAGAGCTAGTTACACTAGACAATTATCACATGATACTTGTAAATTTGTTTTATACATACGAATGACGTAAAAAGGTTGCATTTTTATATACTAAACCCCCACCATATCTTTCAACAATGTCAATATTGAATTGGAAAGACAGAACATGTTCACACTTGGGTTTGATTTTTTGTTGTCACATAGATTTGTTTAATCGTCCTAGTGGTGACCCTGATGAAAAAAATATTCTACGTCGACAAAATGTTCCATGTGGAAAAGTTGGAGCCTGACGACCCCAACCGAGGTAATGCCGAGGTTGATCAATCCAAGGGGAGAAATCTTGCCCAAGCGAAGTTTGCCGGTGTCAAGGAACCGTCAACAAGCTAGAGGCCGGTGAGTATTAACGAGAGGCCATGAAACCTCAACAAGGCTTGTCGTGGTGGCACAACCCTAGCCAAGGCAGCGCAAGGTCGCTTGACCCAACGTGAGACAGACGTCGCCTAGATGAAGCTTGCCAGCACCGAGCGACCCTTATAGAAACTTGCTGGTGTCATGCAACCCTAGGCGAACTAGATCTAGAGTTCACTGAGCATCAACCATAGGATCCGAAATTTGTCAAGGCTCATCGGGGTTGCATGACTCTAGCTAAGGTGGCACCTAGGTTGCTTGACCCAAGATGAGACAAATCTTGCTTGTACAAGCTTTCTCAGGCAAGCTTGCTGATGTTGAGTGAACCTTTGCGAAAATGGTAGGCATTACGCTAGCGACTTTTGGAGTAAAACCCCAATACCAATATTTTAGCAAGGGTGATATTGAAATAATGAAAGATTCATTAAATCCTGAAGCGACATTACAAAAAAGCTAAATCCAAAGATATTGGAAATCTACTTTGAGCTTTGAGCATTTTCGAAGTTCAACTCTACTCCTAAAATTTTTGAGATTATGTTGCCAAAGATTGAAATGTTTGGCTTAAATTTGCTTGTAAATATTGCACAGTTTTTTTTTTTTTGGGGTCAAAGTAAATATTTCATTCATATATCAAGATCTCAAAATAAAATATGAAAGGTCTAAAATAAAACAAATCCCAGACGGCAAAATAGAACAACAAAGAATAGTTTAAGTACATTCTCATCCCATAAGAATAAATGTGTCTCAACACCAAAATGAAATGAACGACAGGCGATCATTAAATTTCACATCATTGTAAATGATGAGCACATACCATAAACTCCTTCTTCAATAACTACAACTTGCCAAGTGGGTGATGCATGTTACGTTTAGCATTATGAAACTATCATCATACAACGACACTAAGATATGTTGATCATGCTCTCAAATTTAGATTTAGATTTAGATTGAGAGAGATTGAATGGGTGCAAAAATGCCTCTAAGGAATTCTTAGATCTAAATCTAAACTAGGAGAGGAAAGCTTTCAAAACTCGAAGAAGTCGTATAATCGCTTCCAGTGCAATTTGAACTCACTGTATTTGTATTTCTCATCGATCTTGTCGGACTTCTAAGTTTGGAGGATCTGAAGCAGCAGGTTGATTTCTAACTATAAAAGCGGAAGATACGCCCGGCGAGCAGAAAAGAGCATCGACAATGAGTAAAGAAAAAAAAACTTAGATAAAAATCGTAAAATACTCTCAAATCAGATATAGAGAGAGAATCTCAATTTGAGTTGAGAAATTGGTACGTCCAGAGTTAATTCTAAATTTGACGGAACTCGGAGCAACGGAAAAAACAAGGAATCAAAGAGAGGTGGGTATAAATGCTGCCCCAAATTGAAAAGTTTAACTATATAATAAGGAAGTGGCAGTATGATGTTTGGAGATGGGACAAGGACAAGTCACAGAAATTCTTGTTTTATGTTAATAAACATCGAGCCTGCATGCATACTGATTTTGCAAGCCGAATATTAAATGACATCGGCGAATTATTATATCAACTTCCCGATTCTGCTTGGGGAGAATATGAACAATCATGAAATCAAGCTTGACAAATTCAATATTCAACCGAACGTTGTTATCCAGACATTCATTGTAACATGGTATATTTTCTGAAGTGACTTCTTCAACTGTGATTCCAACTTCCTCGCAAAATTAATAGTTAGAAGGGCTGAATTGCACGAACGCTAAACCTTAGAGAGATAAATCTATACTTAATTCCAAATATAAAAAGTGCCGTTGGTGCTTTGCACTATGTAAATGGGAAACTTTTACTGTCCATCTCTGTGCTTTCGCTACTTTTTTGATCGAGTCTCCCGCATTTCAATGTTAATCAATTCCTTTTACTTATACAAACTATCTAATTAAGTCCCCAGCACAAAAACCCTAACAGGCATTTTTTTTTCTTCCAAGGTGAGAGCACATTAGAAGTAGAGCATGGATTTATAAGTTCGATCTTGGAAGAAATTAGAGGTGCTTTTTAAGATCGATGCTGAATCGGTTGACTCAACTATCCATCATGAGTGGCCCCTTTTTATGACAAGACCATGAAGATGCAGTGGAAGCGTTCCTCGAAGCGTATGGATGCAACCACTTCCCTTGGGCGACTCAAATTGGCATCCATTTAGAGATTCAATCTCTCGGATAAGGACCATTTAAACTGTATTTGGATTTTTATTGTCTTGGGAATCATTATGGATAACTAACATGAAGGTGAAAATATAGACAATGTGCCTAACTCGAAACCCACCCGACAAAATACGGGGAAAATTTGTTCAAAAAGTATTAAATCTATTGTAAAATTTAGTTCTAAATCTTTCAATTTTATCGATTAAATCTTAAATCTTTTTACATTTTACCAATATAATATGTGTGGTTAATTTTTGGTTGGAAATTGCTGATATGGATGCTAGCCGTCTTATGTAACATGATGAGCACTAATGTGGACAAAATTTAATATTTTTTTTTTTCAAATTTTAATTATTTTTTTGATTTTTTTTATTTCGAAGGCAAAAAATATTAAAATATTATTAACATTTGTCCACGTCAATATCAATCGTGCCATGTTGGATAGCCGGCATCTATGTCAATAATTTTCGACCAAAGTTAGTCAGATGGACTCAATTAGCAAAATATTATAATATTTATGATTCGATTGATAAAATTGAAAGGTTTAAAATTGAATTAGTAAAAGTGCAATATGTTTGTGACTTTTTGGACAAAATTTCCCCAAGATTATGTGATCAAAGGTGAACACAAAAAAACATCCCTCTTAGAAATTATTTAATTGAGAGCATTTTCATCATATGTTATAAACGTCCTTATTTTCTTCCGGAAAGAGCTATATCATATCAATAACACTTGAAACTCCTTGATTGATTGGACAAAAGATCGAGATCCTCAACACAAGCACTTGCAGGGAACTTTCTTCAAGATGGTTATTTCCCTTTTACGGTGCAAGCGATTTTGACAAAGTGGTACTTCTCATAAGAATATATTGATGAACTTCTAGCGTTCTTAAACTATGAACTCGAATTCATATTCAATACAGGAAAGATAGTAGGGTGGAGAAGGAGGAGAAGAAAGTCACAAGTTGAATTGGTCATGGATTTTTTTTTTCCACCTTCCGTTGGCCTATTTTGTAGCTCTTTAAAAATAACTTCAAATGTCAAATGTCCCCAAAAGGTCACAAATAGTACATTTTCGGTGCACCACACCTTTTGGAATAAAATGTTTTAAACATTGTACCTTTTGGAATGATTCATTGCATCATTTCATGTGATAGTAACATCACCATTGAACGAGCCAATGGTTCGAGTTTGACAAACCCATTTATCCTTCTTTCCTTTTCTTCTCCTCCAAAATAAAATGTACATAATTGAACACATTGAAAAATATTAAAATTCAACCCACCATTAATGGTGTTAGAAAACAAGTATTTGGTTTTTAACCATATGTGACATACATTGGTACTGAAATTGAAAAGATGGGATGATGCTAAGACCGAATGGCTTCAAGAAAGAATACATCATGTTGGCCTTTTCCTTTTGAGAACTTTCTGTGGTGTTTGATTAATTAATGCGCATGCGCATGCGCGCTTGAATCCAACGCATTTGGACCATACAAGTCATTAGAATGTCACCACCATCACTTAATTTAGACATCATGATTTAACTTAAGTAAAAGGGAATGAATGAGTTTTTCTTTACGGCTTGTCTGCTGAGACAGGGACTTGAAACAACCAATCTCCGACCATCTTCATTACTATAACCACAGAAAAGGCAGTAATGATTTTTTATTCCTAAATGTAGACATAACTCTCACTTTAGTCCAATCAATAAACTCTAAACTCTAAACTTCGACGTTTTCCCCTCAAATTGTCATTCATATATAAATACACTAAGATCTAGGTTTTTTCAAAGGACGTGGATTGAAGATATCAAAATCAAAATAATTATAAAAAATGATCTATAAATTCTATAGAAAGTTGAATGATGAGGTAGATTATGTTAAAACAAGCATATATATATGTATATGTATATGTACACGTATAAAGTACGTGTATATTTAATTATACAAACGACTAAATATTCACGAGTTACATCCTTACCTTTTCCCAAAGGATGTTCTTTGAAAATTATGCATGATCAATTCATTTCATTTGAAATTGAATTGAGCCTCTTTCTTTGAAGCTTTCATGTTAATTAAAATGACGATCTCTATAGGAGGTAATGAATCATTCGTAGCGAGTCTTTTTTTTTTTTTTTTTTTTTAAATTATCAATGAGTTGTTATTGTGCACTGAGTTCAAAAAATCAACATAGTTGGGAATATTGCAGCGCAAAGTAATGATACATCAAATTAGTAAATTCTATGACGAAAATGTTTAATGTGAATGTACCCGAATCATATTCATGGAAAGTTGGGATTAGAATTCAACCCTCATACTTAAGTAAGTCGGTCATAATTATTGAAAATTTCAAATCTTGAAAACCTTTTTCAAACCCTAGCTTGTAGGACAGCATAGCAAGAAAAACGTGAAAATACTCAGTGTGCTTCACGCCCGGTCGTTCCATCCCCCTTTGCTAGAGTCAAAGTGTTGGCTTCAATCCATGGCCAGAGAGAACGGAAATGTTCACTTCAATCAGACCCCACTTACCGTCCCATCTTCAATAATAGGTCGAATCAACCGGCAAGTTGTCGACAAAAGGCTGTCGTTTCACGCCAATTAAGATAGATTTTAGCCAATCCCCAACCCAAAACGACAGACGCCATGCCAGTCTTATAATAGCCCACCTCCCCGTACTAAAAGATATGTGAAGATGGAGATGTGTGACGTCTTGCATGACTTAAAAACGCACGTACGTGATAGACGTGGAACTGGAAGCTACTCGGGGCCTTCTGCTCGCTGGGGAAAAAGTAGCTTTCACTTCGTGTATTTTCCTCGGCAAATTGGACTTTCGTTCGTGGCCACGGAGTTAATGGCCGTGAAATCTGGCAACTTGGATTCACGAGGACTGTGTCATATCAATGCCGACGTGGAAGCATGACCATCTTGTTCTCGAAACTTTTTCGTCGGGAATCATTTATTAAGGCATTTTTTGAAAGCTGCCTAGCTATTGCTTTCGCCAAAATAGAGAAGACCATCTGTTTCGTCATTTTTAGCGCGGCATCGTATTAACTTTTCGATAGAATCCCACGATTTTATCAACTAGGTTTCGTGAATTCCAAGAGGCTATGGCCACAAGAGAACCTATATAACATTATATGTTGATGCAGTTAGTTTATGATCATTTTGGATTCCTCTCTAAAGCCTATTTATTGATAATTATCGTTTCCAAAACGAGATGACCATATTCTAAGTCTAATAATACAAGAGTAGACATTTGTCGAATGCGAATCTTGTGCAAAATCCAAAGCTTAGTCTTGATTAAGTAGGTTTTTTTTTTGTGCAAACCAAAATTTGCAAGTTATTTTGATTTCACATGATCTTGACTTTAGCTTTTGAATTTAGCTCCAGCTTTACGCACTTGAACCTTCCTCCCATATGAGTTAATTTTGACTTTGTGCAGCTCATGTCTTACAACGCACTATACACATACATACCATCATTAAATATCATTTCATTTGTTATGGATTCCTTGGCCGTCGCGCGATACGTCATGAGCACAAGATAAAAGCTCTAATAGAATGCATGAATCTATACGAGGCAAAGGGGATGAACAAATTCAAAAGCAAGCTGATCATTGTAGAAAATAAGAACAATCTAGTTCTGGGAAAAAGAAGTCATAAAGGATGTGATCAAACGCATGAAATCTAGACAGCGGGTCATGTCTTTGTAGACAAGAGGGTCCAAGTCCTGGTGACATGAACCTTTGTCAGTCCCTTTTTCATGCATTTGCACACGCACACTTTCCACGAAGGTTCTTCGACGGTGCCGACGTTGACCACCGAAGGCGAAGAATTGGTAGGGCCAAAGACTACCAATAGGTCCAAACTTTGGTTGGGCCTTTACAAAAGCCTGCTGGACCTTTCTCATCGATATTTTGGAAAAATTTACCTTTCGTACACTGAGATGACATCAAAAGGGGCTTTCCATGAAAAAGGCATACAAAGTGGGGGGAGTCATTGGATTTCTCGTAGTTATCTAATAATCGTCAGAATCCAGGGTTCACACGATAAGCCTTATCCATTGCTAGAATTTTTTTTTAATTCTCGAATAAAAGGACGGTATTAAAGATCTCATTGAAGCTTCCAGTAACTTGCCAGCTAAAGTTAAAAGAAATAAGAAAAAAAGAGTATCACTGTAATAAAATCTTCGATTGGATTCAAAAAAGCATACGCCTCAGGCAATTTGGCGGCTCCAGACCAGCCTCCTGAAAGCCTTGTTATATTCGTTGAGGAAGGTTCTACCTCTTTAATAAAACTCTAGCTTTAGCTAGTCCTGAACAAGAAACCGCTGGTTTCGCTTGGTGGATTGGTGGGTGGAGAGTGCACGTCTGATATATGTAGCCCCTGCTGGTAACAACGAACCTATTTGAAGTAGCTCATTTATTAGTACTAGAAAAGCATATTTTGAATGAGGGTTGATATTACTTCCCCTCCTAGCTACTCCAGGTTGGGGGTAAGTCCAGGTGGGGAAGTCATGGATACCATTGTATATTTTGTATTTGTATCACTTCACTTAATTTCCTCTGCGATATTAAGTTTTGGTGGTACTTATCATGCACCTTTGGGCCCTCCAACTCTTAAAGAATATTTTCGATTCTTTGGTCATGTATTAAAATACAGAACTAATATGACTACCATTTTGAGTATTCACTTATTCTTGTTAGGTATGAATGCTTCCCTTCTAGTATTTAAGGCTCTTTATTTTGGAGGCATATACGATACCCGAGCTTTGGAACAGGGAGATGTAAGAAAAATTACCCAATAAGATTAAATGTCTATTTTTTTTTTTGAAGTTTTCTTTGCTGTATGTATATATGTATATTTTTAAATGTTCGTTTAAATGAATAGATTTGAGATGGGTTGGTGCCATCGCCATGCTTTCTTAGCTGCCGCTTCCGTAATTAAATTAGTGTCACCCAACCGACCCAAAAAAAAAAAAATTAGTGTCACCCTAATTAAATAGTCAAGTGAAAGTGAAACCTAGGCAGAATTCCAAGTATAGATGCAAAATATTATTTACTCATTATATTCTAAAATTAAATTAGACATTAGATATCTTTAGTATTATCACTTCATACATCAATTGTCACACAAACTATGTACATGCTTCTTCATTTATCACTAGGAGAACGGTTCAAAAATTCATAAATTTTCGAATTTGGCCAATTTAACTTGAAACTTTTTAATGGTAAGTGTTATGATGAGTGAGAAGTAAATTAACTGCATCTTCCATTTTTATCGGCAAAGGAAGAAAAAAAGGAAAGAAAAATGCTAAAGCTACCCTTTTAGTCTGATCAATGGCCCATTGCAGTAGGGAAATGGACTTAGTTGCTGATTGGATTACTAAGCCCAACACTTTGGAACATTGTCTAGCAATTGGGTCTTGTATCCCCCTCTTGCTCTTTTTAATTTTTAATTTTTTTTCTGAAGTTGGGACTTGTACTCACTAAACTCTTCCAAGTGAATGATAATTTCTTCCGACCAAAAAAGAAGAAAAAGATCCAGTTGTATAAGGAAATTAAGAATAGAGATCCGACTTTACGCTTCTCGAAACACAAAATCCCGATCACATTTTCCCCAACTCATGTACAAAGAACGTGTGCATCACCATCTAGTCTTCATAAGGCCCATGAATCCAATGAATCGGATCGACATTGGTGGATTGGATTGAGAGATTTCTCAAGGCTCGATTCGAGGCGAGTGAACGAAGTGGGGGATTGACTTGACGTCTACGTGAAAAAAAGGAAGAATAGGACGTAGCGGTGTGACATGTGTAAGATATTGGTAATTTTGTCACGCATGAGCTTTATGTAGCTTAGAACTCGAGGCAAGCCACCGAACCGTGCAAGATAATCCTAAGAAGCATTGTGGGAAACTTTGCATGGAGCAGACCACCAAACCTGGATAGTCACAAATGCTTTATGTTTGTTAATCATCTACTTATGTCCATGCGTCTAGGCAGAAAAATTACCAAAAAGATCATAAATATATTGTATGACATGTTGATTCAGTTCTGAATTTTTTTATTTGACTAATTTATTCTTAGAAGATTTGTTAATGTGATCCTTCCGATCAATTTTAGTCGGCAATTGTTGATGTAGATGCCCAATTGTCCTTCGTGGCAAAACCAGTAGTGATGTTGATGATTTTTGCATTTATTTTTTAAATTTCCAGTATCTTAAATAATTTTTTTGAAATTTTCCCTCTTTTTTATTTTTCCTTTTTCTTTTTTGAAAGATAACTGAAAGGACTACATTAATAAACAATTAGAATTGAATTGTTATCTGTACAATTAGTTAAGGCTTTTTTAGGTGACCAAACTCGTCTAGGCAAGAATCTCATATGTACATTTTCAATATAGAGAAAATTTATACATGGATATAAAGAAGTGGGTGCTATTTTTGGAAAAGAATTGGAATTATATCAGATAAAGTTTATCAATCGTTGATCTAGGATTTATGAGGGATCTTAAGGGATGGTATAGAGAGTAATGTAAACAAAGTTTAAAACTACTGTTTTATTCATAGTTTAGTCTATATGGTCATCAATAATCTTATAATAGCGACAAGGGAATTAATTAGAAATTCTTAGTGAAAAAGTAAGATGGAATGGTGCACTGGGTCAGCTTTGTCCTAATAATCCAATTTTGGGAAGTTCTTGTTGGGATTTTCGGGATTCGCCACCTATAATCACTTCTTGTATGGCTCGAGCATCCTCTTTTTCACATGTGAAGCCCGCAAGACGCCAAGACGAAAAGGAGAGCTACTTCCCATATAAAACACCATAAGACTCGAAAGGTTTGGCCTCTCTCCCAACCGAGTCTCACGGACCATTTGTATCAGTCAGAGAGAGAGAGAGAGAGAGAGAGAGAGAGAGAGAGAGAGAGAGAGAGAAGATGGTGGGGTGGAAGGTACATTTGGTTGCGCTAATGGTGGTGATGACCAGCTTGTGGAGGGAAGGGGTGAGAGGAGGAGAGGTGACATATGATGGAAGATCACTCCTTATTGATGGGCAGAGGAAGATCCTTTTCTCTGGTTCTATCCACTATCCTAGAAGCACTCCTCAGGTCTCTTTCTCTCTCTCTCTGCAACTCCATACTCATGAATGTTGCTGAAACAATCTTCTGTGCACCACCAAATTCTTGTGTAGTCCTGCATTCCTTTTCCTCTGGGCGCCACATGTTCTGTAGCTCTTATCTGGTTGTTCGTATCAGGTCCACTCAATGGTATTTCTCATTTGCTTAACTCAATATTAATGGCGGACCGACAATCTTAGGTTGAGGTTGGGACCGACATATCTAGCTAAATCGTTCTTGTATAATAATGAACGATGTTGGACGTCGGAGACATGGGCCACCACTGGCCCTTAGTTCCACCAATCCTCACAACGAACCACACTCGAAAGAAATTGGTTGATCTTGCAATGACTCTTTATTCGAACTCAACCTACCATGGCGTTTATCAAGAGAGCAACATCAACCAACTTTTGACCAGTTTGTACGTCTATCTACTTTAAATCCAGCCAAATTTGTGTTACAGCTGTTATGGTAGCAGGAAATGATTAGCAATTAGTGCTGCTTTGACACTCTGCTTTCTCAGTTAATTCCCTTCTCTTTCGAGTTGAGATATTCCAATAGATAATGCACCCAATGCAAGTGAATTTTTTCTCACTCATTAGTGAAGTATCCATCATTTCAATCATAGTATTTACTCATCAAGATGTGATCTGTAATGAGATGAGGACAAACTATAATCTTTCCCACAGTGAAAGAAGGAAAAAAGAGAATGTCCCTTGAAGCAGCTGGAAATAGTTGAAAATGAATGAATCACGGGTGACATATATTGCAGCTCAGCTTAGCCATTAAAGTTTGACACCTGTCCGTCCGTCTGAGAGGGCCTAAATTTCAAAGGTTGGTCGGCATTTGATGCCCCTTTTGGTCTCTCTTGCCAGCTTGTCTCGTTCGGAGAGAAAATGAAAGCACAGTAACATGTAATCTACCTACTGCGGAAACAGAACAAAAAGCATGTGAACCAAGTGATTGACAGAAAAAAGTAACACTTGAAGAAGTACTTAATCCCAGGTTATCATGAGAGAGAAATGAAAGAGACTCGTGCATAGCATCATTGTTTCCCTTTTGTGTTGATATTGGAAGAAGCGCCAGATGAACGGCGCTATAGCACTGGACTGGACAGATTAATGTTGTAGTCTACTATATGATAGACACTGTCAATCCCAATTTAACATTACACTGCATTCACCCATGGTGCAGATGTGGCCCGACCTGATAGCTAAAGCCAAAGAAGGAGGAGTTGATGTGATTCAAACCTATGTGTTCTGGAACTTGCATGAACCCCAACCAGGCCAGGTACTAAAAAGCACATTAATGCCCCACTGTTATGGTACAATATAAGCCGTAATTTGTCGAAATGCATGATTCATTTATTCTAAACGGATTTCTTTTTGTTGTTGTGTTTTGTGCAGTATGACTTCAGTGGAAGGTATGATCTGGTGAGATTCATCAAGGAAATCCAAGCACAGGGGCTTTATGCTTGCCTCAGAATTGGACCCTTCATTGAGAGTGAGTGGACTTACGGGTACGTCTCGTAATATGTCAATTCATATTTCCGGCCATTTACAAATATTAATAAGACAAAAGCTATTTTTTTATACCAAAAAACAGTCGTCTGCAGCAGAAATTTATCGATAATTAATTAAATTACTTGTGTCATCTGCGCTGCAGGGGTTTCCCATTTTGGTTACATGATGTTCCGGGAATCACATTTCGAACAAATAATGAACCCTTCAAGGTATGTCATTTTTCTTATATCTTTGACCCCTCAAAATAGTGAAAAAAAAATTATATATTAACTCAGGCATTGACTTTCATTTTGTTTGTTTCTATATGAAATGTTTAGCAAACTTTTAATCTTCGAATCTCTCTATAGATGCCACATCCTTGGTGCCCCACTTCAAATTTGTAGGGTTATGGAGTAAAAGTCAATATAACACCATGAAATTTCGGTATTTTCTTATTCTAGGTGAAAATATCAGTTGGTCATCTTCCCATTTTCTAGATTTTAGGTGCGAGCTGTTCATGGCAGTACCTTCTTTCAATTTAGTACATGTGACTGACCAAGGATGGAGACCACTCATCGGAAGACATCAATTGATTAGTCAATGACTAGCTATCCAAGCACCGACGCTCGAAACAACTCTGATTTTTATACTATTGATTTACAAGGCCCCTGTTGGGCCAAAACAGTCGATGATTAGTCTGTTCTGCAGTATCAAGTAAAACATTTGGTTTTAACAAGAATTAGGACTTCAGCTTATAGTTACCTTTTGAACTTCAAGGTATGGTGTCCTGCGACTGTAGAGATGACCCAAATTAATAGAACAATATTTGCATGTTGAATGGGAACAAAAAGTGAAAATCTACTTGCTTAAGCAGCTGAATTGATAAAGCGAAGATCTCTGTGCTTCTTTCTTGCCTTCAACTTCCCAAAAAAAAAAACACTTCCGAAACATTGACCCCTCAACTTGTACCAGAATCGACCGAAAAAATAAAAAAAATAAGAACTTGTACCAGAGAGAGAGAGAGAGAGAGTTGAGTAAATCAAATATTAATCTTGAATCTGTTACTTTCTAGATAAGAAAATCTAATCTGTCTTTGACATTTTTCTTGTCCTGAATCTTGAGTTGTAGTTCTACATGCAAAACTTCACGACAAAGATCGTCAGCTTGATGAAATCAGAGGGTCTATATGCTTCCCAAGGAGGCCCAATTATACTGTCCCAGGTAGGAAAAACAAAAAAAAAAAACCCGAAACGCCGTTTTGCTTAGATTACTGAAAAACTAGCAAGAATCCAATGTATTAAACTCAAAGCACCTTGTTATGCAGATAGAAAATGAGTATCAGAACATCGAAGCGGCTTTTGGCGAGCAAGGACCCTTGTATGTCCAATGGGCAGCAAATATGGCCGTCGCACTTGAGACTGGAGTGCCCTGGGTAATGTGTAAGCAGAATGATGCCCCGGATCCAGTGGTAAGTGAACCTTAAGAAGGTTTAAACTGAACATTGTGCACTTTCGGTGAATAACCATCGACCATCAACTATGATTCTATGTTTCCATAGAAGTTTTCTGTCCTTTCTTGGTCTCTCCTACTCTAAATGAGGAAGAATCCGTTTTCATGCAGCCTCTAATTATCGCTTTGACCCGCAGATAAATGCTTGCAATGGCATGAGATGCGGAGAAACTTTTGCAGGGCCAAACTCACCGAACAAGCCAGCTATTTGGACAGAGGATTGGACGTCCTTGTATGTCTTCCCCTCAGCAATCTACATTATTTTCAGAAGATCATTGAGCAAATTTAGCAAAGAGAAACAAAAGAATGACAAAAAGTCTAAAAAATATTGCAAAGTCGAAGAGAAAAGTAAAGTTGGTTTTATATTTTTTACCAGCTTTTATTATTATTATTTTTTTGTGAAGCTATCAAGTCTACGGTGGTGAACCATACTTAAGGTCAGCTGAAGACATTGCATTCCATGCCACACTCTTCATTGCGAAACTGAATGGATGTTACATCAATTACTATATGGTACACCTATTATACTAAAGTACTCTATCATCTGATTTTGTTTTGAGACTGCATGTCTGTGTGTGTGTGTGTAGTCAAGTTCCTACAGCATGTATGTTCGGTGCTGTGCTAAACTCAAGATGATACATGTACTGCTTTTATGATGCAGTACCATGGTGGAACGAATTTTGGCAGAACAGCTGCCGCATATTTCATAACAGGTTATTACGATCAAGCTCCGCTCGACGAATATGGTGAGCAGGAGATGATCTGATTCAACGTAATTCATATATATGCAAACCTATTTAATGAATTTATTGATCCAGGTCTCCTCAGGCAGCCAAAATGGGGTCATCTTAAGGAGTTGCATGGGGCAATCAAGAATTCCTCTAGTACTTTGCTGGAGGGAGTCAAATCTAATATTTCCTTAGGCCAGTACCAACAGGTGATCACCATTCTTCATCAACATCCAATATATTAAGAGCAACTAGAAGCAAAATTATGGTCATAAACTTGTGGTCTGTTTTTCTCTTGATGTAGGCTTATGTTTTCCGGGAAGAAACAGGAGGATGTGTTGCTTTCCTTGTAAACAATGATTCGCAGAATAATGCTACTGTACAGTTTGGCAATAAATCATTTGAATTGTTGCCGAAGTCCATCAGTATTCTTCAAGACTGTGAAAAAGCAATTTTCAACACAGCAAAGGTAAGTCACCCAAATTCAGACGCCCTAATGCATACTCACAAGTCACAACCACTTGCATTAGTCTTTAGGTAAGACATGCAAAATCGAATTAAGCTTTGAACATAAGTTGTCACTAAGCATGCAGTACTTATATGCCATCTTTACAGAAATCAAGCTACCACGGAATCTACTGAGTGTACTAATTTATCACATCAACCTTTAATTCTTACTTCTTTGTGATTGAATTTTCTGATAACCCTTGATTTCTATCATTCCATTAATTGTCATTGGTATACTGTTAAAGCATGAGAAGAACAAGAAGGTTAATCCTTGAATACACACCTGTTTTGACCAACAGAAAAGTCACTCAGGAGCAAACTTGATCCCCAGTAAATTGATCTGCTTAACAAACATGATCCACAGTAAATCGTTCCACAATTGATGCATGAGTAGCAGCAATGATCCTTCAGAAAAGACATTCATTCTTCTCTCACCTTTTATTTGCAGGTAACAAGTGAGAGCAATACAAGAATCATAAAATCCAGCCAGATGTTTGAAAGTGCAGATAAGTGGGAAGAATTCCTTGATGTAATTCCAGGCTACTTAGATACATCAATAAGAGCAGATACATTGCTAGAACATATGAATACAACAAAAGATGAATCTGACTACCTTTGGTATACATTCAGGTAGAATCATCTTGCTCAAAAAATGATTGCAACATCTATCTTGTAGAAAAAATGTATTAGCTCATCCATTTTACTTCTTAAAATGTCAGTTTTCAGCCAAACTCAACCTGTGCTGAACCAGTACTTCACCTCAAGTCTCTCGGACATGTTACACATGCTTTTGTCAACAATGAGTACATGGGTAAGTTCCAAGAACTGCTTAACGAGTTACTTGAGGGTGACCTTACAGAGAAATGACTCATTCGCAGCCTGTCTTATGACATACATTCGAATAGCAGTAGTAAACAGCTGAGACTAGACATACTGAGACCATTTGGCCAAAATATAAAGTCATATTGAGACCATGACAGATATACGTGGGTCCAAAATTTGCAAGAAGATAAGGATTAAAAATTTCTGTATAGTTAGGAAAAAGAATTCTGCAGTCTAGTTTCATGTCTAAGCTTACTATTGCTGATTTAGGAGCGGCCCATGGAAGCCACGATGTCAAAAACTTCACCATGGAGACCAAAATTGTGTTAGACAATCAGATGAATAACGTGTCCTTACTCAGCGTAATGGTTGGACTACCAGTGAGTATTTGCTTAGACTTTTCAGATCTAGTAATTTTGCAAAATTCATGTGGCAACTGACATGATCCATCACCAAGGACTCAGGAGCATTTCTAGAGAGAAGATATGCTGGATTAGCCGAGGTAACGATCTGGTGCACTCAAGACGAGTCATACAATTTCACACACTATGCATGGGGATACCAGGTAAGCTCTTATATGAGCAAGTATGCAAAAGCAGAGTAAAAAGGGACAATAATAGATCGCCCCTTACAAAGTAAAAGGTAACAATTGATAGCTAATAATGTTATTATTGCTTATGTAAGGTGGGACTACTTGGTCAGAAGTTAGAAATATACAATGAACAAAATCTGGGCAATGTTGAGTGGAGCAATGTAACAACGGTGAACAAGCCACTTACTTGGTACAAGGTAAATTACGTGATTTCTTCTTATACAAAGGTCAAAGTAATGCCAATAATTGGGATAATATCTTCAAGGTCTATATATGTCTGTGTCAAACAAGAGGTAGCAATATTAATGAATCATCAATGAGAGAGCTCAAATGTTGTTATCACAAAAATATGGGGCAGGGATTAACTTGCCCTGTCATTTTCTCCTGCAGCTTGATATATTGTCCTTCAATAAAAAGAAAATGAGGTGCTATCGTTGATGGTGGAGAAAAATAATTCAAACTTTGATTATTAATCCTGTGAGTTTTTGTAATGAAAATCTGCAGTTGGCATGAAAACTGAGTTCTAATTAATAAGCAAGTGACAGAAAACAATGCTTAGAACATATGTAGTTGTTTGTTCATCATTATAAGCTCATATCATGCTGCTTTGCAGACTTATTTTGATGCGCCAGAGGGCAGCGAACCACTTGCATTAAATCTTACAACCATGTCTAAAGGAGAAGCTTGGGTGAATGGACAAAGTATTGGCCGATACTGGGTTTCATTTCTTACAGCAAAAGGAAATCCATCACAAACTTTGTACGTTAGAGTTATCCACTCAATCATGAAGTTACAATACTTTCTAATCATTCTCTTATTGTCAGGAGAGGATAAAAGGAGATTAACTGAAAGGATTTTACCCAGTGAAAGCATAGAAGAATAGTGAAACAGTAGGTTGAATATCAGACACCTTGGAAACAAGAAATATCCCTTCAAATTTTTCCATGCTTGAGGCCCTTTGTTCACTAATAAACTGAATGGGAAAACAAAATACACCACTCTCAGTCTATTGCACGTCTGGACACATTTCTCACCTTCATCTTTATCCTTGCACAAAGAAACATATTCATATTACACCAGTCCTGCCTTACTTTATCTATAAGATTACAATCAAATGTGAAGCAGGAAAAAAAAGATCGAGAGGGCATTTGGTTTAGCTACTTGCCATCAGCTAAAACTGTGAAAAGAGATGTTGCAGCTTTTCTAGAGAGTCAAGCAAACTCTTCACAATTGCAGCATCCTTACAACTGCAACAACTTACAATTGCTTTTAGGAAGCCAATGTAAAATTTTTAGTAGCAAAAACACAAGTTAGGCACTTCATATCACAACTAAAGCACAACACAACACAACTATTGTTCAGCCACTATTATACGGAATGAACACTAAAAGTCAAGGCAAGTCTATTGACTACATGGATGAGTACAGAACAATAGAAATTCCAGAAACCTTTGATCGCCAAACTAATACAATAGTATACATGTATAGAGAGGAATAACATCCCTTATCCAGAAACTGATAAAATCTTTATGCAACTTTCACATCATCCCCTTCAAGCGGAACACAAACTCAAGGTAATTCAGAGTCCATCAGAGATAAGTAAATGCAAAAGTTTTGATTAACTAGTAGCTAGGCATCGACAAAGTTGCATACTCTCTCCTGTTTATATAGATTTGAATTATATGTCCCTCTCAAGCATGGATTTCATTTCATTTTATTTTCTCTTCTTTTAGGTATCATGTGCCTCGATCCTTTCTGAAAGCCCTGGGTAACCTACTAGTTCTGCTAGAAGAAGTTGGTGGTGACCCCCTTCATGTATCCTTATGCACCTTATCAGTCTCTACCTTAAACGACACCTCTTCACACTTCCATCTTCCTTCATGAGATGCGGAGATTGAATAGGGATGGGGATAAATAATTCTTAGCATATTGAAAAGCTTTTCGTAATTATGAAAGGGTTCTTTCTGGAAAGAAATGCATCAGCAGCCAATTCAATATGAAGAGATACATCACATAGGTTATGAGGAGGAACATTCAACTGTTGAATTTGTTAGACAATCAAAGATAGCAACAGAAAGTACTGATGAGTAATTTAAGCACTACAGCATTTATAGAGACCTTGTACTCGTGCTTATTCTTCCTTTTGTTGATAATTTCGTCAACAGATTAAAAGTTGATTTTTCATGAGCGCCTAAGAGATGCTCTCCGCACCAATTTTGTGCAGCATAATGATTTTTCCTATTTAAATAATTTTTGTGCATCATGAGCAACCTTTCATCTGGAGAATGGCCAAGTTTGTACAAATAATTGATTAACTCATTTTTAAAGTTTCAGAGGAACTGTTTATGGCATAATTCAGCATCCCTGCAAAATTATACTGTTTAACAAACATCTAAAAACATTTCATGGTCTAGAATTGAAATGGATACGACATTACAAACAGATGTATGAACTGGAAATGACTTGCAAGAAATGCAAGCTTGATATTGTCAAAAGCTTATTTTACTCCAAAATAATGACCATTTCGTATAAGCCTTGTTGTATCTTTTTCATGTTTTCCTGGTAAAGGACCTCGTGAACTACTTTGCTTACTTTACCTCTAACAGCATTACGTGATGTAAGAACAATAGACCATCGAACTAATATCTTGTGCATGGAGTTCTCTTACAGGCAGCAAACTCTTAATTTGTAAATGCAGAACATTTAAAGATACTGGAAACAAGTCAGACATAGTTTAGCATAAAAGATTACCTTCCCTGAGTTTACTTACCTGAATGCATCTTCTCCATGGGTATCCACCAGTGACTGATGGTTTATTCCTGGCCTAGAGAAGAGATTTTGAAATGTGAACTTGAACTCACCATGCCAATGCCAGCAGACCCCAAACGTCAGTCCTGATAGCCCAACAAAAACTAGGACTTGTGACATGAACTTGAATAAGTTGTCCAATGAATGCTAGCAGTTCAAAGAGGAACTTGATATGGTGTAGGTTTTTTGTCGAACAGAAACAGTTTGACAGCCTCCTCCATTCGTAGAGTCTCCTCCATATATTTGAACTGAATCTCAATATATGGTTGCATGCATGCTAACTAACATTACAAATGATAAGTCTGTTTCCCCATTTTAGGCTCTTTGTAGATCCCGAAGCGACATGTTTCTAGCTTTGTAAGACCAAGGGTTTTGGGCAAGTTAAGTCTTAGGGCGCACAGTTCTAGCTTATGCATCCAAGGCTAGGACTCAGATTCTAGAGTCAAGGAATATGAGCGTCGGCCCACTTGCCCCGCGTGGTCGGCAACATTTTTTGGAACTACTGGAAATTACAAATAGGGCCAAAACATGAAACCCCACGATCTATGGAGACAAAACACGAAGAGTATTGTACATGTGTTTCACGTTTAGCCTAGTCAGAAAGTTATGCCAATACAATTTTTCAGGATGACCATGGAGTCCGAAAGGATATAATTTTTCTCTAATGTCTTGAGGGTGTTTTTGAAATAATATCGAGAGTTCAAATTTGCTTTTAAAGAACATCATGCAAATTATTTTAGCATCTATCACAAGTTTTTGCAATTTATTTTTCCATAGCTTTATGAGCAAATTTTTTTCTATTATATCGTTTTCGTCAAAAAACTTTAACTTCTGTTTTCTCCTTTTGTATACTTATCTCATTATCTTGAAAGTTCTTTGTTAAAGAGATTTCCTAATATGTTCCTTTATTTTAAAGAATGAGAGACTTTTCTTTTCTCTTTTCTACATAGCAACTTACGGATTTTAGTTTTCTGTTTTCAAGTCACAGGATTTAAACTTCTTTTTTTTTTTTTTCAAATGTCTTTTCCAAATGTGCAAATCTTGGCATTTTTCTTCCTTGCTCTGTTTTGTACAAGACCCACTATTTCTCAGACAACATTAAGAATTTAAATTTGCTTTTAAGGAGATATCCTAATATCTCTCTGTTTTAAAAAATGCTGAGACTTTCTAAATATTAGTTTCTTGATTTATAGTATTTTATCTTTGAGTGCAAGTTTTATTTTTGAAGACATATCCAAATGTTGCCAATTTTGGCAATTTTTTCCTTACTATGTTTTGTACAAGACCTGCCATTTTCCAAATGTGATTGAGAGTTTAAATTTACTTTGAAAGAACGTTATGCAAAATATTTTGGATTCTATTACAAGTTTTTCCAATCCATTTCTCAATAGCTTTATAAGGAGAAGGTTTGCAGGTATCTTCTTTTCTCCAAAAAACTTAAACTTTTTGGTTTCTCCTTTTGTATAGTTTTCTCCCTGTTTTAAAAGATCTTTTTCAAAGAAATATATCTCTCAGTTAAAAAAAAAAAACCTGAGACTTTTGTCTTCTCCTTTCCTATTATTAGAGTTTTATGCCAAAGAGCAACGGGATTTAAAGTTTTCTTCCAAACTCGTTTCCAAATATTGCAAATCGTGGCAATCTTCTTCCTCGCTCTACTTTGTAGAAGATTTACTATTTTTAAAACAACATCGAGAGTTCAAATTTGCTTTTGAGAACATCATGCAAATTATTTTAGTATCTATCACAAGTTTTTGCAATTCATTTTTCCATAGCTTTATGAGCAAAAAGTTTTCTAGCACCTCATTTTTGTCAGAAAACTTAAACTTTTATTTTCTCCTTTTGTATACTTATCTCATTGTTTTGAAAGTTCTTTGTTAAAGAGATTTCTAGATGTGTTTTCTTCCTTAATCTTGGCATTTTCACATTTTCTTTTCTAGAGTTGATGGTATCACCTCTGTGAGCAAGTGAGATTTTCAAAAATTTTGAATCCTATCTTGGATTGCACCAAAATGGAAAATGATGTTTTACAGTCTGGAGGATATTTGTAGGATTTTTTAATCCAACCTTCCTATACTATCATAATCCAACTCCGGGCGGTCAAACTGCAGCCTATAAGACTCGATAGGAATGGCCTCTGTTCCAACAGTCTCGCGATCCATTTGTATCGGTCAGAGAGGATGGTGGGGAAGACGGTGCATTTGGTTGCGCTAATGGTGGTGATGACCAGCTTGTGGAGGGAAGGGGTGAGAGGAGGAGAGGTGACATATGATGGAAGATCACTTCTTATTGATGGGCAGAGGAAGATCCATTTCTCTGGTTCTGTCCACTATCCTAGAAGCACTCCTCAGGTCTCTCTCTCTCTCTCTCTCTCTCTCTCTGCAACTCTATACTTATGAATGTTCCTGAAAGTCTTCTATGCATAAACAAATTCTTGTGTAGTCCTGCATTCCTTTTCACCAGGGCGCCACATGTCTCGTTGCTCTTATCTGATTTTTTGTATTTGGTCCACTCAGTGATTTTCTCATTCTTGCTTAACTCACTATCGACAGCGGACTGAGAATCTTGGGCTGAGGTTGGGACCGATCTGTTCTTGTATAATAATGAAGGATGCTGGACTTTAATGACACGGGCCACCACCGGCCCTTAGTTCTGCCACTCCTAATGATGAACCACACTCGAAAGAAATCGGTCGATCTTGTCTATCTTATCATTGGTAGAACAAATCTTTATTGGAACTCGACCTCCCATGGCATTTATCAGAACAGCAACATCAACCAACTTTTGACCAGCTCACACCTTTATCTCCTTTAAATCCTGCCAACATAATCTTACAGCTGTTATGGCAGCAGCAAATAATTACTAATTAGTGCTGCTTTCTCACTCTGCTGTCTCAGTTAATTCCCTTCTCTTTTGAGTTGAGAACTTCCAATAGATGATGCAGCCAATGCAATTGATTTTTTTTTCCTCACTCATTAATAAAGTATCCATCATTTTTCAATCAAACATAGTATTTACTCATCAGGGTGTGATCTGTAATAAGATGAGAACAAAATATATTCTCTCAGAGGGAAAGAAGGAAAAAAGAGAATGTCCCTGCAATAGCTAGAATTAGTTGTGAATGAATGAATCACGGGTGACATATATTGCAGCCCAGCTTAGCCATAGAATTTCGACACCTGTCCCTCTGAGAGAGCCTAGATTTCAAAGGTTGGTTGGCATCTTGCCAATATTCTCGTCTTGTTCAAGAAGAAAGTGAAAGCACGGTGAACATGTAATCTACCTACTGCGGAAACAGAACAAAAGGCATGTGAACCAAGTGATTGGCAGAAAAAAGTAACATTTGATGAAGTACTTAATCCCAGGTTGTCATCAGAGAATAAGGACAGAGACGCGTGCATTGCACTGTCGTTTCCCTTTCACGTTGATAATTAGAAGAAGCGCTTTCACATCAATAATTAAGAGAAGCGCCAGATGAACGGCGCTTTAGCACTGGACTGGACAGACTAATTTTTTAGTCTAATATGACAGACTCGTCCTGTGAGCTTTACAATGCATTTTCCCATGGCGAAGACGTGGCCCGATCTGATAGCTAAAGCCAAAGAAGGAGGAGTTGATGTGATCGAAACCCACGTGTTCTGGAACTTGCATGGAAACCAACCAGGCCAGGTACTAGAAGCACATGAACACTACACTGTTCCGGTACAATCTCCAATGTAAGTCGTACTTTGTCAAAATGCATGATCCATTTTTCTAAACTGCTTTTTTTTTTTTTCTGTTGTGTTGCACAGTATGACTTCTGTGGAAGGAATGGTCTGGTGAGATTCATCAGGGAAATCCAAGCACAGGGGCTTTATACTTTCCTCAGTATTGGACCCTTCATTCAGAGTGAGTGGACTTACGGGCATGTTTCGTTAAATGTCAGTTCATATTTCTGGATATTGCAAACCTTAATCAGACAAAAGCTATATTTTACAACAGTCCTCTCCAGCAGAAATTTATCGATAATCAACGAAATAGCTAGTGTTTTCTGGGTTGCAGGGGTTTCCCATTTTGGTTACGTGATGTTCCGGGAATCACATTTCAAACAAATAATGAACCTTTCAAGGTATGTCATTTTTCTTATATCTTTGACTCCCCAAAATTAGCGGAAAAAAATTATATATTAACTTGTCGGACACTGGTCTTCTCCTTTTCAAATTTCATTTTATTCGTTTCTATATGGTATGTTCAGCCAACTTTTAATCTTCGAATCTCTCTATAGATTCCACATCCCCGGTGCCTCACTTCAAATTTGTAGGATTATAGTGTGAAGTCAATATAACACTATGAAGTCTCGGTTTTTTCTTATTCTAGGTGAAAATATCAGTTGGTTGTCTTCCAATTTTCTAGATTTTAGATGTGAGCTGTTCGTGACAGCACCTTCTTTCATTTTAGTGCATGTGACTCTGACCAAGGATGGAGACCACTCATTAGAAGACAACAACTGATTAGTCAATGACTAGCTATCCATGCATTCACCGCCCACTCTAAAAACAACTTGATTTCTATTTTATTGATTTACAAGGCCCTAGGCCAAACCAGTTGATGATTAGCCTGTTCTGCAGCATCAAGTAAAACATTTGATTTTAACAAGAATTAGGACGTTCTACTTATAGTTACCTTCTATGATGTCCTGTGGTTGTAAAATGATGACCCAAATCAATAGAACAACTATTGCATGTTGTATGTGAACAAAAAGTGAAAATCTGAGAGAGAGAGAGAGAGAGAGAGAGAGAGAGAGAGAGAGAGAGTTTTGAGTAATTCAAGTATTAATCTAGAATCTGTTACTTTCTAGATAAGAAAAACTAAGCTGTCATTTACATTTTTCCTGTCCTGAATCTTGAGTTGTAGTTCTACATGCAAGACTTCACAATGAAGATCATCAACTTGATGAAGTCAGAGGGTCTATATGCTTCCCAAGGAGGCATAATTCTACCGTCCCAGGTAGAAAAAAACCCGAAAGGAAATTTTGCTTACGTTATTGAAAAACTTGCGAGAGTCCAATGTATTAAACTCAAAGCACCTTGTTATGCAGATAAAAAATGAATATCAGAACATCCAAGCGGCTTTTTAGCGAGCGAGGACCCTTGTATGTCCAATGGGCAGCAAATATGGCCGTTGGACTTGAGACAGGAGTGCTCTGGGTGATGTGTAAGCAGAATGATGCCCCAGGTCCAGTGGTAAGTGAACCTTATTAGGTTTAAACCAAAAATTGTGCACTTTCAGTGAATGACCACCGAACAAGCTGGCTATTTGGACAGAGGACTGGACATCCTTGTATGTCTTCCCCTCAGCAATTTACATTATTTTCAGAAGATAATTGAGCAGATTTAGCAAAGAGAAACAACAAAATGACAAAAAGTCTTAGGAATAGTACAAGCCGAAGAGAAAAGTAAAGTTGATTTTATAGTTTTGACCAGCTTTTATTTATTTATCTTTTCTGTGAAGCTGTCAAGTCTATGGTGGCGAATCATACTATGGTCAGCTGAAGACATTGCATTCCATGCAACACTCTTCATTGCAAAACTGAACGGAAGTTATATCAATTACTATATGGTACATCTTATACTAAAGTACCCTTTCATCTGATTGTGTTTTGACACTGCATGTCTGCGTGTGTGTGTGTGGTCAAGTTCCTACATGATGTATGTCTGGCACTGTGCTAAACTAAATACGTGTACTGCTTTTCTGATGCAGTACCATGGTAGAACGAATCTTGGCAGAGCAGCTGCCGCATATTTTGTAACAGGGTGATATGATCAAGCTCCACTCGACAAATATAGTGAGCAGCAGATGATCTGATTCAACGTAATTCATATATACGCAAACCTATTTAATGAATTTATTGATCCAGGTCTCCTCAGGCAGCCAAAATGGGGTCATCTTGAGGAGTTGCACGGGGCAATCAAGAATTCCTCTAGTGCTTTGCCGGATGGAGTCAAATCTAATTTTTCTTTACGCCAGTATCAAGAGGTGATCACCATTCTTCATCAACATTCAATTTACTAAGAGCAACTAGAAGCACAATTATGGTCGTGGACTTATGGTCTGTTTTTCTCTTGATGTAGGCTGATGTTTTCAAGGAAGAAACAGAAGTATGTGTTTCTTTCCTTGTAAACAATGATTCAAAAAATAATGCTATTGGTACAGTTAGGCAATAAATCATTTGAATTGCTGCTGAAGTCCATTAGTATTTTTCAAGCCTCTGAAAATGTGATTTTCAACACAGCAAAAGTAAGTCACACACAAATTTAGATTGTCCTAACGCATACTTACATGTCATAACCACTTGCATTGGTATATAGGGTAAGACATGCAAAATCGAATTAAGCTTCGAACATTTGTTATCACTAAGGATGCAGTGTTCACCTTTCATTCGCAGGTAACAAGTGAGAGCAATACAAGAGTCATAACATCCAGCCAGACATTTGAATGTGCAGATAAGTGAGAAGAATTCCTTGATGTGATTCCAAGCTACCTGGATACATCATTAAGAGCAGATACATTGCTAGAACACATGAGTACAACAAAAGATGAATTCGACTACCTTTAATATACATTCAGGTAGGATCATCTCGCTCAAAAAGCGATTGCAACATATATTTTGTAGATAATATGTTTTAGCTCATCCATTTTCACACTTTTTAAAATGTCAGTTTTCAGCCAAACTCAACTTGTGCTGAACCGGTACTTCACCTCATGTCTCTCGGACATGTTTGTTAAAATATTGATCCAATTTCTAGAATTATCTAGTATAAACATAAGCCAGGAAAGTCTAGAAAAATTCTACAAATTATCTATCACTTAGGCGGTTAGAGTCCACTAATTTTGTAGAAGAATCCATGATAATTATCTCTGCAAATGTCAGAGATGAGAGTAGAAAAAAATCTGACTTTTGACCAGAGATTTTTGCATGGGAAGTCAGTGATGCATGCCTATAAATAGGCTAGGTGGACGTCCACTTAAGACCACCCAACAGACCAACAACTTCAGCCCCTTTTCCTTGTATTACCCACCAAATAATAGAAGTTTTCTTATTTTCCCTTGTGCTTCCTTTGCCGAATAACCCTAAAAAAAAAAAAAATCCTCATTTCTTAGCCATATTCCACACACACAAACACACGTTTCCGCAAATATCAACAATGTTATACATGCTTTTGTTAACAATGAGTACATGGGTAAGTGATCTTACAGGGAAAAGACTCATTTGCAGCCTCTCTTATGACATACATTTGAATAGCAGTAAACAGCTGAGAGAAGACATATTGAGACCAATGACAGATTTATGTAAGTCCCTAATTTGCGAGAAGATATGGATGAAAAATTTCAATAGAGTTGAAATAGTTAGCAAAAAGGATTCTGCCGTCTAGATTCACTTAACAAAACGTCTAAGCTTCCTATTGTTGATTTAGGAGCGGGAAATGGAAGCCACGATGTCAAAAACTTCACCATGGAGACCAAAATTGTGCTGGACAGTCAGATGAATAACATTTCCTTATTCAGCGTAATGGTTGGACTACCAATGAGTATTTGCTCAAACTTTACAGATCCAGTAATTTTGCAAAATTTACGTGGCAACTGACATAATCCATCACCAAGGACTCGGGAGCATTCCTAGAGAGAAGATATGCTGGATTGGCCGAGTTGGAGATCTGGCACACTCAAGATGAGTCGTACAATTTCACACACTATCCACGGGGATACCAGGTAAGCTTTTATATGAGCAAGTATACAACAGCAGAGTAAAAGAGGACAATAATATATCACTCCTTACAACGTAAAAGGTAACAATTGATGGCTAATAATTTTATTATCGCTTATGTAAGGTGGGACTACTCGGTCAGGAGTTAGAAATATACAGTGAACAAAATCTGGGCACATGTTGAGTGGAGCTATGTAACAACGGTGAACCAGTCACTTACTTGGTACAAGGTAAATCACGTGCTCCCTTCTTATATGAAGTTAAAAGTAATGCCAATAAATGGGATAATATCTTGCAGGTCTATATATGTCTGTGTCAAACAAGAGGAGCAAAATTAATGAATCATGAATGAGAGAGGTCAAATGTTGTTATAACAAAAATATGGGGCAGGGATTAACTTGTGCTATCATTTTCTCCTGCAACTTGATTAATTGTCATTCACTAAAAAGAGGTACTATCATTGATGGTGGAGAAAACTAATTCAAACTTTGATTATCAATCCTGCAAGTTTTTGTAATAAAAATCTGCAGTTGGCATGAAAACTGAGGTCTATTCAATAAACAAGTGACAAAAAACAATGCTTAGAACATATGAAGTTGTTTTTTCATCATTATAAGCTCATATCATACTGCTTTGTAGACTTATTTTGATGTACCAGAGGGCAGCGAACCACTTGCATTAAATCTTTCAACCACGTCAAAGGGAGAAGCTTGGGTGAATGGACGAAGTATTGGCCGATACAGGGTTTCATTCCGTACAGCAAAAGGAAATCCATCCCAAAGTTTGTACGTTAGTCATCCACTTTAGTCATGAAGTTACATTATTTCAATTTTTGCATTATTCTCTTATTGCCAGGAGAGGATAGGAGATATAATGACAGGATTTTACTCAGTGAAAGCATAGAAGAATAGTGAAACAGAAGGCTGAACATTGAACACCTTGTAAACAAGAGACATCCCTTCAAATTTATCCATGCTTAAGGCCCCTAGTTCCCTAATAAACTGAATGGGAAACAAAAAACACCACTCAGTTTATCGCACGTCTAAACACATCTCACCTTTATCTTTATCCTTGCATTGGGAGCACAAAGAAAGATATTCATATTACGCCAGTCCTGTCATTTACTTTATCTATAAGATCACAATTAAATGTGAAGCAGGAAAAAAAGATTGAGAGGGCATTTCGTATAGCTTCTTGCCAACAGCTAAAACTGAAAATGGATGTTGCCACTTTTTTGTCAAGCAAACACTTCACAAATGTAGTATCCTCACAACTGCAAAAACTTGCAATTGCTTTTAGGAAGCTGATTTAAAATTTTTAGTAGCAAAAACACTAGTAGAGCACTTCATAGCACAATTAAAGCACAACATAACACAGGTATCGTTCAGCCACCATTATACAGAACGAACTCTAACATTCAAAGCTAATCTATTAACTAAATTGTTGAGTACAGAAGTAATAGGAATCCTCCAGAAACCTTTGATCGCCAAAATAATAGGATAGTATACATGCATAGCGAGGATTAAAATCCCTTATCCAGAACGTGATAAAATATGTATGGAACTTTCACATCAGCTCTGTCAAGTGGAACACATCGCAAGACAATTCATAGTCCATCAGAGATAAGTCAACAAAAAGTTTTCGATTAGCAAGTAGCTAGGCATCATAAAGTTGCATACTCTCTCCTGTTTATATAGATTCGAATTATATGTCCCTCTCAAGCATTGATTTCGTTTTATTTTAATCTCTTTCTTTAGGTATCATGTGCCTCGATCCTTTCTGAAAGCCTCGGGTAACCTACTAGTTCTGCTAGAAGAAGCTGGTGGTGAGCCCTTTTATGTCTCCTTGTGCACCTTATCAGTCTCTGTCTAATAGGACGCCGCCTCTCACTTCCATCTTCCTTCATGAGATGAGGAGATTGATTACAGATGTGGATAAATAATTCTTGGTACACTGAAAAGCTTTTCATTATTATGAAAGGGTTCTTCCCAGAAAAAAAAATGCATCAGCAGCCAACTCAATATGACCATTAGCCACGTTGGACCTTTCCATGTTTTCCTGGGAACGGACCTCGTTAACACTTTATTTACTTTACCCTCAATAGCATTAAGTGATGTAAGAACAATAGACCATCGAACTCACCATGCCATTGCTAGCATCAAAAATTACGTTCCCTGACCTTTCATACCCGAATACATCTTCTTCATGGGTATCCACCATTGACTGATGGGGTATTCCAGGCCGAAAAAGAGTTCTTGGAATGTCAACTTGAACTCACCATACCATTGCTAGCATAGATAGCGCAACCAAAATTAACAAGATATGATATATCTTTTTCCCCATCTTTAGGCTCTTAGTAGATTATGAAGCCCGCAACATATTTTCCAGCAATGTGAGATTAAGGCTTTTGGGCAAGTTTGGTCTAAGGACGCGCTGTTCTAGCTCAAGCACTCAAGGCCAGATTCTAATATAGGACTTGCCCAGCTTATTCATGAGTTGAGGCTACTTAGGTACGTTTGGTAACCATTTTATTCCCGAGAACAATTTCTACTTATAAATAGTTTTTTTTATTGTGTTCCCTAAACGATTTTCTGAACATTTGAAGGCGTTGGGTAATTGCACAAAATTTATACTTCCGGAATAGAAATGTGTTTGGTATGACTAGATTTTTTTGTGACTTAGAATTTCTTTTAATTTTAAAATAGTTTTATTATGTTTTTCTCTTTTTTTTTCCCTCTTCCTTTAGCCCTAGCTAGTCCCAAGCGAGGCCAAGCCTTGCCCAACCACGACAAGGCTCCAATGGTTGCTAGCTCTAGTTTGGCTGGTCGTTGGCCATCATTGAGGCTAGCAACCAACTAGAGGAAGAAGAAAAGAAAAAGAAGAAAAGAAAAGAAAAGGGAAAGGCTTGATTCTATAATTGTTTTTGGGAACAAAGAATCAACTATTTTTCCTTCTTGATTTTGTTTCAAATCTATTCTTGTGAACAAATTTATTTCTAGTAACAAAAAACGTTACCAAATATATTTATATTTTTTTCTTGTTTTGGGAACAAAAGAATAGAAATAGATACCGTTTGGCACAAAGGCTCTTATTCATTTGCTTCATTCTTTTTCCTTCCACATATTAAAGAGGAGGAAAGTGATTACCCAACTGTTGACTTTGCTATAACGCGCTGTTCATGAAGGCATAAAAAAGGAACAATACGCCCTATTTACTTGAAGGAACTTGGAACCACTAGTATTCTTGAAAGGATTTGAAGCTGGGTGTCGACAAGAATTCGAACAGATATACTTGAGCTGATGGCAATATACTTAATTGCCACGTGTCATGCTATGAGTATAATAGGTTGGATTTGAAATTTAAGTAATGGCATTAAACTCCAAGTGAGAATAATTGCTACGAATAAGACATAATAAAATATGAAAGCAATTATTTACTTAATAGGCAAGTATTGCAATCGTCATTGACAAGTCAAAAGGTGGTCAATAAAAGAAGAAGAATGTAGGAAAAATCAAGAGTGCAATTCAAGGAAAGCAACCGACTAAGTTCCACTATAAATATCACAAGCCACGCAACCAAGAACCCCCAAATATCACAACAATGATATTTACTTTTATCTTTACTTTATTGTGCTTTAGCTGTAGTCTTTCAGATTCTTGTCATTAATTAGATTCTAGCGTGTATCTATCCGATTTAGCATTATCAATTAGATTCCGATGTTGTTCCATCAACTTAGTGTCGTCGATTAAATTTCAACATGGAGTTCTCTATCTAGAAGTATTGCTGTTGATTAAATTTTAGCTATATGCCTAAACAAGCCGTGTTGTTAATTAAATTTTGACATAATTTGAGTTAGAACCTGGGATTGTATATACGGTTTGGGAATAAAATTTGCATTCGCATTTGATATTCTTTGTCCGTGCTAAGCACAGAATATGAATCCCCTATGATAAAATTGAAACGGATGAAACACTAACATAAGATGCCTCTTATCCCATAAGAAAGCATAGGCACAACACACTAATATGTAACTAAGAGAACCCATGAGAGCACCATAATGTTTAAATGAATGATTAAATTTCTAGGGGAATTGCGCAAGAATTTATTGTCAAATGTAGGTTTTGTGAACTACTCATGGCTTTGATTTACAGTAACAAAATGTTCTTGTTGGGTTGTAGAAATAAGATGCTGATCAAATTTGGAAGATTGGACATATTCTTTAACTTCTCGAGGAGATATTTAATAAGTTGTTTGATGGAGCAGATGAGAAAGAAAGGGAAGAACCACCCACTTGGGTGGCGCTGCTGGTTTGCACTCTCTTCCTCTCGCAAAAGGTCGAAAGTTCGAATCCCAGCTTCGTCATAGAGTGACTTAATTGGTTTCACGTGTATGGTGACTAGCATGTGTGGCCCCCGGGGTTTACTCCCCTGGCTGTCGGCGGGGTGCGAGGTTTCTTGGGTCATAAAAAAAAAAAAAAAAAAGGGGAAAAAAATGTAGAATATTGATTCACAAGTGAGAAATGGATTTCTAAAATCTTACTTTTTTCGTTGAGGCATGATACCTCATAAAAGTAGTCTATTTTAGAAACATTAAATGCGCGAAGGTCCAGTGGAGGACTATGGGAAACAGGAGCATCTACAATGATCAGAGGAGTCAATCATGATTGGTGAAATCTGCCTTTCTATGCTTATTATATCTGCACACCAGAATTTCTCAATCTAAATTTTTCAGAGTGATCACATTGAAAAATTATAAAAATATTTAGGACTAAATTAGTCAAAACTAATGTATGACTGAATTGATAACCATGTAATGAATTTAGAAATTTTTAAATAATTTTCCTGACCTTGCAGATGCTCCAATAAACCATCAAACCTGGGTCATCTTTTACTATAATCTAGTCAAGTGAAGGCCCGCCTGTGCCCCGGGTCGTAGGCAATTTATTGGGGTCCCTGAGTATGAAATGTACTCAAACTGATATTACCGACAAGGATTGAAGGACATAAGGATTTCGAAACTTCAGGGAAGGTGATCTTTGGCAACCATTGAAAACTACAAATAGCGCCAAAATATAAAACGCCACGTTCTATCGAGACAAAACAGAAATAGTATTATGCGCAATTATTGTTTTTGGGATGATCATCGTGTCCAAAAGGATATAAATTCTTTCTAATATCTTGAGGATATTTTGAAATCTCTTTCTATTAATGTTATCGTTCTTTTGAAATTCTTATGGTGGTAATGAAGTATCATGGATTCTCACGTACAGATCTAAGTCCGTATCCAACATCAAATATGGACAGATAATTCACACGGCGAAAGATTTACTTTCTAAGTGCCTAATACCTTATTATAAAGTTAGAAATGCTAATTTCGGATGATTGGGACCTTAGGTTCTTCGAGGAACAGAGTTCTCATTACCTTACTAACCATAATATTTTATGTTATGTTTCATGTTCCAATGGAATAATTTCCATTATCAAAATTCGAATTTCTAGTAGTCGATGCGATGGATGATGTTGCGTCTTGAGACGCGGTTGCGTGTTGACTCTTCAACTGATATGACAATTTCTGAAGTTGTTAGGTCTTGCACGCTTCTCCCTCCCTCCCCCTCTCGCCCTACATATGTTTGGGAGGCTGAGAAGCCCTCTTAGGCTCTTCTTTCTGGTTTCCACCTGCCTTCTGGGAAAAAGAATATAATAGCAAAAAGGAAATGAAGAAGGTCGGCAAGCATGAACCCATGGTCAACGTTGCCGTGTTCATCTCATAAATGGAAAAGGTTTGGTTACTTATTGCAATTCCACAGCCGTCTCTCTGTCTCTGTCTGTGTGTGTGTCTCTCTCTCTGGTGCGCAAGACAAACTCAAATAGATTATTAAAAATATGTCTTGAATTTAAGCTTGATGAATAAAACTAAACTAACGAGAATATGTGAACTCGATCGTGTGTAAGTTAAAAATTGACATATGTGAATTGATTATCTGTAAATTATCAGAAGATGCAGATTGCGCATGAATTTTTTTGCACGTAGTTTCTGGTTGGGCATAAGTGCATTTAATTTGCTGCACATGTCTTTTGTTGACTCTTGCCGCGTGAAGATAGGTGAGCAATATTTTATTGGCCCTTATTGACAACAATATAAAAGAGAGTGAGAGGAGCTGCAGGAAGAATTGGCCAAACTAAAATCTTGTGGGGTTCATTTGTCCTCTTTCATTAATTGCACATGGTCAAAGAAAGAGGAAAGGACTTATACGTTCATCTTCTTCTCCTCACCTCATGATTAAATGCATGCACATGGCCATGGAAATTGGTGGGTGCCGCTTCAGAAGTGTAGGTGCCATTTGTCTTATTCTCCATCCATTCTCCTATAAAAGGAGGACTTCGGTGGCTATGAGGAAGTGGAGAGCGAGACGTGAGCTTTACGGAATGTGTAGGAGCTCTCGGCGGAAAGGGAGATTTTCTTAACCAGTTAAATTCTTGTTAGTAGAATTTGTTTGATTTCTTAAGTGAAAATTTCGCTGGGAATTATGAATGGCTAAACACTGTATAAGTTATTAGATATAATTAGGGATTGAAAAATATTGAGAGAATGTTTGAGTGCTCGAGTGATTATAATCTCCATTATATCACTTGATTTCTATAGTGGAATTTTATACTGCTTTCCTTGTAGACGTAGGTTCCGATATTTAGACCGGATTACATAAATTTGGTGTTTGATTTGCTTTGCTTCATTTCGACTAATTTTATCCGATTTGCTCGATCCATAAAAATTCAACACAGGTAGATACAGGCACTTCCCACGGATTTTGATTCAGTTAGTGCTAATTAAACTTTCAAGAGGGACATGGTCCCTGATGTATGAATCTATTTCAAAGTCTTTCATTTGGCTAAGACAGAATTTAGTTTCCAAACTAACAATTGCTATTTTATTCTCTGTTTCTCTCTGTTTTTTTTTTTTTTTTTTTTTGGGTTGTTCTTCTGGACATTAAAGGAGGTGAGGACGCTGCCACCAGGAAAAACTGAAACCACCACCACCACACCAAATTGGTGACTTCTCCATTAAAACCCTTCCTCAGAGTGTCTCCAAGTGCTCCGACTCCTTCAATGACGATGGCCGCCTCAAACGAACCGGTAATCAACCTTATCTTCTTCTATTTTAATGTCTAATTCATTTCTATTTATTTACCACAAGTTCAAAAAATCAGTCATGCGAAAATATAAAATTTTTTTTACTCGAAGTAACAGTTTAATATGCTTTATCCAAGTGTAATTCCTTCATATGATCTGTTCCAACTGGCCGGGCAGTACCATGCCATGACGGCCAAGTTAGTACGATGTTAGATACGCAATATGGGCCGCTAGTCTTGTATCACCGAACGAAAATGTACTAAATTATGTCGGATGAAAGGGAAAATTTTTATAGCAAGGCATGCTTTTCAATTCACTTTCGGTAATTCACACTATAGTTTTGACAGTGAAAGTAACGAGAGTGACTGTAAGAAGAATTATGCTACGCAAATCTATTGAGTTAGAGGATTAAATTACATAAAAAATATATGCAATGAATGATGTTGTGTCTTAACTTGAGACGTGGTTTAATACCGAGTCTTTAATCAATATGAAAATTTCGTAAGTTTCACATTACATCTTTATCAAGAGTAGTCAAAGTATCACAATTATAACAGAATGAAGATTTTATATTAGTATCTCTAACAATATATGCAATGGATGATGTTGTGTCTTGGCTTGAGACGGTTTAATTCCGATTCTTTAACTAATTTGAAAAATTCGTAAGTTTCACATTACATCTTTTTCAAGAGTGGTCAAAGTTTCACAATTGAAAAAATCGAAGGAAAAATTAATAATAATAGTATCCGGGGGAGTTTATATATAATCGGAGATGATTGTTACATTAGTTGTCTCCTATATATGCGCTTGAAGGTTCATACCGTCAAGAGTGCAGCAGTTGGTTTTCTCAACCCATCTTTGGTTTTTCTTCCTTTCTAATTGCCCTTGGTTGCGGGAAAGGTTGCAAATAATTAAGGTGAATGGTATATATAATTAGTCCTCACTCTTGTTAATTTGTTCTTAGTCATGATATTGATGATAGATTTGGTGTTTGAAGACCTTTGCTCAAAATTCTTGAGCGATGTTCTGTTTTGCCGTTTACACGTCTGCAGTATAACCGCTCTTTATGATAACCTTAAATGCACTTGGCATTTCCTTTCTACTCCCATCAGGGGATCAAAGCCATGACACTTTGCCTTTTATGTGTTGTTTTGGATCACATTTATGACAACAAGTGAACGTTTATGTGCTCATATAAGCTGCAAATATCTTACTGAGAGAAGCAAGAAAGGAGGAAACCGGTGAAACAGTTGTATGCGTGGTCCTTTGGTCTTTAAAATATTCTCCAACATATAAGTTCAGAAGGGATTATGAGAGAAGGGAAATGGTTCTAAAATTACAATCGTGTTTCGATGGAGGGAAACGATCGGATGAAAAGGATTAAGAGGGATTAGGAGAAATAAGAAAAGGTCTGGTTAATTATTACATTTAAGAGGGATTTGTGTATAAATAAATAAAATAATTTTTTATTTCTGCTAACTTGTTCTTTTATCTTACGTCTTAGAAATCCATAAAGGATATTTACGTCATTATGCTTTTTCTTTTCTTTTTTTTTATCTTTTCAATCACTTCCGGTCCTTTCTTTTATTTCTACTTATAATCATTTAATCTTTTCCTCTGCAATTACTCCGTCCAATCTGAGTGTTTATGTATAATACAGTACTTGATAATACCCAATCAGCTCTTACTTTATGCGTTGATTTATTTCTTTTACATTAGAAGCCATCATAATATAATCAAAATGACTTAATAAATAAATAAGCTCTAGTATTCGACCAAAAAGAAAAGAGAAAAAGCTCTAGTAAATTTAGAGCTACATGCCAAATTTCACATGATGAGTGTTTTTTGTGAGAGATAATGGACTGAAAGGGGGAATGTGGGAATGGAGAGGTAGACGTACTCGTTGGGCCTTCCTGTCACTTGATTCTTTCCTTATTCCATTTTCTTTCTTTTTCATTTATTTTCGAAGATTTCTTTATTTTTTCTTTTTTATAATGTGATACAACCAATGGTTCTCCTCTTAAATTTTTGAAGGAATGAGGAGATTAATAATTTCTACTTAATTTTATTTGCAAATATTATCCAATGAGTGGCCACCTTGTGGATGAATATCCATTTACTCCAATATTTGTGTGAACTTCCATACATCGCTGAAAATAGCCATTTAGCATACTTTTTCCCTCGTCGGCCAAGAAAAAATAATAAGAAAACATGCTCTTTGACAGACGAAATTAACTATCAATATAAAAGAAATCATCATATGCACTAGATTCATGTGAGTTTTCATAATGCAAAATTTCTTTTTAACACTATTTCCATACCTTCCATGAATCCTAAGTCCGTACTATTGGATATGTGACCCTAGCTCCGATACCAATTATTGGAACCAAAAGGATAACAAATAGCTTTGGAGGGTTTGGTGGGGAGAGAATGACACAAAAGAGAGAATAATTTTCAATGGCCTTGCGTAGGCTTTTATACAAATGCACACCACTAATACAAGCTTAACACTATAAGCTTTCCTCTCGATCACGGAGGAACAACATGCTCACACGTAGCAACTCTCTGAGGCTCACCCTATGGCTCTCTCTGTTGAGTATTCTAGCCTCCCTTTTCTCTCTCTCTTCTTAGCCTTTTAGAACTCACACTCTCTGCATACAAATGACTAATGAACTACATCTATAATTATAGGCATGTCCACCGCTTGCACTCCACCGCCTGGACGCCACCGACTCAATGAGAAGAAGACAGGTTGGCTTTGCCTTCTCGTTCCTTCATCAAAGTTGACAACTTGTGCTTGATAAAGCCAGAAGTCCAGACACTTCTCAACATATTTTATAATATATTATAAGCCCCTTTTTGCTTTTGACCATGAGTTCTCAGTCGGTGGAGGAAATTGCCCACACAATTCTTAGCAAGTTGAACTTTTCTTCTGCTGCAACTCCTTTCTTAGATAGCTCATGATGCTTCTGCATCCTTCTTTTCTTGCTGCTTAAGAATCAAGGGGCGGTGTCCTTTAACAAAATCAGTTTTAATTAATTTCCAACACGTACACGGTAAGAACACACCCTTCAATCCCTACTCTCCCTCCATTCTAAGTACTACCCTCTCTCTCCCAACTAGAGGTATCAAAATGGGTTATAAACCCATATTACGACTCACTTTTAGTTAAATGGGTTAAGTGAAAGTTAAATATAGGTCAAATATGGATCAAGTGAGTTATTAGGTAAATTTAGGAGTGTCAAGATGGGTCATAGACCCATATTGTGAATCATGTTTTATCTTAATAGATCGAAAATTGGTCAAAATGTGTGACCCATTTTCAATCTATTTTCAACTCAACTGTAGAATGTATGAGTCATTTTCGACCCATTTCGATCCATTTTTAACCTAACTGTAAAACATGTTTTTCTTCTTTGAGTCATCTTCAAGCTCGGTGAGTGGTAGTGACCTACCAGTGACCGCGACACTCCGCCGCTCACCTTCACCCCATCTCAATTTATAAGTTTTTTACAAAGATATATTTAATTGGTGAAATTCTTTAAAAATATTTCAATTTATAGGTTTTTTACATTTTTTATTTTATTTACTATTTTTAATTTTCTTAATTTGATTTGAAATTTTATTTATTTAACATAGAGCTTAGAGTAAGTTTGGGTTTCTCTATAATAATAATAGCTTTTAACAATATAGGTCGGGTCGGGTATGGGTCAGGTATGAGTCGCTAAATCTACATTACATGAATATGGGTCAAAATGGATCAATATGGGTCGGACCATTTTCGATTCGACCCAAACCTGACCCACCACACTCATTTGACAGGTCTACTCCCAACTATACTCTCACTGCTCGTACTTCCATGCATTCACTCTTTTGCCGCACCCATCTCTCTCTGTTTTGAGCTCTTGGTTTTCAGGCAGGTGCGCAAATCAAAGAAACACCCACTTTCCACCGATTTTAATTCTATTAGTATTAATTTAACTTTCCAGTATAACTGGAAAAAATCCAGATTGAAACAACATGGCCTCTGTTTGATGTAATTTTCAAGTCCTTTCACCCGGCAAGACATAATTTAATATTTACACGCACAACTTACTGAAAATTGCTATTTACTTCTTCTTTTTGGGACCACTAACAATTATAAACACCACCAGCACGACCACAAAGTTGGTGACATATCCATTGAAATGCTTCCTCAAAGTATCTCCAGAAAATCCGACGATGAAGATCACCCAAGAACCGGTAATGAACCTTATCTTTCTTATACTATATTGGCTAGTTCTTTGATACTTGTTTACTAAAAAGTTTAATACATCAGCCTTGCAAAATATCCATTTTTTTGTATTATGAGTAAGAGTTTGATATGATTTAACTCAAGTGTAATTCCTTGATAAATTAGTCTTGATAAATTAGTGGTTAACTAACTTAAGAGACAATTAAAGTTTTCTGATTGTCAAGAGTTGATCGGACTTTGTCGGTCGACCGCTCAGGGACCTTATGGACGGCGAGTGCAAACATAATAACAGTGATGGTAGGAACGGGAGTGCTTTCGCGGGCATGGGACATTGCTCAGCTGGGTTGGATTGCAGGGCCTGCTGTGATGCTCTTGTTCTCCTTTGTGGGCTACTACACCTCTCGCCTCCTTTCCGATTGTTACCGCACCAACGACCCCAAGACCGGCAACCCCAAGACCGGCGAGCGTAACTCCACTTACATGGACTGTGTTGACTCAATCCTCGGTGTGGAATTCCATCGCCATGTTGTTGCTTCTCATTATTTGACTCCTGCACTTTAATTAAATTTCCCATTAACATATGTCTACAAATTTATCGAAAATGGAGTTGCATAAGTTTTTAATTAGGTGATAATAGTAACTCTACATTCTTAGAATATAAACATTTGCAAGGTTCTATTCTCAGGTGGAGCAAAGGCAAGAGTATGTGGTATTCTTCAAAATATGACCCTATTCAGAAACGCCATTCGCTGTATCGTTGACGCATCTGTCGGCATGATGTGAGTACAATTCTACTTTCCCAAACTCTTGACAAATTTCTTTAGCAGACCACAATGAAGTTCCAGTTCTACTGTTTCTTATATAACCTGGCTGATGCAATATTATACACGTTCCCTCTTTCAAATAAAAGGGCGATAAAATATATGAACTGCCTCCACGAGAGTGACGGGGAGAACTCATGCCACGTTTTGAGTAATCCGTACATGATAGCGTTCGGCATCACAGAGATTCTGCTGTCTCAAATTCCGGATTTCGATCATATATGCTGGCTTTCTATTGTGGCTGCTGTCATGTTCGGCGTTTACTCTTTAATTGGTATTGGCCTAGGAATTGCCCAAGTTGCAGGTACAGGTTTCTTCCTTTATCTAAAGACAAGATGGCCAACAAGAAATTTCAAGAGATTATATCACCAATATCATAAATAAGAACTTGGTTCCAGCAAATTTTTTTTCAGCAATTTTTTTTCTTGGTGAACAGCTAGTGGAAGTTTCAAGGGTAGTCTTAAAGTAATAAGCGTTGGAGATGCGACTGAAACCCAAAAGATATGGAATTGTTTCCAAGCTCTTGGAAATATCGCCTCAGCATACTCATTTTCTGAGATCCTTATTGAAACTCAGGTACTAAAACATGATTCCATCGGTTCAAAAACGAAGGAAATGGTTAAGAGTGGATAGAACAGAATGAAAATACCTTGTTTTTCCTTTTATCTTTGGCAGGATACCATCGGATCTCCACCATCAGAAGTAAAGACCATGAAGAAGGCTATTTCTCTGAGCACCGTGGCGATGACTTCTATTTACATGCTATGTGGCTGCATGGGCTATGCTGCTTTCGGTGATGACACTCCAACAAATTTTCTGATCAGCTTGGGTTTCGACAAGCCATTCTGGCTTCTTGACATTGCCAATGCTGCTGTAGTGATCAATCTTGTTGGAGCATACCAAATTAACAGCCAGCCGATATTCGCCTTCGTCGAGAAAAAGGTCGATCAGAGATGGCCTCGTAGTGAACTCATCGCTAAAGAGATAAAGATCCCGGTACCGGGCTTGGGCCAATGCAACATGAAGCCCTTTAGGCTTGTTTGGAGGACGGTTTTCGTGATTTTGACCGCTGTGATATCGATGCTATTCCCGTTCGTCTTCAACGAAATCCTGGATATCATCAGCTTGGGATTTTGGCCTCTAATGTTCTATTTTCCCGTCGAGATGTATATTAGACAGAAACAGATTCCCAGATGGAGCACTAAATGGGTATCCCTGCAAATGCTGAGCATGGCCTGTCTTGTGATGTCGATCATGGCAACTGTGGGTTTGATCCCGGGGCTTAAGGACGACTTTAAGGATAATTCGCCATTCGGGATGAGCTACTAAAAAAATACGTGTAACTTTGGTTGATCGGTCATTTGAGAAGAAAAAACTACATCATGTAAGTTTCTAGTTTCAATGTTTGGTATGGAATTCCAAACTCTGTATCTTCTATCCATTGCTTAGGAAAACTTTTCTTTTAATGAAAGTGATGGTCACACATTGTCCTTTTGTTCTAAAAGAAAAGAAAATTTTGAAAATTTTGGTTAAAGTCGTCACGCCCAAGTACATTAGTTAGGCTCCACTTATATGGTGACAGATGTGCCGGCCTTCCAAGGTTAACATGAGTGGAGGAATTGTGATATGAGCAAAGAAGGTATGATTTTATTATCATGCAATCATGGGTTATAAAATGAAATCTCACAATTTGAAAGAGTCGTTTTATTTTCAGGAAGAGGAAATAGAAGCGATGTTATGGATAACAATGTTTAAAGAAAAAAAAAATGATATTTTTACCTATTGGACGGTACTTCTTTAAAATAGAAAGATGGAGACTCCAAACTAAGTATGGAAATGCATGAATGGGGAAATAACGGAAACTTGTTAGATTGATTGGCTCATCAATATTGAATCAATAGTAGTAATTTGATATATAACTGAACTTGTTCAAGCGTTGGTTAATTTCCTTTGATGTCAAATAGATTTGTCTAATCGTCCTCATGGTGAGCTCGGCCTGCCTGGTCTAAAGTCTCGCTGGAGTGCCTCATAAGTCTCATGTTAAATGGCTATACACCATCCCAAATGAAATCCATACAGGCATCTCCATTTGTTAGACTTGTCAAATAGGTATTGGATTAAGTTTGGTCCGATCATAAATGGCTTAACCTAAATTGACCAATTTAACCCGTTTATGACCAATTTATGGTAGTGTAAAATTTTTGACCCATACGCGACTCGACCCATTCATAACCCATACTGAACCCATTTAACTAAATCTAAGAAAACTTATTCCCTATGATTTTTCTTAAAAAAATGGTATTACTAAAATAGTTTCATGTAATACAAATCTAATGTAAGTCTTCGTTTGTTTCTTGGAAAATATGTTTCAAAAAGTATTTTTTAAGGAAAATTGTAATATTTTTTGGTTTTTGCTTGAAATCTGAAAGTAAATTAGAAAATGCTTTATGCTATTTTGTATGAAAAATATAATTAAATTTTCATATGTGACTCCTGTATTTATTTTTTCTTTTTCCTTTTAAAAATTGAATTTTTAATTATTTATATATTTTTTAATTATTTCTTTTTTATTTTTTATTTTTGCTTCTTCTTCGGCCTCGCTAGAGAAAGGCTCAAGCCTCATCAAGTCTCACCAGACAGGCGAGGCTTGAGCCTCGCTTGGAGAATCATCGGTCGTCACTGTGCCGACCACCAGCTAAGGAGGATGGAGGAAAAAAAAAAGAAAAAGAAAAAGAAAAAAGGATTTTTATAAAAAAAATATTTTTTATCAGGCTAAAGAGGGAAAGAGAGAATGTGAGCCTTGGGTTGGAAATAAGTTCAAAGTCCAACCCATTTAAGACCCATTTGTTTTAGGATTTCAATTTTTAAATCCATATAAATAGTTTCTTCAAGATGTAAGTGATCCATGTATGACTCATTTATGTTTTAAATGGGTCATATATGAATTTATGACTTATTTTGATAGGCCTATCAATTGTTAACTATAGATTCGTTATTGTTTGACCAACTTTTTGTTCTTCATTCGTCTTTTTTAAGTTTTCATTGATGATCAATCTACTTACTATAATTGATAAAAGAATTTTATATCTATTTTTTTACTTTGGTGTGTGATTATGCCGCTCAGTAAAGTGTTCCATTTGACGGTTATATCATGTGAGCAATTAGCATTAGTGTCATGTATTCCATCAAAGGTTTTTATTTATTGCAATTTTCCAAACATTTGTGATATAAACTATATCTATCATGTGATGATCAGAAACGGGGTATTGCTTACACTCTTTATAGGTGGACCCAACTTACATGCAACATTAGATCATATGGATCATACGTTAAGGTCCACCTCGCATGTCAGCTAGGTGACTTGGACCAATCGTATATAGGAGTGTTATGGCTTGAAATCTTCGGCCAACATTGTATTGAAAAGCACGCGTCATCCATCTTTGCATTCGCTGCAATGCACACAGACGTCATCCATCGCCCTTGCTTGGGTTGATAATGGTGCTCATTCATTGTTTTACTTAGTCTCTCTCTCTCTCTCCCAAAATTATGACTATTTCCTAAAAGCCACTTTGAATTTGTTATATGTTTTGCTGGAAAGGAATTCGTGAGATACTTTGCGTCATATACACTCAAAAGCATTACGTGACGGAAGAACAACAGACCATCGAACTAATTTCTTGTGCATGGAGTTCTTTACAGACAGCAAACTCTTATTTCGTAAGTGCAGAACATTTAAAGATATTGGGAAAAGTTAGACAAAGTTTAGCATAAAATATTACGTTCCCTGTGGGCGCCTGAACGCACTTTCTTCATGGGTATCCTTCACCATTGACTGATGGTCTAATCCTGGCCTTCAAAGAGGTTTCGGAATGTGAACTTGAACTCGCCATGCCGTTGTTAGCAGACCCTGGATCAGTCCAGATAGTGCAACCAAAACTAGGACTTGTGACAAGAACTTGAAAGAGTTGTCTAATGAATGCTGGGAATTAGAAAAGGGCATTTGATCTGGTGCAGGCGTTTTGTCAAACAGTTGACAGTTTGACAGCCCCAAACCATTCATGGAGTCTCCTCCATGTATTTAAACTAAATCTCAATATGATCACATGCATGCATATTAAAATTATAAATGAATAAATATTTATCCCCATCTCTAGGCTCTATGTTTATTCTGAAGCCCACAACACATTTTCTAGCATCGTAGGACCAAGGGCATCGGGCAAGTTTGGTCCTAGGACACGCAGTTCTAGCTCAAGCATTCAAGGCCATATTGGTTCCTTGATACAAATTTATTCATTTGAGCAGATGATGCAGATGACTCTCAGGCTGTCAGCTGAAAAAAAAAAAGAAATAGTGAGAAACTAATGGAAATTATGTACCGAAAGTAATGTTTTAGCCACTTGATTCTCGACCTTTGAATTCTGTAATTTATAGTGCATTTGCTGTAGCTCGTGTTGATGTTAATTGATCTTTTAGTGACTTAAGGCAAGGGAGGAAGCAGTGAGACTTGAACCTCAAATGATGATGTAGTATCGGCCGTAAGTGAAAATTGCTCCTTCAATTGGTGACTCATGAGGTCTTCCGTGTGTTGAAGAAAAAATGGAAGATTCTAACGAGTATGCCATATTATCCATATATAAAGTAAGTGAAAATTGTGATAGCAACAATAACTTTGCTCAATTATATACAAGGAAATACCATGAATGATACACATTTTGCTAGAGTGGGTTTGGAGCCCGATTTATATGCGAAGCATTCCGATGATGTACATAAGAAGGTTAATACTTTAAATGATGATGTAATATTTGATATAGCACGTTTACATTATAAAATGGCTATGAATTCATGAAATAGTTAAACATGTTTGTAATTTAAGGATAATGAGTTTTTTTTTCCTTGAAGCATATGTTACCATGTTTGTTGTAATGAAAGTATTCTTTTTGTAATTGAGAAAAAGAGTATATGACTTTTTTTCATTTGATAATTTTTAGCAAAAATAAATTTTATTTTTAATAAATTGTTTATACTGCATCCTTAACATTATTGTAAGATATAAATTAAAAAAATTGCAAATATTTTTTTAATTTTAAACAAATAAAAATTAAAAAAGTTTAGATTAATCACCAAAAGGGCTTATCAAATGTGTCTTGTACCAAATAACATTCCTCTCAAAGTTGCTTCTCAAAATAGAAAACGCTCTTTGCATTTCTCTAAAGCTCTTTATGCTAAATTGCCTTGTATTTTTTTAATGGACTGTCAAAATGCTAAACCAAATGTATCTTTAGCCTTACAAGTTTCACCTTTTGTTCATCCATCCTTACAGAGATATAAGCGTGCCTACAAAATGTAAAATTGTTCTTACAACAAATGTAGAACAAGAAAAGATTACACATAATTTATAGTGCAATTCAACAGGTTGTTTTTGTCAACGGTCAACGATCAGCCGTCAGTCAACTGAGTCGGGTTAGTCAAGGGGCAAAACTGTAACATCAGCAAAAAGTGGGGGACAAAATCGTAAAATCGGGCAAAAATTAATTTTGCAAAGGCAAGCACGTGTCGGGCACACGCTTGCGGAGCCCTTTGCGCTTGCAACACACTCACTGACGAAGCCAACCCCTTGTGGCCGCACAGGAGGTGCATCCAGCCTCCTCCGGAGGAGTGCCACTACTTAATTTTCTCATTTCGACGAGGACTACAACCCTTGCATGAAACATCGAAAAGCAGCCCTAAATAGTACGGTCGGGTGTCGTTTTTTCATAACCAAGCGTTTATTGGCACTGTTTTGCGATTTCTGGCCAATAATCCATTTGTATACATGTTTACCAATCAGGAAACAAGAAAATGAATTCCTAATTTCATATCTCGAACTATCGAGTAACATAGAAATCATATACAAAAAACGTGCTTAAGAAATGTTTGAATTACTAATAAGAAAATACATCAAGCAACGAAACATATATTCGAAACATATCTTATTTTGCATAGATTAAGTGATCTTATTGCAACGTTTTGGTTTCGTGAGTGAGATTTCCTTTTCGTTCTTTTTCACTTTTTGAGGACACACACCGTTGATGAAAAGAAACATTCTTTTGACTTAAAAAAAATAATAACAATTGCCTTGTAGCGGTTATTTCTATTTTATAAGTTATACGCCCTTTTTTAGCTACAGGTTGGGTTAGCCCTGGCCCACTACCCATAAAATCCATCATTGTGAACCCACGATACATGGTTGACTAAATGCTAGTATAATGAGCATTTAAAATCTGTATCACGGATGGCTTCATTAAGGAAATTCATGCTCCCTCCGCCTTGATCGTCGAAACCCTAGCTGTGAGGGAGGCTTTGTCTCAGCTGAAGACAACGCAAGCCGCACGAGCAAATCCAAGAAGTGCACGAGCAGATCTGGAATGTGCAAAAGTACAGGAGGTTGAATCATCCTCAGACAATCTATCAGTAGTAAAATGCTTGGTGGGCCGGATGGAAGTTCCATGGGCTGTACGGCCCATTATAGAAGATTGTAGAACTCTCTTGGGCCAATTGCAAGACGTTAACATCCTCTTTGAGCCTAGAGACACTAACCGGGCTACGGATTGGAGAGCAAAGACCCATAGAATGGGCTCCCTTCCACCACATGGATGTCCAAATCTCTGCATCCTCTTTGGTTGATTTTGTGTCTTGATTTCGGAAACTCTTGTTATCCATCCTTTGATTAGCAATGAAAGCTGTATTTTATGATAAAAAAAAAATCTGTTGCAGGGTCTTTCTTTGCATCCCTCTGCGCGATATCAAAAACTCTTGAGACATAAAAGGAATCGGATGCAAGATTGGCCTAACATTGGCATTGGTCGCATTAAAATTTTGGTCTGATAATCGAAAAAATAGTTAGCAACAGTTAGACAAAGTGCATAATGTTTGGGTGAAACGGAAAAAAGGGAACTTTAGCGAAAAAAAAGCAACATCAACAATGATACAGGCATTTTCAGTGAAATTCGGGAGTGCTTTCTTCTGAGAAGATAGAACAGCTCCCAGAACAATACTACAATTAATGATTTATCCTCTTTCCCCGTTACCTTTTCAGTTTCCTTTAGTAATTCTGCCATCTGCATGTGAAAAAGTGAGGATAGCATAAGAGAAAAGAGAAAAGAGAATCTAATGGCCCCATGTCGCATTCAGATCATCTAATTCCCCCACACAATGAAGGTCAATTAACATCTATATTGTATGAAATTTGTGCCCTCAGCAGCAAAAAATTTCATACTCATACCTCAAAGGTGAAGACACTGAGCAGGTAAATGCTGCAAGTCATTGTGATTTCCTTGACATCGACATCTACATCGTGGTGAAACAGCAAGGAGCTGTACACTTCCAGTAATAGGCTTACGGCAATTATCCAGAGTATCCACAGAGATCTAAGAGAGACTAAACATAATTACTCAACTCAGTAGAGCCAATCATTGAAGATTTTCGAATGAGTGACCATTTAAATCACAGAAGCTGTGCCTGACCTACAAAATCATAGAAGGTGCTCAAATGAACTCAATAAAGCCTATAAGCATGGATCACAAAGAGGTCTTCTGAAGTCAAATGGACCTACACGTTCTGAAGCCAATCGGCGAGAGACAAGGCACATTAAGCGAGAGTCCAAAGGAACTCTTCATCGGACTTGTTCGAGTCTCATCGAATTCACGGTTGGAAACTTAGCATGCCTCATGAATTACCTCTGTTCCCCATCGGGCATTCGCGATTTGGATGGGGGAATGTGAGATTGCGAGGACAAAGGCGTCGGGTGAAATGGGAGAGACAATTACGTTTGATTTGATGAAAGAGGGTCTCGGCTTGAGAGACATGGCAAGAAGGGATCGCATTTGGGGCAAACTTTGAGAGCAATTTCTGCAAGATCTCACTAAGGGTTCATGGGGTGATTTGGGCGAGATCGAGGGAATTTGGGGAAAGACGGAAGCAATGCAGCATTGTTTGGGGGTTTCAGGTGGGGGTTATCAGTTACAGAGTGGTCTGGTTCCCACCCAGGAATCAAGAACCGAACCAAAGGGACCCCTTACCACTTTCTGGTATCAGTAATCAAATTGAAGCCATCCGGAACTGAACTGAACCATTCTGTTCTTGGGCGGCCAAAAGAACTGGTCCCATGTTTTGTTTGGTTTTTGTTTTTGATGTGCTATTATATTGCAACCAATGCAAGTTTCTATACTCGTGTCATGGACAATCGAATAGCTTCTTTCTCGGGCAAAAAAAATTCAAAATGGTGTTCAAAGAACAGCGAAAAAAATAGAGCATTTACTTTAGATGCGATGTGAAACAAGGAGTGAGAGTCGAGCTGTTGGATGTTTGTTTGTAAAACAAACTAAGTGTGCCTTTTCCTTGTCCCATATAGAAAAGTTTGGAAAAAACAAGTCACTTTATAAATGTGAGCTTTTCTAATTTGTTAAAAGGAAAAGTTGGAATGTGGACTAGATCCCATTATACCCATGTGCAGGTGCGCGATTTTGGCGCACTTAGCATGTTTGCGACCTATCATTTGGAGAGGATTTCTATATCGATAACATCTTTCTAGATATGAAATATGGGTAAAAACTATAGCAACTCAGGTTGGATTTTATTGATTGTTCTTTTTCTTAAGAGAGTTTTCCTTTCATACGAGAGGATTTCTATATTGATAACATCTTTTTGGATATGAAATGTGGGTAAAATCTATAGCAACTTAGGTTGGATTTTATTGATTGTTCTTTTTCTTAAGAGAGTTTTCCTTTCGTCTAGCTCGGAATCTTTGATTCTGTGCTTGGGAAAAGAGCAGAGAAAAGAGTATCTCATTTCATCCTTTTGGCTTTCGAGTAACCTTCCATCCCTTGGATAGATAGATAGGATAGCAACTTAGGTTGGATTTTATTGATTGTTCTTTTTCTTAAGAGAGTTTTCCTTTCGTCTAGCTCGAAACCTTTGATTCTGTGCTTGGGAAAAGAGCAGAGAAAAGAGTATCTCATTTCATCCTTTTGGCTTTCGAGTAACCTTCCATCCCTTGGATAGATAGATAGGATAGCAACTTAGGTTGGATTTTATTGATTGTTCTTTTTCTTAAGAGAGTTTTCCTTCCGTCTAGCTCGGAATCTTTGATTTTGTGCTTGGGAAAAGAGGAGAGAAAAGAGTATCTCATTTCATCCTTTCGGCTTTTGAGTAACCTTCCATCCCCTGGATAGATAGAGAGGGAGGGTAGAGCTTTTGGTTTTTTCATGTTGTCCACTTAGCACGCTTGCGTGCCCGCAGTTTAATTAGCGTTAGTTCCCTATCTTTTAATTTTTATTTTAATGTTATATGGTTATTTTGTTATTCGAAAGGTTGCCTTTAATTTTAGCATTTTGGAAATTATTTGAAAAAATTGGAATTTTATTATTATTTTTTAAAAATAAAATAATTTATTTTATTCCAAATCTTCTATATGTGTCTTTTCAAGAAAAATTTTGGAAATTATACTGGTTTAGTTTGTAACTTCTCCTGAAGGGTTACATTGATTCATTTTGTAATTTCTTTTGAAAAATTATATTTGTTCGTTGTGTAACTTCTTTTGAAGATTTATTTTAGTTAATTTTTTGCAACCTTTTATGAAGAGGTGCCTATGTTTCTATATAATGTCAGTTTTGAAAAACCATGAACAGATTTACAATTTTCGAGTCCTCTTTTCAAAACTGCAGCCCAAATCTTCAATTTTTTCTTAGAGAGGCCTTAGAGAAATACTAAAATTGCTATATAGTATTCTTATTGAAAACTTTATTGTATTCTGAAAGATATTTGTCAGTGACCATTAGCAACTTTGTGAGGCAAATAAATTCTTAAAGAAAGTGATATCACGCCTCAAAATCCGATGTGATTACTCTATTGATTCAAACACACATAGACTTTATTGTTCTACCCAATTATGAAGACGATTTCTTTCCAACGCAAGTAGCCAAAAGCAAAGCAAAGAGGAAGGCAAGAGTTGAGCAGGAAAGTGAGGCCGCAAGAGGGAGGCAAATCGGGATAGTCGAGCTAGAGTAGAGGTGTCAAAATGGGTCATAAACCCATATTATGACTCACTTTTAGTTAAATGGGTCAAATATGGGTCAAGTGAAAGTTAAATATGGGTCAAATATGGGTCAAGTGAAAATTAAATATTTGTCAAATATAAGTTAAGTAAAAGTTAAATATATGTCGAATATGAGTTGAGTGAGTCATTTAACATAGAACTTCAAATGAGTTTGGGTTTTTTTACAATAATAATGGCTTTTAGCAATACGGGTCGGGTCGGGTACGGGTCGGGTGTGGATTGGGTCGGGCATGGGTCATTAGATTTATATTACATGAATTTGGGTCAAAACGGGTTAAACGGGTCAATATGAGTCGGACCATTTTCAACCCGACCCACCCATTTGACGGGTCTAAGCTAGAGAGAGAGACACACATTAGGGCAGTTTGTTTAGATTTGTGAATGGGAGGAACTCAAGTGAGTCGTGCATGGGGTGAGCGCGGTTCCCGGGTAGAACCGGGAACCGGAGAATCGAACCGGAGGGTCCGGTTCGGTTCCCGATTCTAGGGAGACCGGTTCCGGTTCTCGGTTCCTCATTTCCCGGAACCGGAACCGGAACCGAGAACCGGAACCGGTCTACACCTCCCCCTTATCTTTCCCAAAAAAATCCCTAATTCTAAGTTTCTAACCCTAATCTCTTCCCTCTCTTCCCATTCATGCGGCACGCCTAACTTCTTCAATTCTTCTTACTTTGCGACACTTTGCCTTGTTTTATGACTTAGGGAGATCTTCATAGAAATTGTGTCGTTATCATTATAAAAACTATGTTGAAAGGGATGATCACGGTTCCCAATTCTAGGGAGGGAGGTTCTGTTTCCGGTTTTTTTTAGAATCGGAACCGGCTCCACTTAAATGAAAAAAAAAAAAGAAAAAAAAACTGTTGGACCCCGGAACCGGAACCGGAACTGTAAGAGGGTAGGTTCTAGGTTCCAGATTTCGACGGGTAGGTTCCAGGTTCCAAAAATTGAGGAACCTGTACCCGATGGTAGGTTCCAGGTTCCAAGCGGAACCTGTAAGGAACCTGGAACCGCTCACCCCTACCTAGAACCGACTGGTTCGACTCGATATGGACTATTCCTTTTGCTCACTACTAATTTCAAGGTGTTTTTAATTGAAATGGCATCATTTTATGTTGGGTAATGTCTGAACTCAGCCATTAATTGTGCAATGTAAGACTTCAGTTATCGATTATGTTACGTAAGATGACTCATTATATTTTTAGTTCAAATATTTCGGCCTACATTTACCAAATTGACTATATTAAAAAGTTATCAAAATGTGTAAACTAATCAGAAATTTCAGATTGAATTAATATATTCAAAAAAAATTTAGATATTTTTCGACCTTGTAGATGCTCCAATAAACCATCAATCTTAGGTCATCTTTGAGTGTAGTTACTCAAGCCAAGTGGAGGCCCATCGTTGACTATGTGCCGTGTGGTAGGCAATTATTGTGATCCCTAAATATGAAATGGACGTGCGACACGAGGATTTCGAAAGTACAGGGGAAGGTGATCTTTTTTTTTTTTTTGGTAACCCAAGAACCCCGCACCCCGCCGACAGCTAGGGGAGTAAACCCTAGGGGCTGAAAGTGCTAGCCACCACACACAAACGACCAATTAAGTCACCCTATGACAACCGTGGGTTTCGAACCCCTGACGTTTTACGAAAAGAAGGGAGCTCGAGCCATCGGCGCCACCCAGGCGGGTGATGGGAAGGTGATCTTTTGCAACCATTAAAAGCTACAAATAGGGCCCCAAAAAAAGAAGCGCCGCGTTCCTTGGAGACAAAACAGGAAGAGCAGTAGACATGAAATTCATGTTTAGCCCAGTCAGAAAACTGTGCCAATACAATTTTTTGGGATGATCATCGAGTCCAAAAGGATATAAGTTTTCTCTAATATTGTTTGGGACAATCAAGCAATAATTCACTAAGAACTAATCCAATCTAAGATCAATTTCTCCCCCAAAAAACTAAACCGACCAAAATCAACTCAATCTTAACAACAACTAGAAATACATTCTAGTAATACAGCCTCACAATATGTCTATATAATGTCGAAATATTAAGGAGATAAGCCAACGATATCACCAAGATTTTATGAGATGCAGGAAAAATTATAAACTTCCAAAAATCTTCCATTAATCACTAAGAATACTGAGACACATGATGAATTGTTCTCTAGTCACACATTAAACACTTAATATCATTAACATATATGGAGCAAATAAATTCTAATTACGATTAGAGAATTTGGAGAAAGTTCCGATGAATGTATCCGATCAACTTTTAGCACTCGTTTTCATAAAAAATATACTGAAATTTGAGTCAATTTCAACAACATTTGATATCCGCATCCAAATCGTGGACGGAAGCCGCGATCTTTTTCTACTTTTCTTCGTGAGCTCTTGGTGCTCTCCCTCTGTTACGAGTAGCCTTTTTCTCCTTTTCTTTTTGCTTTTAGACTTTGACTGCTTTATATTATTTTAATTTTCACATTGGCTAGGCCCCCACAAAGCCGGACCGAGTCAACAGATATTTTGAGGTGTTCAGAAAACTCTTTCTAGTAATGTCATCATTCTTTTGAAATTCTTTTTTGGTAAGGATGTATTATGGATTCTCGCATACACTTTAAATCCGCATCCAATATCAAACATAGGCACATAATTCGCACCGCAATAATTTACGTTCTAAGTGCCTCATACCTTATTACAAAATTAATAATGCTAAATTCAGGATAATTGGGACCTTAGGTTATTTTTAAGGTATGATATTTGATTGGTTTTTCTTGATCATTCCCAAAAATCAAAATTAGAATCTCTAACGATATATGTAATGGATGATGTTTCGTCCTGACTTGAAACTCTTTTACCATATAGGGCAAGCCCTCTTAGGCTCTTTCCATATTCCTTCCGGAAAAAGAAAACAGCAATAATACCAATATGGAAATGAGGCTACGGTCGGCAAGTCTTCTATAGTTTGACATGAGCCCATGGTCAACGTTGCCGCGTTCATCCCATATATGGAAAGGGTTTCGTAATTTCTTGCAATACTCGGGCATCTGCTCCCAATATCTCCCATGAATCCTGACTCCGCACATTATAAAAACACACTTCAATCCCTCCTTTCCCTCCATTCCAAGTCCGGACCTCCCTCCCCAAACACACACACTCTCTCTCTCTCTCAAACTACACTTCCATATATTCAGGTTTTTGCCACATCCATCTCTCTCTCCAAACTAAGACAGAAAGAAACACACACCACGAATTGTGGTTCGGCTAGTGTTAATTAGACTTTCAAGTAGACCCTTCCTCTTCTTCTTCTTCTTTTCTCTTTTCTTTTCTTTTTGTTCTTGTTTGTCTTTTGGCGATATTTTAGATGAGCGACATCTCCATTGAAACGCTTCCTCAGAGTGTCTCCAGCTTCGACTCCTTAGACGACGATGGCCACCTCAGACGAACGGGTAATCAACCTTATCTTCTTATTTTATATTGTCTTAACTCATTTCTATTTGTTTGCCACAAGTATCATATACATCAACTGTGTGAAATATAAATTTTTTGCACTCAGAATAACAGCTTAAAAGGCTTTATCCAAGTGTAATTCCTTCATAAATTACTGAAAAACTAACTTAAGAGACAACAGAAATTTTCCAAATGTAAACAGTTGATGGATTTTATCGACTGACCGATCAGGGACCTTATGGACAACAAATGTGCGCATAACAACAGCGATGCTAGGAACGATTGTGCTTTCGCTTGCAGGGGACATTGCTGCTCTAGGTTGGATTGTAGGCCCTCCTGCAATGTTCTTCTTCTCCTTTGTGTGCTACTACACCTCTGGCCTCCTCTCTGATTGTTACCGCACTGGCGATCCAGTCTCTGGCAAGCGTAATTACACTTACGTAGATGCTGTTCGCTCGATTCTTGGTATGGACTTCAATTACCATGTTGTCGCTTGTCCTTATTTGACTCCCACACTTGGACTAAACTTCCCATTAACTTATGTCTGCAAATGTATAGCAAAGTGAGTTATGTAACATTTAATTAGGTGATAATAATAACTCTACATTCTTAGTGCTAGAAATGATAAATAAACCTTTCATCTAACAGTTTAAACTTTAGAACAATTGGTTGTGATCACACCTAAATCTCACATGGCATAAAAAAAAAAGGTCTTGAGTTCAAATATTTCTTGACTTCATTTACCTCCAAAATTAAATTTCCACCCTTACTGCTAAGCAAAAAGAAAGATTAGACTAAGTATGAGGGGAAGTATTAGAATCAATAAATAATAAATTATACATTTATCTAACAGCTTAAGTTTTTAGAAGTTGGCTGTGGTTTCACCAAATTTTCACACTTAAAATATCGACATTTTCAAGATTTTGTTCTCAGGTGGAGTAAAGGCAAAAGCATGTGGTTTTATTCAATATTTGACCCTATTTGGAACGGCCATCGACATTACCATTGAAGCATCTATCAGCATGATGTGAGTACAGTTCTATTTTTCCAAACTCTTAACAAATTTATTTAGCAGATCTCAATGAACGTCCAATTCTACTGTTTCTAATATGACCTGGCCAGTTTAATTTTATATATGTTCCCTCTTTCCAATAAAAGGGCGATAAGATTTATGAATGGCTTCCACGAGAGTAACGACGAAAACCGATGCTACATTTCGAACAACCTGTACATGATCATATTTGGCATCACAGAGATTCTGCTGTCCCAGATTCCAGATTTTGATCGAGTATGGTGGGTTTCTGTTGTGTCTGTTGTCATGTTCTTCACTTACTCTTTGATCGGTCTCGGTCTAGCAATTGCCAAAATTGCAGGTACTAGTTTCTTCTTTTATCAAAACAGAAGGCCAAGAAATTTCAAGTGATTACATTACCCGTATCTTAGATAAGAAGTTTTTTTCATGATGAGCAGCTCGTGGAAGTTTCAAAGGTCGTCTTACAGGAATAAGCAACGCAGATGTAACCCAAAAAATATGGATGAGTTTCGAAGCTCTTGGAGATATCGCCTTGTTGTTCTCATTTTCTGAGATCCTTATTGAAATTCAGGTTCTTAAGCGTAATTCCATCTTTTCAACAACTAAGGAAATGGCTAAGAGTGGATAGCACAGAATGGGATTACCTTTTTTCCCTGGTAATCTTTGGCAGGACACCATCAGATCCACACCACCAGAAGCCAAGACCATGAAGAAGGCCACTTGTCAGAGCTATGCGGTGTTAACGGCTATCTACGTGCTATGGGGCTGCATGGGCTATGCTGCTTTAGGTGACGCCACTAAAACAAATCTTCTGGCCGACCTCGCATTCCACAAGCCATTCTGGCTTCTTGATATCGCCAGTGCTGCTATCGTGATCAATCTCGTTGCAGCATACCAAGTATACAGCCAGCCGATTTTCGCCTTCGTCGAGAAACAGGCTGCTCAGAGATGGCATGGCAATGAGTTCATTGCCAAAGAGAGAGAGATCCCGGTACCGGGCTTGGGGCGATACAAGATGAACCTCTTTAGGCTTGTTTGGAGGACAGTTTTCGTGATCCTGACCACCGTGATATCGATGCTATTCCCACTTTTCAACGATTTCATGGAGATCATCACCTTGGGATTTTGGCCTTTAACGGTCTATTTTCCCATCGAGATGTATATCAAACAGAAACAAATTCCCAAATGGAGCACTAGATGGGTATGCCTCCAAATGCTGAGCATGGCCTGTCTTGTGATATCGATCATGGCAACTGTGGGTTCGATGGCAGGACTTAAGGACGACCATAAGAATTGTCAACCATTCAAGATGAGAAATTTAAAAAATGCTCGGAACCTTGGTTGATTATTGTTTCCTTCGGAAACAATAATATCATTGAAGTTTCTAGTCGCACTGATTTCTAAGGAATTACAAGCCCTGTTGAAATATATTTATGGGTATTATAGAATTCCCTGTTGAAGAATGTTGTTAGAGATATTTTTAAGTAATGAGGTTATCTAGTAGAACGGCTATCTGTTGATGATTCCGGTTTCGTTGTTTTGTATAGACTTGCAGATTTTGCATGTACTATTGATTGCTTATAAAATTAGGGATGACCACAAACTGTTTTTCTTTTAAAAGGAAAATAATTTTGAATATTTTGATTGTGTAAATCGCCTCGTCCTCTTACATTAGATTAGGCTTCACTTGTAAGATGACGGGCATGCCGGCCCTACAAGATTGACATGAGTGGGAGAAATTGTGATATATAAATCGAGGGTCTCATGTCATTGTTGTGAATACATTGGCAATCAAGAATGAAGATTTCACAAATTGAAAGAGATGTATATATTTTTGGCAGAAAAAAGGAAGAGAGATGTATGGATAACAATGTTTTGAGAGAGCAATTTTTTCACCTGTGGACGACACTAAAAAAAATATAAAGATGGAAACTCCATACGAATTAGGGATGCAAAATAAGTACGTAAATCCACGTGTGATTATGAATTCGTTCAAATAATTAATATGTGAACGTGGAAAAATCAGAACCCAATTAGATTGATTGGCACGTCCCATGCCTTTTCGGCATCCTTGACCAACTCCCTTTTATCAAATTTATCCCTTGGCCTCACTCACACAGCTATATACCCTCTACATGTTTTTCCATAAAAACCAAAATTGATTGATATGCGTCTTGATTTAACCAATTATTTAGATTTATTTTTCTCTAGGTGCTCCAAAATGCTTCATGAACTTATGTGCATTCAGTTGCAGATTTATGGATTTTAGGGAAGACCGCGTGACCTTATTTTTCTCGAAAGTTATAAATTACAATTTTCCCTCAAATAGACTTGTTTAATTGTACTAATTTAGTCTAAACCTTTTAATTATACTAATTTAGTCATAAACTTTTTCACATTTATACCAATTGAGTCCATTCGGTTAATTTATATTGGAAATTGCTAACATGAACATCAGTCATCCTACGTGGCACGACCGGTACTGATGTGGATATTTTTATATAATTTTTCATTATTTGTAGAATTTTTTATTAATTTTTTCCTTCTCTTTTCCTTTTTTTTTTTCCCTCTTTCTTCCTTATTTTCCTCCTTTAGCCTTCGGCCAATAGAGGTCACTAGCTATCAGCGAGGGTTGAGATGCCCTCACCAGCCACAGTCGAGGACCGAGTGAGGTTGCCCCTCGCCAGATCCGACAAGGACTAGCAAGCGTTGGGAAGCCCTCACCTAGATAAGGCCAATCACCAACACTATAGGCTAGTGAGGCCACCCTATGACAAGGATGACCTTGCTTGGATGGCAAGGGACCTTGTCCAGGTGAGGCCTGCAAGGGCTTCTTAGTGCTCGCCAACCTTCATTGGCCTCTAGCAAGGGCTCAATGAGGGTCGCCTCACCAAAGATAGTGAGAGGCGGCCTCACTTAGCCCTTGCCATCATTGATGGCAAGCAACCTTCATTGGCAGGAGGCTGGAGGAGGAAAATAAAGAAGAAGAAAAAAATAAAGGGAAAACAAAAAGGAAAGAGAAGGAAAAAATTAACAAAAAATTCGAAAAAATAATAAAAAATTATATGAAAATGTCTACGTCAGCGGCGGTTGTGCCACATAGGATGACTAGTGTCCATGTCAACAATTTCGACCATAAATTGGTCGTGGACTCAATTGGTACCAATGCATAAAAATTTAGAATTAAATTGGTATAATTGAAAAGTTTATGATTAAATTAGTACTAATATAATAGGTTTATGACTTTTTTGGTAATTTTCCCCTATCTAAAGTCTTGCTCGAGCGCCACTCAAGTCTCATGTTAAATGGCTATACACCGTCCCAAATGAAATCTATATAGGGATCTCCATTTGTTGAATGTAGACTCATTGTTGTTTGACCAACTTTTGTTCTTTATTCGTCTTTTTTAAGTTTTCACTTATGATCAATCTACTCACTGTCCTTGGTAAAATAATTTTTTATCTGCTTTTTTACTTTGCTGTGTGATTATGCTGCTTCGTAAAGTGTTTCATGTGATAATTGTATTGCGTGAACGACTAGCATAAACGTCATGTATTCCATCAAATGTTTTTATTTATTACGATTTTCCAAACATTTGTGATATAAAATATATCTAACATTTGATGATCATAAATAGATATTGCTTACACTCTTTATAGTTGGATCCAACTCATGTGCAACATTAGATCATATGGATCGTTGGTTAAGGTCTACCTCATATGTGAGCTAAGCATGCACCGAGTTCAGTACTTCTCTCTAGTGACTTGGATTAATCACATATAAAGGAGTGTTATGGCTTGAAATCTTCGGCTAACATTGTATTGAAAAGCACGCGTCATCCATCTTTGCATACGCTACAAAGCACACAGACGTCGTCTATCGCCCTTGCTTGGGTTGACAATGGTGCTCATTCAGCGTTTTCCTCGCTAATTAGGCTACTATGCACTCAACAGCATTACGTGATGGACGAACAACAGACCATTGAACTAATTTCTTGTGCATGGAGTTCTCTTACAGGCAGCACACTCTTATTTCGTAAGTGCAGAACATTTGAAGATATTGGAAACTAGTCGGACATAGTTTAGCATAAAAGATTACGTTCCCTGTGTTTGCGGACCTGAACGCATTTTCTTCAAGCGTATCCATCAATCATTGACCGATGGTGTAATCTTGGCCTTCAAAGAGGTTTCGGAATGTGAACTTGAACTCACCATACTATTGTTAGCGGACCCTGAATCAGTCTAGATAGTGCAACCAAATCTAGGACTTGTGACGAGAACTTAAAAAGTTGTCCACTGAATGTTAGCACTTAGAAAAAGGGCATTTGATTTGGTGCAGGCGTTTTGTCAAACAGTTGACAGTTTGACAGATCCAACCATTCATGGAGTCTCCTTCGTGTATTTGAACTAAATATACGGTCGCATGCAAGCAAACTAACATTATAAATGAATAAATCTTTTTCCCCATCTCTAGGCTCTATGTATATTCTGAAGCCCACAACACATGTTCTAGCAATGTAGACCAAGGGTTTCGGGCAAGTTTAGTCCTAGGACGCGCAGTTCTAGCTCAAGCGTTCAAGGCCAGATTCTTACACAGTAGACGGAGTGAAGGAAAATGATTGTCGGCCCCCTTGACCCGCTCATTCGTGGGCTGATAACTACTTATTCATTCACTACATTCCTTTTACATCCATAGATTAGTGACATAAATAACAGTATTAATCTCATAATCAGAAGGAAAAATATTATTTTAGGGTGTATTTATTTCATGGAAAATGATATAGAACCACAACACAAGTATTACTTATATTTACATTTTATATTACTTATATTAATAAATAGGACCCGGAAGAACTTTGTTTCGAAATAATGGTTTTTTAAGAATTGGTATGAGTTGTGATGTAATTTTTAGAATGTGCTTCATGCCTTCTAGATCAAAGAATAACACAAGCTCTCATCTGTGGGGGCAAACGTACAGTACAAACTTCCTAGCGAAGGAAGCGGGACAGGATCCTATCACTGATCACGGATCGATCATAATTTTGAATTATATCCAAGTAATGCCTATATTCAACTGACTTTTGCAGATCTCGGAACTTCCTTAGTCTACTAGGAGCGTCTAGCTAGCCATTCTGCTGAATTTGAAGAACTGAGCACAAATCCAATTCAAGATCTATGGATTTGGGAAGGAGACACATTACACAACCGAATCAGGGTGTGCGCTCGATGAAATTGTTTTTTTATTTGGTATATTTTGAGTCTATTCATCTACTCACACAATATCATCGTCGTCCGTTTAAAGTAGATATACTCTGGCAATTTAAATAAGGGGGGTTGTTTTTGTTGTATTTGTTCTAGAGTTGAATCAGTTCGCTTTTATTCTACATTCTCGACCCTCTGCTTCGGACTTAAGCTTGTTTCTAATTTACTGGGCCGCTTTTAGGGTCCCGTGTGAAAAAAAGGGACCCATCTCATATGCAAAATTGACTGGTTATAGATATTTATTTGTAGTTTATTTTTGTTGAGGGACATATACGGATTCAAAAGTTGAATTATGAGCTGTAAGATAATTTTTTGCATTTATAAATACTTGGTAAATTTAAGGACGTTGAAGCTAATTTTAAATGCACAAAATATAATTTAAATACATTAGTATGTTTTCATGATATAATAACTTATATTACTACGATAAGACTTTATTAGCTATTTACTAATTATAAATATAATTAAGAATATCAAGGATTAGGGCTCATTTAATTTCTCAATTATAGGGAAAATTTCAAATTATTTTGTGAGGTAAGCTGTTGCCAATTTACTGTTTAGACCTTGTACTGTAACCCACTTCCCTATTCAATGTGGGGTATATTCAAAACTAGACGCTACATAATAGTTACAACCCTTCACTCACATGAGGTCTCATCATCTCTCTCCTCTTCTTCGACTGTTCTTTGTTGTTTGTCCTTCCTTCCTACTCTCTCAATGGAGCCACAGCTCCATTGGAGAGGGTGTCACAGCATCTGCTTTTGCCATGCAGCCAATCATCAGTGTTGTTGCATGTTAATTATGCTGTCATTTTGGGGCATAAATACTTAAAATTTCCACACAATAACACTGACTTTTGAATTTATTCCAGACATTGATTTATCCAACACTTATGTTTCATACTGTTTTTTGGAAATTTAAGTTATATTCCGCAAATCTCTAGAACCTTTTGGTCAGCAGTGAGATTTCATTATTTTTCCCATAAATTTTCTATCAAAGAGTAAAACGATTTTGGTTTTCCTCAAACTTTTTTATAAACATCACGAGTGATTTAGATTCCTTACTCTGATTTATACTAGACCTGCTATTTCTCAAATTTCGAAGTTTCTTTTAGAGAATATGCATATGTGACAGATCCATTGGTCTGGGAACCAAGGAATTTCTTCCCAACTTAGTTCAATCTAGCATTCCCTTATTCATGCGGCTCTAACGTTCCCAAGTTAGCTTTAATCACTCGCACTCTTTAGAGAGAGAAGTATTTCGCTGGATATGAAGGAGGGGAGAAGGCTCCTATATATACAAGTACAAAGTTAATCGTAGTAGTAGATCTCCTCTCGATTTGACGATAGAGATTACATTTCCCTACCTACCCAACTATTTGCATTCATTACAGAAGTACATAATTACCATATCACTTGCCCACATGAGTATTCTAGAATACTAGAGAAACCCCTAGTCGCTCGGCCCATGGGAGTATTCTAGAACACTTAAGATAACTCTAGCTTGCTCATTCATGGATTGGTAACCTTTGTACATAAACCGTCCGGACAAGTCACTTCCTTGGATCGTGACATATACTTACGCTAGACTATTACACAACAACTGATGGGATTTAGATTCCTTACTCTTATTTGAATTAGACCTATTATTTCTCAAATGTTCTTTGGGAGTTGAAATTTTCTTCTAAAGAACATGCATACACTTATGATAGATTATCCATAAACATTTGTTAAACCCGTTTGTCATTGGCTTTATGAACAGTAATTTTTCAACAACTCTCTTCTTTTTTTATAGGAAAAAGTTGAAGATTTTCGTTTTGTACTTTGAATGTCATCAATCTCTTTCTTAGAAAGTTATTTGTTAGAGTAACTTGATTCGTTTGCTAGAGTTCTCACTGTTTGGTGCACTTCGATTTTGGGAAAGTACCTCTTCATATTATGATTCACTATTGCTGATCCTCATATTAAACCTCGTAATCATCTTGCTACAAATCTTGCACCCATGCTTTTTATTACCATTTTGCTTTTCTAAATGCTGCATCTGGTGGGATTTTTTTCCTTACTCTGATTTATACGGGACTTAAGTATGTCTTTTTTTATACCATCTTGCGCCGGTGCTTTTCTATACCATTTTGCTTTCTAAATGCTGCATCTGATGGAATTTTTTTGCTTACTCTGATTTATGCATTAGTATTTATCTTTTTATACCATTTTGCTTTTGAAGAAGGCCGCACAGGAATCTCTTTCTTAATAACTTTATGATACTTGCTCACAAAAGATGAATTGATTAACATGTTAGATTGGGATTGTGCTGCAAGTATTTGAATTATGTCGAATACATGTTGTATCTCTCAAGTGATCAATTTATGTAATATTACTCGTTGAATGTTACTAAATTGTTGCACTCATGGATCCAGAAGTATGATATCTCCTACCTTATACTTATAAAATTTCATTTATTGAGCTTAGACTTATCCTTAAATATCTCACAGCTTGGTCAAGTTCGAGGTTGAGGAGCTTTGAGGTTAACGCTTTCAAAGATTTCTTTTACGGCCTTGATTAGAGTATGGAGCAAAAGTAGAGGTGTTGTTTTATGTTGGGAGTTTTGATTAGGTATAATTACGTACATCATTTGAGTCTAAATTATTTTCATTCAACGTTCAATTTGTATGGAAATTTAGGTTGTGACAAGAAGTGTAGGATTAGTTGGAGTCAAAAACGACGAAAGGGAATTACCACAACTTTTAATGTTATTTTACTTATTTGGTGAAATGGAAGCCAGGCATTGCCTCTTCTTTTAGAACTTAGGTCCTCACATGCGACCAACTCAAGTAATAGACATTGTCAAATAGGAAGTTCAGTTGGAGTGGTACATCTGTTAAAAGATTATGCAATCCTTAAATGAACTCAACAAGAACAAAATTCTCATTTAGAACAAAAGAATAAAAGCTCATTTGATTCTAGTTTTAAGTATGGATATTGTTAGGAATTACCAAGCTGTCAGGATTAGAATTCCTAATGCAGGTTCTTTGCCTATGTGGACGTGTAATTTTGAAACGTATATGGAATGTTTCCACCAAAGATTCAAGCGGAATCTCAAATGTTTTGATTTGTTTAATTTCTTGAATGAATAATTCATTGTAGGAGGTACAATTTATAGATTTCATAGAACCAAAGAATTTTATTATAAAAGGAAATACTAATAATGCAAATTGACCTAGTTACAATGATAATTGATCTAGTTATTAATTCTCTTCCATTATAAGCCTCCCTTAATTCTTGCTTCCATCCCACAAAATCATCCTCTCTTCAGTTTTGGCCCGAAAATCTTCATTTTCTATCCCAAATTCTTGCTTTCCACTTTGGATACGTATCTTGACTGTGACATCTTCCCCACCCCCTTCCCCCGCCAAAATTGTCCTTGTCCTCAAGGACAAAAAGGTGCTGGAATTGGCCCGAGATTGTGTCAGTCTTCTCATGTGGCGTAAGCTTCGTCCGACCCCTTCCATTGAATTTGAACTTCTTTTCGGCCTCGGTGGATCCTATTGGTAATCATGACCTTGGGTTCGACTTGCAGTAGTCCATCTTCGGCCACCATGTTTGGTAGCTCAGCCTTGAGCTCGTTGTGTGCTCCAAGGTGGGCCTTCAATGCAGAAACATGAAAAACAGAATGAATTCGGGCGTTTAGAGTAAGCTTGAGGTCGTATGCAACCAAGCTAATGCGACCAATGACTTCAGACGGACCATAAAACCGAGGAGATATCTTGTGGTGTTTACCGATTCGACCTGTCATTTGGCAGTAAGGTTGTAAGCGAACAAAAACCTTATTCTTGACCTGGAGTTCCAAATCGCGGTCTCCAAAATCGTACTGGACTTTCATCCGTGCTTGTGCGTCCGCAATCTGTTGCTTAAGGTTCGTGAGTAGCCGGTTACGGGCTCTAAATCTCGAGCGACGGTGGCACTTTGTGCCACAGCGGGCACATAAGTAAGGAGGTTTGGTACGGACCTCCCATACACCAATTCGACCGAGGTTTTGCAGCTGGTGTTGTGGGTATTAGTGTTGTAGCAAAACTTCGCCCATGGCAACCGTTGTACCCAATGTTTCAAACGATCTCCTGTAAAATATCTCAAATACATTTCAAGGACTCGGTTGACCGCTTCGATTTGTCCATCCATTTGTGGGTGGTAGGCCAAACTCATGTTGAATTTAGTCCCTTGTAGTTCGAATAATTACCATGAAAAGGCACTTATGAAAGTGGGGTCCTAGTCACAAATAATGGATTTAGACATCCCATGGAGCCGGAAGATATTTACAAAAAATGCCATTACCACCTTGAGGGCCGTGTAGGGTTGGCTAAATACGGTGAAGTGGGTCATCTTTGATAAATAGTCAACAAGGACGAATATAACGATCCTACCTATGGAAGCCGGTAATCCTTCTATGAAGTCCATTGAAATGTCCTTCCAAATTTGCTTCAGAATCGGTAATGGGTGGAGCAATCCCGTGGGCTTGCAATGCTCCGCTTTATTTCGTTGGCAAATTTCACAATTTTGGATGCATTCCTGTGACGATGCTCTCGTGCCTTTCCAAAAGAAATTTGACTTGAGACGTTGGAGGGTTTTGTGGAATCTGTCATGCCCAGTGTCATGTGTCTCTTTGGTGATGATGGGAATTAATTTCAAAGTCTTGCCCAATATAAATCTGGTTCTTGTAAGATAGCATGCCGTCTTTATTTTCCCATGGACTGATGATTTCCCCTAATCGTAGCAACTTGTGCAGCCGTCGTAACTCAGCCAGCCATCCATTCTCCTCTTTGATTGTGTCTAGCCATTATGGAATTGGCCAATAGTAGACCTGTTAAACGGATGGGTCGGGTCATAAATGATCCGACCCAAATTAACCCATTAACCCGTTTAAGCATAGTATAAAATTTTTAACCCACACCTAACCCAACCTATACCCGACCCAACCTCTATTGTTAAAACATTTCATTATCTAACTAAATTATGAAAACTTAATCTTATAATCTTTTTTAAAGATTATATTCCTTTAATATTTTTTTTAAAGAAAATCGAATTATTAATATTTTTATTTTAAAAAAATCATGCACACATATGAGAGAATGAGACTTACCTGGGTTTTGATGGCCAATTAAGCCACCATCCGAGACCACGTGCAATAGCGCCACCGTGCAAGCGAGAGGAGGAACAACTATACGAGCGGTGGGAGTGAGATGACGTGCTGTCGTGCGATGAAAAATGTTTTTTCGTTTTGATTTGAGAGCAGAGAGGAGATGAGTCATCTTTTAGGACTGAGGAGTAGTTGGGTTGACCCATTAACGACCCATGTATTTTAGTCTTTTTAATTTTAAACCCATTATAGGTACACTGATCAAAATGGGTGCATAACCCATCTATAACCCATTTAAATATTAAATGGGTCATAAATTGGTCAGGCATGGATTTAAAACTAAAAAATTAAAAGAAAGCATAACCCATTTATGACATATTTAATATTTAATTTGTCTGAGTTATGCACTCATTTTGACAGGTGTAGACAAGAGATAGCAGACAAAATTGCTTCGGCTTTGTGGGATAAGGCGTTGGCTGCGCCGTTCTCCTTTCCCTTTTTATATTTAATGAGAAAGTCGTACCCCATCAACTTTACGAGCCATCTTTGTTATTCGTATGTGCTAATCCATTGCTCCCAAAGATACTTGAGACTACGGTGGTCAGTGCGCACTACATTGTCTTCCCTAAAGATATGCTCGCCATTTTTGCACTGCCAATAGTACAGCTGTCAAAATGGGTGCATAACCCATTTATATATTAAATTGGTCATAAATGGATCTGATTTTTTTTTAAAATGGGTCATAATGGGTTTAAAATTAAAAAGATCAAAATACATGAATCCTTAATGGGTTAAAGTTTAAACTTACTTAGAACCCAACTACTTCTCAGTCCTTGAAGAGAACTCCTCTCCTCTCCTCTCCTTTCTCAAACCAAAACGACGAAACCCTCCTCATCACACGACAACACGTCGTCTCGCTCCCACCACTCGCACAACAGCTCGTCCTCTCGTTCGCATGGCGGCGCTGTTGCACACGACCAGCACCATCATCGGACCTCTCTCGATCTCTGACCATCGCTCGCGCTCGCACAACCCTAGCGGCCCTGCCTTGCTGGCTTGGTTGGCCGTCAAAATCCAAGTGAGTCTCGTTCCCCCAAATGTGTGCATGATTTTTAAAAAATTAAAATAATTTACAAAATTTAAAATAAAAGTTATTAAGAATTCGATTAAAGGAATATAATCTATAAAAAAGATTATAATAATAATTTTTCCTAAGTTTAATTAGATTGGGAAGTATTTTAACAATATGGGTTGAGTCGGGTATGGGTTGGGTTGGGTATGGATTAAAAATTTTATACTATACTTAAATGGGTTATAAACAAGTTAATGGGTCAATTTGGGTCGGACCATTTATAACATGACCCAAACCCGACCCGACCTGCCCGTTTAACAAGTTTACGCCAATGTGAGGGCCATGATTTCTTTTTCGTAGGTGGATTTCACGAGTTGTACATCGAACCATGCCTTACTAAAGGACGCTAAGGACGCCCTTGTTGTATCAATATTGCTCCTACACCAACCCAGGACGCGTCACATTCGACCACAAACTGTTCAGAAAAAATAGATAGACCGATAACCGGTGCTTGAGTCATGGCAAGTCAAAGATTTTCAAAGGCTTGATTAGCGGCTTCCCCCGGCTTCCCCCGACTTGAAAGCATCCTTGTTGAGCGAGGCCGTAAGAGCCACTGTGATTTGGCCGTATCCCTTAATGAACTTGCAATAATAGCTGGTGAGACTAAAAAATCCAGACTGATTTGATAGTCGTGGGGCGAGGCCAATCAAGGATGGCCTTGACCTTGTCTTGCTCCATGCTAACCCCATTTCGGTTTATGACGTAGCCTATATAATTTATTTGAGGTTGCCCGAAGACACACTTGCTATATTGGATATGTAGCCCGTGTTTTTCGAGTAGATCAAACACGATCTTTACGTGCTTGGCATGGGTTGTTGCATCTTCACTATAGATCAAAATGTCAAAAAAAGACAAGAACAAATTGACATAAATATGATTGAAAAATACTATTCATTGTTGCTTGAAAGGTGGACAGAGCATTAGAAAGTGTGAATGGCATGATAAGGAATTCATAATGTGCATGATGCATCCAAAATGCCGTCTTTGCAACGTGTCAGGCAGCCATTCGGATACGATGATATCTGAATTTTAAGTCCAAGTTTGTGAAGATCTCTACACCAAACTCGTCAATAAGTTCATCAATTAAGGATATCGGTAACTTATCTTTTATCATGACTTTGTTCAAGGTGCGGTAATCAACGCCCCATCCTTTTTCTTGACAAGAATAAGAGGAAGTGTAGGGGCTGTTGCTTGGTTGAATTTTTCAGCTTCTTAGCATTCCCTCGACTTGTCTTTCAATCTCTTGTTTATGGAAAAAAGGGGTAGCGGTAAGGGCGCACATAGATAGGATCCTTTCCTTCCGCAGTGGTAATGCGGTGATCTTCGCTTCATAGCGGTGGTAGCCCCTCGGGTTCCATGAAGCCATTCCCAGTTCTGTCCCAGTTTTGAGTCAGTCTCGTTAACGAGTTTTTTGTTTGCCGCAACCCCCGAATCAGCCTCCATCTGAAGCAAAAAACCATGCATCTTTGATTGCTCGATCTGCCGGCTTAAGTTTTCGGCCTTGATCTCCTTTGCTTCCTCATGCTCCATCCCAATTAACCTCACAATCTTTCTGTGACATCTTACATCTCCATAGTCTTGAAATCCTACAAAAAAGGGCCAAGATTCTGAAGCCATGATGCCCCAAGTACGACATCACATCCATAAAGAGAAATAATGTGGAAATCAATCGTAAATATGGTATCTTGGATGGTTATATCCACGTCATTACAATTCCCCGTGCTTGCAGTTGCAAGCCTCTCGCCATTAGCCACCACCACACTCAAATTACTGTCCCTTCTCTACAGTCAAGCCCAACTTGCGTGGCGCCGTGGTATTGAGGAAATTGTGCGCTCCCAATGTCGATGTGCACACCAAGAGGCTGTTCCTTCACCGTGACCTGGACTCGCATGGTCATGGAGTGGTGACTCCCGCAATTATGTGCAGCGAAACTTCGGGGATGTGTCCGCCCTCCGCGTCAGCTGCTTCACGTGGCACCTCGGAGGCCTCTGTTTCGTCTTCTTCGGATTCTTCTTCCCCGACCTCAATTAAGAACAACCGCTTGCATCTATGTCCAGGGGTAAAAATCTCGTCGTAATTGTAGCATAACACACAGTTCTGCCGTTCTTGAGCCTCCGCTAGTATTAAGCGCTTGATGGAGCTGAGGATATGGTGGGGCTCGGCTTTCCCAAGCTATTCACTGCTCGTTTATCTCGTGTGGCCTAAGTTGGGGCTGTAGTGGAAGTGGGCAGTAGTTGTGGCCCTTCGTAAAGCATTGCTCCTTTCGTCGAAAATTCAAACCAAGCTAATTGTGTTCGAAAGAGTCCTTGGGCCTGCAGCACGCACATCAAATTTTGCAGGTTCTTTAAGGCTACTTACAAAACAACATACTTCTTTTGCGGGAGAGAGCCGTACGCTGCATCGCACAAGTAGCCACTCGAACTGAATTTGGTAATCCTTCAGAGTTCCGGTTTGTGTTAACTTTGTCAACTCCCCAAAGAAATCATCGAACGAAGTTGGGTAAACCTTTCCAAAAATATGAAGCGGTAATGCTCCCGTGGTAGAGAATCATTTGCCCGCAGTGATTCGACCCATAATTGGGCTTCCGCTTATAGATGTATGGATGTGAGGATGAACTTCGCGTCTTCGGGAGTTTGATTATATCGAAATATTTGTTCTAGTCCCCTACCCAGGCTATTGCATCGGTGGTTCCATCGAATCGAGGAATAATGGGATGATACCTTCGGTGAGGAAGGGCCGCTCGCCCTTGATCTACCTCATGTTCCTCCTGGTCCTGCGGGTTCTGATTTACAGACCCCTGCATCGAGCCTTGGGTCCGGTCTCCGCTGCGCCCCTAGCTCCCTTCTAGCATCATGAGACGCTGTTGAATGTCCTGCAAGGCTACCAACACTTGCAGCTGTAAGTCTCGGGGGTTGGTCTCTTGCGCCATTGATTCCGGCTCTAATACCAAGCTATTAGGAATTACCAAGCTGTTAGGATTAGAACTCTTAATGCGGTATCTTCGTCTATCTTGGATGCGTAATTTTGAAACATTTATGGAATTTTTCTACCTAAGATTCAAGCAGAATTTCAAATGCTTTGATTTTATTTAATTTCTTGAATGATTAATTCCTTGCACTAGGTGCAATTTATAGATTTCGTACAACCAATGAATTTTATTATAAAAAGAAATACTAATAATGCAAATTGACCAAGCTATAAAGATGATGGATCCAGCTATTAATTCTCTTCCATTTTAAGCTTCCCTTGATTCTTGTTCCCATCCCACAAAATCATCCTCTCTTTAATCTTGGCCCAAAAATCTTCATTCTCTATCCCAAATTCTTGCTTTTCACTTTGGATACATATCTTGACCGTGACAGATATGAATTGTGAAAGTGCGCCAGTTGATCCCTTCACAATTGCCCACCCTCAAGACTAATCTTTAGCATTTTGCTTATTATAACAAAAGTTCTCATGACTATCGATGCATATGTGCAACTTGAGAGCTAGTTACATGAGAATTCTAGCATAAAACTGTAAAATTTGTTTCGTACTGTCGACGCTAATTACCCAAGTCCCTGAACATGGACTGGGACCAGATGAAACCAAGCGAGACATGGTTGAGGTAAAATTTGCTAAGTCTTTTTGGTCAGCAACCATGTGAAATCAACAAAAGCAATAACAAGTTGTCAATATGTAGTGCAAGAGAAAATTACAAATTCTTGAGCAACAAGTGTTAATGAATGAGATGTAGTTCAAGCTGACAAAAGGACTGGAGTTGAATGAAATTCTATAAATCGAAGACCAGGCAAGCATTCAAGTCATGAAGCCAACAATCTCAATTATGGTCATAATAATCAACTGATTATGAAAAGAGTACAATCATCAGATCGTAAAGCCATAAGTTTTGAAAGCCAAGAATGGCAATGGCAGAGAAATTTGGGCCGTTGTAACTGTCAGAAAGAGGAATTGCAAGCTGTGGAAGTAATCGTTGACATGGGGCTGACATTGGGCGAATGATGAGGCCATGATTGCCGAGTAGTGTGTCTTTTAGTAATCATTTGTAGACATGTTACTAATTTTGATGAGTCACGTAGGATGATATATGCATTCTTTTTGCAGCCATTGTTAACTGTCGATCGTAGTGTAAATGCTTGATTCATAGTTTTTAGTAGGGACCACCATCAATTGATAAAGGCCAATTGTTCAATTTTATCTTTTGGCTATCTTTACATTTTATCATCCTTTTTCATGATTGGCTGCAATTACCTCTAATTTTAATACTTTTAATTTTCTTATCAGTTCACATTTTCTATCTTAGAATCAGTAAAAGACCCATCATATCTTTTTTTATCAATTTATCGATCCATCATTTGTTGACACTTTTCAACAAAATATATACATATATGATGATGACATGAAATGATTCCATTTTCATATATTGAACCTCCATCATTATCTTTCATTTTGGACACACGTGTTTTATAGCTTTTTTTTTGGTCTACACTTGTGTTTTCTAGCTTAAGAAACCAAAAATTGCACCCAAAAATAAACTTTCGGTAGATTTAAGACATCTATCAGGATGTATCGAGATATCGATATTGCGTTGAGAAAACTAAACTTGTTCAAGCTTTGCTTTGATTTCATTTGGTGTCGAATTGATTTGTTTGATCGTCCTAGTGGTGAGCTCGGCCTGGCTCCTCTAGAGGCTTGCTCTAGTGTCCCTTAAGTCTCATGTTAAAAGTCCACACTGTCTACATGAAATGTTCATAGGCATTTCCATTTGTTCAAATGTAAACTCCTTATTGTTTCATCAACTTTTGTTCTTTATTTTTCTTTCCAAATCTTCACTGATGAACAATCCACTTACTGTCATTGGTAAAAGAATTGTTATCTGCTTTCACTTTTGCGCATGATTATACTGCTCTCGTGTAATAATTATATGGCCCGAACAATTAGATCAGTGTCATGTATTCCATCAAATGTTTTTATTCATCACAACTTTACAAAGATTTGCAACATACACTTTATCTATCACTTAATGGCATAAACATTACATGAAGAGCAAATATTATCTACATTTAGTATAAGTGGGTCCAACTCACATGCACCATTAGATCATGAGTCGTACATAGGATTCACCTCACATGTGAAGTGGGCAAGCATGATGAACCTACTTTCTTTGTGGTTAATTCTTCGCAAGGGTATGATAAAGTCTTGCTTATCAAACACGAATCACACTGTGATTTTAGGATAAATGCTCCCATTTGGACATTTGTTTCCATCTCTTGCTTATCTTTGACAATTTCTGGTTCCTTTGCACGTCCTTAGTTCTCATGCTCTTTGCTTAGTTTTATGTTAGTGTTCCGTGCCTGTGCTCTATTACGGCACAAACTTTTTCCTTCTGATTTTTAGTTTAGGAGTTTTATTTATAACCTCCACCCATGATTGGGCTGGGCAAGTGGGCCGACAATCATATTCCTTGACTCCTATTTCTAAGTGGTCCCATGTAGAATCTGGCCTTGAATGCATGAGCTAGAATTGTGCGTCCCAAGACTAAACTTGCCCAAAACCTTCGGCCTTACATTGATAGAGAACCGGTTGTGGGCTTCAGAATTTACATAAAGCCTAAAGATGGGGGAAAAGATTTATCATTTACCATGTTACTTTGCATGCATGCAACTAGACAGTGAGATTTAATTCGAATGCATGAAGCAGAAAACATAAATGTCTGAGGCTGTCAACCCTGCTACCTTGCAAAACGCCTACACCAAATCAAATTCCTTTTATAACTGCTACCATGCATTGGACAACTTTTTCAAGTTCGTGTCACAAGTCCTAGTTTTGGCTGCGCTATCTGAACTGACGTTAGAGGTCTGCTGGCAATGCCATGGTGAGTTCAAGTTCACATTCCAAAACCTCTTTCAAGGCCCGGATTAAACCATCAGTCACTGGTGGATACCTGTGAAGACAATGCATTCAGGTAAGTAAACTCAGGGAAGGTAGTCTTTTATGCTAAACTATGTCCTAATATTTCTAAATATCTTTAAATGTTCTGCATTTACGAATTAAGAGTTTGCTGCCTGTAAGAGAACTCCATGCACAAGATATTAGTTCGACAGTCTATTGAGAGTATAGTAAGTGAAGTATCTCACGAGGTCCTTTACCAGCAAAACATGTAAAAATGGCTGTGTGCTTTCCCATACAATTTTTGCCAAGAAATTTAACCCATGACAGTTGTATATACTATTGGTCCAAGTCAATAGAGAGTAAGTACTGTTGATAAATGCAATTTTGTAAGGATTAAGACCGATTCCATGGACCCACCCGAAAATTAAATCAGACTGGCAACCTAGTTTCGAAGTTGATCCATGGAACTAATGGATGGTTTCTAGTTTCAATTTTTTAGAATCGGTTCTTAGTGGACGATTCTTGATTCTAGAATGAGAATTGTCCACCCAAATTATGCTCACCCTTAATGAAAATATTGGAATGAACAATTCAATTTGTATCATCATCGAAGATAGGCTTTTTAAACTACTAATGGCTTTGGTCTAAGGTCTTCAAATTAGGAGGTGGGCTCGTGGGCTGGCCACTCGCGTGGGCAAATATGAGCTGCTCCAACTAGCCGTGTAGTATCATGCCTTGCCCGCCAATAGGGGTGTCAAATGGGCAGGTCGGGTTGGGTTTGGGTTGGGTCAAAAATGGTCCGACCCACATCGACCCATTTAACCCGTTTTTACCCATTTTCATGCAATGTAAATTTGATGACCCATACTCGACCCGACCCATACACAACCCATACCCGACCCATATTACCAACACATATTAATATTTAACTTAATTTAAAAAAATTTACTCCCACTTATTTAGTCAACTTTAAACTTTTCACATATAGATTATTTGAATAAAAATTTCACATCAAATTTAGAAAGTAAATTAAATAATAAAAATTCGTAAATAAAAAAATATGAATACCTCTAAATTGAAATAGTTTGAGGAAAATAATTTAAAAAAAATCATTTTTTTAATTATTGTCGAGTGAATCTCATCGGATCGGCAACGGAGGACGAGAACGCATAGAGGAGGGGGATGGAAGGAGAGAAATAATGGGTTTACCTAATAACTCACTCAACCCATATTTGATCTATACTTACCTTTCACTTGACCCATATTTGACCCATATTTAACTTCACTTAACTCATATTTGACACATATTTAACTTTCACTTGACCCATATTTGACCCATTTAACTAAAAATGGGTCATAATATGGGTTTATGACCCATATTGACACCTCTACCCGCCAAGCCATTACGATGCTAATCCAGAATATGGACTCATATTCTCGTATTGCTGAATGGAATTTTATTAAATTATGATAAACATGTGTGTTGAAAAAAAATGTGAAAAATTCTATAGCAAGGCCTACCTTTCAATACACTATTTGATAACGAACGCTATATTTTTTTATGGAAAAAGCTATGAGATGACTATCAGAAAAATTACATTGCACAAATCAAACGAGTTAGAAGATTAAATAGAAAGGGGGTCCTTATATTTAGGGGCTAATTTCCTAAAAAATCCTTAACTAAGTCACAATTTCATCTTGAACTTTTTGTTGCCTTATCAAAATTTCTCAACTTTCACTCTAGTCTTAAATCTGCCGCGCATTCAAAAATTAGGAGATAGTTATTGCTCCTTACAAGGTGAGGGTGTTGAGGAAAGCACAAGTTTTGAATGAACTTCTAACTGGGATTGATGTTGATAACTTTAAGCAAACTAATGGCCATTTTAGGACGTGCAGGCATATTGACGATTTTTGGACGTCAGAGTGAAAGTTAGGAATTTTTTTATGAGATAAAAAGAGAATTGGGGGGAATCAAGATTGGACTTTAAGTTAATGATTTTTTAGGGAATGACACCCTAAATTTACCAGATTTAACTATGTATAAAGTAGGAGCTCTCTCCCTTGGCGGCTCCGTTGGTCGAAGTGGTGAGGCAAGTGGACTCCTTATTGGGTCGACCACTTAATGGCCACAAAAATTATATAAATGTCGTGATTGATTTTAATAATAAAGCAGGAACTTCTAGATTCTCTGAACCAAGTATATAAGAGCACTTTAATTCTCCAATGACCTATCAATCCCCGTTCTTCGGAATCAAAGTGTCATTAGCACTTTGCGACATGTGGTTGGCAGTTTATTAGGGTCCCTAGTTATGACATGTACCTAACATGATATTGTTAATTAGGTACTCTAAGTGAAGTCATTCCCCTCTACTCACTTTGCTTGACAAGGATTGAAGGACACAGAGGATTCGAAACTCCGAGGAAAGTGATGTTTTGGCACTAATAAAAACTACAAGTAAGGCCAAAAAAAAAAAAAAAAAAAACGCCACATTCTATGGAGACCAAACATAAATAGTATTTAACGTTTCTTTCATGTCAAGTTTAGTCAGAAAATTATGCCAATATGATTTTTCGGGATGACCATCAAGAAGGAAAGGATACACTTTTTCTCTAATGTTTCGAGGGTGGTTTGGAAACTCTATGTATTAACATTATCATTCCTTTTATAACTCTAATTATTGTGTAAGAAGTATTACAGATTTTCGTGTACAATTTGAAATTGGCACTGTTATCAAGGCCTTATACACTTAAGAAAGTAATGCTAATTTAGGGGTAAATTTTAGAAATTCTTTACATAAATAACTAATTAATCAAGAACAATCAAATTCATATATGAATTTAAAACATTGAAATTGATATGTATATCGGAATTAAAATGTACATATTTGTGCCATAAATTCTCTCAAAGAAAATAAATCAGACTGTAATCAACGATCTATTGCAATGCCAAATTTTCCTCTCTATGACTTATTTCAGTATAACAACTTTTAATGGGATTAAGCAACTGATAGGTATAACATTATATTTTATAAGTTAGAGAAGAGACTTAGCAAACTATAATAGTGTGTTAACTTAACCTATCCCCTTATGAGTTTCAATTAAACACAATTGCCTATACTTTACTGCTCAACTAGGCATGTTATTAATATATGTCAAAACCTAATTTAATAAGATCACTTAAGGTTTAACATATATTAGAATATTCATTAACCTGATTATTTAAAATAGAAAATTAATTAATTAATGTAAACCCATATTATAGGAAATTTTCAACATTCTCCCACTTGGGCTACATTAATTAACTTAGTTTTATTTTTGAAAACGACACTCTCGGATTAATAACTGAAAATTTCTTTTATATGGCCACAATTTTAAAAAACAATATTCCAATAACAGCATCTCAAAATTAATCCAATCCTATATAACATTAGTATGGGACCATTGCGATCAAAGTGTTAAGAAAATACTGCAACACAGGACCTTCCATAATTATATATAATAATCATTATATTTTCATGAATCACGGGTCTAGTAGTATAATAAGAAATAGTGCCAACATGTGATCAAAAAATATACATTATTTCTTATCGATCATCAATGCAATTTCTCAATGACATAAAACTGCATTAATCCAATTTCTAAACAACATGAAATTGTTTTAGTGCGATTTTTAAACAATTTGAAATTGCACAACTATCTCATAATTCATTATGACGACTCATAATTAGTGACATCCAATCATCTTTAAATTAAATTTTTTTTAAAAGTACTTTTACATACTTCGATTTCTCAATTGATAGGAAAAAGGATAACGATAGAATAACAATAATGATCATAAAAAATAAATGCTTTAATAAAGTTCGTAAAAACATTATCAGTTTACATATAGCTACAATATCTAGAAAGACAAACCATACATAGCTCCTACTAACAAAAAAAGATTAAAAGAGTCTAAAACACCCATATTCTTATACATGGTCTTTAAACAATATGAGTCGTAAATCTAATCAGCTAATATAGACTTAATTCTAATATTTTCAATCATAATATCTCTCTTTTTGATCAAGTCATTAATAATATAATATTTGATCCTAAGTGTATAGACGGATTGCTGATCTTGTCATTCTTAAAATAAAAAATAACTACAGTGTTGTCACATATAATGCAATAACATCAATTATGGGCAATGAGCAATTTAACAAAATAATTAGCACATTATAAACTCTTATTTGGGCAAAGTGTACAATGCACCATTATTTTATACACATGAAGTTTATAAAGCTACAATAGGGATAATTACATATAATTGTTAATGATCCATCCCATTTGGGCAAACAAATCATTTAAATTATATAATTCCATGATATCAATAAATAATCTTCAATGATCTATCCCCTTTGCGCAAATAAATCTTTTAAATTATATATTTCCATTATCTCAACATAGAGGGAATTATACATAACTCCCATTTAAGCATATAGAGTTACACATCCCCATTAATCATTTCTAATATATCAATATAGAAGAGAATTACACATAACTTTCAAAAAATTTATCCTCTTTGGGCAGATAAATCTTTTGAGTCATATATCCCCATCTTTTAAATTTGTAATTTATCTTCATACAATTTTCAAATCAATACACACAATAACTCCTTTGGGCAGGTGATTACATATACTAATTTTTATCAATAAGAAACTTCAACAATTTGTAAATAATGTTTCATTTAATTAATGCCCAAAAATTTATCAAACAATATAAAGCACTGCTTCCAAGGATCATATTGCACTTATCAAACAACAATTTTTGCCACAATTTTATGTGCCTATTTATATAATTAAGCACCTAAGATTACCTAGTTAAACTAAAGCGAGAGAGTATAGATAATCTATGCTAAATTAGGAAATGTGAATATTGCCATCCTATCCCTCATACACTATAATAAATTTCCATAAATTAAAAATTGAAAAAATAGGCACAAAATTATCTATTTTTTTATGGAATTAAATATGGATAACAATAAATAATACCAAATAAATATTTAAGTATGCCAAAAATTAAAATTAACAATACCAAAAAAATCATAAATTAAAAATTAGGTATATTAAAAAAAATGGAGCAAATCGAGCCTCGAAGGACCGTGAACACATCCCTATGCGTCATTCCGTGCGCATGGGGCTAGCGGCTTGATTGGAGGTCTTCTTCAATCTCCACGGTGCTTCAATAAATAAATAAAATATCCTTGACCCGTATAATATATATGTTGCCAAAAATAATACTTGCAGAAAATGACCATAACTTGGAGTAGAAAATCATATAATACTTGAAATTTCCCTTTTTATGATCATGAGTTCAACAAAATCAAGAAAGTGAATTAACGTGTATTTAAGACAATTTTGCACCCAATCAAAATCCAAAATGAGTTAATTGAAGAAAAACTGAACTAAATCGTCCACATTCAAGCTTCAAAGTTTCATATCTAACATCCATGGCCGAAATTTTGGTTTTCTCAATTTTGAGCCAAAAAACTCAATTTAATGCAACCAAGTTGTTCTAAAACATGTATATAATGATATCCATATACCAATTTCTAACATACATCATTCAATCAAAAAAAAAATTCAAAATTTTTAGAACCCTTTCAAAATTATGGATCCCTAGAATTTCAAATTCTCACTCAATACTCAATAAAACTATGCAAATTATATATGGTGAGAACATGTAGACAAAAAATCTAAAATTTTAAAATCGATTGATCTATGCAAAAGGTTTTCATCCACTAATCATGCTCCAAAAAATCCAAAAAAATTATATGTCGAAGTTAAAACCTATATGAACATTTTTCATGAAGGATTTGACCTCCAGATCTCAACACAGAAATTAACATAAATCGACAAAAGCAATAGGCAGACAACGTGCATATCAGAATTAAACTGAACAACAGATTACTGAACTGATTTTGGACGATGATTTCAGATAGCAACCAACACTGGATCGAGGCGTTCTATGACTTGTTGGAAAGCTATTTAAGTCGACTTCAAATGTTGTGGATACATCAAACACTAAAAATCTTGTTTACTAGCTCATTTTTGGACATATGCACAGAGAGGTCCATCATAGATCCGAAATTGTAGAACAATGATCATCCAAAAAATCAAATATGTCATCATCATAGCTTATCTCTTCCATTCTAATGCATTGTTTTTACCTATTTAATAAGTACTTTGATTTGATTTGATTTGACCCAAAAAAAAATTACTTTGATTGACCGAAATCGCATAAAAACTTGTAAATTACAAACTGACGGAAGCTTAAAACCAAAAGGAACAAACACAATATACAACATAACGGATTTGTTAAAAATAATAATAATTGGGTTCTACAATCATATATAATCTGCTCTGATACTACATGTAAAAATTATCTACATAAACACTAATTAATCAAAAGCAATAAGATCTATAGATGAATGTAAAACGCCGAAATTGATATGTATAGCAAAATTAAAATGTATTTGCTTGAGCCATAACTTCACTCAAAGAAAATAGATCAGACTAACTATAATCAGCGATATATTGAAATGTCAGATATTTCTCTTTATGACTTATGTAAATATATTAGTTTTTAATGGGACTAAACGACTGATAGGTATAACATATTCTTTTATAGGCTAGAGATGAGATTTAGCAAACTCTAATCAATAGTGTGTTAAATGGCTCCTTCCATTATGACTTTCAATTAAACACAATTAGTTACACTTTTCTGCTCAACTAGGCCCTTATTAATAGATGTCAAAACATAATTCAATAATATCACTTAAGAATTTAACATATATTGGAATATAAATTAACTCAATTATTTAAAATAGAAAATTAATTAATTAAAGTAAGCCCATATTATAGAAAATTTCCAACATAAATTTGAGACCTAACATTTCTTGTGGCATAGAGTTCTTGTCACCCTATTACTTATCATACGAGTTTGTAGTAGCATCTCTAGCAAATTTGGAATGGAGGATGTTATATCGATTTAATATTGAATCTTTAAGTAATATGACAATCTCTTAGGTTACTCATTACATCTTGCTATGCTTCTCTCTCTCTCTCACACGCACAACATATGCTTGGAAGGCTGAGAATCCCTCTTTACGCTCTTTACGCTCTTTCCGCTCTTTCCGCCTGCCTTCGTAGGGGGGACCAAAGTGTTCCACCAAAGGCGTGGTCAAAGTTTCAAAACTAAACAATTAAGGGGATAAACAATAATCATAAGGAAAGAGAAACGACGCTAAGGTCGGCAAGTATATTATAGTCTGCAATTGCTTTCAACATCCAATCAAAAGCAATAACAAACACTCACCAAAGGTACGGACGAGAGGCGAGCATTGATTCCTTTCAACAACAATGGAGGAGATTCTTACACGCGGGAGTGCAATACAAAAGTGAACTTTATTAGTAATTAAATTATGATTTTAGTCACGCTACTTGCTGGCTCTTTTCTCCTGTATATAAGCTCGAAGGTTCCTGCCATGGAGAGTGCAGCGATTGGTTTTCTCAACCCATCTTTGGTTTTTCTTCCGTTAGGAATAAATCCCTCTTTGTATATAATTTCCATTTCTTCCTCTTTGATTGCCTTTGATAGAGGGAAAGGCTGCAAAATAATTATGTAAGTCGTTTATATAATTAGTGCTAACTCCTGTTAGTTTGTTCTTACTGCATGATAGCGATGATCGTGTTCCTTTTGTCCTTAATGGCACTGAGTATATATTATGTTGAGCAATGGAGATTTGGGAAGTGTGCTTTGTCTTCTAATGGCTTGAATGCTGCATTGCCTGCATGACTACCAAAGCATGTGCGCATCTAATATCAATTCTAATGGGCTCTATTTTTAGATTTTATTAACTGTAGATTAGTTGGTCTGGGTTTGTTTAATTTATTTATTTTTTGTAAGTAATCATTATTGACAAAGAGAAGTGATCGGTTTACTATGATATTCGCTAATGCTATAACTTGCAAAAGTATGTAGAGGAGGGAAATACATGGACCAAATGGAGTTTCAGAGACTTACCAATACTTAAGACCCTGCTTCAAATATCCATTACTGAACATAGATAGACCAAATATGCTTTAAATATCCTCATAAGTGAAGCAAGAAAGGCAGGAACAAGTGAAACTGTTGTATAACTTTGTACATTGACCCAAGTGTGGTCCTTTGATCTTTAAAATATGCTCCAAGTTTAAGTTTGTTAGGAGGGATCAGGAGGAAAGAGAAATAGTTCTAAAAAAATACAATCGTGTTTGGTTGAAGAGAAATAGACAGATAGAAAGAGTTTGAAAGGATTAGGAAAGATTGCAAAGAATTAACCGGATCAATTTATATGTACATTTTAATTCTTGGAGGGATTCATAGGGATTTTCATATAAACAAACAAATGTATTCTTTTTTCTCACTTCTCCAATTTTGCATCCTTTAGAAGTACATAACAGTATATTACGTCGCCGTGCATTCTTTTCCTTTTCTTGTACCTTACTAGCATCTAAATAATATTATATACAACTCAATGATCTCATACCCTTTCCCTTCTTTGTCCTCATAATTATTTATTTCACTTTTTTTCCTTCGTAATCATTCCATCCAAAATGAGTGTTAATGCAGAACATGGTACTCGATTATATTTAATCAGCTCTTTCCTTGATACGTGGATTTCTTTCTTTTTCTTTAAAAGCCACCATATTGTGGTGACAATGACTTAGCAAATAAGCTCTAATAAATTTAGAGCACAAGCAAAATTGTTCTTGATGTGCGTTAGAGAGAGAGAGAGAGAAGGCATATATGATTTGGGTGGATCGTTGACGTGCTTGTTGGGCCCTCCAGTCACGTGGGTTCCTTTTCTCTTTTTTTTCATTTTCTGTCTTTTAATTTATTTTCAAAGTTCTTTTTTATAATAAAATGCAACTCATGTTTCTCTTCTTAGATTTATGAAGGAATGCGGAGATTAAGAATTTCAAGTAAATTTTATTTCCCATCATTATTCGATGAGCGGCCACCTTGTGGATGAATATTCACTCACACAACTATTCATGTAAAATCTAATTCTATGGCATATTTACGTAGCATTAGTTAAATAGTTATTTAACATCAATTTTTCCGTTGTCGGTAAGGATATAAATTATAAACATAATTCTTTAATGGACGAATTCAACCATCAATATAACAAAAATTAGATGTTCAATATATAGATTGGACCAAATGAATTTCATAAATATCACATACATAATAAAATTACATAATCGGATGTGCTATGTCGATGTCATTTATGTAAAGCATTTAGTAACTCTTTGCAAAATGTACAGAGCTTAACACTATTCCTTTATCTTCCGTGAATCCTGACTCCGCACATTATAAATACACCCACTTCAATCCCTCCTCTCCATCCATTCTAAATTCTAACCTCTCTCTCTCTCTCTCTCTCTCTAAAAGTGTGTTTTGAGCCCTTTGGTTTTTAGTTGGGTGCATAAAACACAAAGCAACCTGGGACTAGAAACACGCTCTCCACTGATTTTGATTTGGTTAGTGTTAATTAAACTTTCCAGTAGAACTAGATGCCACCCAGATTGAAACTACATGGCCTCTGATGGATGAATAAATTTGAAGTTCCTTTCATTTGGTAAGACAGAATTTAGTTGCCACACGCACGACTCACTAACAATTGTTATTTCCTTCTTTGCTTGTTGTTCTTTTGGGACATTAAAGATGGGTGAGAACGCTGCCACCAAGAACAACCGAAACCACCACCACCACCACCACCACCAAGTTTGTGACTTCTCCATAGAAATGCTTCCTCAGAGTGTCTCCAAAGGCTTCGACTCCTTTGATGACGACGGCCGCCTCAAACGCACCGGTAATCAACCTTATCTTCTTACAATATATTGTCTAAGTCAATTCTACTCTGTCACTATAAGTTTAATTCATTAGTCGTGCATGATATATATTGTCTGTACTAGGAATAACAGTTTAATGTACTTTATCCAATTGTTATTCGTCACAAGTTACTCAGAAAACCAACTTGAGAGAGTGAAAACTTTCAAAATGTAAAGAGTTGATTGGATTTATCGGTTGACTAATCAGGGACCTTATGGACGGCGAGTGCACACATAATAACAGCTGTGATAGGATCGGGAGTGCTTTCGCTGGCATGGGCCATTGCTCAGCTAGGTTGGATTGCTGGCCCTGCCGTGATGTTCTTATTCTCCTTTGTGAGCTACTACACCTCTTGTCTCCTCTCTGATTGTTACCGCACCAGCGACCCCGTCTCTGGCAAGCGTAACTACACTTATATGGACTCTGTTCGCTCGATTCTCGGTATGAATTAATATAGATTCTTGCACTTTGCTTAAATTTCCCACTACCTCATGTCTCCAAATGTATAGCAAAATCTTTTAATTAGGTTTCAATAGTAACTCATATTAACATATTCAACGTTTTAATCTCAGGTGGAGCAAAGGTAAAAGCATGTGGTTTTATTCAATATTTCAACCTATTCGGAATCGCCATCGGCTATACCATTGCCGCATCTATCAGCATGATGTGAGTACAACTCTTTGTTTGCAAACTCTCACGAATTTATTTAGCAGATCACAACGGACTTACAATTCTACTGTTTCTTATATAACTTGGCTGATTCAATTTTATATATGATCCCTCTTGCTAATTGAAGGGCGATAAAACGTTCGAATTGCTTCCACGAGAGTAATGGGGAGAATCTGTGCCACATGTCGAGCACTCCTTACATGATCATTTTCGGCGTCGCAGAGATTCTGCTGTCCCAAATTCCGGATTTCGATCAAATATGGTGGCTTTCTATTGTAGCCGCTGTCATGTCCTTCACTTACTCTTCAATTGGTCTTGGCCTAGGAATTGCTCAAGTTGCAGGTACAGGTTTCTTCTTCTCTCCTGATAGATGGCCAAGAAATTTCAAGAGATAATATCATAAAATATCTTAAAATGGAAGTTGATTCCATCAATTTCTTTTCTTGATGAGCAGTTAATGGAAGCTTCAAGGGTAGTCTTACCGGAATAAGCACTGGAGCTGTGACTGAAACCCAGAAGATATGGAGGAGTTGCCAAGCTCTTGGAGATATTGCCTTTGCATACTCATTTTCTGTCATTCTTATTGAAATTCAGGTACTTAAATGTAATTCCATTCGTTCAAAAACTAAGGAAATGCTTAAGTGGATAAAACAGAATGGAAGTACCTTTCTTTTTCCTTTTAACTAAAATATTCAAGCAAATATATGCGACGGCTAAGCCAAAAACTTAAGTCATGAGTGCCGTGAGCTCAAGAAAATTTGTATGTTTGGCAGGACACCGTCAGATCCCCACCATCAGAAGCAAAGACCATGAAGAAGGCCACTTTTCTGAGCACGGCGGTGACAACGACTTTCTATATGCTCTGTGGCTGTATGGGCTATGCTGCTTTTGGTGACGCCGCTCCAGGAAATCTTCTGACCGGCTTTGGTTTCTACAACCCATTCTGGCTTCTTGATATTGCCAATGCTGCTATTGTGATCCATCTTGTTGGAGCATACCAAGTTTACTGCCAGCCGATTTTCGCCTTCATCGAGAAACAGGCCGCTCAGAGATGGCCTGATAGCGAGTTCGTTGCCAAAGAGATAAAGATCCCGGTACCAGGCTTGGGCCAATACAAGATGAACCTCTTTAGGCTTGTTTGGAGGACGATTTTCGTGACCTTGACCACCGTGATATCGATGCTACTCCCCTTCTTCAACGATGTTGTGGGGATCCTTGGTGCCTTGGGATTTTGGCCTCTAACGGTCTATTTTCCCGTCGAGATGTATATTAAGCAGAAACAAATTCCCAAATGGAGTACCAGATGGGTATGCCTCCAAGTGCTGAGCATGGCCTGTCTTGTGATATCAGTCATGGCAGCTGCGGGTTCGATCGCAGGAGTTATGCTTGACCTTAAGAGTTATCGGCCATTCAAGACAAGTTACTAAAAATATGCACGGACATTTAGTCGATTGGCCATTAAAGAAGAAGAAAAATAACATCATTGAATTTCAAGTTTCATTGTGCACATCTCCTTAAGTGGGCGGTGCTAGTGTGGTTTGCATCTTTGTCTTGGTCTAGTTTGCTTTCTTAAACAGTTCCTGTTTGGAAGAGAAGGAAGGAACTTGTATGTAATTGTGTGGAATCCTCAATATAAATTCTCTTTTCTTCTCAATTTGCTTGTTAGTATAAAAATCTTGCTGCAACGAGGGTGAGAAAACACCCACCAATATCGCTTTATGATAACATTTCCTACCGACAGTCTACGACACCCTTGATATCTATGATCACCCAAACCATCCTCCTAGCATGTTTCTAGCAAACGACGAAGCAATATAGCATGTGACCTGAAACTTTTGTGTGATTTTGATCTCCAAAGAACAAGCATTTGTTTACAACAACAACAATACTGAAAAAAAGTGCTGCTAAAAGTGGGGATGTTCATGTTTGCTAAGTCAGAAAATTTCCTGATTAGTCAAACAAGCTTTGGAACATTGTAAGCTATCAATTTCTTCCTTCTCTTCTGTCTGATCGATCCTCCTCCTCCTTCCAATTGTATGCATAATCTTGCTTTACACTCTAATGTTACCCCAACAAATGATTTGGCATACATCTAATAAACTTCTAATATCACTCTTGCTCATTACAATACTTCAAGGTTTTATTACATTTCTAATTACGTAAGACAGTGTACATGTCAAATGGACAGCTCTGCTTAGATAAAACTCCCCGGAATGACTTCATTTGTGTAAGTTATTTTTATTCATGTAGGGTTATATGCTTGACATATAAGTGCACATATGCTTTTATTAGTTTAAACTTTTGAAATGGTCACCCAGACAGGGAAAATAAAGACCGAACATGGAGAAAAAAAAACAGAAGAAGAGAAAAACAAGATCACGGGGAAAAATGGCATCTTCAGTCGTTAAACAGCATCCGTATCTGGGTAACTTCAATCCTATCAAAGTCAAAGTAGGGTCGCCACCTTTCATGACCACATATCAAACCTTCATGCAACTTTTTTAACGTCCTCTCTCCATCGTACAATTCGGCATAGAATTGACCTTTCAGATCCTGAACGTACCATCCTCATTCCCAGTAAAATCTTTCCCTACCAGAGAGACAGACAGCGACCTTCACTTGTCGGAAAAGACATCGAGTCCTCGAAAGATGCTGCTCATTAAACAGATTTTCATGAGAACCCAAATTTAAAAATAAAAAAAAAAACATTGTCATGCATGAACATTCGTACCTCAGTGCTGAGTCCACGAATGTCTCATTTGAGTTGAGAATACAAAAGCCGATAGCTAAAAAGGCAGAATCAAAACGGGGGGTCCAAATAATTGAAAATGAACGGTCACTCAAAATCGCAGAAAAAATTGAATGGGTCGGACTTTAAAATGTCAAAGGCAAAAATATGCCGAGCACTGTTTCTGTGCTTTAAGCAGGAAGCAGCCAACGTGGAAGATGACACTCAACAGGGCTATAAGTAGAAACGATTTTTAGGGAGAGTACCCATTCAAATGATGGAAATTTTGGATGCTCCATCAGAACCACCAAAGGTGCTGCTTCATGTCTATTCCTTTTTTCCATCATGACTTGTGGCCAGTAACGTTAAAAATCATGTAGTGGTGGAGATATCATGAGCATCTGGTCCACTTAGACATGGTTCTTCCTCGCAAACATAATAGTCCTTGTGGAGTACTTTGTTTGAATTACCTGAGACAATAGTGTAAAGTGGATGACACTAGAATGTACAGCACAAGCAGCCGTTCCATAAGTTCTTTTCACTATCTTCTTGCTGTTCTTAATTCAAATTCTCCAAAATGGAGATCAAGAAAATCATGGAAGCAGGAGACAAGATCTACCACTATTTTTCGGGAGTTAATCACGTAAAAGGATCCCCAGATGACGTGAGACAGTGCGACAGCACGAATTAATGTCGTTGGAAAGAAATTCATTCACCCGTGGATCATGTTAACTTGTCTGGAGTCGCCCATTTGTAATGCCCATCTTAGTATCGCTTCCATTTTTGAAAAGGACTTTACTTATTCTCTGCCAATTCTTCATTTGTTTCATCAGTCACAAATTTCAAGTTTTTCCCTAGCTCTTCAAAACAGGATTGCCAGCACATTGATAAATTTACATATATAACAGACATCACAACACATGCATTTATAGAAATAGATGTCCTTGTAGATGCATAAATTCGCAGATTTGTTAATTTCAAGGGAAAACTCTCCAACATACCCAGTAAAATTACTAAGCCATCTGCGAAAGGCGAGTTGCTTTGCTTATTTATGTAACAAGAACACGATAATTTAAATAAGAGGTTGGCAGCATCTCCACTATTCTTCATTTTTTTTGGAAGGGAAACCTTAAGAACTCGCACAATGATGAAATAAGTGATCTTATCGGAAGAAATAGACTGTTAGCTTACATGCGACACCCAAGAAACATATCACCGTCATTTTGACATGATACCGCAATGACACTTATATATACACTGCCGGAGGTGTTATGTTCATCATCCAACTAGACTGTCCACTAAAATAAAGACTTTCTTCTATATAGAGATGTGCTGAGAAATCATACAGATCAATACAGATGAGGTTATACACTCAATAAATGGAGCTATATCACAACCCAAGAGGGAAAAAAATTACCAAAAAGAAGACAGTCTTCTCATTCTCAACGAGAAGTGAATCTAGCAAGAGTTTTCCATAAATGGAATCAACACATGCTAATCTACAAAGGCACAACATTCCAACCGATAACACAATAGCTTTCAACTTCTTTTACCTCAAGAGAGACTCAATTGCGGCGAGCTATGATGTCCTGCAACCCTTGGGAGAAATCAAATGGATTGTGTATCTATCTCTATGTCTGCACATTTGCACAGTAAATTTCATCAAGAAGACGTGCTACCATTCTTCTGTATGGAGCAGACTAGCATTCCACCAAAAATATGACGTGGTTGCCGACAAAGCGGCAGTGAACTCCAGGATTTCAAAAGAGCTCCTCAGAATTGAATTTGTTCCAAGCTTCCTGCAGCATTATTAAAACAACAATATCAGTAAAAGTTATCCCTCAGACAAGAATTCTTTGCTTCACTTGTGACAGGTTCCTCCACCTTTCAACAAATTACTAGCTACATAGTGGCACTGAGATGACCCACATTTACAAATATGTCCTGAAAGTTTAGGGTGACAACATGCGCAAGACCAGCAGAGAAATGACCAATTAGCAAAATTCGATATCCCAAATACCTTAAGGAGGTCAAACACTTTTTCAGCAACATATTTCTGCTGAAGATTAGCACCTTTCTGCTGCACTTTATCAGGATGAATGCACAAGGTTGCTTTCCTGTATACCTTCTTCACTGCTGCAGCAGTTATCAAATCCGTCAAAGACACAGGCTGCCAACCACATTCAGGCCAGAGGACCTACCACAAATCAGAAAAATGAGATATTAGCCACTGCAAAATACAAATCAATGACCTAAATATCCATCACTGAAAGCAAATAATATCCGTCAAACTGACTTATCAAGTTCCAAACCAAAGTTTTCTGTTTAATAAACTGCAATAACCATCATAAGTTAAAAAAGGGAAACAACTATTTAAGACATACATATTGCAAAGTTGAAAGCAAAGCCCGTAGGTTCCCCTCTTTGCCAGCAGCCCATCGCTTGATCTCCACATCCAAAGTTTCAGCAATTCTCTGAAAATCATCCAAACCACTATTAAAGAGAGAAATTCACTAATCTGTAATTTTGACCAAGAATCATTGTAATTAAAGAGCTAATGTGAGATGAACATGAATAAATAGAGGAAATATGCAACCCATATACAGTGATAATCAGCAAAAAGTATCAATTCAATAATCAAAACAAGCTTCAGATTTATTCTGGCATCTGCATTCAAATCTACTCTATCATGCCCTTCGTCTTCTAAACCATGTGGGACACAGTGTCGGACAAAAGCGTAGGGGGCAAAGACCTTGTCAGTGAGTGCATTCTTCAAGCCATGGAAAGTGCACACTGAGCCTTTGTTATTCATCAGATTAAAAAAAATATTCATAAGAACCCATTTGTTGTTTAATTTTCCCCAAGGAGAAAAAAAGAGATTTTGGATTTCAAGGAGAAATATTCCTAATCCAATTGCAGAAAATCCTTTAAAAATATGTCAAATAGAAGAACCCAAACAAAGCAAAACCTAGATAGAACCGTTGCCAAATTCAACCTCAAATGACGAAATCCAACAAAGGCATGCAAATTATAGTAATCTATGTTATGTTCTCCTCAGAGTGAGCCTAAATCGGTGTACCAACAGCTCCTGTACAGCACAGTTCAGAATGAGATGCTTCTTATATCTTCATTTTACCTGGCTCCTATCTATTAGGGCACTGCAGAATCATTTCCAGAATTCTTCATACAAGGGATTAAACATCAATTGCTAAGGAGAAAAATTTTTGGTTTCAAATGTCATATCTATGTTTAATCAGTCTCAAAGATGGCAAAAGCAAGAGATTGATGACAGAGAAAATTGCAAATTGGTAAAAGATTCACTGATGGCATAAGCGAGTTTATGGTACAGCATTAACAGACAGTCGTTTTCAGCCGTTCTTAGGGGAGTTTAAAGCCTGAACCTAATTTTCATAATCATTTAAAGACTGCAACATAAAAATTCAAGGATTAGCCAATCTTTATGACAGGCATACCCAATAGTCATTACACTTGCAGAATCTTGATAAGTTAGGTGTCAGCAACAAACTTTAGCAATATAAGTAAAAGCCATCAAGCCTTGAATATGTCTTTCTGCATCTAAGCCACAAGCTCAATACTCAAAAGTAGCACAGACATAAAAAGAAACTTAAACATAAGGAAATCACAACAGCTTCTTACATGTCTCTCGGCCTGCTCCCTTTGAACCTGAAGATCCCGCTGGTTCTTCTCAGCCAGAGCTTTTGCCTAAATAGGATAGACAAGACATAAATCTAAGCAAGAGGTCCTCAGTAATCAAACCAGTTCAAATAAGGCTAAAGTTTCAGCATCCATCATTCATGAGAGATTAACAAAATGTGCCCTCGGCAAGCATATACCGCTCGTTCTTGAGCCCTCTGGAGGCGCTCCAACCGAGCTCTACGTCTTTCTTCACTTTCTCCTTCAATTTCCTGGAACTCCCCAGATGATGCTACTCCTCCTTGTAATTAACAAAGGGAGTATAAGTTCAGTAAACAATCAAAACAAAAAGCATGGGAGAAAGCTTTTATCTCTCTGCGAAGTTCATGTATGCTACCTCCAAAAATTGAAGAAAGATCATCAACAATATTTGTAGTTGATGAAGCTTTTCTCATGCTTGATGATGTAGATTCAGATGTCTTGGCCACATCAGGCCCCTTTCTGCTTTGTGACTGTGTTTCAAAGAAAGGATCCTGAGTCATCAACAGTTACAATAAGAAATCATTTTTACGGCCATTGCAAGGTCAAAAAATGCAGCAACTCAGCTCTAAGTTCAATTACTCACTGTAGAATTGGCCCTGGGCCGTGGAGCACTGCTTGCTCGTCCCATGCTGAAAAAGGATTCGAGATCGTTATCATTCTTTTGTTGGTTGGCCCTAGCAGCCTTTTCTCGAGCCTCAGAAGCAGCCCTTACTCGAGCCTCTGCAGCAGCCCTCTCTCGAGCCTCTGCGGCAGCTCTCTCCACAGCAGCTCGTTCTGCTTTCATCCGTGCTTCAGTAGCCCTCCCCCGTGCTTCCCTATCCCTTGCTTCTGCAGCAGCCTTCTCAGCTCTTTCCCTTGCGTCTGCAGCTGCTCTTTCACGGGCTTCAGCTTGTGCTCTCATCACTGCTGTCCTTTCCGCACGCCCTCGAGCTTCAGCATTCACTTTATCAACAGCAGCCCTTTCAGCTTTCAGGCGAGCCTCCATAACTGCTCTCTCACGTGCCTCAGCAGCTGCTCTCTCACGTGCCTCCCTAGTAGCCCTTTCCACGGCTTGCCTGGCCTTTTCCCTCTCAATCTCCCTTCTTTCCCTTTCCTTTTCAAGTCTCCTTTGTTCCCTCTCTTTTTCTTCTCTTTCTCTCTCTTTCTCAAGTCTCCTTTGCTCCCTCTCTTCCTCTTCCTTGTCCCTCTGCAGCCTCTCGCGATCTAACTTCTCTTGCTTTTCCTGGAGAGCTCTCTCATGAGCATCCAAAAAATCCTCATCCTTCTCGAGATGCACTGCGTCTCTACTTCTAGCAGTCTTACTACTCTCTCTTTCCCTTACCTCCTTTGCATGCCTAAACTTAGCCTCCGCCCTCTCCATGGCTTCTTTCATGGCTGCTGCAGATGCAGCAGCATCAGAGTTCATACCCATCTCCTCATTATAAAAGCCGTTAGAATGATCATCAACATTATTTCTACTCCTGCCCATTGCAAAATCTTCTAATTCATCGATTGGAGATGAAACTGAACTCCTAAAAGTAGGAGGAACTGACTTAATATCCTCAAAATTTTGAGTGGAATTTGGGAATGAAGAAAACTCATTAACAGTTTTCTTCACATTTGCTGATCCAAAAGAGCTACTTCCTGCTCTTGAGACTCGTGCTGGTCTTGGAGGAGGAGGTCTAGACGGCGGTGGCACACTTGTAGGTTGTGTAAAAAGAGGAATTTCTGATACTGTGAGCCATACCTCATCAGAGGGTGAGACATTTTCCTCATATCTTGGGGACGTGTCTACTGGACTACTGGCATCATTGGGATTGGCCTGTGCATAGGGAGGATCAGAAGCAGTTTGACCAGCAGACATGGGAGTTCCTCGAGAAGCAGGAGGAATATCGAAAAAAGTTTGATCAGATTTAAGATCATTATCAACAGGCAAAGACTCTTCCGCATAATTATCTGGACTCTTAGAGCTGCGCTCTCTCCTCAAAGGACTTCTATCCTTGCCGCTATTGGTTCTTTCAGATGAAAATGCTGGCACAGATTTTCCCAAGCCATCAAATGGATCCATGTCATCATATACCCCCCCACTGGATACAGATGGAGCATCAGTTTTCATGCTCTCGGATTTCCCAAACTTACTAAATTCTTCCAATGGGTCAGTGGAAAGGCCAGAAGATGAGGTCACATGGGGTGAGGTTGATCCCAATGATACAAATGGATCTTCTGTCATTTTGCTCGTGTGATGTGTTGGCTCAGAAGACCAAGTAGGCTCCGGCATTGGCCTGCAGGAAAAAGAGAAGTCGGTGCGTGTACTGAGGAATATCTTATATATTTGTGAAACGGAAAATGAGGAAAAGTAAAACTTCCAGCATAATTACAATAGACAAGATAGTGATCCCAGATCATATTCTTTCAGAGTGCAGCAAGGGGGGAGGGGGGGGAGAGAGAGAAAGAGAGAGAGAGGAGTTGACTTGATCAGTTATGCAAATAGTTATGCCATAAAATCTTATAGGATGGCTGGCTGACCATGGCTATGCAACTCCTCGTGTCATTTAAAACCTTACAGAAAGAAACAACAAACATAATCTTGCATTGCGGCAGCTACAGATAAGCACAATCCCTTCGATATCACAAGACACATCATTCCATCCCAACCTCAATTGTGGAAAAACAATTAAAACAGAAAATGGCCAATCCCCTTTCAAAAGATTAAGTACACCAAATAACCTATTAAACTGCTACCAGATAACCCTTAACTTCATGATTTGGCCACCACTCTTGAAATGACCCTTAAATTTATAACGTTTAGATTTAGAAAGATCCCAGTCACTACCATGTTAATTTTCAATATATTTATTGATCTCATCATGTCACATATTCAAATTCTTACTTACAATCTGAGAAAACTAAATTAATAGCCTGTTTGCTCCAAAGTAGAAACAACACCCCCCCCCCCCTTTTCTTTTTCCCTTTTCTTTTTCAACTTCCAAAGGGTAGGTCCTAGTTGCAATTTTTGTCCATGGATCTACATGGTTAGAATATGCAAACATTTCATGTAATCCATCGGCTGCAGTCGTAATTAGGCAACTGAATCAGAATCAAAATCCCTTTGAATGTGATAAGCTATACTACCAGTTCTCCTCTAGAACTAATAGTGTCTTCCAGGGTGATTCATTAAACTGAAAATTTTCCTGTCGTCACCAGATCTAGGAGTTTATCATATATGGCTGGTGTAGCCAATTAAAAGCAAATCACCAAAAGAGCAGCATATGTTGTCTCCTAGTTTTTCCAATAACAAGGTATGGGGTATGCAAATCTTTGGTAACATTTGCTGTGTTTTACTGCTTACTACCGTTTTGTCATAGAATTTCCATGTTTGTACTATGAATAGCATTTTTTATTCAATTTTATACAATTTTCTCAAACAAAACACGTAGATTGCAAATCTTTGATCCTCCACCTATGCATAGTACATTCTCATGGGATTTTATCCAATCTGATGAAGTCTGTAAGTTTGTCACCATGACTAGATGGTTTGTATTTGAGAAATATAACAAAACTTGACCCAAATAGCATGTCAAGACTTCACATTATCCAAAGCTACAAAAAAAAAACAAAGAAATTTATAAAAGTTAGCTTGCCCCACACTTTAAAATCTGAGGGGCTCAACTGTTTCAGTGATACTGTTAGACTTAATAGAAAGTGGAACAGCTAAGTAAACACTTGCTCTAATAAAACTCCACACCATATAGTCTATGGAGTTAGATGCAATTTTCTCATCACAAGGACCCATACTGAGACAACTCAGCCTACAAATTTTTCAGTAGGCATCTCCATGCTAAGTAGCACCAACACACAACAAGACATGACACGCCAACACGTTATTTCTCAAAAAGTAGAGAATTCCGACAAATTGGGCCACCTTATGTATTAAATGTACATGATAAATTATCATTATTAAGATTATTTCAATCAAATTAATTTGATTCAAACCCATAAATTAATATATAATAAAAAAAAGAGCCAAATTTTGGGGTGGCTGGGTATATGACTTAAGTACATATGTTTTTGATAGATTTACATATTGGCCGTGTGTCAGTGTTTGACACCGACCTGGAGGCGCCTGGCCATGCTATAGAATGAATATCCCTCCCTCCCTCCCTCCCTCCACCTTTGTTTGACACCGACCTGGAGGCGCCATGCTATAGAATGAATATCCCTCTCTCTCTCTCTCTCTATATATATATATATATAAAGAGCTAGAGCATGCACAGGGCAGTTTCATAAGCAAAAATGCATTCTCCTTGACAAGTGAGATCATCAACTAGTGGAATCACTCAAAAGCCATACTACTGCATAAAGTTGATGCAGAGGGTCATTCATGAAGCTAACTTATTCTTGCAATCCAATGAGTCTGATTCCATCTAAAGAACTTGGGAACTCCACATCACAATTGAGTAACTATAATTGACACCAAGGTTTACCTCGTTTACCTCAACCACAAGTCCACTTGCTTCATTGTATTATTTACAGTGTGATGGAATAAGTACCGAAATGAATGTATTCCAAGAAATAGGTTAAAGATTAGAAGAGCTTGTTCACAATGGTGTGAACACATGAAATGACATTTAGTTACTCAAGTGTGAAGATGCGATTACAGGATCAAGAAACAACTAACAAAGAGTAGAAGAAAACCTAAAAAGACGTGAAAGGAGATGCTAAAAAAATATAGGGAATACCTAAAACTACAGAAAACTTCCATACAAATTAGAGAACAATGGTATAAGAGCATTTAAATACTGACTCCACTTAGTCAGATAAAGTTATGAAAGTAGCAATCACAGTCTCCCAACATCTTTTATAGAAAGATGAGAAGAAAATAAGTTATCCCCTTCACAAATCCCGATTTCTCCACAAGAATATTGCTCTAAGAAGAAAAAAGAAAGGAAGAAAAGATAGATTCTATGTTAAACACTGCACTTTTCTACATAGAGATCAAACTTTCCATTTCCAGTGAGAAGACTAGATAGACCATTTTGTGCCGAATGCAATAAAGCACATCAACTATAGAGCTTGATCATTGCCACGAAAATGCTATGTTCCTACTGTTAATCACACTATGAAAAAAAATACTAATTGTGCGTTTGAAAGAGAAAAGGAAAGAATAGGTGATCAAATGAGCAAATTTTGGGAGAGGAAAGAAAATCAGAGTAGACAGTAGAAGTTCAAGCAGTCTCTGGACAAAATAAAACATGTTTAATGAGTGTCCTTGGGGCACTTGTTAAACATGTTTAATGAGAAAAAATAAAACATTAACCGTGCATATCACACGAACAGTCTGATTAAAAGATAAGTCACTTCATTCTTCTTATATACATATTTTCCTTCTCAATGTATCACCTAAAGTATTCATATAACAATATATTGGAAAAACAAGTGGCAAATTCCTCAAAATGCTGTGTTTGGGAAGGGTGTGGACAGTGCATGGAAGGAATTTGTGGGAGGGTTATAAGATTTTGGAAGTCATTTTCCACTTTTGGAAATAAAGGAGGAAAGGTAGGTCAAAAGCCCATTAATCCAATCTCTCAAATTTCAAAGAAAATATTTATAGGAAGGTATGAGATGTGTACACCGGTAACCTGCTCGATGTGGTACATAGCTAATAATGAAGGTTATAAAAGTAATCAGTCTACTATTTCTTCTCTATCATTCGTCCTGACCAAAAAAGCGAAAGAAAGTTGATTCTTAATCCCCATTTTCAATGGCCTTACTTGCTTTTCTTTTCAATCCTCTTTCCTCCCGCTTCTTTTCATGTCGAGCACAGCATAAAAGTGGGAACCCAACTTTCAAAAGCAACAAAATACCAATAGATCATCCCAAAATCCTGATAGCTACAGGGTAGAGGTTACAACAATTTTCTTCAGATTCACACAGGGAATCTGCAGGGCTTTGCCAGATAAATACCAAATTCTATTTGGCCATGTCACTTCAGTGCATACCTAAGATCGATAACAAATCCACTGAGACCATAAATGAAAACCTCAAGTGCAAACAGCAGACAATGCTGCAAGAGTTTAAAAACACATAAACTAGTGAAATCAAGCAATGATCAGCACTATTTTGATCAACCAAAGCTAGCTCTAGCTGGTGCAATCAAAATACGCTCAATTAGGAACAATGCTGACAACTACTAAACCTCTACAGCAGTAAAAATAAAAAATAAAAGAAAATACACTTGAGTCCACAATGTAATCAGGAAATAGAGACCAAGGGACTTAGCATATACCTGTTTTTAGCAGGAGGAGCACTTCCTCCGAACCCAGGAATTAAATCATCATCAAAAGCTGGGACACTCCTATCATACCCCTTACTCTTTGACTCGCCTTCCTTCTTTCCAAATCCACCCAAAAGATCGTCGAACGCACTATCGTCATTCCCTTTCCTCCGCGGCGGGGAATCAGAAATGGACCTGAAGACATCCTCATATTTCACCCCGGAAGAGCTCTTTATCCCCGGAACACCTTCAAATATATCGTCGTCGTAGACGGGCTTGTCATACACCGGCGACCCGGGCGATTTGGCGCTCGAATTGAACATCGAGTCGAAATCGAAACCCGACCCGCCGCGGCTCTCCGATTTGGCCGTGCTCCTCGCATTGCCGCCGAAGAGGTCTCCGAAGTCGTCTAGGGTTTGGGACTTGGCATTCGGCTTGGAGCCGAAGGAGTGATCGGAATTGGAGACGCGAGCGGATCGGGATCCGAGATCGAAGTCGAAGGAGGCGGAGGCGGCGGCGGCTGGGCCGGGGCCGGGGCCAGCGGCGGCCGAGGAGGGTTTCATGGGAGCCGATTTGCCCTGTGGCTTGAAGCCGAAATCGGCGGTCAGGAGGCCGTCGAAGTCGTTCATTGTCGGGGCGATCGATCGGGGCTTTTCGGTTGAAGGGTGGTCGGGTGGGGATCGATCGGGGGGGATCTCCCTTACCGGGAGATCAGAGGGGCGAAATCGACAGGAACGGAGGAGGGTGTCGTCCGGTGATCCGTCGTGGAATCGGGGGGAAAGCTCGGGCGGAAGCTGAGATCTGATGACGACGGATGATGAAGGAGATGGTGATGATGAGCAGGAATCCGAGAGAAGGGAGAAGGAGGAAGGGGAAGGGGGGACATGAATTGAAAAAAGATCCCAAGATAAATGAAAAAAGGTGGTGTTTTTATGCGCGTGTGAGGATCTGACCTCTATACTTACTCTTCTTCTATTTCCTTTGGAGTTTTGGTAAATTGTCGCTTCCTGTCCCTCTCTATCCTTTCCACCTTATGCTTTTATCCTTTAATTTTTTGGATTAATATTATGAAAAGGGCCAAAATGATGCATTTGTATCTTAAATTAATTCTTGGATCATTGAAAATTCCAAATTGACATGTCTGTAATAAATTTAATCTAAATTAATTTAAACCCAAAACCGGTAAGACCTAAGATAAATTTATTGCAAACTTATATGGATTGCCATGTAGACTTATCATGTCAATTGAGTTATTATCATGTATTATCTAACTCAGTAATTTCATAGTAAAATTTGAAGAAAGCTATTGAAGGATTAACATGTCACGAAATGTACCAATTTAGGATTTTGGGAAACTCATAAATTAGTTTAGATTAAATTTATTATGAGTATATCAATTTAAAGTTTTTTATAACCTAATAATTAGTTTGAAATAAATTGAGATAGGCATACTATTAACCCTGATTTAAAAAAAAATATTCTCATTTTTCCCTCTCTCTTGTTATTTGCATGTTTTGGCATTGTTGAGCATGTAAAACTACGTGAAACTAAAGAGTCTCATTAATGACAGTATGTTTTCTTTTCTTTTTCTACTCCACATATACTTAATTGGACCTGTGAGCAAGATTAATGTTTGCTCAAAATGAAGTTAAGGAACCCACGGCCATCTCAATGAATACTTTAGAAACTTTAAAGTCTTTATTTAGTAAAATATAAAAGTGGATAAATTATAGGCAAAGATAGTAATTTATGACGAAGTCATTTTAAATTTCAATTTGTTTATTAAGAGGTTGTAAAATTAGATTAGCGAAATTACGTTTACTTTTTTCTTTTACCATTTGATTTATGTGATTTTATTTCTACTAGTCAGATTCCCAATACTTTTTTTTTTTTCGGTATAGAATCAAAATTCTCACGTGTGTTCATATAAACCTTGTATAATTTTCAAATGCCAATTGCAACATATGCATGTTAAAGAAAAAAAATGCCAAGTGGCAAAACGAGAATGAAAGTGTTCAAGCTTTCAATTTACGTTTGGAGGTGTAAAGAAATTGATATGTGATAGGACATAGCCCATATTGGTATTTCTAATACGATAGCATTTTTCAGTTCACTCTCTTTACATTATTCGTATTAACGAAAAAAATTTCTATTTTCCTTTTTATCATTGGATGTAATTTAATTGATCTTGTTTCTTAGCCATCTTACCACTTAATTCTTTTATTATGAAATAAGAAAAATGATTTTGTATATACTGAATTTTGCGACCCATGCGTGTTAAAGGAGACATCAAAGTGGCCGAATGAGAATGATAAGACTTCAAGATAAAACAAATGGGAAATTCTGATTTCTTTATCATGAACTTGGCCCTTAAAGTTAAAACTTAACTTTCAATTTTTCTTTTTTTCTTTTTTATCTAAATAAAGTCCCCGATGTACATACTACATGGTACTTTTATTCCAAAATCAGAATCAATTATTTACTTTTTGTTTCGAAATTGTCATTCTACCTTTTAAAAAGTGCCATCAGCCCTCTTCTTCTGATCATAGGTTTTTCTGAGGTGACCACGAAAACACGAATGTAAAGCTTTTTTCTTTTTCTTTTTTAAATTTTTTTGACAATCTGAGCCGACTTTTTCTGTTTCTCTTCTCACCACACTCGTCCACACATAGGCCACCACACATCCAGACACAACCAACACCTGCCTTCAACCATGGTGTGGTGGGCACGAGCGCCGGCACTTCAAGCAGACCAATTCGGCATTCTGTCTTCAACTCATTAACTTTAGGTCTTACCGAGAAAGGAAAAAAAAGAAAAACCTCGGCATTTCCTCATTCGGACAAAATGAGATCTTTCAACGGAGGCAACCCATATCCTCATTTGCTTACCTTTGATTTCTTCATTCGACTCAGCATGATTTTAACGTGCACTAGGATAACCTGTTTATCATAAAGTAATTTATAACGTTTCGCATTTTTCAGGGTCACATTTCACACTGATTTACTGAAAAAACTACGAAGCATATTTACCACATGTCTGTAAGGCGAACCAGTAGAGAACGCCATTCCCGAGTCACAAAATGAGAAGCATCGTGCATTACCATCGGCTGGACATTTATGAGTTAAAACCTGGTGTCGGTATTTTAACATTACCGATGGTCAATGCAATGTCCATCTTCAATGAGAGGCTGCATGAAGCTCTACCAATCGTCGATACTATGTTTTAACTCTCTCTCTGGCAGCTTAAAAAGTCTTTGCCTTCGGACAAAAGACTGATGCTGGAACGTAAGTTGAGTTGCTTCAGGGCCTTTTAGACAAAAGCCCATGTAAAGCTCCTGTGCTCACCATCCGGCCATCGACATGAGCAGACAGATAAACCCTAACCACCAGAGATTGTGCCGACACCGGAAATGTACTACTTTTATTCCATATCTAGTCATGGCAGGATCACAACCTGTCCAGGGATGTCAAATGCTCCTTTCCGGTACAAATAACAGAAGCAATTACGGGAAGCAGTTCAGCAATAAGATTTAAGCTTTCCCTCAACCCTTACAAGCCTATATAGCCATAAAAGCGGTGCCCCAACCAAACTATTCACAATGGCATTAAGTTCTAATATGAGGGTTCAACTATCAAAATAGAAGCATAAAGACTGACGGCACAAGTCACTGCAAAGAGAGATCATTTACAAAATAACTACGCAATTGAGAAGTTGAAACCAAACTTCGCAGATGGCACAACCGGGTCAGCCAGTATTAGAGCGTCAAAAGGATTGGCTGTCATGAAGCATCTTTCAAGTGATCACGTTCGCATCCGCTTGACATCAGTCTCGGGAACACTCACGTCACTTCTGATGTCCTGCCACTGAACCTAGAAATAGGAAAAGCAAATCAATGATCTAATCTATCTCATTACAAGCTAGACTAGAACCTTGTTATGCTGAATGTAATAGCTTTGTCAATCACATTATTTAGCCTTAACTGCATTTTCTTTCTTTTATGGGTGAGTAAACTGATTGCAATTTTTAATATAACAAGTAGAATTAGTCTGTGTCTCATCAGACACAACAGTGGAGAAGTCATGGTCAGGAACATCGCTAGATCTGTGGCTCCACATGTTCCCATCAGCAACAATTGTTAGAATTCTAAGAGCCAGCAACTTACTGTTTCATCAGGAACAAGGGCATATCTCTCTGCTGGGGAGACCCATGTTTTTCCTGTGTAAAATTTCCAAGAAAAACGGTGCAAATTATTGGCTGAATAGTGAGTAAACATATGGTAGAAGGCAGGGAAAGTCAAGATCATTAAGCACCTGATGAGAGATCAAGGTTTGAGGACTGAATTTGCTGTCCACTAGATCCATCAACACTCAAAGCCTCTATTATCTTTGGCATGTTCCTACACGTTTCAAGTAATTATCATCAGTAAGCAAAGATTCAGCAACAACTTCGTCAATCCTACAAACATGAAGTAATGTAGACCACGCTCACTATCACCAGGTACAAAAATGTTCTGCATTTTCCTTTTCCATTCTTTCAGATAATCATCATCTCCCTAACACAACCATGTATCTTCACTATTACCACCATTATATATTCTTCGGCAAAGTGACTATGATCTAGATTAATCAATGAAATTTTCAAAAACGTTAGCTGACAAAAAAAAAAACGAAGTTTTTTTTCTTTTTCCAAAATCAAGGAAAGTTATTTATTTTTTCTTAAGCTTTCATGTCTCCAACTCAATGCATTTGACTGTTAGATTATTACAGAGATGAACCCAACTCAGAGCATGAATCATAAAAGAATATACCTATTAAACCAATCACAGGGATACTAATTATGAGACCTATTATCCAGAGAGGCATCCTTTCAATAGTACCAACCATTTATTCTACCCAAAGAAAAAACCCACATAAACAGATGGCACACTTGAGAGTCACCATGTCCATCTAGTACCAGATATCTTCACTTCTTAGGCATGCTAAGAGAACTCAAGACTTGATTCAGTCAATTCATTGCCAAAAGAATAAACATCCAGGTAAGGGGTGACAGTATAATATCTCAAGATCTTTTCCTAAGCCCAGATTAAAGATTCTTCTTCATATTCAAATATCAGTTCGTTGATAGATGCTATAAGGAAGGTGCATGCTCGCACCATTTTTCCCATAGTTTGTAAATAAACACTGAGTTCTATCAGGAAGCAATGAAATTACATCCAAGCATGTGGTGATTGTATTTAGCAACCTACAGAGTACAGAGTTCATTGCTCTTAAATGATGTCACAAGCATAAGCAGCAATAACCAAAAAATGCATGTAGACAATTTTACCTATCAACAGATTCCCCATGCCCAAGCTGTCCATTAGTTCCTCTACCCCAGGAGAAAACATTGCCTGGTTCAGTAACTGCTATGGTGTGCCTCCATCCACATGAAACCTGAGCCACTTTCTGTCTCAAAGGAAAAGAACAAAGAACATATTAGCACAAGAAGTAGGAAAAGACAACAAGGATGATAAGTCGCACACTCATGCGTGCGAGGAAGAAAAACCCATGAAACTGAAAATAAATGCCATGAGCCATCTTATCAGATATCCCGATAAATGAAATAAGGATATGCCTGCTCATTAGGGAATTTGACTTGCACAGGAGCACAATGATCAACGTTATCACCCACTCCAACCTGTCCAAACTGCATATACAAGAGGAGAGAGTGTCAGGTAATCTGCAGTATCACGACTAAAGCTTTAGCTTTAGATAATAATTATGCAAAACTTGAAGAAATATAGAGGGGAAAATCAGAAATGAAACCAAAAAAAGTAGCAATATTACTCCAACATCCCTTAGGTTTAGGCAAAGTTGCAGGATGAGTACCCCTGCTTTGGAAGAATACCTTAATACAGTACATCCACAAATCAAAATCATAAGATGAACTGATTTTTATTTGTATATCTCTCTAATCTAGTTAAACTAAAAAAGTTAACTCGGAAGGCTACAATCCACACTAAAGTTATATCACAAAAGGACATCAACTCAACTATTTAGATATTATCTGATAAAAAAAAACGCATATTGAAGTCACATAATCGTATGTCATTTATTTAATGAATCCAACAAACTGTGATAGAGGGTATCAATGTCATTTTGTAAAACATGTGGGGTCTCCCTCCAATTTTGCCAAAACCTGAGGATCAATTAGGGAAATTTATCCAAAAGAACTTCAACTCCCACTCTAACAAAACCAATGCCATAGGCAATGGCAGATCCAGACTGCACATGCTGAAAAAAGAACGCCCAAGCATTCAGTAAATGTCCATTAAATGAAGAAAATATATCCATATATGGTGATAGAGCCGAACTCAGTTGAACTAAAAGGTTTCATTACGTCCCAGGGCTAAAAAGACTGGGCAATTGCTGATTAAACTTATTAGCAAGGAGAAGTCAAACCAAGTGATGGTGACAAGGAAGTCAATAACCAACCTTGTTCCAACCCCAGCCATACAATTTTCCATCAGAAGTGAGTGCCATAGTGTGCCTCCAGCCACCAGATATCTGGAAAATAGAAGTTGAGACATTTGAACAGAGATAATATGTTTAGCTTACCAGCTACATTCAGAAAAGCCTATCTTAACATTTGCCAAACAAGGTATTAAAAGTACTAGCACAAATAAAAAGCCTAAACTAGAGGAAGAACAAATGCAGAAAAGGTGATAAAGAAATGCTGATTAGACCTACACAAGCACACATCTTCATCAGCTGTGAACTACACGTTATAAGAGAAGTTTGAGTATTATTTATACACTGTCCAAATCAAAATTAGGTGATCAGAAGATTACTCCCATGGATCCATTCAGAAGCACTTTCTAAAAGTCAGGCATTTCATTTCTTCTCTGAGGACCTTTCATCGATAATCTTTAGTAGGCCAATAGGCATTGGAAGAGAGACAGAAGGACAGCTGCAATTGAAGGATGCATCACCTGAGAAACAAAACTTCCATGCAAAGCCTCCAGCTTGTGAGGAACAAGATGATCTTCAAAATTCCCATGTCCAAGTTGACCATATTTGCTCCATCCAAAGGTGTATAAGGCACCAGAAGCAGATACTGATATTGAATGTCGCCATCCACAGGCAACCATAACCATCATTTCTCCATTCAACTGATTGAATTTTGTAAGGAAATTAGAATGATAGTCCTTGATACCATACAATGAAATTATACAACCAACAGTTATAAGAACATTAAGATAAGTTTACTAAAGCAAATTAAAAAGTTTTTCCTTCAAAAATCAAATGGAGCATTGTTTTTCATACACATCAGAAGCAAGCAACAGACTAGCATGACAAAATATTCTCTCCATGTCAGGAAACGATTGTGGTCTGTATGCCATGCCACATAGCATGGAATTTCATACAGTTGAAAACGATTATTACCCTATTATTTATATTGGGTTAACAAAATGCTGCTTATTTTGGCTAAAAGTTCTTTTCTGAGAAAATTATCACTTAATCTACAAAAACAGTGCCCTACAAATCAATATGTCACCTAAAGACGAAACTAGTTGCTGGTGAAAAAATCAGTTCCAGATAAAGCCAGCACACATGAAGTTTAAAAGACGAAGAAAGCTGGCACAATCACCAAGATGCAATTAATAATATACAAAGAAGATGTGTCTCAGAGACCCAGAGCTGCAGAATCACAACCATTTCTCTCGTGGTAATTTATTAGGTAATCACATAAACTGCTTCCTATGTCTGTTTATTCTTTTTCAAAAAAATAAAGTCCCCTGCAATTTGACTACTAGAAGTGTTAATTATTTGGCCTAGCAGTGGCTTGCCTTCACATTAAACATTGTAGCCTGTCAAGCAGTATATAACGTAAATTTTATGAGCACAGTGGCGATGACTGTTAAAAGAAGTCAAACTGCCTAGTCCTTTTCTCACTTCAAATTCTGATCAATGAGAAGAGAAAAACTTCCAATTATTTGTGTAACTCTTCATGCATAGATGATAGATCTCCTAAAGGACAAGTTAGCATCATAGGATAAACAGCATGGGACGACTAAAATTATTTAAACTACCAAAATCTTAACTTACATGTATAGAAGAAACTTTCTCAGGAAATAAGCGATCATTTCTGTCACCTAGGCCCAGGTTGCCATAGCGGCCCCAACCCCATCCATAAAGCTCTCCAGCTTCTGTCACTGCAGCAGTATGTTCAGCTCCAGCTGCAACCATTTTAATGGGGATCCCCTAGAAGTTGCATCACCGTTGCAAAGCAAATAAGCTATTTCAGTAAATCCCTTATCGTTCTACAAAGTACACCGTAAAATGTTCCTCTGTGCCATCAATTTGCACGGGAACACAAATGGAGGTTCACTGTAAAGGCCACAAATAGTCAAAACATTGATGCAGCCTTGGAAGAAAGATTGAGCATAATTTCTGGCAGTAGGAAACACAGAAATCTTTCTTGAAAGGATGTTGGCAAAAGATGGCTCATCTAAGCAGTGAGTAACAAACATTTCTCCCAACATTATTCCCGAGAAATAAGTTGCCAGTACCTGAAATGCAAATATCTTCTGTGGCAGCAGAGAATCCTCAGCAGTGCCAAGACCAAGTTGACCATTTTGATTCCTCCCCCAGCTTCAATCAAGCAAAGAATTTGTAAGGAAAAGTATAAGGCGTTTGTCTGGTTTTACATTGGTGACTTTTAACCTAAAGCATTCTATCAGGGAACTATATCAACATGGAGGAAACACAATGGATAATTTAATATAAAACACCCAAAAGCTGTAGGAAAATCATACTTTAGATTGATGAAGCACCTTTTACTGAGATGGTAACGATAAGCTCTAAAGTAGGGTTGGCAATTCGTTTGTTTGTGTCACAAATCGTAACATGTCAAATTGAGGTCTAATCCAAACATGGCCACATTCAGCAAGCGCTAAATATTTTTGAAACGCAAACATGAAATTCAGTTAACAGGCTATACGATCGACATGTTAACATGTCAAACAGTTAATGATATAATCTCTTATTTAAACATGTAAAAATGTGTTTGAAAGCATATTAATGAGTCTTAATAAAATAGCTAAACATGTTGAGTTGAACAAGTAACACACTCATGTCATAAACAGGGTTGCAAATGGCACGTTTACTGTTCGTGTATAAACAGGTCGATCTGCTCATGACATGAACACGATGAAGCTCAACCAAAACACACTTACTACTTGTTAAGCAAAAGGGTGGTGTTGAAAATTGATAGCCCTACTCTGAAGCTGTGGAAGGGTTAGGGTTGATGGTCATGTCATTACAGTGGGCAAGCACTAAAGCACTGGTTTCGGGCGGTCCAAAATGAACACACGTCATATGACTAGCAACTTGTATGTCATAAATCATCAGAACTTGGAAATGTACAAGACTGGATAAAATGGGTCAGCCATTTCTAGAACACTTGTGCTAGCCTGGCAGAAGATATAGGCATTCAGTGGAACATACAGAACTTAAGGCACAGAATTTAACTTTTGTAGGAACTTAGAAGGAATAAACCCCCATGTGGGAGTAACTTTCAGATACATTAGATTTTATCCGTCATACATGAGCTCTTTTGTGTATATGCTCATTAGCACCCCAATTTCTTTTCTTATTCACTTCAGTCCCCTCAAATTTTAGTTTGATAAATCCACATCACATTAGAATGCAGCAAGCCACCAATTTAAAGATCACTAAGTCATGTGGCCCAGAAGTGCCATGCTGGTCCTCCCCCCTCAGAGAAGTAACATGTGTGCCCCCACACTTTCACAGAGAGAGAGAGAGAGAGAGAGAGAGAGAGAGAGAGAGCAAACAATATCTTCTCAAAGGAAAAAAGAATTATGTGAGCTCATCAGATTCAGATTATTACAAGATGTTTCCATCAAGTAATCATGCAATTAAGGAATTTAGCATGTGACTATCCACAGTGAGACATGTCAAACTGAAATACAGCCACAATACAATGAAAACACAAGTCAAGCAAAAAGAATCTGAAGATGGTAAGCATTTAAACATCCAGGTTATCTGCCCCTACAACTGTGGGGATCAAAAGAAGTGCAGGATTGGTTTAAATCTTAGACACCTTCAACAATTACTGAGTCACTGATAAACATGGCATTAACTTTAACAAATAAGAGGAGATAATAAACCTTTGGACTTCTCCTTCCATGGTCACAGCCAAACAATGGCTGTCCCCACAAGCAATTTGCTTTATTCTCAAACCCTGTAAAGTTTTGATTGGTTGAGGCGTAAAGACATCACTGGAGTTGCCATGACCCAACCTCCCAAAGTCACCCCTGCACAATCAACAAGAAGCTTGATTCTCATCCGACTGACTAGATTCCTAAGTATTAATGTTGCTTATGCAATTACTGACCTTTCCATTAGGATAAATAAGACATTTTGCAGAATACAAAGGTGTTTAATTTAATTTTGTGTTAGACCCTTTTTTTTTCCCGTCTTTGTTATAACCTCATGGACAAAATTCCTCTCAACAGTAGTTATCTCAACCAGATATTCACGCAGTGGCCAAACAAATGTTAAAGCCAATCTGAAAGTAAAGCCATCTATTCAAGTCCAAACAACTGCCCAAGGTAAGAAATCGACACTACTATTCAGCAGAATGATTGAAAAGGCAACTTTTATACTGTAAAATTAAAAGATTCGGACAGACCATCCCCAGCTATACACCTCCCTAAGTGACTCGGAATATGCAGCAGTGTGATCAGCTCCACATATAACAGAAACTACTTCGTGACCATCCAATGCACTCAAATGTGTAGGTGATGGACGGTCTTCAGCATCCCCATGGCCTAGTTGGCCATCCTCTCCTCGTCCCCATGAGCAAACAACATTTCCAGCTGCAGACAACACAGATTAAGTTTTAAAAGTGTATGATGCCAACCTAAATTTCAGAAGTTACAGCTCAGCAAAACAATTGGGCCATGCAAAACGCTTTACTTCTTTTCTCAAAGTTCTTTATCACAAAAACACCAAGAGGAAGTACCCAGAATGCAAATATCACAAAGTCAACCCAAAAGTCGACAAGATTCTATCAGTTTTGCCGATACTTACCATTCTATTTTCTCAACATACTGATGTTCATGATCCATGAATTTCAAATTTGGAAAGAGTCTATACCAATTAGTAATATTTCTTTTAAAGAAAAGCTCTCCTCACTTGTACAGACTCAAGCACTACTGTGCCGGAACAATGATTGAACTAGAAACACGCAGAATCTTAACTGCAATGAATACCCAAATGAAAGTGGATTCGACTCCCAGCCCTAAAAACTCAATTAGGTCCAACCAAAAGTAAGTCAGTTGCACACCAAGTCATTGGCTGACAATTAGCAAATTTCAGGCAAAGGTTTTCGTCCACAACTTACCATCCTATGAAGGGAAGGTAACAATACACATTGGCAAGAGTACCAGTAAAAATAATATCAAATTTCCAGATCTACGCTGTCAAGCAAGCTGTCTGGAAATTCTTATCGACAGGCTGGCATAGGTTTGTATCTGTTGGTATGTGCTAATTACAATGACAAAAGCTCACACCTTGATTACCTTTCAAACTAGGGGTCTGATCAAGTTGAATCGAATTGATTCAACAGGTTTAATAATCAACTATGTGCAGTTTGATGCTCCACTCGAGCTTGATTTCTCAAGATTGAGCTTTATTTCCTAAGATCGAGCCTCAAGTTCGAATGAGCTCAACTTGATCAAGTTTTGGATAATCTCGGATCTATATGACTCAGTTTGCTACTAAATTTTATTGTAAGCTCGAGTTAAGCTCAAAGTGCAGTACTATAAGTACAATAAATATCATAAACGTATCATATAATTAAGACAAGAAACTTCAACGACTTGATTGAACCTGAGAGGTCCATGGATTAAGTATTTTCAAGTTCAAGCTCGACTGAATAAATTGTTCCAGCAACTAGCACTCAACTTGAACTCAAGATGGATCGATCTGTCCTCAAGTAAACTACAATTTGAGAACGAGAAGATAGGTCGACTCATTTACACCCGTATTTCAGACATTAAATGGAACAGGGACGCACTTATATTCCCTTAAAATGCACAGAAAACGCCTGGAGACAGAACCAGAACCATGAACCGCCAAAAGGAGAGGGACCAAAACACCCAATATCAGAAGAAATAAGACAACTTCCACGACACTCTCCACTATAATGCCCCACATTATGCGAAAGACCGGAAAAGATTTAAAAAAAAACAGCTTTTAGCTCGTTAGTGTAACAATAGAGCGCAATGTTAGTAAGCGAGAAAAGCGGCGGCAAACTCGCTCAATTGCACACCGACAAGCCAAGGAATCTAAAGAATCAAGGACCCTACGATACCGATAGCGAGCCACGTTAACGCACATTTCGTCGTACGGCAAAACACAAAACCATAGGGGAAGCGCCAAGTGTGGAGTTCGCGAAAGCTTACAGAGAACCGCGACGGAGTGACTGGCACCGGCGGAGATGAGAAACACGCGCCGTACGGGAGCGCTGACCTCGCCACTGCCGACGCTAGCCGAATCCACCTCCATTGTTCCTTCTCCGTTCAACAAGAAGAAGAGAAACAGAGCGAGCGAGCGGCTGAATCGAATTGCTGGTCAACAGTGGATGGACAAGAAGAAGAAGAAGAAGAATTCAGGTGGGGACAGAAAAGGAGGAGGCGCTGCGCTAGCTCGCGAGTTCTTGAGAGGAGAGGAGGAGGGTCGGGAAGTAATAATGGGTGGTGGTACTAGTACTGCTTGGAGTGATGGTGACGTCACGTGAGCAATCTTCCTATGACACTGCCATTCATCTCCCTTTGTCCGTTTCAGTCGTCTTCATTACTCTCCCTCTCTCTCTCTCTCTCTCTCTGTCTCTGTCGCTCCCAGAGTCTCGCAGAGCCAGAGCTAGAGAGAGGATGGAAGATGAAGAAGACGACGAGGAGGACAATGAAGAAGGGAGGGTAAAAAAATAAATAAATAAATAAAAGGAAAAAAAAAAAGGAATTGAAAAGACAGGTGAGAAGATGGAAGCAGTTGAGCCCAACAACACCGGCATTGAATTCCGCCTGCCTGCCTAAGTTGCCCGGAAATTGTTGTCTGTGCCCGTGCTCACGTGCGCATCGAGTACGTCCCTGACTCTTGGTCGTGTGATTTTGTTTTGGCGCGGATTTCACGCCCTTCTCCATCAAAAAATAAAAAATAAAAAAATAAAATGAATGGTTGTAATTACGAGATGACGATTAGTGTGATGATCTCCTTCATCTCCCATACCGTCACTAAGACGTACCCCGGTAAGTCTGTCTAATCCATGTTATCCAGAAGAAAATGACAAAAAAATGGTCCCTACTTTAATAACTAGCCGCCACGGTAGCTTAGTAATACTGTTCATTATCATAACAATTATTACTATTCAATGTGATTTATGAATTTTGATCCAATATTTAATATAATTCATAAATTCTTAAGCATTTTTGTATATTCTAAGATTACATTGGACATTTATCAATAATTCATTAGTCACATTAAATAAATTAAAAATTTAAATCCAATGATAACATTGCACATTAAATGAAATTTCAAAAATCACTTATGTTACTATCCTTAAAAAAAAATGGAAAGCAGATAACCGACTCGTCTTAAAATGAATTTTCCCATCCTCAAACGTGCTGAATAATTTACCAAAGCGTAGGGGTTTGGTGGGCTTGCGCATTAAAGTGGGCCTTCCTTCCTCCATTTTTTTAGGCGATCAAGGACGATAACGAAGTATCGTGGCAAAAAATAATGCAATAATGTACGGACGCATGTTTATTTATCGCTTTTGTTTTATATATTATATTACACTCCATATGTTGTAAAACTTATGACAAAACTTGTCCGCAGTCCTACATGTCAATAACTGAATGTCGTGAAAGTTTCGACAGTCTCGCATTTAAGGGCGACAAAAATCGAATTAAATTAAACGTTAAACGTACAAACACTTTCAGGGTTGATGCAACTATATAGGACTTGTTTAGTAACGGTCTTGTTGCTCTATTTTTTTTAATTATTTTGCTCTCCGAAACATAAAAAAGAATAACAGTATGTTTGGTACCATTAATTAATCTTTTTTAATTTCCAGAATAAAAAAGTGAATTAGAAATGAATTTAAAATATAAATAATAAGTATAAAGAAAAAATTACTTCTTTATATTGAGGAATATAAATGGGAAAATGCTATTTTTCAAGAAAATTTATTCTTGAGAATAGAGGAAATGTTGGTGGACGCAATTCTTACTGCCAAAAGTCAAAGTCAGGGAAAGACTAATGAGACGGAAAATGCCAAACGCCCCTCGTCTAATGTGAAACGCATTGTCAGGGGCGACTTCTCGTGAGACCGGGGGGGCCCACGGCTCACCGACCCTCTTTGTGACCCCAATTTTCTTCCTTCAATTTTTATTTATCTTTGACTTTTGCCGCGGGTAAATATCGGTCATTAATTAGGAAAAAAACGGTCATAAATTCAGCTCAGGCCGCGATTGGGGACCCAACGGTCAGGGAAGAAGAGACGTGAAATTGCGGCACGTGGCTTGTCGGGCGGAACAGTACATCACGCACGTGTCCAATGGCCGTAAATGGTGGGGAATAGTACGCTAATTTGCGGCCAATCCTGTCCGGGCAAAAATGGGGAGCGAATGGGGGTGGGGAAGGGGCGGACGGTCGAAAACTCTCGAACGGTGCTTGATCTCGACTCTCATTTATTGCCGCGTTGCTGTCTCACGACTTGGACTAGACGTTGCTCCGATGGGGCGGCCGCGGTTCGGATTGAAACCGGAATTGGACCGGACACGAAGGTCCCGTCTTCGGTGCATCAATGGGTCTTTTTCGTGAGAGTAGCAAATTGGGAATCGTGTGATTCTTAGAGTGAAGAGCACGTCGCTTTCGAACCACAGCGCGTGAGCTTGATTTATCGAAGGGTGTGGGCGATCATTGTCAAGATTGATGGATGGACATTGCGATTGTTGATTAGCTTGTGATTTTACACCGTTCATGTAACATATGTGTAAAAACAGTGAAACGGCTTCTCCATCCAGGGGATTCAAGGGCGAGATCAAAAAATTCGACATGAAAGCAAAAGTGGAGCTTATTTATTATAAAAGAGCAAAAGGATTGATATTTCTAAAAATTATCATCTACACCACTCAAACAATTCGATCAAATGAGAATTTTATTATAATCGATAACAATTTATATCTAAATTCTTATCCATTACAAGAATATCTTCCACTAGTTTTATTTTTGTAACGTGATACAAGTCATCATTTTAACCGCTAAACGATGTGTAATGTGGTCATTGAACTTTTAATTTTATTGAACTCTAAAGTGTAGCTTAATATACAATATAATCCCTAAACATTTAACTTATTCAATGTAGTTTATAAACTTTTGGTATAAGTTCAACTTAACTCTCGAATTATAAAAAATGTTCAATGTTATTCTTATATTAATTCAATTTCAAAAGCAACATTGGACGTCTTCATATAGTTTAGGGATTAAATTGCACATGTGCAAAAAAATTCCGACATCATATTGAATAAATTAAAAATTCCATAATCACATTGCACATTGGATTATAATTTAAAATCTACATTGAACAAATTAAAAGTTTCGGAACCGCATTGTACATTGGACCAAAATTTAGTGATCATTTGTATTATTTTCCTCACTCATTTTGAGCCATGGTTCTCTAAAAATTAATAGTAATGAGTCTCGACACAATTGGTCCATACAAAGAAGTGACCACTTCTTTTGCTAGACGACTAGGGTTAGTTGTTGCAGTTAGTTTAGTTTTAGAATTTGGTTATGGGAAAATAGAAATGCCTTTGGTTTAAAGGGCTTTGGAGAAATGCAAATTGAATTTGGTAAAAAAAAAATTTGTAAAGTTCTTTTGGCATATAGAGTGTTTGGAAAATCTATTTTTGTAAAGGGCTTTTTAGGTTTAATTTTCCTTTTAAAAAAAATCAAATTCCTTACCAACTCTAATAAAGGTGAGGCTAGTTTTGAAATGACAAGGTACAAAACCAAAAAACTAAAGAATTGGTAATGATAGTTTTAAAAGAAAAAATTAGCTTTAGCATTGAAGCCCAAAGCTAGTAATGCCGATTCAAAGTTAGTAATGTAAAGAGGGACCAACATTGCCAGCTTTTGCTTTCAGCTTTCCCAAGGCTAGCATCTAGTCAAAAGTCCCATTTACCAAACACTATAGCATTTTTTTAGGGGTTTTGGAGGCTGAAAGCTCATTAAAAAAGCTAAACCAAACTTAGCTTTATATGGACCGAGGTGCATCTCGAATGGAATGGAATGGGCTTTTCACATTTGCATGTGAATCCGAGCCTATGCAGCTGCTCATCTAACTACTTATAGCATATCGAAATCCTTTGAACGCACATGAATCTAAGGACAACCTGAAAGAAACGATACTTCCCTCGTGCGTTCCACGAAGTCCCTTCGTAGACTAGTCATTGACTAACATAGAAGACCACTACTATGAAGTTGTCAACTCTTTGGTCTCCAGTCTAGGGGTGTGTATTCGGATTGGGTTTACTTGGAACCCAGATTGGATCACCCGAAAAATAGGGTCGGGAATTGATTCTTGGTTAAACTAGTCCAGGAATCAGTTCCAATTTTTGGGAACTGGTTCAAATCGGTCTGAGAACGGAATCTAAGCAAAGACCCACTTGGACTAGCATTGTTCATCATAAACTTTCATTTTTTTTCCTATGCTCCCAGTTCAAAGAGGGGGAGTTAAAGTTGCAAGAGTAGAGAAAAAATTGGGTGTAGCTGTGGTAGCCACCTTAACATTGCACTAGTCCATTTCACAAGCAACGGTTGTTGCTCACAGGCCCACTGTTGCTCGCGGGCCCACCTTTCACAGTCATAACTTATTTGCACTTATAACTAATAATTTACCTTTATGTAAGGTGATTATTCTAACATGAAAACACTAAAACTTAGGTTGCTTTTGGTTTCCCAAACTTTTTTGTTGGACAAAATAGAGGTCGGATAGCATAATGATGTGATTTGCATTTGATGAACATTCGGACATAGCATGGATATAACATAAATTCTTCACTCTTTCCCTCCACCTTTGCACCATTTTCATTAACCTAATCTTGCCATTCCTTTAGCCATCACCTATCAAACTGCCATTGATATTGCCTCACCTTATCATGCCATTGCCAATAGTTGTTGCACCCCCTATTGCCTCCTAGTCACTGACCCACTATGCCTTACCGATTCCAATCTCTATCCCATTTTGTTGGAGATAAGATTGAAGATCCCGAAGCCAATTCGATTGTAATTGATTTAGTCAATTCTTGATTAGTATAGTAAATAGGAAAATAGTGATTTATGTATATTAATTTCCTTTTTATTCCGTCATTCTTACATTGTAAATTGATCAATGTACTTGTAAACAAATCATAATCCAAAAAAACTTTTCTCCCATTTTCCATCTTCCTTCGTGTCATGGTATCAAAGCAACAATCCTGACATAACTTATGCAAATTCTTAGAATTATCTTTGTTTTTTTCTAAGCTGTTCTTACAAACCTTGATTCTACAAAGCAGGTCAGCAAATTGATTAGGAGTTCAATTTTTTTTTTTTATACCATGGAAAAGAATGGGAATACATAAAGTTCTCCATCAAAGAGATTCTATCAAACAACTATTTTGCCCAAAGAGGAACCACCGTCCAACTTCCTCCTACTTCGAGCCATATTCCAGGCCCATCAATTCAGTGGCCTCTGACAATTCCACCAGTCCACTAGTATCCCATTCAAGGCCACTGGGCCACTGGGTTGGGACAGGCATGGGCTCATTACCCATTTGAAGATTAGCCCAACAGAGGAGGGAACAACCCGATTGGTGGCCACTAGGTTGGGACAGGCATTGTACATCTATCAAAATTTTGTCCTAAAAAATGTTATATATTCTAGATTTTGCGTTTAATCTTCTCCTCTCTATCTCAAGAGTATGTATGGACAATTCCTGTCGTGCCATATTCAATTTTGAAAGTTGTGCCTATTAGGACCATTCGACTAGCAAAGTGATGGACTTAGGTAATATAGTACAAGGACTTTATTGCTGGATCAATTCTCTAGGAGATTTAGAATTATTAAATAAAAGCATTTCTGTTTTTTTTTAGTCGAAATAAAAATGTCCTTGTTCATCAATGATTGGGCCACACTACACGGTTTCCTCATCCAAGATGTCCAATATATCCTTTAGCTAAACAATCTCGGATGCCTTCTCTAGTTAATATATCTTGAGCAAAAAATCATTTTTTTTTTGCTTCACATGGACATTTGGGTCCATATCATACCCTATATTGTGATGGATTCCATTTCTTTCTTACAGTCGTTAATGACTATACCTATGCCATATAGTTATATCTTATGCTTTGCTCATTTGCCAAATTTCCTTTCCTTAATTAGGAATTAATATGGTAAATATATACAATGAATCTATATAGATAATGGGCATGAGTTCTTCACTTCTAACTACACAAAATTATTGTTCACTCTTGGGATACTTTATGAAAATTTGTGAATTTTTTTCTACAAAGTATCCATATAGAATTTTTTTACAAGCAGGGATGTTGTATTTCATGAATATATGTTCCCTTTCAAAGAGATGACATCTTCATCACAAGACACTTTGTCAGATAACAATCAGCCTTTCTATTTGATGATGATTTATTAATGGCACCGGGATTTCTTCTTACACTAGGACCATCTATGACATCACAACCCTTGATGTTAGTGCCAATGGAATCTACAAGTCTAGAAGTGGAATCACCAGTTTTATCAGAGAAAATGTCTTCATCTTCTTCAATGGATACATCAAGGATTGATTCCAAGTCATTAGATCCTGAAAATATAATTGAACATCCTCGATGTTTTGGACGATAGACTCATCCATCAATGTCGACTAAAGACTATATATGTTCTACAACAAGTTCTTCAGGTACACAATATCATGTCTCTTCATATGTCTCTTTTAGCCGTTTATCGCCATAAGATATGTGTTGTAGCAATCAAATATCATAAGAATAAGAACCATCTTCGTTCGCTAAGGTAGCAAAAGGTCCTAGGTGGCGACATGCAATGGAGTCAGAAATTATTGCCCTCATGAAGAATCATACTTGGGATATTGTCTCATTATCCCCACTTTGGAAATCAATCGGATGCAAATGGATATATAAGATCAAGTTCAAGGTAAATGGTTCTATGAAACACTACAAGGCTTGAGTAGTAGCCAAAGGCTTTACCCAAAAAGAAGGTTTTGACTATCATGAAAAATTTTCTTCAATAGTAAATAAAGTCACTGTATGTTCGTTTTTATTTGTTGTAGCTTTAAGAAACTAGTCCTTACATTAAATGGATGTGAACAATGTTTTTCTTCATGGTGATCTAGATGAAGAAATTTATATGGATCTTACTCAAGTCTTGGGTATGTCGTCTATGTAAATATGTGTATCGTTTAAAACATGCATCTAGAAAATGATATATCAAGGTCACTGTTGCATTAATAAATATAAGTTTCTAGAATTCTAAGCATAATAATGCTATATTTACATGGACTGTAGAGAACTCATCGATTTATTTGTTGATATATGATGATGATGTACTGATTATGGGAAATAATGATTCTCATGTTGCAAGATTTAAGGAATATCTACACTCCACTTTTCACATCAAGGATTTAGGATCTCCCCAATACTTCATTGGCATCGAGATTGCTTAATCTGATAAACGAATCTCCCTCAATCAGAGGAAATTTATCTTGGAAATCATTTCTGAAGCAGGATTATCAAGTTGCAAGCCAGTGAAAATTCCAATCGAACAAAATGCCAAATTGATGACACATGAGTATGATGTCAATTCTTCTTCACCTAGTAAAGATTCATTACTTAATGATTAGTCAGGATACCAATGACGTATTAGAAAGTTGATATTTCTTATCATGACAAAACCTAACATTTGCTATGCAGTGTAAATACTCAACTAGTTCATACACATGCCAATACAATCACATGAATATAGCCTTAAAGGTTGTGAAATATTTGAAAGGATGTCCAAGACTTGGTATATTTTTATCTCGTGATTGTAATATGAAGATGACAACATTTTTGTGACATGGATTATGCTACTTGCCTAATGAATAAGGGATCCATCACTGGTTTTTGTGTAAAATTGGGAAAGTCATTAATTTCATGGGAGACAAAGAAGCAATCTACCATGACATTGTCATAAGCCAAATCAGAATATCGGGCAATGGCGAAAGTTACTTGTGAATTAGTCTGGATACATGGACTGCCCTTAAACCTAGGAATACAAGTTAGCGAACCGAGTGAGTTGTTATGTGATAATGATGCTGATAACTCTATTTTTAATAAAGTATTCTTGCTTATTTAGACTTGATATTTGCTAAATTTTGAGAAATTTTTGGGTGAATTTAATTGCTACTCACGTAATTTTATTTTGTATGAAATATTTCCAGATCTTCCAAAATATTGCAATATCTTTGAGAATATTTCATTTTGAAGAAAAAGACAGCCCAAATCAGATATTTGGAGAATTTGACAATGATTAAAAATAAGGTTCAAAGAAAATCAAGGAGGAATCTTTTTGATTTCTTAATAGGAGTCAACTTAGGGCAGATTTTGGAGGTTATATAAACTGCTTTTGTACCGCAAAAGAAAGGGGAGAATCCTTGGAGCCACCATCTTTGCAGAAAAATTTGAATTTTCTTAGTTAGATTTTGTTATTCTATTTTAGTAGGGTTGGCGTGTCAAGGAGAGAAGGAGGAGACAAACCTGAAGCTTCTTATTTCTTAATTCGGTGAATTTGCTTTTATTTAGTATTAAGTTTTCTTTAATTCTTGTCAGTTTAATTTTTACTATGTTCTAAATTTCTTTTGTTAGAGCTACAATGGATCTTACTCATGATTGATTAATTTTCAAAAACTTTCATGCAATATAATTATTTTGATCGTGTCGTTCTTTATCATAATCTTAATGATTTTAGAAGTCTGGCCAACTTTTGAATGATTTTTGATGTATGCATGATACCGGGTGGAGATTGTGTGCATACGCAATAGTATAAATTAAATCTAGGTCAAGGTACACTAGGTTATTTATGTGGCTGTGGTAGTAGATCTAGGTTGGGACTACTTAGATTGAATCCGGAAATTTTCACAAGAACTTAATGCTTTTAGGTAGTTTAAATTCACCTAAGGTTAGTGTGGGTTAACATATCTAATTAGGGATTATTAGACCGAGGTCGGCTTTTAATTCATCTTAGGGAAATTTCGCCAACACAATTGGAAATTAATTTGTTACATGAAAAGTTAAGAAAATTAATTATGAATGATTAAGTGAAGTTGGATGCTTTAACACTTTGTGATCTTGATAATTATTAATTTTCAGTTTGCTTTAGATTATTTTTACTTTACAATTTTAATTAGCTTTTAAGTTTTGACTTTTTCTATATTTTAGTATTTTAATTGGTTTAGTATACTTTTTACTCGTCTTTTCGATTTGGTTAGCTAAATTTTTGAATTGATCACTTTCGGTAAGTAATTGGATAAAATAAAAAAAACAATCCATGTGGGAACGATATTCACTCATCACTTGATTACTTGTTGATATTGTGCACTTGCAATTCACCTAACAGATGCAGCACTTAAATTAACAATAAATCCGATTTTTCATAAAAGAACAAAACACATAAAAGTTGATTATCATTTTATTCGGGACAAAATCAAAGAAGGAATCCTCGTGACAAAATGAATTGGAAAAGTGGAACAACTTGTAGATATTTTCACTAAATCCTTATGCTAGAGACAACACAAGTACATATTAAGCAAGTTAGGTATCCTCGACATATATAGGCCATCAGTTTGAAGGGGAGTATTGGAGATAAGGTTGAAGATCTTGGAGTTGATTCCGATTGTAATTGATTTAGTCAATCATTGATTAGTACAATAGTGACTTATGGATATTAATTTCCTTTTTATTCTTTCATTCTTACATTATAAATTGATCAATGTACTTGTAAATAAGTCATAATACAAGAAAAAGTTTTTTTTCCAATTTTTCACCTTCCTTTGTGTCACATTTAGGTCCTCGACATTGCGATCCTTGTAGCCTTGTGATCGCCTCAGATGGGGTCATCGGCCTTAGTTGACGCCGGTTGATCTCTGAACCTCCCATTGCATTCATGGATCACCTGGAGAGCAAATGAAAATAATTTATTTTTAAAGAGGAATTATCCTGGAAAGCAGCAAAAATGTTACTGAAAGCAATCCTTACATCTAAAAGTCAAAGTCGGGGGAAGACTAACGAGGCGGGAAGCGCCAAACATCCCTCGTCTGACGTGAAGCACGTTGTCAGGGGCGACTTCTCTCGTGAGACCTGCTGGGGCGGGGGGGCCCGCGGCTCACCCTGCGATGACCCCAATTTTTCTTCCTTATATATTTATTTTTATTTTTATTTTTGACTTTTCCCCCGGGTAAATAACGGTAATTAAAAAGAAAAACAAAGGTCATTTAATGCCTGTCGGGCCGGGAGGGAGACCTAACGGCCAGAGAAGGAGAGACGTGAAATTGCAGCACGTGGCGTGTCGGGCGTGTCGAAAGGCCGAAGATGGTGGGGGAGCAGTACGCTAATCGCGGCCTTTCCTGTCCGGGCAGAAATGGGGAGCGAAAGGGAGGGAAAGGACCTCGACTCTTCTTTATTGCCGTGTTGCTGTCTTACGACTTGGACTAGACGTGCTCCGATGGGACGACGGTGGTTCGGATTGAAATCGGAATTGGACAGGACATGGAGGTCCCATCTTTCAGTATCTGAATGGGTCTATATTTTCGGCGAGAATAGCACATAGCAAATTGTACGATTCTTAGGGTGACAAGTGCATCACTTTCAACCACGGCACGCGAGCTTGATTTAGGGCCTGTTTGGTATAGCTTTGCCAAGGGGCTTTCAGCCCTGAAAGCCCCTTGGCCAAATGCGAACCCATTTGGTTCGTATTTTGGAGAGAGCTTTGGCAAAACGCACCGGTGCGTTCTCAAAGGGGTTCAAAGCGCTTTAGGCCAATGGAGGGCTGGAGGTGCTTTCAAAACTTGCATTTTCGAATGCCATTTGCTTGCTTTAATGAAAATATGCTAGTTGCCCATTTTGCCCTCATTTATTTAACAAAATCCATTTTTGCCCTTAGCTCAATGGAGATTTGGAGTGGCTTTGGCACTGTTCATCTTCTCCGAGGAGCTGACGCGGCCGAAGACCGCCGGCCAAGGCGTCCCCGACGCCGGTGACCGTCGGCCCAAGTCGCGTGCCCAGGCGACGGCGAACCCAGGCGACCGTCACCGTCGCCTAGGTCGCGCGCCCAGAGGCGACCGCAACCCAGGCGACGGTGAACCCAGGCGACCATTGTCGTCGCCTGGGTCGCGCGCCCAGAGGCGACCGTCACCGTCGCCTGGGTTCGCGACCCAGGCGACGGCGAACCCAGCGGCAAATCACCGCCGCCCGGGTCGCGCGCCCGTAAGCGACCGCGACCCGGCGACGGCGAACCCAGGGCGGCCGTCACCGTCGCCCGGGTCGCGCGCCCAAAGCGACCGCGACCCGGGCGACGGCGAACCCAGGGCGGCCGTCACCGTCGCCCGGGTCGCGCGCCCCCGTAAGCGACCGCGACCCGGGCGACGGCGAACCCAGCGACGTCACCGTTGTCGTCGCTTGCCCGAAGCGCGCGCCCGACGGCGAACCACCGTCGCGCCGGGTTCGCGCGCCCGGGCGACCGTCACCGTCGCTTGGGTCGCGCGCCCGCGCAGGCGACCGTCGCCGTCGCCCGGGTTCGCGAGCCGCGGCGGCCGTCGCCGCCGCCCGGGTTCGCGAGCCGGGCGGCCGTCGCCGTCGCCCGGGTCGCGCGCCCCCGCAGGCGACCGTCGCCGTCGCCCGGGTCGCGCGCCCCGCGGCGACCGTCGCCGTCGCCCGGGTTCGCGCGACCCGGCGACGGCGACGGCGACGGCCGACCACCGCCCGAGGTCGCCGACCTCGAAAGGCGGTGTGCCGGTCGCGGAGATGAATTAATTAAAAAAATATTACAAAATTTTTATTAAAAAATAAATTTAGTCAAAGTGCATTACAAATGTAGTATTTACCAAACGATATTTAGGCCAAAGTTGCTTTGCACCGCAATGAAAAGTTTCATTTTATCAAACGGTATTTGCATTTCAGAAAACCCCTTCAACCTAAAGATACTTGCATTTTCCTAAGGGCATTTGCCCAAAGCCGAACCAAACGGGCCCTTACTTGAGGGCGTGGCATGATTAGTGTTGAGATTGACAGATAGACATTGTGATTGTCAATTGACTTTCTATGCTACACTGGTCATGTAAAATAGTTTCTCCATCTAGGGAGTTGAGGGTTGAGATCAAAAGATTTGACAAGAAAGCAAAAGCGAGACTTATAAGTGAACAAGAGAAAAAGATTGATATCTGTCTCGTTGAAATTCATTGATTTGAAAAGTATAAAATTTTAATAAGTATTATCTGCATAACTTAGAACAAATAAATCAAAAGAGAATATTATTATAATCCATAATAATTTCTGTCTAGAATTCTAACCGATGACGATGACAATATCTTTCACTAATTTATTTTTGTAATACAATACAAGTGATCGTTTTAATTAATAATATTGAGAAGCCATTTGGGTCCCTCGAGGAAGAGAGAGAGAGGCCTGATCCATACCACTCCAAAAGCCCAAAAGAAAGGAATAAAAACAAATAGCCCATTTTCAAGCTGTATTTGCGATCTCACCAAAAAAAGCCCATCGAGGAGGATACTCATGAAAGCAGCCAGCATGGGCACGTCTTCACCATTGATAGTGTGTTGGTCTATTCTTTCTCAGGAACCCCCATTTACTTCAACAGATTCATCGTGCATCTGATTTTCTTTTTTTAAATCTGTAGGAGGACGAGCTGTCGTTGCTTTAGAGAGCTCTAACGCTTGTCTAGAAAATTATTTGCCCAATACAAGTATTTTCGAACAACACAAAATAATTTATGAATTCTGACTTAATATGTAACGTGGTCCTTGAACTTTTTAATTTGTTTGATGTGGTGTTTAAACTATAACCCGATGTGTAAAATGATTTATAAACTTTTAAATTTATTTGATGTGATTCCTGAACATTTTAATTTATTTGATGTCATCTCTTCTATCGCGTTTGCTCGACTGGACAACAATCGAACCGGATAGGTCGTTGGATATTTTTGGTTTCATGGGAATTGGATGAGTTCACGAGATATGAGGTGATGATCATCAAGAAATGAAAAAAGAAAAATAAAAAACAGGGTTGTTTTTCCCTCCTTTCCTCTGTTCGAAGAGTTGATTCCCTTGTTTAGATAGCTTCAGCTTGTTCTTTCATTTGCTTTGATGACCAAAAGGAAATGAAAGAAAAAAATAAAGCGAAAATCAAAAAACCGAATTGAATTGAATCAAAATTTTGGTTCGAGTCAGATTTTGATTGGGTTCGATATATTTCTTTATCGGTTCAGTTTGATTTTTCAAGAAAATCGAACCAAACCGAACCACTAACACCCCATCACATATATCCACCTCTTGCCATCACAAATCAGTTCACTAACAAATGCGGGTGCCATTGGCAGGTTTTTGGCAGCCTTCAACGATGATGGTGTTTTCTTGCAACACCATAGCCTCCCGACTTGACGATGACACGGAGGTTGTTTACTGCTAGTAACGGTGTAAACGGTTTGGTTCGATTTAGATTTTTAGAAAAATTGAACTGCACCAATAATATGTAATCCTGAATTGAACTGAATCTGTCTCGAAATGAAAACTGAATCGAATAAAAAACTTGGTTTGATATAGTTCATTTTTTTGGTTTTCCCATTTTTGCCATTCGATTTTTCAATTGTTTGGTTTTTGCCTTGCTTATCGGTTTTTCGGTTCCCAATTTTTAATGAGAGTTTCGGTTCGGCTCGGTTAACCGAATCAAATGGGAAAAGTTAATGGTTATTTTCAGTTATTGAATTGAATTTCGATTCGGTTATGCTCGGTTCGGTTTCAATTTTAGTTTCAGTTCGGTTTTCAATTCGTTTATTGGCATCCCTAACTGCCACTATCTGCAACATCAGCAGCCTCGTGACGTGCTGCAACTTCCCAAGTGACGAGTTGTTCTAATCTACCCCTGCGTGCTTGACACCGACCCCGATGACGTTGCTGCCCACCACTCGACAGGCGGAGCAGCCTTCCCAATCCTTACCGACGAGCAACCAGCCACCTCAAGTCCAACTACTTGCGTCGGCGAACCAGCACTCACGGCAACTTGCAACACCAAATATCACGAGTTTTCCGGCAACGTCCAGCGGTGGCAGTCCCTCACCATGCCTCCCGGTGCCTTCGCAGCAATCCCGGCAACGGTTGTGGGTCAATACCCCATCACATCCGAACGAGATTCCTATTGAAGCCGTTGCTCACGCTAGGCGGAGCATCGTCCTGTTCTGTTTCGCAGGTATTGAGAAGCTTGTCTTCGATCACTAATCCAAGCTAAAACTAGCGACGACTTGCGACTCCCGCCAAGAAGCACCCTCCTATCAAGCCAAGCACCCAATCTTGCCGAGCCTCACATGCGAGCCACCTCCCTCATCCGTGATCTGAGCCAATTCCGTTGAAGTTCAAATTTGGATAGGTGATCCGCAAAGTTAGGTACACTCTTATTCGAATATGATTCGGATATTTTATTGCCTAATTTGCATCATCCATTCCTAATTTGACTCCTTTGAATGATAGGCGTATCCCCAAATTAGGATGTATTTCCTAAATCGTAACTGCATATAATCTTTGATTTTATCTATAAGGCTTTGAATGGAATCATTGATTCACGGGAATCTTTCCAATTGATTATTTTGACCTTTAAGGATTAAGATCAATTTATCGATTTTATTTGCGAAATTTCAAGTTGATTAGATTTTGCTTCATCCCTTGAATTGATTGGATGATATTTTTTATGATCTTGGATGATTTGATGATTGTTTTCTTTATCCTGAAAAAAAAATTACATTGCATATCATGTGGTTTAGAATTGCTTTTCTGGATAAATTAGCTTAGACATTTTCTTAATTAAATTAGAATGCATGTTAGATAATATTTTTGAGTTGAATTGTTTGTTGAGATTAGTTTCTAAATTAAGATAGGATTTAGATTAGTCCATTTCCTAACTTAAAATAGATAATATCTAACTCTAGGTAGATTTTTATTTTCAGTAATTTTTAATTACGAATTTTAATAAAAAATACAAAAATACCATGTGCGTGTCATATAGAATTAAGGTGATAAAATGCATGCCATTCAGTAATTGTTGCTAGGTCCATTTAATTAAAAATTGTCTATCATTGGAATTAGGCCATTTAGTTAATTTGCATGGCATATACCTTAGTTTTCATTTAAATAAGAGAAACCCAAAAGGAGATTTGAGTGGGATTGTGCGTTAATTAAAAATCATATTCAGGTTGATAAATGTGATTTTCTAACTAACCATGTAAATGTTTGCGATTCATCAATGTAAGTATGCCCTCCATATGCTTGCAATTTGGTTGTTGCCTTGCTTTGTTGAGTGTTCAATAATGCTTGTGCACTCATATGACAACCTTACGTGTTAGAGATAGGGTAAAATCAATTCAAACTACCTACAAAATATTTTTTAAAATAAAAGAAAAAGGTATTGAAAGGGAGTTAGAGTAATTCAGTGTAATCAACTCCCTAAACTCATTAAATCTCTAGTTCTCAAAGTAAGGTTTTTCTCCCGATACTTTACTTAGATGTTTAATCATCCCACCATAAACTGATTAGTAACGACTCTTAGGTAAAAATCATTTGCATACTAAAAACCTAAGCCTAAGTTGTGAATTGGTATGGGCTTGGAGGCTTGAGAGATCCTAAGCTAAGTTTAGGCTTAGTTAAATATTAGCTAAATCTTGGATAGTTCACCCAAGATAAGGTTGCAGGCAATGTTCAACTTAGTTCTTGAATTATATGCAAATATTCAATAGTCATTTTATTAATTCAAGTTTAGGGGCAAAATTGGATATCTTCATGTAGTTTAGAGACTAAATCAAATATGTATGAAAAATTTAGGGATCACATTGCATAAATTAAAAGTTCAAGAACTACATTACACATTGGGTTATAGTTTATAACACACATTAAACAAATTAAAAATTCATGGAGCTCATTGCATATCGAGCCAAAATTCATGGACCATTTATCTTATCTTCTTTACTCATTCAAACTCGTGGTTCTCTGAAAATTAACAATAGCGCCAATTTTGGCGCAATTGGTCCATACAAAGAAGTGGCCACTTCCTTTGCCGAATGAGTGAGAACAAATGATGGTCCTTGTTAAGGATGTGAATGCTTGATTCAGAAAAAAGAAGTTGACTTTTATGGCCTGCTATAAAAGCCAAATGCTACAAGCAAAATGCAATTATGAAGCCTAGATTCGTTATGGAGCTTGAGGAGCAAAAATGGAGAGGAGACTTTACAAAGCAATAGTTGAAGGAGATGTAACTTCTTTGCTCGGTTTGCTTGAGGTCATGCAATTTTGGATGGCAACGACTTAGGTCGCATGACCTTAGGTGATCACTGCTCGAGGTTGCATGACCCAAGGTGTCACCTAAGTCACGCAACCTCAGGCGGCAACGCTTGGGTCGCGCCAGCCAAGCGAGGCTGCTCAGCGGCTAAATCTGGCCATCGCACCTAGGTCTAGGTCGCAAGACTAGATTTGGTTGCCACGCCTAGGTTGCTCAACCCAAGGCGGTGTTTGGGTTGTGTGGCCCAGGGGAGGCTACTTGGCGGCCAAATAGGGCCGCCATGCCTAAGTCATGCGCCCCCAAGCTACCATGCTTGAGGTTGTCTGACCTCAGGCAAGGCTGGCCAACAACTAGATTTGGCAACCGACAATTGGCTGGTGGTGGAGCTCTACTGGATTGAATTTTTTTAGAAAAAAATAAAAAGCCCTTTGCAAATGTGGTATTGCCAAATGGCGTTTAAGCCAAAACTATTTTGCAATGCATTTTAGAGTTATAATTTGCCAAACACGATAGCATTTCGGAAAACCTTATTTACGAAATTTATTTGCATTTTCTCAAAATCACTTCCCCAAAAGTGAACCAAATGGGGCCTATGTTGATTACTCCACTAATACTTACTACCTCAGGAGTTTCTAGTTGTAATTCCACCTCAAGTTGAATACCGTTCAAATTCATATGAACAACTCCTAACCAAAAGTAGTGGAGACTTATCAAACGTAACTTCTCTGCTGACAATAGGTGAATTTAATTTCAGGTACCATAATCGATAACCTTACTCACTTTGTGCATAGCCTTGGAATATGTACTCTTTTGCGCTTCCATCGAGTTTATCATCACTCATTCGAACATAAAATGAGCAACCAAACATTCTAAGAATAGAATTATCAGCAACATTACCTAACCACATCTCTTCGGGAGTTCAATATTTAATCGCAATCGAAAGGGATCTAGTTATCAAGGTAGTTCGTTGTACTAAGCGCATCTGCCAGGAACCTCCTAGCCATACCGGCACTAGAGATCATTTTATAGATCTTATCTAGTAATGTTCTACTCATTAGTTTTGCAACATGTTGTGGTTCATTAGTAATAGTGCTGTATTTCACTATGCATTCCTTCATGTATAATTCATTTAATAGTTTTGAGCAAGACTCCATGCTATTATTAACTTACACATGCTTGGTCATCTTATCAGTTTCCTTTTCGATCAAATTTCTTCGTTGCATGATCTTGACAATAATATCAAACTTGTGTTTTATCACAAATACCTACGTCTTTATCGAGTAATCATCATAAATTGTTAATATATATCTGACACTTTTCTTCTGTGACAATTGCGAATATTCAAGTGAATTAACTCTGCAAATTCTGTGGTGTCTTTGATAGTCGAATTAAACTACACTTTTCGCCGTTGATCAAATCACAACATTTGCATATATTTAGTTTGTTAGCAACATAGGTATATAGCAAATTTCTTTCACTTACAACCTTCAAGCTTCTCTTGCTAATGTGCCTCAAACACATATGCCTCAATTCAAACTCTTGAATAGATGCATATGACATCTTCGCGGCAAAATCTGTCAGTGTCTCACCTTGAAACTCATAGAGGCCATTGTGCTTGACTTCTTTCATTATTAAGAAGGCATATTGAATTATTTTCAATATTCAATATTTTGGAATATATTGACACCCAGCTGAATTTAGGGCACTTAAAGAAATCAAGTTCTTCTTCAACTCTAGAACGTGCTTCACTCCAATCAATGATCTTATAGTACCATCATGTATTATGATTCTAATGTTATCAAACACCCACAAAATCACATTCAGCATTGTTCCCTAGCTATACTTTACTACCTTATGTGTATTGATAAATAGTAAATCAGTTTCCATTTGGTATAGCATGAAACGAATAACTAAAATCCATAATCCATCCATTAAACGATGAATAATTAGTGAGAGACAAAACAAAATTAGCACTATTTGAATTACCATTAACTACAACTAGAATATTATCTACAGAATCAACTATAATTTCCTTATCCATCTTATTCTTTAACTTAAGGCAATTCCTTCTAAGATCCTAGATTGATTGCACCTATTCATGTTCCTACTAACACATATACTAGTTCTTTCTTTGTTTTCTCCTACTAAAGCAGCAGTCACAGGTTTGTCAGATTTTCTTCTACGAATGTCCTCGCTTAAATAAATCTTGAACCCCATCAAACGTCAAACTCATTGAGCTAGAGGAATTACTAACAACTATAACAGTAGTATTTCAATTGTTAGGTAATGAGGATAATGGAATCAAAGCATGTACCTCATCTTCAAAGTTAATTTCAATTGAACTCAATTGACTAACAATCATATTGAATTTATTGATATGATCTGCAATTGATGCACCTTCACTCATCTTCAAATTAAATAACCATTTTATCAAATAGGCATTGTTGATTGCAAAGGGCTTCCCACACATATCTTAAAGGGCTTTCATCAAACTCACAGTGGTTCTCTCCTTCATGATGTTAAACAAGACGTTATGAGCCAACGTTAGCCGAATAGCACCCATGGCTCGTCTATCCAGTAATTCCCAATTAGTTCACTTCATTGTCTCTAGTTTCTTCCCAAATAAGGGTAAGTGTAGTTTCATCAAATAGAGATGATATTTAATTTGCATCTTCCAAAAACTACAATCCTTCCAATCAAATCTGTCAATTCTCACTTTTCCTTCTTCTATAGTCATCGATTTACTTCAACTCAGCCAAGCCTAGCTCTAATACCAATAATTGTGGAAAGTGAGCAATCGAATAATAAAATAGACAGAATAAGAAAATAAATCGGACACTAGATTTATATGATTCAGTTGTAGAGATCTATGTCTACAAAAGAGTACCAACGAATTCTATTATAAATCAAGCAATATACGGACCATACTCAAGTCATTCAAACACGTATAGTGTTTCCCAAAACCCAATTTTACCTAATAACTCACATGGTGTTTAGCTCTACAATTTCTCGTGAAATAATCTCTTAATCTCACAAAGAAATTCATAAATCTTATCACAAGATTTCACGATTATAAATATTAATCTTTCTTGGATATAATTCATGAATAAGCTTCTTGGCACAAACCCACTACCAAGCACTTCAGTGCCTATAGACATCACTCACAATAGAGCAACCATGGCACACAAAAAATAGCGCTTCAATTTCCTCTAACCAACATAGGAGAATATATCATATAACATCCATGGTCTATCCAGTAGCCAACTTTAACTTGGAATAGGGAACTTGGATAATTCGATCAACAAGTCCAACGTGGACTTTCTTATTTTGCTAATGTCGACTCAATACAAAAATAGATTTCCATATATTTCAAACAAACTTGAACCCAATCAAAATCCAAGACTTCCATTCTTGATTTTGATTTCAATATGGAGACAATCTTTATTTTACTTGTGACTTCAACATGGATATCATTTCCTTATTTTTCTGTATATTTTATTTGGGTCGGGTTTTTGTTCACAGATTTAAATTTGAGACATATATTTACAACAACTATCAAGAACCAGTTGATCATCTTTGAGCAAACTAAGCAAAGAAGTCGCATCTCTTCACTATTGCTTTGTAAAGCCTCCTCTCCATTTTCGCTCCCCAAGCTTCAAGACGAATCCAGGCTTCATAATCGCGTTTTGCTTGTAGTATTTGGCTTTGATGATAGGCCGTGTGAAAGTGAATTTTTTTTTTTTTTTGGTGAATCAAGCATTGAGATCCTTAACAGGGACCATTGTTTGTTTCCACTAGTTCTATATACTTGTTCAACAAGTCATTAATTCAAGTTCTTTTTTCCTGAATCGAGCATGGACAACTTTAAGAGTCGTGAAAGTCAAGTTTTAACTTGTCCAATGTTGTCTCGGGACCTTTAGTATATGTTCAACTTAGTTCTTGAATTATATAAAAATGTTTAATGTTGTCCTTCTATTAAGTCAACTTCAGAGGTGACTTTTGAATTATTTTATATAGTTCAAGAACTAAATTGAATATGTACTAAAAATCTGTGAATTATATTGAATAAATTAAAAGTTTGAGGATCAAGTTAGATATTGGGTTACAGTTTAGAGACAACATTGAATAAATTAAAAGTACAGATACTATATTGTACATTAGATTATATTTCATGAATTATTTGTGTCATTTTTTTTTTCTCATCCCAACCTGTGGTTCTCTAAAAATTAACAGTGGCGCCGGTCTTGGCGCAATTGGTCCATACAAAGAAGTGACCAGTTCCTTTGCCAGGTGAGTGGGGTTAGGCTGCCATGCTTCATCAGGATTGGGGTGCATCTCGAATGGAATGGGCTCTTCACAATTGCACCAAAATGCATGCGAATCCAAGGCTAGGGCGCTGCTAATCTTTACCGCTTACATCATATCGAAGCCCTTGGAAATGCACAGTGAATCCAAGGACAACCTAAAAGCAACGAAACTTCCCCCCATGCGTTTCGCAAGTTCCTTCAGAGACTAGCCATTGACTTACGTAGAAGACCAGTACTGTGGAGTCGTCGAGTCTTTGGTCTCCAGCCACCCCCGCACTCCCGAATTGTACATTGTGGAATTTTCCTCTTGGCCTAATCAATTGTCCGGAACTTGCGTGGCACGCGGGCGATGAGATGTGACAATTTTTAGTGTTTTTGGAAAGGGATGACAAGCTTCCTATGGATAAGATTAGCATGTAAGATAGGGTCAAAATTGATAGGAATTTATTTGAAAAGTTTGGAGGTCCAAACTTCGATCGAAAATTAAATTTCTATACTAATTGGAAGGATGTACTTGAGCGTAGTCTATTGATCTCAACGAAATATATGAAGCATTGCAGGCTTACGTGGAACATCATCCATACAAATCTACACCTATTCCACTTTGATCAACTCAAATTCTAAATATTTTAATTTTGTCAGTCGAGTATTAAACTTTCCGACAATTTGTAAATTAAGTCAATCCTATCAATTTTGTCTAGAAAATCTTGTACGTGGATGCCAATTGTCTTTTGTGATAACGTTGGTGCTGACGTGAACAATTTAAAAAAAAAATTGTGCCAGTGAATGCCTCACAAGTCATGGATGAGGGCACAAAGGCCCTTGCTAGATATAGGTGAGGACCACCTTCCTCGCAACTGGCGAGAACACAATGGCCTTGCCTAGGGCCTTTGTAATGATGCTAGCCAGAAAAAAGAAAAGAAAATAAAAAAATAAAAAATCAATTTTTTAAAAGAATTGTAAAAATTGTTCACTTTAGCATTGACGATATCAGGTAGGATAACAAGTGTTCACGTTAGTGATTTCTGACCAAATTTGATTGGATTGATTGAATTGACAAATTGTTAAGAGGTTTGGGACTGAATTGATCAAAAATCAATAGGTTTAGAATTTTTTTAGATGATGTTTCCCATGCTTAAGTGATGTAACATATTGGAAGTTGACATTTAGATAAACAAGTCATATTTTATTCCAATAATCATTTAAGACATCAGTTACTAACTTACTACTTCAATTTACGATATCAATTTGACTACGACTAGCGTTGCTGTTTGCAAACTTTCCTTCTTACCTGTGGCCCCTCTTCAAAGAGAAAGGAAGTGATAGAGTTGCAAGAGCAGCGAGACAAAGGGACAAGCAGAAGTAACTCTCTTGGACCATATAGTGCTTCAATGGAAATTGATTTTCTAAAACTGGAGTTGTGGAAAAGTAATTTGGCAAACCATGCCAGGTGTCTCCCGTGTTGACAACTCACGGTCAAATATGTACTGACGTTTTTTTCCGACGACGTTATCCTTGTATGTCCCACGTTTTTTAAGGATAAGCATCCCTCAATTACTTTTCTAAAAAAGAATTGATCATTGAGGCAATCCCAACGACCACCTTTCTCTTGAGAATGGATAGATAGTGTTAGGAATAGAGATGATTTAATTTTAAATATATATTTTAATTTTCGTGATTTATAAGGAAATAGGAAAAAAAAGTAAAAGTGAGAGTTAGAATAGATGTAAGATAAGATCAAGAAAAAAAGAAGAAGAGTTTCACTTTCTCTTTTTAATTATATTCTTTTATTGATTTTATGTTTATTTCCTCGTGGGTCCCATGTCCACTCTCCTTAATCTTCTTCCTTCTCTCCATTCTCTCTCCGAAGGCAGAGAAAAGGAGAATAAAAAGGAAATGTCCTCGTGCTTACATATTGTAGTCAGGGACTTGTCAACCCACCACTAGGGGTATGTTTGGTAACATTTCTATTCCTGAGAATAGTTTCTTTTTGAGAAATAGTTCTTTTCTATTTTTACTCCTTGGAACAATTTCGAGTAAAATGGGACATTTTGTAACTATAAAAATTTCTTGTTCTCGAAATTGAAAAATAATAGAAATGTGTTTGGTATCGACAAAAGATTTTTATTTCTTTGTTCCTCGATGGTGGCGGGGACGAGCGAGCGGGGCGGTGATCGGCGCGATGATGGGTGTGGACGGCGACGGGTCGCCGCCGGCCAAGCCGCCCGGTTGCCGTCCGCACCCCACCGCCGCCGGCCACCGCCCTGCCACCCGTCGCCGCTGCCGCCGAATGCCGCCATCACGGTTGATCGTCGACCCCCATCGCCCACTAGTCGCTAGCAAAGCGGCGCGAAGGACGACGACAAGAGGCCAGCAATTGGTGGTTGGTTGGTGGCGAGCGGGTGGGGATGGCCGACGACCGGTGTCCGGCGTCTGGCAACCGGCGATCGGCGGTGGCGGCGACAGGCGTCGGGCGGTGGCGGCGCGGTGGGTGGGTGGCCGTATGTTATAAGTGGTGAGAAGTCCCAAGAAATAGTTTCTAAAATTATTTTCGAAATAAGAAGCTATTTTTTTCTACTTCTTATTTCTACTCCAAATCTATTTTTAAAACAACTTTTTATTCTCAAGAATAGAAAAATCGGTTGACGTTACCAAATGCATTTATATTTTTTTTTTTTCTATTTCAAGGAACAAAACAACAGAAAAATAGAAAAATTGGCAATATAACAAATAGATCCCAGGACGTCAACGAAGCTCTCCTCCTTGACCAACTCTGTCTGTACGGCTACTGATCCGACTGGCTCAACCTTTAAAAGTCTAATTCACGCACTTTGCGAGGAAATTTAGCACAGTGGCCCAATGGATTTTTCGGAAAAATAAATATGGGGAGAAGCGAGACAAAAGGTAATGAAATGCCCAGAAGATTTGCTTTGTGAGCAAAGCTGCTTTTGCGAATTTAAATTCACTCCTTGTGTAGAGAGAGAAGGGTTTTGTTTTATAAGTAAGTGTTTCAGATTGCGGAGAGTATGCCTCGAGGCCACCGCTCTCACTCTTTCTAGCTCCCTCCTCCTCCTCCTTCGCCGCAGCTCATCATATGCATAGTGCACAACCCCCTCATGCCTCGCTGGTATGCTCCACTCTCTACCAACACTCACTCACTCGTGAGGTTGTCGAGTAAGACATGTGGCGCAAGAGCCTCCACTCAGGCGGCTCGAGAGGATGCTGTCGTGGGTCATGTGGATTGACTCAATTGCCTCTGTCTACACAAGCGTGGGAAGTTTCCATTTCTCTTCCTTCCTCTATTGCTCTAAGTGGTCACATGAGAGTGAGAAATCTCCTAGGCTCTCATCATTTCATAAAAATTAATTTTTAGATTTTTTTACATTTTTTTTACGGAAAATGTATGTGATTGGGGAAAATATTTTTCATGAAAAGAAAAACAAATCTTCTAAAATTGGGAAAAATATTTTCTATATTTCAAGTTGGAGAAAATATTTTTCATACTTACTTTCTCTTATCTTATACCCCTTACTAGTCCCCACTTCTTTCTTTCTAATTTTTTTTTTAAATTATTATTATTATTTTTTATTTTTTAAGATGCTTGCTGGCCATGTGATGGCTGGCAACCAACCACAAGCAAGCCAAGCTTGCGGCTCACCAATCTGGTGAGGCTCAAGTGTTGCCAAACTCGCCGCCGCCGGGCTCCATCTTCCCGACGAAGAGCCCCATCTTCGAATTTGGAGGAACTAGCTGCCCGTTCATCTACGGATCTGCAGTTATGGCGCTGGAGGTTCGTCTCATAAACCAAAAACAAAAACAAGTGTGGTCGGGTAAATGAAGCTTGAGGTGCTTTCAAGCCTTTGCTCAGAAACAAAAACCAGCAAAAATGGAGCTTGGGGTCCTTACAAACAAAAACACCAACACAGAGTCTCTCTCTATTCACCAATAGCTCCACTCTACCATCATCACCATCTTCCTCATTAGCATTACCTTCTTCACTCCGTCACTCCCAACAACCCTCTGCATCGTCTGTTCATCGCAACCATTCGATAGAGCCAGTCGAACTTCCAGATCTGGACCCATGGGAAAGATCTTTCGGGTCTAGTCAGACCATTCCATTATATTGACAATTTCAAAAAACTGTTCATACTATACCATGAGCATAATATAGTATGATGGCGGTTGAGTGATGACCACTTGTTCGGCGCCTAGCGGACATGTAGATGCAGAATTGAAGAGCCACGGAGTGGGCGGAGAAAAAAGAAAAGAAAAAGTTAAAATTTTCTTTTTATTCCAACTCAGCGAATACGTATTAATCTATTATAAGATTTAAATTAAAAGTTACGTTGCCCTAATCACCTAATATTGACATTTCCCCTTAGAAGAAGTCAAGGGAGGGGATCACGAGACCCACAAGAAAAGAAATAAAAAATATAATTAAAAGATGGAGCACGAAAGGCTACGGCTGTGCAGGGTTCTTTGGGTCTCAAAAAAAGAAAAAGAAAAAAAAGACCAATATAATCAGACTATTGTGTTGACAGTGTTTTAAAGGCCCATTATTGCGTCCTTAGTCATATTTAAAAAGAAATGGGAAAAGACAGATAGGGCGATAAGTTCTATCTGCACGAAGAGTCCCCAACGCAAACGCCACGGTCTCCTCCATTCGCTCTCCATATCTCTATCTTCTTGTCTTTTATCGTATAGTTTGTTTCTGGAAATCAGCGTCCAGTCGTCAGCAAAGATCCAACTCGCCGGCCTGGCTTCAAATCATAAATTCAGGGTTGATATTCAATTCACTTCCCGGGCAAAACGGGCAAAAAGAGGAGACCATGGACACCGAAGCTTCACCGTAACAGCCTACTCCTCCCTCCCTTCTCCTGCTCACCTCGATTTTCCTGGCGTTCCCATGTTTCCAGCTACTTCTTCGTTTCTTACCTTAACTTCTTTGCTCTGTTTTTCGTTTCTCTTTTCATTTTCCCTTTGTTTGTCCTGGAAAGGTTCGAGACCAGCGAGATGTTAGCGACTTTCCTGACTTCGACCCCACTGCCGAACAAGGCGTGGAAGCTGTGCAGCACCGCGAACGCGATGGAGGTCGGTGCCTTCAAGATGGAGCAAGTCGGGGGCGTGGCGTATGTGGCGTTCTCAGGCTTCCAAGAGATGCCGGCGCTCGGTTGGGATGTGAATTGCGGCGTGCTAGTGCCGCTGGATGTGGCAGGCGGCGGGCTGTTCGCGCCGTTGAAATGCCGTTACGATGGCGAGGAGCCGATCATGGTCCACTCCGGAGTGCTTCACCTCTTTCTTCGCTATCATGCGCGCCCTGACTTTCAAACCCAGGTTAGCAATTTCTATTGCCCATCATATGCGTTATTGACTCTTCTCTGAAAGTTAATTTTTACATCACTGCCAAGGGTGTTTCTACGGTTTTTGCCATAATTTTCTCGAGAAAAAACGTCTTAAGCCTCGACCGACAACGGCGACATGGCTAGCCCATAGTTGTAAGAAAGAAAGAAAGAAAGAAAAGATTAGAGAAAAAGAAAAAGAAAAAAAAAGAATAAATAATTTAAAATTATGTAAGATTTTTTCGTCACGTGCCACGTAAGATAATTGCGTATGTGTCAACAATTTCTAATGCCCAAGTTTCGAGTGAGAAGGGGAGATGAATGAATGCTCCGCCATTACACCCGATTTGAGCAGAAGTGGAGATGTTTATTGCGAAACTCTAGTTGGGGGATGATTCCGATCAGCGGTGCTTGGAGGTATCAAACACCATGCTGTGGTTGGAGGTGACGATGATTGGTTGTTGCAGTGGTGGTCCTAGCATGATGGCCTGCGTATATCATAGACATGAAAAATCTTATACACATTTATCTCACCTCCACACACGAGATCTTCTAATCTAGGTTATATCCTTCTTTTGTCCAGCCTTATCCTGTCTTGGATAGCAACCAAATATCAGATATGATATCATTTACCCTAACTTGACTTATATCATCATCACCGAACATAAACTTAGCTATTAACCTATAATATCGTAATATAATTCAATCCATCGTAAATGACGGAATTGATACTCACTAATCGTTTTCAAAAATTGAATTCTTCCTAGAGTTCCTCATGAATTATCCTCATGTATGGCAATTCTACTTTAACTTATAGGAACATGAACAATTTCATAACTTGTAATTTTTCGTCATTGTTTGTAAGTTACTATCGTTCCAAGAATGCAATGCAATGCATCCATTTAAAAATGACTTAAGTTTTACTTCCTCGCGACCTTCCCGAGGACAAATCAATGCAAACGCATGCTAATATAATGGCCAATATCAGACGATTCGCTAGACGGTGAATCTTACTATTTTATGTAGTACTATCCCCAAGAATTACCAGTTCTATCTCTTAGTGCTATTTATGATTAATTTGCCGTCCACTATGTAATAGACTTATCTTCTTCCTTGGGTTAATATATTATAAGTGGACCGGTCCGGTTGCACATATTACTAGGTCCCCTTGTCTCAGCAAATCGTTTTTAATGGTACACTTGGCACTCACCTCTTGCTTTTAAATGTGTCTTAAGTTAGTGATTGACTAAGACAGAAGGATTGACCCCCCCAAATAAATAAATAAAAATGAAAAGAGACAAAGACTAAGAAGGGAAGACACTTTCCTGGAACGAGGCTTATGGACAGAGCGCAATTGTATCATCAAATTTTGCCGACTTCACGTTCAACGCGAAAACCGCATAAGTAAATGCTATAATTGATCCATTCATGTTAACTCGGGTGATTATAAGATTTTCCTCCCATAGCCGACGATTGATTGAATAGAGATTTCTAGCGATTAAGGTGATAGATTCCAGACAGGGATGGGACTGAAGGGAAAGGACCCTTTCCCATCTCCTTTCTGTACATATCCACGCGCCTTTTATAACTTTAGACCATTGGTTGTAGACTGACTTTTAGTTGAGACAGAGAGTCAAGACAGCAAATAAGGTTTCGGTTTATTCCCGAGTTCTCTTTCTCTCTAAATTAGAGTCTGTTTTCAGGAATTATACTCTGAATACATCATCAGTTGTATGTCTATTTACATGTAAATCACTTCAAAAATGCATTTTGACTTGTAATTTTCCCGCAAATTAAAAAAAATAAAAATTCTCGGTTAACCCCAGGCCTCAAGTAATCGATTACATGGAAGAATTTTTCAATATCATAGATTGAATTCTGTCTTATTTGTGATGATGTCCTGCTTGACATGTTTGGATGTACGTGCCTCTGACTGCCTTCCAAATAACTTTTGTGCTTTTGCTCGCAATTAACCTTAAAGTTCCTCACGTTTTATTGACTTATTATGACTAGAAGGTGCAGCTTGCAGTCTTACGCAAGATAGTCTCTTCCATCTTTCTCAGTTGATTGATAAAATCCACCAAACAGATCTATCTAACATGATTGATGGAGGCGTGTATCACTAATCTAGCAAAATTAAAATCCAAACCTGTCAATTATTAAATAACATTAGAAGACATGTCATGCATAAGAAGTCTAAGAAGTGACTAATTCATAACTAGAACATAGAAACTTATACAAGTAATCAATTTTTTAATCATTATAAGAACATGTTGTCTGAATTTGTAATTCCCACGTCAACGTACCGTCTTTCTATATTAATTGATCCTCTTGGCAAAATGTCTCCTTCCATGTGTAATGGTGGAAATTTATGTACAAAATCCTATTCCGTGTTTAAAATAGGGGATTGATAACAATCAGCGTCATATAGTTCTCAAATATTCGTGTTGTGGCTTTGGTTGCTAGACTATATTGGAGGCATACATAATATCAAATTGTTTTAATGATGATTCGCCCACCTTGTTAGGTCCATGAAACACAACTAGGCAACTTTACTTAATGGGTTCATTAGTGTTTGGAGAGTCAGACATCACTTCAGTACTACGGGTGAATGAAGCATTGCGAGAAATAGCTAGGAAGTTACCCCACCCCCACTTCTTTCGGGCATTGTTTTTGAGTCATTGTAGGGCGAATGGGGTCTTCTTACTTTACTTTCATGTAAGATTCACGATTCGATTTGATTTAGGCATTCTTTTCAATCCACCCACTAACTTTTGAAGTAAAATACGCGGAAACAACAGGGCGTTTAGTCAACACGAAAATATTAGAAAAAATAAAGATAATAGAAATTTACATGGTTCGTCCTTTACATCCACGAGGAGAGCCAAGAAATAATCCACTATAATCGGAGAATCGAGTTACAATCACTCATACGCTCGAAGATTTAACAAACCCAAAGTGTTTACAAATAAACAATGTAAACTCAAGCACAAAATCACCGATGTTCAAGCCTCCTATTTGATTTAGGTATGATCATTCTTGGCTTGGTTTCTATTTTTGTGCGGCATTCAATCCTTTGCTTTTTATATATGTATAAACCTAGCACTACTAGGTTTCTTTATAGATAAAAGAGGAGACTTGTCTTTATCCTTTTGTGCAAAAGTAATTAGTCAAACTTGGAATAACAAGAAAACCAATACTTTAAAGAAAATATTTTGAACAAATCAAAATTCTTCTATGTGCTTCAAACTCGAGTCATAATTTAACACCTCTCCACCTTGGCTCCAATTATCCATGTGCTCCCAACTACCTTGCTCAAGCATTTTGATCCAAAGGAATCAGATGAAGACATCTCGATGAAATTTGATTAAATAAATATGGCAAATATATCGCACCTTGGTTGTCACAAAGGTTAAGCCCAAAGTCCAAGAGCAAACTTCGTTATCCCAACCCCACTTCTTTCGGGCTTTGTTTTTGAGTCATTGTAGGGCGAATGGGCTCTTCTTACTTTACTTTCATGTAAGATTCATATGATTTAACGATTCGATTTGATTTAGGGATTCATACATTCAATCCACCCACTAACTTTTGCTTGGGTTTAGTGGCTACTTTAAAGCTTAGTGCTCAATTAGTGCGCAACTACTTTATCTGTTGTTGATCCATCAGACGACGAGTTTGATAAAATAAAATAAAAGGTTGGTGGATGCCGTCCCATTGCCGAATTTTCCACAGATTAGCAAATGGACAAATAAAGAAAACGCAATATGTCATATTTTAATCATCGTTGCCTTAGCGTTTATTTGTATATAAATGAGGGATAATTATCTAAAAAGTCTTGTATATTAGTCAATTCAATTATAAATAATTCAATTGTACCAATTTAGTTCAAAATATTTTTTGGGTCAATTTAGTCCTAAACCTATTTATTTAAATATTTGGTCGGGATAACTATATTGATAAATCGTCAAAAGGCTTAAGACTATTGACAAATCACCTAAAATCCATGACAAAATTTGTATAATTCAAAGATTATGACTAAATTGGCACAATTGAAATGTTTAGAATTGAATTAATCTCTATACAATAAATTTAGGACTTTTTAGACAATTATTTCTATATATATTCTAGGCAACAAATGTGCCCAATAGCAACACTCATTTTCTGTTGATCTATTTTATTTGTTGATCTCTAGTTAATGTTTACAATATTACATGTGACATCCCTATATTAACTCATTCAAAATATTATCCACTTTGCCCCGTCCTATACTAAGTCTCATGGTTGAATTTTAGTTAATGTATACAATATTACAAATGACATCCCTAGGTTAACTCATTCAAGGTATTGTCCGCTTTTCCCTATCCCATTTTGAGTCTCACAGTTTTGTCATTTAACATACAAGCAAGCACTTTTCCAGGAAGTCACTCATCTTGGTAGTGCTCTAATTTGGGCTCCCTTAATTTTGAAATTTCAAAAAAAAAAGTCCCTATGATGTGTGTGCGTGTGTGTGCGCGTGCGCGTGCGTGTGCGCATGGGCGTGGGCATGCGTGCGTGTTCCAGAACCACTCCTCTCTCTGTTTAGTGTACAATCCGGTGTGTGTGTTCCAGAACCACTCCTCTCTCTGTTTAGTGTACAATGCTGTTCATTCCTGGCCCCCTTCGCTATCCTAGAAGCCTCCAAGAGTTGCTTCTTGTCTCGGTCCTCTCTGGCCCTAGTAACCACTCCTTGCCCTCATTAGATCGGGTCATTATAGGTCCATTAGCTTTAGCATGGTTTGTTTGCGAACCATACACCTACTTGGGGATCTCACTTTGATATCATATTGTAACATCCCTAAATTAACTCACTCGAGATATTGCCTATTTTGACCTATCGTATACTGAGCCTCAAGATTTTGTCCTTTGATGAGCTCGGGTTGTATCTTTGCTACTCGCTCCCAATGTATGCCGTACACATGGATACATTCTATACATGTGTTAAGCGTATTTCCACACTTATCATCATTTGTCAACTTGTTTAATAAACAATTCCGTATGTTTAGCAATTGCAGTACGACTAATAATTTCCTATCCCATCTATTCGTGTAACTAATCTAATCTGACATGATCCGGTGTAAGTTGATATTTCAGTGAAGCTTTTGAAGCGTTGTAATCGAGATTTTTTCATAAAGCGTTTAACTAGATTTCAGGAAATCTTATATATGCATGCAGATTGGTAGCTTGCTGGCTGAAACCAAGTCCATCGTGATCGCAGGCCACTCTATAGGAGGATCAGTCGCATTCCTTATAGCTCTCTGGCTTCTCTCCTACCTCAAATCCATCTTCCCACCCCACTCGGTCCTATGCATTGGTTTTGGCTCTCCTTTCCTCGGCAACGAGTCGCTTTCCCAAGCCATCCTTCGCGAAAGATGGGCTGGCAGCTTTTGCAACATTGTGTCAACGCACGATATAATGCCGGGGTTATCTCTAGACCAATCACTTGTTTCGACTCTCCAGTGGCAGGCCCTCATAACATTCTGGTACACGTCTATGATGTCACCGACCTCCATGAATTTCGCTAACCTCCAATTAACTGAAGAAAACAAAGCCTGGTTATTTTCTTTCGCTGTGGCCAACATGGAGCACCTGGCGCAGGCAAGGGAAGGCTCCGGAGGGAGGTCATTTTGGCCATCTGGGAATTACTTGTTTTGTTCAGATGAGGGCGCGATTTGTTTAGACAATGCTATATCTGTCAACAAGATGATGCATTTGATGCTAAGGACAGGCTCTCCAAATTTAATCATTGAGGAGCACCTTAAGTATGGGTGGTATGTTGAAAGACTGACTCGACAGTCTTTGAAGAGAAGCTTCACAGAAGGGGATCTCTCTGAATCAAGCTATGAAGCAAGTCTTTCGATGGCCTTGAACTCCTTGTGGACTTCTCGACAGGTATGAACATGGCGCTTTAGGTCCTTGAGTGATTGAATTCTATAAATGTATCGATCTAGGCTTTTTATTCCCGGGTGCTATTCCTTATGTTTAGAAGTTTTGTGATTCATCTACTTTGCAGGTATCCATTGCACCAATGGCCAAAGATTGCTTGACTATGACAAGGCGAATAGGACACGCACCGAACTTGAATGCCGCCAATTTAGCTATTAGGCTATCCAAAATCACTCCTTATAGGGCGGAGATAGAGTGGTATAAAGCTTGTTGCGATAAGTCCGACGAGCAAAGAGGATACTATGATTCTTTCAAGCAGAGGGGAGTCTCAAAGAGAGAGTTTAAGATAAACATGAATCGGTTGAAGCTTGCAGTCTTTTGGGACGGGGTCATAGAGATGTTGGATAGTAAAAGGCTCCCACACGATTTGCACAAAAGGGTAAAGTGGGTAAATGCGGCGCAGTCCTACATGCTTCTTGTGGAGCCATTGGACATCGCGGAGTATTATCGGTCAGGGATGCACCTTAAGAAAGGCCACTACATAAGCAATGGAAGAGCGAGGAGGTACGTAATTTTTGATCAGTGGTGGACCGAGAGGGTTGTTACCGAGAAACTAGGCAATAATAGGAGGACCAGGCATGCAAGCTTGACCCAAGACACTTGCTTTTGGGCAAGGGTGGAGGAAGCAAAGGAGTGGCTAGACAACATTAGGAGGGAGAGTGACCCAAACAAATTCACTTTTCTTCGGGATAGACTTTATGAGTTTGAAGCATATGCAATGAAGTTGGTTGAAGGAAAAGAGGTGTCTATTGATGTTGTGGCTAAGAATTCGAGCTTTAGTCTATGGTTAAAAGAATGGGAAGCAACGAAATCACAAATCTATCCCCTTAATGGGTCCCAATCGATGTCTCTTGTTTAGGATGATGACATGTGCCATTGACTTTTAATTTAGGGTTATTACCACAAAAAACCTTAAACCGATACATCTGTGACAAATTTACTACAAACTAATTTTTAACCATCAAAAATCCCAAACTGATATATCTTTGATAAATTTAGCCCAAACTAGTACATTGTGATAAATTTATTTAAAATCTCATTTTGCTTAATTGGATAATAAGTGAGAGTTGACTCATATATAGTTTGGGACTTTACTCTCCATTTGTTACAATTGTACTAGTTTTGTTTTTTTTTTTAGTATTAATCCAATTTAACGGATGATATATTTGTCACATGTATACTAGTTTGGGGTTTTTGGCTTTCAAAAAATTAATTTGAGGTAAATTTGTCATATATGTAATAGTTTGTGATTTTTCATGATAATAAAAGAGATCTAAGGCACATGAGATTGGGACATGTCAATGGGTATGGAGGAATGTATAATCGACATGTCATTTAGCTCTCTCGGGGCAGTAAGTGTTAGATACACGTGTGAGTTGTGTTAGAGAATAGTCCCACATTGGAGAATTGATGTGGTGTGAAGTAGTCAATATATTTTAATTTGCCCATAACTCACTAGCTTAAAATTTTGAGTAAATGTGGGTTCAACTGGATATATTGATGGGCTCAGATTTGGGCTTCCCTCTTGGAAATCTCCTCAGGTGAAGGTATCAGACTTCTACTATGCGCTCTCAACAACTAGTATCAAATTCGATAGTTACGGTTGACGTTGTGGTGTAACAACGTGAGCCCGTGAGGATGGCTCAGGTGAGTGTTGTGGTGTAACAATCCGGCTCGTAAGGATGATGTTGGGTCAGAAAGATATATGATTTAATGGGGAGTAGACCTAACACTAGAACTCACACGTGAGGAGGAGATTGTGGGCCTGTGAGGATGGCCCAAGTGAGTGTTGTGGTATAACAATGCGAGCCCGTAAGGATAATGTTGGGCTAAAAGGATATCTGATTTAAAGGGGAGTAAATCTAACACTAGAACTCACACGTGAGGGGAAGATTGTTATGATACACGTGTGAGAGTGAGGGATTGTTAGGATACACGTGTGGTTGTGTTAGAGAAGTCGTCCCACATCGGAAAATTGATGTGGTGTAGAACATTTAATATATCCTAATTGGCTCATAACTTACTAGCTTATTGAGTAAATGTGGGTCCAATTAGATATATTGATGAGCTCAGACTTGGTTTCTCCTTGGAGATCTCCTCAGGTGAAGGTATCGGACTTTTGCTGCACGTTTCCAACAGTAGATCTCCAAGGGTGAAGGTATCGGTCACGTGCAACAGTAGATCTCCAAGGGTGAAGGTATCGGTCAGGTGAAGGTATCAGACTTTTGCTGCATGTTCTCAACAGTAAGCGCCATCCCACTTGGCTTCCCCTTGGAGATCTCTCTAGGTGAAGGTATCGGATTTCTGCTGCACGTTCCCAGCAGTAAGTGCCATCCCCGATCCATCCAACAGTAGATCTCCAAGGGTGAAGGTATCAGTCACGTGCAACAGTAGATCTCCAAGGGTGAAGGTATCGGTCAGGTGAAGGTATCGACTTTTGCTGCACGTTCTCAACAACGCGCCATCGCGTCCCCTTTGGATTTGGAAGCTCGGCATCCCTGGACATGGAGGAGCCACCGCCTTGAATTCTGGAGGATCGACACCTCCATGGTGACAGGACTTGGTGGCGAGGCTGAGATCTTGGTGGTCATGGAGGAGCCACATGATCGCCGGCAACGGATGCATGTGCGCGCACGCAGAGAGAGAGAGAGAGAGAGGCGTGACGGAAGGCCGTGGCTCAGGAGACAGGTGTTGTGGATTAGATATGCTGAGGAGTAGAGTTGGAGGAACATATGTTGCGATCCTAACGTGAAGACAACAAATGGGACGTGCACGAGACAGAAAATTTGCATCTGAGAAAGAGGACCAGCACCCTTGAATTTACACACCCAGCGAGCAACTTCTCATTTCTCAGTCTGTGTCAGATTTAGTTCCATAGCTTCTCGTGTGCCACGAGGATTGAATTTGGCTTTTGCATATGTTTCCTTGACATTTTACACCACTTGACCAGGGATTAATTTGTCGATCTAGTGTTAACTTACAATAGAGCAAGATTTCCTATGGTTCTGGGGACTGAGGTGGGTTATAAGTATGTCAAGCCCTGGCAGACAACAATCTTTCATGTACATATTATCTTGCTGATGATAAAACTTGATATGATGCACTGGGAATTATATTCTGCAGTTACATCACCTCTCAAACTTTCTCACTGATCGACCAAAGATGCATGAGGGACAGCTCAGTGATGTTAACACAGGAGATCTAGTTCTGTGCTTTGAACAAATTTGAGCTTTCATGCATTTTTGGAATGTTAACAAAGTGGTTATGCCTTGCACTAAGAAGTAATCAAGTACGAATGCTCATGACATATGCCTGAGGCAGAACATGATGGGTCTGTTTTCAAATCATTCTAAGGGCAACCAATTGACTATACTGAAACATCGGATACAAGAGCATTACATTATACCTTTCCGTTCTGTGCATCGATGTTCCTAACAGGTCCCTTAAACCATCTACGGGCATCAAACACCCACCAAAGCATTATCATACCTAGACCCGCACCTAAAGCAACCGGCGCATAGTTGAATGTGTCCCAAGTGATGGGATACTGAGTCGGCAGAAGAAACACCGAGCAGGTATAACATATCCACAGAAACGCTATCAAACAGATCAGTCTACTTGCCTTTCCCAAGTAAAATGGCCCAGGTTTGAAATTCTTCTCTTCCATGACCATCCTCGCGAATATCGGGACTGCATATCCTCCGACCCATCCTATCGTGCATATGGAAGTTATGGCAGTGAAGACTACATTCACTTTCAATATTGGAATTCCAAGTAGAACGCAGATGGCTGCGCAGAGCCACACTGCATTAGATGGGACTTTGTGCTTCGGATGTATTTTTCGCCATATCGTTGAAAATGGGATGCCCTTGTCTCTTGACAACGCATATACCTTAAGAGAACCGTGGTGCACGGGTTATGTATCGGTGGACAGAGTACCCGAAACTTTCCAGATGGTGAAGCATAACAAAGGAAAAGAGGAATAGATACTGACCACTCTTGCCGCACTGGTAGTGATGGAAAGCCCACCGAAAAAGAATGAACCCCAGATAATGAATAGCAAGATAATTGCGCCAGTAGCACTGTGATACCTCCCATGGAATGCATCATAGAGTATTTGAGCTGGAACAAACACACCTGCCGTCTCATTGCTCGTATCATATAAATAGTTGAAGTCCTGAAAGTTTAGGCATGCATAAGATAGTATAATGCAGCAGAAACAGTATCAAAAGCAACTCAAAGCGATCGATGTAATAACAAAGTCCAGAAGAGGGGGAAAAAAGCACATGTACATTCTTCAGCCTGCTCTTTGTACAAATTTAGACATACTACGTTACTGACTTCAATATTGGCAAAAAGTAGTGGAATGGAGTTCCGTGGTGATGTGAGATGTGGCTTAACAACAAAAAGTCCACTTAATTTCCGGATTTAATGTTGGAGTAACTGCTAAACCCATGAGAGATAAAATAGTGTCTGTCTTCTGAAGCTGCAAAAATTTTTCCCCATTCAACTTGCTGCTTCATTACTTCCAATAAAACATTTTTACTTTATAATTAAATATGAAGAGTTCGTTACCTGAATGCTAAAAGTAAGAGCCAATATATAGGCCCATCCAAACACTGAAATAATCCCTATACTGGTAAGAATCGCAATGGGACCATTCTTGTCAGCGCCTTTAGTTTCTTCAGTTAGATGCGCAGCTGCATCATACCCGTAAAGTGAATACTGACTGACGAGAAAAGCTAGAATTACTGCATAAGGTTTGCTTGATATCCCAGTTGATTCGGCCATTTCGAAATGGCTGAACACAAAAGATGCAGACTGTGTAGTCTGTGCTACCAGCGGAAGCATTATAACTATGACAACCCCGCCAATTAACTGAAGGAAAAGGAAACGGAGCTTCGATCAGTAACTGAAATCATCTCATAGGTCACTTATTTTGGTCCACACAGACTATTCATATATTAAGTCTCTGATAGAAAATACTCGAGTTTTGGAATATACCTGCCACCATATTGAGATTATGTCGATGAAGGCAATTACTTCAAGTGCGAACGTGTTGAGGAACGCCCAAATCAAAGTAAGACCTATGTACATGCATAAGAACAACCACTTCGGTGCAAGGTAGCCACCATCTTTGTTTGTGCCAGTGCACAGTAATATGATGCTCTGAAGGGTTTGTGATCCTGCATATGCCTTTCAAAAGCATTTGTGAGATCAATTCACTGCACCAAGCTTCGATAGATACTTTGAAGAAGTAATGCAACAAGAAACAGAACATGAAGCAAACAGAATACAGAGTCTACCTGGGTACCAATGCCAGCAATGAGGCCAATGGCTTCAAGCCAAGCACAACACCAGGAAGCAAATGGACCCCACTTGGGGCCGGCAAGATGGGCAGCCCAAAAATAAAGGGAACCGGTTGTCTGTTAAATGTTTACAACGATAAGATCATTAGATGGCCTGGAAAAGCATGAACTTCTTTTCAAAAGAAACCCTCCAAATAGAATATGTAAAACTTATATCTGAGGAAAATGAAGCATTTAGTACTTCGGAGGACTTTGTTTCTGACTTTTCTTTAAATTCCGTTGGAAAACAGAAAAGCAACTCATTTTCGACAAAATGGTTTTACATGCACCATTTTCATTTCAAGAAAGTTTTCTTGTCAGTCTTCTTGGGTCAGTTCTGCTAGCTTCTCTTGAAACAGAAGTACAAAGAATCTCGTTAAGGTTCAAATTTGCCAATCATCTCAGCTAAGAGAAGAGCCTTGCAGTTCGGAATTACATCAGCATAACTTCCTGTATCCCTTCTGTTTGTTCATAAATTCATGTAAGATGTTATGACTGGAGGAGTCTATTTTAGACCCAAAACAGATTCCTTCTTTTACAGGAGGTAAATCATGATGCTCAGATAAACAATCTTTTTTTGTTAAGAGTGATGACACCCACGCATAACTTTTTGACCTTTCAAACAACTTCTCAAGTTTCAAAAGGGTACTAAACGCGCAAACAAGCAATCCTAAGTTATCACCGAACACTTCAAAGATTATACTAAATCTGGAAAACAAAGATGACATAAATAATTATAAGGAGACAAAAACAAAGGACGAGGAACAAACCGGAAAAGAAGAGCAGATTTCAGCCATTGCAATCCCAACAAACCAAGTGAAGAACGAAACCACAACCCATCCCCAAACCAAGCTTGCAGGTCCCGCATACAAAAGGCTTGATCCATACAGAGGAGTGATCCCAGTGAAAAGTGTCATCGTGGAAAATGATATTGCAAGAGTCTTGAATAGAGTCTGCCACCAAAAAATATATGAAAACAATTTTTTTTTTTGATGAGAAAAGCAACTTTTTATACAATTAGAGCGTGGAAAAAGAGAGGGGAAATATGCTAAAATTTGAAGTTACCATCTCTCTTCTGAGTTCTTGCTTGTAGCCCAGTTCATTCAACCGCTTCTCTCCAGTATCCATCTCTGCAAATTGGGTGTTGCCCTCTGCTTCTTGGTTGTTAAGCCCCATGTTGGATCAAAAGATTTGTCACCGTGTTCTTGTGTTCGAGATGATCTTTAAATTGTCATACAGCAAATTTGCAGAGATACCAAGAGGAGATAGAGGGAATCATTGACTCGTGCATATTCTCCAGAATATATAGACATGGACCATCATGTTCTAGTAATGATTTCAAAATCGAAATTAAAGAAAAGAGTGGCGTGATAATATATTTAATCATTTTCCCAGTGTTTGACTTGCAGCTGGTTGGTTGCATCAAATATAAGACTGAGAATGAGGCATCAAAATAATTCAAGCTCACATTATTCAACCGAAAAGAAATATCCAAGCTTTTACAACTGAAGATTATTACTCATACATGTTGTTTGTGTATGAAAGGCTGTAGTTGATTGGAAACAGAGCCAATGTGAAGAGGTTCATTACCAGCATGCTCGCATACTTTTCTATTTCTCTTCCCTTTCTGGTTTGAAATAGTCTAGTTCAGATTGGGCACTCGAAGCCGATATTCTTGACCATCAAATTAAGTCGAATTCAGCTACGCTGTTTTTGTTATGTTCACACTTCACATCTTCAGAGGCAAAACAAAACGTAATGAAGTGAAAGCTAATGAACTCAGATGAAATAAGTTTTTGATCATGGATTTACCCGTTTAAAAACGATGTTTTTCTTGCTCGTATATTTACCTTTTATTTCCAAATAAATATCCTGTCCTCTCCTCGAGGAGTACAAGTTGAAATGAGAAGATAAAAATAGATTTTGTTTTTCTTTGGACAATTGAACACGGTGTTGGGGAACCATAAGTGTCAACAGGATAGAAAGAAACGGATACGTGGAAGGAGATGGGAACATGGAGTTTTTCAACGATGACAGCATCAGAAAAGCAGGAAATAATCATATTAGTTGGGAGGATCGGCGAAAGGTTGACCAAGTGAATATTCTATGGTATTATACTTAACACCGGCACTGGGAGACACCACATGTGGACAAAATGTTATGTTCGCTGTAATAGGGACCCGATTCGTTATGCAATTACAGCACATGCCATCTTTGGTCAAACCAAATATTATGGAATCTCCTCTCTCCCTTTCCTTCGACTTATTCTCGTCCAACGACAACATGTTAAAATTCCGCTTTTTTTCTTTATGACATGTGATGATCACGCTTTCAACTTGTCTACTTTGGTGACTACATATGAAAACCGTCTATGAAATACTGATTGTGGGCTAATTTGAGATAGAAATATATATACACACGCAAGGTTATTCTTTTTATGTTTTTACACAAAAGAAGAAGAATGCGCAAAAGCGAATTGAATTTACACGATTAGATAAGCGCAAGATAATGCAAGTAGCAATCCATATGGGTGGTGGGTGTATAGCAGGGAAAAGTGTAGTTTGTAATGGCGGGATCTTCACGTCTCGGCAACGAAAGCCAACTGTCCCACAGCGAGAGAGAGAGAGAGAGAGAGATATGAAGAATCGGCAGCTGCAATCCTGGACCCCGTGGTACGTGCTACATCTCCTTTTGACTTTTCAGTAAGGAAAACAGAAGGGGAGGTCTCTCAAAATAATATCCTGCATCCAAAAAGCTTGATCCATACAGAGGAGTGATCCTAGAGAAGAGTGCCATCGTCGAAAATGATATTGCAAGAGTCTTAAATAGAGTCTGCCACCAAAACATAAATTTAAGAATAAATCGTGTATATTTTTTGAGACAAGCGACTTTTTATACAAATTAAAGCGTGGAAAAAAAGAGAGGGGAGATATGATAAATTCTGAAAGTATGCCATCTCTCTTCTGAGATGTTGCTTGTAGCCCCAGTTCATTCAACCGCTTCTCTCCGGTATCCATATCTGCTAATTGGGTGTTGCCCTCTCCTTCTTCGTTGTTGATCCCCATGTCGGATCAAAAGATTTGTCACCCTGTTCTTGTGTTCAAGATGACCTTCATATTGTCATAAACCAAACTTGCAGAGAGACCGAGAGCACAGAGAGGGGGGAAGCATAGACTCATGCAGATTCTCCAGAATATATAGACAGGGACCATCATCATGTTCTAGTGGTGAATTTACCAACGTGTACAATTCCAAAATCGAAATCAAAGAGAAGGGTGGAGTTATATTATATTTGATCTTTTTCCAATATTTGACTTGCGGCTAGTTGGTTTCATCATATCTAAGACTGAGAGTCAGGGGGTCAAACTAATTCAAGCTCACATTATTCAACCGAAAAGAGATATCCAAGCTTTTACAATTGAAGGCTGTTAGTCATACATGTCGCTTGTGTATATAAAGCTGGAGGTTGATCGGAAACAGAGCCGATGTGAAGAGCTTCATTATAAGCATGCTTGCATAGTCTTCTTTTTCTTTTCCCTTTCTGGTCTGATATTCTAGTTCAGATTGGATACACGAAGCCAAATTGTTCTTGACCTTGACCATCGAATTAAATCGAATTCAGCTACATTGTATTTTCTATGTTCAGACTTCACATCTAAACATGCAAAACAAAAACCCAATGAAGTGAAAGCTACCGAACTTGTATGAAAAATTCTGGATCATGGATTTACGTGTTTAAAAACTATATATTCCATGCTCTTATTTTTACTTTTTTTTTTTTTTCATATGACTATAGTGTCCTCTCCTTGAATAGGACAAGTTGAAATGGAAGAAAATGGATTTTTTTTTATGGCAATTGAATACTGTGTCGGAGAACGATAAATGTCATTAGAATAAAAGGTAATGGATATGTGATTTGAGAAATAATAATGCGCGTGAGAGAGTAATGAAATTTTATATATATTTCAATGTATATATTAATAAAAAACACATTACTCTATCTATAGGTTTTATTATATAACTATTTTAAGATAATACCTTAAGATATGTTCAGTTACGTGTAATATAATCTTGAGGGACAATAATCATTAAAATTATCAAGCAATTACCCTTGAAAAGTCCCTAATCATTTCTAACAACGTGGTAGGAGAAGGGATCATTGAATTGTTCAACGATGACAGCATCAGAAAAACAGGAAATAATCACATCAAGTGGCAGGATTTGGGGGAAGGTTGACGTTGTGAATATTCTAATCGTATCGTACATACACTAAAAGTGAGAGATCGCATGCACATAGGGACAAAAGATTGTGATATCTTTTCATTAATTCGGAGAATCTGGGGAAAGGTTGACTTGTCAATATGATACTCATAGTATCATACATACACCAAAAGTGAGACCGCCCACGGGCACAAAAGATTTTGATATCTTTTCATTGAATGGGAGGATTGGTGAAAAGTTGATCCTGAATATTCTAATAGTATCATACATACATTGGAAGCGAGATACTGCATATTAAGGGTGAGTATGATTCTAGGATAGAATTGAGAATTTAAGAATCAAACTGATGGGAACTAGTCCGATCCTAGGTTCCAAAAATTAAGGAATCGGAATTTGGAATCTAAAACAAGTCTTTGCTTTTTTTCTTGTTATATGTTTTTGCGTAATTCTGCGGTATTCCATGACATCAAATGATAAATGTGTAATATGAAACCATTTATTTGAACTTTCATTTCTAGCAATATTCATGATTGAAACTTTTATTTTGTTAATATTTCATATGAATTGTGATCATGAATTGTAGTAAATGATAATCATTAGAGGTGATAATTCACTTCAATCGTTTAATTAAAAGTACATGTGAAATCTGGGTAGACCAAGAATATGTAAGAGAGTAGGTTTCAAGTTCATGGGCATGTAGGACAGGTTCAAATTTCAAAAATTAGAAAATATATTACAGCGAATAGGCAGGTGGAATTTGGATGAAACCTAAAACCGCTCTCCCCTACGGTACGTAGGCACAAAATATTGTGATTCTTTTCATATATTTGACCTTCTCTTGCATCAATTTTTTTTTAAAACTCTATTCAAACCGTAGGCAACGGTGATCCCTTTTATTATATTATATAGTTTACAGGCTATCTGGTCAAACTAACATTACCCGATTTTCTCTCTCGCTTTCCTCAGACGTAAGAGGAGATAGGAAACCTTCACATTGAACAAAACTCTTCTAAGCTTTTGTTTTTTATTTTCTCTTATAACACGAGATATCTGAACTTTTGAACTCGTCTATTATTGCAATTATATGCAAACTGTCCATGGGACACTGAATTTAATCCTGAGGTTAATCTCTGATATTACATGAACGCAATGCAGGAGCAATCTACATGGGTAAATGCCATTAGAGAGATGAAGAATCGGCGGCTGCAATCCTGGGCTCCATGTCACGTGCAACACATCTCCTTTGACTTTTCAGCATTTGAAAAAAAAAAAATGAAGATGATTGAGAAAATCTCATTTCTCGCTTTCCATTTCGTTGGTCTTGAGAAGAATCCTTGCTTCTCAATGTGAATTGGATAACACCAGGAAGGGGAAGTTGCTCTTTCATAGAAGATAAATCTCAAAGCACCTCCTTTCCGTTTGTTTTCATTCTTTAGAAAAGCAAAAAAGTAGCCACAATGCCCTGACAATTCAAGTTTGGATCGGCTTTTGTTCGTGTCCGAGCGCATTAGCCTTTCTCAAGAATTATGGTTTCTTGCGAACCGGAAACTCAAATATCGTTAGGAGCCCCCGAGAATGAGCTTACACGGGAAGATGAAATTAAACGAGCATCGCCAGGCAGATAATTGAGAATAGGCGCAGTGAAAACGCCACACTAGGTGTGGTAAAAAGCATTGCCTAACAGTAATCACTAATCATTGATAGGAGAACAACTCAGCATAAGAAATTCTTGTAGATATGTAGAAATGCAAGAATGATAAAGAATTTCACCTCTTAGTCATCATTCACAGAGGTTGTTTACAAAAAAGAATCTTGCCCTTCGTTTCACCTAAGAACATAAAGAATGATACCCTTTGCTTCCTGGAACATGTCGCCAGAGTCATCTAAGAGGAGAGCTTCGCCACCTGAAACACAAGTTTAACTTGTGAGATAAGGTGCTCATATATTTGTTGTTTCCTCCTCTCCATAAGACAAAAATTGCCCAAAAAGAATTCTGAAGTGCCCTCACTGAGACAATCAGTTCAACTGTTGAAGTTTCGTGGTCTAGTAGCATTTCAAGTTGTGCGTAAAAGGTGCCAGATGATCATAGTAAGTATTCTATGTTGCAGATACATGCACGAGGAATGACACAGAAGAATGTGATCGGATACATATTTTAAGCAAACATATTCCAGATTCTGCAATATTTTATTTGGATCAAAGGGGTCATAAGTTCAATCCCTCTGCCACAGTTTCCGAGCACAAACCACTTGAGTTTTCTCATTCTGTTAGATCAACACCGATCTAACAAAATCAATTCAATAGAGCATTACCTCAGGCTTCAGTAACCTTGTTCAAGCAACAGAGCAGATAGTCCCGTTGTGATGGACTGTGATGTTCATGTGCCTGGAACAGCATCAAAAGAATGGAGAACTTCCTCCAACATCATCCTTGTTTGGGGGTCAAGTGGGCTCTCTGGCTTGTCTGAGTGAGCTATATTTAAGAGATATAGTTTCTTTGAGGTCACAAACACAGCTGAAAAGATCCTTTTCATCCCTCCCCTGGTGCTGTCCAATTTGTACTCAAACTCATAAACTTGCAAGCCTCCCTGGCCCGATCTCTCTGCCACTCCGATCACTTCAGCATCTTTCGTACTTTCCTGTTTGGAAAAAAAGGGTTTAAAGCAAATGGTAGCACCAAGCCAAAGCCAAAACTTATCGACATATCACTTATAGGTCTACAGCCAAAGAGCCTAAAGACCTGAATCAAAACAATTTTGACAATTTAAATCATCATCATAAAATATGATATAGGAAAGAAAGTCATGGAAACACAGTTGAATGCCTTATATGATTAAGTGAGATAACCATGATTATAACAACACATCTGATAGTAGAACACTGAATGCAGCTGAATCAGAGTTTTGGTTCAGATTTCCACTTAAATGATTTGGGTTTTAGATCCATAAAACATTGAAATTAATGGATCCATGTCAGATCAATATTTGGGGTGCCATGAAGCCAAGTTAACCTGTGACTATGCAAGAGGATCAATCCTCTCCCTCCTCTCAAAATAATTCTTTAGCACACTTAAAAAAATCTACTGCAGAAATATACCTCATTTCAATGTTTCCCCTAATAAGACAGCTCCAAGACACAATCTTCTCAGCAATTCTACCAAGAACCAAATTATCTACCAAATAATCGATTACCAGAAAACATAAGAGGCTTCGGACACCATACTGTTAAGACATTCCAACATTTAGAACTCAGCAAGCAATTGAACAAGCACCTACTTTGCGCTTTTCGGCTTGTATGAGCTTGTCCGCAACAAACTGAGGACTCCCAAATTCGCCAAGGCTTGCAAGACGAACTGGACTCACCACCACTCCCACATTGTTGCTCCCCTTGGTCGGCTCCTCAAACAGTACCGTCGCTCCCGCTTTATCCACCTTCAATTCCAACAAGAAGATCAACCCCACTAGCACGCAAACAATTACATGGACAGTCACAGCATTCTTGCACGTCCGGCATTCTTAGTACATCGTACATTGTACATAAAAAGTGTACCTTGACCCAAGAAGAAGGTTTGAGGAGAGTGAAGCCCTCTTGGGAGTCTGTGTACCTCTCCAGCTCCACTTCTCGAGGCAACGTCGCCACCGACGCGCTCGAGCCACACCCATTTAGCAAGATCGCAAGAATCGAGAGGCTCGCCTCCCTCTTGCTCAAACGAAGTGATGGCAGCAACAACCGGTCGCCCTCGTGAGGAAAGACCGAAACTTGGGCGCGAGGACTGTGATTCTGAGTCGGAACGCGAGGCAGGGTGATCGAAAATGAGGAATTGGACTTGAGAGGAGGGAATAGGAAGAAGGGTCGGAGCTGGAAGAGAGAGTGATGATCCGAGAGGGCCAAGCAAGTTTGGAGAGCCATCGCCGTCGGAGCGGAGGAGAAATGGCGCACACAGCGACATCATCACTGAGGGAGAGTCAGTCGGGATGGTAAGAGAAGCCAAGCATCCACTCGTCTGCTATGTAAAGTGGATAATCTCTTACCGACTTTTTTTTTTTTTTTTTTATATCCTCTCGCGAGTTTTCTCACTGTTTTTTTTTTTTTAATATTTATATATTTTAATTGTTTTGTTTACTTTCTTTTGAGGCAGAAATGTAATTAAAAGCATTCTTTTAGATCCATCTTCAGAATTCCACTTCTCCCATTCGGTATGACGGTGTCTCGCGTAATCATATCTCTAAAAATTAAAAGTATTCTCTAAATGAAAATTAGGATATATGCCATTAGGATAAGCAAACTTTACACGAGTTCTTTCGTCTACCCTTTATTTAAGTGATGATGAGAAAACGGATGATTATAATCTTCGAAATGAGGAGGATTAATAGCACTATTTATGTAATTAGTTTTTTTATGCATTAGGATATATTAGAATTAACTCTTCTACAAATAGATCGAGCAACGGAAAAGAAAATGTTATATGAACACAAAATATTTAATTTATAGGAAATCGTTATTCGTTCATTATAGTTAGATACAAATAGGTTGATGAGCTACTTTAGAACAACTGGGATTTGGTGGATTCAATAACAGCATTTGCTTGCCCTCATCCGAGCATGGGCACTTCAACGGTATTGCCCTTGTCGTCTACCCAAATGAAAACACGGTTACAACAAACATCGAGAGAATGAGCGGTTCCCTGCGGTAGTATCACACCGGTCGCCCGCCGATTCTCATTCTCGATTATTTCCTTTGCATTCTTCCCATCTACTCCCACCAACTCCGGCCAACTGGATTTACTAATCGTCTCTGCAAATCCCAAAAGCATAATGATGTCAATGTACACCATCGTGGGAATGCCTTACCGTCGATGCTTGAATCCCAAACCATTTGAAATTGCTCATATTATGAAGAAAGGGAACAGCAAAATTGAGTTAGGCTTACGTGCAGCACAGCATGCTGGGTAGGTGCATCCGCCATTGTCACATGGTGGGTAAGGCTCTTTCGACATGCTTACAAAGTAGATGTAAGATATGTATTACATGGCAGCCAACCCCCCTCCCTATATATTACCCATTCGGACGATTGAGAAGTTTAGATGAAAATCTCTCAATATGTAAATTAAGAAGAAATCTCTGAGTTTTAATGACTCTCCTTATTATAGTCGAACTATGTGATTCTATTCTCAAAAAGAAAAATCAAGAATAAATAGTTACGGTGAAACTATTTCTACCTCATAAATGACTAAATTCACTTATTGAGTTACTAGTCTCCATATTTGCACGGATTCCTTTGACTTAATTATTTTTATGGTTTCTCTTTAAATTAAAGTTATTTTTTCAGAAAATAAAAACTAGTCTTTTATTTATCATTGCTTTTATAACAACTTACATATTTTTCGTCTCTCCTATTTCAAAGCTGACTTTCCTGATATATATTTTATTTTTCATTTCATTGGCCTAAAAGAGTACCAAATATCTTTATCTACCATACCAAAGAATTTTTTTTTCTTCTGTCCTTTGAATCGAAGAAACGCTTTCCCACGGAACGCATGGACTCGGCTCCTAGGAACGAAGTAAAGGAGATGGACGCACAAGGAAGAGGCCAACACCAACAATTACTGGCTAGCCAGCAATAGCATGAGCTCACTGAGCTTGGCATTACGTACATACGTACAAGTAGATGTATTCAAGATTAGGCCAATTCTATTCTGCCGTAGATCCCCAGCCACAAATACGAATTCAAATACAGGGCCACATTTGCTGCAAAGCTGTGATTTCCTCATATTTCTATAAATATTACTTCCTTGCAATAAAATTAAGGAAAATTTTAAATTATGGCTTGAAGTGAAGCCGTTTTATCAAAATATGATCTAAAAGAAATCTTGTATCAAATAAAAGCTCGAAGTAATCGGTTTAATATCAAATAATGGCCATAACTCACACGTCTCTCTCATGTCATGTCACTTTTCATGTCATGTTTGGGGCATTTCCCTCCAAGAGCATCTTTTTTCTTTGCTTTTGCTTTTTTTTTATGTTCATGTTCTTCGTGGCATTTCCATTCTACTACTGGTTATGGATGAGGCCATGAGCATAGATGAATTTGTCTGGGAGAGGGCGTGACCCAAGCAAAGTGATGACTCTCTTCTCCATCTCTTCCTTGTCTTTGGCCTCTCCGTCTCAACTGCTCTGTCTCTTCTTCTTCTTCTTCGGCCAATTTCCTCAGCTCTAGGAATCCCCAAACACCAAAAACAAAACAAAACACATTTGCCCTTTTGTTTAGCGTTGTTATATGACTTATGTTTGGTGGTTACGGGCGTCGGATTGCCGCCTGATATATGTGTCTCTGTCAATTGTTTTGTTTTCTGGAAATACCAATAGGGGATCTGTCAGAATTAGGAATTAAGGTTTTGGACTTTGTCTTTAGATTCCGAGACTTACATTTAATGAGGTTGAAGCCACCACCTCTTTGGCTTCGAGTCATTTTATCCCAGCTCATACAGTGTGTATTTTTTTCCTTGTTTCAGAACAATCAAGAAGAAGATGAAAGAGTAAAAGAAGGAAAAAAAAAAAAAAAAAAGGAAAAAAAAGAAGCACTTGGATGAAAATACCCTCCATCATAGCTTGAAGAGTGACATATGAGATGCACACGAAAGTTTAGGTTCTTATTTGAGACAAACTTAGCTACATTGAACTTTAATTTGAGATAAGATCCACTTTGATTTTCTGAGAAAAGTGCCCCACTTTAGGCCCTTATTTGATATTTTCCCTAAAATTACCCATCTGCATATATTTTGAAAGTTACTTTAGTGCATATAAAAGAGTTTGACCGATTTTCTTTATCACAAAATAAGTTCCTTCCATCTTAATTTAGTAATTTGGCATATCTTTATAAACTCTTTGACGTCAGTGTAATTTTGAAACGATTAAAAGTCAATGACTTTTAGTTAGGGTTCAATTATCATTTAAAAGAGAAATTTTCGGTATATTGTATGCATGAAACTTTTTTATGTTGTTGGATAACTTTTTTCATTTAAAATATGTTATCTCTAACGATGATAACTTATTTTATGAGGGATAATTGTTTAAAAAGCTCTAAATTTATTATATGGTGATTAATTTAATTATGAACTTGTCAAATTGGCCAACTGAATTTTAAATTTTTTGACAATTTGTCAATATACTCTTCTAACTAATTTTGCCTAGAAACCAATGACATGAATGCCAGCATTTTACATGGTATGGAAGGTGTTGACGTGGATAATTTTAATTTTTTTAAAAAAATTCTTAATCTTTTAAAATTTTTAAAATTTTTCATTTTTTCTTTCTTTTCTTTTTATATTTTATTTTTTTAACTATTCTTCTTCCTCAAATGACGAGCGGAAGTGTCAGGGCCTTGATTGTAAAACGCTGAAGCACTCTCCACGATCCTCACAAGCACTGGGTGAAGGCAACAACCCTCACTTAGTCTGCATGGTAACGTTTTTGTTCCCGGGAACAGTTTTTGCTTAGAAATGTTTTTTTTTTGTTTCTGTTCCTGGAAACAGTTTCTGAGCATTTAAAGGTGTTTGGCAACTGAAATTTTTGTTTTGTTTTGAGAACATAAATGCGTTTGATAAAAATTTCCACTCTTTTGATTCTTTTAATTTTCTTTTTTCTTTTTCCTTTTTCTTTTTTTTTCCTCCCTGTTGGCCGTCGCCGGTGAGGCTCCGGTGAGCTCATTGGAGCCTCGCCCGGCCTGGCGCCGCCTGGGCGAGGCTCAACCTCACCCAAATTTGCAAGGCCGGGCCTTGCCAGTGGCCGGGTGAGGCTCCGGCGAGCTTGCCGGACCTCGCCCTGGCCTGGCGAGGCACCGGCGGCGGCAATGGGGTGGCTGAGGGGTGGGAGAAGGAAGAGGAAGAGGAAGAGAAAGAAGAAGAAGAAAAGAAAAGAGAAAGAAAAAAGGAAAAAAAGAAAGGAAAAAAAAAGTGTTTCTTGAAATTGTTCCCGAATAAGAAACAACTTTTTATTGTTTTTGATTTTTACTCCAAATATGTTCTACAAAAATTTACCAAACGAGTTTTTGTTCCTGGGAACAAAAAATCTATTCCCGAGAACAAAAGAACAAAAACAAGTGTTCCCGGGAGCGTTACCATGCAGGCCCTTAATGGCCCATATGGGTCCCCAAGGCCAGTGAACAATGGCCCCATTGGCCCTTAATAGTATATATATATAAAAAAGAAAAGAAAAGAAAAGACAAAGTTTAAAAATTTAAAAAAATTGCAAAAATATTACACTTTAGCTTTAACCATGTCACTAAGATAGCCAGCATTCAAGTCAACATTATCCGGCCAAAACTAGGCAAAATGATTATATTGACAAATCGTCAAAACTAAGTAGAAGAATTATAATCACCAATAATTTTTGATAAAAAATAATCGGATTGACTTAATTAGCAAAATGCAAAAAGGTTTAGGAATCAATTAACACGATTAAAAAGTTTAGGACCGTATTGACAATAGTTTAGTAGATTTAAGACTTTTATTTTTTGGTAAAATTTCCCAAACTATTGAGCATAGTGCTTGAAGAGAAAGGGATTTCAAAATTGAGGGCAAAATTCCGTGTAAAAACGTAACACGACTAATTCGCACTTCATCGCATTACTGCTCTCAAAAAAATTCCAATCTCCGCTTAGTCATAGGAATTTGTGGTAGACGTTTGTTCGACCAATTATTGCGTTTTTAATCATAAAAAGAAAGAGGAAGATGACCATCATTGAAAATCCACAATGGGAAAAATTACCAAAAAGTACTTAAATCTATTGCAACTTGTGTTAGTTCACTCATAAAATTATTTTTTTACCAATTGAATCATAATATTTTTGTAATTATGTCAATTTAGTTTATCCATCCAAATTTGACTAGGCAACGCTGTTGACACCTTAATTTTGGCGATTTTTTTTAGTATTTATTAATTGCATAGGAAAATTAGAGATTAGTTTCTAATCCCTTAACAAAAATTTCTTTCATTAAAATTGCATTGCATATAGACATTAGAAGCATTTGCATCACCAGCTTTAAAATTAAAAATTAATAATTAAAAAATTAAAAAATCGAAAAAAAGAGGCCGGGTCAGGGCTGGGCACGCCCGGCCCCCATGCAGCCCTTTCCCTTTCCTCGCACGGGCTTGGCCCATTTCCCTTTTTTTTTCTTCTCCCTTTTGTTTCGGCTCGGCCCACCCATCTCCTCCTTCTTCTCTTCTTCCACGCGCGGAAAAGCAGCAAGTCAAAGCAGCAGGTTGCAGCAGAGAGGGAGCAGAGCTGAAGCAGCAGCAACTCGGCAGCAAAAGCAGCAGAAGTCAGTAGCAGCAAAAGAGCAAAAAAAGCTTCTGCAGAAAAAAAAACAGAGAAAAGAGAGGGGGAGGACAGAACAAAAGAAAGGAAAAACAAAAAGCGTGGGAGGTCTTTGGTCGCAAAGAAGAGAGAACTCGGGGGGGAACCTAGAGGCGGAGAGAAAAAAGAACCGAGAGAAAACCGGAGAGAAGGAAGACCGGGAGGAGAAAAAAAGGGAGAAGAGAGAGCAGAAGGAGAGAGCGAGAGGCCGTCGGCAACCACGCCTGACCCGCGGCCTACGACTTGCTGCCGTGCCTCTGCTCCGGCCAAAGAGGAGAGGACTCCGGGAGCCCGAGGGAGAGAGAGAGAGAGCAAGAGAGAGCCGCTGAAAAAAAGGAGGGGAGGAAACAAGTGAAAGCTTCAAGAGGGAGAGCTTGAGGTGACCGAGAGCGAAACCGAAAGGAGAGAGCCCGAGAGAGGAACCGGGCGGCGAGAGTTGAGAGGAGCTCGAGGGAGACCGGAGGACCAAAGGAACAAAAACGAGAACCGGAGGAAGAAGGAAACCTCGAGGAGCAGCTAGCTGTCGCCGGAAGCCCGTCCGTCGCCGTCGTCCGCCGCAGCTCGTCCCCGAACGAGGTAGGTCTCTTTGAACCTCAGTAGCTCTATTTTCCAGAGAATGCCGGGCCGGAGCTCGCGGCCGATCGGCTCGCGCAAGCTCCGGCCCTCGTCGTCCTTGAATTTCGCTCCCATTTTCCTTGTATTAATGTCCGAAGACCCCTAGACCATGTTCGTGGCTCGGTCGAGCCGGAAACCTTTGATTTTGGCAGCGCCCGCTAACTGTTCGACGAAATGCCCCAATGAGAAAACCGAACCCAATCCTCGACCGGAGCTCGGCATTCGGTTTCTTTTACGTCATTAAAAGTCATACCGTTGTCGTACACCATCTCGGTCACTTTCTTAGCTTTTCGATAGGTCATCCGCGTCGTTTAGGTAGGCCGAAGTGCGCCCTCGCCGGAGTCAATCCGGCGACTCTCGGATGCCGGCCAGCCGGCGTCGGTCGGACGGAACGACCGACGCCTGGCGAAGGCACGGCGACCCCCTTAGGATGGTCAGACCTCGCGGCGGTGCTGGCATCGGTCCGGCGAAGCTGCTGCAGGGACGTCAGGCGTGCATGGGAAACATGCGGGCGTGAAGCAGAAAGGAGGCAAGAGGAAGAAGACCAAAAAATGAAAAAGATTAAAGAAAAAAAAAAAAAAGGGAAAAATCAAAAGGCAAAAAATAAAAATAGGGGGCAAGGAGATGGGCTTCGCCGTGGACCCGCTTCTGTTGGGCTGAATTTGTCGCGGGCCGGGTTTTTAGCTGGGCTAGAAAAATAGAATTAGAAATGGGCCTTTCTTTTAGTTAAAAAAAATAAAAATTTCGTGGGCCTTTTTGTTAGTCTCTAGTGATTTAGGGCTGGGTCTTTTAACCCGGTCCGAATTATTATTATTTAAAAAAATCAAAAATATTAAAAAATATTAAAAAATTCGAAATTTCAGAAATTTCAGAAAATTCATGGAAAATGCAGAAACCTGAAAATTCACAAAATATTTCAAAAAAAAAAATTTTTTCTTAATTAAAAAATATTAGAAATTCCAAAAAAAAAGAAATTCCAAAAAAAAAGAAGGAAAATTTTCAAAAATCCCAAAAAAAATTCCAAATTTGTTTTAGAGTTCCTTAAGAAGCTCTAAAATAATTATTGGACAATTTTTTCTTAAAAAAAATGTTGGAAAGTCATCGACTTAAGATTGTGTTTAAAATTGAACAAGCCCTTACGGCTTTACCTTAGGGTTTTAATTATCTTCGGATACAATTGCCCTTGATAGCACGCTTATGGTACGATGGTTATGGTTTCCCCCTTAGTTTAATTAGGATTGCCACTTATTTATCTCTAAATGCTAGTTATTTATTTTCCCTTATAATTTATTTAATATTTTCTTTAATTGCTGATTGTTATTTTGATGATTGTGCACCCACATGATCATCTCATATGTTAGTGGTTAAGTCTAAGATCAATCCAAATTGCTTGATAAAAAAAAATCTCTTTTGAAATGAACAAGATTAAGTACCGAAAGGACACTAATTGATTAATTAATGTAATCAAGTCCCCGACCCCAGACTCTCTAGTTGCGTAGAAAGCGAGGCACACTCCCATGCCTCGCTTGGTTTCTAGCTGACCTAAATAGGCTAGTGGCGACTCCTCATTTAAAAGATTTTCATGAACACTCAATGTCACGCGGGGTATGGGCTTGGGAGAGCATATGTCTAATGAGGGTCATGGATCCATTCTTTTAACAATACCCCTAAACCTATTTATCCATTTAGATATTCATTTCTCCCATGGGACGGAAAAAAATAGGTTGCGACAAACGCGAACGTGGACACTAGCTACACATCAGCGCCCACCATCTCATGTTGACATGAACAATTTTTTTTGAAATTTTTTATTTATCCTTATCTTTTTATTTTTTCTCTCCCTTTTTTGGCTTTCTTTCCCCATAGGGGCTGGCGAGCGTCTCGGCCCTCATCTAGCCTCATCAAGATGTGGGTGAGGCCTAGGGGCTGTGGTCAAGGCCATGGCCACGTTTACCAGTGGCTAGGTAAGCTCTTTGCCATCGCTAGGAGACGGTGAGCTCACCTAGCTGTTGGCAAGGTGAGACCTCACCCAACAACGAAGAAGCAAGCCTCACCACTAGTTAGTAAGGTTGCCTCAATTGGACAACCGTCCTTCACCTTTGGTCGATCGTGCCACATCAGCGTTGGCCAACCAAAATTAGCCGGATGGATTGAATTGGTATAATTGCAAAAGATTCAAGATTAAATTAATAAAAAAATAATTTAGAATTGAATTGACATAATTATAATAGGTTTAGAACATTTTTGAGAATTTTCCCATCAAGCCTTACACTTCCTACACACTAAAGTTGGCAGACTGATCCATGAAAATACAACCCTTAAACAAGGGTAAAAAGATCAATCCAATATCTTATTTATATGAAATCCAATGAGAGCCACGTTCGCCCGCCAATGTTTTCCTTGTACGTCTCTACTCTCTGTGAAAATACATGTTGACACCTAAATTTTGATTGATCATTCGTAATTTAATACACAAAAATTTATGGATTAATTTTAACTCCTAAACAAAAATATTAGAGTTAAATTGCACAGCATATACTTTTAGGAACATTTATTATTATTGCATTTGCAATGGACCGATAGCAAATGGGCTCTAATTGATGATTCCAAGCTTTAATTTAACAAGTTGGAGTAAGTCCACGGTGAAAGAGAATTTGGCTAGGCCCGTTAAAGGGTGACAAGTTGGAATATGAGAATATTCCCAGAATATTCGCATTATTCTTTCAATATTTAGGGAATGTGTTGGATGAAATATTGAAAAAATATTGCACGTGAGATACAAGAGCTAAATAGATAAGTGCAAATTTATCATCTTTCCTTAAATAATATAGTCATTTCACCTATAAAAAGAGGGCTACACACAGCAAAAGAGGACACAAAAAAAAAAATAGTACATGAGAGAGAAGTGGGCAAAGAAGGTTGTTCAAAGAGAAAAGGAGTTCGTCCTTTGAAAAGTGATGGGCAGGCATTTAGTCAAAGAAAAAGAGGGAAACCTTAGTGAGGGAGAGAGAAAGATGGTCTTCCCTTTCTTTGACACACGCTAAAGAGGAGAGGCCCCATTCCTGTTTTGGTTTCTTCGCCCGACACAAGGAGACAAGAACGATTATATATTAAAAAGACAAAGACGGGTGGTCTTCTTCGGCTTCCCACCCGACTGTCTACCATCGTCTTTGTTCCAACGTTTTTGCAGGTTTTTTTTTTGCGTTGCTCAACTTCACAAACGTTAACTTTGCAGCCGCTCCTAATGGGGTCTTGCCCCACCGCTACAACGAGCACTATTGTCGTTGACTAAGCCTCTCTATCATCAATCGTACGCTAGTTGTCGAGACGCATCGTTGATTGGGATTCCCACAATCTATTATCATCCGAACTTGGAAAAAATAGACAAGGTAGGTAAAGTTCCTATTTAAATTAATTATTGAATATTTTGTTTTTTCGTTTGAAGTATTGCATGCTTGATTGGATTCCCAATTGAGGTAAACTTATCCAATATCTCTCGAATAGTCTTTTAAAAATATAAATATAGTCTAGCTGTAACCTCCTCTCTTCTCCAACTAGACTATTTTTTTTTTTGGTTTTCTTTTATAAGCAAAATCAATTCAAGCAAAGGCATCAATAACGCACGACAACAAATCGGACAATATATTATTCATGTTCGTCTAATTTTGGAAATAAATTGACGAATCGTATCTCGGGCATAAGATTGAATTGGTCAATTTTTCACGAACAAATTAAAAGAAAACCCAAAAAAAATATAGTCTAGTTGGAGAAGAGAGGAGGTTACAACTAGGCTATATTTTTAAAATGTTATTTGAGAGACATTGGATAAGCTTATCTTAATCAAACGAAAAACAAAATATTCAATAATTAACTTTACCTACCTTGTTTATTCTTTCCAAGTTCGGATGATAACAGATTGTGGGAATTGCAATCAACGATGCATCTCGACAACTAGCGTACGATCGATGATAGATGGGCTTAGTCGACGGCAATAGTGCTCATTGTAGCGGTGGGGAAAGACCTCATTACGGGCGGCTGCAAAGTTGACTTTTGTGAAGTTGAGCAACGCAAAAAAAACTGTAGAAACGTTGGAATAAAGACGATGGCGGATAGTCGGGCGGGAAGTCGAAAAAAACCACCCGTCTTTGTCTTTTCTATATATAATCGTTCCTCTCTCCTTGTGTCGGGCAAAGAAACCAAAAGAGGAGTGGGCCTCTCCTCTTTAGTGTGTCAGAGAAGGGGAAGATCATCTTTCTCTCTCCCTCACTAACGTTTTCCTCTTTTTCTTTGACTAAATGCCCACCCCGTCACTTTTCAAAGGACGAACTCCTCCTTTTCTCTCTGAACAACCTTCTTTGCCCTCTTCTCTCTCGTGTACTATGTTTTTTTTTTGTGTCATCTTTCGGTGTGTGTGGCCCCCTTTTTATAGGTGAAATGATTATATTATTTAAGGAAATATGATAAATTTGCACGTTACCTATTTAGCTCTATATCCCACGTGCAATATTTTTTCAATATTTCATCCGACACCTTCCCTGAATATTGAAAGAATAATGCGAATATTCTTGGGAATATTCTCATATTCCAACTCGTCACCCCTTAACGGGCTTAGCCAAATTCTCTTTCACCATGGGCTTAATCAAACTTGTTAAATTAAAACTTGGAATCATCAATTAGAGCCCATCTGCCATCGGTCCATTGCAAATGCAATAATAATAAATGCTCATAAAACTATATGCTATGCAATTTAATTATAATATTTTTGTTTAGGGGTTAAATTACGAATGATCAATCAAAATTTAGGTGTCAACAGGTACGTGGCATTTTTGGGCATCCAAGAGCTACTGGTGCCCAACTTGGATCCGAACTAGGGCATCTTGGTGGCGCTATTCCCCTCCCCCTTAAGTGCCGTCGAGATGGCAAAGAGGCAATCGTGGTCCACTCCGGAATCCTTCACCTCTTCCTTCGTTATCATTTGCGCTCCGAGTTTGAGAGCCAGGTTAGCAATTTCTTCATGCTAACATTAGAATTCACTCCTTTTGAAAAGTTAAACAACCCATCACTTGCTACTTTACTGGTGATCTATCAATGTGGACCTATCAAAATTCACTAGATAAACTAAATTAGCATAAATGCAAAAATTTTGGGACTAAATTAACAAAATAAAAAAAGTTTAGGATTGAATTGATACAATTGTAATAAATTTAGGATTTCTTCTATAATTTCTCAATCTTTGCACTTCATTGCACTTTGACTTCCAATGCCTTTCTTCATAGGGTCTACTATATATCATGTTATCAAGCTGATAGAACTTTGAATAATATAGCTTGGTCAGCTTTGTAAGTTTCGATTGATGCTAATCAATTCTCGTCGTGCATTCGGCTAATCTGTCTTATAGGGCCTCCAAACTTAAACCAGTAAGTAAGGTAGATTACACGCCCATAAATCATGATACCTTAAGTGGGGCTTGTGAGCTGTCACTTACGAATTGAAGAGAAATTATTTTAAGAATGCACTTGGAGTTGAATGGCTTGTGGTCTTCTTCAGCTTCCCACCCAACTGTCTGCCATCGTCTTTGTTCCAACGTTTTTGCAGGTTTTTCACAAAAGTCAACTTTGTAGACGCTCCTAATGAGGTCTTGCCCCACTGCTACAACGAGCACTATTGTCATTGACTAAGCTTCTCTATCATCGATCGTACACTAGTTGTCAAAATGCATCGTTGATTGCGATTCCCACAATCTATTATCATCCGAACTTGGAAAGAATAGACAAGGTAGGTAAAGTTTCTATTTAAATTAATTATTGAATATTTTATTTTTTCGTTTGAAGTATTGCATGCTTGATTGAATTCCCAATTGAGGTAAGCTTATCCAATATCTCTCAAATAACCTTTTAAAAATATAGTCTGGCTGTAATTTTTCGCCGTTGGCACTTAAGTGATTCATTTTGCTCCGATTTTGGCACTTAAGTGTACATTTTGTAACTTTTGGCACTTAAGTGTCTCTCCGTGCCAACTTTTGGCACTCCAGAGGTCCGTACCTCATTGGAAATTATATCAAATGGATGTTCAGAATGCATTCCTCCATGGGGATTTGGATGAGAAAATTTACATGGATCTTCCACAGGGTTTACGGAGACAAGGGGAGAATAGAGTATGTCGTCTCTGCAAATCCCTTTATGGGCTCAAGCATCCAGGCAGTGGTATGCCAAATTTGCTAACTCCCTCACAGCTGCAAGATTCAGACAGTCCAAGTATGATTATGCTCTTTCCATATGGACTAAATGTATGTCATCTATCCACTTGATAATATATGTTGATGATATACTAATAATGGGAAATGATGAAAAGGCCATAAAGGGTCTCAAAGAATACTTACACTCCACCTTCCATATGAAGGATTTGAGATCTCCCAAATATTTCCTAGGAATCGAGATTGCCCGATCCAAACAAGGGATTTCTCTCAGTCAGCGAAAATTCGTATTGGAGATTATATTAGAAATAGGCTTATCAGGTTGTAAACTGGCTGTTATTCCAATCGAGCAAAACACCAAACTCACTATGGCAGATTATGATGAAAATGTATCTTAAGATGAAGACCTTACACTTGAAAATCCATCAAAATTTCAAAGGCTCGTTGGAAAACTCATATATTTAACAATGACCAGACCAGATATATGTTATGCAGTACAAACACTCAGCCAGTTTATGCACAAGCCTAAGCAATCACATATGAATGCTGCTCTGAAAGTCGTGAAGTATTTGAAGAAATGTCCGGGACTCGGATTACTTCTCTCAAGAAAGTGTGATATGGAGATGATGGCCTATTGCGATGCGGATTATGCAACATGTCCTATGAGCAGAAGATCCGTCACAGGTTTCTGTATTAAATTTGGGGAATCCTTACTCTCTTGGAAGACAAAGAAACAACCAACAGTGTCACTATCTTCAGCAGAAGCTGAATACCAAGCCATGGCAAAGATCACCTGTGAGATAGTATGGTTGCGAGGATTGCTTCAGGATTTTGGGTTGAAGATTAAGGGACCAACCAAGTTGTTCTGTGATAATGATGCAGCGCTCAAACTTGCATCCAACCCTATAGTGCATAAAAGAACGAAGCACATAGAAGTGGATTGTCATTTCACTCGAGAAAAAATCCAAGAAGGAATAATTAAGACGAGAGGAGTTGGAACTACAGAGCAACCTGCAAAAGTCTTCACCAAACCTCTTTGCCAGAGACAACACACAAATCTATTAAGCAAGCTAGGCATCTTGGATATCTACAAACCACCAGCTTGAGAGGGAGTGCAATAGAAAATGGACTTTCAAAAGCTGAATGAGTTGTCAGAAATGGCTCTCTTGACCATTTTCAATAGGGACTTTCAAAAGCTGGAGTTGCATGCCAGCTCGTCTCCCATATCGAAAACGTCCCCCGAGTCACAGTCACATGCGTAGCAAAATGTTTTCTCCAGACAAATTATCGCGTCCTTAATCATGTTGAAAAAAAAAAAAAAAGGAAAAGGACAGCGCATGGCATATAACGTCGATCTACAGGAAGGAAGCCCCCACTCACCCGACTTGACCCAGAGATAAAGAAAGGCAAACAGAACAGCACTTGTTGACAGTCATTTCGCTTCCCATTGGACGAGCAAAAGTGGAAATCATGGACGCCGAAGCTTCGTCGTATCAACGTCCTTTCTTCTCCTGCTCACCTCTGACGTCTTCATCGTGTTACTGTAGCCTCACATGGTAGTCCAATGGCTATTTACGATGATTTTGCTTATTACGGTATTCTCATAGCATGTGGGTCCACCTAGACTATTGATCACGTGGACACGCATAATGAACCGCTTCAACATTAGCGATCCACATGATCTATAGAGTATGTAATAGAACTCGAATTAATCATCCCACTTGTTTAAGTGAATGAATTTCTTCCCGAGTCATTTAAAGTCACAACTCTTTGAGACAACTATGGTATTGAATGGGCAGGACATCATGGTCTATAGATATATAGTTGATAAGCAATAGTTGCACATCATATTCACTTATGGGTTTGGTACTAAAGAGTGTTCTACTTTTTTTATTTGTTGAATGTGTAATAATTAAATTACTTTCGACTCATAATTTTGAAGTTTTTGAATTATTACATAATGATGAAGTGAATTATTGATAAGAATACATAATGCGAAGAAACTGTATAACTATTTATGGAAAGAGAAGGATTGTCATAACTGAATGTAACGTGTGTCATTGAGAGGGAGATCCAAATATTCGCGACATCTTACCTAGCTGTGGAAAATAGAGGGCAGAATTGCAAGGGACTACCATAGAATTTCCTATAATTGCTTGGGCATACTAGGCATTTCTTTCTATTGACGACTAAATCAATATTAGGTGAATTTTAGAGTCTATGAAATATCCTAGTAACTTCATTGATTAGTTAAGACAGGAGTCATGAGATTAAGGTAAAAGAAAAAAAAAAAAAAAACAGTTAATTATTTGACTTCATCGGAATAAAAAGTAATATTTTAGTTTTAGGAGGTTGAAATGGTTTCATAAAATTCTAAAAGCGCGCATAATAACCATTATGTTTTCTATTTTTCCATTTTCTATTCCCGAAAATAGATTTGAAACAAAAATCAGTTTGATAATATAATCTCATTTTTGTATTTCTAGAACAAATTTTTACTTCAAAATTAAAAAAATTTACTTTTATGTTTCTAGCACAAAAGCGAGAATTGTGCGAAAAATAAAAACTCTTTTCATTGTTCGTCCTTGTTACTAGCTGATTGCTCACCCCCGCCTGCCACCGTCCTCTGTTCACCATCCATCACCCTCTTTTTTGCTCGTCCTTGTTACTAGCCGGCTGTCCACCCACCGTCTAAGGAAATTTGGTCAAAAATTAATTTTTAGAATGGAATGATTGTCATCTGCGCCTAAGGAGATGAGTTGTTGCAAAATTTTTGAAGATATAATATAAATACGTGTCAGTGCATGAAAATTCAAGCCTAGACACTGCCGACATCTAAAAATGAGACGTGGAGTAGGGGTTGGGATTTATTTTCTACGAACCGCGCATAAAAAAGAGACTGAGAGACCGGTGCTTAGATAGAGTTCCAAGAGCGGCCAGAGATACAATACAAGCAAAAGGAAACTCTCTTGTACCATAGTGCTTCAAAAGAAAAGGGATTTTTCCAAGCCGGAGTTCCAGTAAAACTTGGCCACCGTGGCAGCTCGGGTCCTGTATCGAAAACGGCCCCCGAGTCACGGTCAAAGGCCTAGCAAATTCTTTCTTTCGTACATATTATTGCGTCCTTAATCGTGTTTCACCCGCAGGAGTTCCCTCCCTTCGGGTCTCATCGATGTTGGCAGATCAGTCAATGCTGAAGCAGAACCATCTGCTGCTGCTGAAGTGTATTTTCCGCAACATATGTTATCAGGTAAGTGTCCTTAGTGTTAGTGGAAAGATAGGGATCACTATTTCTCTTCCAAACCTATTAATTAGTTAAGACATGAGTCATGAGATTTAGTAAAAAAAAGCTGTTAATTATTCGACTTCACCGAAATAAAAAGTACTCTTTTAATTTTAGGATGTTAAAATAATTTCACAAGATTCTAAAAGTGCACATGATAACCATTCCGTTTTTCTATTTTTCGATTTTTCCGTTCCTAGAAACAAATTTGGAGCAAAAATCCATTTGATAACGTAATTTTTATTTATTTATTTCCAAAATAAATTTTTACTCCAAAAATATATTTGGAACATAAATCAAAAGTAAGGGTACACGTAATAACCATCTTATTTTTAACTAGAATTATTTTTATATTTTCAAGAATAGGTTTAGAATAAAAATCCATTTAGTAACACAAGTTTATTTTTCTTTTTGTGGAATAAATATTTAATCCAAAAATAGTTTTGGAACATATATAAAAAGTAAAAATTTTCTACTTTTTTCATCGCTCAACCTTGCTACTAGCCAACCACCCACTCACTTTTGCCCGCCAGCAGCCGATTGTCATCCGTCGTTGAAGGTCACCATCCGCCATCACCGGTCATTGTCCTCCATTCGCCATCACCGTTTGCCACCACTGCTCAAGAGGGAGATATTTTATGTCATTATCAAATAAATTTCTATTCTAAGAACATAAATTTTGTGTTATTATTAAACGCATATTTTCGCAAAGAAACTTGTCTAGGGAATCTTGCTAGAAATTAATTTCTAAAATAGAATGGTTCCCATTTGCATCTTTAATATGGAGATATATTCTTGCGAAATTTCTGAAGATTTAATATTAATACTAGTGTTGGTGCATGAGAATTCAAACCTACAAACTACAAATATCTAAAAATGAGACGAAGAGAAGGGTTTGGGATTTATTCTCAAGCCCAATGTTCAATGTAGTCTCTTAATTGTAACCCAATATGCAATACGGTCCTTGAATTTTTAACTTTTTTCAATGTGGTCCCTAGACTTTTGATATATATTCAACTTAGTCCTCAAATTATATAAAAACATTCAATATTATCTTTTCATTAATTTAAGTTCAAAGGCAGTATTGAACATTTTCATATTGTTCAAGAGCTAAATCGAATATGTATCAAAAGTTTAAAGATGACATTGAACAAATTAAAAGTTCAATAATCGCATTGCATATTGAGCTACAATTCAAGGACTATACTGATTGAATTAAAAATTCATGAATCATATTACACTTTTGTCAAAATTTATGAATCATTCGTATCATTTTTCCCACTCATTCCAGCTAGTGGTTCTCTTATGACTAACTATAGCACCAATCTCGGTGCAATTGCCCCGTACAAAGAACTGGCCACTTCCTATGCCGGATGAGTGTGGCTAGGCTTTGACTTAACCAGGCCTGGGGTGCATCTTATACGAAATCGAATGGGTTTGGTTTTCACAATTGCATCGAGGGCTAAGGAATCCAATGACAATCTGAAAGCAACGATTGTCCTCCATGCCTTTCCCAAAGTCCTTCATAGACTTGCACTGTCGAATCGTCAACTATTTCGTCTGTGGCTGCCCCGCATTTCCGACTTACGTGTGGTGAATCTTCTTTTGGCTAATCAATTGTCTGGAACTTGCACCGCACGGGGGCGATGCGATTTGAAAATTTTAATCTTTTGGAAAGGGGTGACGAGCTTTCTGTGGGTCCAATTAGCTTGTAAGATATGGTAAAAATTGATAGGAATTTATTTTAACAGTTTCGAGGTCCAAAATTTATAATAGGTCAAAATCACTCAATCAAAATTTAAATTTATATAATAATTGGAAGAATGTATTTGAGCATAGTCGATTGATCTCAACTAAATAAACAAAGCACTGCATGCTTAACGGGAATATTGTCTTAAAAGTCCTAAGCCTATTACATTTTGGCTAATTCAATCATAAGCCTTTAGGTTATATTTGATTGTTTGAATTTTTAATGAAGATAGAACTGAATAAAATAAGATATGAAATCCAAGGATTTTGTTATATTTTATTCATTATTTAATGATCCCAGTAATAAAGTCGGAGATATTCATATCATATCATGTATATTATTTTATATAAACAGCATATTAGTGTAAATGAACTTAAAAGTTCACAAACGAAAATAATAAAACATTACTCGTTTATATAAATGTCCATGTCAACGTCAACAACATCGTATAGGACTTCTGGCATCCACATTAATAATTTCCAAACAAAATTGATCAAATAGATTCAATTGGCAAATCATCAAAATATTTATAATTCAATTAACAAAATTGAAGTATTTAAGACTGAATTGGTCAAAGTATAATAGGTTTAAAACTTTTAAAATAATGTTTTCCCATGCTTAAGAGACTAACAAATTGGAAGTTGACATTTAGTTAAACAAGTACTATTTTATGCCGATAATCATTTAACAAATCGGTTACTACGTTAATTTGCGAAATCAATTTTACTATGACTAGCTTTGCTCGTTGTAAACTTTTTTTTTTTTAAAAAACTATGGTCCCTCTTCGAAGAGACGGGGAGAGAGAGCTGCAACCTGCAAGAGCAGCCAGAGAAAGGTAACAAGCAAAAGCCACTCTCCTGAGCATAGTGCTTCAAGAGGAGGGATTTCAATACTGGAGTTGCAGAAATGTGATTTGGCAACCATGTCAGCTCGTCTTCCGTATTTTGAAAACGTCCCTCAAGTCAAAATCAGATATATTGCGACATTTTCTTTCAAATAAATTATCTATCTTCACATACCCTAGAAACAAATAAAATTGATACGATATGCACGTAACTTGAGTAAAATAAAAATAATATTATTTTGGCTAAAAAATCATCTAACGAAAGCTTGATGGAGAGTAAATATATTACATAAGTACAAATTTGATGTTTATTATATTACAAGAAAAATTTTAAGGTAAATCTGTCATAGCATGCATAATTTGAGAATTTTGATGTAAAAAAATTCATGATAAATGTGTCACTATAAGCATAACTTGAAGTTTTTTTTTTTTTTGTAGCTTTTTCCTTAAAACAACGTGCATCATTTAATGTTCTAATCACCTATGCCAACATTTTATACTTTGGATAGTGTTAAAAAAAGGGTTAATACTATAAATAAATAAAAAGAGCTTCAAATTATGTCCATGATGACACAAACACCCAAAATTTTTGGTGTCACTAACAACCCTAAATTTGCATATTATGATACAAATACCTAAAGCATCTTGCAACAAATTCCCATTTTTGGTGTTAAAGCCGTTGGTTGAGTAGTCATTCCTATAGGACGACTTGGAATCATCTTGCAACTCTTGGAGCAAATGCGTCTTTGCCTGGATTCATCACATGGTGAGGTATTATATTGGTTTGCGTATAAATTTTATACTATAACATTGGTGTTTACTTTATGGATTTTTGAATGCCGTTTTCTTTTAGAGACAATGCTAATTCGCAAAAGTTTGGCAACTCTAGTCTTCTTCCCTTAAGATTCTATTGGAGACATTGTTGGATGCAAATATACGAAAAAAAATAGTACAAAAGAAAAAAAAAAAAAAAAAGGCAAGCAAGAACTTTTTACGTGAAAAACCCTTCCAAAATCAAGAAGGGAAAAACTATAGTACCACACTAGACAATCTCTTCACTATCAGTATTAACATTACAAGTTCAAGGTCACAAGCTTCAGCATTACAACTATAAAAGAAATTGTCCTATTTGTAGCACGAGTCTAGGGTATACATAATTGAAATGGAAATTACATATATACCATTAGTAGTAATAAAAAATTATATCATCTACTTTAACATCCCATAATGGATGACCTACTGGAAAGTGTCAACACACAATAATATTTTTCTCTTCAGGATGAGTGACCTACTGGGAAGTACCTATCCATAATAATATTTTCCTCTATCAGACTCCACAACTCCATCAATCTCCCATTTAAAGACTAATCTTCAAAAAATAGCAATTATCTTTTATAGTCTTCATCTTTTTAATCCAAATTGTCCTAGTGTGGCGACCCCTCTCATCACTTACCATGGAGGCCAACTAAGGCAATGCATAACCTTAGTTTCTTATTGGTGACAACCGTTGTTAACATATCTGCTGGATTTTCTACACCAAGAATCTTCTTTAATAACAATATCCCATCATCTATCAATTGATGAATTTAATGATATTTTAACTCAATGTGTTTATTTTCGGATTCTTTGCAAGACAAATAGCACTTTGACTATCACTAAAAGAATATTGTTATCTTGCTCCTTACCTATTTTCTTCAGAAAATTTTTCAACCAAATGATCTCCTTACCAGTTTCAGATATAGCCACATATTCTGCTTTAATAGTTAAGAGAGATATACAAATTTGAAGTCTAGACGTCCAACTAATCATAGTGCCACCTAAGGTAAAAACATAACCCGATGTGCTATTCCTATTATCCAAGTCACCACTAAGATTCGCATCAACAAAGCCTTGCAAAGTTGTACTATTTTTCATAAAATATAATGACATACTTGAAGTGCCTCTCAACTATCTTAATAACCACTTTACAATTTCTCAATGTTTAATTCCTAGATTTTTCATGTATTCACTCACAACTCCCACTACAAGAGCTATGTCTAATCTAGTACACACTATTGCGTATATTAAATTGCCAATAGCTTACGCATAAGGCACCTTAGCCATATACTCCTACTCTTCATTTGTCTTTGGTGATTGCTCATTTGAGAGCTTAAAGTGACTTCTTAAAGGAGTACTTCTGGGCTTTGCATTCTGAAGTTTGAATCTGTCCAACACTTTTTAAATGTACTTTTCTTAAGATAACTTTAAAATTCTTTTAGATCTATCCTGCGTGATCCTCATCTCAAGAATCTAATTCACTGTGCCCAAGTCCTTCATCTCAAACTCTTTTGACAATTGTTGCTTTAGTATGTTGATCTCTCTCATACTAGATCTTGCAATGAGCATATCATCAACATATAATAGCAAAATAATATAACAATCATTAAATTTCTTAAAATAACAATAGTGATCTATGTCACTTTAAGTGAACTCGTTACCATATATAAATGTGTCAAATTTTTTTGTACCACTATTGAGAAGCCCGTTTCGAGCCATACTGACTTTTTTTCAATTTACAAACATAATTTTCTTTTCCAAAATCTAAAACATTTCGGTTGTACCATGTAAATATCCTCCTCCAAGTTACCATGGAGGAATGCAGTCTTAAGAAATAACTGCTCCAAATGTAAATTCTCTACAACAATAATACTCAACACTAATCTAATAGTAGTCAATTTCATAACTAGAGAAAAAAATGTCTGTATAATCAATTCATTCCTTTTGTTGAAACCCTTTTACTACTAACATTGCTTTGTACCTCTTGTTACCATCGGTTCTTCTTTGACTTGATACACTCACTTGTTCTGCAATGCCTTCTTCCCATCTGGTAATTGAGTTAACACCCAAGTTTTATTTTCTCAAGTGAATTCAACTCATCCTACATTGCTAACTCTCACTTAACAGAAGCTTTAACCTGCACTGCTTCCGAAAAATTTTCTGGTTTGCCAACGTCAGTTAAAAGCAAATAATGCAATGACAGAGAATATCTTTGTATAGGTTTAAGTGTCCTACTAGATCTTCTCAAAGTGGGTTCAGATATACGTGATTCTTGTTCAACAATAGTTTTAGGAATTTTAACTAGAACATTCTTAGAAATCTATTCCAATTCAATCTTTGTATTCTCCACCAAATTTTTCTTCACACTAGATTCTACCATGGATTTGTCCTTATACAACATGTTCTCATTGAATGTAACACCAGCAGTTCTTATTATTTTTCTATTTTGTTCATCCTAGAATCGACAACCACAAAACCATATCCAATGAAAAAATATTTTTTTAGCTTTTGCATCAAGTTTATCTCTATTTTCAAAATCTACGTGGACATAGGAAATACAACCAAAAACTTTCAGATGCAAGAGACTTACCTTCTTTCCACTACATTCTTCTTCTAGTAACTTAAAATCAAGTTGAATCGAATGTCCTTTGTTAATTAGATATGCTGCTATATTAATTGCATCTGCTCAAAACGTCTTGGGTAATCCTGGATGCAACCTCATACTTCTTGCACGCTCTTCATCCTCTCAACAACTCCATTTTGCTACGGTCTATTGGGAACAATTCTTGTCATTCCGATTCCGTTCTCTGCACAAAATTGCTTGAATTCCTTACTATCAGATTCACCGTCATTATCAGACTTTAAACATTTAATTCTCAGAGCAGTCTCATTCTCCACTTCAGCTTTCCATCTTTTGAAAGTAGTAAACACGTCAAATTTATTTTTAATAGAAATAAACTCATACATTTCTAGTGGAGTCATGAATAAACGTGACATTATAGCATGAGCCTCCAAGAGAATGCACAAGAACCGGCCCCCACACATATGTATGCAACAACTCTAATTTTCCTTTCTTTGGTTCTTTTTCAATCTTCGAAAAACTAACATGTTTATGCTTACCCATAATATAATATTCACATAGACCTATATCTATGGACTTCAAATTAGGCAATTTTCCCTTAGATGCTAATATCTTCATCCTCTTTTCACTGTCCAAGCCTACGGTGCCATAATTTAGAATCGGTTTCTAATTCAATAATTGCTACAATTTCTCTATTGATTTTAGTCACATAAAGCGTTCTTGACTTTGTTCCACGTGTTACAACCAAAGCACCTTTAACAATTTTCCAAGAGCTATCCCCAAAAATAGTCATGTATCCTATGCTATCTAACTGACTTATAGAGATTAGATTTTTCTTAAGTCTTGTAACATATCTAACATCATGTAACTTCCATTGATATCCATTAGTAGATTTTATATAAACATCACCATTTTCCATAATATCCAAAGGTTCATCATTAGCAAGATAAACCTTTCCAAATTTTCCAGTAACAAAATTGTACATTAATTCTTTGAATAAGAGTAGAGTGAAACGACGCACCTGAGTCAAGAATCCATGACTCAATTGGAGTGTCAATGCTCAAAATGAAGGCATCACTATTTTGTGTCTCTTCAAAAGCTATGTTCACAGATTTCTCTTCCTCTTGATTTTGGTCTCGATATTGAATTTTCTTCTTTGGAACTCTACAATCTCGTTTCAAATGTCCATTCTTTTCACAATTCTAGCAAATTATTTCATTGCGAGGTCTTGATTTGCTTCTTCCTATGGACTTTGATCTACCATGGTACTGGTTTCGCCCCCATTGATTGCTTCTCCCTCTGCCTTCAATATTTAAGGTAGCACCCGAAAATTCACCCAATTCTCTTCTACGAATATCCTCGCTAAAAATTAAATCTCGAATTGCTTGAAACTTCAACTTTTTCTTACCATACAAACTGCTCACTGCAATCACAGTTGCACTCCAACTTTCAAGTAGAGAAGATAAAATTAAAACATTTACCTTATCATCAAATATGATATCCACCGAACTCAATTGAGTTGTAATCACATTAAATTCGTTAATATGATTAGTCACAGAAACACCCTCATCCATCTTCAAATTGAAAAGACAACGCATCAAATATACATTGTTTGATGCAGAAGGCTTCTCGTACATGTCGGACAACGCTGCCTTCAAATCCATTGTTGTCACCTCATTGGCAATGTTGAAAGCAACGTTTTGCGCCAATGTGAAACGAATCAAACTTAGAGCTTGTCAATCTAACAATTGCCACTTTGCTTGCTTCATAGATTATGGTTTTTCTCTAGACAAAGGCTGATGCAAGTTATTCTAATACAACATATCCACGATCTGCATCTTCCAAAAACCAAAGTCTTTGCCATCGAACCAATTGATCTTCACATTTCCTTTGTCCATATTCGCTCCCACTATTTTGCAAAAACTAGGTTTTGATACCAGTTGTTAGGGACGCAAATATACAAAAAAAATATATATAGTACAAAGAAAAAAAAAAAGGCAAGCAAGAACTTTTACGTGGAAAACCTTTCCAAAATCATGAAGGGAAAAACCATGGTGCCGTACTAGGCAATCTCTTCACTATCAGTATCAACATTACAAGCTCAAGGTTATAAGCTTCAGCGTTACAACTATAAAAGAAATTGTCATATTTAAAGTAAGAGTCTACGGCATACGAAATTACATATATGCCATTAGCAATAATAAAAAAATTCTATCATCTGCTTGAACATCTTAAGATAGGTGACCTACTAAAAAGTGTCTTTCTCTATTAGACTCCACAACTCCATTAGACATCATTTAAGATCATTTGCATTTCTCTTTTAATAGAAAATTAGATGGCTCTAAATAAGCCTTTTGCATTACCATTTGTCTTGTGTTTATAGTAGTCGAATGAACTTGTGCTTCTTGAATTTCCAATATCTTTTGCTTGAAGGTTTGATGATTTTGTGCAAATTAGCGCACCAAAGATTAACTCCATCCTCCATTATTCCGTCATTGCCCCTTCTATCAAGCAACGTTTACTCTTCTTCATGCAGCTAAAAACCCTCAAAAGGTCTATACACATGTTTATTGTAATGTTCAAAGATTTACTTGCCAACCTTATCACATTGTGAGTTATAAATCAATGGGACTCTCTACTATCATTTGAGCAATCCATCTTTGACTTACCATTATATTGAATTTTCTAAGGCTATATTAAAATATCTTGATCAATTAAATCCATACAAAAGTCTAGTTTTATTTAAATATGAATTGTTTAGTCTCCACTAATATTTTTATAATTAAATGAAAAAAAGGCTAGGAGTAGAAATTTTTAGGGTCGTTCCAAAAGCATTTCTATTCATTTTCTATTTGGGTAATAAAAATTTTATGTAGCTACTAAACATGTTCTTCTACTTTAAAACTCATCTATGAAATAAAAATAGAAAACCTTTTTCTAAATAGAAACGTTATCAAATGCCTTTAGTTGGTATTCCAATTGTGTAAAATCAATTTCCCTGCGACTACCATTTCTCATTAAAAAAATTATTTTCTAAGATAGAAGTACCAAAAAATTGAGGGAGATAGAGCCTAGATAGAGTTACAAGAATGGCCAAAGATAGGTACGAGTAAAAGCAACTCTCGGGGGACGTCCCCGAAATGTAACTTTGCAAAAGAAGAGGGATTTCAAAAACATGATTTGCAGAAATGTAATTTGGCAACCATGCTAGTGTCACGGGCCGATCGTTTGGGATCGCGATCGTGCGGCGACTTAGGCTATTTCGGATCGCTTAGGATCGTTGGGGCCTAAGCCAAGCCTTCTTCGGATCATCTGATCACTCACTCACTCGAATCGTAGAGAGAGAAACTAGAGAGAAGCTCTGAACGAAAGAAAGGAGTTTAGATTGCTAATGTTGGATGATACAAATGAGGGGGAGGGCACCTCTTTTTATACTTGAGGCCCTCAGATTACAACCATTGATTTAGTTTCGATCCGACGAACAAGATCGTATCTCCTCAACTGCCTTAATTACCGTATCTTTTGCCCCTAAGAATATTATGGGAATATTCTAGGGATATTCTGGAATACTTTAGAAGACTCAAGAAAATCCTGCTCCTAAGAATGTTCCAGAAGTGCTTGGATCTTTCGAGGGGCATTTTGGTCGTTTTTCCTCGATTACGAATGCCCCATTGACCATGGAAACCTCTGCTCCGTGCATTTTCCCCCACTCATTCGAGCAACGTCCTCGGCGCTCACAGCATGAGGAGAGTTTTTTTTGGCACGAGCTTTTTCCCGCTTCTTCCTATTCCGCTTGGCCCGAACCGACTCGAACGGTACCTCGAATGGCTTCTCAAACGATTGGTTGAGTGGCTTCACGATCGGTTGGACGTACGATACTTTCTTCGGCTCGGACATGGTACGCGGCACGTACTCCACTTCGGGGAAGAGGGCTTCAATTGGCATGTCGTTGGTCGGTGTTGGAGATCCCGATTCTACCTTTGACTTCTCCATTGGTTGGGTCTTTGATTGATTGGCCATGCGCTTGGCCGCCTTCAAGCTCTTGTCGAGGAGATGGACCGCAGCAATTGTCTTGGTGTTCATCGCCCCTCTGAGCATCGGCACCATGGACGGACACTTCGGGTCGAGCACTATGATGCACTTGGACCCCATGTCGATCATGGCTCGTGCTTAGTCGAAGAACTGCATTCCCAAGATGAGGTCGTAGTCGTCGAGCGGGACTACCTCGAATGGAAGTTTGCCTTTCCATCCGCCAATTTGGACTTCAACCTCTGGGGTTGTGCCTCTACTTGCAAGGTCTTCTGAGTTGACGGTCTTGAATCACCTTCCGTTTGGCATCACTTCCAAGCCCAACTTCTTCGCTACCTCGGTCGCCATGAACACGTTGGACGCACCCGTATCGACTAAGACATAGAGAGTGATTCCACACACCTCAAGTTCGATGAAGTACATGTCCATTTGCTCTTTCTTCTTAGGCAGTGGTTGAGCTTGCATAGAGTTAAGAGTCATCCCACCAAGTCGGATTTGGCGCTTCTCCTCCTTTGGCCGTTCTTCATCTTCGACGGAGAGGATGGCGTTGACTCGGTGCTTTTGAGGACACTTTTGTGTCCAGTGGTTTCCTTTGCAAATGAAGCAAGGAGCGGGCGGAGGTTGATCGTACTTACTTATGAAGTTCACTTGCGGTCGACCTCCATGGACGGGTTGTTTGGACGAGCTGTCTCCCCAAGTTTTTCGGCCACCTTGATCCTTGGGGCCATGGGAGTTGTCTCCACTTTCATCCTCGGAGGACCGATCCGACCTCCGATCCCTCGATCGATGTTTCATTGGATCGAATTTGTTGAGGTCGATGAGTGATTCGGCAACGGTTAAAGCCCTCGAGAGACTTCTCACATCCCGACGCATCAGCTCTTGTCTTGCCCACGGCTTGAGTCCATCCAAGAATGCTCCGAAAGCCTCCTCTTCTCCAAGATTGTTGATTTGGAGCTTGAGTTCGGTGAATTCTTTCACGTACTCTCGGACCGTACCTCGTTGTTCGAGGCGATGGAGCTTGCTACGGGCTTCTTGTTGAGCAAACTCGGGGAAGAAGTATTCCCGAAATTCCTTCACGAAATCATCCCACGTCTCCACGGGATGGGCACCGCGCTTGGTCTCATCACACCTATTGCGCCACCACAACATTATGGTATCAGTAAGGAACATCGCAGCAGTTCGTACCTTAACATTCTCGTGTTGAATGTTGGCGGCTCCGAAGTACTGCTCCATGCTCCATACAAAGTTGTCCACCTCTTTGGCAGATTGATCACCTTTGAACTCCTTAGGCTTTGGCACCTCTATCTTGGGCACTGCTTGAGTAGGCATCGCTTCGTTCGCGATGCTCAGTTTGCATAGTGCAAGCTCCGCCTTGAGCTCTTGGATCTCTACCTTCATGGCTTCGACCTCGTCCTGTCGGGGGTTCTCCTCTTCCATCGTGCGAACACGTTCCCTCAAGTCGTCAATCAATGTCTCGAGATCATCATCCTTTGCTTGAAGAGGGACCGTCGCATCGTTGATGGCGTCCGTGAAGTCTTTGCGAAGGGAGCCTTCAACCTCCATGATCCGGTCTCGAACATCATCGAGTCCGTAAATGAGATCAGCTACGGCACTTCGCATTTTCGCGAACTTCTCATCAAGCGCGGCAACGGGTTCCGACAAGGTTTCTCTTTTCTTGCTTCAGCTGCGAGTCTCTCTGACTTGGGCAACCTCTCCATCCACAATAGCTTCTTGGCTCGACATTTTTTCAAATAGTTGGTGCTGCTCCTCGGATCTCTCTTCTTTTGCTCTGATACCACTTGTCACGGGTCAATCGTTTGGGATCACGACCGTGCGGCGACTTAGGCTATTTTGGATCGCTCGGGATCGTTGGGGCCTAAGCCAAGCCTTCTTTGGATCGTCTGATCACTCACTCGCCCAGATCGTAAAGAGAGAAACTAGAGAGAAGCTCTGAACGAAAAAAATGAGTTTAGATTGCTAATGTTGGATGATACAAATGAGGGGGAGGGCACCTCTTTTTATACTTGAGGCCCTCATATTACAACCATTGATTTAGTTTCGATCCGGCAAACAAGATCGTATCTTCTCAACCTGTCTTAATTACCGTATCTTCTACTCCTAGGAATATTCTAAGAATATTCTGGGAATATTATAGGGATATTCTAGAATATTTTAGAAGATTCAAGAAAATCCTGCTCCTAAGAATGTTCCAGAAGTGCTTGGATCTTTCGAGGGGCATTTTGGTCGTTTTTCCTCGATTACAAATGCCCCATTGACCATGGAAACCTTTGCTCCGTGACACTAGCTTGTCTCCTGTACCGAAAACGTCCCCCGACTCAGAGTCAAATGCGTGGAAACACGTTTTTCGGACAAATAATTGCGTCCTTAATCATGTTTAAAAATAAATAAAAAAGAAAAAGAGGAAAAAGACAGCGACAAGGCAGACGACGTTGATCTCCACGAAGAGAGCCCCCGCGCAAACGCAGCGGCCTCCGTCACGTCCTCTGTCATCTCTCTCTTTCGTCCTACGTTTCCGGGTCCTCTTCCTGCCATGTATATGAAGGCGGTCGCCACTGCTTTCAAACCGCACTGACTCGAACGATAATTGCGGGGCCTCTGTATTCATTTCGGTTCCCACCCGACGAGCAAAAGAGGAAACCATGGACGCCGAACCTTCACCGTAACCGCCTCCTCCCTTCTCCTCCTGAAATTTTTGCTTCGTTTTCTTTCTTCTTCTTTTTCTTTTTTTAACTTTCTGTTGTTTCGGAAAGGTTTGAGACGAGCGAGATGGTGGGAACTTTCCTGGCTTCGACGCCGCTGCTGAAGGAGGCGTGGAGGCTGTGCAGCACCGCGAACGCGATCGGGTGCGGTGGCTTCGCCTCAGAGCAAGTCGGGGGCGTGGGGTACGTGGCATTCTCGGGAGTCCAAGAGCTGCCAGTGCCCGGTTGGGATCCGAACTGCGGCATTCTGGCGCCGCTGGATGCGGCAGGCCATGAGCTGTTCGCGCCGCTGAAACGCCGTTACGAAGGTGAAGAGCCGGTCATGGTCCACTCCGGAATGCTTCACCTCTTCCTCCGTCTTCATTTGCGCCCGGATTTCCAGACCAAGGTTAGCATCTTTTATTGCCTAATGAGTAGTGATAACGACTCTTATCTTTAAAATACAATCGTTCTAGATATAAAAAAATAAAAACAACTAATTACGACTTTTGAACAGAGGACTAATGAGGGAAAATTTAGGACTAGGACTAGAATAAAAATTAATGATTTTCTTTTCAATAAAAAAAATTGAGGCAGATTTGGGATTAGTTCTAAAGTTTGGGATTTTTTTAAAAAAAAAAAAAATTCAGGACAAATTCAGGACAATTTCAGGACTAAACCTAAAGTTTAAAGTTTTTTTTCTAAAATAAATAATAATTTGGAGCAAAATTAGAATTACACGTAAAATTTGGGGTTTTTTAGGGAATTGGCCCCTTACTTTATTATCCCTCCTCCCATCAACTCATTCGCTTTTCCCGTTTTCTTGTTTGGCAAATCCTGTCCAAAAAGAGAAGAAGAAAGCACAAACTTAAGCTGCTCTGAAAATAACCCAAATTGGCGGGTCTTCTTCTCTCTCCACATCAAAAATGAAGGTCCTCTCCATGAAGGGCCGGCCTGCAAGCTCATCCTTGAGTCCTTGACCTTGACCAGCACGTTGGACGGAAAGTCCCCCAACCGGCTCGTCCGGCTTTGCATCCTCAACCTCAAGGATAACTCCATATCCAGCAATGTCCCCGACCTCTCCCTCCTCGTCGACCTCAACCTTCTCTAATGAAACCGCAATGCCTTATCCGGTGACTATCCTGCTTTCCCCACCTGCCTCTGCCGCCTCAAAATCCTCATACTCGCCGAAAACTACATCTCCGGCGAAATACTTGGCGCTCAATAACTCCATAAATTTCTTTTTCTCGAATATCATCGGATCTGTTTCTTTAGATACTACATAGGTGCAGAACATATGATCTTCTGAAAGCGGCTCTATGGTCCGGTTGTCCATTATACACAAAACAAAATGACTCGCCCAAATTGCCCCGTTACTTTTGGGAAGCAGCGTGCCGTTCTCCTAGCGCACTCCCTGGTTACTGCCAACAACAATGATCCTGGTCAGAGTCATAAATCAATTCGAGCGCACCAAAAAATTTCTTAAGCTGGGAAAAGTGCAAGATGGTACACGATTCCAGACAGGGATTTTCTTATCTATTTTTTGTCTGCAACTTTTAGACTTTGGACTTTCAGAACGTGAATGATAACCATGACTAAAAATTTATTTCTAGAATAAAAATAGATTTTTTAATTTCTATTCCTGGATGAGTTTCTGAGAAAAATATGCGTTTGATAATGATACAAAATTTATATTCTTAGAATAAAAATATAAAATTTTCTATTCCCAAAATAAAAATCTATTTGATAACGACATAAATTTTTTTCCTAGTGAGTGATGGCGAATGGCGAGGGGCATAGTCGGCGACCTGCAGCGAATAGTGGGCAGCAACGGCAGATGGTGGCAAACAGACAATTGACTAATAACGAGGACAAGCTATGAGAAAATATTTTATTTCTCATTTTTGTTCACCAAAAAAAAAAGTAGAATGTTTTTACTTCTTATTTCTGTTTCAAACTTATTTAAAAAAAAATTGTTCCGAAGATAAAAAAAATAAAATTGCATTACCAAATGAATTTCTATTTAAAAAATAAGTATGAAATAGAAAAATAGAATAGTTATCATACATAGAATAGTTGTCATGCGCGAGTTTACACTTTTCTTGAGACATGAGAGTCAATACAACAAAAAGTGTTTTGATTTATTTCCGAGCTATCTTTCTTTCTAAATGGAGAGTTTATTTTTCAGGAATATCTGTGTCTCTATAATAAACTAATTCATTATCATCCATGTAATCATTTGGAATATGCTTTTGAACTTGTGCTTTTCTGCAAACTAAAAATGTTTTCCGGGAAATTGAATTGTAACATTCTCCCAGTTAATCTCAAGGACCAATTCAGTCTTAAATTACTTATATTACTTAAAATAAGGGAAAATGTCACCAAAAATCCTAAACTATGCCTTTTGTGACAATTTTACCCTGAATTTTTTTTTTTTGTCACCAAAAACCCAAACTATGCCACTTGTGACAATTTTACCCTAAATTATATCACTTGTGACAATTTTACTCCAAACTTTTTTTTGTGCCATCAAAAACCCTAAACTATGCCACTTGTGACAATTTTACCCTAAACTATATTACTTATGACTTACCCTAAAAAATTTTAGGTTGAAGGGCATTTTCGTCATTTTCTATTTTTTTCTTTTTCTATTTTTTTCGCTTGACAAAAGGAAGCCGAGCTGGCGAGGCCGCCTTTGCCGGCATTGGAGTCTGGCGAGGGTTGCCCAGGCCTGAGCAGCCCTCGCCGAGGGCAACCCTCGATGGCGAGAGCGACTCTCGCTAGTATCGGGCGAGGGCCGCCCTCACTGGATTTGGCTTGGGCAACCCTCTCCTGACGCCGACAAGGACCACCCAAGCTTGGGCAAGCCTCGCCGACGTCGAGCGAGCGCCATCGGAGCCTCGCCCGACTCCGACGCCGACAAGGGTGGCCTTGTCGACTTCCCTATGTCGAGAGAAAAAAAAAAGAAAAGAAAAAAAAGAAAAAGGATGAAAATGCCCCTTAGTCAAAAAGTTTGAGATAAATTTGTCACAAGTGATACAGCTTGGGGTTTTTGATTGCACAAAAAAAATTTCAAGGTAAAATTGTCACAAGTGACATAGTTTGGGGTTTTTGGTAACACAAAAAAAGTTCAAGATAAAATTATCACAGAGGGTACAGTTTAAAGTTTTTGGTGACACAAAAAAAAAAGTTCAGTGTTGTATTAAAAAATATATTTGAACCAAAATGATGTCATTTTAGCCACGTCATTATCATGTAGGGTAGAGAACATAATTAAAAAAACAAATCAGCAATTTTGATTAGCCAAAGGACATAATTATAAAAGGATTTAATTACACTAATTTAATAAGTTTTAAGACTTCCAATGTATTTATTCCTTAAATTATTTAAGGCTTAGACTATTCGAGTGGGCTGGGCAAGCTTGAGAAGAGAATTGATTGCTTAGGCTTGGTTTGTTTATCAAAAAAAATAAATGATTTAAAAAATATTTTCTAATAATGATCACTTATATTACTTAAAATAATTAATCAATAAAAAATACATTCATTTTTATAAGTGATATAAGTAATAATTTTTAAAAATATATTTTAAAAATAATTTATTTTTCGCTGAACATTCGGGAGGCTTTGTCATATTGTCCTTCGGCCTAACCACGTTGATCAAGCGCGGGCAGGTCTAACGGTCCATAGTAGCCTCTGGGTCCGATTTTCGATATCCAGTAGGCCAATGATTTTGGTTTGGAGTCAAAATAAAGTATGGTCCACCCAAATCAAATTGGACCATTGATGAGAAGTCTTCTGGTCATGAATGGTACTGCTCGTGGATTATCTTAATACATACGCCATGCATATAAATTATATGCAAATATGTTCTGCACACATATCATCATTTGATCAAGATTTTAGTGTTGTTTAAACTTGCTTAATACCGTAGGTCTAGCAACTGTAGCACGAACAATAATTTCTATGGGATCTATTCGTGTAAGCTTGAATTTAAGTGAAGTTTTTGAAGCATTGTAATCGAGATTTTTTTTAGGAATTGTTTAACTAGATTTCATGAAATCTTGAATATGCATACAGATTGACAGCTTGTTGGAAAACACCAAGTTAATAGTGATCACAGGCCACTCCATAGGAGGATCAATTGCCTTCCTCACAGCTCTTCGGCTCCTCTCCTACCTCAAATCCATCTTCCCACCCCATTCGGTCCTATGCATCAGTTTCGGTTCTCCGTTCCTTGGCAACGAGTCGCTTTCCCGAGCCATCATCCGCGAAAGATGGGGCGGCAACTTCTGCAACGTCGTGTCGACACATGATATAATACCAAGGTTATCTCTTAACCAATTACTTGTTCTGACTCCCCAGTGGCAGGCCCTCATAAGATTCTGGTACACGTCTATGATGTCACCGAACTCTATGAATTTCACTAATCGCCAATTAACTGAAGAAGACAAAGCTTGGTTATTTTCCTTCATTGTGACCGACATGGAGCGCCTAGTACAAGCAAGGGAAGGCTCGGGAGGGAGGTCGTTTTGGCCGTCTGGGAATTACTTGTTTTGTTCAAACGAGGGCGCAATTTGTTTTGACAACGTTGTATCGGTGAACAAGATGATGCAGTTGATTCTAAGGTCAAGCACTCCAAATTGTATCATTAAGGAGCACCTTAAGTATGGGTGGTATGTTGAGAGACTGACTCGTCAGTCTTTGAAGAGAAGTTTCATGGAAGGAGATCTCTCCGAATCAAGCTATGAAGCAAGTCTTTCAATGGCTTTGAACTCCTTAGGGACTTATCAACAGGTACAAATACAGCACCTTAGGTCGTAGAGTGATCGAATTCTGTAAATGGATCAATCTAGGCTTTGTACTCTCGGGTGCTATTCCTCATGTTTAAAAGTTATATGATTCATCTACTTCGCAGGTATCCATTGCACCAATGGCCAAAGAGTGCTTGACTATGGTGAGGCGAATGGGGCGCACACAGAACCTACACGTTACCAATTTAGCCATTAGGCTATCCAAAATCACTCCTTATAGGGCGGAGATAGAGTGGTATAAAGCTTGTTGCGATAACTCTGATGAGCAAAGAGGATACTATGATTCTTTCAAGCAAAGAGGGGCCTCAAAGAGAGAGCCCAAGGTAAACATGAACCGGTTCAAGCTTGCGGCCTTTTGGGATGATGTCACACGCATGTTGGATAGGAACGAGCTCCCACTCAACTTTCCCAAAAGTTTAGAATGGATAATCGAGGAGTCGCAGCTCTATAAGCTCCTTGTGGAGCCACTGGACATCGCAGAGTATTATCGATTGGGAATGCACCTAAAGAAAGGGCACTATATAAGCAATGGAAGAGAGAGGAGGTACGAAATTTTCGATCAGTGGTGGACCGAGAGAGTTGTTACCGAGAAATTGGGCAATACTAGGAGAACCAAGTGTGCAAGCTTGACCCGAGACACTTGCTTTTGGGCAAGGGTGGAGGAAGCAAAGGAGTGGCTGGACAAAATCAAGAGTGAAAGAAACCCAAACAACCTGGCTTTTTTTTGGGACAAACTCGATGAGTTTGAAGCCTATGCAACAAAGCTCGTTGAAGGAAAGGAGGTATCTGTTGATGTTTTGGCTAAGAATTCAAGCTTTAGTTCGTGGTTAGAAGAATGGAGAGCACTGAAACCAAATCGAACTGACCTTACTTGACTAATTCCAAGCTGGTTCACACAGAGACTGATTCACTTCCTGGTACCAAGCCAGGTCGCATGGGGACCGATTTGCTTCCCAGTAAAATATTTGGGAATTGGTCTTCAAAGTTTCAATTTCCGGTTCCATGTAGAACTGGGTTGAAGTAAAAGCTAAAATTCTCTTTACTTTCATGTCATGTTCAATAAAAATAGGAGATTCAGCATGGAAATCAAAATCAAAACATATGGATGGATGTTATAAAGATTTTCAGAAGAGAGGAAAGTAAATGCCTATGAGCATTCTTCAGCCTCCTGATTTTATGTTGGCAGGTAATTGAGTGTTCTGTCTTCTGCAACTGCAAAAATTTTCCTCATTCGACTTGCTGCTTCTTACTTCCAACAATGAAATATTCCTACTTATAAGAAGACGTGAAGAGTCCACTTCGGCACTAGGTAGCCGCCACCTTTATTTGTTTCAGAGCACAATAATATGATGGTTTGAAGGGTTTGTGATCCTGCCTTTGCCTTCTGAAACCACTCGTTGGATCAATTTACGGCACCAAGCTTTGCTAGATACGTGGAAGTAGAAATGCAACAGGAAAGAGAACAAGAAGCAAAGAGAATAAGGAATCTACCTGAGTGCCGATGCCAGCATTGATGCCTATGGCTTCAAGCCAAGCACGACATCATGAAGCAAATGGACCCCATTTGGGGCCGGCGAGGTGCACATCCTAAAAACAAAGGGAACCAATTGTCCGTTAAAAGTTCACAAAGAGAAGATCATTAGATGATCTTGGAAAAGCATCAACTTATTTTCAAAAGAAACCTTCCATATAGCATAAATGAAACTTATGTCGAGGAAGATGTAGCATTTAGTAGTTTGGAGGACTTTGTTCCTAACTTCCTCTAAGTTCTGTTGGAAAACAGAACAGCATCTAAAAGTTTCGAGAAAATGGTTTCACTTTCCCCTCTCTAAAGTGTTCTTGTTAGTCTTCCTCAGTCAGTTCTGCTACTTTCTCTTGAAATAGAAATGCAAAGAATCTCATTAAGGTTCAAATTTCGCAACATTTCAGCTATGAAAAAGAGCTTTGCAGTTCGGAGTTTAACCAGCATAACTTTCTGCATCCTTTCGGTTCGCTTTTCAAAATTGTTTTCTTATAAGATGTTATGACTAAAGGAGTCTATTTTAGACCCAAAACAGATTCCTTCTTTCACATTCATATGCTCAGATAAACAATCTTTTTTGCTACGAGTAATGAGACCACCAGCATATTTTTGGACCTTTCAAACAAGATCTCAAGCGTGAAAAGGTGCTAAATGTGCAAACAAATATTCTTAGGAGCCCGTGAGATCAAGCTAATTTGGGAAGATGAAACTAAATGAGTATCACCAGGCAGATAATTGAGAACGAGCACGGCGAAAGCGCCGTACTGGATGCAGTAAAAAGCATTGCCTTATCAGTAACTACTAATCATCGATAGGAGAACACCTCGGCATAAGAAATTCTTGTAGGTCTGTAGAAACTTAAGAGGAATGATATAAAGTCTCCTAGTCATCATTCACATAGGCTGTTTATGAAAAGCAGCTCACCTTTTACCTTGCCTAAGAGCGGAGAGAGTGATCCCGTTTGCTTCCTGGAACACGTTACCAGATTTATAAAAGGGGAGATTTGCCACCTGAAACACAAGTTAAACTTGTCAGATAAGGTGCTCAAACACTAGTCAACTCTCCATAAGACGAAAATCAAACAAAAGACTCTTCGGACGCTATACTTTAAGACATACCACATTTAGAACGAAGCAAGCAATCAGGCAAAAGCACCTACTTTGCGCTTTTCGGCTCGTCCGAGCTTGTCCACAACAAACTGAGGACTGCCAAATTTGCCAAGGCCTGCGAGACAAACTGAGGACTGCCAAATTTACCGACTTAGAAGCAAGTTTCAAGTTTTTTTTTTGTTTAGTTTTTTATGAAAAAAAAAAATGAAAGTTTAAAACATTAAATTGCTCTTTACCAGTTGATAAATTTAGGTTCTTTAAGACTTTAGTTATATGAATCACATTCGTCAATGTACTCATTCTTCCTAAATAAAAGAAAATGGATAACTTCATAATAGCTTTTCATAGATCCAAATGATTAATTGTGCTTTACTTTTTTATTAACCCTCGCACCAAGGGTGAACGAGTTATTAGCCAACAAGATGGAAAAGAAAAAAGAACCATACAACTTCAAAATTGGCAAACTATAAGGGGTTTTTAATCGATGAAAATCAAAGTTGTGATGAAGTCATTCGAACCACCAATTTGAAATTTTCCTCCTCAAATCACTCACATGGAACAAAAGTTTTTCGAATATATTCATTACTCATTGTGATTTTAGTAATTTTACCGATAAAGTAATAAGGTTTCATCGTATTTTCATTGATGATTGTCCTCTAGGGGCTGTACTGAAGTACTTGTGGAGGTTTGCATTTTCCATTTTTTAACATTATTTAAATAAATTTTATATAATATTAGTGATTCTCACGTGAATACAATTAAGTGTGTTAATAAAGAAATGACTTCATTGCATAGACAATGAACTAGAGGATGTCTTTGTTTGGAAAAAAAACTTTAAAATAAAGGAAAATACTTTTAAAGAAATATTTTTAGTAAAATTATTAATTTTTTTATTTGATGATATGCAATTGAAAATATTTTTTTGGTATTTAGATCTCATTCAGAAAATAATTTCAATTTTACAAATAATATTTGAACTAACAAATTTACCAAATTAGATTTTTTTTTTCTCTCAACTTTTTTTCCAATTTTTTCGCCTTTTGTGTTTAGTTTTTTTTTTTTTTTTTTTTACGGCCCAGATTTCTTTTCTTTGTTTTTTATAAGCAAAGCAAACCCTAATTTCTAAATAAGGTTTTTAATTCTCATTCCTTCTCTCTTTCCCCACCCCCTCCCCTCTCGATCTCATCTCCCGCCTTCGCGCTCGCGCTCTTGGACCAGTCCTCCCTCTCGCGCTGCCTGCCGCCGGCCACCGACCCACCACCGGCCAGCCGGCTGCCGTCCACCGCCCTAAGGTGCCGCGCTCGAGTTCCGTCTCTATTGCTCTCCGTCTCTCCCTCTCTTGCGCTCTCAATCCTCCCAATCTCGCGCAACCAACCCCACGGGTCTTGCGTCTCGCCGTCCGCCGTTCCAACTTCGCTCTCGAGATACTGCTCCCGTTTTGCCTCGATTTTCTTTGGGGTCGGCCTCCTCTGATTTCGCCGTACAGTTCTTAGGTCTCGGTTACAACACCGTTCGTTCTTAGTTCTTTTAGATCATTCATCTTTGCGAAACAAAAGTGAATTTTTTTTTTTTTTTTGCGAGGACCCGATTGTAAGAGTCGATGACAGTGGGAATTGAGTGTGAGTGTCGGAGTGTCGTTGACTTCGAGAGCTTGCCTGTCCTTGTTCTTTTTCCTTCAGCCGTCTGAAGAGTGACAAGCCAAAAGCCAAAAACCCTCTACTCTCCTTCGTTTGAGCTCCGCCCGGGGACAAGAGCGCCAAGTTTGTGTTAAATCTCCTCATTCTAAATAAAAATTTTGGGTGAATGGCCCGTTAAATTCTTCACCTTGGTCTAGCTTCATGAAGTTGGTGAGTTTCTCTTTAACTGGTATTGTAACACTCTTTCATCGATCGACCCATCTGGCGCTCCCATTCAGTTTAATTTGGATTTCATATATACGCTCTCATGCAGACATGCTTGAGCGGGGCAAAGAGATTTACTCTCCCCCATGTCACATGCTGAGTGTCTGTGGGTTTAGGATCTTGATTGATTGTCCCCAAGACCTGTCTGCTGTCGGTGCTGTCGCCCCTATACCTCCCGGATTTTCTGCTGTGGAAGATGAAGATTTGAAACATTCAGTAGATGAATCCGGTGGCTGTGAATCTGGGAATGAAGAGAGGGAGAATACTGAGAAACCCATGAATGCAAAAGCTTGGATTCGTTCCGAACCGTGGTACAAAACCGTGGCGAACCTGCACTTGTGGAATCTCTCGTTCATTGATTGATCTCGAGCTCCACTGGGATGCTTGGGTTGCCGTTTCTTACGCAAGCAAAGGGCTTCTCGGCAAATATAATCTTCGTCTCATCAATTGAAATTGAAGTAATTTTTACGTATATGGTTAAGTGTCAGTTTAATTATCGCTTGGTCTTGGGCTTATGCCTTAAAAGATTGTAACTTAATTAAAGATTGGCGCTTTTACCTTAGGCATATGTAACTGAGGCGGCAGCGAAACTTGGGAAACTTATGATGGAGGACCTTGTTTCAAAGCATGAGGAGTTCAGGCAGTTTTATGTAGGGGTGTCAATGGGTTGGATCGGGTTGGGTCTTGATGTTATCCGACCCGATCCCAATCGTAAAGGGTTATGCTCTAACCCTACCCGAAACACATTAGACCCGGAAAAAAAAAAAAAAAAAAAAAAAAAAAAAAAAAAATCGGGTCGGGTCAGGCTAGGCCAGAGCATGACCCTTTACAAATTTGGTTTCAATTCCCTATAGTTAAGCCTCTCCCTCTTATATAAATTTGTAAACACAATCTACAGGCTTACTAGAGATAAGATAAATTTGTAAACACAATCTGCGCAGTCCAAGCTTGTCTGGACGCGGGAGTGAACATCAAGATGATAACGGAAGACAACATCTTCACTGCTAAGGCCATTGCCGCGGAGTGTGGGATTCTCAGGCTCGGGGACGATGCCTTCAATGGAGCCACTGTGGAAGGAGCTGAGTTCCGCAGCTACACGCCTGAGGAAAGGCTTCAAAGAGTCGAGAAAATCCGGTTCATGGCGAGATCCTCGCCTTTCGATAAGCTCCTCACGGTTCAGTGCTTGAAGCTGAAAGGCCATGTGGTTGCTGTCACAGGGGATGGCACGAATGATGCTCTGGCCCTCAAGGAAGCCGACATCGGGCTCTCGATGGGCATCCAAGGCACCGAGGTCGCCAAAGAGAGCTCAGACATTGTCATCCTCGACGACAACTTTGCCTCCGTAGTAACGGTGCTGCGGTGGGGTCGATGCGTGATCAACTTCGTGGCTGCTGTCTCCTCCGGCAATGTCCCCCTAACTGCGGTCCAGCTTCTATGGGTGAACCTGATCATGGACACACTTGGCGCCCTTCCCCTAGCCACAGAGCGGTAGGGGTGTCAAAAAGGCCCACGCCGACCCGACCCGACCCAACCCATTCCGTTTTGACCCGGCTCTAATGATACCAGCTCCATACTCATATAATATTTTGACCCGACCCAAAAATACCCTAAGTTTCGGATCGGGTCGGGTCGGGTCGGGTCGGGTCGGCACGGGCCTTTTTGACACCCCTAGTTTTATGGAATTAAAGAATTTCAATAGTCCTCACTAGATGAAGTGGGAGGAGCTGGAATCACTTTCTTCTGCATTGGAGGAGATAGTATTGGGCACTGATTGGATTGAACTTGGTCTATGGCTAAATCGCTTACAAGATGTGGCTTGATAGTTTATCATGGCTTAGATCCTCGTTATAACTATTTGCGAAACTCAGGATACCGGTTCTTCTACTTACCCTCTCCCTTAGTCAGGATTAAGCCCAAAATTTTTAATGGAAATCGGCTTGGTGTGCCTTTATAAGGTGCTACAATCTCCCGAGATGCAGATATATTTTGATGTTGGGAGTGCTGTCCTGCAGCTAAGGTTTAAAATGCCTTTTCTTGTTAGATGACATTCTTGATAGGCCATGCATCTCTAAATTAAATGCGCGAAGGCTCACATCTTGTGGTCAGAAGCTTCAGCCATTGAAGATTATGAAGTATTGCTATTCTTGCATCTTCCGAGTTGTGATCACGCTGGTTGCATATTACCTCTTTTCTTCCTAGAGACTGCATTTTGGTTTACCTTTTTAGAGATAATGATGAAGAGTGCCTCTCAGTGCTGCTGACATAGAGGATTGTGTTAAGAAGGTTCAAAGACTCAATTATGCGGAAGTGGCATGCTACAATGGCACAATAAGTATCAAACCAATCAGCTTTGGGTTGGAAATAGAAGCCTGTAATTGGACAATAAGATATCCAGATGGAAAATAGGATTTGTCTCGAGCTCTAATTTGTTCCATGTCATGCTTTGGAGTTTAAGTATAATGCTCTTCGATCATGCGAGGTGCTAATTTATTCAGATTTTTCATCTCTGGATATCCTGGAAACTGCCAACAAGGGGAGTAATTACGCTGCTCCTGAGGATTCTTCAACTTTGAGGTAACCTATTTTATTGAGTATATCTCCTCCTGGGTTGTGAATACTCTGGCCAAATGCATCATTGTATAGTATAGGGCCATTTGATTCTTCCAGCTCTTCATTTTTTCTAATATGGTAGATTTTGACATCAGCATCTATGAAATTAAGCTGTGAGTTTACTTTGATGAAACCAGTGATTTGGAGGAGGTCTTACTTCATGCTGATGAGAGCTCAGAGGAAATGGACAAATTGAACTTTATATGCTCCTGTGCAGTTGATGCTGTTAAAGCCAGTGGTTCATTACTCATTCCTATAGGATGACTTGGAATCATCCTACAACTCTTGGAGCAGATATCTATTTGCATGGAATCATCGCATTGTGAGGTATTCATTGCATTCAAAATTCATACTGTAACATCAGTCTTCTCTTACTTCAGTGCATATCAGAAAAAGCTGATGCTTCAAGCATAAAGTTCGAATTTCACTTGAAATGAACTTAATGATGGTGATCAAAAGCTTGAACGATTGGTGTTCCTACACAAGAAAATCACCCATACCCTACCAATTTTTTTTATTTTTGGAAAAGGAGGGGGGGGGGGATGATGAAAATCACCTAGACCGAACTATATGCTTATGTTGTTTTCTTTAGTTGCACCTTCAAAAAGTCAGGTGATCAATTAGTATGCTATGTTTAATCCTTCTGCTGAAACCCTGAAAAGCTATAATCAATCTATAATTGGCACTTTGTCCCCTTTGGATGCCCTAAGCATGTCTTCATCTGGTTATGATTTGATGGCGTATTTGTTAGCTAGATTGGCAGTCGCCACATTTTAACTGTAAACCAAGCTAACTCGATGAGAGTAGCTGATTCTGCAGATTGTATGTTCAGTCTGCTTGTCTTGCTTGTGTGATGGGTTTTACAATGTAAAGATGTGGGAACTCCTTTTGCATTTTCAAACAGCAATGGGATCTTGTGCTTCAGAACCAAAGAGAGCAACAAACATAATCCTCCTATTGTTTTGCTGGATAAAAATTATTGGCTGTGGTCAACCCGGTAGTGTTATCTCCTAGGTGATTGTGCAGTTTTAGTCTCAGGAGTTTATCTTTTGCAATTGCTTTTGCGAACTAGAGTCACTCTCACTACTATGAGCGAAGTCTCATCCAATGTACTTCTGAACGACATACTCCAGAATGAAAAAGGCAATCAATATTTTTGGAAGCGTAGTTCTTCAGAGTTCTTTGTCTTATAATAAAAGAAAGTCCTTGTAATGCCATTTCTTCTCTCCATAGGTTCCCATATTTGTTATCTCGTCAGTAGCAGAAGAGTTATTGGCATTTACCAACATAATACTTGAGTGGGTGTGCAAACAAAGGCAAGAAAAGGTATGTAACTTGGGGCGCATGATTTATATATGTAGGAAGTCTCCAACTATAGGTTTACACCCGTACTAAAAGCAGATTTTTTGTTGATTTTATGTCCTTCAAAGTTGTTCTCAGGCGAGCCATTATTTGCACATGTCGGCTTTTCAATGGAGAAAGGCTGCAAGTGTATCATGCAATTTACTCATCTAAGCTATTGTACGGCAACCTTTTCTTTTCACTGTGCAATTTGTCACCTAATTGTACGGCAAATTCCCAAAAAAATCTTAAATTTTAAGCTTAATTCTAAATTTATTCCAAACTTTTTTTATCTCTTAAAAAACTCTAAACTTTAGAAAAATCTATCATGAAATTTTCTTTATTTTAGAAAAAACTCAAAACTTTAGATTTAGTCCCAAATGTGCTACAAACTTTTCTTTTGTCTCAGAAAAAACCCTAAACTTTAAATCAAATCCCAAATCTATCCCAATTTTTTTGTCAAAAAGAAAATCATCAATTTTTACTCTAGTCTTAACCTTTGTCCCAAAGCCGTGTTAGTAATCCCTAATTTTTTATATCCTAAAATGGTTTTATTTTGAATTTTCTATGACATCTTGCTAATGTGTATTTATTATCTATGTGAAAATGCAATGTTAAATTGAGACTAGACCATAGGACATATTTGAAAACATATCCAAAATTGATGATTTTTTTAGTACAAATGGAGGGTAAAATCACAAATTGGTATACCGGTCAATTGCCACGTGTTATCTAACTCAACAATTTGATAGTAAAATTTAACGTAAATTAATGGATGGTAAATTTGTTTTGTTGGTCAAAAAATTAATTTTGGGTAAAATTGTCACATATGTACCAATTTGGGGTTTTTATAGTATTGACCTTTTTTTTTAGACAAAACAAAATTCATGGCAGATTTGGGATTGAAATTAAAGTTTAGGATTTTTTCTGAAATTAAAGAAAAGTTCAAAGCAGATTTGAAACTGAACTTAAAGTTTATGATTTTTTTTAAGACAAAAAAGTTTGGAGTAGATTTGGGACTAAATCTAAAGTTTTGGGGTTTTATTTGGAATTGACCCCGTAAGTGTGTCCTCTAATAGCTGTTAGAATGTGTGCAGGCTCCATTGGCAGGTGCCATGCATTGTATTTTGTCCTCACGGGAGTTTGCGACTTGGCCCAGCTGTTCATTTGCTCAGACGCTGGCATGGGGATGAAAAATAATTACTCATCTGGGAGGTGCTGATATATCCTCACTCGTCTAACAACAAAAAGTGCTTATCTCTTTCCTATTTTTCAGCGAATAGAGCCATTCAAGCAGAACCTTTTGTTCCATTTGCAGGAGGGCATGGACAGTGATACAGCTCTCTTGCCTTTTGATCCAAAGGAGATGAAGATGAAGGTCCTTCGATGTTCATTTCTTTTAGGAATAGTGTAAGGACCATGCATTGGCTATATTGCCTTTCCTTCATGAGACTGAACTGCTCCACCGGACCAATTGCTTTGCATTCATGCATGTCCTTAACTGTCGAAGTATTCTGCTTGCACATTTTATCTCATGGATCGGCCTCACTCGTAGGTTGAAGAAGGTTCAACCTTTATTCCATGTCTTGCAACATCTTGCAAATGAGGAGTTGGCTTTCTGCATTAGGGATGTTGTTGGTACTTGATCTCGAGTCTTATCTATACTCTGACTTACAAATGAACTAACCGAAGAAGTTGCTTCTCTGCATAATGTTTGTTAAAATTATGTCTCGAGTTTTAGCCCTATTGAATAAAATCAAACTAACGAGGATATGTAAACTCGATCACGTGCGGATCATGAATTAATTATACGTGATCTTGATGCTTTCTGCATGCGTGTCTGATACAAAATAAAAGCATAAAGCATGTGAGTTGGATTTTTGTGATTATCCGTGATTTTGCATGCTGGCTGGACTCTCTACATTAAATGCTCTGCATGCAAAATGGAGAAGGAAGAACGAAGACAAGGGAAGCAGTAGAAAAGAAAGAACATGCGTGTTTGACTCTCAAGTGCAGTTAGAAGGAGGCGTGCAGCTGCAAAAGGGAAAGTCCAAAATTCCTGCCTTCATTTAATGCAAATAGGAGCTCCAGCTTTTGAGTTGTCTTGTAATTGCAGGGGAGAAAAAGTCAAAGAAGAGGCAAAATAGTCCATGGACGTGCAATTGTTCTCCCCCTCGTTAAATGCATGCACGTGGCCATGTGCATGCATTCCCATGGAAATTGGTGGGTGCTGCTGCTTCAGAATTTGTCTTGTAGGCTGCCCTCGTCCTTTCTTATTAAATGAAGAAAAGAGAGAAGGCAGAAGCTTTGCTCCTTCCTCGGTGCATGATGGCCATGCACGCCTACCATCATTGATTGCATGGAAACATGTGACTTCTGAAGATGGGTGCCATTTGTTTTATTCTCCCTCCATTCTCCAATGAAAGGAGGACTTCGGTGGCCATGAGAAGGCAGAGAGAGAAGAGAGAGCAAGAGGAGCGCGAGAAGTGATTTACTGAACCTGGGGGAGCTATCGGCGTAAGGGAGATTTTCTCATTGTAATTACATCTAAATGTTTTAGCCAGTTAAATTCTTGTTAATAGAATTTATTTAATTTCTTTGAATGAAAATTTTATTAGAAATTATAAAGGACTAAATACTGAGTGAATTATTAGGTGTAATTGGGGGTTGAGAAACATTGAGTGAGTGTTTGAGTACTCGAGTGGGTATAATCTCCATTGTATCGCTTGGTTCTATAGTGGAATTCCGTGTTGCTCTTCCCGTGGACGTAGGTTCCGATATTCGGCCCGAACTACGTAAATCCGATGTCCGATTTCATTTCATTCCTTCCGACTAATTTTATCCAATTCGCTCAAGTCATATCCACCTTAAAATTTCAACAATGTTGTTGGGGGGTCACATTGTTGCTGGAACGTTTTGATTAAACCTTGGCCCGCAAGAGATACGCTGAAAGCCAGCATGCACATATCTGTGAGGGGACCATAAGTCGTGTTGAACCATGGAATTTTTTTTGCTAAACACACACACACCATGGCAGACAGGTTCAAATATGAAAATCAAAGATCTGACGACTTGATTTCCTTCGGTTCGTCCCAGTTCATCCCACGGCTCAAACCGTGCCTGAATCCAAACATGAGTACCAGTCTCGATCGAGTTTTAACTTGAACCCAGACCTTTTTCATAAGGTTCAAATTGTGCCGGAATTCTATTTTATTGTTCTAATATCATCAGCATGTTGTTGGAACGTCTCTAACGTGAGCCGCCCTCATAAATCAGGAGAAATCGTTGCGCACGTCCAATGCCCCGGAGCTAAGTGCACGGTACTCTTTTGGGACATATATGATTGATAATGAAATCTCCCAATGCTCCAATCTAATCCACTAACTACGTAAATACCCTCATTTTATAATTTAAAAGATATGAAGTTATTCTTATCAAAGTGAGCCTCTCAAAAATCCGAACTTTATAATTCATCAGCAATTTTAATATCATGCTCAGCCGGGTCAAATTTTGTTTTGAAACGGGTTGGCAGAGGTTTCGGATTCGCTTGTATGATCGGGTTTGGATTTCAATCTTTAAACTCGAGTCGGGTTCATTTATTGGGCTAGATCCGCGGGCCCTGGTCACTCGGATTCCCCTTGGTCGTCTCTGACGAACGGACGAACAAAGCAGAGAAAACATTCTTAGCACGTTTGACGGATCAATCAGACAGTTCCGTTCCTCCTTTTGAATGACAGGGACGCGAAAATCTCCCGTATCCCTAGGGTTCCCCGACCAGTGTTTTGATCGACGGGGAAAGCCCCTTGCTCCATCATGTTCCCCTGTACTTGTACACGGAAACAACTTTTGACTTCATCAATGAGCGTTGACCACGAAAGTTCGGTTTTAATTTATGGGGATTTTGTTTGTTGAGGACTCAAGGTCACCGATGTCGATAAGGCCATTCTCTATCTCAAGTTTCACGAGGCGCAAGCTCGGTCTATGTCAGCAACAGGCTCTCTTCTCTTCCTTTTCGTTTTTTTTTTAACATTCTGATGTGTCCAAATTGATTTTCTCATTTTTCTGGTTTTCTTTTTCCTATTTTGCCGGTTCTTGGAGGTAAGTGGTTCCAAATTTTTTATAGGTTCCATCTGGAATTTAGAACATACCTTCGAATATAAGTTCCTCATTTTGTGGAATCTAAAATCTATTCATCAAAACCTAGAACCTGAAATCTACCCTAGTATAGGTTCTAAGGTCGGTTTTAGGTTCCAATAGGTTCTTTTTTTCATCTTTAATTAAACAAAACGAAAATAAACGCAATAATAAAAATGAACAAGGATTTTATTATCGATTACCTAAAAACGAGTGTTTACATGCGCCTGTCAAATAGTATTAAGGATATTTTATGGTTTTAATGCACCAATTGCTCTTGTATTATATAGAATCATTATCTTAAAAGAAGCAATTGTCCAAACATAACTGTATTGAAGAAGCAATTAAAGTTTCTATTGGTCTCATAGTCTACTGAAATTAAATTCCCAATTATAAAATGAACGTTTAGACTAGTGGTTCTAGATCATACATTTATCGTTAAACACTATAGAATATCTCAGAATCGTGTTTTGTACTAAATTCTAGGTTCTAAGTTACGAGTTACGAATTCCAAATTCCAAATTTCATGTTCCACCAACCTAAAACCTAGAACTTACTCTTGGGTATAGGTTTCCAAATTTGGGAACCTAAGACCTACCATGCATATCTTGGAATCTGAAACCTATAAATTCCTGCCGGTGCGATTCTCATGTTCCAGGTTCTACTTTGAAACCATGCTCACCCCTACTTATTGCATTAGTATCGATTCAATCTTAAATTTTTCAATTAAACTAATTAAATCCTAAACATTTTTTACATCAGTACCAATTCAATTCATCCGACCAATCTAAGCAAGAAATTGCTAATGTAGACATTTTCAATAATATTCTAATATTTTTTTTGAATTTATTGAAATTTTCAATAATATTTTGAATTTTTTTCTCTCTTTTTTTTTTCCCTTCCTCTTCCTCTTTTCTTTCCGATGGCCATTGCCAGCCACCGTGCCATAGCCATGGCCGGTAAGGTCACACTCGCTAACCTCGCTAGCCATAGGTGAGAGTCGGTCTCGCCTAGCGGGGGCGAGCACCAACCATCTAGGCGCAGCCAAGTGAGACCTCCCTTGCCAGATCTAGCCAAGTCGGCTAGACCAACCCTTGCACGAGCCGGAGCAGCCTTGCCGTGCCTCGCCTGAGTGAGGGTTGGCCTCACCAAGCCTTGCCTAGGCAAGAGTGAGGCCTACATAGGCAACAATCGGTCTCGCGTCGAGGATTTTATTTTGTTACAAAATATCTTCAATGTTTGGCCCCGGCCAAAGGGCATCGCCTTTTTAGAAAGAAGTAAATCCAATAATTTTATGGAAAAAAGGGAAAGAAAAAAAACACTACAATAGCCTCGACATCGATGAGTAATTCTAATAAATAAAGTCGATTCCTCACAGATAATTCATGAAAAGCCCAAAAGTGACGACTTGGCACCATACGTCAGCGCCACGTACTCCGATCACGTAAGCCGTGACAGCCTAAGCAAAAGTATCGCATGTACTCCGATCACGTAAGCCGTGACAGCCTAATCATAACTATCGCATGTATCACGTAAGCCGTGACAGACTGAGCAAAAAAATCGGCCCACCTCCGAAAACGTGAAGGGAAAAGAACAAAAAGTGAGGCCGACCGACTGACCCGTAGAAAATGGTACACTACAATCACTATGATTCTTTTTCTATCGATTTGTTACTTCAATATATATATATATATAAAATGCACTCTTTTTAGTTTTCGGATGTTGAATAGATTCCCAAAATTCTAAAAGATCTTATAAGTTTTGGGTGCACGAACTTAATATTCATGTCAGAATTTGAATACTATATCAAGAACATAATTTAAAATAAAAATTTAAAAGTCGTTTTAGCTGGAAAGATCTTTGAAAACATGAATGCAAACCCACTCCCACTTTAAGGAAATTGACGAGATCAAAACATTCTAAATACAAAACTAAAATAAATGGGACCCTGGCTCGAAAGAAAACGAAGCCCTCATCCGGTCAATTGACACGGAGTTGCTGCGAAATTTCTGAAGGCTTAATATTAATGCTAGTGTTGTGGCATGAAAGTTCAAGTTTACACCGTCACTAGCTTCCAATACTGGGCAAACAAATTCAAGGTCAAAGTAGCGATGGAGTGGCAACAATTTTATGCATTAAATTCATGGATGGTGCCTAGAGTATTAAAAAATCATATTACAAAAAAATAAGATTAATGTTAAAAAAATCTCAAATTAATATATTTATGATAAATTCATCACAAATTAATTTTTTATTTGAAATCTCAAAATCGGTACACATGTGATAAATTTACCCCAAATAATCACAAAAAACTACAAATTAGTACATTTATGATAAATTTACCAAAAACTAATTTTTTAACTGCTAAAAACCTTATATCGATACATTTGTGATAGATATATTCTCCATTAAATTGAATTAAATTGTAACAATCTAATACAACTATGATAAATGAATAGTAAAATCCAAACTAGTACGGCAATCAATTATCACATGTCATCCGACTCAATAATTTGATAATAAAATTTAATGAAAACTAATGGAGAGTAAATTTGTTACATGTACCGGTTTGGGATAAATTGGGATTTTTACAGGTAAATTTATTATAAATATACTAATATGGGGTTATTCATGTTATTAGCCTAGCAAATTAATCGGTGTACCGATCTGGGGTTGAACCGTTAATCACATCAAATCAGAAGTGTGTTTGTCAGCTAAGAGGAGGCAGCGTTTGTAATTTGACCGCGGGCTTATTGCAGAGAGAGCACAAAGCAAGAGACCAATCGGTACCTGGGACGCAGAACAGCGGAGGGCAAAATTGTAATTTGACCACAGGCAAATCACGAAATAAAAGACACGAGTGTGCCCTGAATGGATCGGTGCATGGAGAGTTGATATACTTTCAGCCTTGTAGCTCTTGCCCAAATCGATATTCATCGTCATGGATGCCGAAGCTTCACCGTAACGAAATCCTCCCTTCTTCCCGCCCCCCTCCCTCCCCCTCCCTTATTCCTTTAGGTTTTGCTTTCTTTTCTCTTTGTTTTCCCGGAAAAGGTTCGAGACAAGCGAGATGGTGGGGACTTTCCTGGCTTCGACGCCGCTGCTGAAGGAGGCGTGGAGGCTGTGCAGCACCGCGAACGCGACGGGGTGTGGTGCCTTCGTGGCGGAGCAAGTTGGGGGCGTGGGGTACGTGGCATTCTCGGGCATCCAAGAGCTGCTGATGCTCGGTTGGGATCCGAACTGCACCATGCTGGCGCCGCTGGATGCGGCAGGCCACGGGCTGTTCAAGCTACTGACACGCCGTTACGAAGGTGAAGAGCCGGTCATGGTCCACTCTGGAGTGCTCCACCGCTTCCTTCATTATCATTCGCGCCATTATCTTCAAATCCAAGTTTTTCTTTTTGATATTCATGATAATATCTTTGCTAAATTAAAAAAATGAAAATAGATAAAGTATAAGAATGAAAAAAGAAGAAGAAGAGGTATCTCACAACTGATCAGTTCACTCATGAAAATCAAATCTTTATTACTGTCTAACTAAATTCTAAGATTAATAATTCCTATTTTTTTTCCCTCTCCTTCCTAGGTTTTACATTTTTTTTCCATATTTATTAGAAATACAAAATTATCTTTTCATATCATCATCGACTTTTTTTGAAAAATGTTAATGTGTTAAAACTTTAGCAAGGTTGATGACGCTAATGGTTAATTTTTATTTCTAAGCTTTTTTCTTGAAGCTATGTCAAACTTTGGCGAGGGCGACATCTCTAATTGCATGGGCTGTCCAAAGTGGGCTGGCCAAGCTCAAGCCCGCGATTTTGTCCTTCGGGCTTATCCACGTTGAATTACTGTGCATCCGATGATTCTGGTTTGGAGTTAGATCAAACCGAACCGTTCCTGAGACAGACCTCCTGGTCATGAATTGTACTCTTCTCATGAGATTATCTAAAGACAAGCCATACATATGAATATATACTATGCACTTGTTAAAACATATTCGCATACTTATAATCATTTGCCAAACATGTTAGTGTTGTTTTTACCAGCTTAATGAACAGTTCCGTATGTTTGGCAATTGCAGTTTGACCAATGATTTCCTATCCAATGTGTTCATGTAACTCCTCTAATCTGACATGATCTGGCATAGGTTGATTTTTCAGCATTGTAATCGAGAATCTTAGGATGCTTTTAACCAGATTTTAGGAATTCCTGAATGTGTATGCAGATTCGTAGCTTGTTGGATAATTCCAAGTCAATAGGGATCACAGACCATCCATAGGAGGTTACGACAAATATCGAGAGGGTGAGAGGCTCCCTATGGTAGCATTACGCTGGTTACCCGCCGATTCTCCTTCTCAATTATTTCCTTTGCATTCTTCCCCTCAACTCCCACCAACTCCGGCCACTTAGGACATGGCAATGCTGTTTAAGTGGCCACCATTACCATGACTCCAACACCGGCAAGGGTGGCAATCGCTAGCTTCCCTCAATCAAGAGAAGAAAAAAAAGATAAAGATAAAAAGAAAGTGAAAAATGATAAAAATGCCCTTCAACCAAAAAGTTTGGGGTAAATTTGTCCTAAGTGGCATAGTTTGATATTTTTGATAGCACAAAAAAAATTTATGGCAAAATTGTCACAAGTGGTATAGTTTGGGGTTTTTGATGGTACAAAAAAAAAATCAAGGTAAAGTTGTCACAAGTGATATAGTTTAGAGTTTTTGGTGGTATTTGTCCTAAATAATATTTAAAAAAATTAAAAATTAAAAAAAAAGGGATCAATAGCACAAGCAAGGACCTCCCCCACCTACGGTTGTCGCCCCATCACTGGCAAGGCGGCAACAATGGATGGTGAGGGTCATTAGCACTTGGGCACGGGTTAGCAACCCTCACCAGACATCGAGAGAGCATGGGCGATCCTCACCTAGATCTAGGAGAGGGTTGCCGCCCTCTCCCAGCATTTGGTGATGGATGATAGGCCCTCGCCTTTGGTTAGTAAGGGTCGTTGACCTTTGCCCAAACATCGGCGACCCTCGCGGCCAGCATCGCCACCTCACAAGCGATAGGGCGATGGCCACAAGCGAAGGAGGCTCCCCCACCTATGCTGCTATTCCTTTTTTTTTAATTCTTAAATTTTTGTTTTTAATATTATTTAATTAATATTAATACAAAAATCAAATTAAGATCAAAAAAAGCGTCGTTTTGGGCTGATCTAACCATGTCAATGCTCAAAACAACGCCATTTCAACCTCAACTCGCCGGAAAAGTGTCATGTCAGCATTTCAATCAAATTTTATTGTCGTTTGCACTTAACTGATCTTTTTTGTTTCAATCTTTGCACTTAAGTCCCCTCGTGTCAAGTTTTGACACTCTAGGGGTCTGGACATCCATACTTCATATATGACTAAATTCACTTTTTTGCATTAATGGTATCCATATTTGTGCATATTCCTTTGACATAGTTATTTTCCTTTTTATGGCTCCTTGTGAAATTAAACTTATCTTTTTAGAAATAAAAATTAGTCTTCTTTTATCATTGCTTTTACAATGGCTTATTTATTTTTCATCCTCCTACTTCAACGATCATTTTCCTGGTATATATTTTATTTTCCCGTTTCATTAGTCTAAAAAAAAAATACCCAATCTCTTTATCTATTATATCAAAATAAAATTTTGTTCCTTTAGAATTGGAGAAACACTTTAACACGGAACACACGGACATGGCTCCTTGGAACGAAGGAGAGGAGATCGAAGCACAAGGAAGAGGCAAACACCAACGGTTACTGGCTAGCCAACAATTGCATGAGCTCACTAGGCTTGGCATTACATATGCATGAGTAGATGTATTCAAGCTTAGGCAAAAAAGTATCACAAAAGTCATAAACCCATTATATTAATATCAATTTACATATAAACTTTAAAATAGTGTCAATTTAATCATAAACTTTTTGAACTTATAGTGTGTGTGTGTGGGCAGTGGCCAGCTGGCAAGTGATGGCTGCACACCGACCAAAGGCTAGGGCAAGCTGGCCTTGCTTGGCCAACGCAAAGCCAAGCCCTAGCAAAGTTGACCTTTGCCCAAGCAAGGGTGGTCTCAGCCTCATTGGGCATTACCTTCACCCGATGAGGCCTCCCTAGCTTGGGTGAGGGGCAACCTCACTGGATTTGGCAAGGGGAGCCCATGACCATTATCAGTGCGAATTATTTGAATGAATACGTTGAACTGATTTTTAATCAGGGAGAAAAAGTTCGCCAGATTGGAAAATATTTGACTCTTTGATTTCATGAGAAAAACTCAGGTGACTCGTGTGTAGTCATTAGAAATTGTCAAAAAAAATCAAGATTCATCACAATATGGGATATGATATGGACTCCATATATCAACATGAATCAGAGAAAATGCACTTTGGGCTCTAGATGTGCTTATAGGAAATGGTGATCGGGACTATTTTGCCAAGGGGCATATTGAACAATCTTTATAAGGAAAATGAGCACTACGACCTAGGTGTTGATGATAAAGTAAATTTTTATTGCTAGTAGTGGCATTACAAGAAATGCTTTTATTTAGCAATGAAAATTGAAATCCTTTGGAAGGTTGATCCAAAAATAAAGGCCTTGTGCAACATTACCTAAGCCAATCATTTTGCCAATTGAATGATGCTAAAAGAGGCGATTCTCGGAATTGAATTCAACATGGCAATTGTTGTCTTCACAAGTTCTACGTTCCAAGATAAGATTGAATTCAAATTCAGGGACATATAAAGACATTTTTTAGGACAATGTGCTGACTAAGATATACAATACCAACTTTGGTAACATGAGTGACATTACAATTGGAGAGTCTGATGGACACAGAATGATGAATTTTTCATTTTTCTACAATCAATTAACCATGCATCAACTAAGATATTTCTATTTTGGGAAACTAAAGTACCTGAGAAGCCTATAGTTTTGTTCGAGATTTTCAGCTGATTCAAGGTCCTCGTGATGTTTTGGTACTGGTCATTGGAAAATCCTCAATTTGCCCTTTCATTTCCTTGAGTCATAACCTGATAAGTAGAATAATCATTTTCTCCTTTCTTTTTATCAATAAGTTTTCCATGCAATTTCCAACAAGTATCTATAGTTTGATTTGGCATTTTACAGTAATCACAATATTTACCTTTCATTTTTGAATTTTGCCCACTTCCCTTTGATGACGTTGCACCACGTAAGTCATAGGATTGCTTATAATTTGAAGCCGACGTGGCAAAATGAGAAGCATTGGATTTGGCTCCACAAATCGCCACATTTGGGCCATCTTATCCAAGTTTAGATATAGTAGAATATGAGTCATCCAATCCTAGCTTGTAATCTCCACCATCCATTCTAAGGTAAGCCACTTCTTCTTCTTGCCTCCCCTGTTTGGTCGAGCAGTTTCCTCCAAGGGCTCCAATGAAGGTTTGCATCCACGGCGGTGGTCCAAGAGTGGTCGACACGGGCTACGATGGTCCTACTGGAGTAGCAAGCCTTACGACCTCCCCCAACTTCATGTATTTTGTCATTGCAAGCTTCTAGTTCTCCACTTGAACCACTAGTTGATAGATGCAACCGAGTGAAGGGACAGGATCCATGGCTAAGATTTATCATCGGAACGTCGAAAAACTGTCATTCAAGATCAGTTAAAACCAGGTAATCTCTCTCATTTTCTTGTATTGTGCGAGTGTGGCCTCCGGCCCCTTGAGCTCTTCTTAATTGCCTCGAGCCAATTGAAAGAAGCGGTAACCAAGAGGTTCCCTTGCTTTAGATTCGACAAAGCCTGGTGAGCGAGAAAATTTTTGCTCGATCCAATTTTCCAAACATCTTGCGTATGTCTTCCAACATCTCAAGCCTTTAGTCAAGGGTACGCCAGCGGCAACATCGGGGCTATGCAATTCCCAATCCAAGAGTGAATGAGTTGGTCGCACCTACACCAAACTTGTCACATTCAATCATCCGCTGGAATGAGTATGATGCCGTCAATGAAGCCCTCTTTATCTTTGGTTACGAGGGCTCACCAGAAATCCTGCGCCCATGCGTTGTTGTTATCGGGGCCGGTGAGCTGCAAGGATACTATGCGCAGCAGCTCCTGTCTATCGGCCGACAAGGTGTATAATGGGTCGCTGATTTCTAGACGGTAGCCGGTAGCCAAAAACGCATATAGCCGGAAACCGAGTCGCAATCCAGGGTAGGGATTCAACCTCTGACCCATAGAGTTGGATTCGAGTCTATGACCTGAAAATGCCCAGTCCGCTCCATTAGGCTGAGGCCCAAAAGCGGTCTCTTCTCCTAATGGGCCATGCTGAACCCATTGCTAATTAGGTCCAATAGCCCATGGGCTTTGAATAGGAATCCACTATACCTAAGGCCACTGAGTTGAGCCTTTTTGTTGAGCTGAAGTTGGAATCGCAGGATGTTGATTGGAATCTTGCGGTTTTTGTGGTAATTTCTCCTGTTCAGAAGTTTGATTATGAGGCGGGTTGTTGTTTGATAAATCCTCCATTGTGTGTAGGCGGGATTTTCTCTTGATACCAGAAAAGATGTTTGAATCTATTCAGCGTGTCAACTATTTTGCAAGATGGTATGCAACAACAGTTTGAAAACTATCGAAGGCAATTCAGAAAAGATTCATGGAAGCTTAGGTCAGAATCAAGGGCTCTAATACCATGAAAGGAATTGAGAGAAATACGTGTGTTTGGGGAACAAATTGTGACCTCTGTATTTTTCATCATATGATCCTCGTACATGTATACATTTATAGTACAAAGAAATTAGAATAAAACGATTATATTACGATTATAATTTCCTATTTTATCCCAGAATATCTCTGATTAAATCAATTAAGATCAACATCAAGGATAAAATCATATCCTTCTCTAACAGCACGTGCCCTTTGAGCTCTGACTCACAGATTCACCGTGAAAATCGAATCATTTTGGCCTCAAAACCCCTGATTTCGACCATTTTCAGTCCTCAAAACTCTCAGAACTTCAACTTCTTTTCGATAAATCTCGCTAAAAAAGTAGGCGAGGAAATGCAGCAAGACCCATCATCACTGTTTCGACCAGCGTCGTAGTGTCAATTCCCAAAGCAAAAACAGCCGAAATGCCCTCGCTGTACCAAGTTCTGCTACTATATCAACTACAACCACTCTTAGCCGCGCCACTTTTGCAAGAGCTGTCATGGCTTCAGGGCCGCCGGCAGTGCCCACCGCAACATCCCCGTCAGAGGCCACCGAACAGGGTTAAGTTGATCTTGTGGCTGGGTTGATGGTTGTTGGTCACGGCAGAAGTGAATAGAGAATAAGAAAGGAAAAAGGAAATTAAAATGAAAATATGAAAATAAAATTATTCTGATCTAGAAGAATAACATGACGCGAAATTGACCGGTCAAATTCTAACGATTTTTTTTTTTTGTCGGTTTTACTTTACTTACACTCTAACTCCCATTCTCAAACTTTTGTTCTACCTCCTGCAGTATGAAAGTCAAAACCCACACATGAAAGTAAATCGTCTCCTCTCCAACCTCTTGAGAAGATGAGGATTTGAACCGCTCACCTTCCCTTCACACATAGAAAGGATGGCCACTATAGTTATATTCTAACGACTTAATTGCATGGAAAATAATAGACGACAGATTTAGGAACAAAGTTGAAATGGATAATTTTTACGAGACAAAGACTAGTTTGGGTAGAATTTGAGCTTGGCTTAATGAAATTGGGCTGTAGATTATCTTAGCGGAAAAAGAAGGCGTAATACGTAAAAGAATCCTGTAGCTTTAACTTTTATCACAATTTTATCTTGTGTCTAATTAAAAACCTTCAAGTTTAAGTCCAACATAATTCTACCATAAACTATCAACTTTAGATCATGTCCCAATTCTACCCTATACTATTTTTTTTCCTTATGGAAAATCCTCAACTCCAGATTTTATCCCAATTTTACCATTCAGTCCTAATTTTTCTGTAGAATTTTTACAATCTCATAAAAAACCATACTTTTTATTAAGTCACAGATTTTCCCCCAATAATTCATCGTCCAAAATTCCTTGTTGACAATCAAGAGATGGAAAATTCCCAAACACAAGTTGTTCGAGCATCTCAAGCGCGAGCTCTTTGATTGCAAGGGATAAAACATTTCCAAGTATGAGAGATCAATAAGCGCAAAATAACTAAAGGCAATTTTGATGGAGGGTTAATGGAGAGCATATTTGAAACTCAAGTATAAGTTAGTGGTATTTATGAGACAAAAAACTTGCAGTGTTTAATCATGAAACTAGGTTTTTTTTATGAGACAAAAAAATGTTTATAGTAGAATTTGTATTAAACCTAAAATTGAGGATTTCTTATGAGACAACAAAGCTTATAATAGAATTGAGACTAGACTTAAAGTTAGGAGTTTTTTATAGGACAAAAAAAATTCATGGTAGAATTGGAAATGGACATAAAATTAAAGATTTTTTATGAAACAAAAGGTAGAATTGAAACACAAATTAAAGTTGAAGATTTTTTAGTTGTTAGGCATTAAGATGATGTAATATATTCATGCCTTCGTTTGAAAATGACTAAAGAGGTCTCTTTCCTGCCCCCACCATCTCGAGGGCAGATCAGTCCGAGCACGTATGAACATGACGGCCAAGACCATACGACTCCGCTAGTTACCGAATCTCGACCATTTTATACCGCACTTTCCCAAAGAATAACCGGTTTTATTACGCAGCCCTGTGCTATTTATAATTAATAAGTACTGGAATAATGATTTTCCGACTATTTTCTTCCTCGGGCAGGTTTAGAAATTGCCGGGTCTCCTTATCTCAGTCAATTGCTTCGTAATTGGTACACTTGGCAATCACCGTATTTACTTTTGGACGTTCCAAGTTGTTCATTGACCGACCCACAAGGTCCACGATGGATGAGGTTTAATTAGGATGTAGAATTTCGTTGAATTTTCGGGGATGATCAAATGCTTTAATGAATGCCGCAGGTGGGCAAATAAAGTTCCCTCCCGTATCCAACAATTTAACTAAGAGGAGATTTTTAGGGTTTCACAAAATGCAACCTTCCTGCCAAGTTGCCTAAGCATTGTAAAATTAGACCTATTGAAATGGATCATAGACTCATTTATTAACCTATATTTAATAAGATGGATTGTTATATGAGTTAATTATATTAATAAATGGGTTATAAATAAGTTTAGAATAGTAAAGCCCAAAATAATATGATTGTTGAATGGGTTCACAAAAATTGCTTAAAGACTCAACCAAATAACCTTTATAATATATCATTATTATTTTAATATTAAAAATAGAAAAAAATTTCTCCACAAAGGCATGGAAAATCCTCAAAAAAAAAAAAAATCAAACCTCAACATTTAAACAAGATTAGGTACCGGAAGGGCATTAATGATTAACTAATATAATCAAATCTCTAATCTTAGTTTCTTTGGTTGCATAAAAATAAAATATTTCTCCCCATATTTTCTTTATATTTCTAATCTATCTACCTCAAATTGATTAATGGCGACTTATTTTTAAAAAATGAAATTAACTTGCAAGTTTAAAAAATTCACACCATAAATCGTGAATTGATGGGCTTGAGAGTGCTCGGGCTAAACTCCAAAACATTAGCCCAACCATTAGCCTCTGATGCTACTCAAGGAGGTCGCAACAACCTCCAACGAATGTCACATGACCCAGGCAAGGGCTGCCGCAGGCCGCACGGCCTCGGGTGACCCTTAGCGAAGTTGCTCGACCTAAGTAGCGCGCGACCCAGACGATTACCGCTTGGGTCTCACGAGGGTTGCCTGTGGTTGTGCAACCTCCGATGGCCATTAGCTGGGTCGCACATCAAAGTCAGGCAACCTCAAACGATGGCCACCAACACTAGATCTAGCTCACCGGTGGCTATAGCCCTTCGCCAGATCAGGAAGGGTTTGACTCAATTTTCAAAAAAAAAAAATTACACACACACACACACACACACACACACACACACACACACACACACACACACACACACGGCACATTGCAAAAGTTCTTTTTTTATCAGACATACACTCAACTCAAAATCCATTTATAAAGAAGTTTTACCAAACACAATTTATATTTCCCCACGTAACTTTGGGTTTTCGGCATTTGCATTACACTTAAAGCTTATTTGTAAAGCTGAACCAAAAGCACTATGCAAAAGCCAGTAATGGATAAAAGAAACGAACAATAACTTCTTTAGCTACAGGGGAGAAGGTTTTATGATAATCAAAACCTTCTCGTTGCGTGAAACCCTTCCAACTAATCAAGCCTTACATCTTTCAATGGAACCATTTGCCTTGAATTTAATCTTATAAACCCATTTGCGACCAATAGGCTTTCGATGTGGAGGTAGTGGAACATATCCCATGTATGATTTTCAGTTAGTGCCTTAAGTTCAGCCTCCATAGCGTCTTGCTATTTGGGGTCACATGCCACCTCATAATAAGAAGATGGTTCTTATTCTTCAGAATATAATACCACATAAAGACAAATGAAACATTTAGAAATGGCACAAGGATCCATTTTATCCAAGAATGACAAGTGAGGACTCATGGGAAGAAACCTATGACTCTTGTCGCGAATAAGTGATTGGAGATCCAAATGGATGATTTTCTTCATCTGAAAGAATCGGTGAGTCAACTTCCTGATGTGAGAAATTTGTTATAACTAGTGCAGGTTGTTATGGGGCAAAAATTACACATTGAGGCTCCATAGATAGATCATAATTAGCCAAATAATATGTCTTTGAGATAATCAAAGAAAGACCTTCTCGATTGTTTTCCATATCCCATAAAGAGCAATCCCTGAAAGGAGTTTTGAGATAATCACCCATTGAGGAGGTCCCACCGAGGATCCAAGTCATACAATTAATCCAATGGGCTGCCATGACCACACAATTTCCCCAAAAATCTTCAAGGATCGAAACTTGGTATTTAAGAGCATCGATGACCTCTAAGAGATGTCATGTTTGCGCTCAACAATCCCATTTTGCTGGGAAGTGTAAGTTCAAGAGCTTTCATGTATTGTTCCCTTAGATGATAGAAAAGACACACACTATGTAGTGAAGAACTCTCATCCATTATCTATACAGATTCATTGACAGATTTGTTGAATTGATTTTTAATGAGAGTGAGGAATTTCGACAAATCCCAAAAAGTCTAACCTTTGGATTGCATAAGAAAAACCTAAGTGATGCAAGTATAATCATCAACAATGGTGAGAAAAAAAGTGACCCATCACAATATGGTGTGTGATAGGGTCCTCAGATATCAATGTGAAGTAAAGAGAAAGCAATGGTAGTTTGAGGTGTGCTAGTTGGAAAGTGCGTCCAAGACTATTTAGCTAGAGGGCAAATAGGATATTTGGATAAGCAAAACACGCACTATGATCCAAGTGTTGATGGAAAATAATATTTTTATTATTGATAATAGCATTACAAGAAGTGACTTTATCAAAAAATTTAGAAAAACTGGTCAAAAAATAAAGTCCTTGTTCAACACTGCTCAAACCCATCAGTCTACCAATCAAAAGTCCTAAAAGAAGCATTTGTCGGAATTGAATATAACACAATATGAATTACCCTCACAAGCTTTTGAGATAGATAATAGATTGAACTCAAATTTAGGAATACGAAGGACATTTTATAGGACAATATTGGGACTAAGTTGAACAATTCCAACCTTAGTAACGTGAGTGACATTACCATTTGGAAGGTGTATAGAATATAAGTGTGGACTTTTCTAAATATGGGAAAATAATTTCTCATTACAAATTATGTGGTCACCGGCACTCAAATCAATTATCCATGCATAAGATTTGAGTGGGTCGCCGATTTTAGTGCGACCGCCATTGCCAACAGGGAGTAGGTACGGTGTGTAGCCGTGTCCAAGAAACAGGTAGGGATTCAACCCTTGATCTAGGATGGACTCGATCCCTTGGTATGGATCCCTTCGAGCCACTCCTTGGTTCAGGTCAGCTCCAAGCCCATCGGTGTTCGAACCTCCTCTAGGCTAAGGTCTAAAAGCAAGAGATTTCTCTTCTCCATATATGCCATATTGAGCCCACGCCTGTCCTAGGCTTGTGGTCCATTAGCCTTGGACAAGATACCATGTAAACGGAGGAACCATTGTGGGCAACGGAGCCGAAGGATGTTGCTAGGGATTTTGCGTCTGGTCAATTTGATCTGCGACCTAATTTACAGGAGAATTATTGTCGAATGATTCCTCCATGGCAGGTGGGATTGTCTCTTGGTCATTGTTGCTGTTGTTTGGATTGTCATTCTGATTCTTAGGCATGGTGCTTCAAAGTTTGAATTCCTAATCAGTGTGTCAATTTGTTTTGCAGGAAGAAACTACAACAACAATTGAAAAAGCTACTGAAGGCAATTCAAAATTTCTGCAAAAGCAAAGTCAAAATCATGATGCTCCGATATTATGACAGAAACTGGAGAGTGTTTGGAGAAATTGTAATTTGTATATTCTGTCTATTCAATGTACAAATACACTGTTCTATTTATATTACAAGAGAAAGACGGAAAGAAAATATACACAATGATATTATGATTACATTCTTGCTTTACCAAGCTCAATTAACAAAATCGATATCTCCTCTTGTATTTCCAATAGCAAATGAAGCCCCACGTCACAGTCTTGAACTCGGAACCACCATGACAGATATACTAAGAATCATCCAAGTTCACGAACATTTCATGTGTGCAATAGTCAAAGACCAAGTAAAGTGTGATATTTTGAAGAATCGCTACTAATTATTTTAAAAATTTAAATTGTTAGATATGCACACCATAATTGGAGACCAAATAAGATGTGATGGTTTGATGGATAACTACCAATTTTAAATGTATAATTTTATATTTAATTACTCCAACATAAGGACCGGCGGCCCATTTTCCAGAACAAGTGCTTCCATATCCTACTCGAACACCACACACGCAACTGGACAGCGGCTCATCGAAAAGGAGAGGTTTTGTCCTCGAGGAACTGTTCAGTTAGCCAGCTTATAGGAACGCGAGAGTTGGTATCCATGGTGGTAACAAGGAGAGAGAGATGATGATGGGTTCTGGACGGGAAGGAATCCCAACGTGCTCCACGTACTACGACTGATAGTCCCCGCGTGGGGCCCGCGTGGATCTAAGAGCTAGGATGCGCTGGGCCCAAGTCGTCATTCGTGAGAAAGAGAAGTGCTGATTGGTCCGAGACCGGGGGCGGCGCGTTAGTTTCGGGTCTTTGTGGATAATTGTTTCTAAAATAACGTATTAAATTGCAAGCTGACATTGACACGAATGAGTTCTGTTTTATTTCTATTATCATTTAACACACCAATTAGTACGCTAAATTTCGTGAAATCACTTTTACTATGACTAGCGATTCTTGTTGCAAATTCTTTCTTTTCAATGATCCACGTGTAAAGGGCGAGTGCTAGAGAGAGCGATAGGTGTTTAGACAGAGAAAGGTATAAGCGAAAATCGGAGGTTGTGAAGGGCTTGCATGGTAACAACTAATTTTGTTCCTGAGAACAACTGATTTTTTTCTTTTATTCCTAGGAGAGAATTTAGAATAGAAATGCGTTTCGTAAATTTTTTGTTCCTAAATAAATTTGTTTTGGGAAATAGATTTGGAGTAGAATTAAAAAGCAAAAAAAAAGTTGCTTCTCACTCTCGATAACAATTCTAAGAATCAAATTTTTTTTTCTATTTTCTATTTTCTCTCTTCTCTTTTTTTCTCTTTCCTTTCTTTTTCTTCTTCCTCTTCCTCCTCCCACCCCATCACCGCCCCTGAGCCGCCATCGACGAGCGGTCAAGCGAGGTCCGACGAGCTTGCCAAAGATCTCACTAGGCTAGGGCAAGGTTCAACAAGCTCGCCGAGCCTCACTCGACCACCGGCGAGGCCGAGCCTCGCCCGGCCGCTCGCCGGCCACCACCAGTGGCGGCGGCCAAAAGGAAGAATAGGAGAAAAAATAAAAATAAAAAATAAAAAAGGAAAAAAGAAAATTATAACAGAAGGTACTAAAAATTAAAAGAATCAAAAAAATCAAAAAATTTTACCAAATGCATTTCTATTTCAAGAGTAAAAATTTTAAATAGTTACCAAACGCCTTCAAATGCTTAGAAATTATTTCCGGGAACAGAATCAAAATGAATCATTTATTAGCAGAAATTGTTTCCGAGAACATAAACGTTATAACACAAGCCCTAATCCTCCCATTTTCGAGCAATGGAGCAAGAAGGGCATAAATGTAATGGAGAATCACACTTTGGGACTCGACCGACTCTGTGGTGTCAATGGTTTGCTCTCACCACGTCATCAGCTGACGTGGCGAGCTTTTTGCACTCATTCAATAATAGCTCAACACATATACAATGATGTGGAATTAAAAAAAACTGAAAACTTCATTTCTCTCACTTCCTCCACCATGACAGCCACCGCCCTAGCACGATCGTCGCCGTCGCTCATTTCTCGCACTTCCTCCACCATGACAGCCACCACCCTAGCACGATCGTCGCCGTCGCTCAAGCCACCACAACCTCCATACTCGAGTCCTCCGCGTTGTCCATGGACGAGATTTGGAGCTTGCCATCAATGCTCGCCGCCATAGACGATTCACGGTGACCAAATATGTGAATGAGACACCTCAAAGCCATGGACAAGCAAGTGGTCATGGATGATGGAGGACCCCTTCCAACGCTGCTCATGGTCGACCCCAATAGCCTCTCCGGCTCCCTTTTTTTCTATTTTTCTCCAACCTCCAGATCTGACATCGCGTCCTTCATCCATGGCTTAGGGTGAGCATGGTCCAGGTTGGACCAGTCCACCCCCTAACCCTATGACCAACTTGCACAGTATTGGTCCTCAATTTTTGGGACCGAGTACCAACCCTATTGAGCCAAGGACCGAGGACCAGACCGACCCAATGGGTTTGGTCTGGTTCCAAGGTTAACCTCGATCAACCGTTAATTTTTTCATTTTTCTGTATTTTTGAAAAATTAAATCAATTATTTTAAATTACATATTTATCGATACTGTGATTTTAACTAAACTATAAACATTATTACATATTCAAAAAATTTAAAATAATATAAGAATAAAAATTTCTCACTTGCTAAAAGCAATAAACCATAAAAATAATTAAGATTACTTATAGAGTCGCAAGACGAGCGTTGCTCACGAGCGAAAATAATTTCTAATTAGGGCTTTATTTCCTTATGATTTACTCAGAACAAGCAAAGTTAGAGAATAGAGGTGAGCGACGCAAGCGTCAAGCGACAAGTGGAGTGAGCATGGCAAGCGGGATGAGTGTCGAGTGGTGAGCGACCAAAAGTGAGCAAGGCGAGTGTCAAGTGATGACTAGCGAGCAGGGCAAGATTGCTCACGAGTGAAGTTGTTTCTTTCAATTTTACTTGGCAAATTGAATACTAAGAGGATAAAGTAGAAAGAAGAGAACAAAAGTACTGGAAAAGGACACCATTTGAATTAGATTTACTCTTTATAATAAATAAAAATATATTATATATAATATAATAAATAAGACCAAGGTTGGTCCGGGTTGGACCAACCTGCATAGTACTAGTCCAGGAATCTCAGGACCAAGGACCGACCCGATCCCCTTAGGAACCGGACCAAGACCAGCAGGGTTAGGCCGGTCCGAGGTCAACCCTGGACCGATGCTCACCCCTACTTTTCATGTACTATAAATAGATACTATTTTCGATATTGTATTAAAATAAAGAGAAATTCATACTTCCACAAGATCTCAGTCTTTTTTTTTTCATTAAAATATCATCAATTCTTATTGCACAAATAAGGGAAAGCTACTAAAATCCCAAATTATGTTAAATGTGACACATTTACCCTGAACTTTTTTTATAATGTCATTAACCCCAATCTATATCCATTGGGACATATTTATAATAATTTTTTCTTATGATATCAAAACCCCTAAAACTTCTATCAATTTGATACATTTACTCTTTATCAAGTGACTTTCCAACCAAAACAACTAAGCTTTTTTTTCCATTTAAACGACATGAGTGCCATGTCCATAACGTTTGACTTCTGTCATCCATATAAGCAAATTTAACGAAGCTAATTGACGGAATATTGATGAAGGATACATGTGTCATATGGGTACAAGTTTGGGATTTTTTGTGTCACAACAAAAAAAATTTAAAGTAGATGTGATCGGTCGGCATAGGCTGGAGTTTTGTCTATGGCTTTTCCCCATACAAATATTTTGTTCATGATAAAGGAGTAAATTGCTAATTTTATGTTAAGTTTGAATATTTTCTACTGTATAATTACCTTCCAAAAGAAGTTCAAAGTGTAAACTAATTTTCTCTTTCCATATGTACGCGTTTACAATTCTTTGCATTCTTATTCTTATCAATTTCTTTTCAATTTGTATTTTGTTATTGTGTATTTGTATCAATTGCTTACTTCAAATACTTCTCAATTTGGTGACTTTTGTTTAATCCTTCAAATGTCTTACCTTGAAGTTATGAAAGCATATGTAATAATTGACCTAAAAGTTATTTCTAATTAATACGCGATCACTCGAATTTTGGATTTTCTCTTATTTAATGAGGCCTAAAACTAACGTGCAATGCATGTAATGACGTACAAAAGTGTCTAACTATAATGACATGCAATATGCAACCTAACATGCGAACTATATGTCATGCGACATTAATTATTTAACTTAATTTAACGCCAAAAAATATTTAATGCAACTATCCTAATATGTCACGCATTCGAATGACCTACATGCAATGGATGATGTGCTAGATGACATGCAATAGATGATATAATTCTATGTTATGCATAGATAATATGATGCAACCTAAACTATATGACATGCAAGTGATATGTTTTTTTTTTTTTGTGTGTTTTTCCATGAAATTTCAAAATAAATTTTCTAGCTCTAAAAATTATCCAATTCAATCTAAGGAATTAATCTAGACCGAATCCTAGTTTATATTATCTCTCACTAGATGAACTCTATCTTAACATGCAATCTACGTCAATTAAAACATATTCTACAAACAAAATCAATCACCCAAGAAACAAATAAAATCGACAAATCGTATCTCGGGCATGAGATCGAATTGGCCGATTTTCCGTGCAATCGCGAATCGTATCTCGGACGTGAGATCGAATTGATGATTATGGCACGTTAAGAAATTAGAGAATAATCTCTAATTTAAAGGGCTACTTGAAATTTGGGATACTATAGTATGGAATCCAATCAAATATATCCACAATGTTTCAAGTAAGGAAAATAAATATTTGAAAATCAGACAAGATTTTACCTAATCCGTGAATGGTGGATTGATCGGATTTCGGCTTAGTGAAGCTCAGCTGGGGTCGTGCAACAACTCAATGAAAGTACTTGGACAATCTGAAATTTTTCCGAAAAAAGGAAAAAAAAAAGGTTTTCCCAATGTCAGGTGCAGCAACTTGTCTTCTAGGAACACGTTTGACTTATTTGGCAGCAAGAGCAACGACCTCTGGACAGCGAGGACCTTCGAGTTGACCAACGGAACTCCACGAAACTCCAGAAATCGTAAAAGGGACACCGAGAGGCGTCGCGGCAAGGGCGTGGGCAGCAGAGGGATCGAGAAGCAAATCTCGCCGCCTGTGAAAATCGAAGCACACGACTCAAGGGGAGGATCGAACCTTGCTGGTTGTTGAGGAAGAAAAGGTGGGGCGGTTCTCGGTGGCTCGTGAGTCGGCGAGGATGAGCGATAAACGCAGGAGCCTTGCGCTGCGTTATGAGCAGAGGGCTCGACACGACGAGGCACAAGCTGTGTGCCACGTCAGGCAGCTAAGACGCCGTGGCAAGGAGCAGCAACTTGCGTCAGTGGTCGGACAGTAGCGGGTCGACAAGATCGGCTATGGGCTGACCAACAATCAATGCAAGTGGGAGCTCCTCAGTCAACAAATCGTCAGGAGCGGAAGAATCCAGCGAAGCAGCAGCATGTCATCGGTGGTGGAGCAGCAAAGGGATCAATGAGCAAATCTGAAAATTGAAGCACACGACTCGGGGAGGACCGAATCTCGCTGGTTGTCGCGAAGAAGGTGGGGCGGCTCTCGGTGGTTCGTGAGGCAACAACGACGAGCCACAAACGTAGGTGCCTTGCCTTGCGTCACTCTCTCTCGCTTTTCTCTCACTCTCCCCCTTGGCACCTTCACAATTTCACTCACTTTTACAGCCGTGTCCTCAGTGTATTTTTTTTGGTATGTTTGTCCCCCTTTTAAGACAACACGATACCCTAAAAGAAAACCGACTTTCTCATTGTGGATATATTATTTTTTGCTATTTTCCTATCTTTAATCATGCAGATATACTTTATCTTTAAACCAACCCCATCCATTCATTTTCTTGACCATGCAGATATATTTTACCTTTGAACCAACCACATCCTTGTAGATATGTTTTGCTTTTGAATCAGCCACATACCTGCATATATATTTTACTTTTGAACTAGACACATCCCTACCTTTTCTTGACAATTCAAAAATCGGCTGCCGCAAATTCTTGAAAGATTATGCTCTTAAAACTATATGCTATGCAATATTAAATTTCAAATGATTAATCAAAATTTAGGTGTCAACAATCTTGCATCACTCAAGACAGTAATCGAAATTAAAAGATTACAATTTTTAAGACCCCTTGAAATCAATAGAAATATACACCTTCAACAAGTTATTTACATAGTGTGGAGAATTATATATTTTCAAAGCATGTGTAATAAAAAGGCTAGACAAATTCTCTTGAGAAAAAGGTACATTTTTAGATAAAATTTCCATCACACGCACATTTGCTCATATTAGGTAAAAAATACTCCATCATTTAAAGTGAAATGAATTATACATGTATAAAAACATTCCATATTATACTTAGGTAAAAACACTTCAATATTTAATCGGCCCATATCATTTCATTAGTAACTTAATCATACGACATGTCAATTATCATATATGTACCGAATATGATTATATTATGTCGTATTGAAATACAAAAAATATAATATTTCAAATAAAATCATTAGATAGCTTGGGAGTAAGGAAACTTAATTGCCGAATGCAATATTTTCATAAAGTGTTCCAATCAAAATAGGGAAATTTCATATCTATATTTTGCTTATTTGTAACATATTTAGTAAAAACTCATGATAACAATAAAAATTGCATCTTAACATACTAATGACAAGTGTTCATCTTGTCACGAAATTTTAACGAAAATGAAGGTAGATACTCGTCTATGTTGCGTACCTCTTAATTTCCGTCCCGTATATTACTAACAGGGCACGATATAGCTTCGTAATAATTTATATAGACCTGTTTATTTCGATGCATGCATCTTCAAATTAGATTTGATTTTGGGCCTCTTGGCCCACCTAGGCTTCTCACCAAGCCCAAAGGATAAATGGATAGGCCTAGGAAAATACTCTATGTTGCCCGTCCAATGGCAACTTGGGCTTGTCATGTAAGCCTCTAGTTAGGCCTTGCTTATTTTTTATCAGGTTCACTTGAAAATGTACGGAGTATATCATTAACGAGACTATACATATTGTCGATATATTGTAAAGTCTTCTGCAGAAAATAACAGTAAAGAAACTTGTTTTGTTTTAAAAATTGCAAAAGAAGAATATAGACATAATAAGTAATTTTTTCCACCCCAATAGGAGAATTTTTTTTGGAATATATATGATGTATTTTATTTATATCTAATCGCCGGTTGAACTGACCGACGGGCTCTACCATGCTCGTCTCCAAATAATAGTATCGGGCCCTAATTTTGTTATTAAACTTTCAAAAAGTGAGATATCTAATTCGCTGTATATACACGTTTTATTTTCCTTATGCAAGGTTATTTTGCCTTTTATTTCCTTTTCATTATTAGATTTTTATTGTCTTTTAGCTTAAAATTTCAATATTGAAGCACATTTCCCGCGGCTGCTGGCCTAACCTGCCCATGCTTATTCTAAGAGGACTAGGCACTTAATTGGGCTCGAGAGTCCGTGTCGGGTCGGCCCAGTTTGAGCCAGTTAAGGTCTGCCTCATTATCGCCGTACGTCTAATTGGTATGGAAATTGATGTGGACAAACGGACTTAGATCACATTAGACTCACACGATCGAAGTTTCACACGCATCAATGTGCAAAACACAGTAAAAAATTCTCTCAAAATTCATCGACCCATCAAAAAGGCAAGTTGTCTGACATCTAAAAAAACATTTGAATAGGTATTAGAGTAGACCTAATCCACTATATTAAGAAAACCAAATGAGATAGCTCCTAGCAATAACAAGGATTCTATAGATAAGGAAGGAAGCAAGTAAAATTGTGAATATGGATGATTCCCCAAACTCGATTTTGACGAGCTATTCAAATCACACCGATCTATTTCGATCAGAGAACACTCACCCTCGTGGAACAACGATCATACTTTTTCGTGCTATCATCCATAATGATTTTTCATGATATGCACATTTCTCCCGACAAAATTTCTATATTGTATTTAGACTCCATTTATTTAGTGAAAAATGAAGGGAAAATTTCAAAAAAGGACCCGAAGTGAACCTATTTTCTCAAGTAAGGATCCAAAATGGCTGTTGTCTCAAATTAAGACCTGAAGTTGCTAAACCAGTCTCAAATAAGAACCTCAAATCGCTAGCCAACCAAATGTTTGCCGGTCGATGAGCGTGTGGCATTTTTGGAGGCTGAAATAAGGGCAATTTTGTCAAAAAATATTGATAGAAATTAAAAACCCTAAAAACAAAACCTCCAAACTCTTCACGTTTTCTTCTTATGCTCTTCATCTTCTCTGTTCTCTGTCCTCTCTCGCTTGGAGCACCCAAATTTTCTATTAATGGAGCACGAATTGAAGCACAACAAGAAATTTCTCCCTTTGTTTTTTCACGTTTTCTTCCTTTCTTTTTTTTTGTCTTCATTTCTTTCCAACGAAAGAGACAAATCTCGAATAAAGCCACATCTTCTTTATTCAAACACTCATATATAACACGAAAAGCCTCAATTCTTCATCATCTTTTCCCAATCGAGACGGAGAACATCTCAATGTCGAGGACTCACATCTTGGGCACAATTCAAATCCACTTCCACGGAGAGAGAGAGAGAGAGAGAGAGAGAGAGAGAGAGAGAGAGAGAGAGAGAGAGAGAGGGGGGCTGCCATGTTCATTTGGAATTTAGGGAGTCGGATCTTGCTCCATTAACAAAGAATTTGGATTCTCCGAGCAAGAGGGGAAAAGGAACCTAGAAGATGAAATGCAGAAAAAGAAGAACATGAATAGTTTGGGTTTTTTTTTTTTAGGGTTTGTTAATTTCTATCAATATGTTTTTTTAAACAAAATTGCCTTTATTTTGGCCATCGGAAATGCCACACGCTCGCCAGCCAGTGAACATTTAGCTGGCCGGCAATTTGAGATTCTTATTTGAGACTGGTTTAGCCACTTTGGGTTCTCATTTGAGACAACGACCAATTTGAATCCTTATTTGAGAAAATAAGCTTACTTCGGATCCCTTTTTGAAATTTTCCCAAAAATGAATGACTCCCAAAAATGATTATTTTTATCACTTAAAATAATTAGTTAATAAAATATGTTATTATTATCAATAACAATTTATGTCTAGACATCTTCATGGATGAATTTTTTTTGTTCATTCATTTTTGTAAGCAATACAAGTAATCATCTTTAGAAAAATATTTCTCAAATCATTCAATTTTCACAAATAAATAATCATTTCCCAAATTTTCCCTCCACCACATTACTCCCTATCTTTCAATTCATGCTTCACCAATTTCAATTTCTTAGCCTCTTGGACATGCATGTGATAAAAAGATATAATCCTTCTTCGTAAGCCAATCCATAAGTTCGTCAACACTAAGATATCAATTGTAATTCTCCCGTGTTGCCATTTCATTCCTCGATCGGGTTTTTATCTTCAGGAGCTTCCGACCGAGTAGTCATTACATTTGACCTTCCAACTGAATCGTTGGCGCATTCAACTGTTTTTTACAATTGCTTTGATACCACATGATGCTGGGGAAATGGGATAATGAACCTAGATAACTTTAGATACACCCTAGAAAAGTTGCATGCACTAAATAAAAGATGTCCTGATCAGATGACTTCTAAACTGGTAAATAATCTCCGTTTGAATAACGTCCAAAATCTAATCAACTAGTTATTTAAAAGGAAATAGCATCATCACCTAGAATAATCAAACAAAACTGAAACTCTATAAATCATGAAACAAATAAAAGTAAAAATTTTGTCAATAACTATAATAGAGGATTAATATCATTAAAAGTTCAAAACTAGTGCCCATGATATATTTACTTCAAATTAATATTTGTCTCCAATTCCTAAGCTAGTAATCCATAACACATTTACTATAAACTAATAATTGTCTCCAAAGAACTCTCAAATTGGTATGTCGTAACATATTTACCCAAACTAATTTTCCTTTAACAAAAAACATTAAACAAAATTGCATGGCTAAGAAAAACCTATCATCGGTTAAAATGCATACGTGTTAATATACGTGAATTTTCCATGTTAAATCTATCATTCTCCCCGTCAAATCCGTTTTACAATCGTCAGTGATATGTGTTGACATGAATGTATTTTAACAAGATATTGGACGGAATGCTAGTGGGGTTTTGGGTGAGCAATAATTAGGGATAAATGTGTCATTTAGTATTAATTTGAAATTTTTTGTAAGGCGAAATTAGCTTTAACTAATTGTGTCATGAAAATGCTAATTTGTGAATTTCTATGAGACAATTTTTTTTTATAAATATGATATTAGTCTTTTTATATATGAAGTGAATTCTGTCCTTTTTCATGTTTTATAAAAAAAAAAAAAAAACTTCCACCTTGAAGGGAGTTTGATTTGAAATGAAGGTGGAAAGAGAGAGAGAGAGAGAGTAGGTAGAAAAAGGGAAGGTGGGGGGAGGGGGACAAAAGCCACGTAATTAAGGAAGAGAGAAGGGATGTTCCTGAGATGTTCCTTTCTCATTCCCCCACCCCCTCCTTCCTCTCCCCCCCTTTCTCTCCTCCTTTTCCTTTCCCATTCATTTTGCATTGGGTTTAAGAAATCGCATTGAGAAGAGTGCAGTGCCAAACTCCAAGACAAAGAGAGAGAGAGAGAGGAATAGTCAAGAAGAAGACTGATGCATGAGGATTAGTCAAGCCATCTTCACGTGGATGGATATGGAGAGAGAGAGAGAGAGAGATAAGACAGAGAAGAGAGAAGACAGAGAGAGAGAGATTCTCATGGTGTTGGCACTGCCCAATAAATGCTGTGCATTCAGTGATCCCCAAATCTCACATCTTTTGCTTTTCCATGGGAGCAATTATAAAAATGGGGGGTGTGTGTTTTCGGTTCTGACGGATTGAATAGGAATCGTGGTCTCAGAGGGACACCCCGAAATAAACGCTAGCCTTTTTCTCTTTTGCTTTTGCTACGTTCTGGCTCCCCCTTGTGCCGCTCTCTAGCCTCCTCCCTTCTTTTTGCCATTTATATATAAAATATGGAGAGAGAGAGAGAGGTTATGGTGTGCTTGATCTTGGCATAGCAATAGAAAATTAATTCCACATGTGAATTTTTTTTAAAAATACGTATATCTACAAGTCCCGATCCATTCATTTCTCGTCATACGTTACTATTATGTGGTGCAATAAAAGTATAATGTTTTTTCCTTTATTAAGAAAAAAGAAAATCATTACTCGATATAATATCAATTATGAGTCAATTACTTCTTTTATAAAGCAATAAAAAATTAACTTAATATGTGAAATTTTAAAAAAATATGTGTATATATCCAAACTCAATCGATTCGCTTCTCTTCAAGTGTTACTATCACATGGTACCATAAAAGCATAAGGTATTTTCCTATATTCATAAAAAAAAAAAGATTGCCTAATATAATATCGATTAGGGGTCAGTTACTTCTTTTATAAAGTAAAAAAAATTAACTTCATGCATGAAATTTGGATATATTACATTTGTACGAGTCTCAATTGATATACTTCTCCTCTTGTGTTATCATTATATGGTACAATGACTACATAAGATGCTTTCTTGTATTTGCAAATGATATAGGGGAAAAAAACAGTATTTAGTATAATGTTCATTATGTGTGATATGAGAAATTATGTACATGATGTAGTTCCATATCAAACTTAGTATAATTAACGATAACGGATGGTTTAATCAATAATAGAATCATCTTGCAAAATCAATGCATAATATAACCTGAATTTAACGGAATGCTTAAAGCGAATAATTTACCCACTTACAATTTATATTAATCATTTTTATTTTTTTATAGATTAATCTTTGAATCTTTTCATTCGTGAATTTTTGATCTTTTATCAGAATAACACAACAAATCAATCGAACATGAATGCTCAATTATGATTAGCAATAAATATATTTTGATGCATTAAATTTTTTTTTTCTTTTCGATGTACTCACCATCTTTAAAACCGTCTGTTTCACGCACCCACCGTATCATCCCGCCCTGTTGAAACCCCTCTTCTCCATGTCACAGAAAAACCCTAAAAGTACCACTCCACACCTATCCCTCAACTCAATGTTCGCAAGCATACGAGCATTTAAAGACACTCTCGAAATTAAGTACGAAGATTGCATCAAATTCAACAATCGTTTGGTTAAAATGAGCTATCCGGCGTGATGAACAGCATGAACAGTGCATAGAATTTGTGGAATTTAAATGCATACTGCACAACAAGTTGTGTTTGTGTTTATATCTATATGATTATGGAAGAAATTCGAAACCCTAAGTTTATTGCAATGACCCTCGCCCTAAACCCTCGCCACTTGTTAACGGGTCTCTTCGCTCTGCATGATTAGTGAACTAATTTGCATTGAGTTGTGTAGTTTAATTAGATTGGCTTTACACATTTTGTCAAGATCAAGATCATTAAAGAATGCCACGTGTTATTTAGGGTGCATTTGTTTTGTAGAAAATGAATAATTTGGAAAATATTTTTTTTGTACGATTGTTTGAATTGCTTAAGAAAATAATTGAATAGAAAATAACTTCATCATTCACGAAAATATTTAAACATAAATTATTATCGGTAATGAAAAAATTTCATTGATTACTAATTATTTCAAACGATATGAATGATTATTTTAGAAAAATATTTTCTAAATGTTTTATTTTTCTTGGAACAAACATAACTTAATTTTAAAAACTACTACCGTTTTAGATGAGTGATGTGATGTGGACATGAGCTAGGATTGAGTCTTGTGACTGATTTGAGCCTCCACTTTCTCTCTCCCGGTTACCCCGATTTTATTTTAGTGCTGCATCAATCTCAAGTTGAGGTCGTCTTGTCCCTTGCAGCCATTGATCAAGCGACATATATATAGCACATAACTTCAATACCCTATTATACCAAATATAAGTAACTTCATGTGCAAGGCTAATTAGATTCTTCCGCAATTCTGAGTTTACCTCCCTAGGATGAATTTTCTCATTGTTAGAGAGCCAGCGATGGCTTCGCTGGAGGTTAAGGCAGAGAAGGAGAGTGAGCTAAGGAGAGCTAATGAGGCATTAATCGATTTGGCGATACACATGTAAGGTACAGTTACATCTAGTTTCTTCTTCTATCAAGTAATCGAATATGCTAACAACCTTTTGATTGGTAGTTGCATATATGGATACCATTCATTTACAAATTTCATCGAAAATAATATTGAGCGATATCCATATTTGTAAACACCAATCATAAGACTCTTTCCATCAAGAGAAAATATGAGTCCATGAGACACATGCACCTATATAATAAAATAAGGATATACACGATAAGCACGGGAGATGAGTGCATGCCCTTCGGATCCTTGTGATATAGTTAATTGTTCAAGTTAATTTATTCTTTTGACATATTTTTAACTTAGCACATATCATGACACACAAACCATCAGTCCTTCTCGAAGCACATTTAACATAATCATATTCGAATTATAGAGAATATAATCTCATGATATTTATTGTCCCTTTAAAGTGAACTTTCTAATTATAGAAACGACAATTCCTTTATATTTTCATTTGTGCCAGATGAGCTTATACCAATCAACAATCTAGAATAAGGCTATGCAACTAATCTGATTCTACCTGGCAATCAGGATGAACAGACCATGGAAACAAGTTTGGCTCCTGACTCAATTAAAAACAAGTCCGATTCATTATTCTAAATTTTTGGAACCGATATAGTGTGGATAGGTTCCAATATTTGGGTGCTGGGCGTTGTACCCACCAACACAAGACCCAATTAGACCTTGTTTTATGAAGTTGATAAAAGATGATTTATCTTTGAAAAATGACTGGGTGACAATTTTAATCTACTGCAAGAATAATAATTTGTTTTGGACTACGGAAAATTAAATAACAAATAATTATAAATTATTGTGAAATCGACTCTTTTAAGAATTTATGATTTATAACAAGCTATATTCTCACGGTGGTCTAAAGATTACTAGCAAAACCTTTTAATTTTTTAAATGAGATTAACTTCCTCATTGCTTTATATTTGTATTTGCTTGTGCGAATATTTTATTTTGAGTCGTTTTGTTACACATATTATTTTTTCATAATTTCTTTTTTTTAATTTTTTTTTAAATTGAAGCAAAAAAAGGAAAAGAAAGAAACTAGTTTTCATATAAAAATTAGAATCAGAACGAACAGATATGGTAAATTTCAGATTTTAAAAGCTGAAAAGTAGGTTCTAGTCCCGCCTAATCCAAAAAACCTCCGGATCTGATATCGCGTCCTTCGTCCATGGCTGCCATCAACTCCGCAGGCGTCACTCTCCAGATCGCCAGATCTGGCCATCCGTGGTCGAACGCGTTCAGCATCAAGCTCCGCCTTTTTCTATTTTTCCCCAACCTCCAGATCTGGCATCGCGTCCTTCGGCCATGGCTTCGCTAGCGTCGCTCTCCAAATCTCCAGATCTGGCGAACCGTGGTCGAACGCGTTCAGACATTGAGGAAAACAAACAATGGAAGACGAAGTTGAAGACAAACAGACGCACAAAGGAAGGCAAACCCAAAGACGAACAGCGGAAGACGAAGCTGAAGACCAGATCTGGAGACATGGTGACGGCGGGAAGACGAAGCGAACAGATCTGGCCAGAGGCCGAAGGCGAAGACTAACAGATGCTCGGAGGAAGACGAAGACAACGGAGGGAGTGACTCGGTTTGGATGCACAGTTGGCCTGGACACGGCGCCGGCGCCGGAGACGGCGGGGAGGTGCGGAGTCAAGCTCAAGAGCGGTGGTGCGGACGGAGGAGGAACGGAGGAGGAACGGAGGAGAAAGTGGGGAATGTGTCAATTTCTATTTTTATTTAATTCAGAATTGGGGAAATCAGGGGCAGAATTGTCATTTCGAATGGCGAACGTATCAAAATGCGTTTCGCAGCAAACTACTACAAGCTACCATCCTTCACGTCCTAAACTCTCCCTCCCTTCCTTTTCACTCGCAATTTCTCCTTTCCTTCTATCTGGCAGGCCTCCGAATCAGCCGAAACCCTTGTTGATATTCATTTCGCTCCTCCACTCGACGATCATGGACGCTGCAGCTTCACCGTATCAACCTCCTCTCTCTTCTCCTGCTCATCCCGATTTCCCGCATTCCCCATGTTTCAAGCTCCATTTCTTCCTTTTAACTTCTTTTGCTTCGTTTTTGGCTGTTCATCTTCCTTTTTTTCTTTTATTGTTTTGGAAAGGTTCGAGACCAGCGAGATGTTGGGGACTTTCCTGACTTCGACCCCGCTGCTGAAGGAGGCGTGGAGGCTGTGCAGCACCGCGAACGCGATGGGGGCTGGTGCCTTCGTGGCGGAGCAAGTCGGGGTCGTGGGGTACATGGCGTTCTCGGGCGTCCAAGAGATGCCGCTGCTGCTCGGTCGGGATCTGAACTGCGGCCTGCTGGTGCCGCTGGATGCGGCGGACCATGGGCTTTTCGCGCCGTTGAAATACCGTTATGACGGCGAGGAGCCGGTCATGGTCCACTCCGGAGCGCTCGGCCTCTTCCTTGATTATCATGCGGGCCCTGATTTTCAAACCCAGGTTAGCAATTTCTATTGCTTGTCATTAGCATTATTGACTCTTCTCTAGAAGTTAAATTTTACAGTGAGTTGCCGGAGGTGCTTGAAAACTTTCGCGAAGGTGCTGTCGCCATTGGTTACCCCTTTTTTTTTTTTTTTTTTTTTTTTTTTTTAAATTTCTGAGCTTTCTTTCTTTCTACGCTGCCGAGCCTGAAAGTTTTTGTCCACGGTTCGCCCACGACTAAAAATATCAAAATTTGCCAATGATTTTGGTTTGGAGTCATATCAAACCGAACCGTTCATGAGACAGATCTCCAAGTCATGAATGGTACTCTTGTCTCGTAAGATTATCTAAATACAGGAGCCATACATATAAATACATTCTATGCACATGTTAAAAAAACATATTTGCACACTTTTCATCACTTGCTGAACATGCTAGTGTTGTTTTGACTTGCTTAATAAACAGTTCCGTATGTTGAACAATTACGACCAAATGATTTTCTACCAGATCTATTATTATAACTCTTCTACGGCATAAGATGATTTTTCAGCGAAGCTTTTGAAGCGTTGTAATCAAGATTTTTCCACGCAGCGTTTAACTAGAATTCAGGAAATCTCAATTGTGCATGCAGATTCATAGCTTGCTGGCCGAAACCAAGTCAATAGTGATCACGGGCCATTCCATGGGAGGATCAGTCGCCTGCCTCTCAGCTCTCTGGCTCCTCTCCTACCTCAAATCCATCTCCTCACCACCCTCAGTCCTATGCATTGGTTTCGGCTCTCCTTTCCTAGGCAATGAGTCGCTTTCCCGAGCCATCCTCCGTGAAGGATGGGGTGGCAGCTTCTGCAACGTCGTGTTAACACACGATGTAATGCCAAGGCTATTTCTCGACCAATCACTTGTTCAGACTAGCATCTGGCGCTTCCTATTAAATTTCTGGCACATGTGTATGATGTCACCGAGCTCTATGAATATTGCTAACCTCCAATTAACTGAAGAAGACAAAGCCTGGTTATTTTCCTTCGTTGCGGCTAACATGGAGCAGCTGGTGCAGGCAGGGGAAGGCTCGGGAGAGAGGTCATTTTGGCCGTTTGGAAATTACTTGTTTTGTTCAGATGAGGGCACAATTTGTTTGGATAACGCCGCATCGGCAAACAAGATGATGCATTTGATGCTAAGGACAGGCTTTCCAAATTGTATCATTGAGGAGCACCTTGAGTATGGGCAATATGTTGAGAGACTGTCTGGTCAGTCTTTGAATAGAAGCTTCATGGAAAGAGATCACTCTGAGTCAAGCTATGAAGCGAGCCTTTTGATGGCTTTGAACTCCTCAGGGACTTATCGACCGGTAGGAACATGACACTGATCGCGACCTGTAAATGTATCATCTAGGCTTTTATTTTCAGGTGGAATTCCTCTAGTTTAAAAGTTTTTTGATCCCTTTTTTTCCAGGTATTGATTGCATCAATGGCGAAAGATTGCTTGAAGATGGTGAGGCGAATGGGGCACTCGCCGAACCTAAACGCCGCCAATTTAGCTGTTAGGCTATCCAAAGTCACTCCTTACCAGGCAGAGATAGAGTGGTATAAAGCTTGTTGTGATAAGTCTATTGAGCAAAGGGGATACTATGATTCTTTCAAGCAGAGGGGGGCCTCAAAGAGAGAGTCCCATATAGACTTGAACCGGATCATGCTTGCTGCCTTTTGGGACAATGTCGTTTACATGATGGACAGGAACGAGCTCCCACTCAACTTTCACAGAAGTTCAGAATGGGTAATTGAGGAGTCGCAGCTCTACAAGCTTCTTGTGGAGCCATTGGACATCGCGGAGTATTATCGATTGGGGATGCACCTGAAGAAAGGCCACTACATAAGCAATGGAAGAGAGAGGAGGTACAAAATTTTTGATCGCTGGTGGACCGAGAGAGTTGTTACTGAGAAACTGGGCAATAATAGTCGGACCAGGTATGCAAGCTTGACCCAAGACACTCACTTTTGGGCGAGGGTGGAGGAAGCAAAGGAGTGGCTGGACAACATTAGGAGTGAAAGCGACCCAACAAACCTGGCTTTTCTTCGGGACAGACTACATGAGTTTGAAGCATATGCAATTAAGCTGATTGAAGATAAAGAGGTGTCTGCTGATGTTCTGGCTAAGAATTCTAGCTTTATTCTGTGGTTAAAAGAATGGAGAGCAATGAAACCAGATCAAACTGGCCTTACCCAACCGATTCCAAGCTGGCTCACATGGAGACCAATTCGCTTCCTGGTACCAAGCTGGGTCACATGGGGACCAACTCGCTTCCTGGTAAGATATTTGGGAATCGATCTTCAAAGGTTCGATTTCCGGTTCTGTCTAGAACTGGTTTGAAATAAAAACTAAAAGTCTCTTCACTTCATGTCATGTTCAATGAAAATTGGAGATTCAGCATGGAAATCAAAAGCAAAACAGAAGGATAGATGTAATAAAGATTCTCAGAAGAGAGGAAAGTAAATGACTATGAGCATTCTTCAGCCTTCTCTTTGTACAATTTTTAGACATACTATATTACTTACTTCAACATTGATCAAAGGTAGAGGAATAGAGTATCGTGATGAGATTGAGATGTGGCTTGAGCAGAGGTAAAGGGTTTTACTTTCCCCCATGCCACATGCTGAGTGTCTGTGGGTTTAGGATCTTGATTGATTGTCCCCTAGACCTGTCTGCTCTCGCTGTTTGTGCCCCCATACCTCCCACTGCTGTGCAAGATGAAGAAGATTCGGAACGTTCAGTTGATGAATCCGGTGGCTGTGAATCTGGGAATGGAGAGAGGGAGGATACTGCGAAACCCATGAATGCAAAGGCTTTGATTTGTTTGGAACCGTGGTACAAAACTGTGGTGAACCTGCACTTGTGGAATCTCTTGTTCATCGATGTAGTGTTGATCTCGAGCCTGGCTGGGATGCTTGGATTGCTGTTTCTTATGCGAACGGAGGGCTTCTCGGCAAAGGTAATCTTTGTCTCATTGATTGAATTTGAAGTAACTTTTACATATATGGTTGAGTGTTAATTTAATTATTGCTTGGTCTTGGCTTATGCGTTAAAAGATTGTAGCTTGCTTAAAGATTCGTTCTTCTACCTTAGGTATATGTAACTGAGGTGGCAGCAAAACTTGGGAAACTTATGATGGGGGACCTTGTTTCAATGCATGTGAAATTCAGGCAGTTCTCTGGATCTGAAGAATTCAGTAGTCCTCACTGGATGAAGTGGGAGGAGCTGGAATTACTTCCTTCTGCATCGAAGGAGATGGTATTGGGCACTGATGGAATTGAGCTTGGTGGATGGATGCCATTGTATAGGTAAGGAACAGCCTCCATGTAGTAGTTCTGTTCTATTGCTAAATCGCATACAAGATGTGGAGTTTATCATGGCTTAGGTCCTCATTGTAACTAATTGTGAAACTCAGGATACTGGTTCTTCTACTTAGCCCCTGCCTTAGTCAGGATAGAGCCCAAACTTTTTAATTGGCAATCGGCTTGGTGTGCCTTTATAAGATGATAATATCTTCTGAGATGTGGATTATATTTTAATGTTGGGAGTTCTGTCCTGCAGCCCAGGCTTAAAATGCCTTTTCTTGTTAGATCACTTTCTTGATAGGTCATGCAGATTTCTGAATTAAATGCATGAGGGCTCACATCTTGTGGTCAGAAGCTTCAGCAATTGAAGATTATGAAGTATTGGTATCCTTGCATGTTCCGAGTTGTGATCATGCTCATTGCATATTACATCTTGTGGTCATGCAGATTTCTGAATTAAATGCATGAGGGCTCACATCTTGTGGTCAGAAGCTTCAGCAATTGAAGATTATGAAGTATTGGTATCCTTGCATGTTCCGAGTTGTGATCGCGCTCATTGCATATTACATCTTACTTTTCTTCCTAGAGACTGCATTTTGGTTCATTTGATGACCTTTTAAGAGATAGTGATGAAGAGTGCCTCAGTGCAGCTGACAGAGAGGATTGTGTTAAGAAGGTTTAAAGACTCAAATATGCAGAATGGCATGCTACAATGGCACAATTAGTATCATACCAATCAGCTCCAGGTTGGAAATAGGAGCCTGTAATTAGACAATAAGATATCCAAATTCAACAATAGGATTTGTCTCAAGGTCTGAATTTATTCCTGGTCATGCTTTGGAGTTTAATTATAATGCTCTTCGATCATGCGATGTGCTAATATATTCAGATTTTTCATCTCTAGATATCCTGGAAACTGCCAACAAGGGGAGTAATTACACTGCTCCTGAGGATTCTTCAACTTTGTGGTAACCTGTTTTATTGAGTATATCTCCTCTTAGGTTGTGAATGCTATGGCCAAATGCATCATTGTATAGTGTAGTGCCATTTGATTCTTCCAGCTCTTCATTTTCTCCAATATGGTAGATTTTGACACTTGGCATCTATGAAATTAAGCTGGGAGTTTACTTTGATGAAAACAGTGATTTGGAGTAGCTCTTACTTCATGCTGATGAGAACTCTGAGGAAATGGACAAATTGAACTTCATATGCTCCTGTGCAGTTGATGCTGTTAAAGCCAGTGGTTCAGTACTCATTCCTATAGGACGACTTGGAATCATCCTACAACTCTTGGAGCAGATATCTATTTGCTTGGAATCATCACATTATAAGGTATTCCCTTGATTTGCATTTAAAATTTATACTGTGACATCAGTCTTCTCTTACTTCGGTGGATATCAGATAAAGCTGATGCTACATGCATAAAGTTCGAATTTCACTTGAAATGAACTTAATGATGGTGATAAAAAAGGCCAAACGATTTGTGTTCCTATGCAAGAAGATCACCTAGACCAATTTTTTTTCTTTTTAGGATGATGAAAATCATCTACACCAAACTATATGCTTATGTTGTTTCCTTTAGTTGTACCTTCAAAAAAGTCTGGTGATCAATTAGTATGCTATGTTTAATCCCTCTGCTAAAACCGTGAACAAGCTATAATCACTATCTATTTGGCCATGGCCATGTCTTCATCTGGTTAGGATTTGACAGCACATTAGTGAGTTCGATTGGCTGTCACCACATTTTAACTGTAAACCAATATTACTTGACGAGAGTTGCTGATTCTGCAGATTGTATGTTCAGTTTGCTTGGCTTGCTTGTGTGATGGGTTTAAAAATGTAAACATCTGGGAACTCCTTTTGCACATTCGAACAGCAATGTGATCTTGTGCTTCAAAACCAGAGAAAAACAAACGTAATCCTCTTATTGTTTTGATGGATAAAGATCATCGACTGGGGTCACCCCGGTAGTGTTATCTTCTAGGTGATCATGCAGTTTTAGTCTCAGGATTTTATGTTTTGCAATTGCTTTTGTGAATTAGGGTCTGGTCGCTCTCACTGCTGCAAGTGAAGTCTATGTCCGATGTACTTCCTGAATGAGATATTCCAGAATGAAAAAGGCAATTGATATTTTCGAAAAAGCAGCTCTTCAGAGTGCTTTGTCTTATAAGTTAAAAAAAAGTCCTTGTGATGTTATTTGTTCGATCCACAGGTTGCCATATTTGTCTTCTCATCTGTAGCAAAAGGGGTTATTGGCATATACCAACATAATACCCTGAGGGAGTATGCAAACAAAGGCAAGACAAGGTATGTAATTGAAGGGTGTATGATTAATATACGTAGGATGTTTCCAACTGGATAATTTATGTTCCCAACTAGAAGCTGATCTTTTGTTGATAATTTGTCCTTCACAGTCGTTTTCTGGTGAGCCATTATTTGCACGTGTCGAGCTTTTGAATGGAGAAAGGCTGCAAGTGTCTCCTGCAATTTACTCACCTAAGCTAGTGTACGGTAACCTTTTCTTTTGACCGTGCAACTCTTCACCTAATCGTATCCTCTGATAGCTGTTAGAATGTGTGCAAACTTCACCGGCGGGAACCGTGCATTGTATTTTGTCCTCTTCACTGGCGTTTGCGACATGACCAACCTGTCCTTTTGCTCAGACGCTAGCATGGGGATTGAAAATCCCTACTTATTTGGGAGGTGCTAATATATTCCCTCATTCATCTGACAACAAAAAGTGCTTCTATTTTCTTTCAGTGAATAGAACCATTCAAGAAGCAGAACCTTCTGTTCCATTTGCAGGAGGGCATGGATAGTGATACAGCTCTCTTGCCTTGCTGATCATCCGATGGAGATGAGGATGAAGGTCCTTCAATGTTCATTTCTTTCGGGAATAGTGAAAGGACTAGGCATTGGCTATTTCGTGTTTTCTTCATGAGAGCGGATCTGTATCTTGCTTTTGGGGAGTTTCGTTGCTTACACGACTAGGGTTGATTGACCTCCAACAATAAAAAAAGAAGTTACGGGGAAAGTTCTGAAGATGTATTATAATACGAGTGCTGGTAACCTAGACGAACCAAAAGCAATGTTAGATTAATTCGAGTATACATCATATGGTTTTATGATTGCATGTATTTAAGAAGTACTTCGTAGACTGGTCGTTGATTTTGACCCACAAAAAAAAAAAAAAAGACGAGTTGTTGATTTAAGTGAACGCCTAGTAATTATCGATCGTCAATTGTTCTATCTGGCGATTTATGCGGGAATGATGCAATTTTTTCATTTGAATTTTTTAGGCGAGTTTTGTTGGGGCTTTTCACAATTGCAACCGAAATGCATGCAAATCCAAGCCTAGGGCGCTGCTCATCTTACCGCTTATAGCGTACCAAAGCCGTTCGAATGCACATGAATCCAAGCTCAGTCTGAACGCAACGATTCTTCCCCCATGCATTTCACGAAGTCTGTTCATGGGCAAGTCGTTTTCTTCTGTAGATGACTGGTAGTCGTCGACTCTTTGGTCTCTGGCTGGCCACACATTTCCGAAGTCCACCTATGATAATTGTCTGGAACCGGCGTGGCATGCGGGCGATGAGGTTTGAAAATTTTTATCTTTTGAAAAAGGGATGATGAGCTTCCTATGGATCAGATAGATTAGCATGTGAGATAGGATCAAAATCAATAGCAACTTGTTTTAGAAGTTTGGAGGTCCGAAATTTCCAACTAGGTCAAAATCACTCAATCAAAAAAATTTCATATCGCGAATGAAATTCCATCAAAATTTGTGAGAGAAATGCCATAAATACAAACAAGAAGACATCAAAACGGGCCTCACACGAATTTCTAGGCAATTCGATGGCGACAAAATATCATTATTATGTAGGTTTAGCAGCTAATTTACACCAAAATGATCAGACATCAAAACGTTCCGCGAGCTAAGGACTGTGTTTATCCCCTCAGCCACCGTGCCATAGCCATGGCCGGCGAGGTCGCACTTGCCAACCTCACCAGCCATAGGTGAGAGTCGGCCTCGCCTAGCCGAGGTCCCGAGGGTAAGTGCTAGCCGTCTAGGCGCAACTAGATGAGACCTCCTTTGCTAGATCTGGTGAGGTCGGGCTAGACCAACCCTCGCACAAGCCGAAGTGGCCTCGCCGTGTCTCGCCTAAGCAAGGGTTGGCCTCACCGAGCCGAGCCTAGGCAAGAGCGAGGCTTGCATAAGTGACGATCAGTCTCACGTCAAGAATTTTATTTCGTTACAAAATATCTTCAATGTTTGGCCCCCAGCCAAAGGGCATTGCCTTTTTAGAAAGAAATAAATCCAATAATTTTATGGAAAAAACAAAAAACACTACGATAGCTTCGACATCGATGAGTAATTCTAATAAATAAGTTGACTCCTCAGAGATGACGCATGAGAAGCGACTTTTGTTGACGTGTGCCTCATTACGTAAACCTAAGCAAAAGTTTCAGCCCACCTCCGTAAACGTGAAGGGAAAAGGACAGAAAGTGCTGACCGATTTACGCATTGAAAGTGCTACACGACTATCGTTATGATTCTTTTCCATTTGATTTGTTACTTCAATAAAAATAAAATAAAAATAAAAACACTCTTTTTAGTTTTCGGATGTTGAAATAGATTCTCATAATTCTAAAAGATCTTATAAGTTTCGGGTGCATGAAATTAATATTCATGTCAGAATTTGAATACTATATCAAAAAGATAATTAAAAATAAAAATTTAAAAGCCGTTCCAGTTGGATAGATATTTGAAAATGCATATGCAAACTCACTCCCATTTTAAGGAAATTGCTGAGATCAAAATATTCCAAAAACAAAACTAAAATAAATGGGACCCTGGCTCGATAGAAAACGAAGACCTCATCCTACAATATATTGTCTCCGGTCAATTGAATAGAACGGATGGTAAACTTGTAATTGACCACAGGCAAATCACGAAATAAAAGCCCCATGAGTGTTCCCTGAATGGATCGGTGCATGGAGAGTTGATATACTTTCAGCCTTGTTGCTCTTGCCCAAATCGATATTCATCGTCATGGAAGCCGAAGCTTCACCGTAACGAAATCCTCCCTTCTCCCCCTCCCTTATTCCCTTAGGTTTTGCTTTCTTTTCTTATTTTCTTCTCTTTTTCTCTTTGTTTTCCCGGAAAAGGTTCGAGACAAGCGAGATGGTGGTGACTTTCCTGGCTTCGACGCCGCTGCTGAAGGAGGCGTGGAGGCTGTGCAGCACCGGGAACGCGACGGGGTGTGGTGCCTTCGTGGGGGGCGTGGGGTACGTGGCATTCTCGGGCATCCAAGAGCTGCTGATGCTCGGTTGGGATCCGAACTGTACCATGCTGGCGCCGCTGGATGCGGCAGGCCACGGGCTGTTCAAGCCACTGACACGCCGTTACGAAGGTGAAGAGCCGGTCATGGTTGACTCTGGAGTGCTCCACCGCTTCCTTCATTATCATTCGCGTCCTGATCTTCAAACCCAGGTTAGTTCATCCGTTACAACTTTTCTTTTTGATATTCATGATAGTATCTTTGCTAAATTAAAAAAAGTTAAAATAAATAAAGTAAAAAAGAAAGAAAGAATAAAAAGAAGTATCCCACAACTGATCACATCACTCATGAAAATTAAATCTTTATTACTGTCTAACTAAATTCTAAGATTAATAATTCCTATTTTTTTCCCTCTCCTTCCTAGGTTTTACATTTTTTTCCATATTTATTAGAAATACAAAATTATCTTTTCATATCATCATCGACTTTTTTTGAAAAAGTCGATGAGTGTTGTTTGGCAAATTATCATATGCCAAACATGTTACTGTTGTTTTAACTTGCTTAATGAACAGTTCGTTATGTTTAGCAATTGCAGTGCAACCAATGATTTCCTATCCGATGTGTTCATGTAACTCTTCTAATCTGACATGATCTGGCATAGGTTGATTTTTCAGCATTGTAATCGAGAATTTCTTGGGACACTTTTAACCAGATTTCAGGAATTCTTGAATGTGTATGTAGATTCATAGCTTGTTGGATAATTCCAAGTCAATAGTGATCACCGGCCACTCCATAGGAGGTTCAATTGCCTTCCTTACAGCTCTTTGGCTCCTCTCCAAGCTCAAATCCATTTTTCCATCTGTCTCAATCTTATGCATTGGTTTCGGCTCTCCTTTCCTCGGCAATGAGTCACTTTCCAAGGCCATCCTCCGTGAAAGATGGGGTAGTAGCTTCTGCAACATCGTGTCGATGCATGATATACTGCCGAGGTTATTTCTCGACCAATCACTTGTTCCAACCCCCCAGTGGCAGGCCCTCATAAGATTCTGGTACACGTCTATGATGTCACCAAACTCCATGAATTTCGCTAACCACCAATTAACTAAAGAAGACAAAGCTTGGTTATTTTCCTTTGCTACGGCCAACATGGAGCGCCTGGCGCAGGTGGTGGAAGGCTCTGGATGGAGGTTGTTTTGGCCGTCTGGAAATTACTTGTTTTGTTCAAACGAGGGCACAATTTGTTTGGACAATGCTGTATCTGTCAACAAGATGATGCATTTGATGCTAAGGACAGGATCTCCAAATTGTTTCATTGAGGAGCACATTAATTATGGGTGGTATGTCGAAGGATTGACTTGTCAGTCTATAAAGAGAAGCTTCATGGAAGGAGATATTTCTGAATCAAGCTATGAAGCAAGCCTTTCAATGGCTTTGAACTCCTCGGGGACATCTCAAGAGGTAGGAACACGGCACCTTAGATCGACAAGGGATCATGATTTGTAAATGTATCAATCTAGGCTTTTTATTCCCGATTTCAATTCCTCTAAGTTTATAAGTTCTATGATTCATCTACTTTGCAGGTATCGATTGCATCAATGGCAAAAGGTTGCTTGAAGATGGTGAGGCAAATGGGGTGCACACTGAACCAAAATGCCGCCAATTTAGCCATTAGGCTATCCAAAATTGCTCCTTACAGGGTGGAGATAGAGTGGTATAAAGCTTGTTGCGATAACTCTGACGAGTAACAAGGATACTATGATTCTTTCAAGCAGAGGGGGGCCAAAAAGAGAGAGTACCGTATAAACATGAACCGGTTCAAGCTCGCGGCCTTTTGGGATGATGTCATACGCATGTTGGATAGGAATGAGCTCCCACTCAACTTTCACAGAAGTTCAGAATGGGTAATTGAGGAGTCGCAGCTCTACAAGCTCCTCGTGGAGCCATTGGAAATCGCGCAGTATTATCGGTTGGGGATACACTTGACGAAAGGCCACTACATAAGCAATGGAAGAGAAAGGAGGTACGGAATTTTTAATCAGTGGTGGAACGAGAGAGTTGTTACGGAGAAACTGGGCCATAATAGGAGGACTAAATATGCAAGCTTGACCCAAGACACTTGCTTTTGGGCAAGGGTGGAGGAAGCAAAGGAGTGGCTGGACAAAATCAAGAGGGAGAGCGACCCAAACAACCTAGCTTTTTTTCAAGACAAACTCGATAAGTTTGAAGCATATGCAATGAAGCTGGTTGAAGGAAAAGAGGTGTCTATTGATGTTCTAGCTAAGAATTCGAGCTTTAGTTCTTGGTTAGAAGAATGGAGAGCACTAAAACCAAATCGAACTAGCCTCACATGATTGATTCCAAGCTGGTTCGCACAAAGACCGATTCACTTCACTGTACCAAGCTAGGTCCATAGGGACTGATTCGCTTCCTAGTAAAATATTTGGGAATCGGTCTTCAAAGGTTCGATTTCCAATTCCATGTAGAACTGGTTTGAAGTAAAAACTAAAATTCTCTTAACTTTCATGTCATGTTCAATAAAAATAGGAGATTCAGTATGGAAATCAAAATCAAAGAAAAGGGATAGATGTTATAAAGATTTTCAGAAGAGAGGAAAATAAATGCCTATGAGCATCCTTCAGCCTGCCATTTGTACAACTTTAGACATACTAGATTACTTCAGTATTGGTAAAAGGTAGCGAAATGGAGGTTCGTGACTTCGTGTTGAGATGAGATGTGGCTTGACAACAGAAAAGCGGACCTCCTGATTTTATGTTGGCAGGTAATTGAGTGTTCTGCCTTCTGCAACTGCAAATTTTTTCCTCATACGACTTGCTGCTTCTTACTTCCAACAATGAAATATTCCTACTTATAAGAAAACGTGAAGAGTCCACTTCGGCAAAAGGTAGCCGCCATCTTTATTTGTTTCACAGCACAATAATATGATTCTTTGAAGGGTTTGTGATCCTGCATTTGCCTTCTGAAACCAGTCGTTGGATCAATTCACTGTACCGAGCTTTGGTAAATACTTGGAAGTAGAAATGCAACAGGAAACAGAAAAAGAAGCAAACAGAATAAGGAATCTACCTGAGTGCCGATGCCAGCATTGAGGCCTATGGCTTCAAGCCAAGCGCGACATCATGAAGCAATGGCTGGCAAGGTGCACATCCTAAAAACAAAGGGAACCAATCGTCTGTTAGAAGTTCACAAAGACAAGATCATTAGATGATCTTGGAAAAGCATCAACTTCTTTTCAAAAGAAACCCTCTATATAGCATAAATGAAACTCATGTCGAGGTAGGGGTGTCCAAAAACCTGACTCGACCCGACTCAAATACGACCCAAACACAAAACAAATATGATACATATTTCAAATTTTAATAATGTTCGGGTCACAATTATAAAATAAGTAAACAGCTATCTTTTGGATCGGGTTAGGTCCAGAACATTGTTCGGCCCATGAACAAATAAACAAACTCTCACCCAAACCTTCTCTCGAACGTGGAGAGGGCGGAGAGAAAGGGACAGACAATCAGAAAAAGAGAGAGCGAGGGCAGAGAGCGAGAGAGAAGCCCTGCGGCCACCGCGCCTCGAACGCGGCCGACGAACCGCTGACGCATTTTCTCCACCTTCGCCAAAGCTCTTGGATCCGAGAGAGAAAAACCAACAGAAGAGAGAACGGGGAAAAAATATTAGAGAGACCGAGAATTGAAAGGTAGAGAACCAGATATCCAGAGAGCTTGAGAAGGCCGTCGACCGTTGGACTTGGCGGAGGCCCGTCCTTCAACCGTTGTCCATGGCAGCCCCTTTGTTGAACCAGGTTGGTTTGTCCGAACAATAGTTGTCCCATTTTTAGGGAAACCTTGGGTCGGAGCTCACGACCGTCCAGTTCGCTCCGGCTCCAGCCACGTGCGTGGACAAGCACTACCTGTGAGGCCCGTGCGGGGGAGGCACAGCAGAGGACGTGGGCTCGATGCTTGCGTGGGAGGGAGCTTTCCGGTGTTCCCTTACGGTAAGGGCCTTACCAAGTGGCCGCGTTGGCCTCTAGCGAAGAGCGAACGGTCTCTTCTCGTTCACAGGTCTGGGGAGAGATGGATGTCTGGTCTGATTCGCCGGGATCCGCTGCCATTTCTCTTTCGGATTCGGATTCGGATTCGGATTCCCTTAACTGGCGTTCGGGGTTTCGCATTGTTTTCGGCCTCTCGTGGGTTTGTCCATAGGGCTTTGTCCGCATGAAAATTATCATCTCTCCAGATGGGAAACAGTGGCTGATGGGGGCATGCCCCTGTTGCCCGTTTTCTCCTGCATATGGAGCCTACTCAGGTTTTACTCACTTTCTAGATTTTCGTTTTTGGCGGATCCGGGTGATTAGCAGGCAGCAGCTACCGGCTTTTATCACGAAACCCTACCCATTTGCCTTTGAAACATGAAAAGAAAACTGCAATTAAATGAAAAGTAGGCAATTAAATAATGTGCTTTGTCCACTTGGTTGTTTATGCTTATTATGTACGCTAGTCTTTCATGTTTTATTGTGCTTTAAATGTTAAATGATGGAAAATGCTATGAGTTTTGATTTGATGGCATATGTATAATTGGATTTGACTTGTTGGTCCGAAACCCGACCCGATCCAACCCGATCCGATCCGACTCGACCTGTTTTCCTTCTTCGTGTTTCATGCCTTTCAGGTCAGATCAAGTCGGGTCGGGTAACATCAAGACCCGACCCGATTCGACCCATTGACACCCCTAGAATAATCAGCGTTTACGTTAGTGATTTTTGACCAAATTTGGTCGGATTGACTGAATAGGCAAATTGTCAAGAGGTTTGGGACTGAATTGATCAAAGTGCAATAGGTTTAGAATTTTTTTAGATGATGTTTCCCATGCTTAAGTGATGTAACATATTGGAAGTTGACATTTAGATAAACAAGCCATATTTTATTCCAATAATCATTTAAGACATCAGTTACTACTTTAATTTACGATATCAATTTGACTACGACTAGCGTTGCTGTTTGCAAACTTTCCTTCTTACCTGTGGTCCCTCTTCAAAGAGAAAGGAAGGGATAGAGTTGCAAGAGCAGCGAGACAAAGGGACAAGCAGAAGTAACTCTCTTGGACCATATAGTGCTTCAATAGAAATTGATTATCTAAAACTGGAGTTGTGGAAATGTAATTTGGCAAACCATGCCAGGTCGTCTCCCGTATTGACAACTCACGGTCAAATATGTACTGACGTTTTTTTCCGACAACGTTGTCCTTGTATGTCCCACTTTGTTTTAAGCATCCCTCCATTGCTTTTCTAAAGAAGAGTTGACCATTGAGGCAATCGCAACCATTCAATAGAGCCGGTCGAAATTCTAGATTTGGAGCCATGGCCGCGAGCGATGATCGCTCGTTCGGCCCCGGCAGACATGGAAAGGCAGAATTGAAAAGCCACGGAGTGGGCGGAGAAAAAAGAAAAGAAAAAGTTCAAATTTTCTTTTTTATTCCGACTAAGCAAATACGTATTAATCTATAATAGGATTTAAATTAAAAGTTACGTTACACTAACCACTTAATATTGACATTTTCCCCGAACATCTCCTTCTCTTAGAGGGAAGGAAGAAGTCTAAGGGAGGGGATCACGAGACCCGCAAGAAAACAAATAAGAAAATCTAATTAAAAAATGGAGTACGAAGGACCAACATAATCAGACTATTGTGTTGACAGAGTGTTTTAAAGGCCCATTATTGCGTCCTTAGTCATATTTAAAAAAGAAATGGGAAAGAAAAGACGGCGATAAGTTCTATCTGCACGAAGAGTCCCCAACGCAAACGCCACGGTCTCCTCCATTCGCTCTCCAATATCTCTATATTCTTGTCTTTTATCGGCTAGTTTGCCTCTGGAAATCAGCGTCCAGTCGTCAGCAAAGATCCAACTCGCCGGCCTGGCTTCAAATCATAAATTCAGGGTTGATATTCAATTCACTTCCCGGGCAAAACGGGCAAAAAGAGGAGACCATGGACACCGAAGCTTCATCGTAACAGCCTACTCCTCCCTTCTCCTGCTCACCTCGATTTTCCTGGCGTTCCCATGTTTCCAGCTACTACTTCGTTTCTCACCTTAACTTCTTTGCTCTGTTTTCCGTTTCTCTTTTCCTTTTCCCTTTGTTTGTCCTGGAAAGGTTCGAGACCAGCGAGATGTTGGCGACTTTCCTGACTTCGACCCCACTGCCGAACGAGGCGTGGAGGCTGTGCAGCACTGCGAACGCGATGCAGGTCGGTGCCTTCGTGGCGGAGCAAGTCGGGGGCGTGGCGTATGTGGCGTTCTCAGGCGTCCAAGAGATGCCGCCGCTCGGTTGGGATGTGAACTGCGGCGTGCTAGTGCCGCTGGATGTGGCAGGCCAAGGGCTGTTCGCGCCGTTGAAATGCCATTACGATGGCGAGGAGCCGATCATGGTCCACTCCGGAGTGCTTCACCTCTTTCTTCGTTATCAAGCTTGCCTTGACTTTCAAACCCACGTTAGCAATTTCTATTGCTTGTCACTAGCGTTATCGACTCTTTTCGAAAAGTTACATTTCACAGTGAGTTGCCGGAGGTGCTTGAAAACTTTCGCGAAGGTGCTGTCGCCATTGGTTAGCCTTTTTTTTTTTTTTTAAATTTCTGAGCTTTCTTCCTTGCTACACTGCCGAGCCTGAAAGTTTTTGTCCACGGTTCGATATCATGCGCGCCCTGATTTTCAAACCCAGCTTAGCAATTTCCAGAAGTAAACGTTATTCATGGATCTGCCGGGGGAGCTTTAAAACTTTCGCAAGGTTGGTGACGATTAAAAATATCAAATTTTATTAAGGCATGGACTGGCCGAAGTGGGCTGGTCAAGCTCTTCAGGCCCCGAGATTTTGTCCTTTGGGCCAATCCACATTGATCAAGCATGGGCAGCGGGTCTGTCCGCCCGTTTGGTCCATGGTAACCTCTGGGTCCGAATTTCGAATTACCATGGATCCGATCATGATTCGGGTTTGCAGTCAGACCGAACCGAATAGTTCATTCATGACTTCATGGGACAGATCTCCTGGTCATGGAGGGTACTCTTCTCACAAGATTATCTAAATACAAGAGCGATACATATAAATACATTCTCTGCACGTGTTAAAAACACATATTTGCACACTTATCATCACTTGCTGAACATGCTAGTGTTGTTTTCACTTGCTTAATAAACATTTCCGTATGTTGAAAATTTACGACCAAATGATTTTCTATCAAATCTATCATTATAACTCTTCTACGGCATAAGATGATTTTTCAGCGAAGCTTTAGAAGCGTTGTAATCGAGATTTTTCCACGCAGTGTCTAACTAGATTTCAGGAAATCTCAATTGTGCATGCAGATTCATAGCTTGCTGGCCGAAACCAAGTCAATAGTGATCACGGGCCATTCCATAGGAGGATCAGTCGCCTGCCTCTCAGCTCTTTGGCTCCTCTCCTACCTCAAATCCATCTTCTCACCACCCTCAGTCCTATGCATTGGTTTCGGCTCTCCTTTCCTCGGCAATGAGTCGCTTTCCCGAGCCATCCTCTGCGAAGGATGGGGCGGCAGCTTCTACAACGTTGTGTGGACACATGATGTAATGCCAAGGCTATTTCTCGACCAATCACTTGTTCAGACTAGCATCTGGCGCTTCCTATTAAGATTCTGGCACATGTGTATGATGTCACCGAGCTCTATGAATATCACTAACCTCCAATTAATAGAAGAAGACAGAGCCTCGTTATTTTCCTTCGCTGCGGCCAACATGGAGCGTCTGGTGAGGGCAGGGGAAGGCTCGGGAGGGAGATTGTTTTGGCCGCTCGGGAATTACTTGTTTTGTTCAGATGAGGGCACGATTTGTTTGGACAACGCTATATCCGTGAACCTGATGATGCACTTGATGCTAAGGACAAGCTCTCCAAATTGTATCATTGAGGAGCACCTTAAGTATGGGCAATATGTTGAGAGACTGTCCGGTCGGTCTTTGAATAGAAGCTTCATGGAAAGAGATCTCTCTGAGTCAAGCTATGAAGAAAGCCTTTTGATGGCTTTGAACTCCTCAGGGACTTATCGACAGGTAGGAACATGACGCTGATCGCGACCTGTAAATGTATCAATCTAGGCTTTTATTTTCAGGTGGAATTCCTCTAGTTTAAAAGTTTTTTTATCCCCTTTTTTGCAGGTATTGATTGCATCAATGGCAAAAGATTGCTTGAAGATGGTGAGGCGAATGGGGCGCCCGCCGAACCTAAATGCTGCCAATTTAGCTGTTAGGCTATCCAAAGTCACTCCTTACAGGGCAGAGATAGAGTGGTATAAAGCTTGTTGTGATAAGCCTAACGAGCAAAGGGGATACTATGATTCTTTCAAGCAGAGGGGGGCCTCAAAGAGAGAGTCCCATATAGACTTGAACCGGATCAAGCTTGCTGCCTTTTGGAACAATGTTGTTTGCATGATGGACAGGAACGAGCTCCCACTCAACTTTCACAGAAGTTCAGATTGGGTAATTGAGGAGTCGCAGCTCTACAAGCTCCTCGTGGAGCCATTGGACATCGCGGAGTATTATCGATCGGGGATGCACCTGAAGAAAGGCCACTACATAAGCAATGGAAGAGAGAGGAGGTACAAAATTTTCGATCACTGGTGGACCGAGAGAGTTGTTACTGAGAAACTGGGCAATAATAGGCGGACCACAAATGCAAGCTTGACCCAAGACACTTGCTTTTGGGCAAGGGTGGAGGAAGCAAAGGAGTGGCTGGACAACATTAGGAGTGAAAGCGACCCAACAAACCTGGCTTTTCTTCGGGACAGACTCCATGAGTTCGAAGCATATGCAATTAAGCTGATTGAAGATAAAGAGGTGTCTGCTGATGTTCTGGCTGAGAATTCTAGCTTTATTCTGCGGTTAAAAGAATGGAGAGCAATGAAACCAGATCGAACTGGCCTTACCCAACCGATTACAAGCTGGTTCACATGGAGACCAATTCGCTTCCTGGTACCAAGCTGGGTCACATGGGGACCGACTCGCTTCCTGGTAAAATATTTGGGAATCGGTCTTCAAAGGTTCAATTTCCGGTTCCCTCTAGAACTGGTTTGAAATAAAAACTAAAAGTCTCTTCACTTTCATGTCATGTTCAATGAAAATAGGAGATTCAGCATGGAAATCAAAAGCAAAACAGAGGGATAGATGTGATAAAGATTCTCAGAAGAGAGGAAAGTAAATGACTGAGCATTCTTCAGCCTTCTCTTTGTACAATTTTTAGACATACTATATTACTTACTTCAACATTGATCAAAGGTAGAGGAATAGAGTATCGTGATGAGATTGAGATGTGGCTTAAGCAGAGGTAAAGGGTTTTACTTTCCCCCATGTCACATGCTGAGTGTCTGTGGGTTTAGCATAAATGAAACTGATGTTGAGGAAAATGTAGCATTCAGTAGTTCGGAGGACTCTGTTCCTAACTTCCTATAAGTTCTGTTGGAAAACAGAACAGCATCTAAGTTTCGAGAAAATGGTTTGTATGCAGCACTTTCCCCTCTCTGAAGTGTTCTTGTTAATCTTCCTCAGTCAGGTCACTACCTTCTCTTGAAATAGAAGTGCAAAGAATCTCATTAAGGTTCAAATTTCGCAACATTTCAGCTATGAAAGAGAGCTTTGCAGTTCGGAGTTTAACCAGCATAACTTTCTGTATCTTCTGGGTTCGCTTTTCGAAATTGTATTCTTATAAGATATAATGACTAAAAAGAGTCTATTTTAAACCCGAAACAGATTCCTTCTTTCACATTCATATGCTCAGATAGTCTTTTTTGCTAAGAGTAATGAGACCACCTGCATATTTTTTGACCTTTCAACCAAGATCTCAAGCGTGAAAAGGTGTTAAATGCGCAAACAAATATTATTAGGAGCCTCTGAGATCAAGCTAACTTGGGAAGATGAAACTAAATGAGCATCACCAGGCAGATATTTGAGAACGAGCGCGGCGAAAGCGCGTATTGGGTGCGGCAAAAAGCGTTGCCTAATCAGTAACTACTAATCATCGATAGGAGAACATCTCGACGAGCCGCCCCGATAAATCAGGAGTAATCATTGCACGCATCCAATGCCCTGGAGCTTAAGTGCATGGTGCTCTTTTTTTTGGGACACATACGATTCATATGGAAATCTCCCAATGCTTGAATTTAATTAACTACTGCATAAATATTCTCATTTTGTAATATGAAAGATATAAGGTTGTTCATATCAAATCAAAAACAGAGGCTCCTCTCTCGAATGTGAACTTTATAATTTATCGGGTTAATATCACGAATCAAAGTAGTACATTTGTAGGAAATTTACTTCAAAGTAATTTCTTAATCACAAACAAACCCTAAATTGGTGCACATGTGACATATTTATCCAAAATTAATTTTTTTTTACCATAAAAAACACCAAACTAGTACATTGGCAAGAAATTTTCAATTAGTTTTCCGTTAAATTGAATTAATATCACCAAATATCATAAATCGGTATACATGTAACAAATAAAAGGTAAAACCCAAACCGACACATTTATCAACTATCGTGCATCATTCAACCCAACAATTTGATTGTAAAATTTAATAAAAACTAACGAAGAATAAATTTATCATAAGTGTACAAAAAATCAATCTGGGGTAAATTTATCAATTTAAATCAGTCGAAAGTTTTTCGTTATATTTATCTAAATTCATCAGAAATTTTAATATCATGTTTGGCCGAGTCAAGTTTTGTTTTTGACGGGTTTGCCAGTGGCCTTGGATTCGCTTGTAAGATCGGGTTTGGATTCCAATCCTTAAACTCGAGTTGCGTTGGTTTATCGAGCTGGACTTGTGGACCCTGGTCATTCGGATTCCTTAGTTGTCTCCAATGGGCGAAGAAACAAAGAACATAAAGACATCGAGAAAAGTGTCAAAAAAGTCTTAAACCTTTTATATTTATGCTAATTTAATCCTAAACCTTTCATTGGTGTCAATTTAATCCTAAACCTTTTGAATTTGTGCCAATTTAATTCTAAACATTTTATTGGTACCAATTTAGTACTAAACCTTTGAATTGGTGCCAATTTAGTCCTAAAACTTTTAACCCGTGCCAATTCGGTCCTTCCGACTAATTTTGGCCGGATTTTGTTGACATGGACACCGGCCGGTTGACGTGGCATGACCAATGCTGACGTAAACAACTTTTAATAATATTTTAATACTTTTGAATTATATATTTTCTTTTCTTTTTTTCCAATTCTCTCCTTCCTCGGCCCGCGCCGGGCCGGGCGATGACCTCGCCGGCTTCTAGTACGCCTAGGGTGGCCTTGCCGGCCATGGGCGAGGCCCACCTTCGCCCCTAGCCGGATCAGCTCACCCTCGCCGGCCAAGGGCGAGGCCCGACCTCACTAGATCGGGTGAGGTCGAGCCTTGCCCAGCCCCTGGCGAGGGCTGGTGACGGCCAAGCCCTCACCCAGAACTTGAACTTTTTTTTTGGTAAGTCTTACTAAAATGTTCATGTGCCAAGAGCAGCATCAATAGAATGGAGAACTTCCTCCAACATCATCCATGTTCGGGTGTCAAGTGGGCTCTCTGGCTTGTCCGAGTGAGCGATTTTAAAGAGATAGAGCTTCTATGAGGTCACAAATGCAACGGAAAAGGTCCTTTTCGTCCCTCCCCCGGTGCTGTCCACTTCGTACTCAAACTCGTAAATTTGCAAGCCTCCGTGGCCCGATCTCTCCACCACTCCAATCCCTTCAGCGTGTTTCGTACTTTCTTGTATGGAAAAGAAAGAGTTTAAAGCAAATGGAAGCTTCAAGCCAAAGCCACTATATCGACATATCGCTCATGGGTTTACAGACGAAGAGCCTAGAGACCTGAAGCATGTAAAATCTGTTGGAAGACGCGGTTTTGGTTCAGTTTTCCTCTGAAAATGATTTGGGTTTTAGACCCGCTCATATATTGAAATTAATGGATCCATCTCAGGCGAATACTCTGGTGTAACAGGCAGCCAAATTGACCTGGGACTGTGAGCAACCATGCCTCGTGAGGCAGGCGATATCAAAGAGGATCAGTCATCACTTGCATCTCTACAGCCCAAAAATCTCTCTCTCTCTCTCTCATCATGTTGATCATCTCTTATGCATTGTATAGACCATTGAGTTCAAATTACTTACTCACAAATTTAGATATGAAGGTAACATTCCCCTGATTTCGATCATTTTCAGTCCTCAAAACTCTCAGAACTTGAACTTATTTTTGGTAAGGCTTACTAAAATGTAGGCGAGGAAATGCACCAAGACTCATCATCACTGTTTCGACCAGCGGCGAGGGGTCAATTACCAAAGCAAGAACTGCGGAAATGCCCTTGTTGCGATTCCAGCAGTTCCAAGTTCTGCTACTACAACAACCTCTCTTAGTCGTGCCGCTTTTGCAAGAGTGCTTTCCTGGCTACGGGGCCGCAGGCGGTGCCCTCCGCAAAATCCCTGTTGGCAGCAGCGTTAGCATCCCCAAGGCCACCGAACTAGGTTAAGTTGATCTCATAGCCTAAGTAGCACCGATGCCGACCCGCAACATGCGACACGACACGACACACCAACACATTATTTCTCAAAAAATAGAGAATTTCAATGCATTGAGACACGTTATATACTAAATGTATATTATATATATATATATATATGATAAACTATCGATTTTATATTATTTCAATCAATTAATTTGATTCAAATTCACAAATAAATTGATAATAAAAAAAGAGCCTAGAATGAATTTACACTAAAAACATTAATCCACCATTTGTTAATATCATTCATTATTTCAATTTGACAAATTCAACTCAATTCCAATAATCTAAGAATTTGGAGAGAAAAACAAGCAATCCACATTATGGACCCATGAGTCGAGCATATTGAAAAAGAAGAGAAAAAACTTGGGGGCGAATTGTATGTCACGGGAAGTGAGAGTTGGAAGAGAAGAAAAGACTAGATTTTTCTTCTTTCCCCTTTATTTTTTTATTTTTTATTTTTTACATATTTACATTTTGAGCCATTATTTATTGAAATTTTTTAAAATTGACTCTGTACATGTCGAATTGAGTGTCGAATTCTTGACTCGAGTATTGAAGAGTGTCGGAAATGTTGATCAAGTGTTGGATTTTCCGACACGTGTTGACTGAATATTGGAGAGTGTTAGATACGTGTCGAAGTGTCCAACATGATAGAAATCCCCCCGAAAAGTGTCAATTTCCTAGCTCATGATTGGGTTGATGGTGGCCAGTCATCGCAGAAGTGAAAAGAGAAGAAGGAAGGGAAGAAAAATGAATATAAATAATTGGAAGAATAAAATGACGTGGAATTGACACATTAGATCCTAACAAAATAATTGCACGGACAAATACCGGATGACAGATTAGTAAGCAAAGTGAAAGTTAGATAATCTTTTACGGACAAAAAATAACTTGAGGATAAGATTAACACATTATCTAAAATTTGAGGTTTTAATGAAATTAGGCTGCAAATTAACTTAGTGGAACCCAAGCCAAATAATGATTAATAGATTGCAATGTATTCATGCCTCCATTTGAAAATGTCTAATCAATAAGGGTAATCAATTTCTTGTCTGGTCTGATTTCGATTTAGTCCATTGAAATCAATCACTTTTTTTTCACATTTAACGTTATATGTTATGAAGAAATCTAAAAAAAGAAAGCTAGTTACTTTTTTTTGAAGAAAAAAAAAAAAGCATATGCAATCAATCCAATCCGATTCTCCCTGGGACTAAAAATTGGATTACTTGAACACTGTCGCGACCTAAAATTTCTGAAAATAATAATAGGTTTAGGGATATTGTTAATTTCGGGCCAACGGACCTTCATTAACTTGGGCTCTCCCAAGCCCATACCCCGCGCGACGTGGGATATCGTGAAAGTCTTCTAATGAGGAGTCGCCACTAGCCTATTGGGGTCGGCTAGAAACCAAGCGAGACATGGGAGCGTGCCTCACTTTCTACGCAACCAGAGAATCTAGGGTCGGAGACTTGATTACGTTAGTCACGTGACTAACGCCCTTTCGGTACCTAACTCAATTGCATATTAATTAATGTCATGGAAACGCATTTGAGAAAACTAAGGTTTTTCCTAACCGTATACAGTAAGGAAATAACATCCAAAAATCGTAACAGGACAAAACGCACGAGAAGAGCCCTATTGTAGAGCCCTAAAGGCTTATTCAATTTTGGTTTTTTTTTAGGGGTTTCTAATTTATTTATTTTTTGCAATTTTTCTGATTTTCTGAATTTTTATGAAATTTTTATATTTTAATTTTTATATTTTTTAATATTTTTAACATTTTTAATATTTCGAATTTCCCAAAATTAAATAAAACAGACCTTCAAGAAATTTCTTTAAAAATTTTGGTTTTTCTGACTTTTAAGAAAGCAAAAAAAAACATTTATTAAGGTTTTTGGGATTTTCTAATTTTTCTAATTTTTTTGGAATTTTGGAATATTCGAAATAAAATAAAATAAAATAAAATAAAATAAAATTGAAATAAACTTTCAAAACTCTTCTGAAATTAAAGAAACATTTTTTTAATGATTTTCGGAATTTTTTAAGATTTTTTGAATTTTTGAAATTTTTTATAATTTTTTATATTTTTATTAAAAAGATAATTCGGACCGGGTCAAAAGACCCGGCCCTACTAAGCTGACCCGGACCCTATTGGTCCGGGCTGGGCTAGCGACCGGGCTGGCCGAACGGCCCGGTCAAAAATTCTTTTTAAAATGGCCCATTAACAAAAAAACTAAAATAACCCATTTATTATTTTTGTTTTTTTACAAAAATCAGCCCAATCACCTAGCCTAAGCCCACTCAAAAATTGCTCAGCCCAGCGCTTGCCTCTTTCTATTTTCGGCCACTTCTTTGTTTTTTCTTTTCTGATTTTTCTATTTTTTATTTCTTTTTCCCCTTTTCCTTTTTTTTTTTTTTTTTTTATGTTTTCTTTAATCTTTCTTCTTTTTACTTTTTGTCTTTTTCCCCTGTAGATTTCCTTCCTGTTTCTGCATGCATGCACGCTTGTCTTCCTCCGACGCTGCAGACGCCCGAAACTTGCAACTTCTCTTTCTTTCTTTCTTTCTTTTTTTATTAAACCAGCCACCCCCGACGGAGCCAACACTCCGGGCGATGATCGCCGCCCACCGGTCGTCAACTCCAGCCGGCGTTAACCACCTCCGATCATGAAATCCGGCGACCGTTTTCGTCGCAAAAAAAAGAACTTCGTCGATTCCATCGAATATTTAACATAAACCATATATAAAACACAGCGTAAACAGCGGAAACTAACAGGATTTAACAAGGATAACAGCCAGCACTAATCGATTTTGAGTTAAAACAAAAATTGTGTGCCGGCTCTCTTTGGGGCATATCGCCGAACACTTGGCGGGCATGAGTAGAACGAAAGGTTTCCGACTCGAATCGAACTTAGACCGGGACCAAGCTTCCAAATAAACATGGCAGCAGGCAGAGGAACCTAAATGGAGGGAATACAGGGGCCGGGGCTCGCTCGATCTAGTCGGCGCGAGCTCCGGCCCGCGACTTCATCAATAACAAACCGGGATGCTTGGGAGGAAGCCTACCTAGTTCAGCTTGAAGACGCCGGCTGAGGAGATGTCGGACGGAGCTCGCGCGTGGCCGAGGCGTTGGCTGAAGCTCTCTTGCTCTTCCTCGGTCACTGCCTCTCTCGGTTTCACTCTTGGTCCATTTCTCCTCTCTTGGTTTTGCCTTTTTCTGTCCCCGTGTTCTCTCTCTCGAGCTCTCTCTCTCTCTGTACTCTCGTTCAGTTTACTCTCCCTCTCGAGCTCCTTTCGGTTCTTCTCCAGCCCCCTCGCTTGTTCTCTCTCTTTTTCCAGAAACCGCTCTCAGCTCTCTCTTGCTCTTTCTCTTTCAGTCCTCTCCCTCTCTCGGTCTGTCTCCCCTTTTTTTCTCGCTCGTCCCCCCGTCTCTCCCTTTTTTCTTTTTCCTTTGTCCTCGTTTTGCCGACCTAACCCTCCCTGATTTTCTGCTGCCGTGTGATCCCTGCAACTGACCTGCACTTCCGTTTTTTTACTCCTCTTCTGTCGGCGGCCATGCTGCAACTTGCTTCAATCTTCTGCTCCTGCTGGCCTGCTGTTCCTGCACGCGGGAGAAGAAGACAAATGGCCGGGCTGGGAAAGAAAGAAAGAAAAGTGGGCTGGGCTGAGCCAGCCCACCCGAAAATGCTTTTTTTTTTCTTTTTTTTTGATCTTTTTATAATTTTTTTGTGAATTGATATGTATTTATATAAGCAAAGTAAATGGACATTTAAAACAAAATAAACCAAAAAATCGGGTGTCAACAAACACTAGTTCCACTTTTAGAAATATGGAATCAGACCAATACTCCTGAGAACTAGAACAAACCAAATGATTCGATCCAATCTAGCAAGTTCCCGGTTCAAGAGATCCATTTTGCGCACCCTTGCTAAGCAATCTATTTCCTAGCCACCACTTTGACTGCAAATCAATACAATTTATTCATGCCTCCATTTGAAAATGACTAAGAAGTTTATTTTATATGTTATTATTGAAAATAGAATCAAATACTAGATATACAGGATGTGGTCAATATGACCTACATCCACGGGGATAGTAATAAAGAAATTCACTATAAATCAAATGATATAATGAAGGTTATGACTATAGTTGAATCACTAGAATACTCTTTGTATTTTTTAGTCCCTAATTACATTTAATAACTCACAATATTTAGCCTTACAATTCCTTACGAAATAATCTTTCAATTTCATAAAAAAATTAACAAATATTATCACAAGATTTAATGGACTATAAAACACTAACGGATCCCCATGATGCAATTAGCGACACTTCTTGATGCAATTAGCCATGGCACCACAAAACCCACGATGAAGTCACCTTTGCACAGTAACAGCACTTCCTTTGGAGCACTCACGCCGTCCCTTGCAGAATTTATGCAAGGCACACTTAGAGCTCGTTTGTTTACGAAAAAGTGTTTTATGTACTTTCATCCATTTAGTTCACCAAAAATAATTAATCATTTGAAAATATTTTCTAATCAAGAAAAACATTTGTGTGTAAAATTAGGAAATTGAATTCCCTAATCTAAGAAAGTGAAAACACTCTTAGGAAATTCTCACCTTAAATTTTTTAATATTTTATCTTTTCTTTTTTCCTTTTTCTTTTCTTTCTTTTTTGTTTTTGTTCTTCCCCCCTCTTTCGATTATCAAGCCAACCTCAAGTGAGGTTAAGGTGAGCAGTTACAGGTTTTTTACAAGTTACGCCCGGAACTTGAAACCTACTATCAAGTACAAGTTCCTCATTGTTTGGAACCTGGAACCTACTTGTCGAAACCTAAAACCCGTGAAGCTACCATGTTACGGGTTCTAATATCAATTCTAGGTCGTAACCGTTTTTTTATCTTTAATTATGTAAAATGAAAATAAACGCAACAATAAAAATGAATAAGGATTTTATTATCGATTGTCTAAAAATGAGTGTCTATATGTACTTGTGAAATAATATTAAGGAAATTTTACAATTTTCAATACACTAATTGCTCTTGTATTACATAAAATTATTATATTGAAAAAAGCAATTGTCCGAACATAACTATATCAAATAAGCAATTGGAGTTTTCACTAATCTCATGGTCTACGAAAATAAAATTCACAGTCATAAAATAAAAACTCAAACTAGTGGTTCCAAGTTATATAATTGTTATCAAAAGCCATGGAATACTTCAGCATCGTGTAAAAATATAGATTAAGAAAAACACAAAAACTTATTCTAGAATCTAGATTCTAAGTTCCAGGTTCCAAGTTTCAGGTTCTTCCAACTTAAAACCTAGAACCTATTCATTAAAATAGGTTCCCCAAATTTTGAAACTTAAAACCTACTCAAGATACCTTAGAACCTAGAATCTACAGATTCTCACCAGTGCGGTTTTCAAGTTTCAGGTTGCTCACCCCTAAACAAGGTGGAGCTCATCAAATCCTAGCAATCTCAAGCTTTGCTAGCCATCACCGCCGTCATTGAGGCCCAATGACCGGTGGAGGAAGAAAATTAAAAAAATAATAATAAAGAAAAGAAAAATAAAATAAAATAATTCAAAATTGACCTTTTTTTTTTTTTTTTTTGCAAGTCATGAGATTGAAATCATTTTTTCAAATGAGATCCAAACAGCAGAAAACTTTTTCGATCATGTATCATCAAATAAAGGAAAACCAACCATTTTCATTGAAAATGATTTCTTAGAATGCATTTTCCTAAAATGTTATATTTTTCGTGAAATAAATGGTTCAGCTTTTCTAAAAGGCTTTTAAGAAATGCAAAAGACTATAGCCTAAAGGCTTTGAGAGAAAGACCGTTTGCTAGAAACATATTTAGAAAGTTCACTGGGTGATTAATTTAATATTTTTAATTTTTAATTTGTTCAAAATTGGAAAAAATGATGTTTGTAAATTTTATGATTTAAATGTTGACCACAATGTTAAAGATATGTATTAACAAATTTAAAAAATAAAAAAATAAAATTTATTTTTTGCTAAAAAATTCAAATGAAAAAAATTCACATCAAAGTGGACTCTTTCTTAATGAAAAAAGAGTATTTTCATTACAATAAATGTGGTAACATATGCCTTGATAAAAAAAATTCATTAATTTCAAAAATTACAAACATCCTTGAAATAGCTAGTATTAACACAGCACCAAGCACGTGTGCAATAAATTATAACAATAATCAATAAGAGATTAAGGGATAAGAGAAATTGCACACAAATATTATAGTGGTTCGGCTTAGATCAAGCCTACGTCCACTCTCTTGGGGATCAGCCAATAGGCTGGATTTCACTATGTGATCAAAGGTGATTACACACTCTTGAGTGTTAGCACTTTGTGATAATATGTCTCACAAAGTCACTCTTCTTGGTAATACACTAGGATCACTCAATTTCGTTCTTTTTCAAACAACTAATGAAGAATTGAATCAGCCTTGGAATATATTTATCATCTCTGTCTCTTCTGGTCGCATCCTCCTTTTATATACTCTCTAAATCACACTCGACCGTTGGCTCTTTCTTTGAGAGATTAGTCTTCCCTTTCCTTTCTTGGACAGACTTCATAAGGTAAGTCTTTTTGACCGTTTGAGGTAGATTGAATCCCATTGGATTATGTTCGCCCATACAATTAAAATCCAGGCTTCCATAAGTGTTTCATCCTTCTTTGGAAGCTGTCTTGATGATTGATCTTGTTGATCAATATAACTATGGTAAGTGAAAATCATGACCGTTGGTGACCTTGGTTTCTGTCTGGTCCTGAAAATACGTTCTGGATTTGCCAGACTAAAGTTCTGCGTCTGGCACGGTCAGACTCAAAAATTGCGTCTATTCGGGTCTTCCGTCTGGTACGAACAGACTCAGAAACTACGTCTTTTCGGATCTTTCGTCTGGTACGGACAGACTCAGAGACACCTTATATTTTTCCTTCTGCCACTAGTAGACTCAAAAGCATACGTTAGTAGCTTTTGATTTATTTTATCATCTTCAAAACATTATAAGGAATTTCCCTAACAATCCTTACATACTTCCTAAACTTATGACTATTTGGTCAGTTAAACATGTAATGTTAGAAGCTACATTATCATTTATAGCATTACCCTCCTCATTTACATCATCGGGATCCACTATATATAAATTGGAATCAAAATCTACTCTCAAAAATACTGCTGTACATTTTTCTAAAGGGAAGCATTCTCAATTTACGGTTCTAGCTAGAACCGCTAAAGTCAAATTCAAGGTATCTATAGTGCCTTTCTTCACTTCCTCTCCTTGAGCAGCCAAGAAATCCTCCATGTTCCCTTTTTCTCCGTACCACCCACGCTGGTCCACTATCAGGATTAAGGCAACCACAACTAAGCCGCCTTCTCGTACGATTCAAGACGAGCCGTCTTCATCGATCTCGTTTCACTCGCCTTGAAGGAGTTTTCAAGTTGGATATGACAAAGTACTTGACTTCATAATTGTCCTTGTTCTTCTGCTGCTGTAGAAGGGAATTGTAGGGCTCCCTTTCGCAGGCTTCTTGGTTTTCCAGGTCTTCAATGGCCTCTGCTTGAGTCTTCAAGCCTCTTTTATAAAGATTTGTCTTCCGAACAATGCACTTACAGAAGGAAGGATATGCCGTGAGGCTTCTGTAATGGGAAAGTGGTATTAGGTAGTAGCAACATCAGAAGTTAATAAGAGCTTTAACAAATGATGGACTGCATTCAAGGACGATGTGAAACGACATAAATCTAGTGTGACCACTTGAGAGTGAGATATCTATTCGATTCCCAAAGTAATCAAATAATTCAACACCTTTCATCTCTGTAGGTTAGCAGGGGCAAATCTTTAATGTGGTATCTGTAGCAGCACTTCATTCTATGGCTTGCATCATCAAGTAAGAGTAAGATATGTCAAGTCAATCAGTCTACTACTCATCTAGTGAACATCCTCTGGACAAGGTGATCGAGTCCTTTAGAAACTCTCATCACCCTTCAGTTGAACATGATCATAATAAGCACTGGAAATGACTCTCATCTAAGCTGACCTGAACATGACCCTTCAGTTCTGAGGAAAAAATATAGGCATAGAACCAAAGCGGGATAAAAGAGACAAGACTTTGTTTGATTTCAGCCTAAACATTTTCGCAGATGAAACGATAAAAGATCTAAGCCCATTGAAGTCTAACTAAAAAATTAATCGTGACGGTAAATGAAGAAGCAAACTGAGTGCATATGCCCAATAGTCGAGGCGAGAGAAGGAATCAATGCTCGACGTTCAAGCTGAGGTTTTTTTTTTTTTTTTTTTGGTAAGGTAAGTTACGTTCAAGCTGAGGTCCTACCTCCAACACTCAAAAAATCATTTTCTTCAACCGATTGATTGGGGGGAATCGAGGGATGATCTAGTCTGGTTGAGTCAGCACACTGAAAGAACGGAGCAGTTAAGTGAGAGAACTAGCGCAGCGAGCAGTCGAGAGAAAAGGCAAGGCGTAATTGAGGGTTTTATCTTTTAAAAGGGGCAAGATTGAACTTTTAAGTAAGTTTTTTTGGGCAAAAAGGGAAACTGAAAAATTTGATTAACCGATGGCTTCATTATTCCGAAAATGGAAAATTCCAAAAAAGTCTCCGAAATGCCGTCATTTTCTGAAATAAGGATTCAAAGTGGATCTTATTTCAAATAAAGATCTAAAGTAGCCATAATTATTTCAAATAAGGACCTAAAGTGACCATGATTATTTCACTAGCCAGCTAAATTTTCCAACTGGTCAAGAGCATTTTCGTCCAAATTTTCTTTTCTTTTCCTCTTTTCTTCTTTTTTCTTTTCCACTAGCCATTAGGAAGGGCCAACAAGAGCTTGGCGACTCTCACTGGCTACTGGGAAGGGCCGACAAGGGTCAACCTCGCAAATAGTCGCGAGAGGTGGCCTCCCCGAAGGCGAGGCCGTCCCTCACCTGTGGCTAGCAAGGACGACCCTCACTCAGCCTTCTATGGCATCACCAATGGTTGACCAGCTCTAGCGAAGAAGAGCCAGAAAAAAGGAGAGAAAAAAAAGAAAAAAAACTAAATGATGAAAGTACCCTTGACTGCTAGAAAGTTATGCCCTTATTTAAAACAGAAATAATCATTTTAAGTTTTTATATGAAAAAGTGATGGCACTTCAAGCTTTTATTTGAAATAAGGTCTATTTTAGATCCTTATTTGAAAAAATGATGACACTTTGGGTCATTTATTGGAACTTTCCCTTTTGAAAATGCTGAAAGCACAAGGTGTGGGAACTTGCCTTGAGCTTTCAACCTTCTCGAGACTAGCTGTCATCCCAAAGCCCATTGATAATGATTGACAAACACCTCAAGTTTTCAAGTTTTGGGACCATTGAGTTTTTAAAATGCCAAATCAAATGCATCCTTAGAAATCCTTGAAAAATATATTTATATAGCCACATAGTCCACTTGATAGAGAAGTCCCAGTGGAATTCAATCCGGATGGATCCAACTTTCCTTGGCCGACTTTCCATGAATTTCAAAATGGACTTCGTCCAATGAAAAGTCCGAGCTGCTATCACTTTCCATTCTTTGACTACATCTACAACAATGAGATAATTTCCATAAAGCTTTAAGATTTGCCTCTAAATTTTCATGTATCCGAATACATGATTTGATTTGGATAGAGTCGTTTAATGTGCTCAAACTCAATACGCATTCTAACACTGGACTGCACTATCTCCAAGTGACATTTTTATCACAAAGCTTCGTGCTATTTATAATTAATAAATATTGGACTGACTATTGCCCAACTATTTTTCTTCCTCGAGTTTAAGAAATTGCTAGGTGCCCCCCTTGTCTCCGCCAATCGTGCATAATGGTACACCTGGCCATCACTTCATCTGCTACCAAGGTATCCATTGACTGACCCAAAAGAAGGCAAGCCACGGTCATATTAAACCCGGGTCCACGATGGACACGGGGAAACTTTCTCTTCAAAAAGGAATGGGGTAGTTAGGTGGTAGAAATTCCGTGGAATTTACGTGTGTTAAGTGCATGAATCTCCACTCAATTCATTTGCAGTCATAATCCTTCAAAACCACGATGATATCAAACGAGGACAACATAACTTATAGACATGGTAAATAAGGAACAGTTGCGTATCGGATTTGCTTATGTGCTTGGCAACAAAGAATGTCCTCTTTTTTTTTTTGTTGAATGTGTAATAAATAATTTACTATATACGAATTATTATATAATGAAGTGAAATTATCAATAACAATACGTGATGCAAAGAAACTGTATAAATATTTATGGGAGAGAAAAATGCTTTCATACTTGGACATAACGCATGTCATAGAAAAGGAGATCTACGAATCCACAAAAATCTTCCTCATCTGTGGAAAAATTAGAGGGGAGAACTATGATTGTCCTTGTAAAGCTAGACGCGACGGTCTCCGTCTTCGTGATCTCCGGAAATCAACGTCCAATCCTTAGGAGGGTCCAGGTCTCGACGCGACGCGAGCATGCAAAGGGACAAGTCTAATTTTTGACTAGGATGCCGGAGAAAGGTACAAGCAAAGTTCAAAAGAAGGGTTTTTGGCCATTGGGCTTTGAGGGAATCGCTTTGAGAAAATGCTAATGCCCTTGAATTAAAAGGGTTTTTAAAATACAAGTACCGCTTCATTGAATATATTGCAAAAACACATTGAAAATCAACTTTAACTTAAATACCATTTAATAAGAACTATACTTTATAAATAATTTTTGCTATTTGTTCAATTAAAAATTAAAAAAAGCTCTTAAACTATTTATCGGCGAAGTTAAGCCGTCGACCAGCTCGGTTGGGATGGCCTGAGCTTAGCGAGGCCTCAAGGTCGCACGACCCCAAGTGGTAGGACCACTTGTTTGTGCGACCTTAAGCGATACTAATGACAGCTCATCGACAACTTGTAGATGCCTTCATAGGTAAAATTAAGATTTTCGAGGACATTTCCTTAATTATAAAAGTTGAGTAAAAGTAAAATCGAAAGGAAAAAAAAAATACAACTTTTTTGGATGCATTTTGAGTTAAAGACTTTAGAGGTCCTTAAAAATGGAATTGAACGCTATTTGCATTTGGCCAAACACTTTAAAACCCATAAAGGTCTTTGGAGGATTTTAAAAATGCAATCGCACGCTATTTGCATTTGGCCAGACACCGTTTCCAAATCCCTTAAAACTAGAGTTGCATAAATATAGCTTGGCCAACCATGCCAGCTCATCTTCCGGCTCGAAAACCTTCAAGTCGTAATCTCCATCTTGCACAGCGACTTTGTTTCTTCAGATATATTACATCCGCCCGGCAGAAAACGTCAATCCATCCGAATAGAACCCCCACCGCAGCCGCACTGAACTATTTTCACGTCCTCCATCTCGCCTTCTATATAAGGCCCATCACCTCTGATATCGACAACATTTTCAAACCATAATTTCGTGGTCTGTATTCATCTCAGTTCCCATTCGGCAAGCTAAAGAGGAAACCACGGACGCCAAAGCCTCACCGTAGCAGCCTCCTCCCTTCTCCTTCTCTATTCTCGCTTTCCTTTTTGTTCCTTTTTCGTTATGTACTTTCTGTTGTTTTAGAAAGGTTTGAGATGAGCGAGATGGTGGGGACTTTCCTGGCATCGACGCCGCTGCTGAAGGAGGCGTGGAGGCTGCGCAGCATCACGAACGCGATGGGGCATGGGGCTTTCGTGGTGGAGCAAGTTGGGGGCGTAGGGTACGTGGCACTCTCGGGCACCCAAGAGATGCCAGTGCTCGGTTTGGATCCTGATCACAGTATGCTGGCGTCACTCGATGCAGCTGACAACGGGCTGTTCGCACTGTTGAAACGCAGTTACGACGGGGAAAAGCCAGTCGTCGTCCACTCCGGAGTGCTTCACCTCTTCCATAGTTTTCATTCACGCCCCGATTTTCAGAGCCAGGTTAGCTGTTTCCTGATATGAGCGTCATTCACAGTTCTTGAAAAGTTCTTCCATAGAGTTGCCGGGGATGCGTAAAGACTTTTGCTAGGCCGATGAAGATTAGATATTAAATTTTATGAAGCTATGGACTTTCCGAAGAGGGCTGGGCCAAGATCAAGAAAAGAAGTGCTTGCTCAGCCCCCGATATTGTCCTTCGGGCCTATACGCGTTGATCAAGCATGGTCCATTATAACCTCTGTGTCCGAAATTCAAAATATTGTGGACCGATAATTTCGGTTTGGAGTTATATCAAACCGAACTGATCATGAGCCAAATCTACTAGTTAAAGGTGAGCATGGTTTTAACATAGAACCTGAAACCTGACTGTCCAAATCCCGGTTGCAAGATATACAAGATATGTTCCAAATGACAAAAATTAGGGAACATATTTTGATGGATATGGTTCATATTCTAGGTTGGTGCAACCTGAAACCTGGAATCTAGAATTTGGAATAAGTTTTTGTGTTTTTCTTAGCATATGTCTTCATGTAATCTTACAGTATTCCATGGCGTTCGATGATAAGTATATAATTTAGAATCACTAATCTAAGTTTTCATTTTATGAATAAAATTTTTACTTTGTTAATTTTTAATATTTTCTATTTATCTATATATAAGTTATGGTCAGTGAATTATAGCAACAAGTAATGGTTATTAAATGTGATAATTTACTTCAACTGTCCAATTATTGATACAAGTTGAATCTAGTAGACGTTAGAACCTGTAATAAGATAGGTTCAAATTTTAGGGTATAGAGAATAGGTTTCAAATTCCAAAATATAAAGAGCATGTTCTGATGGATAAGTTCCAACTTCCAAAATTTCAAATAGAACTATATGAAACTTGAAACTGCTCACCCCTACTCCTGATCATGAATGATACTCTTCTGATAGATTATCTAAATAGAAAAGCTTGTACGTATAAATACATTTGATACACATGTTATAACATGTTTGCACATTTATCTCATTTTCTGTACATGATAATGTTGTTCTAACATGCTCAATAAATGTATATGTTGGGCACGTATGATAACCATTTTATTTATAGTCAAAATCATTTTTCTATTCTTGAAAACAGGTTTGAAATAAAAATCCATTTGATAATTTTATTTTATTTTTTAATTTCTGGAACAAATTTTTAGTTTAATTGGAATAGAAATGAGAAGTAAATTCTTTTTACTTTTATATTATAGAACAAAAATAAATAAAAATAAAAACTCTTCTTATTGCTTACCCACACTACTAGCCAGACACTCGTCATCCGCCCATCTAGGAGGGAGAAATTTTGTATTATTATCAAACAAATTTATATTAAAAAGAATGTAAATGATTTCTATCTTTGTCAAACACGTATTTTTCTTAGAAACTCATCTAGAAAACAAAAAATATAATCTATTTCTAACCAGAAATTGATTTCTAGAATATAATGATTATCATTCACGCCCTTAGCAATTGCAGTACAACCAATGATTTCCTACTAGATCTGTTGGTGTAACTCTTCTAATTTGACATAATCCGGTGAAGGTTGATTTTTTAGCATTGTAAACGAGATTTTTTTTAGGAAGCGTTTACCAGATTTGAAGAATTCTTGAATATGTATGCAGATTGATAGCTTGTTACATAAAACGAAGTCAAATAGTGATCACAGGCCACTCCGTAGGAGGATCAATTGCCTCTCTCACAGCTCTTTGGCTCCTCTCCTACCTCAAATCCATCTTCTCACCCCTCTCAGTCCTATCTATTGGTTTTGGCTCTCTTTTCCTCGGCAATGAGTCGCTTTCCCAAGTCATCCTCCGCGAAAGATGGGGCAGCAGCTTTTGCAATGTCATAGCCATGCACGATGTAATGCCGAGGTTATCTCTCGACCAATCACTTGTTCAGACTTCCCAATGGAAGGCCCTCATGAGATTCCGGTACACATCTATGATGTCACCAAACTCTATGAATTTCGCTAACCTCCAATTAACTGAAGAAGACAAAGCCCGGTTTTTTTCTTTTGTTGCAACTAGCATAGAGCACCTGGCACAGGTAGGGGAAGGCTCTAGAGGGAGGTCGTTTTGGCCATTTGGGAATTACTTATTCTGTTCAGACGAAGGCGCAATTTGTTTGGACAAGGCTACATCGGTGAACGAGATGATGCATGTGATGCTAAGGTTAGGCTCTCCAAATTGCATCATCGAGGAGCACCTTAAGTATGGGCAATACGTTGAAAGACTTGACTCATCACTCTTTGAAGATAAGCTTCATGGAAGGAGATCTCTCTGAATCAAGCTATGAAGCAAGTCTTTCGATGGCTTTGAACTCCTCAGGGACATCACCACAGATCGGAACATGGCAACTTAGATCGATAAGGGATCATGATCTATAAACGTATCAATGAAGGCTTTTTTTTCCTAGGTGCAATTCCTCTGAGTTTAGAAGTTCTTTGATCCTCTACTTTGCAGGTATTGATTGCACCAATGGCAAGAGATTGCTTGAAGATGGCGAGGTACATGGGGCGCCACCCGAACCTAAACGCCGCCAATTTAGCCATTAGGCTATCTAAAATCACTCCTTATAGGGTAGAGATAGAGTGGTATAAAGCCTGTTGTGATAAGTCCAACGAGCAAAGTGGATACTATGATTCTTTCAAACAGAGAGGGGCCTCAAAGCGAGAGTCCAAGATAAACATGAACCGGTTCAAGCTCGCCACCTTTTGGGATGATGTCATACTCATGTTGGATAGGAAAGAGCTCCCTCACGATTTGCACAAAAGGTCAAAATGGGTAGAGGCATCGCGGTTCTACATGCTTCTTGTGGAGCCATTGGACATCGCGGAGTACTATCGGTCAGGGATGCACCTTAAGAAAGGCCACTACATAAGCAAAGGAAGAGCGAGGAGGTACAAAATTTTTTACCAGTGGTGGACCGAGAGAGTTGTTACCGAGAAACTGGGCAATAGGAGGACCAGGCATGCAAGCTTGACCCAAGACACTTGCTTTTGGGCAAGGGTGGAGGAAGCAAAGGAGTGGCTGGATAAAATCAGGAGGGAGAGCGACCCAGCAAACCTGGCTTCTCTATGGGATAGACTCAATGAGTTCAAAACTTATGCAATGAAGAAGGTTGAAGGATTAGAGGTGTCTGCTGATGTTGTGGCAAAGAATTCAAGCTTTAGTCTGTGGTTAGAAGAATGGAGAGCTTATCTTTGGGCAAGGTGGAGGAAGCAAAGGAGTGGCTGGACAAAATCAGGAGGGAGAGTGACCCAAACAACCTGGATTTGCTTCGAGATAGACTCGATGAGTTTGAAGCATATGCAATGAAGCTAGTTGAAGGAAAAGAGGTGTCTGCTGATGTAGTGACTAAGAATTCGAGCTTTAGTCTGTGGTTAAAAGAGTGGAGAGCATGGAAATCACAGATTTATCCCCAGGGCCGATAAAGGGCCGTCTCCTTTGGATCTGGAAGCTCCGCCTCCATGGCCAAGGAGGAGTCACCGCGTCGAGATCTAGAGGATAGACACCTCCATGGCCACAGGACTCGGTGGCGAGGCTGAGATCTCGGTGGTCATGGAGGAGCCACTGAGATTGAGGGCAACAGAGCACAAGGCGCAGTCGCACATGCACAGAGAGAGAGAGAGAGAGATGGCAGAGGGAGGCGTGACAGCAGGCTGTGGCTCAGTGTAGACAGAGAAAAGGGGTTGGGCGTCAATGGTTTTAGTGGGGACTTAGATTAGATATGCTGAGTAGGGTTGGATAAAAATATGTTGCGATCCAGCAAGATTTCCTATGGTACTGGGGATTGATGTGGGGTCCCTTGGTACCGGGAACTGATGTGGGGTATAAGTATGTCGAGCCTTGGCAGACAACAATCTTTTATGTACGGATTAACATGCTGATCATAAAACTTGACATGATGCACCGGGGATGATATTCTGCAGTCACATCAACTCTCAAACTCTCTCACCAGTTGACCAGAGAAGCATGATGGACTGCTGAGTGATGTGAAGACAGGAAATCTAGTACTGCGCTATGAACAAATTCGAGCTTTCATGCTTTTTTGGAATGCTAACTAAGTGGGTATGTCTTGCACTAAGAAGGTAACAAGTTCGAATGCTCATGATATCTGCCTGAGGCAGAACACGATGGAATTATTATTTTTTTCAAATCATTCTAGGGGCAAACAATTGACTATAGCGAAACATTGGATACAGAGCATCGAATCATCCCTTTCCGTTCTGTGCATTGATGTTCCTAGCAGGTCCCTTAAAACCATCTCCGGGCATCAAACACCCACCAAAGCATTATCGTACCTAAACAATCTACTGGTGCATAGTTGAATGTGTCCCAAGTAATGGGATACAGAGTTGGCAGAAGAAACACTGAGCGGGTATAACACATCCACAGAAACACTATCAAACAGGTCGGTCTACTTGCCTTGCCCAAGTAAAACGGCCCAGACTTGAAATTCTTCTCTTCCATGATCATCCTCGCAAATATCGCAATTGCATATCCTCCGACCCATCTTATCGTGCATATGGAAGTTATGAAGTGAAGATTAGTTTCACTTTCAACATTGGAATTCCAAGCAGAATGCTGATGGCTGCGCAAAGCCACACTGCATTAGATGGGACTTTGTGCTTCGGATGCACTTTTCGCCACACTGATGAAATGGGATGCCCTTGTCTCTTTGAGAATGCATTTACCTGGAGAGAGCCGTAATGAACAGGTTATGTATCAGCGGACAGAGTAGCCAAAACTAAGCATAACAAAAGAAAAGAGGAATAGATATCGACCATTCTTGCTGAACTGGTAGTGATGGAAACCCCACCTAAAAAGAATGAACCCTATATAATGAATAGCAAGATGATTGCGCCAGAAGCACTGTGATACCTCCCATGGAATGCCTCATAGAGGATTTGAGCTAAAATGAACACACCTGTCGTATCATTGATCGGATCATATAGATGGTCAAAGTCCCGAAAGTATCAGCATGCAAAACATGGCATAATACAGCAGAAACAGTTCCAAAAGCAACTCAAAGGATAGATTTAATATCAATGTTCAGGAGAGGGAGAAAAAGTATATGTGCATTCTTCCGCCTGCTCTTTGCACAAATTTAGACATACTACGTTACTGACTTCAATATTGGTAAAAGGTAGTGGAATGGAGTTCCGTGGCGATGTGAGATGTGGCTTAACAACAAAAAGTCCACACAACTCCCTGATTTTATGTTGGAGTAACTGAGAAGTCTATGAGAGGTAAAATTGTGTGTTCAGTCTTCTGAAGCTGCAATATTTTCCTCGTTCAACTTGCTAGTTCTTTTTTTTTTTTTTGGGTCGAAACAGAAATTTCCATTGATTTAGTCCAAAATGGAGGGGCCCGATAATTGGGCATCGATAAGTGGCAAGTTCCATAAACATTCGGGGGAACTGGATCCAATTTGGTGGTAGGCCCTTTTTCCTATGTGTTTTAGGGATCCAGTTTGCAACCATATTAGCCTCACGCTTACAAAATCTGATCTGAACATTGGTAAACGTGACAGAAATTCTTTGCATTGCTGGACGGGCACACACGCCTCCCACGTGAGCTGTTGAGGGTGCAGAATTGCTTCGGCCAAGACCTGGCAATCCGCTTCAATTTGAACGAAGTTGTTTGGGGAAACACCAGTCTTCCGTCTGTGCAAAACAGGGCAGACTACACAGACGACCGAAGGCTTCAGCAATTGCAGAGCGCTTCAACCAGAATTGCTAGTTCATTACTTCCAACAAAGAAATATTTTCACTTAATAAGTAGATATGAAGAGTTCCTCACCTGAATGCTAAAAGTAATTGCCAATATATAGGCCCATCCAACCGTAAAGTGAATACTGACTGACAAGAAAAGCTACAATTACCGCATAAGGTTTGCTCGATATCCCAGTTGTTTCAGCCATTTCGAGACGGCTGAACACAAAAGACGCAGACTGTGGAGTCAGAGCTACCAGTGGAAGCGTTATAACTATGACAATTATGCCAATTAACCGAAGGAAAAGGAAACGAAGCTTTGATTAGTAATTGAAATAATCTCACAGGTCACTTATTTTGGTCCACACAGACTATCTATACATTAAGTTTCTGATTAAAAATGCTCAAGTTTTTTAATACACCACCACCTCATTGAGATTATTTCGATGAAGGCAATTACTTCAAGCGAGAATGTGTTGAAAATTGCCCATATGACATGCATAAGAACAACCACTTTGGCGCAAGGAGGCTGCCATCTCTGTTCGTGCCAGGAACAGCATAAATAGAATGGAGAACTTCCTTCAACACCATCCATGTTGGGGGTTCTGGCAGGCTCTCCGGCTTGTCTGAGTGAGTGATTTTTAAGAGATAGAGATAGAGCTTCTCTGAGGTCACAGACGCAGCCAAAAGATCCCTTTCATCCATCCCCTGGTGCTGTCCCCTTTGTACTCGGAACCCTGAAAACTTGCAAGCCTCACTGGCCCAATCTCTCCGCCACTCCAATCACTTCAGCATCTTTCGTACTTTCCTGTTTGGCAAAGAAAGGGTTTAAAGCAAATAGAAGCTTCAAGCCAAAGCCACAATATCGACGTGTCACTTACAGATTTACAGGCACAGCCTAAAGACCTGAAGCTCATAAATTCTGTTGGAAAACAGAGTTTTGGTTCAGTCTCCTCTAAAAATGATTGTGTTTTAGACCCGCTCATAAATTGAAATTAATGGATCCATCTCAGGCGAATACTCTGGTGTAACAGGCAGCCCAATTGACCTGGAACTGTGAGCAACCATGCCTCATGAGGCAGTCGATATCAGAGAGGATCAGTCATCACTTGCCATCATCTCTACAGCCCAAAAATCTCTCTCTTGCGTGCACTCATCATGTCAATCATCTCTTATGCATTGTATAGACTATTGAGTTCAAATTACTTACTCACAAATTTAGATATGAAGATAATATTCCCGGTCTTTTTGAGTGAGAAGTTTATTCTGTCACCATATATACAACAAAATATTTATTGAGAACTTCAAAAATTTACTGCAGAAAGATACTTCACTTCGACGTTTCCTCTTAATAAGACAGCTTCTAGCATAATATCTACACAAATCTTCTCAGCAATTTGACCAAAACCAAATTGTTATTATTATTTTTTTAGTTTCTAGAGGACAGAAATATAGTCATCCTCATCATTGACTCTTATGATACTACGGTTGGGTGCTTAATATGAAAAAATAGACTATATCTTTCATCCAGAATTACTGCTGGCCTAACCTTTTAAAGGTCTCATATAAGATGGCAAATCAACTTGGATTACGTAAAGTGATTTTGGCTCATACTAATCATGCCCTCCAATGCAACTCAATCTTCTTAAATAGAAATTAGATCATAGTATCATAATGTCAAGTCATTGACACTGAATGATTAATCTATCCATTTCACAAGCTGTTAAAAAAAAAATTTCTCCCCACCCAATAGATCAAATCTTCTTTTCTCAATATAAAGTACCAAAAAACATTCTCCCTTGACTATTCTATAGATTTCAAAGAATAATTTATTTACTTTATTATTTGATCTAAGTAAGTCATTAATTGCTTCGTTTGAGTCTTTTACAAATCTCAGTATCCTGACCTTAATAAACCAAGAGGGTATTCCCTCCTCCCTCTTGCAAACTTGGGAATCCTTGAACGTAAAATATATTCCCTCCCTTAAGGAAGACAAAAATACAGAGGGAAAATAAAGAGGCTGACGCGTGAGAATACCATAGTTAAAGATAATATAATCTTAGTTAGGCGAAACGAACCTCTGTCAGAATCTTCGGACTCTTGCTTTGTGGGGAGGAAACCCTTGAAAACATCCAAGGATCCAAAGTTACCTTGTTTCTAGTATCACCGCTAAAGCCAACAACCAACGGCGAGTGAGATACTGAAGTTCTTGGCCGGGTTTGCATTTTCCATTTCTGAATACAATTTAAATAACCATTTGAATAATAGATAAAAAGTTCTCGTTGCGTTGTTGAGAGCTCCCCGGTTTCTGCTCATTTTCCTTCTCGTCCGAAGAGTGTAAACCCATAATCCCAAAACCCTTCACTCTCCTTCTTTCATCTCCGTCCCAGGACAAGAGCGCCGCGTCCGTGTGAAATTTCCTCATTCTAATTGAATCTTTTCTGTAATTTATCTTTTAGAGTCTCCACCTTGGTTTGGCTTCATGAAGTTGGTCTCTCTTTAGCTGGTGTTCTTATGCACCTCCTTCTGTCAATCGACGTATCTTGGTGTTCACATTCAGTTTGATTTGAATTTGGAACATACCCTCTTTTGGAGACATGCTTGAGCAGAGGAAAGGTTTTTACTTTCTCCCATGTCACATGCTGAGCGTCTGTGGGTTTAGGATCTTGATTCATTGTCCCCTAGACCCGTCTGCTCTCGCTGTTTTCGCCCCTACACCTCCCAGATTTTCTGCTGTGCAAGATGAAGAAGATTTGGAACGTTCAGTTAATGAATCCGGTGGCTGTGAATCTGGGAATGGAGAGAGGGAGAATACTGAGAAACCCATTAATGCAAAGGATTCGATTCGTTCCGAGCCGTGGTACACAGCTGTCGCGAACCTGCAATTGTGGAATCTCTCTTTCAACGATGTAGTGTTGATTTCGAGCCCCACTGGGATGCTCGGGTTGCCATTTCTTATGCGAACGAAGGGCTTCTCGGCAAAGGTAATCTTCATCTCATTGATTGAAATTCGGAGTAATTTTCACATATATGGTTGAGTGTCGGTTTAATAATTGCTTGGTCTTGGGCTTGTGGGTTAAAAGATTGTAACTTGCTTAAAGATTCGTGCTTCTACCTTAGGAATATGTAACCAAGGCAGCAGCGAAACTTGGGAAAATTATGATGGGGGACCTTGTTTCAATGCATGAGGAATTCAGGCAATTTTATGGAACTGAAGAATTCAGTAGTCCTCACTGGATGAAGTGGGAGGAGCTGGAATCACTTCCTTCTTCATTGAAGGAGATAGTATTGGGCACTGATGGGATTGAGCTTGGTGGATGGATGCCATTGTATAGGTAAGGAACAGCCTTCATGTAGTAGTTCTGTTCTATAGCTAAATCGCATACAAGGTGTGGCTTGATAGTTTGGCATGGCTTACATCCTCATTGTAACTATCTGCGAGACTCAGGATACTGGTTCTTCTACTTAGCCCATCCCTTAGTCAGAATAGAGCCCAAACTTTTTAACGGGCAATCAGCTTTGTGTGCCTTTATAAGATGCTATAATCTCCCGAGATGCAGATTATATTTTGATAGTGGGAGTTCTGTCCTGCAGCCCAGGCTTAAAATGCCTTTTCTTGTTAGATGACTTTCTTGATAGGTCATGCATCTCTAAATTAAATGTGCGAGGGCTCACAGCTTGTGGTCAGAAGCTTCAGCCATTGAAGATTATGAATATTGGTATCCTTGCATCTTCTGTTGTGATCACACTGGTTGCATATTGCATCTTACTTTTCTTCCAAGAGACTGCATTTTGGTTTGTTTGATAACCTTTCAAGAGATAGTGATGAAGAGTGCCTCTCAGTGCAGCTGACATAGAGGATTGTGTTAAGAAGGTTCAAAGATTGAAATTTGCGGAAGTGGCATGCTACAATGGCACAATAAGTATCAAACCAATCAACTCTGGGTTGGAATAGGAGCTTGTAATTGGAAAATGAGATATCCGGATGGAACGGTAGGATTTGTCTCATGCTCTAAATTTGTTCCTGGTCATGCTTTGGAGTTTAATTATAACGCTTTTCGATCATGCGATGTGCTAATATATTCAGATTTTTCATCTCTGGATATCCTGGAAACTTGCTAAACACACCATGGCAGATAGGTTGATATATAATTATCAAAGGTCTGACAATTTGGTTTCTTTCAGGTCATATTCATGGCTCAAACTGTGCCTGAACTTAAATGTCAGTACCAGTCTCGATTGAAACTTAAACCCAAACCTTTTTGGTAAGGTTCTAGGCCTTCTAGCAATTCCATTTGACTGTTCGATATAATTAATATATTGTTAGGACACCTTGAACACGAGCCACCCTCATAAATCCCAGATCTATGTGCACTTAATACTCTTGAGGATGTTATGGGTATCATGCGGATTTATTGGATGCATGGACGAATATGCCTGTATATGAGGATGGAAATGAGTTGAGACTATCAAGTTCTCCATCTCTCCTCACCCCATTAAGGCCCCGTTTAATTCAGCATTTGAAATGGGCTTTGGGGCTCCAAAGTCCCTTGCGCAAATGCAAATAGCATTTGGCAAGTTTTTTGGAGAACCTTGGGGAAATGCAATTGCATTTCCAAAAGGCTCTAAAGGCCTTTGAGCCAGTGCACCTCTGGAGCAGCATTCCCATTCTAGCATTTTCAGAATGCCGAGGGGGGAGTTAATGAATTTTTCTTATTGCCCATCTGACCGTCATTTAATAATCAGAATTCCTGTTTTGCCCCTTTTAGAAACAACACTAGCATTTCCATCTCTGGAGCAGCATTCACATTCTCACAAAGCTTCTTCGTCAGACTTTGCTCTTCCTCATGGATGTGCTCAGGTGAAGATTGTGTTTCTCCCATTTTTCCTTTCTTCTTCCATCATCAACTTTGTTGCTCGTTGTATCTTTCCATTGGAATAGAACTAGTATTCGCTACACATTAGAGGTAAGAATCTCTCTTGAAAGGATGTTGAAGAGATTTTTCTTCTTTTTTTCAGCAAGGTGTTATTATTTATGTCTAGCTCATGCTCTGTGGTAGCTTGTTTTCTTGATTTCATCATATCCATATAATTTCTAATTCGTAATGCTGGCATCAAGTTGATTTTACTTTTCTTGTTTATGGTGGAATGAAGTGTGTAATCTTTGCCGATTAAGGCTTTTATTCTGTGATAGGTTGTGCTTTTGTGGTGGCATTGACTTATTCTTACTTTGGTTTTGTTCTGGGGAAGCTTGTGCTTTGATTTCTTCGGATTAATATAATTTTGCTCGTGGTGCCCACCAAATGTTTGGTTTAAGGATATGATAATTTATTAAATAGATTGAATATTTATCAAAAAGTTAATTATCCACATTAAATAAATTAAATACTTAAGAATGATATTGCATATTGAGTTAAAATTTAGGAGTCAAAATAAACAAATCAAAAGTTTGGAGATGATATTGCACATTGAGCAAAAATTATCTAACCATTTATGTATATCTTATGTTTAAACTTGGAAAAAAAGAGAGGAAAAAACTTCGAGTTGGGTCAATTTATCAGGCTAGGTCCACGACCCTGGTCATTCGGATTCCTTAAAACATTCTTGGAACATTTGACAGATCAATCAGACAGTTCCATTTCTCTGCTTAGTAAATCCGACAAATGGAAAAGGTCCCTCTTTTGAATCGCAGGGATGCGAAATCTCTGTTCTCCTAGGGTTCCCCGGTCGGTGTTTTGTACAGTCGATTCGGGGGAACAATTTTTGACTTCATCGATAAGCATTGATCTCGTAAGTTCGATTTGATTTTATGGGAAAACTTGTTCGTTTGTGAAGAAGCCCAAGGTTACCGGTGTCGATGAGGCTATTCTATCTCTCAAGACATCCAACAATTTTTAATAATTTTTTTTGTCTTCATCAATCAGTATTTCTACCTTTAAGTTTTTTTTAACTTTTTAATGTGGCCCGTTTGATTTTCCCATTTCTTCCGTTTTTTCCCCCCTATTTCGCTGGTTATTGCATTTGAATTTTCATTTCTGATTGACTGTAACTAATGGTAGCGGTGCTTGGTAATTCTTCTTCATAATTGTAATTTTCCTATAAGCCCTCGTAATTGACAAGTTAGTAATCACATGTCATAGCGTGATAATTGAGCTTGAAGTCTCGTAAGGTTGAATATCGGAGCTTTACTTTTCATGAAAAATCCAAAATTAACCTAAAATTGCTGTAGATCTTGTTATTCTTTTCTTAACAACTTAACTCTATAATCGTAACGTTCCTATCTGTTCGTATGATCTATGGTCCTCATATATCCGTAGTTTTCTTGAATCAATAGTAACACTGGCAATCTTATAGTCAGTAATATTCCTTAATTGTTGGCTAGTTACAATTTTTCAAATCATCCGATGGTCGAAATTGTTTTCCTTTTAATCCTTCAGATTGCATACACGACTAGTCTTGGAAATCGTATCGTCACGCAGGATCATACAACTTACTCAGCATACTTATATGGGTAATTTCTTTTATTTTTAGTTATACGACTTCACGGGATTAAAAAAAGACTCTTTTAGTTTTAAGAGGTTAAAATAGCTTGTCAAGATTCTAAAAGATCTCATAAGTTTCAGAGTGCACATAATTAATGTATATGTCAAAATTCGAATGCTAAAACGAGAACATAATTAAAAATAAAAACTTTAGAAGCCGTTCTAGCTGGACGGATCTTTGAAAATGTCTAGCTCTCTGGCGAGAGCCCCAACGCAAGAGCAAACCCACTCCCACTGAAGGGATAAATGTGAGAACAAAACATTCGACGTAATAAAAAAGAGAAAATATTTGTGCCCAGGTGATGGACACATAAGCATTACAAAAATCCATGAAATATTCGACACGTGTTATTTTGGGGGACAAGTCAGAAATCCTTGCATCCTCCTTGTCTCTCTTACGTTAATGTTTTTCCTTTTCATCTTCTTTTTCTTTTTTCTTCTTCTTCTTCCTCTTTTCACTCCGCCGGAGATGAGAAGGTTTTAACTCAGACTCACTGTCAACTTAATCCGGCGAATCGCCTTCCACCGCCGCCTTACCGTTGTCTTAATTCTTTATCGTCGAGCTTGACCTCGGCCGGCGAACTTGAGATTGGATCTAAGCACGAGTGAGCCCTAGATTTGCGGTCGGCGTAGGCAATGGACGAGGCAAATGGCGGAGGCGGCGGCGGCGGCAGGGTTCATTGACGCGGCAAAGGGCCTCGAGCTTCTGGTAGACGCAGGCGCTGACGCGGAGAGTGCGAGAGGAGTTGGAAAGGAGGCGGTGGCGCCGAAGGTCGGAGAAGAAGTGAGGGAAGATGGATGCAGAGATGGAGACGACGTGCGGAGGGAGGCGGTGGCGTCTGTCTCGGGGTCTGTTCAGAAAACGCAGAAGAGAGAGGAGAGAGAGTGAAAGGAGGAAGAAGAATAAGAAAATAGGAAAAAAGGAAAAAAAGAAAAAGAAAAAGAAAAAAAATGCTAAAAATATTAATTGAAGAGAGAGAGAGAGGATGCAAGCGTTTTTGACCAGTCGTGTCGAATGATAATGGACTTGTGTAATGCTGATGTCTTCATAAAGAAGAAACACGGGATAAGTCGACGCCCACAAGTGCTGTTTACCAAGGGGCTGCTGTGAAATTTCCCAAAGATTCTATATAAATCTAGTGCTGTAACACCCCTCGCCAGACAAAACTTACTTTTCGACGAGATATATTTTCGATAAATTTATTTTAATTTTTATTAAATTTTATCATTATATTATGGAGTTGAAAGACATCAAAGCTGAAGTATATCCAATTTGAATTTTTTTGCGATATTAATTTAATTTAACAGAAATTAACATGAATTTTTATGATTAAAAAATTAATTTATCGTAAATTTGTTATAAATATATATTTAAAGTTTTTCTTGATATTAACTTAAAATTTAAATCTAGACATAACTAAGCCTTTCGGATGCACATAAATCACACATCATGCGGTCTTATGGTTCCGCATCAAAAAGGAAAAAGAAATTCAAGTTATGGGTTTCATCGATAAGTAATTGACCCAAATCCTCCCGGAAGCAATTGAAAAACCACATTACAAAATACCTTTATCTCGGTTTCGGGAAAGGCGTTCGCCCCGAGTAAGGAGCAAATTAATTAAAATTCATTTCTTCCGATACTGATGGATTCATACCGGCCCAAAAAGCAAATAGCACAGTACGAAACTGACGAGGAGGGCAGGATCGTAATTTGAACTCTACGGAAACCATGTCAAATAAATCTCCCCGACGTGCCGCGAGCCGGAGGTTGCCCTGGTCGAGTTCAACCCATCGGAAATCAAAGCAGAGTGTGGTGATTCGATATTCATTCCGCCTCATAACTCTGCTCGATCGATCTACATCGTCATGGACACCGAAACTGCAGCGTAACGACATCCTCCCTTCTCCCTTCTTCCTTAACTTTATCTTTCATTCTTTCTTCATTTTCTCTTGTTGTCTTGGAAAGGTTCGAGACCAGCGAGATGTTGGGGACTTTCCTGACTTCGACCCCGCTGCTGAAGGAAGCGTGGAGGCTGTGCAGCACCGCGAACGCGATGGGGGCTGGTGCCTTCGTGGCGGAGCAAGTCGGGGGCGTGGGGTACGTGGCGTTCTCGGGCGTCCAAGAGATGCCGGTGCTCGGTTGGGATCTGAACTGCGGCGTGCTAGTGCCGCTGGATGTGGCAGGCCACGGGCTGTTCGCGCCGTTGAAATGCCGTTACGACGGCGAGGAGCCGATCATGGTCCACTCCGGAGCGCTCGGCCTCTTCCTTCATCTTCATTCGCGCCCCGATTTCCACAGCCAGGTTAGCAGTTTCTCTTTCCTATCACTAGCGTTATCGACTCTTTACGAAAAGTTAAATTTCACGGTGAGTTGCCGGAGGTGCTTGAAAACTTTCGCGAAGGTGCTGTCGCCATTGGTTAGCCTTTTTTTTTTCTTTTTTTTCTTTTTTTAAATTTCCGAGCTTTCTTTCTTTCCACACTGCCGAGCCTCAAAGTTTGTGTCCACGGTTCGCCCACGACTAAAAATGTCAAAATTTGCCGATGATTTTGGTTTGGAGTCATATCAAACCGAACCGTTCATGAGACAGATCTCCAAGTCACGAATGGTACTCTTCTCTCGTAAGATTATCTAAATACAGGAGCCATACATATAAATACATTCTATGCACGTGTTAAAAAAACATATTTGCACACTTATCATCACTTGCTGAACATGCTAGTGTTGTTTTGACTTGCTTAATAAACAGTTCCGTATGTTGAACAATTACGACCAAATGATTTTCTACCAGATCTATTATTATAACTCTTCTACGGCATAAGATGATTTTTCAGCAAAGCTTTTGAAGCGTTGTAATCAAGATTTTTCCACGCAGCGTTTAACTAGAATTCAGGAAATCTCAATTGTGCATGCAGATTCATAGCTTGCTGGCCAAAACCAAGTCAATAGTGATCACGGGCCATTCCATGGGAGGATCAGTCGCCTGCCTCTCAGCTCTCTGGCTCCTCTCCTACCTCAAATCCATCTCCTCACCACCCTCAGTCCTATGCATTGGTTTCGGCTCTCCTTTCCTAGGCAATGAGTCGCTTTCCCGAGCCATCCTCCGCGAAGGATGGGGCGGCAGCTTCTGCAACGTCGTGTTAACACACGATGTAATGCCAAGGCTATTTCTCAACCAATCACTTGTTCAGACTAGCATCTGGCACGACCTATTAAGATTCTGGCACATGTGTATGATGTCACTGAGCTCTATGAATATTGCTAACCTCCAATTAACTGAAGAAGACAAAGCCTGGTTATTTTCCTTCGTTGCGGCTAACATGGAGCAGCTGGTGCAGGCTGGGGAAGGCTCAGGAGAGAGGTCATTTTGGCCGTTTGGAAATTACTTGTTTTGTTCAGATGAGGGCACAATTTGTTTGGATAACACCGCATCGGCAAACAAGATGATGCATTTGATGCTAAGGACAGGCTTTCCAAATTGTATCATTGAGGAGCACCTTGAGTATGGGCAATATGTTGAGAGACTGTCTGGTCAGTCTTTGAATAGAAGCTTCATGGAAAGAGATCTCTCTGAGTCAAGCTATGAAGCGAGCCTTTTGATGGCTTTGAACTCCTCAGGGACTTATCGACCGGTAGGAACATGACACTGATCGCGACCTGTAAATGTATCATCTAGGCTTTTATTTTCAGGTGGAATTCCTCTAGTTTAAAAGTTTTTTGATCCCCTTTTTTGCAGGTATTGATTGCATCAATGGCAAAAGATTGCTTGAAGATGGTGAGGCGAATGGGGCACTCGCCAAACCTAAACGCTGCCAATTTAGCTGTTAGGCTATCCAAAGTCACTCCTTACCAGGCAGAGATAGAGTGGTATAAAGCTTGTTGTGATAAGTCTAATGAGCAAAGGGGATACTATGATTCTTTCAAGCAGAGGGGGGCCTCAAAGAGAGAGTCCCATATAGACTTGAACCGGATCATGCTTGCTGCCTTTTGGGACAATGTCGTTTGCATGATGGACAGGAACGAGCTCCCACTCAACTTTCACAGAAGTTCAGAATGGGTAATTGAGGAGTCGCAGCTCTACAAGCTCCTTGTGGAGCCATTGGACATCGCGGAGTATTATCGATTGGGGATGCACCTGAAGAAAGGCCACTACATAAGCAATGGAAGAGAGAGGAGGTACAAAGTTTTTGATCACTGGTGGACCGAGAGAGTTGTTACTGAGAAACTGGGCAATAATAGGCAGACCAGGTATGCAAGCTTGACCCAAGACACTTGCTTTTGGGCAAGGGTGGAGGAAGCAAAGGAGTCGCTGGACAACATTAGGAGTGAAAGTGACCCAACAAACCTGGCTTTTCTTTGGGACAGACTCCATGAGTTTGAAGCATATGCAATTAAGCAGATTGAAGATAAAGAGGTGTCTGCTGATGTTCTGGCTAAGAATTCTAGCTTTATTCTGTGGTTAAAAGAATGGAGAGCAATGAAACCAGATCAAACTGGCCTTACCCAACCGATTCCAAGCTGGCTCACATGGAGACCATTTCGCTTCCTGGTACCAAGCTGGGTCACATGGGGACCGACTCGCTTCCTGGTAAGATATTTGGGAATCGATCTTCAAAGGTTCGATTTCCGGTTCCGTCTAGAACTGGTTTGAAATAAAAACTAAAAGTCTCTTCACTTCATGTCATGTTCAATTAAAATTGGAGATTCAGCATGGAAATCAAAAGCAAAACAGAGGGATAGATGTAATAAAGATTCTCAGAAGAGAGGAAAGTAAATGACTATGAGCATTCTTCAGCCTTCTCTTTGTACAATTTTTAGACATACTATATTACTTACTTCAACATTGATCAAAGGTAGAGGAATAGAGTATCGTGATGAGATTGAGATGTGGCTTGAGCAGAGGTAAAGGGTTTTACTTTCCCCCATGTCACATGCTGAGTGTCTGTGGGTTTAGGATCTTGATTGATTGTCCCCTAGACCTGTCTGCTCTCGCTGTTTGTGCCCCCATACCTCCCACTGCTGTGCAAGATGAAGAAGATTCGGAACGTTCAGTTGATGAATCCGGTGGCTGTGAATCTGGGAATGGAGAGAGGGAGGATACTGCAAAACCCATGAATGCAAAGGCTTTGATTTGTTTGGAACCGTGGTACAAAACTGTGGTGAACCTGCACTTGTGGAATCTCTTGTTCATCGATGTAGTGTTGATCTCGAGCCCGGCTGGGATGCTTGGATTGCTGTTTCTTATGCGAGCGGAGGGCTTCTCGGCAAAGGTAATCTTTGTCTCATTGATTGAATTTGAAGTAACTTTTACATATATGGTTGAGTGTTAATTTAATTATCGCTTGGTCTTGGCTTATGCGTTAAAAGATTGTAGCTTGCTTAAAGATTCGTTCTTCTACCTTAGGTATATGTAACTGAGGTGGCAGCAAAACTTGGGAAACTTATGATGGGGGACCTTGTTTCAATGCATGTGGAATTCAGGCAGTTCTCTGGATCTGAAGAATTCAGTAGTCCTCACTGGATGAAGTGGGAGGAGCTGGAATTACTTCCTTCTGCATCGAAGGAGATGGTATTGGGCACTGATGGAATTGAGCTTGGTGGATGGATGCCATTGTATAGGTAAGGAACAGCCTTCATGTAGTAGTTCTGTTCTATTGCTAAATCACATACAAGATGTGGAGTTTATCATGGCTTAGGTCCTCATTGTAACTAATTGTGAAACTCAGGATACTGGTTCTTCTACTTAGCCCCTGCCCTAGCCAGGATACAGCCCAAACTTTTTAATTGGCAATCGGCTTGGTGTGCCTTTATAAGATGATATTATCTTCTGAGATGCGGATTATATTTTGATGTTGGGAGTTCTGTCCTGCAGCCCAGGCTTAAAATGCCTTTTCTTGTTAGATCACTTTCTTGATAGGTCATGCAGATTTCTGAATTAAATGCATGAAGGCTCACATCTTGTGGTCAGAAGCTTCAGCAATTGAAGATTATGAAGTATTGGTATCCTTGCATCTTCCGAATTGTGATCACGCTCATTGCATATTACATCTTACTTTTCTTCCTAGAGACTGCATTTTGGTTCATTTGATGACCTTTTAAGAGATAGTGATGAAGAGTGCCTCAGTGCAGCTGACAGAGAGGATTGTGTTAAGAAGGTTTAAAGACTCAAATATGCAGAAGTGGCATGCTACAATGGCACAATAAGTATCATACCAATCAGCTCCAGGTTGGAAATAGGAGCCTGTAATTAGACAATAAGATATCCAAATTCAACAATAGGATTTGTCTCAAGGTCTGAATTTATTCCTGGTCATGCTTTGGAGTTTAATTATAATGCTCTTCGATCATGCGATGTGCTAATATATTCAGATTTTTCATCTCTAGATATCCTGGAAACTGCCAACAAGGGGAGTAATTACACTGCTCCTGAGGATTCTTCAACTTTGTGGTAACCTGTTTTATTGAGTATATCTCCTCTTAGGTTGTGAATGCTATGGCCAAATGCATCATTGTATAGTGTAGTGCCATTTGATTCTTCCAGCTCTTCATTTTCTCCAATATGGTAGATTTTGACACTTGGCATCTATGAAATTAAGCTGGGAGTTTACTTTGATGAAAACAGTGATTTGGAGTAGCTCTTACTTCATGCTGATGAGAACTCTGAGGAAATGGACAAATTGAACTTCATATGCTCCTGTGCAGTTGATGCTGTTAAAGCCAGTGGTTCAGTACTCATTCCTATAGGACGACTTGGAATCATCCTACAACTCTTGGGGCAGATATCTATTTGCTTGGAATCATCACATTATAAGGTATTCCCTTGATTTGCATTTAAAATTTATACCGTGACACCGGTCTTCTCTTACTTCGGTGGATATCAGATAAAGCTGATGCTACATGCATAAAGTTCGAATTTCACTTGAAATGAACTTAATGATGGTGATAAAAAAGGCCAAACTATTTGTGTTCCTATGCAAGAAGATCACCTAGACCAATTTTTTTTCTTTTTAGGATGATGAAAATCATCTAGACCAAACTATATGCTTATGTTGTTTCCTTTAGTTGTACCTTCAAAAAAGTCTGGTGATCAATTAGTATGCTATGTTTAATCCCTCTGCTAAAACCGTGAACAAGCCATAATCACTATCTATTTGGCCATGGCCATGTCTTCATCTGGTTAGGATTTGACAGCACATTAGTGAGTTCGATTGGCTGTCACCACATTTTAACTGTAAACCAATATTACTTGACGAGAGTTGCTGATTCTGCAGATTGTATGTTAAGTTTGCTTGGCTTGCTTGTGTGATGGGTTTTAAAATGTAAACATCTGGGAACTCCTTTTGCACATTCGAACAGCAATGTGATCTTGTGCTTCAAAACCAGAGAAAAACAAACGTAATCCTCTTATTGTTTTGATGGATAAAGATCATCGACTGGGGTCGCCCCGGTAGTGTTATCTTCTAGGTGATCATGCAGTTTTAGTCTCCGGATTTTATGTTTTGCAATTGCTTTTGTGAATTAGGGTCTGGTCGCTCTCACTGCTGCAAGGGAAGTCTATGTCCGATGTACTTCCTGAATGAGATATTCCAGAATGAAAAAGGCAATTGATATATTCGAAAAAGCGGCTCTTCAGAGTGCTTTGTCTTATAAGTTAAAAAAAAGTCCTTGTGATGTTATTTGTTCGATCCACAGGTTCCCATATTTGTCTTCTCATCTGTAGCAAAAGTGGTTATTGGCATATACCAACATAATACCCTGAGGGAGTATGCAAACAAAGGCAAGACAAGGTATGTAATTGAAGGGTGTATGATTAATATACGTAGGATGTTTCCAACTGGATAATTTATGTTCCCAACTAGAAGCTGATCTTTTGTTGATAATTTGTCCTTCACAGTCGTTTTCTGGTGAGCCATTATTTGCACGTGTCGAGCTTTTGAATGGAGAAAGGCTGCAAGTGTCTCCTGCAATTTACTCACCTAAGCTAGTGTACGGTAACCTTTTCTTTTGACCGTGCAACTCTTCACCTAATCGTATCCTCTGATAGCTGTTAGAATGTGTGCAAACTTCACCGGCGGGAACCGTGCATTGTATTTTGTCCTCTTCACTGGCGTTTGCGACATGACCAACCTGTCCTTTTGCTCAGACGCTAGCATGGGGATAGAAAATCCCTACTTATTTGGGAGGTGCTAATATATTCCCTCATTCATCTGACAACAAAAAGTGCTTCTATTTTCTTTCAGTGAATAGAACCATTCAAGAAGCAGAACCTTCTGTTCCATTTGCAGGAGGGCATGGATAGTGATACAGCTCTCTTGCCTTGCTGATCATCCGATGGAGATGAGGATGAAGGTCCTTCAATGTTCATTTCTTTCGGAATAGTGAAAGGACTAGGCATTGGCTATTTAGTGTTTTCTTCATGAGAGCGGATCTGTATCTTGCTTTTGGGGAGTTTCGTTGCTTACACGACTAGGGTTGATTGACCTCTAACAATAAAAAAAAGAAGTTACGGGTCGAGTATACATCATATGGTTTTATGATTGCACGTATTTAAGAAGTACTTCGTAGACTGGTCGTTGATTCTGACCCACAAAAAAAAAAAAAAAAGACGAGTTGTTGATTTAAGTGGACGCCTAGTAATTATCGATCGTCAATTGTTCTATCTGGCGATTTATGCGGGAATGATGCAATTTTTTCATTTGAATTTTTTAGGCAAGTTTTGTTGGGGCTTTTCACAATTGCAACCGAAATGCATGCAAATCCAAGCCTAGGGCGCTGCTCATCTTACCGCTTATAGCGTACCAAAGCCGTTCGAATGCACATGAATCCAAGCTCAGTCTGAACGCAACGATTCTTCCCCCATGCATTTCACGAAGTCTGTTCATGGGCAAGTCGTTTTCTTCTGTAGATGACTGGTAGTCGTCGACTCTTTGGTCTCTGGCTGGCCACACATTTCCGAAGTCCACCTATGATAATTGTCTGGAACTGGCGTGGCATGCGGGCGATGAGGTTTGAAAATTTTTATCTTTTGAAAAAGGGATGATGAGCTTCCTATGGATCAGCTAGATTAGCATGTGAGATAGGATCAAAATCGATGGCAACTTGTTTTAGAGAAGTTTGGAGGTCCGAAATTTTCAACAAGGTCAAAATCACTCAATCAAAAAAATTTCATATCGCGAATGAAATTCCATCAAAATTTGTGAGAGAAATGCCATAAAGACAAACAAGCAGACATCAAAACGGGCCTCACACTAATTTCTAGGCAATTCGCGGCGACAAAATATTATTATTATGTAGGTTTAGCAGCTAATTTACACCAAAATGATCAGACATCAAAACGTTCTACAAGCTAAGGACTGTCTTTATCCCCTCAGCCACCGTGCCATAGCCATGGCCAGCGAGGTCGCACTTGCCGACCTCACCAGCCATAGGTGAGAGTTGGCCTCGCCTAGCCGAGGCCCCGAGGGTAAGCGCTAGCTGTCTAGGCGCAGCTAGATGAGACCTCCTTTGCTAGATCTGGTGAGGTCGGGCTAGACCAACCCTCACACAAGCCGAAGTGGCCTCGCCGTGTCTCACCTAAGCAAGGGTTGGCCTCACTGAGCTGAGCCTACGCAAGAGCGAGGCTTGCATAAGTGACGATCAGTCTCATGTCGAGGATTTTATTTCGTTACAAAATATCTTCAATGTTTGGCCCCCAGCCAAAGGGCGTTGCCTTTTTAGAAAGAAATAAATCCAATAATTTTATGGAAAAAAGAAAAAGAAAAAAACACTACAATAGCTTCGACATCGATGAGTAATTCTGATAAATAAAGTTGACTCCTCAGAGATGACGCATGAGAAGCGACTTTTGTGACGTGCGCCTCATTACGTAAACCTAAGCAAAAGTTAAACTCAGCCCACCTCCGTAAACGTGAAGGGAAAAGGACAGAAAGTGCTGACCGATTTACGCATAGAAAGTGCTACACGACTATCGTTATGATTCTTTTCCATTTGATTTGTTACTTCAATAAAAATTAAAATTAAAATTAAAAAAAACACTCTTTTTAGTTTTCGGATGTTGAAATAGATTCCCATAATTCTAAAAGATCTTATATGAAATTAATATTCATGTCAGAATTTGAATACTATATCAAAAACATAATTAAAAATAAAAATTTAAAAGCCGTTCCAGCTGGATAAATATTTGAAAATGCATATGCAAAGTCACTCCCATTTTAAGGAAATTGATGAGATTAAAACTAAAATAAATGGGACCCTGGCTCGAAAGAAAACGAAGACCTCATCCTACAAAGTACTGGGGGGAGAAAATTATTGCCTCCAGTCAATTGACAGGGAGTTGCTGCGAAATTTCTGAAGGCTTAATATTAATGCCAGTGTTGTGCCATGGCAGTTCAATCTCACATTCTCGCTAGCTTCCAAAACTGGGCAGACAAATTCAAGGTCCAAGTAGCGATTTGCTGTCCTCATCACGCGTCACCGAGATGCCATATTTCCATGCATTAAAAGAATTAAAGTTATTGCTTTCATAGATGGTGTCTGGAGTATTAAAAAATCATATTACAAAAAAATCAAATTAATGTTACGAAAAATCTCAAATTAATATATTTATGATAAATTCATCACAAACTAATTTTTTTGCTAGAAATCTTAAACTAGTATACTTGTGATAAATTTACCCAAAATAATCACAAAAACTACAAATTAGTACATTTATGATAAATTCACCCCAAACTAATTCTTTTCCTACTAAAAACCCCATATCGAAATATTTGTGACAAATATATCCTCTGTTAAATTGAATTAAATTGTAACAATCTAATACAACTATGACAAATGAATAATAAAATCCAAAACTAATACGGCAATCAATTATCGATGTCGTCCAACTCAACAATTTGACAATAAAATTTAACAGAAACTAATAAAGGGTAAAGTTGTCATGTGTACCAGTTTGGGGGTAAATTGAGATTTTTTACTGTAAATTTATTATAAGTATATTAATATGGGGTTATTCATGTTATTAACCTAGCAAATTAATCGGTATGGGTTGATCCGTTACTCACATCAAAACAAAAGTGTTTTTAGCAGATAAGAGGAGGCAGCGTTTGTAATTTGACCACAGGCTTGGTGCACAGAGAGAACAAAGCAAGACACCAATCGGTACCGTGTGATGCAGAACAGCGGAGAGACCACACGCAAATAATGAAATAAAAGCCCCATGAGTGTGCCCTGAATGGATCGGTGCATAGAGTCCATATACTTTCCGCCTAGTAGCTCTTGCCCAAATTGATATTCATCGTCATGGAAGCCGAAGCTTCAGCGTAACGAAATTCTCCCTTCTCCCCCTCCCTTATTGCCTTAGGTTTTGCTTTCTTTTCTTATTTTCTTCTCTTTTTTCTTTGTTTTCCCGGAAAGGTTCGAGACAAGCGAGATGGTGGGGACTTTCCTGGCTTCGACGCCGCTGCTGAAGGAGGCGTGGAGGCTGTGCAGCACCGCGAACACGACAGGGTGTGGTGCCTTCGTGGCGGAGCAAGTTGGGGGCGTGGGTTACGTGGCATTCTCGAGCATCCAAGAGCTACCGATGCTCGGTTCGGATCTGTTGGAAGGAAATAGTCGACGGAAGAAACGACTTACCTCTTTCGATGCGCAATAAAGTAATTACCCTAGGAACGTATATTGAATCCCGAACGAATGATGGACGATACGACTTCACATTGATCCGAATACAATCACGAGAAAAGTATTCACATTCCACAGTGTTAATACCAATTGTTTTTCAAAGTAGATGATGGAACCCTTGAGTGTCTTTCTTTTGAATGAGAGAATTCTCTTTTTCTCAATTGCGTTTGTTCGTACATTGGCGGTTATTTTTCTGAAATAATCCTTTTATATTTCTCTTGGAAAAATAACCACTTATACCCCTTTAAAGGGTACCTCTCCAATATGTGTCTTTTGAACATACCCCATCATGGACGTATCAAAATGTAACATCTCCCACTCGAACATGATGGGTTTAGTAATGCTCTATCAAGAACATAAGACATTCAACATTCATCTACTTTAGAAATGATTCATGCTGACAAGAAAACCGTGCGACCAATGAGTACATCTGCTCTTGGGAGCTCTAATTATACACTTGTTAGGGATAACATAATGGCCACAACCCCAAAAAGAAGATAAACAATCGATATCTCACAGTACCCCCAACATATTTTGCTACATCAATCAAAGTATACATATCCATTAAAGGCTATACTTGAATATTCTCAAACACAATATATTTACAATTATATCTAAAACCACAAAAAGGCAATATAATTGGTCGACCGGTAAATAGATGTGATAGATGTAAAGTAACAATAGTTTTCCTTCGCACTCATGTCTCTCTTCATTCCGGAGCAATTGCTTTCCTAAACATGTCCCATAAAGCCATATCTTTTCATGACCGCTGGTAACATGCTAAAGTAGCAACATTGATCCATCACTTGGAGAACATAGTCAGAAGTAACATAGGGCACCAAATAAGGTAAATTATAAATTACCTCAAGAACTTACACGATGAGTAAGTAGGGATTTATTTTACCCATCTCCTTTATCGGTAGTAATAAAGCACATGTAGTATGAATTACATGCAATAGTGGATTTCTCTTTCTATAAGAGCGTATGTCATTTGTTAAATATATCCACTATACGAATCTTAGCCTAAACATAGTCACGTGCTTTTCACATACTTATATTTAGCTCGAGTACTATATTAGCTCGATTTCTACAGCGCCTAATTAAGTACTCGCATCCGACTTCCTTCAGGCATACATGATTGTGGGATTATCATGTTCGGTCTTATTATTCACAAAATACAGACCTCATCTTGATTCCAATCAAAGCGACATAAAATGATATTATGTATTAAACTTGCTCTTCTAGCATTTATAATACATAACGTCTGGCATAAGTACCTCTGGGTGCCAAAAGTTGGCACAAAGGGACACTTAAGTGCCAAAAGTTACAAAAGGTACACTTAAGTGCCAAAATCGGAGCAAAATATATCACTTAAGTGCCAACGGCGAAAAATTCCGGCCAAATTGCCACGTGTCCATTTTCCGACGACTTCATTTGCTGACGGAGCATTTTTTTCAAAATAAAAAATCCACGTGGCAATTTTTTAAAAAAAAAAAAAATTGTTCACGTCGATTTTTGAAAAATTAAAATCGATTTTATTAAAAAAAAAAAAAAAGAAGAAGAAGGGGGAGGAGGGGATCGGCGAGGGCTGCACAGCCCTCACCGATCCTCCTCCCCCTTTTTTTTTTTTAATAAAATCGATTTTATAATAATATTTTTTAATTATTTAATATTATTTAATTAATAATTTTTAAATCCACGTCAGCCAAAACGACGTCGTTTCGGCTGATTTTTGGCCGATTCAGTTTCCGGCGAGCCACGTAGGATTTCCGGCAGGGTTCCGGTGACTTGGCACTTAAGTGTACCTTTTGTAACTTTTGGCACTTAAGTGTCCCTTTGTGCCAACTTTTGGCACTCCGGAGATACTTATGCCCATAACGTCTCGTCTCAACATGCTAATTGTAGCACTTGAGGCGATTGCTTATATGAGTGAGCCAATCAATGCCTATTAACATACTTTTCAACGATATATGTGTGTATATGCTAGTCTTACAATGAATTTATCCTTGATAATAAAACATCAATTCATTGAAAGAAAACAAACAAGTACAATACATAAATCCACATAAGCATAGCCTAACGATTCTCAACAATATTACATATCACATTCTACGCAACCCCAGAGACATCCTATGGATTAAGAATACATCTCTAGGAACAGCTTTTGTAAATGAATCAGCAACCATCTTGTTGGTTGAAACATATTGTAGGATCACTTCATTCTACGCTATTATATCTTTAATAAAGTTATTTTTTATGTCAATGTGCTTCGTCCTACCATAATACTTGGGATCTTTCACATAGGTAATGGCTACTTGACTATCACAATGAACTATCACTGGTCTTATAGCCTCAATGACAATGGCTAAATTTTTCAAGAAACATTTTAGCCATACTGCTTCTTGCACCGCAACAGAACATGCAATAAATTCTGCTTCCATTGTAGATAAGGTTGTGCACGTCTGTTTCTTACTATTCCAAGAAATTGCACCTTCATCAAGCAAGAATACATAGCCAGACGTTGACTTTCGCTTATCTAGGTCTCCTCCCCAATCAGCATCAGAGTAGTCTAATAAGCACAAATCATTTCCTTGATAACAAAGTCGATAGTCTATGGTGCCTTTCAAGTATCTCAGAATCCTCTTAACTGCTTTCCAATGTGATTGTCCAAGATTTAATTGATATCGGCTCACCAACCCCACAACATGACATATGTCGGGTCGAGTACACATCATAACATACATCAAACTTTCGACCGCACTTGCATAAGGGATAGTTTCCATTACTTTCTTTTCCTTTGGAGTCTTAGGACACATTTTAGTACTTAGGCCTTCACCTTGCATGACAAGGGTATCAATGGGATTACAATGCTGCATATTGAAGCATTCAAGAATCTTCATTATATAAGATTCTTGTGACATAGCAATGAGTTTCTTTGATCGATCTCTTTCAATCTTAACTCCCAATATATAAGCAGTTCCTCCCATGTCTCTCATTTCAAAATTGGAGGACAACCATTCTTTTATGGTTATAACCAAACCCTTGTTATTCCCAGCCAACAAAATATCATCCACATAAAGTGATAAAATTACAAATTTATTATCGAACCTTTTCACATACACACAGTGATCTTCTTTGATCATCATAAAGAAGTAATATCTCGATGAAAACGAAGATATCACTATCTAGATGATTGCTTAAGGTCATATATTGAGCGATTAAGTTTGTAAACTTTTTGCTGTTGACCTTTAGCCTCGAAACCCGTCAGTTGTTTCATATAGATTTCTTCATCTAGTTCTCCATTGAGAAATGCTGTCTTTACATCCATTTGATATAATTTTAGGTCCAAATGTGTGACAATGGCTAGTATAAGGCGTATAAAGGTAAACCTTACAACTGGTGAAAAAGTTTCCTCATAATCTATACCCTCTTGTTGAGTATAACATTTCGCCACAAGGCGAGCCTTGTACTTTTCAATAGATCCATCCGTCTTTCGCTTAATTTTGCAAACCCATTTATTTCCAATAGCTTTGCAATTGGATGGCAAATCAACCAAGTCACAGACATGGTTTGCCCTCATAGACTCCATTTCGTCTTCCAAAGCTTTTCTCCATTCTTCCTTATCAATGGATGAAAGAGCCTCTTGGACTGTTTTAGGCTCAGTATCGTCTTGTGGAGCAATCATAAATGCTTCCCCTCCAATTTCAAAACGACGACGGGGAATGCTTTAACGATTACTTTTGCGTAACTGAACTTCTTGTAAATTCAATTCACTAGGCGATGCAACACTCCTAGGCCTTGTATGTGGAGGTAAATTTTCATTTCCCTCGACAATATTAATGGGTGTATTATCAGGATCTTTCAATTCATATAATTGAAAATCCTTATTACTCTCACTTCTACTAGGAAAATCGTTCTCCAAGAATGTGACATCACGTGACTCCATTTCAATCACACTTCCATCAGCATACCTTTTTGAGTGCTCAGAGTACCTAATAAAAATACATTTCTTCCCTATTGGGCCTAATTTGCCATATTTATGGGAAAAATCATGAACATAAGCTGCACACCCCCAAGGTCATAGATTACTTAAGTCTGGTTTTTTACTGGCCCACAATTCATAAGGGGTAAAAGTGACTAACTTAGAGGGCACTCGGTTAAGTATATAGGCAGCAGTCAATAACGCATCTCCCCAATTTGAGATAGGTAAATTTGCCTACGCCATCGTAAACCTAACCATTTCTAATAGGATTCTATTCCTTCTTTCAGCAATCCCATTTTGTTGTGGAGTACTAGGAATAGTCAATTGTCTTAAAATTCCCTTTTCATCACAAAGAGCCTTAAATTGCTCAGATAGATACTCACATCCACGATCGATTCTCAATGCCTTGATTGTTATGTTCAATTAATTCTCAACCAAAGCTATATATCATCTAAGACCAATCAAATGCTTCAGACTTATGGGAGATCAGAAAAACATAACCAAAACATGTGAAGTCATCTATAAAAGTGATGAAATATGAGGCTCTATGCCTCGCCCTCACATTCAACGGACCACATATGTTAGAATGTATGAGTTGCAATGGAAGATCAGCTCTAGTTCTTTTACCAAATGGTTTTCTAGTTGTTTTTCTAGTTAGACAATGTTCACATACGGGTAGATCAACATTAGCAAGTGACCCTAAAAGGCATTCTTTTGCTAATCGTTTCATTCTTTGTAACCCAATGTGACCTAATCTAGCATGCCAAGTATTTGAATCAATTTTCACATTAGTAGAAGATGCAATTAAAGAAAAACAACCATCAACATTAACATTGTACACATCATAATCAATGTCTAGTACCATAAAACCATCTAATACATAACCAGAACCATAATAAACTGTTCCAAATAAAATGTCAACACAAGTACCATGGAAATTCAATAAATAACCTTAGCTTAGAAGAACAACTACTAAGACTAAGTTTCGTCAAATATCCGGAGCATAGAGGACATCATGTAGGAATAGGTTTCGACCACCACGTAAGATCAATTTACATGTGCCGATATCCTTCACTTCAACTCTTGAGTTGTTTCCAACATATATCCATCTTCTTCCAGGTTGTATTCGACGATACTTCACAAATGCTCCTCGATCTCTAATTACATGGTCTGTTGCTCCCAAGTCTATAGTCCACATAAGATGAGATTCAGCAAGCATTACAGTGCTAGAAACAAAAGCATTACTTAAAGTAATAAAGCAATGTGATACCTCTTTCGGCTCAGTGCATTCACGAGCGAAGTGACCCAGTTTACCACAACTATAGTACTTCATCTTAGCCTTGTCCTTCTTCCCACTACGCTTCTTGCATCAGAGGGCCTTAGCTCTCTTGGATGCCTCATTTGTCTCATTTCCTTTGTTGTTAAATTTTCGGTTCCTCTTGCGCTTGAAGCCTGAAACTTTGTGCGAACTCGATTCAGCAACATAAGCATGGGTAGAGGATTTCGTAGCCTCTAGGCGCTCATCTTCTAATTCCAAATGACGTGTTATATCGTCAAAAGTAACGATATTCTTATTATGCGTTATATTGATTTTCATATGCTTCCAACTATCAGGAAAAGACCTTATAACAGCTTGAACTGGTTGCTCATCAGTAAGGGTGTGACCTGCCGACTTTAACTCAAGGATCATGTTTAATATCTCGTGAAGATGTTGCCTCATCGTCAAATTTGGGCGCTTCCGGTATGTGTCAAACTTGATAGTGAGTCTCCTCAACTTAGTGACAGAAGTACCCCCAAACTTATCTTTCATAGCAATCCAAATCTCTTAAGTTTTGTCATAACCTTCAAACTCACACATGAGATCATCTTGCATACAGCTCAGCAACGTGATGCAAGCAATGCTATTCTTTCTTTTCCAAGCTTAGTAAGCTTCTTGATCTCTCTTATGTTGAGCTGAAGTTCCATGCTCAGGTTCATCCATGGTGTGGTTGAGGGTTTCCAAAACCTCTTGCTCCTTAAGGATGTACTGAACCTTTCGATGCCAAATATCATAGTTGTCACCGTTCAGTTTCTCACTCTTATTGAAGTCAGCCACAATGGTCTTAGATGCCGAAGCCATAATCAATTGTTATTACACATTAACATAATAAACGCAGAATCAACACTAGTACAATTTACACATAAACACACATATATTTAATTTGCAGCAAAAACAAACTGAATTAATAATAATTCAACAAAAGTACCGAAACGAAAGTTCACTATGTTCCCAATCAGCTTCAGTGTACGACTGTTCTATTATCATTAACTCATTTTAATTTGTGCAAATTTTAAGTTCTAGGTGAGAACTCCTTCGAATTCTACCAACCTACGAACTCCCACTAGAAAAAATAATTACACATTCTCATGTGATTGTCACATTTTTCTATCAAATATCAAAAAGCATAGCATGATGTAGACCAACATACAAAAATAATCATGCAATGATTCTAACCACTAACGAAATTCAAGACATGTTGAATATTTCAAGGATCTCTTCCCATTGTTTAAGGTAGCTTAGAACTGGGAAATTGCAAGTGCCTCAAACCATATAGATGCCATCATCAAACCAAGCTCTATATCACTCATATGTGGTCATTTTCATGTAAAGTAGCTTTTGTATTTACAAAATTATAAGAAAATACAGATTAAAAAAAAGACATATACTCCAAAAATACACGTATTTAGGGTTCTATACGCATTTTTATACCTCTAAAATCCTTTAATATAAAAAAAAAATAACTATACCACAATGTAGAGCACTTCAATACGAACACGTGGACACCAAGAACGCTCCAAATGGAGCCCGCATGCGCCCCACACACCGCTTGAATGGGCGGCGCGTGTGGCGCACGTGCCTGCCAACCTCGGGTGCTTGGACCGATCCAACCGATCCAACTAGATTTCGGTCAGACCGACCAACGGTCCGGCCGGTCAACCGGTTCAAAGGTCCAACTGGTCAACCCGATTTGATCATTGACCAGTCAACCGGGTCGGGTCACGGGTCGCCTAATGGGTCGGGTCGATGACGTCAGCAAGCCGTTACCAACAGTTTGGATGACATCAGTGTCGGTTTGGCCGAGGCACGTGTGGGACTCACGCGCTGGCAATCCCAGCGCGTGAGGTGCGTGGCTCTCACACGCCTCGGCTTTTGGCCGCGCATGTGGGCGCATTCGGCGTCTCCCAATGACATACCACCCACCGTTTTGCTTGTCTCGACGAGATCTTTCAATTTATGTTATCAAAAATTATTTTTTTCAAAAATAAATTGTCGAAACAGAACCGTGGTCTTTGTCCTTCAAACCCGTTCTTCGTGTCCGAATTGATCTCAATGGTTCGTGTTGCAATTTCCAAAAAATAAACATTCAGACAATATGGCGTTCATTCGTTCAGTCCCCATATCAATCAGTAAGTGAAAAAACTTACAAAAAAAACAAAACAGAGATCATAACACAGGCTCTGATACCAATGTTGGAAGGAAATAGTCGGCAAAAGAAACAACTTACCTCTTTCGATGCACAATAAAGTAATTACCCCAAGAATGTATATTGAATCCCGAACGAATGATGGACGATATGACGTCACGTTGGTTCGAATACAATCACGAGGAAAGTATTCACATTCCACAGTGTTAATGCCAATTGTTTCTCAAAATAGATGATGAACCCTTGAGTGTCTTTCTTTTGAATGAAAGAATTCTCTTTCTCTCAATTGCGTTTGTTCGTACATTGGCGGTTATTTTTCTGAAGTAATCCTTTTATACTTCTCTTGGAAAAATAACCGCTCATAACCCTTCAAAGGGTACCTCTCCAATATGTGTCTCTTGAACATACCCCATCATGGACGTACCAAAATGTAACAGGATCCAAACTGCACCATGCTGGCGCCGCTGGATGTGGCAAGCCACGGGTTGTTCGCGCCACTGACACACTGTTACGAAGGTGAAGAGCCGGTCACGGTCCACTCCGGAGTGCTCCACCACTTCCTCCATTATCATTTGCACCCTTATCTTCAAAGCCAGGCTAGTTCATCCGTTACAACTTTTCTTTTTGATATTCATGATAGTATCTTTGCAAAGTTAAAAAAATGAAAATAGATAAAGTAAAAAAAGAAAAAAAAAAAAGAGGTATCCCACAACTCATCAGATCACTCGTGAAAATCAAATCTTTATTACCGTCTAACTAAATTCTAAGATTAATAATTCCTATTTTTTCCCTCTCCTTTCTAGATTCTACATCTTTTTTTTCCATATTTATTAGAAATACAAAATCATCTGTTCATATCATCAATAAATTTTTTTGAAAAAAGTTAATGTATTAAAACTTTCGCGAGGTTGATGACGCTAATGGTTAATTTTTATTTCTAAGCTTTTTTCTTGAACCTATGTCAAACTTTGGCGAGGGCGACATCTCTAATGGCATGTACCGTGCTCCCTTTCCATTTCTGACCTATCTTTCTTTCCCACAATTAAAATATTAAAATTATTTAGGCATGTGCTGTCCGAAGTGGGCTGGCCAGGCTCACGCCCGCGATTTTGTCCGTCGGGCTTATCCACGTTGAATTACCATGCATCCGATGATTCTAGTTTGGAGTTATATCAAACCGAACCTTTCCTGAGACAAATCTCCTGGTCATGAATTGTACTCTTCTCATGAGATTATCTAAAGACAAGCCATACATATAAATATATACTATGCACTTGTTAAAACATATTCGCATACTTATAATCATTTGCCGAACATGCTAGTGTTGTTTTAACTTGCTTAATGAACAGTTTTTTTATGTTTAGCAATTGCATTACGACCAATGATTTCCTATCCGATGTGTTCATGTAAATCTGACATGATTCGGCATAGGTTGATTTTTCAGCATTGTAATCGAGAATTTCTTAGGACGCTTTTAACCAGATTTCAGGAATTCTTGAATGTGTATGCAGATTCATAGCTTGTTGGATAATTCCAAGTCAATAGTGATCACAGGCCACTCCATAGGAGGTTCAATTGCCTTCCTTACAGCTCTTTGGCTCCTCTCCATGCTCAAATCCATTTTTCCATCTGTCAGTCTTATGCATTGGTTTCGGCTCTCCTTTCATCGGCAATGAGTCACTTTCCAAGGCCATCCTCCGCGAAAGATGGGGTGGTAGCTTCTGCAACATCGTGTCGACGCACGATATAATGCCGAGGTTATTTCTCGACCAATCACTTGTTCCGACCCCCCGTGGCAGGCCCTCATAAGATTCTGGTACACGTCTATGATGTTACCAAACTCCATGAATTTCGCTAACCACCAATTAACTAAAGAAGACAAAGCTTGGTTATTTTCCTTTGTTACGGCCAACATGGAGAGCCTGGCGCAGGTGGTGGAAGGCTCTGGATGGAGGTTGTTTTGGCCGTCTGCAAATTACTTGTTCTGTTCAAACGAGAGCGCAATTTGTTTGGACAACGCTGTATCTATCAACAAGATGATGCATTTGATGCTAAGGACAGGCTTTCCAAATTGTTTCATTGAGGAGCACATTAATTATGGGTGGTATGTTGAAGGATTGACTTGTCAGTCTATAAAGAGAAGCTTCATGGAAGGAGATATATCTGAATCAAGCTATGAAGCAAGCCTTTCGATGGCTTTAAACTCCTCGGGGACATCTCAAGAGGTAGGAACACGGCACCTTAGATCGACAAGGGATCGTGATTTGTAAATGTATCAATCTAGGCTTTTTATTCCCGAGTGCAATTCCTCTGAGTTTATAATAAGTTCTATGATTCATCTACTTTGCAGGTATTGATTGCATCAATGGCAAAAGGTTGCTTGAAGATGGTGAGGCAAATGGGGTGCACACCGAACCTAAATGCCACCAATTTAGCCATTAGGCTATCCAAAATTGCTCCTTACAGGGTGGAGATAGAGTGGTATAAAGCTTGTTGCGATAACTCTGACGAGCAACAAGGATACTATGATTCTTTCAAGCAGAGGGGGGCCTCAAAGAGAGTACCATATAAACATGAACCTGTTCAAGCTCGTGGGATAATGTCATACGCATGTTGGATAGGAACGAGGGGTCAATTCCATAAAAAACCCTCAACTATGGCTTTAGTCCCAAAAATACCCCAAACTTTTTTTTGTCTCGAAAAAAACCCTCAACTTTTACTTTAGTCACAAATCTACCCTCCGTCAAAAATCACCGTTAACTCATTTGACGTGGCCTTGCCGGCGCCGGAGTCAAGCAAGGGTCGCCGGGCGGCCCTCACCGGCGTCGGGCGGGCGGCCCAGCCCGGGCAACCCTCACCGGCGTCGGGCGAGGGGTCGCCCGGGGCGGGCGACCCCCTCGCCCGACGCCGCGAGGGTCGCCCGGCCGCCCGAGCCGATCCGGCTCGGGCGGCCCTCGCCGGACGCCGGCGAGGGTTGCCCTCGCCCGATCCGGCTCCGGGTGGCCCTCACCCGACGCCGGCGAGGGCGACCCGGCGAGGGTGAGGGCCGCCCAAGCCGGATCCGGCGAGGGCGGCCCTTAGCCGGATCCGCGGCCCTCGCCGCGTCGGGCGAGGGCCGCTTAGGCCAGACGGACGAGGGCCGCCTGGGCCAAATCGGACGAGGGCCACCCGAGCCGGATCTAGCCTAGGTGGCCCTCGCCCGATGCCGGCGAGGGTCACCCGAGCCTGCGCGGCCCTCACCCGACGCCGGCGAGGGTCGCCCGGGCCCGGGCCGCCCTCGCCCGACGCCGGCGAGGGTCACCTAGGCGCCCGACGCCGGCGAGGGCCGCCCGGGCGACCCTCGCCGGCTTCCTCCATTTAATAAAAAAAAAAAAAAAAAAAAGGAAAAGCAAGATTTTGTGGATTTTTTTCCACGTCATGTTTTGGGCCGACGTGGAATTGCCACGTCAAAGGAGTTAACGGTGATTTTTGACGGAGGGTAGATTTGGGACTAAAGTAAAAATTGAGGGTTTTTTTGAGACAAAAAAAAAGTTTGGGGTATTTTTGGGACTAAAGCCATAGTTGAGGGTTTTCTATGGAATTGACCCTAGGAACGAGCTCCCCCTCAACTTTCACAGAAGTTCAGAATGGGTAATTGAGGAGTCGCAACTCTACAAGCTCCTCGTGGAGCCATTGGACATCACGCATTATTATCGGTTGGGAATACACTTGAGGAAAGGCCACTACATAAGCAATGGAAGAGAGAGGTACGAAATTTTTGATCAGTGGTGGAACGAGAGAGTTGTTACCAAGAAACTGGGCAATAGGAGGAGGACTAAATATGCAAGCTTGACCCAAGACACTTGCCTTTGGGCAAGGGTGGAGGAAGCAAAGGAGTGGCTGGACAAAATCAAGAGGGAGAGCGACCCAAACAACCTAGCTTTTTTTCAAGACAAACTCGATAAGTTTGAAGCATATGCAATGAAGCTGGTTGAAGGAAAAGAGGTGTCTATTGATGTTCTAGCTAAGAATTCGAGCTTTAGTTCTTGGTTAGAAGAATGGAGAGCACTAAAACCAAATCGAACTAGCCTCACATGATTGATTCCAAGCTGGTTCACACAAAGACCGATTCACTTCGCTGTACCAAGCTAGGTACCATAGGGACTGATTCGCTTCCTAGTATAATATTTGGGAATCGGTCTTCAAAGGTTCGATTTCCGATTCCATGTAGAACTGGTTTGAAGTAAAAACTAAAATTCTCTTAACTTTCATGTCATGTTTAATAAAAATAGGAGATTCAGTATGGAAATCAAAATCAAAGAAAAGGGACAGATGTTATAAAGATTTTCAGAAGAGAGGAAAATAAATGCCTATGAGCATTCTTCAGCCTGCTATTTGTACAACTTTAGACATACTAGATTACTTCAGTATTGGTAAAAGGTAGCGAAATGGAGGTTCGTGACTTCGTGTTGAGATGAGATGTGGCTTGAGAACAGAAAAGCGGACCTCCTGATTTTATGTTAGCAGGTAATTGAGTGTTCTGCCTTCTGCAACTGCAAAATTTTTCCTCATACGACTTGCTGCTTCTTACTTCCAACAATGAAATATTCCTACTTATAAGAAAACGTGAAGAGTCCACTTCGGCACAATGTAGCCGCCATCTTTATTTGTTTCACAGCACAATAATATGATTCTTTGAAGGGTTTGTGATCCTGCATTTGCCTTCTGAAACCACTCATTGGATCAATTCACTGTACCGAGCTTTGGTAGATACTTGGAAGTAGAAATGCAACAGGAAACAGAAAAAGAAGCAAACAGAATAAGGAATCTACTTGAGTGCCGATGCCAGCATTGAGGCCTATGGCTTCAAGCCAAGGCAACATCATGAAGCAATGGCTGGCGAGGTGCACATCCTAAAAACAAAGGGAACCAATCGTCTGTTAGAAGTTCACAAAGATAAGATCATTAGATGATCTTGGAAAAGCATCAACTTCTTTTCAAAAGAAACCCTCTATATAGCATAAATGAAACTCATGTCGAGGAAAATGTAGCATTTAGTAGTTCGGAGGACTCTGTTCCTAACTTCCTATAAGTTCTGTTGGAAAACAGAACAGCATCTAAGTTTCGGGAAAATGGTTTCACATGCAGCACTTTCCCCTCTCTAAAGTGTTCTTGTTAGTCTTCCTCAGTCAGTTCGCTACCTTTTCTTGAAATAGAAGTGCAAAGAATCTCATTAAGGTTCAAATTTCGCAACATTTCAGCTATGAAAGAGAGCTTTGCAGTTCGGAGTTTAACCAGCAAAACTTTCTGTATCTTCTGGGTTCGCTTTTTGAAATTGTATTCTTATAAGATATTATGACTAAAAGAGTCTATTTTAAACCCAAAACAGATTCCTTCTTTCACATTCATATGCTCAGATAAACAGTCTTTTTTGCTTAGAGTAATGAGACCACCTGCATATTTTTTGACCTTTCAAACAAGATCTCAAGCGTGAAAAGGTGTTAAATGCGCAAACAAATATTATTAGGAGCCCCTGAGATCAAGCTAACTTGGGAAGATGAAACTAAATGAGCATCACCAGGCAAATAATTGAGAACGAGCGCGGCGAAAGCGCGTACTGGGTGCGGTAAAAAGCGTTGCCTAATCGGTAACTACTAATCATCGATAGGAGAACATCTCGACGAGCCGCCCCTATAAATCAGGAGTAATCATTGCACGCATCCAATGCCCTGGAGCTTAAGTGCATGGTGCTCTTTTGGGACACATACGATTCATATGGAAATCTCCCAATGCTTGAATTTAATTAACTACTGCATAAATATTCTCATTTTGTAATATGAAAGATATAAGGTTGTTCTTATCAAATCAAAAACAGAGGCTCCTCTCTCGAATGTGAACTTTATAATTTATCGGGTTAATATCACGAATCAAAGTAGTACATTTGTAGGAAATTTACTTCAAAGTAATTTCTTAATCACAAAAAACCCTAAATTGGTGCACATGTGACATATTTACCCAAAACTATTTTTTTTTACCATAAAAAACACCAAACTAGTACATTGGCGAGAAATTTTCAATTAGTTTTCCATTAAATTGAATTAATACCACCAAAGATCACAAATTGGTATACATGTAACAAATAAAGGGTAAAACTCAAACCGATACATTTATCAACTATCATGTGTCATTTAACTCGGCAATTTGATTGTAAAATTTAATGAAAACTAACGGAGAATAAATTTATCATAAGTGTACAAAAATTAATTTGGGGTAAATTTGTCCGTTTGAATCAATTGAAAGATTTTTGTGATATTTATTCAAATTCATCAGAATTTTAATATCATATTCAGTCGAGTCAAGTTTTGTTTTTGACGGGTTTGCCAGTGGTCTCGGATTCACTTGTAAGATCGGGTTTGGATTCCAATCCTTAAACTCGAGTCGTGTTGGTTTATCGAGCTAGACCTGTGGACCCTGGTCATTCGAATTCCTTAGTCGTCTCCAATGGGTGAATGAACAAAGAACAGAAAGACATCATGAAAAGTGTCAAAAAAGTCCTAAACATTTTGCATTTGTGCTAATTTAGTCATAAACCTTTTATTGATGTCAATTTAATCCTAAACTTATAGAGTTTGTGTCAGTTTAGTCCTAAACCTTTTATTAGTACCAATTTAGTTCAAATTTTTTTAAATTGATGCCAATTTAGTCCTAAAAATTTTAATCTATGCCAATTTGGTCCTTCCAGCTAATTTTGGCCGAATTTTGCTAACGTGGACATCGGATGATTGACGTGGCATGACCAATGTTGATATGAACAACTTTTAATAATATTTTAATACTTTTTGAATTATATATTTTCTTTTCTTTTCTTTCCTTTTTTTCCTTTTTTTTTTTTTTTTTTTCCAATTCTCTCCTTCCTCAGCCAGCCGCCGGCTGGGCGATGACCTCGCCAACCTCTAGTACGCCTAGGGTGGCCTTGCCGGCCATGGGCGAGGCCCACCTTCGCCCCTAGCCGGATCAGCTCACCCTCGCCGGCCAAGGGCGAGGCCCGACCTCACTAGATCGGGTGAGGTCGAGCCTTGCCTAGCCCCTGGCGAGGGCTGGTGACGGCCAAGCCCTCATCCGTAACTTGAACTTTTTTTTGGTAAATCTTACTAAAATGTTCATGTGCCAGGAACAGCATCAATAGAATGGAGAACTTCCTCCAACATCATCCATGTTCGGGTGTCAAGTGGGCTCTCTGGCTTGTCCGAGTGAGCGATTTCAAAGAGATAGAGCTTCTACGAGGTCACAAATGCAACGGAAAAGGTCCTTTTCGTCCCTCCCCCGGTGCTGTCCACTTCGTACTCAAACTCGTAAATTTGCAAGCCTCCGTGGCCCGATCTCTCCACCACTCCAATCCCTTCAGCGTGTTTCGTACTTTCTTGTATGGAAAAGAAAGAGTTTAAAGCAAATGGAAGCTTCAAGCCAAAGCCACTATATCGACATATCGCTCATGGGTTTACAGACGAAGAGCGGCAAAAGTACAGCGGGAGTGCCAAAACTTGGCACAAAGGATCACTTAAGTGCCAAAACTTACAAATGGTACACTTAAGTGCCACTTTTCAAAAAAAATGGATCACTTGAGTGCCAAGTCGTCGGAGCTCAGCCGGAAATCCTACGTGGCAATTTTTTATTAATATTCTTGCAAACGTGGCTCGCCGGAGATCCACCTCAGCTAACCCTCACCCAAAACGACGCCGTTTCCATAGATGGATAAAGCAAAGACCCTAAAATGGCCAAAACGGCGTCGTCTCCCCATTTTCATCTCATATTGCTGACTAAATCCCTAAATCAGCCAAATCCCCCAAGAAGAGCTCGAACCCTAATTTCGATTTGCCCCAAAAATCCCTCAAGCACTTGAATTATTGCAATTAACCCCAGATCCCATCGAAGCGAAGGAGAAGGCAAGTGCGAATTCATCTATTGTTGTGGGTTACCGAGCGTTGATTACTGGAAATGGAGAGCAGAATTTTAAGCAGCAGCTCGGTTCGTCTCATCGAAGCGACGGAGAAGGCGAGCGCGAACGTTTCTGTTATTGTGGGTTGCCGAGTCCAAGAAGAACATCGTGGACTCGAATGAATCCTGGGAGAAGATTCTATGGATGCGCTAGATATAGAGAAGGGTCGAAGTGCAAATACTTCAAATGGATCGACGCGAAGTTCTCTGACCGAGCGACGAGGGTGATATTAGACCTACTTGATGGGCGGCGTCAACCTCCATCTACGTTCGTGGACGACTTGGACGACATTGACTCAAAGCAAGTTGAAGCATCTTCGGCTAATTATTTGAAGAATGAAGTCTCAAAGCAAGCTGAAGTATCTTCAGTTAATTATTTGTTGAAGAATGAAGTTTCAAGAATGAAAATTGAACGGAAGTGTTATCAAATGTTTATTATAGTGTTGTTTTGTTATATAGCCTACTTAATGATCAAATGTAAAACACTTGAAGATAAGAAGAAGTTTCTTCAGCTGTCATAGTTGAAAATGAGTTGATAAATGTAATCGTTTAGAATTAAATGTAGACTATTTTATTTGTATTTGTGTTGTCCACACCATCGACCGGCTTTGAGGGAGTTCAAGAAAAGAGAATGATGAGATGATACACATGTAGTTGGTTTAGGTTTGCTGCTTGCTGCCATAAGGAAGTCTTGTTCTTATTCGCAATGTTAACCTTAACCCAGCTGAACTGGAGTTGGTTTAGGTTTGCTGCTTGCTATATCATAGGACAGGCACGAGCTATTACTTAAGTGCCATAAGTTGTATTTAGTGATCACTTTAGTGCTAGTCAAATTAAAGAAAAGATCACTTAAGTGTCAGTTTATTGTTGAAAGTGATCATTTAAGTGCCGGTCGGTGCTTAAAAGTGAACACTTAAGTGTCAACTTCTCCAGGAAAGGTGCACTTAAGTGCAAGTTACCAACTCTAGCACGAACTGATGCAAGATGTGCAAAATGCACACTTGTATTAGGTGCTGCACAAACCCCCCAAAGTTTCCACCACTACAAACCCACCACCAACAGGCATGAACCTTCAACACAACCAGCTCTAGTACAACTAGAGTATGAACCACCACCACCATCATAGCATGACTGCACCAAGCACCACCTGGTGCAAGATGTGCAACCGCACACTTGCACTTGTTGCGGGGCCTCTTGCATCACCACACAACCACCACCAATAATCAACAACCATCAGTAAAGCAAGTAAAGTAGAATGTAAATTGAAAATATCAAAAACATAACAACAATATAAGTAGCAAGATCATTCCATTGATATCTGATTTCAAGTCTCACCAACATAGTGACAAACCAAAAAAAAATAAAAAAAATCATCCACAACAAGTTGTAAAAAAACCAGCTCTTCTTATCAATCAATATCAATATGCACATGCCCCTTTGTTCGTGCTCCTTTCGATGGACCTCGATTCATTATCCTTGCACTCTTTCTAACTGGACGTACAACTTCCTCTTCAACTGTCTCTTCATGCACTGATTCAGATGGAGCTGCAATTCTCTCAGGATGAACTGATTCAGATGGAGCTGGTGCTGAGTTGTTGGTCTTTCTAGTTGGCGCAATCGATGTCTTCTTTTTTGGTGCAGCCGATGTTGTCTTCTTTGTTGGCGCAGCCGATGTTGTCTTCTTTTTTGGCGCAATCGATGTCGTTTTCTTTTTTGGCGTGGCCGTTGATTCTTGAGTAGGGCCTTGAGAAATAAGAACCTCCGAACTTCTCCCGGGCTAAAAACACACAAGTAAATTATAAGCAAAAGTTCGCACAATTTATTAAATGCAGGCAATAAAACTTACATTAAGAATGACTGTTCCAGTACGGTCATCTGTATAAAGGCCATAACCATATTGTCTTAGTCTCTTCCCAATAGCCCCTCTTGTTCGAATTGGAGCATCACGTTCAACATGTGGCTCTTCTAATGGCCGTTCAGCTTCAGTTACATTTGGCTCTTCAAAAACAGGGCTTCTTCAACCAATTGTTCAACTAGGCGTCTTACCGGGTGGCCTTCTTGTTGCTAGCCCTTCAGCTGGCCTTTTGGTAGCTAACCCTTCAACTGTCCTTCTTCTAGTTGTCCTTCTTGTATCTAGTCTTTCAACTTCACCGACACCTTCACCTAGCCCGTGTGGTAGCCCTTCTATTGGCCTTTCTCGTTGTTGGCCCTTCGTTGGCAATCGAGCTGGAGCTTGCCTTCTTCGAACCTAATAAAGACATTATGAATATAACATCAGCCCATATAATAACGTAAAGGAAAACTAAAGAAGTCATTGAACTTACTAGGTATTTTTTCCTCAGCTGAGGAATGGTCGACTGAACTGACCCTTGTGCAGTTTCAACCAATCCTTCGGGTACAACCGGAACCATTTCAGCCAATTCTTCAGGTGTCCTATTCATCACCCGACAAACACATTAAAAATACCTGCTAATTATCCTATGTGCAAATATTGTAATAAACCAAAAATAACATAAACAACAATATCATAACTTACGGGGTTTCTTGTCGTTGACTCGATGAACAAAGTGGACTCACTTTACCCTTCGTTTGGCCTTCGCCTTGTCGTTCTACCTGTCCCTTCACTAAGCCCTTCCACCGGCCTCTCACCCGACTTCTTTTGCCGCTTTCTCAATTGACAACCTTTAGTATTGTGCCCTGCTACATGGCAATAAGAGCATGTTATCTTCCCACCTGTCCTACTCATTCTTTGCTGACCCGAGACCTCCCCTCGACATTCTTCGTCTTCGTTTTGGCCTTCCCATTTGCTTCTTCAGCGGCAAAGGTTGAGGTGCTTCACGATTTGTTGGCTCCCAAAACTTGCTACTTCTGATTGGCTGCATCATGAATTGGTATGAAGCAAGATATGTCGTTTTCTTGTACCAATTATCAATATAATCGTCCACGTTATGGCCTTTCAATTGGATGGCACATATGGCATGTACACAAGGAATTCCACTTAGTTGCCATGCTCGACATGAACAATTTTTCCTACCTAGATGGACAACATACTTATCAGAACCATTCATTATCTCATATCCTTCATCCCCATTCCAGATGGGATGACAATATCTACTTGCAGCCAAGTTCTCATCCAATTTCTTGGCAATCCTAGGACCATATTGCCTAGTCCACTTCGTAGCCTCATCTCTTTGTTTATAGAGCCGAGTCATGACCAATACTCGTATATCTTCAAGCATTGAGATGATTGGTTTGCATCTCGCATCAATTATTCTCCCATTGAATGCTTCACATATGTTGTTGTCGACGTTATCGCACTTGAATTACTCGCTGAAGAAGGCCTTGCACCAATGCTTCGGTTCTGTCTTGAATAGTGCATCAGAGCCTTCCTTGGTCAACTGAACCAATCCTTCTTTAGCCATCCTAAAGTCAGCCATGTTTGTGCTCTTTGCTAGCTGCCAAAATTGCAATTGTAGCTTATCCCCTTTATAGGTCTTTGCCCAATTTGCATATATGTGCCGTGCACACATTCGATGTTCGGCATAGGGCATCAACTCCGCCAATGCCGGAATGAGTCCCTACAATAATTTGAAACAAGAAATATAAGAAAATAGCATGTTGTTAATATAAAAAAACAAACAAATCACTATGACATTACCTTTTGTTGATCGCTCATAAATGCCCATCCTTCCCCATTTGTTATATCCAAGTCAGCCATGAGATTTTTTAGGAACCAAGACCAATTGTCCTTGTTCTCTATCTTTACAACAGCCCAAGCCAATGGAAACATTTGGTTGTTCGCATCTCTTCCAATTGCAGCCAGCAATTCTCCTTTGCACAAGCCCTTTAAGAAACAACAATCCAATCCTATGATCCGTCTACACCCGGCTAAAAATCCCTGTTTGCATGCATCGAAGCACACATAGAACTTATAGAACTTAGTTCCACTATCAGGAAGTGGCCTCTCCACGACCTCAACAAACACTCTACTTGAAGGGTTTTGTACCCTACACTCCCAAGCATAATCCCACACTTGCCCATATTCCTCACCATACTGACCAATGAGTACCCTAATCACCTTTTGCTTCGTTCTTTTGCATTGATTCTTGGAAACATTAATGCCCACACGCTCCTTCACCAACTGCTTGAACTGCACACTGTTCATCTTGGGCATCAACTTCATCAGATCAAAGAACTGCTTCGACAGCCATGCACTTGTTATCCTTTTGTTTTGAAAATTAATGGAACAAGTATGTCCCTCTTGGAAAGACCTAATCTGGAAGGATCCACTTCTCTTAACAAACGCGCCGTAGATCTTCCATGGACAATTTTGCTGTGAACACCTAGCTCTTACAAAGGTTTTAGTGTTTCTAATGAAGTCAATATTCCTTTGTTCAGCAATGGAATGCTTCAAGATAGCTTCCCTAAATTGTTTGGCATCTTGGAATTTCATACCTACCGACAAAGAAGGGAAACAACAGATGGATCATAAGAAGGAAACTTACTTTTCCTTCTACGCACAAAGTTGTTCATCTTCTTCAAGCTCGCCCTCGGAAGTATCATTGTCGATGCTTTCTTCATAATCGCTCTTGACCAGCAACACCAGCATCTACAAAAATAAACACTAGCATCACCAGCATCTACGGGGCCAACACCAGCATGTACAAAATGGGCCAACATCAACATCACCAAAGATCTACGGGGCCAACACCGGCATCTATAGGGCCTTCACCCGTTTGGAGCTTCATCGCTACTTGCAAAGCTGCAAATTTATTGGCCAAAAAGTCCCTTTGCTTTCTCCTTGACTCGTACAAGCTCCTCGTCGTCCTCATCACTTAAGAAATTTTCAATGGCCAACCCTTCATCGTCATCATCACTGGATTGAGCTACTTCCCAATCTAATCCAGTGATTGTAATATCACCACTTTCCTGTCTATCTTGCTGTCCTTCATCCCTACCACCTCCCTCTTCTCTTACTTGGGTGCTCTCTCCATCATCGTCGTCCTCAGACTCACTATTGTACTCAACATATACTTTCGCTTCTTTACCATGAAGATAATGGTATAAAACATCTCTAAATCCATTATCATCTTCTAAGCTTCTCAACCCATCTTTCAAACCCTTCCCCGGAACACAATACAGCAACTTCTGTATTTTGCAAGGCAAATATGTTATTATATCCCTAACAAACCCAATATAAGATGCCTTCTGTACTTCGACAAAAATAGTGCCCTCGTTTCCCCCTCATACTCCCACTCGTCCTCCCCAATGACAAAGTCCCCTCCGTAGCAAACAATAACAGCAACACAATCTTTATTACAAGCCATTTCTGTAAGCAAGGAAAAAAGAAAATAATTAACTTTTTGGGACCACATTGAGAAGAAACAATTGATAATTGCAATTGCACATGGAGGTCCCCACACTGTCATACACTTTATTAAAAAAAGAGGAGCATCTGACTATTATAATAACTTTCATTATAAAACCAACAAATAGAGGTCCCCACAACAAGGACAACTCCCCCACGATACCCATTTCAATATGTCGATTTCAAAATGACCAGAACTCCCCACAACAACCACTCCAAGCTTTAGCAATTGCTATCGCACATTACAGAATATCCCATCGGAGCCTTAAAAATACCCACGCACATCAATATATCCAACAGAGCCCTAAAAAGACCATCGCATATCACAAAACCATATTCGAGCCCTAAATCACACATCACAGTAGCATATCGGCCATAATTTTTTCTAGGCCGAGCCCTAAATTGCCAATGCGAACCCTTCAATTACTCTAGCACTACATTTGAACCCTAAATCATCTATCACAATATCATACAAGCCCTATCTCTCCTAGTCGAACCCCACATTTCACAGTCGAGCCCTAATAGACAATTCCGAACCCTAATTTCATCCATAGAGAGAGAAAAGCACAAACCTCAGCCAGCGAACGACGGTGAGTGAACGACGACGGCGAGCGATGAAGTGCCCTCTCCTCTGTGAAGATGAACGGTGATAAAGACAGGACTGAGCTGGCGACAAAGAGAAGACTGAACCCATCGTGTTTAGCTAAGTTAAACGACGTCGTTCTTTCTTGTGAAAAAACGACGTCGTTTAGCTTGCACGAGTCCACCTGTATTTTTATAGTCCACGTCAGATAATTTTCATATGCCACATGTGTTTTTTTTTTTTCCATAATTGCCACCTAAGTAAAGTTTGTCGCCGGAAAATGCCACGTATGCATTTTGGCCGGATTTTCTCGCCGTTGGCACTTAAGTGATCCCTTTTGCTCCGATTTTGGCACTTAAGTGCTCCTTTGTGCCAACTTATGGCACTCCAGAGGTCCGCACCTCTTCGTCCTAGAGACCTGAAGCATGTAAAATCTGTTGGAAGACGCGGTCTTGGTTCAGTTTTCCTCTGAAAATGATTTGGGTTTTAGACCCGCTCATATATTGAAATTAATGGATCCATCTCAGGCGAATACTCTGGTGTAACAGGCAGCCAAATTGACCTGGGACTGTGAGCAACCATGCCTCGAGAGGCAGAAGATATCAAAGAGGATCAGTCATCACTTGCATCTCTACAGCCCAAAAATCTCTCTCTCTCTCTCATCATGTCGATCATCTCTTATGCATTGTATAGACTATTGAGTTCAAATTACTTACTCACAAATTTAGATATGAAGGTAACATTCCCCTGATTTCGATCATTTTCAGTCCTCAAAACTCTCAGAACTTGAACTTCTTTTTGGTAAGTCTTACTCAAATGTAGGCGAGGAAATGCACCAAGACTCATCATCACTGTTTCGACCAGCGGCGAGGTGTCAATACCAACGCAAGAATTGCGGAAATGCCCTTGTTGCGATTCCAGCAGTTCCAAGTTCCGCTACTACAACAACCTCTCTTAGTTGTGCCGCTTTTGCAATAGCGCTTTCCTGGCTACGGGGCCGCAGGCGGTGCCCTCCGCAACATCCCTGTTGGCGGCAGCCTCAGCATCCCCAAGGCCACCGAACTAGGTTAAGTTGATCTCATGGCCTAAGTAGCACCGATGCTAACCTGCAACATGCGACACAACACGACACACCGACACATTATTTCTCAAAAAATAGAGAATTTCAATACATTGAGACACGTTATATATTAAATGTATATTTATATATATATATGATAAACTATCGATTTTATAATTATTTCAATCAATTAATTTGATTCAAAATCACAAATAAATTGATAATAAAAAAAGAGCCTGGAATGAATTTACACTAAAAACATTGATCCACCATTTGTTAATATAATTCATTATTTCAATTTGACAAATTCAACTCAATTCCAATAATCTATAGAATTTGGAGAGAAAAACAAGCAATCCACATTATGGACTCATGTGTCAGAGCATATTGAAAAAAAAGAGAAAAAACTTGGGGGTGAATTGTATGTCACGGGAAGTGAGAGTCGGAAGAGAAGAAAAGACTAGATTTTTCTTCTTTCCCCCTTTATTTTTTATTTTTTATTTTTTACATATTTACATTTTGAGCCATTATTTATTGAAATTTTTTAAAATTGGCTATGTACATGTCGGAATTGAGTGTTAGAATTCTTGACTCAAGTATTGAAGAGTGTCGGAAAAGTTGGTCAAGTGTTGGATTTTCCGACATGTGTTGACTGAATATTGGAGAGTGTCGGACACGTGTCGAAGTGTCCAACATGATAGGAATCCCCCCGAAAAGTGTCAATGCTTCCTAGCACATGATTGGGTTGATGGTGGCCAGTCATCGTAGAAGTGAAAAGAGAAGAAGGAAAGGAAGCAAAATGAATATAAATAATTGGAAGAATGAAATGACGTGGAATTGACACATTAGATCCTAACAAAATAATTGCACGGACAAATACCGGATGACAGATTAGTAAGCAAAGTGAAAGTTAGATCATCTTTTACGGACAAAAAATAACTTGAGGATAAGATTAACACATTATCTAAAATTTGAGGTTTTAATGAAATTAGGCCGCAAATTAACTTAGTGAAACCCAAGCCAAATAATGATTAATAGATTGCAATGTATTCATGCCTCCATTTGAAAATGTCTAATCAATAAGGGTAATCAATTCCTGGTCTGATCCGATTTCAATTTAGTCCATTGAAATCAATCACTTTTTTTCCACATTTAATATTATATGTTACGAAGAAATCTAAAAAAAGAAAGCTAGTTACTTTTTTTGAAGAAATAAAGAAAAAAAGCATATGCAATCGATCCAATCCGATTCTCCCTAGGACTAAAAATTGGATTATATAACACTAATTCCACTTTTAGAAACATGGAATCAAACTAACACTCTCAAGAACCATAACAAACCAAATGATTCGATCCAATCTAGCAAGTTCCCGGTTCAGGAGATCCATTTTGCGCACCCTTGCTAAGCAGTCTATTTCCTAGCCACCACTTCGACTGCAAATCAATACAATTTATTCATGCCTCCATTTGAAAATGACTAAGAAGTTTATTTTATATGTTATTACTGAAAATAGAATCAAATACTAGATATACATGATGTGGTCAATATGACCTACATCCACGGGGATAGTAATAAAGAAATTCACTATAAATCAAATAATATAATGGAGGTTATGACTATATTTGAATCACTAGAATACTTTTAGTATTTTTCAGTCCCTAATTACATTTAATAACTCACAATATTTAGCCTTACAATTCCTTACAAAATAATCTTTCAATCTCATAAAAAAAATTAACAAATATTATCACTAGATTTAATAGACTATAAAACACTAACGGATCCCCATGATGCAATTAGCGACACTTCTTGATGCAATTAAGCATGGCACCACAAAACTCACGATGAAGTCACCTTTGCACAGTAACAGCACTTCCTTTGGAGCACTCACGCCGTCCCTTGCAGAATTTATGCAAGGCACGCTTAGAGCGCGTTTGTTTACGAAAAAGTGTTTTATGTACTTTCATCCATTTGGTTCAATGAAAATAATTAATCATCTGAAAACATTTTCCAATCAAGAAAAAAATTTGTGTGTAAAATTAAGAAATTGAATTCCTTAATTTAAGAAAGTGAAAACACTTTTCGGAAATTCTCACCTTAAATTTTTTAATATTTTATCTTTTCTTTATTCTTTTTTTCCGTTTTTCTTTCCTTTTTCTTTTCTTTCTTTTTTGTTTTTGTTCTTCCTCCCTCTTTTGATTATCAAGCCAACCTCAAGTGAGGTTAGGGTGAGCAGTTACAAGTTTTTTACAAGTTATGCCTGGAACTTGAAACCTCCTATCAAGTACATGTTCCTCATTGTTTAGAACCTGGAACCTACTTGTCGAAACTTGAAATCCATAAGCTACCATGTTACAAGTTCTAATGTCAATTCTAGGTTGTAACCGTTTTTTTATCTTTAATTAAATAAAACGAAAATAAACACAACAATAAAAATGAATAAGGATTTTATTATCGATTGTCTAAGAATGAATGTCTATATGTACTTGTCAAATAATATTAAGGAAATTTTACAATTTTCAATGCACCGATTGCTTTTGTATTACATAGAATAATTATTTTGAAAAAAAACAATTGTCCGAACATAACTACATCAAATAAGCAATTGGAGTTTTCACTAATCTCATGGTCTACGAAAATAAAATTCACAGTCATAAAATAAAAACTCAAACTAGCGGTTCCAAATTATATACTTGTTATCAAAAGTCATAGAATACCTCAACATCATGTAAAAATATAAATTAAGAAAAACACAAAAACTTATTCTAGATTCTAAGTTCCAAGTTTCAAGTTTCAGGTTCTACCAACTTAAAACCTAGAACCTATTCATTAAAATAGGTTCCCCAAATTTTGAAACTTAGAACCTATTCAGCATACCTTAGAACCTAGAATCTACAGATTCTCACTAGTGCGGTTTTCAAGTTTCAGGTTGCTCACCCATAAACAAGGTGGAGCTCATCAAGTCCTAGCAATCTCAAGCTTTGCTAGCCATCACCACCGTCATTAAGGCCCAATGACCGGTGGAGGAAGAAAATTAAAAAAATAATAATAAAGAAAATAAAAAATGAAATAAAATTATTCAAAATTGACCTTTTTTTTGCAAGTCATGAGATTGAAATCATTTTCCAAATGAGATCCAAACAGTAGAAAACTTTTTCGATCATGTATCATCAAATAAAGGAAAACCAACCATTTTCATTGAAAATGATTTCTTAGAATGCATTTTCCTAAAATGTTATATTTTTCATGAAATAAATGGTTTAGCTTTTCTAAGAGGCTTTTAAAAAATGCAAAAGACTATTTAGGCTTTGAGAGAAAGACCGTTTGCTAGAAATATATTTAGAAAGTTCACTAGGTGATTAATTTAATATTTTTAATTTTTAGTTTGTTCAAAATTGGAAAAATGATGTTTGTAAATTTTATAATTTAAATGTTGACCACAATGTTTAAAGATATGTATTAACAAATTTATAAAATAAAAAAATAAAATTTATTTTTTGCTAAAAATTCAAATGAAAAAAATTCACATCAAAGTGGACTCTTTCTTAATGAAAAAAGAGTATTTTCATTACAATAAATGTGGTAACATATGCCTTGATAAAAAAAATTCATTAATTTCAAAAATTACAAACATCCTCGAAATAGCTAGTATTAACATAGCACCAAGCACATGTGCAATAAATTATAACAATAATCAATAAGAGATTAAGGGATAAGAGAAATTGCACACGAATATTATAGTGGTTCGGCTTAGATCAAGCCTATGTCCACTCTCTAGGCGATCAGCCATTAGGTTGGATTTCACTATGTGATCAAAGGTGATTACACACTCTTGAGTGTTAGCACTTGATGATGATATGTCTCACAAAGTCACTCTTCTTGGTAATGCACTAGGATCACTCAATTTCGCTCTTTTTCAGACAACTAGTGAAGAATTGAATCAGTCTTGAAATATATTTATCCTCTCTATATCTTTTGGTCACATCCTCCCCTTATATATTCTCTAAGCCACACTCGATCGTTGGCTCTTTCCTTGAAAAATTAGTCTTCCATTTCCTTTCTTGGATAGACTTCATAAGGTAATGGTTACCTGATGCCATGGAAGGCCCTACTCCCATTTCGGCTCTTATACATGCTACTACAATGGTAGCAGCGGGCATTTCATATCTTTAATAGGTATAATAACGGTATTATTAGGAGCTACTTTAGCTCTTGCTCAAAAAGATATTAAAAGAGGTTAAGTCTTTTTGACCGTTGGAGGTAGATTGGATCCTCATGGATTATGTTCGCCCATACAATCAGAATCCAGGCTTCCATAAGTGTTTCATCCTTCTTTGGAAGCTGTCTTGATGATTGATCTTGTTGATCAATATAAATATGGTAAGTGAAAATCATAACCGTTGGTGATCTTGGTTTCCGTCCGGTCCTGAAGATACGTTCTAGATCTGCCATACTGAAGTTCTATGTCCGGTACAGTCAGACTCATAAACTGCGTCTATTCGGGTCTTCCATCTAGTACAGACAGACTTAGAAACTGCATCTCTTCAGATCTTCCGTCTGGTACGGACAGACTCAGAGACACCTTATGTTTTTCCTTCTGCCACTAGTAGACTCAGAAGCATACGTTAGTAGCCTTTGATTGATTTTGTCATCTTCAAAACATTATAAGGGATTTCCCTAACAATCTTTACATGCTTCCTAAACTTATGACTATTTGGTCACTTAAACATGTAATGTTAGAAGCTGCATTATCATTTATAGCATTACCCTCCTTATTTATATCATCGGGATCCACTCTATATAAATTGGAATCAAAATCTACTCTCAAAAATACTGCTGTACATTTTTCTAAAGGGAAGCATTCTCAATTTATGGTTCTACCTAGAACCACTAAAGTCAAATTCAAGGTATCTATAGTGCCTTTTTTCACTTCCTCTCCTTGAGCCGCCAAGAAATCCTCCATGTTCCCTTTTTCTCCGTACCACCCACGCTGGTCCACCATCAGGTGTAGATTAAGGCAACCACAACTAAGCCGCCTTCTCGTACGATTCAAGACGAGCCGTCTTCATCGATCTCGTTTCACTCGCCTTGAAGGAGTTTTCAAGTTGGATATGACAGAGTACTTGACTTCATAATTGTCCTTGCTCTTCTGCTGCTGTAGAAGGGAATTGTAGGGCTCCCTTTCGCAGGCTTCTTGGTTTTCCAGGTCTTCAATGGCCTCTGCTTGAGTCTTCAAGCCTCTTTTATAAAGATTTGTCTTCCGAACAATGCACTTACAGAAGGAAGGATATGCCGTGAGGCTTCTGTAATGGGAAAGTGGTATTAGGTAGTAGCAACAACAGAAGTTAATAAGAGCCTTAACAAATCATGGACTGCATTCAAGGACGATGTGAAACAACATAAATCTAGTGTGACCACTTGAGAGTGAGATGTCTATTCGATTCCCAAAGTAATCAAATAATTCAACACCTTTCATCTCTGTAGGTTAGCAGGGGCAAATCTTTAATGTGGTGTCTGTAGCAGCACTTCATTCTATGGCTTGCATCATCAAGTAAGAGTAAGATATGTCAAGTCAATCAGTCTACTACTCATCTAGTGAACATCCTCTGGACAAGGTAATCGAGTCCTTTAGAAACTCTCATCACCCTTCAGTTGAACATGATCATAATAAGCACTGGAAATGACTCTCATCTAAGCTGACCTGAACATGACCCTTCAGTTCTGAGGAAAAAATATAGGCATAGAACCAGAGCGGGATAAAAGACAAGACTTTGTTTAATTTCAGCTTAAACATTTTCGCAGATGAAACGATAAAAGATCTAAGCCCATTGAAGTCTAACTAAAAATTAATCGTGACGGTAAATGAAGAAGCAAACTGAGTGCATATGCCCAATAGTCGAGGCGAGAGAAGGAATCAATGCTCGACGGGCATTGCCGCGATTAGGGTTTGTTCTTTCTGTTGCGTGTCCATGAACGACACGTAGAGCGAGAGGAGACTGACCAGTGGGAAGAAGTGTTGGGTTTTTGCGGAAGCATGTGTGCAAGTGTGTATGAAATATGGCAAGGGAGCAAGAAAGTATGTGTAAATGAAAACAACTTTCACTGCATGAGAAGTACAAGGGAACAACAAAGGAAGGAAAATGCTCCTAGCACTAGTTGATATTACAAAAGAGGATAGTTTTTCTAGTTTTTATTCTACTTCTTGGAGGAGACGTCCACCTCCTATTTATAGGCGCAAGTCACCGCCTGCACTCCACCGCCTGGACTCCACCGCCTGCTGCTTGACCGACTTTAGTGTGCCAAAGTCCCAGTTGGACTTTGCTTGCTTTCTTCATCTCACGTCCAGATTATTCTTCATTCTTCAACTCACTTCCATATTCTTCTTCATAGCCACTATTTTTGACTTTTCAAGATTTCTTTTGCTGCAGCTTGCTTGCTTCCCACATGCAATTTCTTCTTCAACGTACTTCTAATTTTCTTGCACCCTTCTTTGCCGACTTGGACAATTGTTGCCGCCAAGACTCTCCTTCTTAATTAAGTATACTTCATGCTTAAGCTAGTTAATTCTGGAGTTTGCCAAAAGTGGATCACAGTTCAACAAGAAGATTCTGAGCACAATTGGCGGCGAACAGAGACAGGATTTCGTCTCTGCAACATCTTCCCAACACCAGCAGCCCCCAAGGGCAAGCTGAGGTCCTACCTCCAACACTCAAAAACTCGTTTTCTTCAACCGATTGATTGGGGGCAATCGAGGGATAATCTAGTCTGGTTGAGTCAGCACACTGAAAGGACGGAGCACTTACGTGAGAGAACTAGCGCAGCGAGCAGTCGAGAGAAAAGGCAAGGTGTAATTGAGGGTTTTATCTTTTAAAAGGGGCAAGATTGAACTTTTAAGTAAGTTTTTTTTGGGCAAAAAGGGAAACTGAAAAAATTTGATTAACCATGGCTTCATTATTCCAAAAATGGAAAATTCCAAAAAAGTCTCCAAAGTGCTGTCATTTTCTAAAATAAGGATTCGAGGTAGATCTTATTTCAAATAAAACCTAAAGTGACCATGATTATTTCAAATAATGGCCTAAATTGATCATGGTTATTTCAAATAAGAGCATGACATCACCATTCACTAGTCGGCTAAATTTTCTAACTAGTTAAGAGTATTTTCGTCCAAATTTTATTTTCTTTTCCTCTTTTTTTCTTTTTTATTTTCCACTAGCCACTGGGAAGGGCCAACAAGAGCTTGGCGACTCTCACTGGCTGCTAGGAAGGGCCAACAAGGGTCAACCTTGCAAATAGTCGCAAGAGATGGCCTCCCCCAAGGCGAGGCTATCCCTCACCTGTGGCTAGCAAGGACAACCCTCACTTAGCCTTTTGTGGCATCGCTAATGGCTGACCAGCTCTAGCGAAGAAGAGTCAGGAAAAAGGAGAGAAAAAAAAGAAAAAAAAACTAAATGATGAAAATACCCTTGACTGCTAGAAAGTTATGCATTTATTTAAAACAGACATAATCATTTTAAGTCTTTATATAAAAAAGTGATGGCACTTCAAACTTTTATTTGAAATAAGATCCATTTTAGATCATTATTTGAAAAAAATGATGGCACTTTGGGTCCTTTATTGGAACTTTCCCTTCCGAAAATGTTGAAAGCACAAGAAGGTGTGGGAATTTGCCTTGAGCTTTCAACATTCTCGAGACTAGCTTTCATCCCTAAGCCCATTGGTAATGATTGCCAAACACCTCAAGTTTTCAAGTTTTGGGACCATTGAGTTTTTAAAATGCTAAATCAAATACATCCTTAGAAATCCTTGAAAAATATATTTATATAGCCACATAGTCCACATGATAGGGAAGTCCCAGTGGAATTCAATCCGCATGGGTCCAACTTTCCTTTGCCGACTTTCGTGAATTTCAAAATGGACTTCGTCCAATGAAAAGTCCGAGCCGCTATCACTTTCCATTCTTTGACTACATCTACAACAATGAGATAATTTCCATAAATCTTTAAGATTTGCCTCTAAATTTTCATGTATCCGAATACATGATTTGATTTGGATAGAGTTCGTTTAATGTGCTCAAACTCAATACACATTCTAACACTGGACTGCACTATCTCCAAGTGACATTTTTATCACAAAGCTTCGTGCTATTTATAATTAATAAATATTGGATTGACTATTGACCAACTATTTTTCTTCCTCGGGTTTAAGAAATTGCTAGGTCCCCCCTTGTCTCCGCCAATCGTGCATAATGGTCCCCCCTTGGTCCATTGACTGACCCAAAAGAAGGCAAGCCACGGTCATATTAAACCCTGGTCCATGATGGACACGGGGAAATTTTCTCTTCAAAAAGGAAGGGGGTAGTTAGGTGGTAGAAATTTCGTGGAATTTACGTGTGTTAAGTGCATGAATGTCCACTCAATTCATTTGCAGTCATAATCCTTCGAAACCACGATGATATCAAACGAGGACAACATTAACTTATAGACATGGTAAATAAGGAACAGTTGCGTATTGGATTTGCTTATGTGCTTGGCAAATCTTTTTTTGTTGAATGTGCAATAAATAATTTACTATATACGAATTATTATATAATGAAGTGAAATTATCGATAACGATACGTGATGCAAAGAAACTATATAAATATTTATGGGAGAGAAAAATGTTTTCATACTTGGACATAACGCATGTCATAGAAAAGGAGATCTACGAATCCACAAAAATCTTCCTCATCTGTGGAAAAATAAGAGGGGAGAACTATGATTGTCCTTGTAAAGCTAGACGCGACTTCGTGATCTCGGGAAATCAACGTCCAATCCTTAGGAGGGTCCAGGTCTCGACGCGACGCGAGTATGCAAAGGGACAAGTCTAATTTTTGACTAGAATGCCGGAGAAAGGTGAAAGCAAAGTTCAAAAGAAGGGTTTTCGGCCATTGGGCTTTGAGGGAATCGCTTTGAGAAAATGCTAATGCCCTTGAATTAAAAGGGTTTTTGAAATATAAGTAGCGCTTGATTGAGTATATTGCAAAAACATATTGAAAATCAACTTTAACTTATATACCATCTAATAAGAACTATATTTTATAAATAACTTTTGCTATTTGTTCAATTAAAAATAAAAAAAGCTCTTAAACTATTTATCGACGAAATTAAGCCGTTGACCAGCTTGGTTGGGATGGCCCGATCTTAGCAAGGCCTCAGGGTTGCACGACCCGAAGTGGTAGCACTACTTGGTTGTGTGACCTTAAGCGATACTAGCAACGACTCATTAAAAATGTAGGTGCCTTCATAGGCAAAATTAAGATTTTCAAGGACATTTCCTTAATTATAAAAGTTGAGCAAAAGTAAAATCAAAAGAAAAGAAATCACAGTAGCATTATAGAAATACAACTTTTTTGGATGTATTTTGAGTTAAAGACTTCAGAGGTCTTTAAAAATGGAATTGTACGTTATTAGTATTTGGCCAAACACTTTAAAACCCAAAAAGGTCTTTAGAGGATTTTATAAATGCAATCGCACGCTATTTGCATTTGGCCAGACACCGTTTCCAAATCCCTTAAAACTAGAGTTGCATAAATATAGCTTCGCTAACCACGCCAGCTCATCGTCCAGCTCGAAAACTTTCAAGTCGTAAGCTCCATCATGCACAGGGACTTTGTTTCTTCAGATATATTACATCCGCCCGGCAAAAAACGTGGATCCATCCGAATAGAGCCCCCACCCCAGCCGCACTAAACTATTTTCACGTCTCGCGACATAAGTACAGCCCGAGTGCCAAAATTTGGTAAAATTAGGCACTTAAGTGCCAAAAGTTACAAAAGGTACAGTTAAGTGTCATTTTTCAAAACAAATAAATCATTTCAGTGTCAAGTCGTTGAAATTTTACCAAAAATTTTACGTGGTAATTTTTTATTAATTTTCTTGTCTACGTGGCTCATCGGAAACGAGTCAACGAAAAATTAGCCAAAACGACATCGTTTTGCACTCACATGAATTTTTTAAATTATTAATTAAATAATATAAAATATTTTTTTAATATATTATTATTATTAAAAAATTGATTAATTTAAAAATAAATAAATAAAGAAGGTGGGTAAGGGGGATCCGGCAAGGGTTGCATAGCCGTCACCGCCCCACCATCGCCGGCCCTTCTCGGCGATGGTGGGACGGCGACGGCGGCAGCAGCGAGGGTTGCACAGCCCTCGCCGAATCCCCCTTCCCCCTCTTTTTTTAATAAAATCAATTTAAAAAAATATTTTAGTCGATTTGGTAATTTTTTTGTCAAAATTACCATGTTGATTTTTTATTTTGAAAAAAAATGTTCATCGGCAAATGAAGTCACCGGAAAATGGACATGTGACAGTTTGGACGAAATTTTTCGCCGTTAGCACTTAACTGATCCATTTTACTCCGATTTTGACACTTAAGTGTCCCTCGTGCTAAGTTTTAACACTCCAAGACTCTGTACGTCTCCATCTCGCCTTCTATATAAGGCCCATCATCTCTGATATCGACAACATTTTCAAACCATAATTTCGTGGTCTGTATTCATCTCAGTTCCCATTCGGCAAGCAAAAGAGGAAACCATGGACGCCAAAGCCTCACCGTAGCAGCCTCCTCCCTTCTCCTTCTCTATTCTCGCTTTCCTTTTTGTTCCTTTTTCGTTATGTACTTTCTGTTGTTTTGGAAAGGTTTGAGATGAGCGAGATGGTGGGGACTTTCCTGGCATCGACGCCGCTGCTGAAGGAGGCGTGGAGGCTGTGCAGCATCACGAACGCGATGGGGCATGGGGCTTTCGTGGTGGAGCAAGTTGGGGGCGTGGGGTACGTGGCATTCTCGGGCACCCAAGAGATGTCAGTGCTCGGTTTGGATCCTGATCACGGTATGCTGGCGCCACTCGATGCAGCTGACAACGGCCTGTTCGCACTGTTGAAATGCAGTTACGACGGGGAAAAGCCAGTCGTCGTCCACTCCGGAGTGCTTCACCTCTTCCATAGTTTTTATTTACGCCCCGATTTTCAGAGCCAGGTTAGCTGTTTCCTGATATGAGCGTCATTCACTGTTCTTGAAAAGTCTCTTCCATAGAGTTGTCGGGGATGCGTTAAGACTTTTGCTAGGCCGATGAAGATTAGATATTAAATTTTATCAAGCTATGGACTTTCCGAAGAGGGCTGGGCCAAGATCAAGAAAAGAAGTACTTGCTCAGGCCCCCGATCTTGTCCTTCGGGCCTATCCGCGTTGATCAAGCGTGGTCCATTATAACCTCTGCGTCCGAAATTCGAAATATTGTGGACCGATAATTTCAGTTTGGAGTTATATCAAACCGAACTGTTCATGAGCCAAATCTACTAGTTAGAGGTGAGCATGGTTTTAACATAAAACTTGGAACCTGATAACTCGACCAGTGGGAATTTGTCCAAATCCTAGTTGCAAGATATACAAGATATGTTCCAAATTACAAAAATTAGGGAACATATTTTGATGGATATGTTTCAGATTTTAAATTAGTGAAACCTGAAACTTGGAATCTAGAATTTGGAATAAGTTTTTGTGTTTTTCTCAGCCTATATTTCCGTGTATTCCTATGGTATTTCATGGCGTCCGATGATAAGTGTATAATTTAGAATCACTAATCTAAGTTTTCATTTTATGACTAAAATTTTTACTTTATTAATTTTTAATATTTTCCATTTATCTATATATAAATTATGGTTAGTGAATTGTAGCAACAAATAGTGGCTATTAAATGTGGTAATTTACTTCAACCGCTCAATTAATGATACAAGTTGAATCTAGTAGACGTTGGAACCTATAATAAGGTAGATTCCATATTTTAGGGTATAGAGAATAGGTTTCAGATTCCAAAAATAAAGAGCCCGTTTTGATGGATAAGTTCCAAGTTTCAAATTTCAAATAGAACTCTATGAAACTTGAAATCGCTCACCCCTACTCTTAATCATGAATGATACACTTCTGATAGATTATCTAAATAGAAAAGCTTGTACATGTAAATACATTTGATACACGTGTTATAACATGTTTGCACACTTATCTCATTTTATGTACATGATAATGTTGTTCTAACATGCATAATAAATCTGTATGTTGGGCACGTATGATAATCATTTTATTTATAGTCAAAATCATTTTTCTGTTCTCAAGAACATGTTTGAAATAGAAATCAATTTGATAATTTAATTTAATTTCTTAATTTTTGGAACAAATTTTTAGTCTAATTGGAATAGAAATGAGAAGTAAATTCTTTTTACTTTTATATTATAGAACAAAAATAAAAAAATAAAAACTCTTCTTATTGCTTACCCTTGCTACTAGCCCCACTCGTCATCCGCCCACCTAGGAGGGAGAAATTTTGTATTATTATCAAACAAATTTCTATTAAAAAGAATGTAAATGTGTATCTTTATCAAACACGTATTTTTCTTAGAAACTCATCTAGGAAAAAAAAAATCTATTTCTAACCAGAAATTGATTTCTAGAATATAATGATTATCATTCACGCCATTAGCAATTGCAGTACAACCAATGATTTCCTACTAGATCTGTTGATGTAACTCTTCTAATTTGACATAATCCAGCGAAGGTTGATTTTTTAACATTGTAAACGAGATTTTTTTTAGGAAGCGTTTACCAGATTTGAGGAATTCTTGAATATGTATGCAGATTGATAGGTTGTTACATAAAACGAAGTCAATAGTGATCACAGGCCACTCCATAGGAGGATCAATTGCCTCCCTCACAGCTCTTTGGCTCCTCTCCTACCTCAAATCCATCTCCTCACCCCTCTCAGTCCTATGTATTGGTTTTGGCTCTCTTTTCCTCGGTACTGAGTCGCTTTCCCAAGTCATCCTCCGCGAAAGATGGGGCGGCAGCTTTTGCAATGTCATATCCATGCACGATGTAATGCCGAGGTTATCTCTCGACCAATCACTTGTTCAGACTTCCCAATGGAAGGCCCTCATGAGATTCTGGTACACATCTATGATGTCACCAAACTCTATGAATTTCGCTAACCTCCAATTAATTGAAGAAGACAAAGCCCGGTTATTTTCTTTTGTTGCGACTAGCATAGAGCACCTGGCACAGGTAGGGGAAGGCTCTAGAGGGAGGTCGTTTTGGCCATTTGGGAATTACTTATTCTGTTCAGACGAAGGCGCAATTTGTTTGGACAAGGCTGTATCGGTGAACGAGATGATGCGTGTGATGCTAAGGTCAAGCTCTCCAAATTGCATCATCGAGGAGCACCTTAAGTACGGGCAATACGTTGAAAGACTGACTCATCACTCTTTGAAGAGAAGCTTCATGGAAGGAGATCTCTCTGAATCAAGCTATGAAGCAAGTCTTTCGATGGCTTTGAACTCCTTGGGGACATCTCGACAGGTCGGAACATGGCAACTTAGATCGATTAGGGATCATGATCTGTAAACGTATCAATATAGGCTTTTTTTTACTAGGTGCAATTCCTCTGAGTTTAGAAGTTCTTTGATCCTCTACTTTGCAGGTATTGATTGCACCAATGGCAAGAGATTGCTTGAAGATGGCAAGGCACGTGGGACGCCACCCGAACCTAAACGCCGCTAATTTAGCCATTAGGCTATCTAAAATCACTCCTTATAGGGTAGAGATAGAGTGGTATAAAGCCTGTTGTGATAAGTCCATCGAGCAAAGTGGATACTATGATTCTTTCAAACATAGAGGGGCCTCAAAGCGAGAGTCCAAGGTAAACATGAACCTGTTCAAGCTCGCCACCTTTTGGGATGATGTCATACTCATGTTGGATAGGAAAGAGCTCCCTCACGATTTCCACATAAGGTCAAAATGGGTAGACGCATCGCGGTTCTACATGCTTCTTGTGGAGCCATTGGACATCGCGGAGTACTATCGATCAGGGATGCACTTTAAGAAAGGCCACTACATAAGCAAAGGAAGAGTGAGGAGGTACAAAATTTTTGACCAGTGGTGGACCGAGAGAGTTGTTACCAAGAAACTGGGCAATAGGAGGACCAGGCATGCAAGCTTGACCCAAGACACTTGCTTTTGGGCAAGGGTGGAGGAAGCAAAGGAGTGGCTGGATAAGATCAGGAGGGAGAGCGACCCAGCAAACCTGGCTTCTCTTTGGGATAGACTCAATGAGTTCGAAACTTATGCAATGAAGAAGGTTGAAGGATTAGAGGTGTCTGCTGATGTTGTGGCAAAGAATTCAAGCTTTAGTCTGTGGTTAGAAGAATGGAGAGCTTATCTTTGGGCAAGGGTGGAGGAAGCAAAGGAGTGGCTGGACAAAATCAGGAGGGAGAGTGACCCAAACAACCTGGCTTTCCTTCGAGATAGACTCGATGAGTTTGAAGCATATGCAATGAAGCTAGTTGAAGGAAAAGAGGTGTCTGCTGATGTAGTGACTAAGAATTCGAGCTTTAGTCTGTGGTTAAAAGAGTGGAGAGCATGGAAATCGCAGATTTATCCCCAGGGCCAATAAGGGACCGTCTCCTTCGGATCTGGAAGCTCCGCCTCCATGGCCAAGGAGGAGTCACCGCATGGAGATCTAGAGGATAGACACCTCCATGGCCACAGGACTCGGTGGCAAGGCTGAGATCTCGGTGGTCATGGAGGAGCCACTGAGATTGAGGGCAACAGAGCACAAGGCGCAGTCGCACATGCACAGAGACAGAGACAGAGACAGAGACAGAGAGAGATGGCAGAGGGAGGCGTGACAGCAGGCTGTGGCTCAGTGTAGACAGAGAAAAGGGGTTGGGTGTCAATGGTTTTGGTGGGGACTTAGATTAGATATGCTGAGTAGGGTTTGATAAAAATATGTTGCGATCCTAATGTGAAGTAGAACGCAGATGGCTGCACAAAGCCCCACTGCATTACATGGGACTTTGTGCTTCGGATACACTTTTCGCCATACCGATGAAATGGGATGCCCTTGTCTCTTGAGAATTCATTTACATGAAGAGAGCCGTAATGAATAGGTTATGTATAAATTGACAGAGTACACAAAACCAAGCATAACGAAAGAAAAGAGGAATAGGTACCGACCCTTCTTGCTGAACTGGTAGTGGTGGAAAGCCCACCTGAAAAGAATGAACCTCACATAATGAATAGCAAGATGATTGCACCAGACGCACTGTGATATCTCTCATGGAATACATCATAGATGATTTGAGCTAAAATGAACACACCTGCCGGTATCATTGGTCGGATCATATAGATGGTCAAAGTCCTGAAAGTATCAGCAAGGAAAACATAGCACAATACAGCAGAAACAATTCCAAAAGCAACTCAAAGGATAGATTTAATAACAAAGTTCAGAAGATGGAAAAAAAAAGTACATGTGCATTCTTCCGCCTGCTCTTTGTACAAATTTTAGACATACTACGTTACTGACTTCAATATTGGTAGAAGGTAGTGGAATGGAGTTCCGTGGTGATGTGAGACGCGGCTTAACAACAAAATGTCTTCTCAATTCCTTGATTTTATGTTGGAATAACTTGGAAATCCATAAGAGGTAAAATTGTGTGTTCAATCTGCAATTTTTTCCTCTTTCAACTTGCTACTTCATTACTTCCAACGAAGAAATATATTCACTTAATAAGTAGATATGAAGAGTACCTCACCTGAATGGTAAAATTAAGGGCAAATATATAGGCCCGTCCAAACACTGAAATGATCCCTATACTGGTAAAAATGGCAATGGGACGGTTCTTGTCAGCGCCTTTAGTTTCTTCAGTTAGATGTGCAGCTGCATCATACCCGTAAAGTGAATACTGACTGACAAGAAAAGCTACAATTACCGCATAAGGTTTGCTCAATATCCCAGTTGTTTCAGCCATTTCAAAACGACTGAACACAAAAGATGCAGACTGTGTAGTTGGTGCTACCTGCGGAAGCGTTATAACTATGACAATTCCACCGATTAACTGAAGGAAAAGGAAACAAAGCTTTGATTAGCAATTGAAATAATCTCATAGGTCACGTGTTTTGGTCCACACAGATTATCTATACATTAAGTTTCTGATGGAAAATGCTCAAGTTTTTTAATATACCACCACCACATTGAGATTATTTCAATGAAGCCAATTACTTCAAGCGCGAATGTGTTGAGGACTGCCCATGTGAAAGCAAGACACATGTACATGCATAAGAACAACCACTTTGGTGCAAGGTGGCCACCATCTTTGTTCTGGCCAGGAACAGCATCAATAGAATGGAGAACTTCCTCCAACATCATCCATGTTTGGGGTTCTAGCAGGCTCTCCAGCTTGTCTGAAGGAGCAATTTTTAAGAGATAGAGCTTCCATGAGGTCACCAACGCAGCCGCAAAGATCCTTTTCATCCTTCCCATGGTTCTGTCCACTTTGTACTCAAACTCTCTAAACTTGCAAGCCTCCCTGGCCCAATCTCTCCGCCACTCCAATCACTTCAGCGTCTTTCGTACTTTCCTGTGTGGCAAAGAAAGGGTTTAAAGCAAATGGAAGCTTCAAGCCGAAGCCATAATATTGACATATCGCTCATAGGTTTACAGACAAAGAACCTAAAGACCTGAAGCTTATAAATTCTGTTGGAAAACAGAGTTTTGGCTCAGTCTCCTCTAAAAATGAATTGTGTTTTAGACCCGCTCGTATGTTGAAATTAATGGATCCATCTCAGGCGAATACTCTGGTGTAACAGGCACCCCGATTGACCTGGAACTGTGAGCAACCATGCCTCATGAGGCAGTCGATATCAGAGAGGATCAGTCATCACTTGCCATCATCTCTACAGCCCAAAAATCTGTCTCTCTCACGTACGCTCATCATGTCGATCATCTCTTATCCATTGTATAGACTATTGAGTTCAAATTAATCACTCACAAATTTAGATATGAAGGTAATATTCCCAGTGTTTTTGAGTGAGAAGTTCATACTGTCACCATATATACGACAAAATATTCATTGAGAGAACTTCAAAAATTTGCTGTAGAAAGATACTTCGCTTCTACGTTTCCTCTTAATAAGACCACTTCTAGCATAATATCTACACAAATCTTCTCAGCAGTTTGACCAAAACCCAATTGTTATTATTTTTTTATTTTTTTTATTTTCTAGAGGACAGAAATATAATCATCCTCATCATTGACTCTTATGATACTTCGGTGGGGAGCTTAATATGAAAAAATAGACCATATCTTTCATCCAGAATTACTGCTGGCCTTACCTTTTAAAGGTCTCATATAAGATCGCAAATCAACTTGGATTACGTAATGTGAATTTGGCTCATACTAATCATGCACTCCAATGCAACTCAATCTTCTTAAACGGAAATTAGATAGTAGTATAATAATGTCAAGTCATTGACACTGAATGATTAATCTATCCATTTCATAAGCTGTAAAAAAAAAAAATTCTCCCCACCCGATAGATCAAATCTTCTTTTCTATATAAAGTACAAAAAAAATTCTTCCTTGATGATTCCATAGATTTCAAAGAATAATTTATTTGCTTTATTATTAATCCATTAACCTAAGTAAGTCGTTAAATTGTTTCATCTAAGTCTCTTGCGAACCTCTATATCTTGAACGTAAAAAACAGAGAGTATTCCCTTTCTCCTCTTGCGAACTTTGGCATCCTTGAACATAAAAAACCAAGAAAATATTCCATCCCTCGAGGAAGACTAAAACACAAAGGTAAAATAAGAAGGCTAAAGAGTGTGAATATCGGTACTTAAAAACAAGGAACTAATCCTATCAGCCCGTCAATAATATAATCTTAGCGAGGCAAAACGACCCTCAGTTGGAGTCTTCGGACCCTCGCTTTGTGGGAAGGAAACCCTTGATAACATCCAAGGATCCCAAAGTTACCTTGTTTCAAGTGTGGCCGCTAAAGCCAACAACCAACGGCGAGTGAGGTACTGAAGTTCTTGTCCAGGTTTACATTTTCCATCTCTGAATACAATTTAAATAACCATTTGAATAATAGATAAGAAGTTCTCGTCGCGTTGTTGAGAGCTTCCCGGTTTCTGCTCGTTTTCCTTCTCGTCCGACGAGTGTAAATCCAAAACCTCAATACCCTTTAGTCTCCTTCGTTTCGTCTCCGTCCCAGGACAAGAGCGCCGAGTCCGTAAATTCCCTCATTCTAATTGAATCTTTTCGGCAATTTATCTGTGAAAGTCTCCACCTTGGTTTGGCTTCATGAAGTTGGTTAGTCTCTCTTTAACCGGTGTTCTTATGCACCTTCTTTTGTCAGTCGACGTATCTGGTGTTCACTTTTTAGTTGAATTGAATTTGGAACATATGCTCTTATGCAGACGTGCTTGAGCAGAGGTAAAGGGTTTTACTTTCCTCCGTGTCACATGCTGAGTGTCTGTGGGTTTAGGATCTTGATTGATTGTCCCCTAGACCTGTCTGCTCTCGCTGTTTTCGCCCCTATACCTCCCGGATTTTCTGCTGTGCAAGATGAAGAAGATTTGGAACGTTCAGTTGATGAATCCGTTGGCTGTGAATCTGGGAATGGAGAGAGGGAGAATACTGAGAAACCCATGAATGCAAAGGCTTTGATTCGTTCTGAACCATGGTACAAAACTGTGGCGAACCTGCACTTGTGGAATCTCTCGTTCATTGATGTAGTATTGATATCGAGCCCCGCTGGGATGCTTGGGTTGCCGTTTCTTACTCGAGCAAAGGGCTTCTCGGCAAAGGTAATCTTCATCTTATTGATTGAATTTGGAGTAAATTTTACGTATACGGTTGAGTGTTAGTTTAATTATCGCTTGGTTTTGGGCTTGTGCATTAAAAAATTGTGACTTATTTAAACATTTGTGCTTTTGCCTTAGGTATATGTAACTGAGGCGACAGCAAAACTCGGGAAACTTATGATGGAGGACCTTGTTTCGATGCATGAGGAATTCAGGCAGTTTTATGGATCTGAAGAATTCAGTAGTCCTCACTGGATGAAGTGGGAGGAGCTGGAATCACTTCCTTCTGCATTGAAGGAGATAGTATTGGGCACTGATGGAATTGAGCTTGGTGGATGGATGCCATTGTATAGGTAAAAATAAGCCTTTGTGTAGTAGTTCTGTTTTATAGCTAAATATCATATGAGATGTGGCTTGATAATTTATCATGGCTTAGATCCTCAGTGCAACTATTTGCAAAACTCAGGATACTGGTTCCTTTAATCAGCCCATCCCTTAGTCAGGATAGAGCCCAAACTTTTTAACAGGCAATCCGCTTGGTGTCCCTTTATGAGATGCTATAATCTCCCAAGATGCAGATTACATTTGATGTTGGGAGTTCCATCCTGCAGACAAGGCTTAAAATGCCTTTTCTTGTTAGATGACTTTCTTGATAGGTCATGCATCTCTAAATTAAATGTGCAAAGGCTGAAATCTTGTGGTCAGAAGCTTCAGTTGTTGAAGATTATGAAGTATTGGTATCCTTGCATCTTCGAGTTGTGATCACACTTGTTGCAAATTACATCTTACTTTTCTTCCTAGAAACTTCATTTTCGTTTGTTTGATAACCTTGTAAGAGATAGTGATGAAGAGTGCCTCTCAGTGCAGCTGACATAGAGGATTGTGTTAAGAAGGTTCAAAGACTCAAATATGCAGAAGTGGCATGCTACAATGGCACAATAAGTATCAAACCAATCAGCTCTGGGTTGGAAATAGGAGCCTGTAATTGGACAATAAGATATCCGATGGAACGATAGGATTTGTCTCAAGCTCTGAATTTGTTCCTGGTCATGCTTTAGCATTTAATTATAACGCTCTTCGATCATGCGATGTGCTAATATATTCAGATTTTTCATCTCTGGATATCCCAGAAACTGCCAACAAGGGGAGTAATTACCCTGCTCCTGAGGATTCTTCAACTTCGAGGTAACCTGATTTATCGAGTATATCTCCTCTTGGGTTGTGAATACTATGGCCAAATGCATGGTTGTATAGTGTAGTACCATTTAATTCTTCCAGCTCTTCATTTTTTCTAATATGGTAGATTTTGATACTTGGCATCTATGAACTTAAGCTGTGAGTTTGCTGTGATGAAACCAGTAATTTGGAGGAGCTCCTACTTCATGCTGATGAGAGCTCAGAGGAAATGGACAAATTGAACTTTATATGCTCCTGTGCAATTGATGCTATCAAAGCCGGTGGTTCAGTGCTCATTCCTATAGGACGACTTGGAATGATCCTACAACTCTTGGAGCAGATATCTATTTGCATGGAATCATCACATTGTGAGGTATTCCATTGGTTTGCATTTAAAATTCATACTGTAACATCAGTCTTCTCTTACTTCAGTGGATATCAGATAAAGCTGATGCTTCAAGCCTAAAGTTCGAATTTCACTTGGAATGAACTTAATAATGGTGATCAAAAAGCCCGAATAATTTGTGTTCCTATGCAAGAAAGGGGGGGGATGATGAAAATCGCCTAGACCGAACTACAGGCTTATGTTGTTTCCTTTTAGTTGCACCTTCAAAAAGTATGCCATGTTTAAACCCTCTGCTAAAATCCTGAACAAACTATAATCACTCTATAGATGGCACTTTGTCTGCATTGGATTCCCTGAGCATGTCTTCATCTGGTTAGGACTTGATGGTGTATTGGTTAGTTCGATTGATTGTCGCCACATTTTACCTGTAAACCAATATAATTTTATGGGAGTTGCCAATTCTGCAGATTGTATTTTCAGTTTACTTGTCTCGCTTGTGTGATGGGTTTTACAATGTAAAGATGTGGGAACTCCTTTTGCATTTTCAAACAGCAATTTGATATTGTTCTTCAGCACAGAGAGCAACAAGCATAATCTTCCTTTTGTCTTACTGGATAAAAATCATTGGCTTTGGTCAATGATCATGCAGGTTTAGTCTCACAATTTTATTTTTTGCAAACTAGTGTTTTGGTCACTCTCACTGATGCAAGTGAAAGAATGAAAAAGGCAATCAATATTTTTGGAAAGGTGGTTCTTCAGAGTTCTTTTTCTTATAACTAAAAAAAAGTCCTTGTAATACCATTTGTTCTCTCAATAGGTTCCCATATTTGTTATCTCGTCGACAGCAGAAGAGTTATTGGCATATACCAACATAATACCTGAGTGGGTGTGCAAACAAAGGCAAGAAAAGGTTTGTTAACGAGGGCATATGATTTATATATGTAGTAAGTCTCTAGCTGATCTTTACATCCCTACTAAAAACAGATTTTTTGTTGATTTTATGTCCTTCACAGTTGTTCTCTGGTGAGCCATTATTTGCACATGTCGAGCTTTTGAATGGAGAAAGGCTGCAAGTGTATCCTGCAATTTACTCACCCAAGCTAGTGTACGGTAACCTTTTCTTTTGACTGTGCAACTTGTCACCTAACTGTGTCATCTGATAGCTTTTAGAATGTGTGCAGACTTCGTTGGCAGGAGCCATGCATTGTATTTTGTCCTCACTGGAGTTTGCGACTCGGCCCAGCTGTTCATTTGCTCAGACACTGGCATGGGGATGAAAAATCATTACTCATCTGGGAGGTGCTAATATATTCTCACTTTTCTAACAACAAAAAGTGCTTCTCTCTTTCCTATTTTTCAGCAAATAGAACCATTCTACAAGCAGAACCTTTTGTTCAATTTGCAGGAGGGCATGGATAGTGATATAGCTCTCTTGCCTTTTGATCTGAAGGAGATGAAGATGAAGGTCCTTCGATGTTCATTTCTTTCAGGAATAGTGTAAGGACCATGCATTAGCTATATCGTCTTTTCTTCATGAGACTGAACTACTCCACTGGTTGAATTGCTTTGCATTCATGCATGTCCATTAACTATTAAAATATTAGGCTTGCTTATTTTATGTCATGCATCGGCCTCACTTGTAGGTTGAAGAAGGTTCAACCTTTAATCCACGTATTGCAACCGAAGATTGTTGTGGTAATATCTCCTAAAGCTTCATACATTCTCTTTCCGATGATGGTACTTCAGACTGATGACTTCCCTGTTCTTGCACTTTCTGTTGAAGATAGTTACCTGAAGATTTTAGGCAGCAGATAATATCACCAGTCGCCGACTCATACTCAGTCCTTCACTACTCTGTGAATGAGACATTAAAGCTGCCTACCCTGAAGGAAGATTCAGAACTAGAAATCACAGCAGACTTGATCTCTCAATTACGTTGGAAAAACTTGAAAGACCAAAATTTCAGCATCACGAGATTGAAAGGAAACCTCATCATGAGTGATGCCAAAAGGCAGATTCTACCTAGCGACGAGCTATCCTGCTCAAAAAGTGAGCCCCTGTTCCTTTGGGGGACTCTAGATTTGCAAAGGCTTCTGGCTCGTTTGTCAGAGATGGGTATTGGCGGATCTCTACAAGAAGACAGTGCTACAGATGGATCGAGCGATGCTCGTATCTTGCACATCAACGCCCCTAGTGAAGCTTTACTTGAAATTAGAAGCACCAGCACTTTAATCAGTGCTGCGAATGAGGAGTTGGCTTTCCGCATTAGGGATGCTGTGGACAGCATCCTGGATGGTACTTGATCTCGTGTCTTATCTGTACTCTGACTTAGAAATGAGCCAACCGACGAAGTTGCTTCTCGGCATGATGTTGTTAGGGGGTTACATTGTTGCTGGAATGATTTTGATTTATTCTTGGTCAGCAAGAGGTATGGTGAAAGCCAGCATGCGCATATCTGTGAGTGGACCATCAGTCAGTGTGGAATCATAGAATATGTTCTGCTAAAACACACCACAGCAGAGACATGTTGAAATATGATAATCAAAGATCCGACAATGTGGTTTCTTTTGGTCCAACCCATGGCTCTAGCTGTACCTGAATCCAAATTCAAGCACCTGTCTCTATTGAATTTTAACTTAAACCAAAACCTTTTCGGTAAGGTTCTGGCAATTCCATTTGATTTTGATATCATTAATATATTGCGAGGACACCTCGAACACAAGCCATCCTTGTAAATCCCGGATCTATGCACATTGGTCTAAATGCATGGTCTAAATTGAATTTAGGAATACAACAATTCAGGAAATAAATTAAACATTTATTAATAAATATTGAAGAAATTTAAAATTTAAAAACGACATTGTATATCAAGCTAAAGTTTATAATTTGAAATTAAAAATTTTGAAAATTTTGAAAATTTTGGAGATGATATTCTACATCAAGAAAAAAAAAAAATTTGCCGAAACACTTTTGTAATTATCTCATGTTTAAACTCGGGTCGGGTTGGTTTATCGGGCTAGACCCGCGGACCCTTGTCTTTCGGATTCCTTAGTCGTCTCCGACGAACGAACGAGCGAAGAACAGAAAGACATCCTTAGCACGTTCGACGGATCAATCGTACAGTTCCGTTTGTTCCTCTTCTTCGCAAATCCGACAACGGAAAAGATCCCTCTTTTAAATCACCGGAATGCGAAATTCTCCGTATTCCTAGGGTTCCCCGATCAGTGTGTTGATCGAAGTCGAAAGCCCCCTCGCTCATCGTTTTCCCTTTGTACAGTCGATCCGCGGGAAACAATTTTCGACTTCATCGATAAGCATTGGTCGCGTGAGTTCGATTTGATTTTATGGGGAATTTGTTTGTGAAGAAGCCCAAAGTCACCGACGTCGATAAGGCTATTCTATCTCTCAAGACCCAGAGGCGCAAGCTCGGCCTGTATCAGCAACAGGTTCCCTTCTCGCCCTTTTTCGTTTTTGAGCTTTTTGGGGTGCCCCCCGATTGATTTCCTCGTTTCTTCTGGTTTTCTGTTTCCTGTTTCGCTGGTTCTTGCATTTGAATTTGCAATTCTGGTTCTTTTTCTTTCGATTAATTGCCGAATTGAGCAGCGGTTTAGGGTTCTGTAGTTTCTGAATTGAGGTGAATGGGATTGATTTCGTTTCTCTTTGAGTTGCGGCTGACGCTTACCTGATTTTAATTTTGGGTCTCAATCATTAGTTCCAATGAGGATTGTGCATGCCAGTTCAATGTTCTGTTTCCGTCCTGCGTTCATTTTTGCTGCACAATTTTCTCTGCAATGCACATTGGACTCGGTTTGGTCCAATTAAGCAGTAACTTAAATAATGTCATCAAATTGCATCATGGGTGCTGGGTAGTTAGTATCCATTTTGGATTAGGATTAGAAAGATTTGTGTTGCTTCCAGTATTGTGAAATTGGAATTCTTGGTGCTACGAAGTACGTAAGTGAGATCATTTACCGTGGCAATGGTGATTTGTCAACTCCTTTTGCTGTCATGCTGTTTCCAGCTTGAGGCTGTTATTGAAGCTGAAAAGCAAGCTGCTCGGGATCTGATCAAAGAAAAGAGGAAAGATAGGGCGTTGTTAGCACTGAAGAAGAAAAAGACACAGGAAGATTTATTGAAACAAGTGGATGCATGGGTTCTTAATGTTGAGCAACAGGTAAATCTCTACTACTATGCATTGCTTCTTCAGCAAAAGGTTTGCTTCATTTTCTTCTAATCTGTCCAGGTTCTGGCCTCTTACATGCTGTCAACTTTGTAATGATCACTATTCTTGCCATTTATAACGAGTTGCATGTGCAGTTGGCAGATATTGAACTCGCAAGCAAGCAGAGGGCTGTCTTTGAGAGTCTAAGGTCAGGGACTGAAGCAATCAAAGCAATTCAAAGCGAAATCAACTTAGATGATGTGCAAAAGCTAATGGATGACTCTGCCGAAGCAAAAGCTTATCAAGATGTGAGCCAATCTCAATTTTGTCTCTCTTTTTGCTTTCCCATGGATGTCATCATAGTTTTCTATAAACCCATAACAGAACCATAACAGCTGAAGGGATTTTTTCTGAAAAATAGTCTCTCTTCTCATGTTTACCATACTTTAATTGTCATGACAGAAACCAAATAATGTAAGTTCAGTCGTGTCTGAAACTGCTTGAGCAAGTTTTCCATCTTTTTTAATTCTCTCTGTCAGAGAAAAGCCAATTTATAATTGCTTCCTTTGTATAGGAGTTCTTATACATGTCCACTCTAACGTGCATTAAGTTATATGAGATGGCATGAAAGAGTATTTAGAGGTAGTGTGTAGCATGAAGTGCACTGGCTAATGTAGTGACTAGGTCTTTGGTGGTATGTTGGCTTTTGCAAGGGGCTAGGGCTGGTGGACCTTGCGATGAGCTTTAGAGATTGCTATTTGCTCCACCACTAGAGATGGTTAATTTTAAGAAATGTCTTTCCTTTGGTGTCCATAGGCGTATGCTTCTTCTTCTTTTTTGGCTAGATATTGACTTAGCCATGCTTTGGTACCATTCTTATATACTTTTATACATTTACCTGAGTTTAGCCGTGTCTTGCAATGTATTGCAAACATGTCAGATAATGGCAGCATTGAACAAACCTCTTTTCATCAATATATTTTCTGGTGCTTTTTCTACCTTAGAAGTCTTTTTCCCAAACAGAAAATGGAACTTGTGATGCATTACTAATAAAATATTATCTTCTCTCCTTAACATGTAGGAAATTAATGCAATATTGGGAGAGAAATTATCAGCAGAAGATGAAGAGGAGATTCTTGCAGAATTTGAGACTTTGGAATCACAGGTACATTTGGTTCCCACTAGAGGCATCTTTGGTTTCCAAGTAATCCTGCTTCTAGTCTGACTGTCCTATTTCAAGTAAGCATTTTAGTTTATCTGTCTTGTGAGAGAGAACGTGGTTTTTATTTTCTGATGTCATTTTGACAACTACCTTAGAAAATGCCACATTCGAAATTTCCCTTGCAGGTATTACTTAGAGCAGAATTTGAAGTACTTGAATAAGACATACATTTTCGTTAGTTTTTGCCTGTTGTTATGTTATGTAATGTATGAAATTCTTGGGAAAAGAATATGATGCATGAAATGTTTCTTTGTTCTCCTGTTCTTTGACCAAAAATTGAAGTTCTATGAAATTGTGATATGTGCTTTTTGGGTTATCCCTGTAGAAAATTTTTTATCACTTCAGTTTAGATAAATCCAATGAAATAACTTATCAGGCAAGACGTACATTTACTATGAAGAGAGTTTTAGCTTTTCTTTTGATTATTAGGATTTCTTTTTGGGGGAGAAAAATTTTTACCTTTAATTTTTCAGTTGGATGAATTGGTTGCTTGGATTTACAAAACTCATTCTTCTAATTAGTTATGTTATGAATCGCTCCACTTTGCTATGTCTCTGTTCTGGATTTAGATCTGATTAGGCATTCCAAATATATGCTATGAACTATTGGATTTTTCATTTGACGATTACATTAGAAGAAAATGTGATTTTGCTGATGAAAGAGGAAACTCTTTTTTACTGTAGATTGCTGTCCAAGATATGCCTGAAGTTCCTACAACAGCTCCAGCTCCTGAGGTAGCTGAAGAGACAATTGACCTTCCAGAGGTGCCAAAGAAAGCACCTGTGGCTGCCAATGCTGCTGTAGATGATGCCGAGATTACCTCAAAAAGAAAGGGTCTCTCTCTCTCCCTCCCTCTCTCCCTCCCTCTCTCCCTCACCCTCCTGCTGACTTGCTTGATTTGTCTTTTTTCTCAGCGGTTATGGTAAGTATTGATGCACATCTTTTCTTTGAAACAGTTATGGAGGAACCGCTGCCTGCTTGAACTAAGCTTGAAACAACATTACCATCTGGTGATTCCTGGTGTGCCTATTGACTCTTCCAGTTGCCTGCTCTTCATAGTTTCTATGCTATCATGCAGCAATATGATTGGATTTTCTGATTTATGTAAATCTCAGTTTGTCTTATAATGGAAAATACGGAATTTTTTTGCCATGCTATTAGCATACATTCTTTTGACTCTTGGTACTGCTGGATTTCTCATGTCTTTTAGTTTTCTCCTCTGCCCCCTATTCGGTTTCCAAGAATTGTCATATCGGAACTATATTTATGATTTTGATCGCCACGTGAAAGGAAACTAATTACAGTGCAGATGTTTGTATAATGATTTTATTTTTCTCCAGAAGATGCTTACATGATATAGGCCAATTGTATTGGTTATTAAACTCATTATTTAATCGGACGAGTGAGTGATTCTTTCTGCTGATGATGTTTGTCAATTCAGCATGTAGTTTCTCTTTGAACTGCCCATGACGTGGTATAGGGCCTTTTGATGTAACGGAAACATTGGCACAATTGCTATTTGGCAGAAAGCAAATTAAAACAGTGTCTATGCATTCTGCTCAATTGAATTATTCTCTTTTCCTTCACACATACGTGTTTGTATTGAAGATGATTTTCCATCCGTAATCGAGAGTCGATCATTCTTAGATGCAGTTCAGGCTTGTATAAACTCCATTGCAAAGTTTGAACGGAGTCGAGGTAAATCTTTCAGAAACACAGAATTGTCTGAAGGGAGTAAAAGTGGACTACTCGAAGATGGGCTTGAGAGGATTGTTCCCGCCATCATGGCTGAATTCGAAATGTAGTTGTCAACCAACGTGACCAATGACACATTGATTGTTCTTGCTTAGCCAGACACAAAAATAATGTTCGCCCTTCTCTGGAAGAGTTGAATCCTAACCTAATTCATGCTTAAGGCATATTTATTAAGAAAATTTCAGATAAGAACTCTTGATAAGGGTCTAAAGTAGATTTTATTTCAAATAAAGATTCAAAGTACTCTCATTTTCTCAAGTAAGGGGTTGAAATGAATTTATTTCAATAAGATCCTAAAGTGGCTATATCAATTTTAGAGAAAGGCCTATATTTCCAATTGATCAAGGTTATTTTTGTCTTTTTATCTTCATTTGAATTTCTTACTTCTTTTTTCCTTTTTTTTCGTTTGTTTTCTCTGCTTTGCTAGTGGTTGGTCTGGTAGCTACTCTCAAGAGATGGTTGGCCACCAGCAATGCTCGAAGAGGGTTGGGTGAGGGTAGCCTTGCAAGCAACTGGAGAGGGCTGTCCTCACCAGTCATAGGCGACACTGGCCCTTGCCGTATCTAGGCAAGGGTTACGATCCCCACGAAACGAAAACGAAAACGAAAAAGAAAAAGAAAGACAAAATAATAAATTAAAATTATTTTTTTTAACAAAAAATCCTTGCCGCTGGTGATCGGAAAAATTAGACCGTTATTTAAAACCGATACGATCATTTCATATCCTTATTTGACACAAGGTCCATTTAAACACTTCTTACTGGTATTGAAATTTTCCCTATATGCTATGAGTCCAATTCCAGAGAAATAAATCTAGATCCCTAAAGAGACGGCTTGACTTAAAAGGTACCGCTCATGGTCTCCTGGTCCAAAAAGCACAGTAAAGAATGTGTCATGGTCCTAATTGCGCAGCCTTCTTTGAAATCTGAGTTGAAGGACATGATTCTCGAGCAAATGGGTACGTTTTTCCAGATGAAATTCCCTCTTTTCTTACTTTAAGGTTGCTGTAATCATTAGCCATCCATTTAATTTGATCCGATGCTCATTTCTCCCGCATTTTCTTAGCATCATCAATTATAAAAAGAGGAATCTCAGACGAAATAGATGAGAAAGAAGGCAATTTTCGACTGTTATAAAATGTGAGATTCTTAATACAAATGCTTTGTGTTGGAACTCTTTTTGACTGTGGAAATTCGGAAAAATGATTCCCTCCAAACTCTTTCGTTTGTAGTATTGGTGGTCTGTGTTGTGGTTTGTGTGTAATGGTGTGCAAGCTGAGCTTTAGAATTAGCCTCGTTGGTCTTCCTAAAATTGCAGGATCTGAACCGTTTGTGAGCTAATCTAAACACAAATCATAGACTACTATTCAACTCAGTTCCTTTTTGAGTTTGAGTAGCTGTAGCGTCCAAATCTTATGTAACTAGAGCTTAACATCCCCAGGCCTCATCCTCATCAACTAGTTGGATTTTGCATAGAAATTAAACTTCTGGGTTCGCAACATCCGTACAAGCTCATCTTCTCATTGACATGCGACTGTCAAAATTTCTACAAACTGTCATGTTTCAGTTGCTTCAGACAACGTGATCATTTTCACCCAATAACCATGTGTTTCAGTAGGTTTTGTCATGACCCTAATAAAATTAAACTGAGAGGACAGCAATATATTCTCAGGATGTCACAAGAATGAATGAGAATTAGCTTTTGTGTGGTATCGGCCATAGAAGCTAGTCCATTTTCTCTTTCTGGTCTTTCAACCAGATTCCTGAGAAGCTTTATTTGTCATCCGCAAATATGGTTGACCTTTTCCACAATGTAAACTGAAAACAGCTAGATGCTTGTGTTGATCTTTACAATATACAGTAGTATCTATCATAACAGTGAAAATAAAATACCTGACTCTTTCAAGGACCTCAACAAGAGGGAGCCCACACTACTAAAGCGGCACCAAAGGAGGCACTAAATTGGTGATTGCAATGACAGAAGCTGTCTTGCCTTTGATACAAAAAGAATCATCCCCATCCAAGGAGATCTAAAAATTTACCTATCAATTCAAACTTGCATTGGCACGACAACCAGCTAAAACTTCCCTAATCCAATCCAAATGTGCATAAGTGTCCTAAGTCTGCTTTTGCCTGTCACAAAGAAGAGTAAGCACATCTTTAGTTGCTTATTTATCCAAAACCATTAATATCATCCATTCAATTCCATAAATTGCCATGCTTGTGAAACACGGGGGATATGATAGTATAGATGATCTATTAAAGAATATCCGATCCTAGTCATGAGAGAATGAGCAAGACGTGCACTGCATGATGATAACGATGCTTAAATTTGTTTCATGTTGAATGAATTTCCTTTAAGAAAGAGTAGGGTTGTCAGAATCATATCATCAATGTGGCTGAACCTCAAGTGATCAGAAGTGAGACAGGACAGCCCACACATCAATTCTCCAAGAACAACTCTAGGCAATCTCAGTGATAATTATAGAGGCAGTTGATCATAAATTTAAAAGTGAAGATTTATTGAAACCCAATAGAGAGCTCAAAACTCAAAATAAACCAGAACAGGATTCCATCAAACTATAGATAGGAGCAATTCATACCTTGGTGATGACAAGCAATTTGAAGGGTTTGAGAAGCCAGCAAACACATTTGAGTATGACTTGGTCAAATATGTGAAGTTGGTGACCGCATGTAGAGCAGGCACGCGTTCACCCTTCTTTAAAAGGTCTTGCAAGTTAAGTCTCTGCAAGGTCAAGACGGCCCTTGACTCCTTCCAAATGAAGGCAATTAGACCATTATGCAATACATAGAGTGAACCCGGCTTTGCACCAGGATATCTAAAACCATAACCATTTGCAATGCCCTCCCCAACGTAAGCATGATCTGTAATCACAGGGAAGGAGTTGGCATCACTACTCCAAGGAAATGGATCTGATGATGGCTGATCTATATTGGCAATAAACATTGCCGAACCATTTGGATGAAGAACATAGTGGGTGCCTTCTAATATCTTGGTTGCGATGAGAGAGCGCTGACCCTGGGATTCCTCGTAAGAGAGCATGAGAAGGAATAAAGCCTTCCCAGGTTTATCTTCTGTAGGCTTCCCTGGAGGCCACCCAAATGTCCCACCCCACAAACCAGCATATTCCTGATCAGGTTTTGGGAGCTTCAGTGGTAATTTGTAAAGGGCAAAACGACTATCATGCATATTTGGCCATGCTCGATATGATGATAACTTGACAGTGGATGCATTCAAAGATAATCCAATCATATCACCGGATCTCAGAAACTCAGGAAGCTGCACATGCTTACTCTCACTACTTGAAGAGCTATTTCTCTGTACTGCATGGCCGCCATTAAACGAGATAGATTTCCCGAGGATCTGCTTTATGCCATACCTAAAATACCCACCAAGTGTTTTCTTTTTGGCACATTGTCCAAGAGCATTGTCGCTACTGAATGAATTGATAGCACTGCTTGATCGGTCGAGATCTCTCCTGATTTCACTCAACCCCAACTGAGTCAGATCAGAAGGTATTTCTAGACACAAATCACTGTGCCCTTCATCAAACGTACAAGATTGCATATGAATTATTAAAGATCTCCTCTCATTCAGGAGTAGCATGTCCTTCCGAAAGTTCTCATCATCATCCCTCAGACGGGCAAAGAGAGGCCCACTGGCTGAGTCAGGCACCTTTTGACGCACCTGGTTGGATACAACTTCGAGCAACTTTCTTCTGTCACTGAAGTTGAGCTTGCTGAATGGCACCTTCGGCTCATTCTGTCCTAATACCCTCTGTGACCTCGACAATGCACTGTCTGACCTACAGATCTTGCTTGAATCCGAGTACCGAACAAAGCTCTTACTGTGTGCCAATGTACCCCCATTCTGCTGCAACATCGGTTCCACCTCAAGCAGCAACACATTGCAATTCCTATCTATATGTTTGAGAGATCCGGGATAAACATAGTCTATTCCCTTCTCCCTTCCATGCAGGAAAAATGAAGCAGAACCCTCAAAATCCCCGATGATTTCAAAAACCGGCGCCCACAATATAGGGCCATCTTCAATCCCCAACGGCCCCAACTCTTGCGGTATTATCCGGCACCCAACAACCGAAACAAAACCTGGCATGACATAAACCACATTACCAAGCTCGGGATTCTGGTGAACCCAAATTCCAATCAGTGGCTGGACGCCAAAGAGAAAGCGGCAGAGCGCCTTATACGATGACACCCCCTTCCTCCATTCAATCAAATCTCTGTGGGGGACAACTCCCAGCGCATCACACTGACTAAGCCAAACCTTCTCGGACTGCGCCAGAGCACGTAAGCTCCGGCAACACAGGCCGAGATTACACAAATCCCTCGGCGACAGCGACTGAGAGACGATGGCCAGGACATCATCGGGAAGAGCTTGAAACAAGCTCAGATCATAATCATCAGACACCATGACCAATCAAATCGACCAATCCAGAGCACCCAAAAAAAAAAATCACTAATTCAGCTACGAATCTATCACTACACGCAAGAACCCGACAAACCCATTCCCACCCACTTTCGAACTCGCGAATTAATCGACAGAAATGATGCTAACAACAGCCACACAGACCCACACAAACAGAGCTGCGAAATGGACAACAATCCTCGACCTCAGGAACTTCATTCCAAGCACGAAAACGGGGAAACCCACATCAAATTTCAGCGTGGCTCGCCGAATCTGTCGAGCTCAAGCTCGCTGCAAGACGAGGAGGAGGAGAAGGAGGACCAGAAGAGGAGAATCCCATCAGCAAGACCTTCTTCAAATGAGCAGTGGCAGCACACGAGCGCATGTGCGGAGATATGACGAAGACTACGAGACGAGGCGGGTCAAGTCATCGCCACTGATGTAGCTAGCCCGACTCTCTCTCTCTTCTCCTTCTCGATAATGGGTGTGAAAATGGTGGACGAAAACTGAGAGCAATCAACAGAGTGTTTGGAAAGTCTCCATATTTAATTTCCTTGGACGGCTTTGGAGTAAGCACCGTCTCTTTTGCGTTGCGCCAGCAACTTACGGACAAGAAGACCGAGAAGTTTGAAAAGCCAGGCTGGTGACAAATGTCCATTTTGTCCCTGTGGGGAGACGACAACACTTGGCCATGGCGAAGGGTCGTCACTAGCAATAATTATAACGCCGCCCACCAATTTAGAATTCGGTGTAAATTGACATTAAATAATTCGAATAGACAAGGATTAATATGTTACCGCCCAATTCTATGAAAGAATGGGTTGTTTTTACTTTTTAATTTTCGTTAAATGTCTTTGAATATATCATAAATGATAATTTTTCTATTGCAATATGATAGATTTGCTCCAAGCTAATTTTTATTACGAAAAATCTCAAATCGATACAAATATAATAAGTTTATCATCCGTTAATAAATTTACAATCAAATAATTAATTTGAAAGAAACATAACAATTAAAAGGTATATCAAGTGTGAAACACTTCGTGTGTTGCAAATATGTCAATTTTGAATTTTTCAGTATTAATATAATAGGTCGGAATTGACGTAAAATAAATTTGCTACGAATGTAATTGTTCGAAATTTTTGGAAATTGATCACGTCATCACATATACATTAGTTTGGGATTTTCGATGTTTTTCTTTTTTTCTGGTAACACGAGTGATTAATAATAAGTAGGAAAAATTAGGAGAGAGGAGAATCTTGTATGAAGGCGAGGGCAAAAAGGTCCGAGGGAAAAGGGGCCCTGTCAATCTGTCAGTCACATTATTCTCGCTCGGCATCGAACGTCCAATGATTCAGCGAGGTCAGTGGAATATTAAGTCCCTCCTGTTGGTTGTTGAGGCGCCCACGGGGGCATGTGTCGTTATAATATTCTCAAATAATTTTGCGAACGTATTGCTCTATTTTTATATCAAATTATTACGGCATATCGTACGGATTCGTATTACAAAAATCTCCAAATTAATAATTCTACTGCAGATTTGCTCTAAATTAATTTTTTAGTCACTAAAAATCTCGAACTAGTGCATTTGTGACAAATTTTACCATCTATTAAATTTCATTAAATTAGATGATATATAACTACTGGATGGATATACCAATTTCAGGTTTTATCCTTTATTTGTCACAATTATATTGATTTTTATGATTTTTTGTAATTTTAATCTAATTTAATAGAAACAATGAGAGTATCAAATTATCACGAATGTAATAGTTCGGGATTTTTTAATTTATTATAAATATATTAATTTTATGTGGTGTATCAATTTGAATTTTTCATGATATTAATCATGTTATACAGTGTATATACATGGAGTGTTTGTCGGGATTGTAAAAGAAATTTGGAATTTTCATGTTGAATTAGTAATAATTTGAATAAGTCAGATGCTTGTTTTTTTAATTAGTGGATAATGACTGATTGATTGATTGATGGCGCGATGCGAGGAATCCAAGTTGATATCTGTGTTTGCTGCCCTTTCCTGTTTGGCCCGAGATATTTTCCCTTTGTTTTTTTTTCACTTTGAAAGGTGCACGTTGGGAACTTTGGGCAGAAGATTGAGGGAAACAGGGATGAAGATGAAGGTGAACTTTTAAAGCCTTCGCTTGGCAAAAGGCGATTGATTTTTTATTTTATTTTTGCAAAAAAATTGTTGATGAAGAAATTTTTTTTTTCCCCAAAAAAATGTTCTATTTATTGGAATAGAGGGTAGTTATTTAATTTGGATATATTAATAGTTAATTGAAGATGGAGGTGAATTTTGGGTTCTTCTATTTGACCCAAAACAAATGAATTTTCTCCGCCGAACGTGCGAATGATAGCTATTTCGTACTGCATAATTATCCTTATAGATGCCAATCAAGTTTGACTAGATTCGCGTGTGCACAAGAAAATGAATTGTAATCATCGCCGCATGGATCGAGACAATGTTCGTACAGTGGCAAATTTTCTAGGTAAGTTGAACGGTTGAGAGTAAACGGAAAGGTAACACGAGTAGGGTCAAATAAAGTAACCAGCTAGATCACCGAATTGATACAAATAGGTGCAAATCTTGACTTCACCACGGCCCAGGAGCTCCTAACAAAGATCTAACTTATAATAAGAAAAGCCATCCCATTTCCCCCGCTTTCTTTACTTTCCAAGGTGTGATCTTTATATGGACTTTTGTCGGTCTGCTCTTTGCCGAGCCCACAAAGCACGTTTTGGCCGGCACAGAGATAAAGCAATTCCCTTTTCGGCCACATGCCATCCACTTCAGGCCCGATTACTTTCATGGAAAAACGAAGCATAAGTTTCTATGTCATGGACACTCTGTACATGACATTTTCAATCGGGCACTAGGCTCGACTCCCCATCAACTGAGTCTAGCCTAGTTTGTTTGGTTCTCGAGTAATGCCCATTTGTATTTCGTCATCAACTGCCTTATTAAGTAGGTGGTTTTCAGGCCAATCCTTTATTAAAATGATTGATTAATTGAACAAAAAGCGAACTAATGGTACACATCTTGTTTGGTAATTTAACAGGGTAAATATTTATTTAAGGAAAAAATAGTTCTTGGAATCAAGAGATTTATAAAAACACTTTGAAAGATTTGGGAAAGTGAATTTTGTAATTTTAAAAAGGGTATATTACGAAAACCAAAAATTGGCATGTTTATGCCATCTATACCCCAAGCCAGTATATCGCAAAAAATTTATTCTCCATTAACTAAATTATACCACCAAATTATTGAATTTGATGAGACTTGATAGTAATGGATATATTAATTTAGAATTTTAACATAAATATACTAATTTGTTAATTGTTGTGATATTAACCTAATTTAACGAAAACTAATAGATAATAAATCATTAATGCATCAATACGGTGTTTTTCATTGTCAAACAATTATTTATAATAAATTTATTTGGTGCTTTTCCATGATAATAAAATTAATTTGAGATAAACGTGTTGCAAGTGTATTATGTTGGGTTTTTTTGTGGTATTAATTTTTTAAAAATCATTGAAAATTTTAAAAAATGTTTTAATAAATTTGATTGTGTATATAAATTAAAAAAATCATTTTATATTTCAAAAGAAACCATCCTCCCAGTGTCAGAAAGGCGGGAACCCTCCTCCTCGCGACGCGCAAAACCCCTCTCAGTCTCAATCCAACCCCAAGCATTTCAGAATCCCACAAGACCGACTCCCCTTCATCCCCTCCACCTCCGGCCACCGCTACCACCACCGATGTCCTGCGGCGGACGGGCCATCGCCGTCCTCAACGTGGCGGAGAAGCCGTCGGTGGCGAAGTCGGTCGCCACCCTGCTGTCGAGGGGCCAGGGGATGCGGGTCCGGGAAGGGCGGTCGCGGTACAACAAGATCTTCGAGTTCGACTACAGCATCCGGGGGCAGCACTGCCGCATGCTGGTCACCTCCGTCACCGGCCACCTCATGGAGCTCGATTTCGAGGATCGGTTCCGCAAGTGGCACTCCTGCGATCCCGCCGACCTCTACGCCGCTCCCGTCCGCAAGTTCGTCCCTCAGGTAAGGAACACGACGATGCCCTGCCTTTTCGTTCGACCAACGCATGAAAGACCGCCTAAAGGAACTGATTTTTTTCTTATCGCGAACATTTGTGATGGGGTTTATGTGGATGAAGTGATGTTGCCGTTTACAAATATTCAAGGGCGTCATTCAGGCCATAAGTTCGTCTATTTTCTGATTAGAGTTGGGGAATAGCCTGTGGATTGTATGTTTCTGTTTACTTCTTATGGAAATTACAGGACAAGTTGGATATAAAGAGGACATTGGAAGAGGAAGCTAGAAGGTGCCAGTGGCTCGTGTTATGGCTTGATTGTGACAGGGAAGGTGAAAACATAGCATTTGAAGTCATCAACATATGCACTGTGGCAAACCGTAATCTGACCATAAAAAGGGCTCGGTTCTCTGCTTTGATTGAAAGGTCCGGTCAGATTAAAATTATTGTGTGTTTTTTTTTTATTGGGTTGTAGGTTCTCAGTTTTGATGTCCTATTTTTGTAATACCAGGGAAATACATGACTCTGTGCAGAATCTTATTGAACCCAATCAGTGGTTTGCTGATGCTGTGGACGCAAGGCAAGTGAGTGCTTTTCCATTTCTGGTGAAGTTCTACTGTCATAAGTGCTGTGAAGTCTGTTTGGAAAATGGCTGCATCCAAATACTTTCTCATTATATCTTTTTGCTGCATGTGAAACTAGATTACCTCTTTGCATAAGGTGCCTCCTTTCTTTGATAGCTTGCTTATTGTGGGATAGGGAACTGATTGGAGCTTTGTGCAGGAAATAGACCTCAGGATAGGTGCATCCTTCACAAGGTTCCAGACTATGCTGCTAAGAGATGCATTTGTCATTGACTCTGCTGCAGATGACCGGAACCTAGTCCTAAGTTACGGTCCATGTCAAGTACGGTGACTTAGGAGTACATTCCTTATGATTATCAATTCAGACACTGTCACATATCCTATAGTTATCTTGTTCTTCATCAGTGCAGTTCCCTACACTTGGCTTTGTGGTTGAACGATTTTGGGAGATACAATCTCATGAACCTGAGGAGTTTTGGACAATTAACTGTTCTCACAAATCTGAAGAGGGCATCGCAACATTCAACTGGGCGTAAGCTTTGGCTTTCTTGTTGCGTAATAATATTTTTTTATATGTTTTTGGTTCTTATTGAAATGGGAGTCTTTCTTACTTTTTCAGGCGTGGACATCTCTTTGATTACACTTGTGCAGTTATAATTTATGAGATGTGTTTTGAGGAGCCATCTGCAACTGTATGTTATGCTGATTATTGTGGTTGGATTGACTACTGGTTTGATGGGAGTATTCTAAATTACTATCTTGGTCATACAGGTCACAAGGGTTAGGCAGCAGGAGAAATTCAAGTATCCTCCACATCCTTTGAGTACCATTGAGCTGGAAAAACGTGCTTCTAGATACTTCCGGATGAGCTCTGAGCACACCATGAAGGTGAGTGGTTGGAACCTGGAAACTATCTATCTATCTATAGGATCACATCTAGCTGCACGCTGATTAGGACTGTGTTTTTCAGTAGATACTCTGCTTTTCAGTAGATGGTGAATTAGAATGGCTGCTATCAATGAGTATTTCCTTTCGTAAATGATCGTGGCAGTACGCATACTCTGGTTAACATATGGCTGAAATAGTACTAGTTGTTTCAAAGTGATGCTGTCAATTTGGTTGTTATAACTCTTCCAATTTTTATTTTTTTTAGTACGAGGGCTTCTTTGCTCTTCCAATCTGAGCAACTGAGTTACTTTTATTGACAATGTATACTCTTCTTAATGAAGGATAGCTATTCTCTTCTGATAAACAGTTTGTTCGCACTTTTCTATTTAGCGAAGTTTCAGGTCCTCATACCTTTTTGTGCGTTCTATTACTCTTATTGTTCTTTAGAGGAGATTAGGAAGCTCACTTACATTTTTTTACAATTGTTTGATTTTCATGACTAGTTTATATCAAATCTAGTTCTGTTTACTCTTGTTGATGATATTTAGTCCTTTTGATTTTATCTTCTTAAGATGCGGTGGTTCAGCTATTAAAAAGTTTGGGGTCTTTGCATATCATTGTGCCTACTATTCTTTTACCATACTTTAAATGAAGAACAAGAAGCTCACTGAGATTACTTTGATAACCATTGATTTGTAATTGAGAAGTTAGTGGGGCACTTCACTTGCTGGGGTTTACCTAACATTAAGTGAGCTTCTTTGTTATAGAAGGGGAAAAAACGATGTCAAATGTTCTGTCTTCCTGGTCTCTTGCTTACTTTTGAGGCTTTTACATTATGTTATAATATGGTTTCAAGTTGAGAAATGCTAATCGTTTCCTATCACTAACTTGTATCCAATGATTTACTCTTTTCCTGCTGTTTTAGGTTGCGGAAGAGCTCTATCAAGCAGGATTTATAAGTTATCCTCGTACTGAAACTGACAACTTCTCTGCCAGGACTGATTTGCATGTGAGTATCTCTCTCATCATGAAGGTGGAATTGCAAATATTTCTTTTTGATAAAATTTTTGACTAAAATACAGATGTTCTGCAGTCCATGAATGGAGTTATGAATGGAGAATGTTGGGGCAAAACCAAAATGGACAGAAATAATTTGTTGCTGCATTTATCTTGGTTTTGTGATGCATACATAGCATTAGGTCGGAAAGAACTAAAAAATAGTACTCAGGAAATGAAAGCCCACAGACAACTCCTTTCACCTCTTGAGTACATTGCCAATCATATATACTGATTTCAAAGCTAACTAGAAATAAGTAGTGGCAGATTTAAAGGTGGTAAGGGAATTCTCCTTTTTAAGTATTTTCATGATAGCAAAACCAAATAATCTGAATTGAGGTTAGTGCATCTTTTGCTGCTTTTTAATTGATTGTCTGCTGATTAGTAAGTTAAGAGTATGGTTTTGTAATAATATGGCTGTCAAATCCTAAAGGAGATTTGGTGGTTAATTGCCATCTTTTCTTATGATCGGATAAGCAGAAGAATTGACCTGCCTCTATGAATTGCTAATAAAGATTTTGATACGTGCATTAAGATGACATTTTTGCCACCTCATTAATGTGAGTAAAGCGCTCCCTCCCATTTATGGAGAATGAGTTTATGTATTGCTATGCAGTGTTGAATTTGTGCAAGGGCTGGTAATTTGTTTGTCTGTCAAGTTCATATGTAAGATTGATATTCTAGGTAGTCCAGGCTATTTTGAATTCAGCTCTCCAGTTATTAAGACCTTCTCTGTTTCCAATCTCATGTAAGTGATGAAGTCAGCAGGTTATGAGCTTTTTTTAACTTGCTTACCCTTGTTAGAAGGTCCTTACTTCAGGCTTTACTATTCAATAGCTGAGACTTCAGCTCTTGTTGCATTCATCTAGTATATTCTCTTTTGCATTCTGCTAAGTGGCCATGCATTGTTTTTCCAACTCTTTTTGGCTTTTATCCTCCCTTTGAATTCTGTTTCTTGGTCTGTGTATTTGTTGACATGCAGGCTATTGCGCAAGAGCAACAAGGGCATCCTGTATGGGGATCATATGCACAGCGTTTGTTGGACCCCAGTTCAGGACTCTGGAGAAACCCCAGCAATGGTGGCCATGATGATAAGGCCCATCCACCAATTCATCCCACAAAATTTTCCGGTGGGGAGACCAATTGGAGTCAGGATCATCATGTAAGTGAGTTCTCATGATCTCTTAACAGAATCTAAAGAATTTTTCCCGTTTCCCTTTCATATATTAATCTTGCTTTGGTTGTAGACTTTAATTTTGACATGGCCTCCCTCTCCTCCATCCCTTCTCCCCCACCCAAACCAAAAAAAAAAAACAGAGAGAGAGAAAATGCAACAAATACCCATGCACACCGCACTTAATTCCTACATGTTTTGTTTTTATTGCAGAGACTGTATGAGTTGGTCGTTCGCCATTTCCTGGCATGTGTTTCGCAGCCAGCCATAGGGGCAGAGACCACTGTTGAAATTGATATTGCTGGTGAGCAGTTTGCTGCAACAGGGCGCATGATTATTGCTGTGAGTTCTGTTGTGACTTTCGAGCTTGCCATTCATTTTTTTGAGGAAGGAAATAATTTATGTTCCTGATAATTGAATTTTAAACGATTCATCATTTTTAGAAAAAAATGCTGATATATAAGCAATCATTTCAATTTATTGTTTGGTTGGTGACAATTGACATGTTTTAAATGGCTTTTCCATTTACTGGTGCTCTGACTCTTCTACACTTTCTAGTTCTCTTTCCCTGGTAAATTATACATGGTCTGGATCTGCTTTAGCCACTCTCTTTTATGTTTCTTAACCCCATTCTGAAAGTCATGCTGGCCATTTTGGTTTTGAATTTTGATTAGCTAGAGTTTGCTTTGTACAAGGATTTTGATGGAACTGGATCAAGCAGTGTAGGTTTATGAGGTACACTGGCTGCCTCTCTAGTTTTTGGTATAATAATGAAGGAGTTGCTACTTTAGTGGTCCCTTCTTTTCCCAATAATATGAAGGTCTGCATAAATTATTTTGTTAGGTCAAAAATAAAGCATAATGCAGCGATGCTCTTTTTCACAGTATTGCTTCACTTTTCTGTGGGTGCTGGATTAATTCTTGCTTAAGCAAAATGGAAAATTTAAATTAGGCGGAGATTATTTGTATATAACCTTTTCATATGTTCATAAGGCATTACAATGAAGTCAGAACTATTGGATTAGCCTTTGTTAGATTGACTTTCTGTGATGACCCTTAAGTGACTGGAAGGCTGCTCATGCAAATTGAAATGAGTTTCTCTGGGTTAATTTCCTGAGTTATCTGAGCACGCGTTCGTTTTATAGACAGAAATGTTGCTACTTGTGACTGAGAAGGTCATAGGGTTGAGTCATGGAAACATTCTTGCAGTAATGCAAGGGAAAGGTTGCATATGATAGAATCGTTTCCTGACCCCCTTGCATGGGGGGATCCTCATGCAGTGGGTCACCCAAGTTGAATGTGCTAGAGGTGAGGCATGTAAGTACTCTTGGAAATACCATGGGCTTGCATACCACCTCTAGAAAGAATGATTCCTTTTTGGGAATTGATCAATGTTGTTTCTGTCAGTGTCTTTCAATTGACCATTGGGTTTTAACTCAATGAAATATTTCACTGGCATCTATTTGATTCAGTTATGTTTGAATGTCATGACCTGTCTTTCTGAGAATGAGACTGTTCTCTGCTTGGAGTAAAAATTACATCACATTAGTTCTGGTCCTTGTAGAATCTTGTTGTTGATTATGATATTGTGGTGAATCTAAATGGTTTTGTCGGCCAGAAAAATTACTTGGACGTCTACCGGTTTGAATCATGGGGAGGTTCGGTGATCCCAACTTATGTACCTGGACAGCAGGTTTGCCACTTTCATCTCATTGAATTATATTCCTCCATTTACAATGATTTATCCTCATTATTAATCTGCCTCCCTTTGTATTGTTTCCCCACTGTAATAGAACATCTGGAATAGCTCTCATCGTCTCTTACAATCAGTCTTTCATTGTTAGTTCATCACACATTTATAAATCTAGAATACTGTGGCCCTGGACCATTTAATATAGCCCACTTCTTGATGCTTTATCATCTTTCAGAAGGATGAGAAAAATAATTTCAAAGGAGACATGTACACACTACGAGTTTACCCTATGGCAAAGTTTCACTTTCATCTGGTATTGACAAGGAAAACTAACTTTGCTTCTAAAATAATTTGGTTCCTTGTCGCTCTGAAGGCAAGTGTGAGTCCCTCCTATTGAAAGCTGCCATCTTGGAATTATCAGATTCACCATCAGTCCCAGAATTGAAAATAACATTAGTCAGAGACATAATTGAGCATTATGTTATCAGGCTTGATCCACCTGTTGATTACATGGGTGAGCTTGGTGCAAGAGGCTCATCTTGCTCGTCTGATGTGTACTACTTCATACTCTGGTTTGTTGGAACTGCTATAAGAAGTCTTTTGTGCACAAATTTTTGTGTATGGCTGGATTCCCCTATGAAACTGTCCTGTACGGGGGCAACACCCTTGGTGCCTTATTAATGAAATTTTGTTCATTATTCAAGACTTACCAACTTCGAGTAAGACTTTTTACACATGTGATCAACAGTGTATTAAGCCTGATAAAATCTGAAGAGGATTGAACTCCTTGAGATGCCCCGTCTTTTTTTCTCCTAATGAGCCAAAAAAGGGAGTAGTTATCATAGTAATTTTCTTCTTTCCAACACAAGAACAATGGCCCTCTCCAAGCCCAAAGTTCGTGCTGCACCTTGCCTGCAGTCACCTACTTTAATCCTAAAACCATAGTCCAAATTTGTCTGGTCTAGCTGCAAGGTAACGGTAGGTGATGCACACTCTCTCCTTCACTCTGGCATAAAAAGATCTATTTACCTATGTTTTTCCCTTCTTTTAAAGATTATGCAAAGTGAGAACAGGTCCTGAGGCTGCTTGCTCCCCAAAAGAAAAAGATAACCTTCAAGGAGCCCTGTCTTTCGACTTTCAAATAAATTTTCATGGGAAGAACATATTCTGTTGCATTTGCATCTGAGTAGAGATAAGATTGGAATAGTAGGATTTGACCTAGAAAAGAAATTTCACTTCCGACGATACCATAGTGATTGATATTAAATACTAGGCTCAATTGTTAGCTGTGAGGCCCAACCACCACACCTCACCCTTTTATTGGCTATCCTTGCCTATAGTATGCTCATTTATCAGGTTTCTGTCTATGTCTAGGGAAGTTGTGAACATGTTCTATTACTGATTGGAAATTTTTTCTTCTTAACTTTTTACAAGAACTTGTCTACTAGGTGGGATAATGGTTGCCATCAGTGGTTACTTTTGGTTTTCTAATTCTTGACAGTTTACAGATGCAGTTCTTTTTCTTTTATTTGAATTCATTAAATGCACTAATGTGAAATATGATTATCATCTATAAAAGTGAGATGGGTGTGATTTTACCAGTTATTATGTAAGAACCAACATAAAGTGCCTGAGCAAAGAAATTAACTTAACAAAGTACATAACAAGGGATGCAGAGAAACATAGAGTAAGAAGAAAAACACAGAGACATTTCTGGGGAATGTTTTGAGGAATTTTATTCTGAATCATATTTGTCAACATTTCAGTTTTCTGCAATAATTTGCTTGGAAGTTCAAGACATAGATGTGTGCTCTTACTTTTGCCACCTATATTACAGTTCATCCCAACAACTTTAACACTGGATTCAGGAGTTACGAGGCCCCCGCCACTTTTAAGTGAAGCTGACTTACTGAACTGCATGGACAAGGTGAAAAGGATTATTACTATTTTTATTTTTCAGTCAATTTTCTGATATATATGATCGTTGGTCATAGGTTTCTACTGCAGTAGATGTATATTGTCATAGCATCTCTTATGATTTGATAATTAGCTCTCATTGACTTTGTCTCTTCAGGCTGGCATTGGCACTGATGCCACGATGCATGATCACATAAAGAAGCTACTTGATCGGTTCTATGCAACCAAAGACCAGAATATGCGCTTGTCACCAACTAACCTGGTAAACTTTTTGCATCTACCTCATTACCTTTTAATCATCACTTTATAGCAATGTAGCATTTCCTTCTTTTCTAGTACTGTTTCTCTAAATTTTAACTCTTCCTTCAGACAAGCTCAGAAACAATACTTGTTCCATATTTAGCTGGCTTTGTTATCGTAAGAAACTTATTGGGCTCGATTGGCATGTGGCATATTGGTTAAATTTCTCAAGCACGGCATTCAAGCATGTATAGACTCACATATGGAATGTAGTCACACCATTCTTCCTTATCTGAATGTTTTAGGTCAATAAACATTATATTCTTGGAGCAATGTTAACTATTTTAGGTTTTATCTCCAAATGGCTCAAGTAATTGTATTATGGAAAGAACTCTGGCTTTGTTTTATTCAGATCAAGCAAACACAAAGTGAGTTCATCTTTCATGTTTTTATCTTTGCTAATTGGTGAATATATGAACAGGGTGAGGCCCTAGTCATGGGATATGATGATATGGGGTAAGTAATTTGCCTTCATTTCACCTTAAATGAATAAAGTCTTCTTACTTGTTTTGCTTGTCTCAACATCCTTATATTCATTTTCTTTCTTAAGTTTACTTTATATCTAGTTGAGTTTCTATCTTCTTTTTCCTTGTTGACAACTTTTGACACTGGTCAAATTACTTTTTACACACTTCAACTTTCATCCGCTTTTGTTTTTAAAGACTTGCCAATTGCTTCCTTGGAACTTTGTAGTTCCTGGAAGTAGAAGTAGCTCGGTACTCTCGACCACTGCATAGGAGACAGTGTAAGTTGGATGAAAATATTAGTAACACGCCATCACAACATCTTAGTTAGATTGTTCTTCTAGCCCTTTATGTTTTGCTGAGGAAGATTCACCATATTGTGAGAGTGCTACCATTTTTTGCTCAGGTACAAGCTTTGGAAGCCTAACCTCAGGTCAATGATGGAATTTGACATGAGGGCAGTTAGTGAGGGTGCCAAGACGAAAGCTGAAGTTCTGGAAACATGCTTGCAGCAGATGAAAGCTTGCTTTCTTGATGTACGGTAGTTACTCCTTTCTGCTGCTTGTTGCAACAAATTAAAGATTGACTTCAATGCGTATTAATGATTTTATAGTGTGTAGGATCCTCTCGTGAAACCAAAGTCAGAGAATATTTTTATGTTCATTTAAAATCAATTGTTTAAGAAAAAATCGTTTGACAAATGGAAGCTGATAACTGAGACTTACTAGTTCTGCTCCAAACTTTCAAACACTGGATGCATTCTAAATAAAGAGTTGCAGAAGTCTGTCTTAAATAAATGTCTTCAATAATGCGTGTCTTTGGTTAAGCTTTCCCAAGGGGCTTTCGGCCTCCAAAGCCCCTTGAGGAAATGCTGGGGGTGTTTGGCAAGTTTTGTTTTTGGCCAAATGCTGGCCTTAAGAAAGCTGAAAACCTGATGCTAGTAGTGGGCTTTCATCATTTGGCTGAATGCTGAAACTAGATTTTTCCTTCCAAAGCTATCCTTACCAAATCTTTAATTTCCCAGTTTTGCCCCTTGCTGTTACTGTTCATCTTATTTAAGCGAGGACCATTGAGGCTAGATTGGCCTGGCGAGGTTTTGTGATGGTTGCCTGAGACACGTGACCTCAAGCCTTGTTGCTCGGGGACATGCGACCCCGGTTGGCTGCTTGGGTCCCGACGCCTAGGGTCACATGACCCTTGCCAGGGGTTGCACGACCTTGGGTGACGGCTGCTAATGCTAGATTTGGCTCACCAGCGGTTTTAGCCCTTCGTGGCAAAGGGTTTGATTTTTTTAATACAGAAGGCAAAATTAAACCAAAAGCCCTTTCCAAAAAAAAAAAAAATTGCCAAACACTATTTAGGCCAAAGTAGATTTACAAAGGATTTTTACCAAAAGATATATGCATTTCCTCAGGGGGCTTTAGATCAAAGGCATTTGCATTTCTCCAAGGCTCATTTGCAAAGCCGAACCGAACCCACCTAAGTCCCTTGGTACTTGGTGGATTTTGAATTTTCTTGTCTCTAGTAGAAGCAGAAAATGTAGAATGGATGACAGCAAAGTCAGTCGAATATGAATATCCACTTCCCTTAAGTGAAGCATACTGAGGATGATTGCTATGTGCTGTAGCAAAGTTTTTTTGAGTTTCAAATGCACTTTCTAGGCAGAGTTTTCGATAATGATAGGGATGAAGAACAGGAAAATGATGATATAGAGGCTATGGTGTGAATTCTTGCAGGCGAGGTCAAATAAACAAAAACTGATGGAAGCCATGGCTGTGTTTTTTGAGAGGTAAATTCTTGACTTACAGATTCCCAATGCATTTGTACTGCTGTTACTATGCATCTATCCTTGATGCTGCAGAGCTGCTAGAACAGCCAGAGATGAGCAGCATGTGGTGGGAGAATTTGTTCGGTTATGTGGACTCTGTCATCAATCAAATATGGTGCTCAAGCGTAATCGGGTAATGGATTATACATTGAGAGCATAATTGCATTTTTCTCTTAATCATTTGGTTGTGTCATTAGATTTCCCAATAACTTCAGTTCCACATTGCACCCAAATTATCTTCCTGAAAAATGCTTACTTTGTTTTCCATATCTGTATGTTTTGTGACATGGATTTAGTCTAACTTGTTCGAAATTTATATGTTTTTATTCTAATTGAGGCCATCTTCTATGGGCCATTGCTCAAATGTTGGTCATATAGAGTGATGCAGATTTAGAAATCACAGTGATAGTGATTTACCGGCAAAAAACACTAAAATGCCATAACTTTTGTATGATGCTCACTTTGGTGTTAAAACTTTTTTTTCATTCACTTAAGTGCCACAAGTTTGAAAAAACATTTACATTGAGTGCCACTTCTGATTTGCCTCCCGGAAAAGCTGACGTAGTGGCCACTAGAAAGCTAACATGGTTGTTGATGGACAATATTTTAATATATTTTTAAATTTTTTTATTAATTTTTTTGACCTTTTTTGAATTTTTTTTGCTTTTTTTTTCTAGGGCCAGCCATTGGCCCTTGCCAGCCCTAGAAAAAAAGAAAAAAAAAAATTAAAATTAAAATTAATTTAAATATTAAAATATTGTCCATCAATGGTCATGTCAACTTTTTTGGCGGGCAAATCGAGAGTGGTACTCAAGTGAACGTTTTTTCAAATTTGTGGTACTTAAGTGAGAAAAAAAAGTTTTGGTACCAAAGTGAGCGCTGTATGAAAGTTGTGGCACTCCTAATGTTTTTCTGCCATGATTTACCATTTACAGCTTCTAGTTCTTTGATTTGATGACATTTAATTTTAAAAAAAATTTACTTCATTTTACCTTATACCCAAGAAATTTGTTTTCACTTATGGAGTCCTTGAGTGACAAGATGAGGAAATGGTGCATGATGTTCTGTTCTTTGTATATGGACCATATGATTGCATGACAAGTGTGCGTGCACTATGTGTGCATCCAAGTAGTGCTTGGAGAGTGTTGGAATAGACTCAATCTTGCATTATCTCCTCACATGTTATGTTAATATGTTAAAATATATTTTAAGCACCGGTAATGAGATTCATCACTTTGGTGACCCGATAGTTGATTTTAACTTGGTTTCATCGGTATATTATAATCCAAGATGATTGGCATTTTGCAAGTTGAAAAATTTTCCCTTGTAATGGAATATTCATGTTGCAGGGAAATCGGGGTTATTTTTTAAAGTGCTTCTCTGTGTGCCTTATAGACATATAGGCTATCCTGCCAAGATGGAGAATTTTGTTTCACTATGTGTATTATTGTTTGGTTTTTAGACTCTCTTTTAAAAGAAAACACAATTATAAACCCAACAAGAAAGTCATTAACAGAAAGTGAAAAGAGAAAAATGAAACCAAACACACCAGTACTCAAGGTTAACTTATATAGATACACCAAACCTTTGAAATTGTTGCAAGTATCCCCTCCAGGTTACATTTTAATGGCTTCCTTCCACTTATCTTGAAAGGATGAAACTAGTTTTCAAATGTAGAAAGTGCCTCTTGGCTTCAATTGAAGAGCAATTTGCCTTTTGTACATGGATATTGGCATAATCTCCATTTTAAAATAAAAGTTGGACACTTCCTAATTCTAATGAACAAAATGCACCTTTCTTAAGTTTTTTGCGAAGGGTATTTTGATCAAAATTATTTTAGGGCTTTTCTGGAATGCAAATGGAAGGAAAACCATAAATGATGAGGCCATATTTGCAGTGATTTGAAACATTGGCTATGTTTTTGAGAAGATTTTAAAGACTGGGTGGTTCCAACAGATCCAATAGGGTTAGGTGCTGCGTGGATCATCCTATTATCTTCAGTAATGGATTTTAGTTATGTCTGTACTACTCACAGTTTGTTCTTTTATTTTTAAAGATAATTTCAGTTAACTCTTTCAATTTGAACAGGATGGCAATTTTATGGTTGGCTGCCTCGGTTTTCCACAGGTTGTCAATCTTCACCATACTATTAATTTAAGTAATTATTACATAATGCCTATATATGGGGTGGTTTCACTCTCCTCACACAGTCAATGCTAAATTTAGTTACAGGGACATTACTCACACTCTGTTTACAAGGCTATAGAAGATATTAGGAAAATAGAGTTCATGATCTTTTCTTTGTATTACTACAAGGATTCCATCAATTCATTCTACCCAGGCAATCTGTTGGGTTCATATCTAAACATCTAAATCTCGGTAGATGGACACAAGTTCTATCTGCTTCATTCATCTACAGGGTTTTTCAGAAACTCCTAGCAGTTGAGAATAGCACTGTAATACCCTATTGTTTTACCTACTCAAGAATCCTTTAAATAATTTAAGATGACCCTATAACCTTTTGATGCCATTGTCAAGCTAGAAACCAAAAGAAAACAGAAGAATCATCGTATAAATAATTAGGATATTCTAGTAATTAACTTATGTGAAGGATATTGAAACTAAGATTATTACACTCTTTATTCTGAGGTTATATTTGTATGATCATATTGCTCTTGATCCAACTTTTGCTGTGCAAATTCAGTGTAGGAATGTTGTATGGCTTCCCGGGTCAGTATCAGAAGCAGTTGTGACAGCCAATATTTGCAATTCTTGCAGTCCAGGTTTTTTGTAAATCTAATGCATTTGGCTTTAGGAGTGGTAACTGGAAATTGTTGTTTGAAATACCCCAAGTCTAGTTTAAACTTGAGATTTTTGGAGTAAAGGGATATATATGTGGTGTGGTCATCTTCCTATTATCTGATTATTGTTTCCTCATACAGTAGAAGAAACTGCCTAACCAAGTTGTCATGGAAAACAGGATGTTTCCATGTGCATTGTTTTTGCTTTTTTGAATACTATGTTCAACTCTAGCTATGGAAAAAAGAAAGAGCAAACCTTATGGACTCCTTTATCTATATAGTACATTGAATGGAGAAACATCGCTAGAACAGAGTTTTCCTTCTTTTGTGGTTGTAGCTGCTTTAAGTGCCCTGATTATTACTACTGGAAATGACCTTTCTTATCGACTACTTATGTTTACTCCTGGATATTGTTACAAATGCTGAGGAAGGCCTGATATCTATGTTTATTAGAACTTTTCATTATATCTTGGTTGTTAATTCTCAATTGTTTGCATGAGAATCTTCTTCTTGGTTTTGGTGATTGCTTTGCATTTTTCATCAGTAATATATCATTTCACATTTCCTTTTTACTAACTACAAAATGTTATTTTTCATTTAAAAAATTCTGCAGGTCCTGTCTACATGATTCAGTTTAAGTTCCGGCGATTGGAAATTCCTCCAAACTACAGTGTTGACCACCTAGGTATGTGCTTTTGTACTGCAAAGTCAGTGAATGCTGTTACTAACTTTGAACTAACTTGTGGCTATGTTTAAAATATTACAGCTTGTGTTTTATTCTTCATCTTCCTGGAAACTCTCTTTTTTAAGTTTTTAAAGAGCTCATGTTTTTGTAGAAAAATCTTTGCCACTAATAGTAAGGCCTGTAGTGGCAGTCATTGGTCTTTTGAAGCCTGACCATTTCATCAGTCACATAGCATTGTCTACTAGCTACCTTACCTACATATGTGAATGCTTCTGTGAATTTCACTGGTTGGTTCTCTTTCTGTTGCCATGCTGCTTGTTTATGTATGCCAATCATCTTCAAAGGCCTTTCCCTTGTCAAATCATCTAGTTGGCTTACTTTAACTATAAGACTGCAACTATTTATGTTATAAATGCCAATGCCATCCCTCAACCTTTTGTTCCCCGTACTTGTTTCTGTAACTGGATCACGTTCAAATGGAGTTGTTCAATTATAACAGGAGTATAATCGCATGCTGTCTCCTTTTACACACTCAAGGATAATTTATTTTTAGTTTTCTATTTGGCTCAATGGCAAATAACTACGAAATTCTATCAGGATGCATTGGTGGATGTGATGACACTCTTCATCAGTTGACAGAAATATGTGGAACAGGTTCTCGTATGTCAGGTTGGTAGAAAATTTTTGCAGAAGTTAGACTTTGCTGAAATCTAAAAAAACAATAATAAAGATGGTACTTTGGAAATTATCCTTGCTATAGCATGCCATGCCACCCATGGCCTTACATGACTGCGCACACGCGTGTGCACGTGTGTATTCTTGGAAGTGGATGATTTGATTTAAAAAATTCATGAACATTAATTAAATTATCTAATTCAATTAATTTTTCAATATTTTGTGTGTATTAATTGTAATCCTTTCTTTTATGTTTTTCTGGCTTACTTTTGTAAGGCTTGCCTCTCTTTTTTTGTGTGTAGTAGTGTAATTTATATTCATCTGTCTTAACTGTACTTTTCATCTTTTAATTTATAATTTGTTTCTTCTTACATGACTTTACTTTTATAAGAAGTTCGCTTAAGTTTTTGTAGTTCTTAGAAAAATATGATTTGGTTTTTTGGTTTTAAGAGACACCTAGTACACTTACATTAACAAGAGTAGTAGAAAACACGTTCTATTATTTTGCTCTTCCTAGTAGTGCATGCCCTTAAATTGCTTAAGAGACTCTTCTCACTAATGCACTTCCTTAGAGAGGATATTAATGAGGGAACTAATGAGTACAGAATTTATTATTATCACCAGTGTCTTTGTTTTGACATCTTGGTTTCTGATCTAGCATTATGGATCTCTTTGTTAACATCAACTTTTGTTAATGATTTGTCTGCATGTGTAGGTTCAAAATGGTAATTGTTAACTGAGTAATTGTCACTTTTTGAAGATGCCATTAATTTGTAAAGATAGTCAGTATCTCTCTCTTCTCTGCTTCACTTGTAGTATGTAATTCTGATTCTAGTAATGTAAAAGTTTCTCAAATAATTGGTGTAATCATGGAATTTCCTACCTCAAGATTAGTTATCTCATCATTTTTACGGTTTTCTGCTTTTGTGAAAAAGGAAGAATAAAGAAAAACTGACATGGACATCATGATACTGTTATGGCATTAGTAAATAGCTAGCTTTACCGTTACCTCTGTGATGAGCCACTGTCATGATCTTGAAAATATATTTCACATGATATATCCAGCAGCAAGAGGAGGAGGGCCCACTCCTTTGTCCAGTTCTGCCCAAAGGAGTAACAGTAGACAGCAGGCTTGCAGCAACTGCCGGCAATTGGGGCATTCTTCCACTGATTGTCCCTCAGTCGTTTCTGGCACTCGAAATTCTCGGTCTCGCAGGGCAGACCAACAAGATGGTATGCTAGTCAAGCTAATTCTCTCTTTTGTTCAAAGATTAGGAGGGGTGCTGATTCATTTTCTCAATGTCTACAACTTTTGTATACCCAGCAAGAGGATTGCAAATAATATGACAACAGGTTAAGAACATCCAACACTGTTTATCTTTATCATGATGTAAGGACTTATAACTTGAAGTTAAAAAAAGAAAAAAAAAAGAAAAAGAAAAGTGAAACAGGTCTTTATTTTATTTTTCCAGTCTGAATGGTTATGTTTTGAATTATCTTACTATGTAATTTTATTGAACAGAGTTTTCCTTTGACAGTGTTCTTTTTTATGATATATTAATGAGATTTTTCATTGTAATTTATGTTTATCTAACCTATTTTTCAAACTTCACTTTGCTAACTTCTAGCAAATTTAGCTTGAAATAAATTCCTAATTTTACCTATACTAAAAGGTTTTTCTTGGTTAAAAGTTTCTTTTGTGGGTTTACTCTGAAATAAGATGACATGAAATGTTTCTTTTCTGTGTCAAATGAAAATTTGCAGTTGGTTTGGAGGCAAGTTTCTTTAAACTTCATGAAGATGTACCTTTAGCAGTTAGACACTGAAAAGATAACTCTTATCCCATTTTATAGTTGAATCATTTAATCTATTATCAAAGAAGTAGAAACATAATCTGTTAGCTATCATTGAGGATTAAAAAGGTGGCTAAACACTTCTTTCCTATTTCTTCCTGTCTCACTGGATGAGTAAGATTGTAGGAATAATTTAAATGGCCATCAACAGAAAGCATTGAGTACAATGATTTTGAGCAGTAATTGTTTCAACTTCCAACATATGGACTCTTATGACACTATCTGTATCGAATTCCCAACCCAAGAGAAAGTCTAGAAAACTCTTCTCCTAAATCTCTCCTTCACTAGGTGCAGTTGGCAGCTTGCAATCACTTTTAATGCTGCTTTCATAGCAATATCCAGCATGACCTTGGTTTCTTCATAATTTCTCTTCTACTATCCTTATTGATCTCTACATCCTTCTGTTTATACTGAGAGCATTTGGTCCGATGCTGTCAAGAATTTCCTTGCTTCAGACCAATTCCACCTGCAGTATTTTGGAGATGCAAAATAACTGGGTATGTAAATGCAAGTAGTCATTTGCAGTCCAGGACTGGAAATCCTTTTGTTTGCAACTACAACTAGATGTTCCTCTACCAGAGTAACTAAATGGTCCTCAAAGAAGACATTGCAACTGGGGTTGCTGTGATATACAAATTGCTAATTTTGCATCTATGATTTATATTCTTACATTGTGTCATCCAGTTAGAACTTCTGCTGAGTTGATAAATGCTAATTTGGTGCGTCTGAATGCAGGAGGGTTGTCAATTTCATGTAATACTTGCGGAGCATCGTGTCCTTTGCGAACTGCTAACACCTCAAATAACAAAGGACGAAAATTTTACTCATGTCAGTCAGAAGGATGCAATTTCTTCGTGTATGAATCTACTTACTATCTGGACAATCCATCTTTCATCTTCAGTTCCAGTTGAACCACATTATTCGATTTATCGATCCCATCACTGTCCTTTACTTTGTTTTTGTTTACTTATTGTCATAGAATCCTCCCTTTGTCCATCACTTTTTAAGTCTGAGGACTTTTTCCCAATGTCCGATGTGTAGGTGGGAGGATAGCCTCCAAAATGGTGGAGGAAGACATGGTGCAAATGGAGGTGCTAGTAACTCCAGAGCTCGTTCCAATAGTTTGGGTGGCCGTGGAAGGGGTGGACGAGGTGGTAACAACGCCGCCAATGGGACTTTTGTTTCTGCGACTGGTGACCCTGTTACTGGAAGATGTTATGTTTGTGGAGATCCTTCACATTTTGCAAATGTCTGCCCAAATCGATTTACTTAATCCCTTCCCCTGCATGAAACTTTAGCTGCCTAGTCTCTTTTTCAATGTTTAATCCAAGCTAAGGCAAAAGGTTTAAGATTGTGGTTTGGAAGATGTATATGTTTATCTCCATTCTTGGGTTTAGATCTAGGTAAGTCTTTGTTTCTAGCAAGAGTTTTCTTGATCTGAGATGTAAATAGGATTTATGGACAAAGCATCGCTGAGGAGAAGATGGAGAATGGCTAGCCACTGGTTAGGTGAGTTCTTGTTTGGAGGAGGTTGTCTGTATCAGAGATTTCTTGATGGAGTTCAATCACAGTAACGTTTGTCTAGAAGTGATTTTTGTTTCTTTATATATAGCTTAGCCATGTTGAGAAGCTTCCCTAACCATGATCACATGATTAAATTTCCAGACAGCTAAGCATTTAATTGTAAGCCTCGAGCAATCATGCAGCAGACCCTATCACTTCTCATTACGTAAACGGTCATCACTGTATATTACTGAGGATGATTTATGTAATAATCCTGTCAAACTTGATTCTTACTTTCACACTTAATCATTATCATCATTATCAAGCTCAGGAGAAATCAGATTCTTCTAGTAGCTTTGTCGACTTCCACAGAATCACATCACAGTGCATCACAACATGAAGTGGAGTCTTCTGCTTTTTTCTGTGAAACTTTGATTAAACTAGGTTCTGCCATGTCAAAGGAGCGATCCAAAAAAACCATAAAGCTTGATTTGTTGTGCATTCTCTCTAGTCTTAAATTGTACAGGCGGACCACATGTAGGATATAAAATAGATGTCCCACAAAACCCTAAGAATGCATGCTCCCTCCACCTAATTACATATGCTGTCCGCTCACATTTTGCGTTAATTTCTTGTACTGGAGTATCCATCTGGCGTCGAGGCTGCTCGTGTCTGCTAAAAAAAAAAGCACAGGAATAACTAGCACGTAAAGCTCATCTATGTCTCCGTCCTCGGCAGCTTGTCGCAGCTGCTCATCCATTCTTTATAATGTTTTAAGCACTTAGAAATAAGAAGTTGTTTGGTGTTAAAGTATCATGAAATTGGAAATGGGCGGAGCTGCGCTTTTATAGTGGGAAAATCAGGAATGTTATTGGTGAGTTTGGTTTAGTTCATGGCCCTTTGGTGCGCTACAAAGTCAATGATCATCTCCGGGGCGAATTGAGGGCTACTGCGAAAGCTCAAATTCAAGGCCGACAATGGAAGGCTTCATTCGATTTTCCATGCTTAATTACTATCTACAAGACGTCATGAATGCGGCCGATCCATACGTCATATTATTTATACAGCTTGATTGTACATCTTTTTAGAATCCATTTAGAACATAATTCGACACAGGAAAAAGGAAAAGCAAATACCTCTAGACCTGCTGCTACAGCTGATCATACAATTTGTAAAGTGAAAATTTTCACAACAACGAGCTATTGGGACAATACTTATTATCATCAAACTAAGTATTATCTTTATGATGAAATAATGTCAGGAATATGGTATGGTTTGTCAAATAAGAGTTTTAATCAAGAAGGTGCGTTCATTTATTGATGGAACTGAAAATGGATTAACTTTAATTCAAAAGATCCAAGATAGTATATATATATAATAATTGCATGGATATAAATATATATTTTAACCATGTTGAAGAGCAAGTAAATTCACATGAATGTGACGGTGACCGCGAGGAAGTTTCTCAAAGATAATCCATCGCCAGTTGACCTACTTAAAAAATATTCCGCCCTAATGAAAATATAATTGAACTGTTTCATTAAAATTAAATATTGTCATTATCAAAGAATCATGTTTTTAGTACAATGTTTATCGTAAATAACAGGCGTAGTCAATTAGTCGAGTCAGTAACATCTTACATAGGGTCAAAACTCGGAAGTTCAATCTAAATGCGATGTCTGAGTATCAAGAAAAGAATAGTTTTTTCAACTACCAAGTACTTCCATCTGAGTTAGGCATCGCACCGTGATTTCAATACCACCATGAAAAGATGTTCTGTCCTCGTCTTCTTTTACATAGTGCTCTGAATCCAAAACGAGCCGGAGGTGATAAAGTTCTGAAAGCCTCTTCAGAGTGAAAATGCAGTTCTCAATTCCTAGTCTACTTCTGAAACCCAGGCAAGGGGTGTAATCATAATTCTCTTAAGTCATCGCTTTAACTGTTCCTCGCTTATCAAATGACACACTGGAAAGAAGCAGCCAACATTTAAGCAGAATTCCGAACTCCAATGCATCTCCACCGAACCTTGTGGTGCTGGCTGTACATAATTAGTGCAGGCAGGATCTATTTTCTGATGCTCAAGGTACTGTAGCAGAACATGAAAATTCATTAGCAATGAACATAATGAGTAAGCCCAAAATCGTATCATTGACTCAGCACATTTAGGATCAGAAATCTAAATCAAGCTTACTGACTCGAAGAAAGCACCAACTTCAGAGAACATAGACCAAGAAAAACTCGAAATGCACCTTCACAGGAGCAGAATCACCTTCATCCTAAGCAGCACCACTGCTGTGACCTCCTTAGAGTGGGGCCAACTCTGCAGTCCCCTCGAGATCAGCATAAACTACTGCAACTGCGACTTGCTGGCACACTTCATTATCTTGGGAAATATAAGTGTAGTCAGTGTGGTCAACCATCAACTTCACATCCAAAATCAGTGTAAGAAACCATTCTACTAAGTTCTATGCTCCACGTATGACTGAGCAAGAATGAATGATAAACCCAAAAGAATAAAATCCTTTTTTACAAGACATGTCTTATCTTCTATATGGTTTGAGGTGATAATTTTGAAACTCGGTTCCAAATTTTACGGATTCCTCATCAAGCTTCTTCTTCAATCTTCTCCAGGTTCTCAACTTGTCAGATTGAATTAAGCCTCTGTAAAGTGTCTCAAAGGTAATCTTTTGAGGAAGAAAGCCCTTCTCGATCATCTCCACAAAGAACATACAAGCTTGTTTCCATTTCTGCTTCTCACATAAGTCATGAATCAATAAGGTATAGGAATCTAGATCCGGCCCCATACCATTTCTCTTCATATCCTCCCAAATTTCCCTCACGATCCCCATCTTATCTAACTTCACAAACATGGCTATGAGAATATTGTAGGTATGCATAGTGGGAACACATAGATTATCCTCCCTCATCTTCCTATACAACTTTAGCGCGTTGTCAACATCTTTCCTTCCCCTATACTCCTTAAAGAAGCAATTATACGTTGCAGCACAGGGGCTCACCCCATTCCTCACCATCTCCTCAAGCAACTCCTCAGCATCATTGATCCTCCCGCATGAACAGAGACACTTAACGACAGAAGTATATGTCGCCACACTCAAGCTAATTCCCCTCTCCTTAATCATCTTCATCTTATCGAGCAGTAACTGTGGCTTATGCGCCCTACTATACACGTGCAACACAATGGAATAACTAGTCACATCAGGCTCGATCCCTCTGTCCCGCATTTCATCAAACACCTTATCGGCAGCTCTCAACGTCCTCTCGAACCTCACATCCGGATGCAAGCTCGCTCTCCTACAAATCCCATTCAACAACACATTGTACGTTACCAAATGAGGCTCGACCCCACGCCCTATCATATCATTCAAGAATCTCTCCGCCATGTCTATCCTGCCAATCTTGCACCACCCATAAATCAAAATCGTATACATTTTGGCATCCGGGTCAAAATCTCCACAAGACTTCCTCTTGTTAAAAATCTCCACAGCCACTTTCACGTGCCCATACTTACAAAGCGTGTCGAGCAAGTAATAGTAATCCTTATTACCTGGTCTACGCTCAACGAAGCTACCCATGTCGTCGAACGCACGCACGGCCTGGCGCGTGAGCCCGGCCGCAATCAACCTTCGTACGAGGATAAAGAAAGTGGTGGTCGTCGGGCTGAGGTTGTTCTGGTCCATCTCGACGATGAGCTGCCAAGCGGCGTCGAACTGCCGCACCTTGGAGAGGATGTCGATGAGGAGGTCGTAGGACGTCGAGGTGAGAGGCGGGTCGGGGAGGGACTTGGCGTAGTTGAAGAGGGCGATGGCGATCTTGGAATTGTGGTGGAGGCGGAGGAGGGTCTGGTGGAGGAGGGGAGGGGAGAGGGCGACGCCGTGGAGCTGGAGCGACGACTCCATGGCGTGAAAGGGGTTGTGGTGGTAAAGGAGGATTTGGGATATCGACTCGGCGTCGCTCGAGGGCTCGAGGATCGGGAGGTGGTCGTCGGAGGCGGAGGCCACGCCGTCGAGGACGGCGGCGCAGAGGCGGCGGAGAGGGACTGCGACGGAGGGAGTGAGAAGGGTGACGGCGCGACTCAGCTTGAGTGCCGCCATTTTGCCGGCAAATGAAACTTTCTTTCCTCTCTTCCTCTTATGCAAATCTATGGATGTATAAATTTAGGAAAATTGCATTTTGGTCCAAATGTTTAGACTATTTTTACAAAATAATTAAGATTTCGGCCCCTTACTTATATTTTTTTTCTTTGTTGGTCCCTGGTGGTAACTTTAAATAATGGTCTAAGATAATGCAAGGTTAATTTGAAATATTAGAAGCGAGGCAAAACTACTTTGTGATAATTCCACTTTTTTTAAAGTTATTTAGTGATATTATTATGAGAAGAAGATGAGAACCATGGGTAAAAGCATGGATTAAAAACTTGTTTAGTGTTAAAGGCAATATGGACACTTGAGGAAAGTGAGACAAAATGATAATAATGCAAAAAAAGGGTGATTACTTGATCAATGAGTATTATTATTGCAAAGAGCAACTTTGGAAAGCAAAAAATGAGACAAACTCCACTTTTGGATTAAAAATATAGACTAGTGTTAAGACTCACGATACGAGCATGCGTGATTGCCAATTGATAATCATTTTTTTTTAGAAAATTTGAGTGGGCATTTGATTGAGTTGATATAAATCAATTAGATGGTCGTTTGATGAAGAGAGAGTAGTGTGACTAGTCTTGATTTTCACATACTTTGATGCGAAGGTAATAATGGAAAATCTAAAAAGTGAGGCATTTAAGTGTTGACTTGAATACATAGATAAATCTAGATGTTAATAACTTTGGATCACTAGATCATTACATAAATTATTGACTTCATGATTTTAAAAAAAAAATCCTTATTAACGAATGCTCCCTGCAATACCCATTTACTCTACTTAATATAGAAAAAATTTCATTCCCAATGCCCTAATTGCACATAACAAATAAGACAATGTTTCAGAAATTACAATCTTTCTTTCTTTTATTGTTTAACAAGTACTCCTGAACATTAGTCAATGATAAAAAGATAAATTTTCCCATTATAGATTAAATTACAAGATACATAGACATGTTTTAACTTTGAGACATGATGACATTTATTTGGAGGAATGAAATTTCTTAGTACATTCAAAACTTCTAAATAGATTAACTACGTTTATTTGGAGCTTTTATTTGACAACTTCTGTAACTTCAGCCATATAACATAATAAGGAAAAGAGAACTCCACATATCTGGACAGACAGAGCAGGAGATAAAAAAAACTGCAGATTCTGCAGATCTCCCGGCCCAAAATATAAAAACACAATGATAAGATGTTACAGAACCCTATGGCTACTTGCATTCGGACTAGACTTACTGGTGCTGGATCATCATGGACCGAATCAATTGCAGTCCTTCATTTCGTGGATTCACATAGATATCACAAAAGTCAATAATTGTGATTATACATGATTTATGGACCACTGTCCATGGCAAGTTCTAGTCCTTCCATTCGGCTGATGATATCTAGCGCTTTGTAACACGAACTCTGTTGTCCTCACTTTACTGTTCAACATCTGACTTCGTTTTCAAAGCTAGACATTCAGAAATTTCTGAAAATCCCCACTTATATCATCTAAATTGATTACTTCCTTTTCAGTTCTTTCTGCCTTTCTGATCTTCTCAAGGTCCAGATTCAATTCTGCGAGTTGCCTCTCAATCCTCACTCCCTTATCGGGTAATCTTGAGATTGTAACCTGCATTTATTCAGAAGGTTGTCACAGCATTTTAAACTATCGAGCTACAAATCTGAACTTCTGCTAGAACGGCATGCTTATGCAAGGACTGTCAACTTGTTAAGACCACTTAGAAGGTCACATTCATTACAATAGAAGAAAAGGTATTTACCCTTAATCCCTGTTTGTAATTTTTCTACGGAAAAGTATATGCCCAATAGTCTAAACGTCCATCGAAGCTTTTTTTTTATCCCTCTAAAGTGACATTCTCTTTTCATAACAAGAAAATCCTATTGGATAGTTAAATCCTAAACTCACAAAATAACTCATTGATCTTATAAGCCATGTAAGACACGAGACAAAGCTTGGATGGGCGGCTAATATATGAGATTATTTGCACTTGGTGTATAGGAAATTAAACTTGTGCTGTGCATTTAATCCATACAAACATGTTTGCATGTTAACTATTATGTCAACTCCGCGAGACTATATTATACCCCTTTAAGGGAACTCCTAACATTTGCTTCATCTGCAAGTTATTCACTTCACTAAACAATTACCATATTCATGAGTAAATGCAAAAAGGCACAAAAAGGACGGAAAAGGAAATACTAAAACTGAAAGGCTAGCCTTTGTTGCACAAGGAACATATGAGCTTTTATGGGAAACTTTTCTCGGACCAATATGAAGTACCTTATCAAGAAGCATGCGTGACAACCGGTTGATACGTTCTTTGATTTCCGATTCTGTCTGTTTACCAGAACTACCTGGGCTATGGTTTTTCTTGTTCAATGTGACATCCTTCGGTTTGAAAGCATATGCAGCCCTGTCAAAGTCATAATTTCATTTCCACCATCAGAAGATAAAACGACAGATAATAAATGCTAGTCTCAAAGTTCAATTCCAATAATTACTCAAACTATGATAGGGATCAATCAAAGCGATATTTCGCCGTCATCAACTACTATTATTACTACGTGAATCCCTCATTTTAAATTGAATCTAAGACAAGTGGATGCAGTCACAACATGCTTCTCCATGAAAATGCTTAGCAGGAGGGACTTGACAGAATCACTCAGGGCCCCTAAAACTCTATCTGGCACTGACAACAACACTTAAAGGTAGGGACAAACATATGTTGTAAGCACTGGCTTCAAGAAATTGCATGATGATTCTCAACATACCCATCAACAGTACGTTCCAATGAAGCACCTGATGATGAATTACCTACAAGAGCAGTACCCTTGGTCCTGCAACCACAGTGAGAAGGCTAATGAGATTGATTTCAGATGTCATAGTAGATGTTCTTCACATTGAACAATACAGGATTCAGTAATAGTGGTAAAAGTCCACTTTTTCACGGTTTACATTTACTTTTCTACTATGCCACCAGATGACCATCAATAGCTTCTACTGATTCTTTTCCCTGGCCTAAAACAATTTTACCCTTACAGGTTTGGATTCAACTCCTAAACTCGAAAGACAAAGAAACACTTCTGTACTCAATCCAGAGTAATGAGGGAGAAATTTTACTATATCACTAATTCTTTTTCCTCTTATCCTGATATGCTTTTGCAGGCATCAGAAAGAAATTAAATAATTCACATAAAAGGAAAACCATTCTGACCCATTTGTTTAACTGAATTGAATGCAAGTATTGAAAATAGCTGAAGCATACAATACTTGGTAAAGTACCATCTCACTTCCATTTCTTCATCTACAACTTGCACCGGTGCCGTCTTCGAGTAGAGTAAGCTGTGGTGACTAATACCAGCTATGCCCAAAGTCTCGAGGAACTCTATGTGGCTCCTTAAAGACTCATCCCTGAGGAAGTTGATATGATAAAATGATCCATAGAGATAAAAAAAAATCAAGCTGATTCAATTATGATGAAGCTGTTCTATAAGCACAAAATTCTTAGCGAATAAGAAGCCAAATACCCAGTCCCCACCAAACTATATGCATGACAAAAATGTCTAAGACAAGAAAGAAATATAAGCCACTTTATGATATTTCATCTTTTAAAGTTCCAAACATCTTGAAGGTGTAGGAAAGCAAGCCATGTCACAGAACAAGAATAGCTCTTATGGCCAGTGATGATACTAAACCACAGGGAATGAAAGCTAGTACATCTTGACTTGGTGATCATGCTCCTCATACAACTGCTGCTGAGTTGGAGAAATGTCGAACCCCTGTGCTGGAAGGCTGAAAATCTCCTTCAGATCCTGCAACAGCCAAACAAATCAGTCCAAACAACCCTGACCGTCAAGTTTAAATAAGCATGGTTTTGGGTGCTTATCAAGGGAAATTGAGGACATAGAAAACCCAACCCCAATCTAAAGAGTTGTATCAGAGATGATCTAATCCAAATAAATAAGTACCCGCTCACTAAAGTAGCGAATTTGCTCTTTATGCTCAGTTGCTGTTTTGAACAATCCTCCCTTGAATATCTGAACCAAACAGAATGGAGAAACGATAAAATGACAGGTATCATGGCACATTCCATCCTATGTGTCCAAGCCCATGAGAAAGTATCGCATGTCTGCAATACACTCCTTATACAATATAGTGAGCCACTCACTCATAATTAAACAAACATGATTGCATTATATAAGATACTATCTTTTTATGAGAAAACTAGAAAATAAATCTTGTCTTAATTGGTTTATTTGACAACACATGCAGTGACAAATGGACTAGCAGATACATCCGGTACTTTTGAGGCATGCAGTGCATGTGCTCATCAACACACGAAAGCCAAAGAATGCTAGTGGAACACCTAAGGCTCCTGATCATAGCATTTCATAGTAACATCTGCTCCAAGATAGTCACATTGTTTACCACAACAGTTCTAAGTCATTTCTCTTATCTTAAATTGCATACAAGCCCCACAAATATATTTCCATTTCACCAATTGAGACCATAGTATATTCGAACAACACAAAACCTGCTTTCTGTATATCTTCTCCTCAATAGTTCCACATGTCATCAACCTATACACAATGACATCCTTCATCTGTCCAATTCGATAGGCGCGATCAACACTTTGGTTGTCCGTACTGTCAATAAGAAATGCATACATAAACTAACAGAAATATGCTCAAGATCTGCTTCTTTATTCATATATGAAAAATGCTGCATAACATCTAAGCAATGTTTGAGAAAAGAGGGGAGGGAAAACGGATGGGAAAAATTGCAGCCACCCCCCTCCTCCCCCCCCCACCCAAAAAAAAAAAAAGCTTTCAAGTAATAAATACACCTTTTTTGCCCAAGAACCAAAATAATTTGTGGTAAAGGCTGACATTATTAGGACAGCAGAAAAAAAATAACAGCCAAGGCAAGCACAAAATTGTATTGTGCCATGAGTTTCTCCAAGTGCATTTAAATTGAAGCAATATGTAGAAGCCTAGGGGTAGAAGATTTGTTCATTTGAAATCAGGGTTCTTCTACATTTTCTTCCAATAAATAGAGTCAGAATTAAAATGAGATTATGGAAGTATATATTCTCGCTAGTAATTTTAGGTACTATTGCGTGTAACGTAGGCTTAGCGGTTCTAGAACCATCATATTTTTCATTTTCCTTAGCTTAGCCAATCTATTTCATGGCCACATATTTTTCCGGCTAAGTAATGGAGCTATCATATCCCATTTAAGTTGGGCCAGCCTCTTTCTGGGGTTCTTAGTCTTTTCTTTGACACAAGAAAGGATAACATCAAGAAAGTACCTTTCCTACCAGGGACTACACTAATAACAACATAATATTATATCACTAAAATGGTAGCTTTTAGCTCCATCACATTGTTTTATGAGTCAACTAAGGAGGCATCAAGTTAACTTGTGTAACAATTGATAATAAGATCAAGTCAAGACTGACATGATATTTCTTACATGTGTCTTTGCATCATTAGTTCAGTGTTACTGGTAACATGAAATATTATCTAGTATAGCAGTGTGAAGCTTAAAGTGGGGTAAGAACTTGTATCATCTACCATAATAATATTACCTATGACAAGTATGGATTAGAACTCAAACAGTAAACAAATTCGTACTTAAAAGTTGTGGAACAGTTAATAGTCCCATAATAAAGGAATGGCATTGAATATAACCCTACGATATAATAAAAATAATTATTCTTTTCTTCATTCCTCTTTCATGTACTTGCAAAAGTAGTTGAATTCATGGCCGACAATAGAATAAGCAGTAGTACCTTGGATTCCATGCTGGGTCGACAACAATCACGCGGTCTGCTTTTGTAAGGGTGAGGCCTAGACCACCGACTTGAGATGTCAAGAGAAATATAGGTGCTCCAATGCCTTCTTGGAAATCCTAAGTTTATAAGATGAGAATAGTACATAAGCATGCTGAGTCTACAAGCCAGACATTAATTAGCAAAATACTTACATTTACTATCTTGATCCTGTCGCTAGCTTTTGTGGTACCATCAATGCGTAAATAATCATAGCCACGGGACAGTAAGGAATCCTAATTGCAAAAGGACTCAGAAAAATCAATAGCCTGAATTGAGCAAATCAACAGTTTACTGCTCCCTTAGTGTTTGGAGATATTTCAAATAAAAAATGCAATATCAATATCGAACATTGGAGAAGTGGAAAATTAAAATCTCGAACTACATACTGCACTTAAAAAAGCTCCAAATACACATAGTTTGTCCAATATGATCTCAATAGACTTTCACAACCAACAAGCCAATTCTCGGCAACTGATTTTACATTGTCATAAATTTCTTTGTTCAAAACCAATATCAACACTTCACCAAATGTAAAATAAGGAAGCAGGGAAAAAATAAGCCTTTGAGGCAATATGCAAATCGACCACCACATGATATCAAAACATAGTTTCATTGACTAAGTGAAGATTAAAAAAACCAGTGGTACATATCTTTATGAACTCATCCTTGTGAGATTTAAAATCTACATGGAATAATCAGATGTGCCAGCAAAGGATAAACTTTGCATTCCCCAAAACAATTTGACTAATCATTGTTGCAACTTCTCAAAAGTAATCCCAAGCATAACCAAGTCAAACCTGGATAAGATCGAGCATCTTGCGAGTCTGGGAAAAGATAAGCACATTGTGGCCATCTGGAATTAAATTGTCCTATAAAAGAGCATTAAAATGTATTTATTGTAGTCTCTTTCAATTTCATCAATCAAATTTAGATATGCAGGAACCTACCAATAATGACATTGTGAAAGATATTTTGCATGATATTATGTCATTTGTCTCCTGAAATTCATCTCTCTCACCAACATCAGCTATATGCATAGCCAATTTCTCTGCCATGGCAACATCTTCAGGATTAACCATTGAATCCATCCCTTCAAGAACATCTTCAGCAGCTCTCTTTGTTAACAAGAGTGGATGATCACATATCTTCTTCAAAATCTGATCAAAGGAAGTGTACAACTATAAGCTTATGTTTTGAAAACAAAACAAACCAAACAGTATAATAGACTGTTAAATTAAATGTATGATATATACTGTCTACATGTCTACTAACAACTTGAGTTTTTGGAAAAGAAGAAAAGCAATTTGCCTAACATACATCTTAGCGCAGGTCCAGAGTGAGTCTTGGCACTCTCTTACTATTATTCTAATACAGCATTGCCTAAATACACTTTTACTTTTGGGAGAAGTGCACTAGAAGTCCTAAAATTTGTCAAAAAAGTGCAACTGAGTCCTAAAATTTCAAAAAGTGCAATCAAGTCCTAAAACTTGTCACGAAAGTGCAATCAATTCCTAAAACGTTTGAAAAATGCAATCAACGAAAGAACTTGATTGGACCAATTTGATAAGTTTTAGGATTTAATTGCACTTTTTGAAAGTTTTAGGACTTAATTGCACCTTCATGACAAGTTTTGAAACTTAATTGCATTTTTTGACAATTTTAAGACTAAATTGCATTTTCATGACAAGTTTAGGACTTTCATTACATGTATCCCTTTATTTTTTTTCTAAATCTAAATCTTGCAACAGACTCACTTTCATTTTTCCTTAGCCTCAAACACCCGAAAACCTTCAAAATGTACAAGTTTTGACACATGAATTCCCCATACAATTTTTTTCATAATTTTTTGAAATTTGGATAATAAATTTAATTGTGGCAGGAGGCAGAAAGTTGTTTTTGCATTTTAAAAGGCACAAACAAGCAAGCCCTTATTTTTCCCAGTTCTGGTCTTGGTTATCTTGTTAATGTGATTACATCCACAGCTTACATTTTGCGTGTAAGTAAGAACCGAAACACAAGAGGAAGTGTGGAAAAATAAGCCAAATATCTGGGCCCATTCTCCGACAGGTTAAGTTTTCGCTAAAAATGTCATAAGTTGCGTAGTAAGAATCAAAAACTTACGGTCAGGAAATAGGATTTGCATCTAATCTCATAACCATCAAGGAGATGGAAATAACAGATAAGAGGAACTTTATTTTCAACCAGTCATCACTTGCCTGAGAATGCATCATGCCATTTGGTGTGTTATACATTAGCAAGGCATAATAAGTGGATGTTGAATAAATATCATTTTTGTATGAGCCATTACTTATACACAGAAAGTTAGATAAGAGCACATAATATACAACAAGACAAAGGTTAATAGTCAGAGGATACCGTCAATGCAGCCAGTGGTGAGTTGTCAAAGGAAGAAAGAACCATCTCACTGTTCAGAAAAGCTTCATAGAGTCGTCGCTGCAAATGTCAATTTTAGGATCAGCATGTTGAACCCTGGGACCAACACCATGCAATAGGAGCCTAGGCTGTAGAATGCAACTTGTACCTGACAATTTGTCAATCTTAACCACACGATCAGTTCACTCTTCTTCGACAATTTGGCAACTTCTCCATCGTCTTCACGAAATACTTCGCTCTTAAGGCGTCGCAAGAAATAAGGCTGAATGCATTCCCTCAGCTCCTGTTGCAAAAGGAATTACTCCACCATTTCTTTTTTATTTTTTTTACAAAAATTCTACAGAAGTAAAGCAAGCAAGTACCTGATATACAATATGAAACCAGAAAAGGAAAAAAGAATAAACCCACATGATTAACAGAGAAATGAAAGTTAACACTTGTTACAAGAAAGTATTGAGTGAAGCACAATAATCAACAGACAAGGTCAACTTAGAGAAATCTATTCACCTCAAACTTCAACGGTATCAATACTTTCTTAAGTTGCTTCACTTTCTTCTCATGCAGAGATACTTATGTCTTTTATAGAATTATACAATCTAATGACTTGCAAAGTCCCCACAAAATAAGATAGACCACGAAAATGGTCAACGAAAACTACGGTAGCCCAAGACAATAAACATATAAAATCTTACTTTCAAGACTGCAATTCACATTTCCAACAGAGAATTTAATTTGGTAGGATTTGCCACAAAACTATACGATATGGTTCAACATTGCCTTTTCCAAGGTTATAGGGCCTCCTTGGAGAAAATGTATGCTATATTAATCGGTCAGCACTGGCCAAAACTAAAAAAATCTATAAGTTGCAAGACTGTGAAGTGTGAAATATGCTCAGTAAGGCGCTAGTGTTTCAGAGCCATTGTTCTAATTTTCCTGCCATTAAACTTGTTCCTTGAAAAGCATATACCAATCTGCAATGATTCACGTGGACAAAGAACAGCCTCAGTCAAACCAATGATATAATGGAGTCCACTCTCTACAGCATTCTTGTAACTCTTTGACTAAGTCAAGCCCATATTCCCAACTCTTGTTCTGACTCCTCTGACTCCTCTGACTCCGTGATGCCGTTTATACAGCGTTTTATAATTCATTTGACTTAGTCAAGCCTGTATTCCCAACTCTTGTTCTGACTCATCTGACTTAATGATGCCCAATTTCTAACTCTTTGATGAGTAGATGGCAAATCATTTAATGGAGAAACCACTACATTAAAGTACAAAAAACATACTCCTAAAAAAGAATTCAATACCTTAGCAATTGCAGAACCAATGCGCTTTTCTCTCTCTGAAGCTTTTTTCTCATTTCCACGAAGTATGGGATTCTCATATTTCTCTTTAAAGCTGTAAGAATATTTGAAACTCAACCAAGGGAAAAAAAAAAATTAAGACATGATAGTGAGGATGTTTAGAAACCAAGAGAAGTACACTTTGTTATCACCCAGTAGTTCAGGACAGCAGAAGTTAAATAGCGCCCATAGTTCCTATTTAAGCATCAAAAAATGGCACACAATATTAGAAAAGTATACTGTATTATTAAGACATACAGATAATAAAGCAGTGCATAAAATAGCAGCCCTAAGGATTACCCTTAGATTGTTCTGAATTGGTGTGCCACTAATGATAATGCGATGAGCAGCTGGTATCTCAAGCAAGCTTTTTGCTCTCTGTGTACTTGGATTTTTTATGAGATGTCCCTGTAGTTGTCAACATTAAGTGAGACATTATTGTTAGTAGTAGATACCACAAGTCCAGAAAAGCACATTCTATTTGTGCGCAGGAATAGGAAGAGGATGTCCCACAGATAACATGATCTAAATGAGAAAAAAGGAAGAGAAAAACAGTCTCATGAGTAAATAAGCTAATAGAAAAAGTAGTGTTTAAGGTTCTTCCTAGCTCGATATAGGATCATCAAGAGATTTGCATTAAAATAATAACATGCAAGTCAAATATGGCGGGTGTGCAGGCAAGGCACAAAAACATATAGCAATTCCTGCACAGTTTCCCCATAGGTTCCCCAACTTCTGTCTCATCCACTGATAACACTATCTGCAGAAAATAATTATAGCAGAACATCTAGGATGTGCCACATTGGTTCGCATATTTTCACACAAAGATTGAACATTAGACTGAAATGCAAATGATGTTGTGACCAGTACAAGAATTACTAGTGTAAAATACTCCCCATCTCTCTGATGTCTCATTACCCAAGTCAAGGACTTAACATGTATCATTGAGGATCTTGTCAGGCATCTCAAGAAGCCAACCATGCCCATCTCTCCTATATCTCACTGCACTTTCTCCACATACAAATCTTGTGCAACTCCTAACCTTGGAAACATGCTCGACACAAAAGGAGGAAAAATAATGCAAGGCAATGCTTAATATATAAGCAAACAAGAAATGCAAGGGTTCTAATTTTTGGCCCTCAAAATGCAGCAAATGCAACATCACCAATAATTTCAATATCCTCAAATAGATGGGCGTCCATTTTCATCATGTATGCAAAGTTGAACGCCACATGAAGTCTTGACTATATATTAATTATTGTCTTCTCAAGCTACTTACTGACTTCATATCCATTGCCAGTGTTGTTACCTATACATTTCCTTCCTTTTTCTTTTTCTAATTTAATAAGACTTATGTTCCTCATGAAAGGGCTTCAGAGGATGTATATATGCACTGGGAAAAAAATAGAACGTACACATTTGTAACAGACTAACATATTACAAGTGCAACGACTTTCCATGAGATATGAAGCTACAGAGAACATAAAGGAAATATAATGACATAGAATTGACACATCAATCTTAATGATTTGTTCCACCAATTTTAGTGATTTTTTCCACAATTTCATTTTGAATCAAGAATAGACACAACAATTGTAATGATTTCTTCCACAATTCCATTTTAAATTAATTAAATCAAATGCTTTAAAGAGCAGGTTGCAAATTATCACAGCGCTCTACAAAAAATAAGCTACACAAAAGGTAAAAGAGACATCTACAATGAACAGTTAATTAAGGAACTCCCTAAATTCAACAGTAAGGAAACCGTCCTTCACACCTTTATACCCACCTCATCAAGAATCATATAATCCCATGTGATGCTGTCCTCATCTAGCTCATCCTTAAAGTAAAAATCGCCCCGCAACGATTTCGAATTGTTCCGCACTATATCATAAGTTGTTAAAAGAATACCTTTGTCCTACAAGCAACACAATTGGAATCAATCATCAAAAAGACGTGCATTGACAAATAAAGAGCAAGAAAAAGTCGCCTAGTAACTACTAGATAAAGAAGTGTAGGAAGATTACTCCAACCAAAATGCAAATCTTGTTGATCTTAATATCATGAATTATTTTAAATTCTAACTTGGCATCGATAGCAACATGAAAGATACTAATTGCAAACAAGGTATTTAATTGAATGATGAACATATGATCATGCAAAAATTATCTTGACCAACTCCCTAGAGCTAACCAAGCAACAGAAAAACTACAACCTGAAGCACATATTGCAGTTCATATTGACGAGCCTTTGGACAAGTCCCATAGTATCTGCAAACAAAATGATGACGCGATATCTCTTAGAAACAGTTACGAGTGTATGGGTACAACCAGAGTATTTAAACTTAAAAAGCAGGCGGCCCCACTCTCTCGTCTTTTCAGAGAGTCCTACAACTGATAATTCTTTCAACCAGTGAGAAAGCAAGGTCTTTGGCGCAACAATGAGTGCCCTCCTTATCAAACGGGAATGGAACAACCCAGCTAAGAATCCACAAATCTGCAATAAAAATTGAATCTGTATCAACCATTCAAAATCAGCCGTTAACAATAACTGATGATTGCCACATAACTACCTGCATTGTTTTACCCAAACCCATGTCGTCACCCAAAATGCCACCCTTTCCTTTACAATGCAGGGACCAGAGCCACTTTAAACCATCAACTTGATGAGTATACAACATCTTTGCAATTTTGCCAGGTAAATTGTATTTGGATTTTGGGCCAGTCAAGATAAAATCCTTTTTATCATCCCCAAGTACATCATCAACAGAGTCATCCGAAACATCAATCACATTGCTGTCACCGTGATCCATGCACTCACTAGATGAGTTTTTGGATGCAATTGAAAATGAGGATTCAGCACTTGCATACTCAGGCACATCAATTTTATTCCCTTCAAAAACTGCCTGACCTTTAACTACGGGAGAATGATCCTGGGGGGTCTCATTCTGTTTAGGAACACGCTTCTTCTCAACTGACAACAGCTCAAGCCTGGAGGTTAAGTCGTTAAGAATATCTCTGATATCATTTCCAATTTCCCCACAAGTTTTGGGTGGCGGTGGGGAATCAAAATCAGTGAAGTCAGAGAGCTTTGGCTCTTCGCGAGAGGATCTATTATCTGCATCTGCACTATCCTGGGAGGAAATTTTGCAGAGGCGACGCCTCCCCTCAATTTTAACCTTTGCTGGTTTATCCTTCTCTGTCACACCAATGAACTTGGGTTCATAGGCTACTTCACCAGTTTCAGAATCATCATAGTTTCGAGATGAAACTTCACAAAGGCTTTGTCCCTCCACATTGACCTTTGTCGCAATCTTTTCTTCACCACTGTTGCGTGATGAAAGTTTGCAGAGGCGACGCCTCCCTTCTATTCTAATCTTTGCTGGCTTATCTATCTCGGTCACACTGACCAACTCATCCTCAAGGGCAGCTTCACCAGTTTCGGAATCATCCAAGTCTTGAGATGAAACTTCTCGAATGCATTTACCCTCCATGTCGACCTTCCTCGTGATCTTTTCTTCTGCAAGTCTCCCACAAAATCCCAAATGCACTTTATTAAAAGGGATTAAGCAAAGCATTATCTCCACTTCTGGATAGAATCATTGCCAAAGACAACTATGGAGGGCTTTTTCCCCTCCTTTTTACAGCAAAACTAATAGAGGCCTCAATCACAAGTATAGAACTAATACTAACATGACGGAATGAAAGCCGGTAGTATGCAAATGACAATACTGCATGAAGACTATCAGTCTACAACTTCTACATTTCAGCAGAAAGATTAAAGAGCTCAAAAAAAGAAATTGCTTAAAAAGCTTCCCTAGTTGCGAAATAGAATATTAGCTGACCTGAGCTAACATTATTCAAAAAATTTTCAAAGGCGCAAATTTTCTACTCTAAAAGCAAATAAAGGACACTAGTTTACGAAGGAGATGAAGTTAGAAACGCGCGTCGGAGCGACCTCAGAATCGCAGACAAATTAGCAAAGAAAACAATGAACGGAGGAACCGAGAAGACAGTACCCAGAGGAGAGTCGAATTCCGTAATCGCCGAGAACCGAGGAACGGCGTGATCGTCGCGGAGATCGCGATCGCCTTCGACAACGACGGACGATGGCCCATCCACCTCCGCGCCGAAAACCATCGATCCGCGATCGTCTTCGGGCGATGACTCTTCCAACTCTGCACCGAAAACCACATACAGACACAGACACAGACCCCCGAAGATCATCACTCCACCGCGAAGCAATCGAAAAAGAAGAAAACCCTAAAGCAGGAACGAAAAGACGGGAGCCAATCGGCGCCGCGGAGAGGAGCGAACCCAGGCGAAAAGCAGGCGGCGAAGGAGGGCGGTTCCGGGCGGCGGGAGAGGAGGGCTTGGGAGGGCGGGGATTGGTGAGGTCCTGGAGAAGGCGGTAGTGGCTGTCGTTGAGGCTCTGCGGCTTCCTCCGGCTCGCCATTGCAGCAATCAGCTGATTTCCTCCCTTGACCTTACCTCCCTGCTGGAAAGTTTGCAGAGAAAAAATGAGGTTTTTATATTCTGGTGGTGGTGGTGCTGCCTTTTGTGTGTTTCCCGCTTGTGCTCGCCTGTTTGAAATTTGGAATTCTTAATTTGGATTTGGCGTTTGAAGGTTGCGACGGGGAATTTGCCTTGGGAGACTTTGATTAGATTTTAGTGGGGGAATTAGCGGAATTTAGAGGGGGCTTTGCCGATTCCTTCCCCTCTCTCTCTCTCCCCCTTCATGCCAGCAAAGCGAAATGGAAAATTGTGTGTTGATGATATTGAATCATTTATATTAGTGTCGATGCAAATTATATTTAGAAAGGGATAAAAACAAAAATTTCTTTATTTCCCTTTCACTGGTTATTGAAACTGGGCATATGACTGATTCTTTTGTCATAGACTGAATTAGACAAAAAAATTTTCGCAAAAAATAATAAGAAAATGAAGTGAGGAATTAATGAAAAGTGCTCATTTAATTAAATCATATTGAGATACAAATGTGATAAATGAGAAAATAAATTATAAATGATGATGGCTTAATCACGATTTTGTACAAATTATGCTAAAAGAGAATACCTAATAAATTAGGTGTCTTTGGCATTATGTGCCTCGCAATAGTTTAGATGATAAAGCATCGTGTTATTCTTTCATCCTTGTTGGGCACTTTCCTCTAGAGTTAATTCTTGCAAAACCCAATTATGTCCTATTACATTCAGTTTTACATTTCTATTAGACAGGCCAAATTTATCATCTTCAAAGATGCATTGATTAATATTGAATGTGGACTCCCATGGTACAATTGATGCCATTAGAGCCAGTAAGTCACAAAGCTATAGCGGAAATTATAATAGACTTTCACCATTTCAAAATGTTTATCTCGCTATTGCAACTCTATTGATGTATTTGGAATAATCTATTCCCAGCAACATCTCCAACTCATCAGTAGATGAAGACTTAGCAGAAGGAGTAACATGTTCCTAGCTACGTCTCCAACTATAGGTTTTAGGCATTGCTCAATGAGACCCCTATCTTTGTCCATAGGATAGAACTCGTTGTGTTAAATCGACTAACAAATGTAGCATACATATTTTAGAGCCAACTCACCGCACCGCCAATACCTATTCCACTTGGACATCCTCACCTAGTCTCAAATCTTCACAATATTAAATAGAGAAAGTATCAACGCCTCTAATTTGAACATCGGACACAAAATAGTGAATGCAAAGAAAAAAATTTGTGAAACATTCTTAAAATGTTAGAGAAATTTTGCCTCCAAGGCCACTACTGCTTTGTCAAAGAAGGGATCACCCTCCTTGTTGTCTAATTGAACGAACATCATGTATATAAACAGAATGGCTCGGTTGCTCGATGGATAATCGCTGGCGCTCAAAACATCCAATCAATCACCCTCCTTGTTCGCCAATTGACCTACAATCACTAATCCTGTGACCAAATATACGTTTCCTAGGCCCCAAAGAGTCTTCCAAGCCACATGGGCCCAATAATTGAATTCGGCCTGAAAGAAATTGTTGGGCCTACGCGAGGCACGAGGAACGATTGATATTATTTTTTAGTTATTGTATTATTCTACTTTTCGATTATAATTTAATTTCATAAATTATTTTATAATCTAACTATGTTGCACCATGATAAAATATTTCTAAAAAAATGAAAGTATATTTGAAATTCTTGTCCCGTTCCACTCCCATGCTATTTTTCTTATAGCCAGGTATAGGAGTTCGTATTTGAATGCAATCTCATAGTTTTATCGAAAAAAGAGATCATGATCATTCGGTTTCATTTCATAACTTTCCCATCCCATCTATCATACCAAACGCAACATAAATGGAAAAGATTGACTTGCCCATGATTTGGGAACGGTGCGGCCTGGCCGAAGAAACTGTTTTTTTTTTCTTGGGTTCATGAGTGGCTCGAGTGACAATTCAGGTGAAATATCGGCAGAGAATCTGCCATTTCTGTATGATCTACATAATCTATACAACTTGTAGTTTCTCTGCCTCGTGTTAAAAACCAGTCTTCCCAACTTCGCAATATTTGACCTTTCGGCACGCTATTTTCTTTCAAATGAATGCAAGCTGATGAGGTATGATAAGGTGCCAAATTCTTAAGAAATGACAGTCAAATTATTTCCAGTGGAAAATCTCAACTAAGTACCTTCAATGACATTAATTTCCAAATGATGTACCTCTAAAGAAACACAATAAAAGGCAAATTTCACGAGAAATAGAAGTTACTCTGAGAAATGTACTGGTGATTGATCATTATCTCATAAATACTTTTGATCTTGGTTTAATCTTCTCTTAATTTGGAAAGACCAAAGCTGAGTATTCCTACAACACGCCATAATCTGAGGAAGGCATAATGGCATCCAAAAACTTGATTTGAGCTGAAGAAGCAAATAGCAACAATGATCGTCTCAAATTCTATAATGTCTCGAATAAAATAAGAAGGAAAGTGTCGAGTGTCGTGAGCTTCTAACCATGTGGGCTTGTAATTGAATGGGGTATTAAAGTGGGGGAATGCAATTTTTTTATTTTATTTTTTTGCACTCAGGTGGAACGTAATAGATAAGTTAGATAAGTGGATGGGTTAAGGTTGTGATTTGATTTGGGTTGCATGCCCCCTTCTATGAGCAAAACAGAGACTCTCGATCGTTACGATTGTGCTAGCAATGCAAAGGGAAAGTAAGGAAACAAGAGTCTCATGCAAGCCTAAATTCTCTAGCTAGATAAAACCAACTACCTCTTTAACATATTTGGACTTCCCAACTTAGAGAAAAGGCAATGACAAAATTCATCACAAGGACGATGGCATTTTACAAGACATGCATAACAGTTCCAAAGTAATCACCATGAAGAATGAATGTAATCATCCCCGTGCAGCTTTTATACAAAGTAGGATCTGTTTGAAGTTTGAGATGGGCTGTTTGTTACTATGAGTTACAAAATTCTCTTCATAGCATGTGTACATAATGAACGAAAGTTCAAAAAATTTACAAACCTCAGGGGATAGAATGACTTGCCTTCTTGCATATGATGTTACCGAATTCACGAATGCTCCTCTTTCATGCCATGGTTTGTATCTAGATTTGAAAATTGGTACTCCTATTATTGTCATTGGCTAGAGTCGATCACAACATTGAACTCGGAAGATCTTTTTTCGCAGTAATCTAATTATCCCCCTCCAGATGCCATTGATGAAGCTAATGGCATTTCACTCTCGTTCGATTTAATGGACACATCATGGAATGAATTGCCATTTTCGTCATTGTGATTGTTTTGGTTCACTACAACGGCGGCTCCAAAATGCACCTGCCTCCCACCATTTCTCGGAGAATCCGCGCGAGAGCCGTTCACCTTTATGGATCCAGATGCCGCATTATTTTTCCCGGTCATGCTCTTGCTGCATCCGCCTCCGCCCCCGCCTCCACCACCCATTCGGTGGCTCGAGGTGCCACCACCATCGTCTCCACCTCCACAAATAAATCGAAAACCGCATGTTCGAGAAATACATCGATAACTACATGTGAGGAACCAAAAAAACCATGGAAAGCACACCAAAATCATCCCGGCGTAGAGAAGCCAACTCGAAGATGTGGATTTAGGGAGGGTCAAGTACCGTATGAGGAAGCCGCCGCCTACGGCTAAGCATAGCAATATGAAGGAAACAACGAGCCATATGAACGCCCTCCCTGCCCTCGGGTCTCCTATTGGCATTTATATGTCTTCTTGGTCGTGGACCCAAAATCAAGATTTCAATAGAGAAGAGAGAGAGATTTTCTCTTCGTTGTTGTTATCATCCATGCTCTTGATCGTGACTCCAATGCACAAGTCTCTCTACGTGATGTGATCAGATGGATCAAACGATGTTGATTTCGACAAAAGTTGCTCCAGCTTCTATCGTTGCATGAGATCTGTCATGCACGAGTTCATGATCAGAGGGAAGACATGTTCAAAAGTTGTCTCCGAGAAAAAAGGTTAGAGACAAAACATAACCCACAAAACGAGAGAGAGAGACGATTTGTTGTCATCTTATAGGTGGCGGTAATTACTTTGCGGCCTATAAATACCAAAGATCGGTACATTAACTTTGCGTCATTAGTTGTCTTCATGTAATACATAGTCCTTGGCTTGTTGGACAAACCTGGACGTCATGGTAAAAAAGATAATGTTTAAACATATGATCGTTTAGAGGATATAAACACAGATTGTTATAAGACTGGAAAGAAGAGTGACTTACGGAATGCTTGATGATTATGTTGACTTCAAATTGGGAAGTTAGAAGTAGCTATTGATTACTTGAATGAAAAGCGTTAAAAAAATCTTAAAATTATTGTATTTATATTAATTCAGTCTGAACCTTTTGATCTAGTGCTAATTTAGTTCTAAACCTTTTAATATGGTGTCAATTCAATTCCTCCATCTAATTTTGACAGAATATTGCTAATATGGATGCCGACCGGCTTACATGACACCATCAGTTCTAACATGAACAATTTTTAATAATATTTAAATTTTTATTATGTTTTTTGGTTTTTTTTTTCCTTCCTCTCATTTCTTCTTCCTTTTGCCGGTCACCGGTCATCGGTCACCGGCCATGGCTAGGGAGGCTAGCCTTGCATGGCCATGGCAAGGCCGAGCCTCGACAAGGGCTCCCCTTGCCAAATTTGGTGAGGTTGGCCCTTGCTTAGGCCAAGGTGGCCTCTCTAAGCATTACCCAAGCAAAGGCAACACTCAACAAGGTCACCTTGGCTTGGGTGAGGGTTTGGCGTTGCCAAATCTAGCTTGGCAAGGGGAGCCCTTACTAGGGCTTACCCTCGACTAGGCAAGTGTCAACCTCGCCAGGCCATAGCAACCTTATCGGGCGTCACCTTTGCCTAGAGAGGGCAAGCCCCCAGGCCAGGTTTGGTGAGGTCAAGCCTTGTTGTGGGCTTGGTCTCACCACGAACCCACTTGACCATGGATGATCACTAGCAAAAGGAAGAAGAAAGGAGAGAAAAAATCAAAAAAAATAATAAAAAATCAAAAAATTAATGAAATAATATTAAAAATTGTTTACGTCAACGCCAATAGTGTCACATAAGTCGACCAATGTCTACATCAGCAATATCTAACCCAAATTAGCCAAAAAGACTTAATTGGTACCAAGTTAAAAATTTTAGGATTAAATTAACACAAATACAATATGTTTAGGGCTGAGTTAGCATTAACGCAACAGATAGACGGTTTTTCTAACACTTTTCCCAATTACTTGACGAATCTTAATTATCGTAAATTACTCGGGAAAAGTGTCAAAAAAGTCCTATACATTTTGCATTGGTGCCCATTTAGTCATAAATTTTTTATCGGTGCTAATTTAGTTTTAAAACTTTTGACTTGGTGCCAATTTTTTCCTAAACATTTTATTAGTGCCAATTTAGTCCTACAACTTTTAAACTAGTGCCAATTCAGTCATTTTAGCTAATTTTGGTTGGATTTTGCTGACGTGGGTGCTGGTTGGTGATGTGGCACAGCCGATGGTTGACATGGATAACTTTTAATAATATTTTAATATTTTTTGAATTATTTATTTATTTATTTATTTTTCATTTTTTTCCTTTTATTTTTTCCTCTTTACTCCTCTCTCCAGCTAGTTGCCTGCTGGGCGGCCGACCAAAGGCAAGGGCCGGTGAGGTCAAGGTCGACCTCATTGGCCACTGGCGAGGCTCAAGCCCTTCCTAGCGTCCGTGAGGGTGGGCAAGGCTCAGCCTTGCTAGATCCAAATGGGGTCGAGCCTCACCAGATCTAGCAAAGTTGGGCCTTGCCCATGGTTGGCAAGGCTTGACCCTCGCCGGATCTAGTGAGGGCAAGCCTTTGCCCACCCGGTGTGAGTCTACCCTAGGCCTGTCAGAGGCCGGTGAGGTCGACCTCAACCTCGTCGGCCCTTGCCTCTGCCCAATCGCCTAGCTGGCGATCAGCTAGAGGAAGGAGGAGAGTAGAGGAAAAAAAGAAAAGGAAAAAAGGGAAAAATATATATAAAAATATATATAAAAATAAATAATTTGAAAAATATTACAATATTATTAAAAGTTGTCAACGTCAGCCGTCGGTTGTGCAACGTCAGCACCTCGGCGTCCATGTCAGTAAAATTTAGTTGGAAAGACCAAATTGGCACTAAACTAAAATTTTTAGAACTAAATTAGCACTAAATTAAAAAATTTAGGACTAAATTGGTACTAATAAAAAGTTTAGGACTAAATTAGCATTAAATTAAAATATTTATGACTAAATTGGCACCAATACAAATGGCTCAAAACTTTTTTAACACTTTTCCCTAAACTCCTCTTTTTGTTCATCTATAATCATATACATTATTATTGTTTATTTAGATTTAGGCATGGCTTCTCATGGGTTAGTTTGACGAAATTGAATAACCGTTGGATTTGTTATATTAAAAGTAAAAATGTAGGCGCGGAATCATGGAATTTTTTCATTGGATGTTTCTTTAAAATGTAAAGATAAGTTTCAAATGTTTTCTTTTTACCTGATAAGTTCCAGTTATTGACATGAATGTAATTGAGCAATTTTCACATTCATCTAATTTGCATAAGCTATCTTATAATTTGGGTCCCTTGTAGGTCTACTAAAGTTGATGGTTCACATGAATTAGCTGTGCCCAATAACTTTTAAATGGAATAGATCAACACATATAAATAGGTGAGATGTCTCGTGTCACCACATGTCTAGTTGCCACAATTATAAGCGTATTTTCCCAAAAAGCTATTAAAATTCATTCCTAAGGGTAGATATATGCCAATATACATTCTTTAACCATGTTTGTAAGAAGCTTCTAAAAGGATGAACAACCCATCTTATAATTTTTGAGAACTGTGATAATATAATATTTAGTATTAGTTTTTGTACATTAGACTAAATGGTATTTAGTTGGGAAAAGTACCAAAAAAGTTATATATTTATTACATTAATATTAATTCAGTTCTAAATTTTATAATTTAACCAATTAGTCCTATATCTTTATGTATTGAGTCTATTCGGTCAATTTTAGCTGGAAATTGCTGATATGGATATTGACCATTTTATGTGATATGACCAAAGACATCGACATAGATATTTTTAATAATATTTTTTGAATTTTATATTTTGGTTTGTTTTCCTTTCTGTTCTTTCTATTTTTCTGAAGACAACCTCATAGTTCCCCATCAATGCTGCTGCAGCTTACAGCGAAGATGGTGCAAGTTTCTTCACCACCTATCTTCTTTCTCTTAACATTCTCTCCTTCAAGACCGTTTCGAACCTACGAATTCAACAAATCCACAAGACTGCTGTAAAAATAAAGATGAATAGAAGTGGATCCATATGCATTTGGAGTACTGACCCTAGGTCCGGCTCTAGTCCGTTCCTCTTCTACGCGACGCTTGGCCACAGGCCTATCGTACTCGTCCTCTCAGACCAGGTCATAGATTGGATACTCGATATTGATCTACACAGCGGACTTAGCTCTCAGGCCGCCAGCGCGGAGGACGTCGAGGCACTGCAACCCCTCCAAATGTGCTGTCGAGGTGGCTCCTAAGTTCCTTCGCTGGCTGGGGACTCTTTGTTGCTTTCTTCCAATTCTCTGTGGCCCGGCTTTCACTGGCACATCGAGGGCATCGGACCAGGGCTGCCACGCTCTCATTGACCATAGCGAGGCCGTTGTGGCCCTAGCCGATAGCCGACCAGGGCTGTGATGGCCTCACCTAGTACGGACGAGGGTCAACCAGCAGCCCTTACCAACCCTAAGCAAAATAAATAACAGAATAAAATCAAAAAAATTATAGAAAAATTCAAAAAATTATTAAAATCGTTCACGTCGATGACACCATGTCACGTAAAATAGCTAAAGTTCATGTTAGTGATTTCTAACCAAAATTGACCAGACAGGATTCAGTTGATACAAATGCAGAAAGGTCTAGGACTAAATTGCATAAAACATTTAATCATTAATTTGTCATACGTTTTATATTATCCAATGAAATTTGAATTTCCACCTCTACCTTGGCCTCGTCCACAACTTTGAGCCTCCTCAACTTGATGAAGTGATCCGACTTTGCAATGCTTGCTTGAGATATGAAGCAACGGGCTTTTGATTCATTTTTTGCTCATGCAAGTACAATGAATCCATCAATTCCTCCCATGATAGGGTTGACACATTACTGCCCTTCCTCAATCCTGGCAATCACGTAGCCAAATCTTTTGGTCAAATACCTCAAGATTTTTTCTAAGACTTGTACATTTTGGAGGTCTTCATCGTTGACGTTTACTTATTTAAAAATGGTTTGCACGTGATCAAAATATATCAAGATTGATTCAAAGTCATTCATGCGTGAAGACTTGAAATCACCTTAAAGTGTTTTAGGTTGCACCCGTTTGACACAATGTTGCCTTTTTAGGAGTTTTGCAAAATATCCCACACTACTTTTGTGGTCTCCACACTCAATATTTTTTTTAAATAATGTTTCCTTTATGGCTTGAAAGATTGCATATAATGTGTACTAATATTTCCTCCTGGAAGCCACCAATAAATCGTTCTCCTCCTTTTTTAAAGCATTAAATGCTTGAACATTGGCCACTTCGATGTAATTATTTTCCACCAGATTCCATAAATCTTACAATGTGAAAAGAATATTCATTTAAACAGATTAGTTGTTGAAATTTATTTCGTTTATCTTTGTAGGTGCAATTGAACATAATTGGTGAATGTCATTTTTAGCTCTAATACCAAATGTTGGAACCAAAAGAAGAATAACCTTGAAAATTTGGAACAAGAGCACAAATGAAGACTAGAGGGAGGATTTTCTTATTGAAATGCAAATGCTCGTACTGCAACTCTCTATTTCTGAAGCTAACTTTACTTCTTCTTCTTCTTTTTATGGCTTGCTTAAAGTGCCCTATTTATAGCTTAATATTTAGTATTGGAAAGTGCTGCATCCTATGACTATTTGCTCTAATACAAACATTGCATTCAGTGGAGAAGAAATTTTTCTAGGTGCCCCCAATCTTTCCTTTTGACTTCTTTTTTGTCGTGCACCCGCTAGCGATTAATAAGGTCTTCACAAAGAGGTCTTCATTTTTTAGTTCAAGTAGTCTATCATAAATCATGCCTGTTGATTTCTTTTTGTTTTCATGAAATAATTTTTAACACATCAATCGATTTTATTAAACGAACAAATGGAGGTGTCTTTCGAGGGATCCGAGTGATCTTTGAGGTCGTGGTCCGCGGTGACGATGGTGAAAGAACGGCAAGTGGAGTTGTTGAGTGAAGGAACTGGTGGGGGACTTTTCAGATGGCTAGTGGTGGTACGAAGCAGGTGAGGAATGTGCTTTCATAAAGCCTTTGTGCTTGCAGGGAAAGTGAAGAAGCGACCTTCGTTGTATGATTGGGAAGGGCATGTTTGTAAATTGCTTCGAATATTAAGGCCATTTCACATTGTTTATTAATCTTAGCTATTCCTCTTAACATAACATATGTTGCTTACTCATTTCTTTGGAGCGTTGGAATAAAGCCAATTATCTTTACTACTTATATATAAAGTAGCCAACTGAAATAGGTTTGTTTTTCTTTTTGGGGGAATTTACAAACTATTGCGAGTGTAGAATTTGGTTTCTGCATGAAATCACAAAAGTGAAGATAAAAAAATGAAAGGAGGAAGAATGATTAAACCAAATCGAATCGCCAAACATGTCTCCACTTAGTTTTTTACCATGATACGGTTTCGTTTGGTTTTACTTTTCTTACAACAATATTTATGCAATTTGATTTGGTTTGACATCCCAAATGCATCATGTTGACCTCCTAATAATTATCATAGGGAAATGAGTGTTGTAAAAGATTTGTGTACTCATTTGCTTTTTAACATAAAGGTACATTTTATGAGAAAATTTGACTAGTTAGATGCAATTAATTACAACAAAAGGCAAGTCATCAAGGTGAAAAAATCATGAAAAATACTCCCAGTGAATAGTAAATATATGATTAAATAATGCTTAGTTAGAGCATCTTTGTCAATAATGCAGCAAAATCTAATCTTTGCAATATGAAGGAGATTTTTTTAGTAATCCAAAGTCCCATGTGTTATATTGAGAGGTGATTCGTTAGGAATATTTTATTATTATTATGTAATTATATAGGTATATTGCGAATTTACAATGTTGCACTGGGATTTTAATTATGTCCAACTGTAGATGTTGCCAGAGAACAGTCATAAAGATTAAATGTTTGAGAATCCAATGGTGAATTCAGAGCAGATGAGTCACATTACCAGACTCATGCGACGAGAACGAAAAGGTACAATTGTTTAAGAAAAGAAAAAAAAAGAAAAACAAAACAAAAAAGAAAAGAAAAGGAAATGGTACGACTGTTTTGACTAAAAAGACAAAAAGAAAAGGAAAGGCACATCTCTACCCGACCAAAAACGAAGGTATAGCTGTATGCGTTGTTGCGTCCATTTTTGAGAACTGGCCCCGGCCTTATTATTCAAAAGGCATCAACTTTAGCGCCTATTTGTTAACCAATAAATAATATTTAATTCTATTATTTTATTTATGAAAATATATTTAACATAGAAATTTATTTGATAAAATTTTTATTCTCGAAAATAAATTTGTTTCCACGAATAGATTTGAAGCAGAATTAAGAATAAAAAGAAGTTATTTTTTTGTTCCTATGAACTATTTCAAAATCAAGGCCAATTTTTTTTTATTTCTCTTTCTCTTTATTTTCACTTTCTTCTTCTTCTTCTTCCTTTTAGCCGATTGTTGGCGATGGGCTAGATGAGGGTTGATGCCCTTGTCGGCCTCCGGCGATGTCAAGCCATGGCGAGGCTTGTTAGCCTAAGCCTCACCGGCTCACTACTAGGTCGGCGACCTGGCGGTGGGTTGGCAAGTCTTGCCGGTGGTTGGGCGAGCCGACCTCGCCTAGCCTTGCCAGGCTCATAGGGAGGCTTGAGGCTTGAGCCTCGTCATGGCTTGGCATCACCGGGGGTTGATGACTCTTTGGCGAGGGCGCCAACCCTCGTCTGGCTAGTCGCTGGCTATTGGGACTTAAGGAAGAAGAAGAAGAAAAGGTAAAAAAAAAGAAAAGGTATATTTAAATTATTAAAAAATTAAAAGAAAATATTTTAGACTATAAATTTTAAGGTTTTATCAAACGCATTTTTATATTAGAAATAAATTGACAGCTACCAAACACCTTTAAATGCTAAAAAATTATTCTTGAAAATAGAATAAAAAAGAATTAGAACTGAGTAAAAATTGTTTCCGAGCATAGAAACATTATCATGTGCAACCTTGATGATCATAAATTTTATGATCATAAATTGGAAGTTGCACCTGCTTTGAAGTTGCCCATACGCATTTTTCTTTTTATCGCAAATGAGCTCAAATTCAAATATTTAAAGTATAATATTTTTCTAATAAGGATTTTATTGATGATTGCCCTTTGTTACTGGTTAAATGAAACACTCACACATAAAATTTTTATAATTTTCAAAATACTGTTTTTTTGCATGTTATACATAATCAATAAAGTCACTTTTTATTTAGTAAGAAATTAATTAATAAGTATATAGAGAGCATTTGTTAACAGGAATTTTCTAATAATAGTCCTTGATTGGTCGCCATAGCACGTCCTGTTCACGACTCGGAAGCAAATGTTAGAGGATCTTGTTTTGTTCATGCAGAAGTTAAAAAGTTGATTCAGAGCATACGTTTACTGCTCTGTTTGTTAACCATTCTATTTCTCTATTTTTCTGTTCTTTTGTTCCTTAGAATAGAAAAATAACATAAATGCGTTTAGTAACGCCAACTGATTTTTCTATTCTCGAGAATAGAAAGTTGTTCTTGAGAATAGATTTGAAGTAGAAATGAGAAGTAGAAAAAAGTAGCCTTTTATTCATGGGAACATCTTCTAGAAACTATTTCTTGGGGACTACTCACCGCTTATAGCAAGCCATCGCCTGCCACCGCCCGCCGCCTGCCGCCGATCGCCGGCCGCCCACCATTGGACGCCAATCTCCGCCACCTATTGTCGACCACCCCCAACCACTCGCCATCGACCACCGACTGACTGCCAATCGCCACCGTCCTTCGCCCAGCGGCTGGCGACCGGCGAGGGTCGGCGGTGGCTGACCAGCAGCGGCGATTGGCGGTCGCCGGTCGCTGGCGTCCCCCGCCCAATGGTCGCCGGCCGCCGCCTCCAGTCGCCATCTGCATCCTGTCGCCGCGGCCACCGCCACCGCCACCGCCGCCACTGCCCACTGGTCTTCACCACTGTCAGGGAAGAAAGAAATAAAAATTTTTTGTTGATACCAAACACATTTCTATTCTTTTTCTATTTCGAGAATAATAAATTTTTGTATTTACCAAACGCCCTATTTTACTCAAAAATTGTTTCAGGGAGTAGAAATAGAAAATAACTATTTCTCAAAAGAAACTGTTCCTAAAAGTAGAAATGTTACTAAACGCATTCTATATTGCCAGTTCCGTGTAAAAAGCACAAAGAAGAAGAAACTCCATGTGATCTTGTGATGATAATGTCCTCCGTCCTATCATTTTAATCCATCAACTTTATTGACTCTGAATTTTCTACAGAGAGAGAGCCATGTGAAGAGCACGAAGAAAGAAGGAACTCCATGTGCTCTTGTCATGATAATGTCCTCCACCTTATCCTTTTAAGTCCGTCGACTTTATTGACTGTAATGGACGTGACTGTGAATTGGACGCTGCACCTGCTGCGAAGTTGCCCACACGCGTCTTTTATCGCAAATGGAGCCAAATTCAAATATGTGAAACGCAGTATTTTTTAATGAGCATTATGTTTAACTTAGTGCTTCGAGTGTACCGATTATATTAAATATTTACACATAAAGAAAATTTTGCTATTTCGAAAGCACTGCCTTCCTCTTTTTATACACAATCAGTGCATTGATAATGTAAATATTCATTTCATTAGATATAACTAACAAGTATCCATAGAACGCTAATTGAAAAGATCTATCTACTAATGATCCTTGGCGTGATTATAACATTTCCTATTCATCATTTGGAAGCAAAATTTTCAGATTTTTTAAAATAAGGCCACCTCTCTCTAGGTTGGAAATTATGTATTACCAATTTTTTATTTTTGTCTGAACCAATCTTATAGACTCCAGATTAAATCCGAATATACCAAAACTCTTAGAATCTTTTGGTTAACTAAGTCAATTTTAATTTCTAGTATTGATTGGTAGTTTGCTCATATCTCGAGTCTTCATAAAATTAATATCAACTTAGTTAAATATTATCACGTTCTGTTACTAGAAAAGCACCTCTCATCCTATGGAAACTTCAGATTCATCTTCCCATTCTCTTCCCATCTCTCTTACCTCTAACCTTTCTCTTCAACCTCCACCCGAACTTCGAAAGTCCTCTTGTTCAAAGATAGACTATCTTTATGAGGTCGCATACCTCACAGAAGATAGTAAGATCTCAGAAACCCAGCTCCCCATGATGAACCCATACACTGCTTTCGCAAAACCCCTTTCTTTCTCTCCACTTCGGTCTATTAAACACTTGATCAAACACACCCCTCGTACTGTCAAAGAATATGTTCAATCTTCCCGTTTTGATCAACACCCCATCCAGGCAACTGAACAAGAACAGTTTGTTACTCTCCAGATTCCACCCGAATTCCCATCTCAATGGATCCAACAAAACTACACTCATCTCCATTTTGGAGTCATCCGACTTGCCTTAACCTTTCATGGCCGAAAAGGCTTACCTGTTACTGCAAGGATAGCCCTGTTAGACACCAGGTTTTTGGAATACCAACAAGCTTGTGTTGGCACTATCCAAACGACAATGAATGCATGAACTGTTTTTGTTACACTTTTTTCGAATTTTAACATTGCTCTTGCAGATCCAAACCTGCTGACTGCTCTTAAGGTCCAGTTACAAATTATTGGAATTCCGCAGACTCCTGGATCCATTGCTACCACCTTACATTATCAGATGATCTATCGTGTCCAAAATCATACCATTGATCTCAACATTCCAAATTCCGAGGATGCCCTTGTTATCTCAGTCGACCACGACCAAACCTCCTGCATCCATGTCCCCCGCCAGATCCCTAGAAATGAGCTTGTTAAGCTTCTTCCGGATAGTTGGGTCACCAACTACAAAAAACTCCATCAGAGTTGCAAACCACTCCAATCCAGTGAACCACAGTTCACCCGGAAAAAAGATGGTACTGTTACCATCAAGTTCGGCAAAACCAAAGAGGAAACTTCCTCTATTTTTCCCACCATCCTCCATTTTACACCATGTCCCACTGATCCTGTCTCTACAGAACCAGATGACAAACGATTTGTCCATTCTTTTGGTCCTCAAGGACAGCCCATTCATCATTTCAAAGACCCTATTGGACATTGCTTTTGGGACCCAAATTGCATCTGTCCATCATGCACAAAACCTGATGATGAAGATGAAAGACCTTCTGCAAAAAAGAAGAAAACGAGGAAAAATACCCTTCACCAAAGGTATCTTGATGGAGATCCAACTGTTGGACCTCTTGGAGAAGATGGAGGCAGATACCAGTTCATTATTTCTTATGGACCATTAAGATCCACTCCACCAGCTGCACCGCCACCACCTTGCAAGCTAAGCCCCTGCGGAAGGGAGTCCCACATCGCTTGGGAGAAGCCCGCTGATCTGTTTGATAACCTCCGGGGTTGCCCTCACCTCACAACTGTAGTTTTGAGGCTGAAATCCTTAGTTGGTATCAGAGCCAGGTTAAAGTGGATCCGGGTGTATGTTAAGCTCCTACGGAAGGGAGTCTCACATCGCTTGGGAGAAGCCCGCTGATCTGCTTGATAACCTTCGGGGTTGCCCTCACCTCACAACTGCAGTTTTGAGGCTCAGATCCTTAGTCAGTTCATTGTTTCTTATGGACCATCCAGATCCACTCCACCAGCTGCACCGCCACCACCTTGCAAGCCAGCTCTCTCCTTTCAACCACCACCAGCTAAACCCATGATCACTTCGCCTTTCTATAAGCCAATCCAAAAATGGGTAAAAAAGAATCCTTCATGTCCCTTGAAACTATCCCGACCAAGCACCTGTGTACCCAAACCTGTCTCACCTCCTGTCCTATCCAGCATATGCATGTTCCATCCTGATGATTTTCCTCCACTCGAAAACACAGAACCATCTGGAACTAGCACCCGCACCCGGAAATTTCCTCCTTTGGAAAAATTCTCTGACCCACACCAAAGGTATCAGCATTCACCTAAGGTACCAAACCCCATTGGTCTTGCTGCACAAGGACAACACAAGCAGCCTTCTGTTGTAGAAACCATTCTCAATTGGCAGACTGAAAATGCTTTAGCTCAAAATGAGCTTTTAAGCACCGTTTCCACACGTCTCGAACGGGTAGATAAAACTACTGACTTATCTTACCGCATGTTGAAAGACTTCCAAAAAAGGCTTCATTTGCTAGAAACTAAGCAAACACCCCCAAGCCATTATTTGGAAGATCAGAGACCAGAGATAGAAAAACTCAGAAGGCAGATCCAAATTCTCAAGAGTCAGCAGTCATTCACCCCACTTGATCCACCCCTTTTTACCTCTCCTTCCCTGTCACAAAAGCCAGAGTCGTCATTTGGCTCATCCTCTTCTTTTTGCTTCTTTTTTTAAGCTCACCCGCCCTCCTCCTCAGAATAATTTTCTGACTCTTCAAGAAGACCTTCGAAAGCTTAAACTAAAGCAAAAGAAATCCCCTCCTCCCACCGAGTATTCCCCACCTTCTCCAGGCACACCTGAACATCCTCCTGGTAACCACCCTATTGGGGAACAATCAGCCACTCTGACCATTTCCAACCCACTCGAGAATTTTCTTCGCCAGTAGATTCCTTCCATTGCTATGATCAAACCTTCTGCCACAAACCAGGTTGAAACATCATCTGGATATGATTCTGATATTTTAAGTGAGTCACCATCTTCAGCAGGATCATTTTTTATGGTAGATAGTGTCAAGGATGAAGAAATATTCTCTGAACCCGAAATCCATTATCAGGAACAACCGGACGCCACCCAGTCCTTTACAACCTCATCATCCAAAATCTATTTCACACTAGATGACATTCCATATTTCAAATGGCCTGATAGGCTTCAAGAATTTCATGCTTGGCTAACTGCCAAGTATATTTCTGAACCCAGCACTTATGATATTCTCTTGGAATTCACTAGTCGTTTTACAGGAGCACTTAAAGATTGGTGGCACATTGCTGCAGAACAAGATCAGATGTACTTCTTGACTCAACTTTTGGATAATGCTATTCAGATTATCCATATGTATTTCATCGGCAAGCCCGAAGATTCCAAAGAACTCAAAAGAAAGGAGTTCTTTGACTGGAAATATTGCTCACTAAGACGTAAAGATCTTGATCGTCATTTCCAAGCTATGATCAAGCTGTTTTACCTACTTGGTGCAGATTGGAATCTCAAGCCCATCTTCTTGGCATCTATTCCAAAGGAACTTAGCCAAGCTGCAGAAAAAACTCTCCAACAGAGACAAAAAAGCATCATAGAAGCTACTCTTAGTGAAATCCAGCAAGCTGTTCACATCGCCATAGAAGAACTTTGCCTTCGACGAGAAGCCTTTCGAAGCTTTCTCAAAAAAAAAAAAATAGGCACCTTGACAAAGTATGCTTCAAACCCGGTTTAAAGATCAAATGCCCTAAAGACTACTCAGATCCATCCTGCATAGGATGCAAAAAGAAAAGACATTTTAAAGGACTCTCCTTCAAGAATTCACGCAAAGGGAAAAGTAAGGGTAAGTGGAAATTTCTGCGTAAAAGCCATCATCGTTCTTCAAAGAAGCGCAACAAAGACAAGTGCTATGTCTGCAACAAAAAAGGACATTTTGCCAAAAATTGTCCAAAGGCAAGAAAGCGAGGAAGCCATTTGATCGACAAAATTGCCAAAAGTACTGGTATTCAACTTGATGATTCAGATATAGAATCCGTCTTCTCTTTAGACGATCAGCCATCTGAAAATACCCCATGTACTATTCAGACATATAGCTCAGATTCAGGCTCAGATTCTGAAAACGATGTCTTTACTTTCTTTCCTGATTCACCCGCTGAAATTGAGCTCAATGAACCTGTCCATCACCCGTATATCCCTGTCCACATTCTCTTGTCCAAATACCATAAACCAATTCCTTTGGTAGCACTTATCGATACTGGAGCAAGCTCTTCCATTCTAGACACAAAGATCCTTTCAGAAGAATTTTGGAAACCTTACACTAGGTATTTCAATTCTGCCTCTGGTGACACCTTTGCTACCAAGTATCGTAGTAAACTCATTACTATTCAGTTCTTTCCCCAGTGCTCTATAACCACCAAGGTTCTTGGTTCTTCGTCTTTAGACAAAGATATCATCATTGGTTGGGACATCTTGACCCAACTTCCCAAACTCAGAATTCTGTCTCATGACCTTCGTTTTAAAAATCAATTCAAGGAATTTGTAGACATTAAACGATTTTATGCCCTCCAACCAGCCATTCTGGACCCGATCATTCAAAGTCTACTTTCCTCCTGTGCTGAAACACACTCCCAGTTTTCCCAAACTTGCACCCGGCCATTATGGAAAAACCCTTCTTTTTATGTCAAACTTCCTTTCAAAAGGAATGAAGACATCAATCCTACAAAAGCTAGTCACTCAAGAATGAGACCCGAACATTTTGCACTCGCTCAGCAAGAATGTGTAGAACTACTAGCACAAGATCTCATTGAACCCTCTGACTCCCAATGGGCGTGTGAAGCATTCTATGTCAACAAACGAGCCGAGCAGAACCGTAGAAAAATGAGGTTAGTAATTAATTATTAACCTTTGAATCAGTTCCTTCAAGATGATAAATTCCCGTTGCCTCATCGAAATTCCCTTTTCCTGAGCCTTGCCCAAGCAAAGATCTATTTAAAATTTGATCTTAAGGCAGGATTTTGGCAATTGGATATTGACCCAGCAGACAGACCCAAAACAGGGTTCTGTATCCCAAACCAGCATTTCCAATGGACAGTTATTCCATTTGGCCTCAAAACTGCACCCTCCCTTTTTCAAAATGCTATGTGCAAAATCTTCGAACCCATCCTCCAAAACTCACAGATTTATATTGATGACATCCTTCTGTTCAGCCATGATGAACAATCTCATTGCCAACTCTTGACACAATTTGCTGATATTGTTAAGAAACATGGCATTATGCTTTCCCAGAAAAAGATGATTATTGCCCAAAAGGAAATTGAATTCCTTGGCATGCGTCTCAAAGATGGAACCTATTGCCCTGAACCCCATATTGTTGATGAACTCCAAAAATTCCTTGAAAAGGATCTCAATCCTAAACAAGTTTAGCAATTTCTTGGCACTGTAAATTATCTGCGAGATTTTGTTCCATACATCTCTAAGTATTTGAGACATCTCCAGCGAATGCTCAAAAAGGATCCTCCCCCATGAGGATCCAAACAGACTCAAGCTGTTGCTCAACTCAAACAACTATTGCAAAACCTTCCTCTTCTAAAAATCCCATCCACTGGCAAAAGAATTCTCCAAACTGATGCCGGCGACAAATATTGGGCAGCTATTCTTTTCGAAGAAATTGATGGAACCAGGCATATTTGTGCCTACAAAAGTGATCGATTTTCCCAAGCAGAAATCCATTATCATTCCACTTTTAAAGAGATACTTGCAGTTAAGTATGGCATCAAGAAGTTTGAATTCCACCTCATCGGACATTATTTTCTTGTTGAAATGGATATGTCCTCATTTCCTCAGATGCTTAAGTTCAAACAAAAACAGGTTCCCCATCCACAATTGCTACGATGGGCTGAATGGTTTTCTAAATACTCCTTTGAAGTCAAACACATTCCAGGAACTAAGAATGTCCTTGCTGATTTCTTGTCCCGAACAAAAGAACCAATGCAAGCTATCAACATGTATGTTAAAAAGGAGCCATTCCAAGACACATATTGAACGGACAAAATCCCAGGTGGTTGGCCCAGCCTCAAATACCCTCCTGATGTTCCTGAGGCAATCCACCACAATAATCTGAAAGAAAGACTTCCAGAATTGATGTGGGAATATCACCTCCGAATTTTCCGTGAACATGGCGGTTTGATGCTTAGACCAGATGGACTTCATCAGCAATATCCATTCATTCATCCTCTCAAATGGTCTCCTGATGAAGAATTTCCAGAAGAACTGAAATTGTTATTTTGGTATATGTTCAACCTGTACACTATAGCCATTGAATTTCTCACTGACAAAATTTTGCAGGTTATTCACAAGGATGGCCAAGCTCAACCTCATAATCAAAAACACCTCTTGGAGATTTTTGCATGGTATAAACCACTCCAATATTGGAGAGAATTCTTCAAGGTCCAAAATCGCCAAGGAAGGCCTGAACCAGAACGACACACCGTCGTCTTATTTCACTGACCATGGACGTTTTCCTATCCATGTGGTTGGATAGCTAACAAACCTTCTGCTGCAGGAATTTCGAGCTACAGGCCCCAAGTTTTTCAAGAATTTGCTCGGATCTATCGGACGCTTCCATACTCCATCACCACAAGCAAACTAGCGTCACGTGAACTCCAGAGAATCCTATGTCAAGAAAATCGCATCATCTCACCAGAAGCATGGCCATCTGCCTACGTCCCTATCTCTTGGGACCACCTTGAAGCATGGGATTCCACGAGAGAACAGATCCAAGAAGCTCTTCATACCTTTCGGCAGAACAATCCAGACTCCTCCACCTCCTATGATCCATGGGGAGGGCCACTTGCATAAGACCCTTGGGGAGACACCCCAAATTACGCCCCATTTTTCGGCTCTTTCGGTGCTAGCTCATCCCGTCCACCAGACTTGTCGGCAGAAGAAATCGAGAATCTCATCCGTGCTTTTAAAAGAGAAAAAGACGGAAGTTCCAGTCCAGATGCAGAAGAGGCTCTCTACAGAGAACAGATCGCTCATCATAGCTCTGATGATTCGGACTATGACCACTACAATGCTAGAGACGGAAGAGACATATAAAGCCGTCCTGAAAACACTGTACACCGGTCCTATACACTGTTCACTTCATTAAGTCTGTTTCTACTGTTCACCTAGTCTGTTTTTATTGTAGCAACAGGCGAAAAATTACTGTTTATAGCATGTCATGAGATTTCTTTAGGACTCCCTATATTTCTTTAGGACTCCCTATGTGTGTAGCCCATAAGTGGCTAAGTTTGCTTAATTATGTCCTAGCACGGTCAGTCCGTCTGCTCTTGTCTGTTGTATCCTCCTTTGCCTATATAAGAGCAATGAGCCCCCATTGTAAAAACCAGAGAGTGAAATAAGAAGTGTGTTATGTACTCTATTTCCAACATGATGTTCTAAACACTCCCATCCTCTTCTAGTCCAGAACGATGGTTCTGAACAAACACTGTGATTGAGAAAAATCCTGGAGTATGCTCTGCACTTGTCCTTAGGGGATCCTGTGCATCAGAATTTCCGATATTTTAGAGTTTACAGGTATCTAAGTTCATTGTTTGGGAAGGAACTTGGTGACTAACAGGCAGTCCCTATTGAAGGCCAAGAGGGCCGTGTGTGGGATAGCATACTTGTCACAAGTTTGCAACTCAAACTCTGGATTTGGATCTCAGAAGCCCGTTGATCTGCTTGATAACCTCCGGGGTTGCCCTCATCTCACAACTGTAGTTTTGAGGCTGAGATCCGACGTGTAACAATTGACAAGTGTATTAATTTGATATTTTACCATTTGTTTGTTACATATGTACCTGTGTGATTTTTCGTGATTAATGGAGGGTAAATTTGTTACATATGTATTGGTTTGAAATTTTTTATGATCAAAAAATTAATTTAGAGTAAATTTGTCATAAATATATCAATTTGAAGTTTTTTTTTTGTATTGACCCTTTTTAGTTATTCAGAAACTCTTGTGTCATCATTGAAAGTTGATTCTTTACCTAGACGGACCGTGAATTAATGATATTGGACTCCACATAAAGAAATAGCTACATAACAATTGTAAATAATTTAAATGTTTGAGAATCATATATTTTTAATCTTTAAGTACCAAAGTGAACTCAGAACTGACATTGTCTACATAGCCAGAGCCATGTAAAAAGCAAGAATAAGAAACTTGAAAGATGTTGAGCGTGGGAAAAAAGTACACCTCTGTCTCTATGTGTTCTTAGTTCTCCACCTTATTATTTTTAAATCCATCGACTTTATTGACTATTAACCGGAAGCTGCACCTACTGTGAAGCTGCCCGTACGTGTTTTCTATGACTATGGAGTCATATTCAAATATGTGAAGTGTACTATTTTTCTAATAGTAACCCTTGGCTCCGCCATAGCACGTCCTTCCCATGATTGGGAAGCAAATGTTTCAAAACTATTAAAATAGGGCCACCTCTCTAGGTTGGAAACCATGTTTTGTGGTTGATGCTTGCATCGATCTTCCTGTCTCCTAATTAGATCCGAGTATTCCAAAATTCTTAGAAGCTATTGATCAGCTAAGTCAATATTAATATCTCGAGTCTTTGTAAAATTAGTAATAATTCAACGGTCCCTCTACAAGTCTTAAAAGTCTTCGTCATGACCATAGATGAGTTCCCCGACTTGTACTAAAGAACAGCAAAACGAAATAAGAGAGAATATTTTACTTCCTATGCAATCAGTTATTTAGGATTGGGAGGTGATTGTACTAATTGCCTAACTAAAAAGGAATTATTTCTCAAAATAAGTTATTTTCAGGAATAGAAATATTATCAAACGCACGTTATATCTCCGCGAGATCCATTAAAATAGAACATGACTCACAAAATGAGTCTATAACATCCCTATTTGGGGGCGACGAAGAAAAACACGTTGGTTAAAAATGAGTGGAAGATGGGTTGAAAATGACTCATATATTCTACAGCTAGCTTGAAAATGGGTCAAAAATGAGTCACACATTCTAACTTATTTTTGACCCAATAAAATAGAATATGACTTATTCATGACCCATCTTGACACTTCTACATCTACCAAAGTAAAACCCATTTTCTTTTCTTTTCTTTGTTATTCCTATTGCAGACTGAAAAGGAAAACCCCTAAGAAAATGAACACTAACTCCAGAACGTTCGACGTTTTAACTGATGGTCGACACCTTCGATCTTTAAGCCGAGAACCATTTATCCACCACGTTAGTCATGTCCATCAGCCACTGGTTTGCCATTGTCGACTACTGCAGCAACCTCCCACAGTTACTAGAGCGCCATTGTCGATTGTTGGCTACAATCTCACACGCACACATACAATGACATGTAGAAATTTGTTTTATTTTTGAAAACGATTTTATTTTAAAAACAACACTCTCAGGTTAATAACTGAAAATTTATTTTATGTAGCTACAATTTTGAAAAAAAAATATTCCAATAACGGCTTCTCAAAACCAATCCAATCCTATATAACCTCATTATAGGACTATGGCAATCAATGTGTTAACAAAATACCACAACACATGACTTTCCTTAATCACTATAATAAGCATTATATTTTCATGAATCATGAGCCTAGTAGTGTAGTAAGAAATAGTGCCAACATGTAATCAAAATATACACTATTTCTTATCGGTCCTCAATGCAATTTCTCAACAACATGAAACTGCAATAACGCAATTTCTAAACAACATGAAATTGCATAATTATGTCACAATCCAACATGAGATCTCAAAATTAGTGACATCCAATCGTTTTTAAACTAAAATTTATTTAAAGATACTGTTTCATATTTCCATTTCTCAGTCGATAGGAGAAAGGATAACGATAAAATCAATAATAATGATAATCAAAAGTAAATGCTTTAATAGACCTTATAAAAGCATTATTAGTTTGTATATAACTATAATATCCAGAAATACAAATTATATAGCTCCCATTAACAAAAGAGATCAAAAGACTCTAAAACACTCATATTCTTTACATGTTCTTTAAACAAAATGGGTCGTAATCCTTTTGTTAGAGGATCAATTAACATGGATTCAGTTCTAATATTCTCAATCACAATGTCTCACTTTTTTACTAAGTCTTTAACGGTATAATATTTGATCCAGTTAATATCTCAACCGCGGCATTGTTATTGTTCACAACAAAAGTTTGACACACATAATGCAATATGATCAATTATGGGTAATAAGTAATTTCACAAAATAATTAGTACATTACAAACTCCCCTTTGGGCAAAGCGTATAATGCACTATTATTTTCCACAGCATGAAATTTGTAAAACAACAACAAGGAGAATTACGTATAATTGTCAATGATACATCCCCTTTGGGCAGATAAATCATTTAAATTATACATTTCTATGATATCAATATATAGAGATAGATAAGGAGAATTACATATAATCTTCAAAGATCTATTCCCTTTGGGCAGACAAATCCTTTAAATTATACATCACATTATTTTAACACAAAGGGAAATCACATATAACTCTCAAAGTTTATCCCCTTTGGGTGGATAAACCTTTTGAATTGCACATCCCATCAATTATCTCTAATATATCAATATAGAGAGGAATTACATATAACTTTAAAAAATTTATCCCCTTTAGACAAATAAATCTTTTTAAGTCATACATCCCTATCTTTTGATTTTGGAATTTATCTTCATGTAATTTTCAAATTAATATACACAATAACTCCATTTGGGTAGGTGATTGTATATACTAATTTTTATTAATAAGGAACTTTAATAATTTACAAACTTTAACAATTTGTAAATAATGTTCCATTTAATCAATGCCCAAAAATTCAACAAACAATATGAAGCATTTTACGACATTTGCTTCCCAAGATCATATTGCATTTATCAAGCAACAATTTTTTTGCCACAATTTTATGTGCCTATTTCTACAATTAAGCATCTAAGATTATCTAGTTAAACTCAAGAAGAAAGTATAGATAATCTATGTTAAATTAGGGAAAGTGAATACTAATATTCTATCCCTCATATACTATAACAAATTTCCATAAATTAAAAATTGAAAAATAGGCACAATATTTTTTTATGGAATTAAATATGGATAACAATAAATAATTCCAAATAAATATTTAAATATGCCAAAATTAAAATTTACCATACCAAAAAATCATAAATTAAAAGCATATTAAAAAAAATTGAAACAAAACGGGTCTCTGAGGACCCTAAACACACCCCCATGCACCATTCTAAGTACAATCTACATAAACATGTACCGAAAGAAGAAGAAACAAGCACGAAATCCTCATCCGAATATAATTACCTCAATCCAAAACCTGAGGATTTCATCACATATATGTTGATACATCAAAAACATTCCGTCATTGATGTTAATAAATAAATAAAAAACAACTAGACAATAACCACAAAGAGAGAGAAGCAAACTTCCCCACTCCTCAAACATGCTAGGACTAATTGATTTATCCACAAGCACATCTGCTCGCTTAAAACACAAGGTGCCGAGGGATAATGACATCACAAATTTAACAACAAAGAGAAAAATTCCATAACCTTGAACTTTCAAATTAAGCTTTCAAGGATGGATCCATAAATGAAACTCCGATTTATGATAAACAAGTAGGAGCACCTAATTCCACCCTTTATTTTTCAATCTAAGCATATTAGCAAGTGGGAGAATGTTGGAAATTTCCTATAATGGGCTTACATTAATTAATTAATTTTCTATTTTAAATAATTGGATTAATGGATATTCAAATATATTTTAAACCCTCAAGTGATCTTATTAAATTGTGTTTTGGCATCTATTAATAACGGGCCTAGTTGAGTAGCAAAGTGAAGTGTATGCAATTGTGTTTAATTGAAGCCCGTAATGGGAGGGGCCCAGTTGACACGCTATTGATTAGGGTTTGCTAGGTTCCCTCTCTAGCCTATAAAAGGATAGGTTATACCTATCAGTCGCTGAATCCCATTAAAGCTACTAAATCGAAATAGGTCATAGAGAGGAAGATCCAACATACCGATAGATCAATGATTACATCAGCTTGATCTATTTTCAATCAAGTGAGACCATGGCTCAAACATGTATGTTTTAATTCCGCTGTACACATATAAGTTTTGGTGTTTTAAATTCATATATAGATATAATTATTATTGATTAATTAGTTATTCATGTAGAAAATTTCTACACAAAGCCTATTCCACAATAATGTTTCAAATGCATTTCATCAACCAGATTGTAGGCATTGAAAAGATCGAGTCTAGTTATGAAATTGAAGTTGTTTCTCATTCTAAAATCAGCATTAGAACAACAATGAATCGTGAATCAAGAAGTAACAACTCAGTTTTTTTTCAGTAATTTTCACATGAGTTTCATGAACATAAGTCGTCACAATAACTCTCCACAACAGAAGCAGAAAAGAAAAGAATGAAATTACCATGTCAATGGATGACAATGAAGCTATAATCCGTGACCAACTCAAGGTTAGAAGCTTCGGTATCACTGCCTGTCGGAATCAAAGGGAACGAATGGTTTCCGAGTGCAAATCCGTCGCCGTGAAATTCCCGGCGGCACAGCAGAGTAAAGCAGCTCCGAAGTCGATTGATGGCGGTGGCGATTGATGGTCGGCTCGATAGAAGAGGTTTTCAGAGACGACGTAGCCAAGGATGAGAGCCAGAAGTGGTGTGCCGTGCAGGAACGGAGATCCTCAAGTATTCGGACAGCAAGGTGGTTCGCTCTCGCTCACCCCTCCTTCCTCGGGTTCATTCCTTCGCCAGACGACAGCTTCTCTCAAGATCTCACGCGCGTCCCCAGCTTGACAGCTTAATTTCCTTAAAATAAGTGACTTGCTTCTAAATTCTACTTACGGCCTGTTTGGCCTTCTTCTTCTTTTTTAAAGTAAAAATTATATAATGACATCGAAGGAAAAACAAAACTTTGTTAAATTTAATTTGAAAAAATAATCAGATGTTTTCGAATGGCCTATCTGTCCCCATGGATGGATTTATAAATTTTGTTGTTAAATATAATAAGTCAAAGGTTAATTGCTAGAAAAAAGTTATTAGAAAAGCATCATTCAAATATACTCTACAATGTGAAATATGGAGCGGAATGTACACATCGAAATTGAGTACTACTAGTTCATTTGGCTTGATGCTTAAGCAAGTTGTCGCCTAATTTATATGTTGAAGGAAATGAGAAGCACTCTTTCTTACAAAAGAGCACAGAAATTTGTTAGCTGGGTTCACTCTTATGTGGAGGAAGCTCAATGAGTTGCAAGCCCAAAAGGGCTTGAGCCCATATAATAAGTTATATGGAGAAATAGGGTTTCTCACTATCGTTGAAGTTGTAGCCACAAAAGACGTAATAACAAGAGAAAAAGAGAGAGCAGAAAATCTGGAGTTTGGGGCAAAGTCTGATTTTCATCAAACTGGCATCGGAGGTCAATTCAAGGTCCGATTGAGCTGAAATTTTGTCAACGTGTTTGTGGTGCAATCTCCTCGAATCTGAACGGTTTGATTTTCGTTTGAAGCTCCCTACATCAGGTTTTTCGTGGATTGATCAAAACTTGCGTTTTTGATCAGATTTATCATTGATCTCTTGTGAAATTTATGTGTATTGCCAAGAATTATGTTCTTGAGATCTTTGCTGCTATGTACCTCTAGTATTTGCTAGGGAAGAACATTGTTCACCCAATTTTGTTGATAGTGAAGATTTTCGGGTGGACTCCGGTCTCGTGGTTTTTGATTTCCTCACACCGAGGGGGTTTTCCACGTAAAAAATCGTCTTGTGTTTGTGTGCTTGGTATTTATTTTGCTCTACTATATCGGTTCCTATTAGGTTTACACAAGAGGGGAGATTATTTTATTTCGTTGCGTTAATTCGATATTGTTCGAATTGTTATCATTCTCCCATCAAAATTTGCGTATGAAAAGAAAGTGAATATCTTAAGAAAATATGGCACGTAGAGACAATGGCGCGTGAATTGTGCGTGTTATGCTTGCTGTATATGTTTTTTGTCATAAAGCTTTAGTTGCATGTAGTAATATTTTGTTATTATTATGTCTTAATATTATTGTGAATTTACCATATTGTACTGGGATTGTAGTTATGTCCAGCTGTAAATATAGCTATAGAACAATCATAAAGATTTAAATGTTTGAGAATCATATCATTTGTAATCCAAAAGTTCAAAAGTGAAATCAGTGCAGATCCATGTGACAAGCACAAAGAAGAAACTTAAAAAAATTGGGCGTCTCAAAATGTTACAGCTATATGTGTTGTAATCCGTTTTTCTATTTGGTCTTCACCTCATTAATTTTTTAAGGCATCAACTTTAATGACCATAAAATGGACTGCTTCGAAGTTGCCTATCTTCGTTCTTTATTTATTATTATTTTATGGCAAATCGGGTCAAATTCAAGTATTTAAACTGTAATATTTTTTTAATAAGGATTTTATCGACAACCGCCCTAAGTTACTGGTTAAATTAAACATCCACACATGAATATTTGTCATTTTCAAAATACCTTTTTCTTTTTCAAATTATGCACGATCAATAAGACCACTTCTTACTTGGCATGGGGTGGCTAATTAGCACTTTGAGAGTTTTGGTTAACAAGAACCTTCTAATAATAGTCGTTGGTTGGTCACCATAGCATGTCCTGTTCATGATTTGGAATGAAATATTTTCCAAATTTTTTGTAATAAGGCCATTTCTCTCTAAGTTGGAAACTATGTAGTATTATCTTTGCTGTTAATGTCTGAACCGATCATATGATCTCCATATTAGATCCGAAAATTCTGAAACTCTAAAGAATCTTTTGAACAACCAAGTCAATTTTTAATTTCCCCCAATCATATCTAGAATCTTTGTGAAATTTTTAATATTTCAAAAGTCCCCTAAAAAATTGAAAAGTCTTGGTCGTGACTTTATTATTAAAGTCACCGACTTGTATCGAGATCCGCCAAACGTTGTCGGCTTCGTGCGAAATCGCCTAACCCAGTACAATGTGCTAGATGAAAAAGTATTTCTGCATTGCCTATTAAAGAGAGAGAAAAAGAGAGCTAGGTCACCTTGCTAAGGGCGAAGTTAGCTCCTATGGCGAATTCAGGAAGTAAGTATCAGGTGTTCCTCAATTTTTGTGGGAAAGATACTCGCCGTAGATTCACCAACAGCCTCTACCATGCCTTGATAGATGTTGGGATTCGTGTTTTCATTGATGATAAAGAGCTTCCACCAGGTGAAACATTTAGTAGGAACCTTTTGGAAGCAATTGACGAATCCAAGCTTTATATAACCATCTTCTCCCCAAAATATGCTTTGAGTCACTGGTGCCTCCGTGAGCTTGCGAAAATGGTGGAGAACACCTCTCAACCTGAAGAAGATGGGAATAAGAAGGTGATATTGCCCATCTTTTATGATGTGAAACCTGATGATGTGAAGCTCAAAACTGATTTGTATAGCAAGGCTATATTGGAGTTGGAGCAAACGGAGAAGTTTAGCACAGAGGAAGTAGAGACATGGAGACGGGCTCTCAAGAAAGTCGATGCCATCCAGGGATGGGAGCTAGAGAAATATCAAGGGTAATCATCTTACTGTAAACATGAAAACTATTTTTTTACAATTAGGCGATAGATTTACTAAAAGTTCTTTAATTATCTGCAAACTATAATTTCTCTAAATTTAAATAGGAAGTCTCAAGTTCTTCTATGAACTTGTTTTAAATCATTGGATATCCAAAAACTTTCTGACCTAATAGGATAATTATAATTTCGTTCTTTACCTCATTTTCAGTGTATAAAAATTTGGCTTGGCTTCATCTTTTTTATACTAACTTGATCCTTTCGTGTTAAAATTCATACTGTATGCTAAAGATTATGATTATGGAACTTTATGCAATTACATTTGTAAAGTTTTGCCTAGTCGAAAAGAAATAAGTAAATCTAATATTGCCATAATTCATCATGCATTTATATTTGATTCTCCTACTTTTTTATTTTTTGCAGTGATTCTTCTACTTGAGATCAAATATTTCTGTTCCTCCATTCTTCCAACTTAAACTTGTAATGGATGTTCAAGTTTGCAATGCATCATGTTCCTCAAGTTTTGAGCGTAACGTATTTGTTGATCTTTAATCTATCTTGGTCCAGTCCCATTTATTATGACACTTAAATTCTTGTTTTAAATGAAATAATAATGCCGTGAATAAATTTGTGTCTTTGAACACGATGAACATTCAAAAAATGAATTTACAAAACTTAATGCTGTTTAGTATTTTTATTTCTGTAAACAAAAAAAACACTTCTTCTTACACTATTTTTTCATTGGTTGCCTACATGGTGTTCTTTCTTACACCCAATATTAGATTCCTGGCTCCATCGCTTGACTAAATAGGATCTATCTTTGAATCTTCTATGATATTGATCTACAAAAGAGATCCGACGAAGACTAGTTAGATATTTAAGTAAGAAGCACTTGTTTACGTAGTTTTTTCGGTCCATCTCGTAACATAAAATAATATATTCTGACTATGTCATTCATTCATAAGATCAAAGTTTCTTATGCGGGAACAATTCACAGGGCGGTGTTTGGATTAACAATAATAATAATAATAATAATCAGATTGAAATTAACTGGCGTTTACATGATAAGTTGTTTCCCTCCAAAAAAGTTTTCACCTCGCGTTCCCACCCGATTACTTTGTTGATGCTTGGTCAATATCCAAGGAAATGAATTTTTTTACCTTTTCTCAATTGAGACTTGTTCAACTTTGTGTCAGCGATGGGGATCTCAGCAAGTCAATTGTTGAAGAGGTTATGAGTAGGCTCCGGACAAGACAGAGAAATGTGACTGAAGATTTAGTTGGAATGGAGGATCGAATGGTAGCCATAAACAATTTATTAGACAGCGACTTTGATGATGTGCGACTTATTGGAATTTACGGGATGGGTGGCATCGGTAAAACAACACTTGCCAAAAAAATCTTCAACCAATTACTTCCTCGCTTTGGAAAAAACTGCAGCTTTCTTGATGACATAAGGGAAACAGCAAAAACCTTGGGCTTAGTCAAGCTGCAACAACGACTCTTGTCTGATATCTCTAATCCTAGAGGGGCTCTTGACATTGGTAATGGTGATCATTTGATCAATAGGATTAGAGAAACAATTTGCAACAAGAAGGTACTAATTGTTTTGGATGATGTGGATGAAGGCAACCAAATCCCAAAACTAATTGGAATGTGTTTGTTTCCTGGTACGAGGATACTTGTTACCACTAGGGACAAAGGGGTTCTGAAAATTAGAGCATTTAAGTACAATATCGTGCCCTATGAAATGAAGGAGTTAAGCGGCAAAGATGCGCTTCAACTTTTTAGTAGGCATGCCTTTGATGAGAACTCTCCTCCAGCCGATTACTACACTCTTTCAAAACACATTGTCTCTCGTGCGGGTGGACTACCTTTAGCTCTTCAAGCAATTGGTTCATCGCTTTTTGGTCAGGAAGAGAAAAAAATATGGGAGGAGGTGCTGGAGGAGCTGAGGAAAACACCTCATGATGATGTCTTGGGAAAGCTAAAAATTTCCTATGATATCTTGAAACTGGGTCAACAACAAATATTTCTCGATGTAGCATGCTTTTTCATCGGTTCTAATAAGATTGATCCAATCTACATGTGGAAAGATTGTGGGTTTAGACCAAACTATGCTATTGATGTCCTCATTAACAAGTGCATGATAAAGGTTCTAGACAATGATACGTTTTGGATGCATGATCAGTTTAGAGATCTTGGAAGGGCAATTGCTAATTTAGAGCGTAGTAGGTTGCGGGCTAAAGAGGACATCATTCGCCAATTAAGGTCCAAAGAGGTAAAGTATGGCCAAATTTGAATTGAAAATTGCTTAACTTGTTCTTAATTGAGGATTGACGTTTCTGAATAGGGAGGCACTCTTCTGTCTCATTTTTTCTTCTCTTGGACGAAATAAGTTTATGGGATATTGACAAATTCCTGCTTCTGCTCTTCAATGTCATTAGCAGATCAACAATAGCGTTCAGGCACTCCATTTAGGGTCAAGAAAACAACGTCGAATGACTGTGACTGCGGAGCAAATTAAACGGTTCCCACATCTTCGGCTGCTGAGGTTGCGGAACATAACCTGCCGAGGTGATTTTGCGGGCTGTCTTTCTGAGTTGAGATGGATCCATTTGCGTTACAACTATGAATACTGCAAACGTCATCCGCAGTTTATGGCGACCAATTTGCATCTAGAAAACGTGGTTGTGATATATATTGGTGGCAACGAGTGGACGGAAAATGCGATCAGGAGCCTAATCGAGGTATGTTGGAATTCCCCTTATGCTAATTTTCTCATTAATGAAGGACAAGATTTAATGAATTTACAGTCCAATTTTCTCATTTAGTGAGAGGATCAAATGACATAAGATAAGTTGCAAGCCTAAATTCATATTTATTTCTTGTATAGACATCTAATCCTTTGTCATGATCTTTCATTGGCTTTTGTAGGGGGTAAGGAAATTGAAGGTTCTCACACTTCAAAATGTTCACTCGTTACACAGGACACCAACCTTTTCTGAGCACTTAGTTTTAGAGAAGCTGACTATTTTTGCATGCAAATGTTTGAAGGCAATTGATTGCTCCATTGGGAAACTGAGGCGGTTGACTAACTTGAGTGTCAAGTCTTGTAAGGCACTTGAAAAATTGCCTGAACAAATTGGTGAACTAAAGAATCTTGAGCACCTCTCTCTTAGGGAATGTAGCATGTTAAGGGAACTCCCCAACTCGGTTTCAAAATTAGGGTCGTTGAAGAATCTGGATGTATCATTCACGAGCATTACAAAATTACCGGATTCCTTTAGTAGACTACAAAGCTTGTCATCTCTCTATGTATCAAATACAAAAATAGTGAAATTGCCTTGGACAATGAGCAAGCTTAGTCAACTCCATACTCTGGACCTAGATAGTTGTCAAGAGATCCAAGAGTTGCCAAAGCTCCCCCAAAGTTTGACCACCCTAAAGCTTAGATCTGATTCGTTGCAGACTGTCCCTGACCTCTCAAATCTTACTAATCTAGTTGAGCTGCTCCTATCTGATGCCAATGATATTAATGGAAAATCAAATATAATTCAACCTTGCGACCTGCCGTGGATTGGGAGGCTATCCAAACTGAGGAAGCTGGAGTTGTACCTTCTAGATGTCAGCGCATTGCCTATGGAGTGGGGTTCCCTTTCTCTACTCGAAGAAATTACTCTCTATGGACTAGACTTGCAGCCGCCGAAACAACTTTCGTCAAACTTGAGAGCTCTAGAGCTCTGTGACACTCGAGTGGAACAAGTAGAACTTGATGGGCTTCCTCACTTGGAAACGTTGACTATCAAAAGGTGTGAACTCGTCACAAGCATATCCATTACATCAAGTTTGAGAAAACTGAGAGAAGCCGATGTGGATTCTTGCAACAAGCTAGTTGAAGTTCAATTTCTCGGTGTCTTAGTATCGTTGCAGAGATTACATATTGAGAAATGCAAATCTTTGGAGAGGTTGGTTTGTCTGTCGAAGGAGCCAGGGTGCAACGAGCTACAAGCTCCCGAGCTGACTGATGTTTGGAGGAGAGTGTCCCTTGTCTCAAGCTCCCTGAAAATGCTTCAAATACTTTATCTGTCGAGTTGCCCAGAGCTACAGTGGATTCAATTTGTTTCAGTGTTGGAAGCATTGAGACAATTTTCTGTTCACGAGTGCATTTCGCTAAAAAGGTTAGGCGGGCTATCAAACTTGAAGAATTTGAAATTTTTAGGTATTGGATGGTGTGAGAACCTGCAGGTTGTCGAGGGCATCAACGAGTTAGAGTTTTTGCATTCGTTGCATGTTGATCAGTGCAGATCAGTGGAAAGGATTTTTGATGCATCAAGCTCAAATATACCAAATGAGTGCGACATAATAGTAAGGAATTGTGGGAATCTTCCCGACACTTATACACTTGATGGAACCTATTGGAAGTATTACAGACACAGGAAACTGAATGGAATAACACCAGCATTGGAAGGCGAAGAACTTACATCAGAACGTGAAGAACTTACGCCGGAAGGCGAAGAACTTACATCGGAACGTGAAGAACTTACATCGAAACGTCAAGAAGCAATTTCTCTCCTCAGGAGAGGGTCAGAGGAGGCCCAGCGTCTCCGTGATTTATTAGATACACCGAAAAGTCGAGAATTAATTTCTTCCATCTTGAAATCGTATGAAAGGGCTCTCTCTCTTCTATCAAGTACGCCTTCTTTCAATGCATAGATCATCATTATATGTTTGTTTGTGTTGGCGTGAGCTGATTTGTAGGAGTGATATGTATAGAAAGAAAATATTTATATTTGCATGAGTTGATTTGTGAGGGGTAATGCATATAGAAAGGAAATATTTTACCTAATAAGTGATTGTTACCCTAGCAATACTTGTATGTTTATATATAGAGCCTTGTAAAGAAAAAAAATATACCGAAATAATAGTGATCTAGTTTTCAACAGTTTGGCTCCATTTGCTTTCCATTTCTATAACAAAAAGACCTTCCCTTAGTAGGATCAGGCCTCATAGAGACAGACCCACGAGCAGGACACATAGAGACAGACCCACGGGCAGGACCGTCAAGTAAGAAGATGGAAAAGAAGACGAGAAGAGGGAGAAAAGATCGTCAGCAAAAGCAGAAGGGGATCACTCTCTCAAAAAAGTTCTCAAAAAGGTATGTCTCAAAGAAGTCGTGAAGTAGGCCAGCAATTCACCCTCAGGTCAGCAGCAGCTCATATCTTCGTCGACCGGCCAGCACGTGCGTCTTGCGCGCCATTTTCCGTAACATGGGGCATTTTCGTTTCAATTTTCACCGATTTGACCCAATCGCCCGTGCCACTCACGTGCTACCGGATTAAAATTAAATGGCCAAAATTGGAAAAGAAAACATGAAAGTTTGGTTGTACGAGTCAGCACCAGCGGAGCTTGGGTTGTTTGCTTCGCTCGACTGGAAATGGAGGATCGACAGTGGTAGTGTGGAAGAGGGGAGTAATGCAAACGACTTGGATCGAAGCTGCGATTTCTTGCATGTCCAAATCATAGGCAGGACTTCTGATTTATTAAATTTTTGGGTTTTTGCATTTGAAATTTGGTGTTTATGCTTGCGTGCGAACTCCTGGAGATAGAGATTATCCATTACATCAAGTTTGAGTGAACTGAGAGACGCAAGGTGTCTTCTTGCGCAGAGCTAATTGAAGTTCAATTTCTCGGTGTTTTAAAATTGATAGAGGGCTTGTGTATTGTTGACTGCAAATATTTCGAGAGGTTAGTTTGTCAGTCGGAGCTCCATGCTCCCGAGTTGACTTATGGTAGGAAGAGAGTTTCCCCTGTCTCCAGCTCCCTAAAGATGCTTCAAAACACGCTGTCGGGGTGCCTACTGCTACTGGAGATTCAATTTGTCTCTACGTTAAAATCATAGGAAATTTTTTTATGTTGGTTGACACCAAATAATGACAAGCTCTTGAAATCGGCGAATAGCAAGCTCGGTCGAAGTGAACAAAGCTTGATCGAAACATGAACCATCATCGAATCAGGCAATCAATAAGTTGAAGGGGATCGATGAAGGCCTTTAGGAGAAATTATCATAAAAGTCCTAAACTTGTTGCAATTGTACCAATTTGATTTTAAACTTTTTTTTTGATCAATTAAGTCTTAAACATTTTTTGTAATTGTGCCAATTCAATCCATTTGGCCAAAATTTGCTTAAACTTTTTTGTAAAAAAAAGCTAAAAACTAGGGGAAAAAAAGGATAAAAGAATTAAAAAGATTACAAAAACTAAAAGAAATTGAAAAAGAAGGTAACTTGGCTTCGTTGGTGACCCTCGTCGGGTATTAGTGAGGGCCATCGGCCCTCATCGCTCATAAGCGAGGGCTTGCCCGCCCTCATATGCATCAAACAACGGAGGCACACTTGGCACAGAAAATGTACCGGCCAACAATCAAGCAAGCATCATCTCCACTGCCACCTTTGTTGAGGGCTAACACAAGAAGCTATGACACCAACCTGATGGCATTTTTTTCCATAACTATCATACAAGTGCTTGATCCTTGCAAAAATAAAATCCACTTTTGTCTCCAAAATCAGATTTCATATTTTCTAAACCTATGTCAGGTCTTGGGAAAGTCACAAAGGAGTAGATCAAAGTGTCACGGGTTGATCGATTGGGATCGTGACCGTGTGACGACTTAGGCTATTTTAGATCGCTTGGGATCATTGGCACCTAAGCAAGCCTCCTTCTGAACAATCGATCACTCAATTCACTCAGATCGTAGAGAGAAAGTTTAGAAATATAAGCTTTGAAGAAATAATGGAATTTAGATTACTAAAATGGTTAGATAGATACAAATGAGGGGGAATGCACCCCTTTTTAAACTTGAGATCTAATATTACAGCTATTGATCGAGTTTAGATTTGGCGGACGAGATCATATGGTCCCACCTACTACCTACTAGCAATTATGCCGAGAGAATTTTAGACTATGGCACAATAACGGTATTGCCCGTCTCTGAAAACATTCTGGAAATACTTGGATACTCCCAGTGGTGTTTTTGTCGTTTTCCCTCAATCATGAATGCTCCATTGACCACAAGACCCTCGGATTCGTGACAAAAGCCTAAGAGTTGCTCTATGAGGGAATGAAGATATGCGAATTTGTGAATGCTGCTTGATTCTAATAGATTTATGTTCGATTGATGCTTTAGAAACCCTTTTTTAGGGTGATTAAGCATGAGGAAAACCTGTTATGTTGGTTAATGCTAGGCGCATGCGTTTCGGTGTTCAAACTGATTATTGTCGTACGATACTTGGGGAATCTGTTTTCTTCTTTAAGATGCTTAATCTAAGGACAACAATGTTCATGAGGTGGTGCGGTCATCTCGTGGGCCTCCGCCGGTTTGTTCCGTGGATGATAATGATGAGAACAAGGATGTCGACGAGGAAGGCAAAGGCAATGGTGAGGGCGATGAGGACAGGATGAGGACGAGGAAGAGGAAGAGAGGGACGATGAAGAAGCCGAAGAGGAGGTAAGAGGCCACGACCACCTAAAACTCAGCTGAAATCTGTTCTCTGTTCAAAATTTGTGCTGAATGTTTTGAAACGCCGAAAATGAATCGCGAGCATCCTGCAACTAAAAACCGTGATTGAAGAAATTGATATTGAAACAATCGGTTTACAATCTAAAGAAGGCCTTTCTTCACGTCGTCGTCCCCTGCTTTGCCCTACTTTCTTCGAATCTGAGTACCTACTGATTGAGAGGAGAAGAAAGGTAATATAAAAAGTCATGTCAAAAATTTTTATTGGTCAATTTGGACGCGGCTAAGGGATTATGTTGACTCTTGCTGGTTGCTTGCGTTTGAGTGTTCAAACTGGGGACTAATGTCATACGATATTCGGGGATTTTGACCTTTTCTTCTTAAGATTTCTAACCTCCTTAAACATGATATTTTCAAACCTCCCTCTCCTCAACAAGATGATGGTGAATACGACGATGAGGCCGACTACAATGGTGAGGACGATGGCGGCGACTAGGATGACAATGCGCAGGAGGGTCTATAGTTGTCTTGCGGGCATCCACAAGTTCATTCTGTGGACAACAACGAAGAGAAGTAGGAAGGCGAGAGGCGAAGGTGAATCGATGGCAACGACGAGAAAGAGGACAAGAGCGTGATGAAGAAGCCGAAGAGGAGGTAAAAGATGGAACAGAATGATGGGCTTGGCTTTTTTTACTCTCCAATTGTTCAGATGTTTAATTAGTCTTTTTTTCTCCTCCATAAAACGACAATGGTGTGCAAGTGCCCCATTTATGGCACACGTATTTGTTTGGATTTTACTCGCTAATCTGTTCCGATTCAGTATATGAATCTCATCATATCGAGAGGTGTGCCGTAGAAACACGCTTCATGATTCTGTCTCAGCTGATATTGTTCAAGTCTCATTGGTTTACCACTCCATGACACTGAATAATCATTAAAAACAAGACGAATATTGTTTTCCTAGACCAAATCCTTAGTCCTTGGCCTTTCAGGCAAACAGGTAATTCCCAGAATTGTTCCCCCTTAAGGCTTCTTCATTGTTGATCACATTATGGGCCGACTCCAATTTGTTGTTGAAGGCAGGCTTGACTTGTCCATTACGAAATGTAATTTCACCACCCCCATTCTTACTCGTCTTTCAAGTATTTAAACAAAAGCAGGAACATCTCATTAGGAAAGGAATTCATGTATTCATTCTCATATATAAAACTCTCCAAATTGATGCGATGGCCTCTCAAAGGACCAATTAAATATGGCAATTTTTACCTAGTGTGACCCTCCCAATGTGTTGTCGGGGAGTGGATTTAGAGGTCATGTCGAGTCAGCATCCCCAAATAACTTGAGTTCTTATAAATCCTTACTTCTCGTGACGTTGGTGTATACATTTTAAATTCGATTAACCCTAAGAGATTTCTATGTGAATGAGCTGCCACTAACTTGCCAGGGCCAAATTGGAGTCGAGATTTTTTAAAAAAATTTGGTCATATAAGGGAAAATATTTCACTACCTATGCAATTAGAGATCTAAGATTGGGACATGATTATATTAGTTGCCTAACTACTGCATTTTCAGTACACTAACTCGATTGATCTGTTTACCTAATATATTTATGCGATTAATAACCATTTCATCACTCTAGGCCATTCAATGATGTCCATGTATAAGGGTGCAATCAAAGATAAATAAACAATCATAATTAGTACGATAAAAGTAAAGTATAAGGAAGTAAGCCCAATAAAGTGTTAAGCAAAGAATACACATGCCCGTTTTATTAAGCCCCTAGACAACAATCCCATAAGGTGAATTCAAAATGAGTCTAATTTCTTGTCTAAAAGATAAATCTTTCTAAACCTATTACTAAATCAAAATTAACCACTATAATCCCTAAACTATATATATACACGCACAATAATTAAATGAAACTAAGCTAGGTCATGTGCTGAAACTGAAGCAACCTGATCAAGGTCTTTGTTTCGTACCATTTTCAATTTTTTTATTTTCTCGAATATCCTGTAATTTTTATTATTTATTGTTTTATTACTTTTAAATTTTTATATTCTGAAAAGCAGGGACTCAGGCTGGGCCCTTGGGCCCAATCCGAACATGGACTAAACCTGGACTCACAGGCTTGGGCCACGGGCACTAGTGGGCTTATTTAAAACAAACCCACTTCGAATAGAAAACCTATGGAAGCCCATTTTGTTGAGACTGCTTGCAGTAAACCCTTCCCTCATACTCCTTTTCTTTCCTTTGTTATTCTTACTGCAGACTAAAAAGAAACACCTCCAGAACGTTTGAACCGACGGTCAGCACTTTCGATCTTTAAGTAGAGAAATCATTTATCCACTGCCGGTAGTCATGGCAATCCGTCACTGGTCCGCCATTGTCGACTACCGCCAGCAACCTCCCACGGTCACTAAAGCGCCGAAGTCAATCATCGGCCACAATCTCACACGAGCACACAAGGCAGAAATGAGGGAAACTAATGCTACTAGGAACTTGATGACAAGCATCGCCAGACATCCGAACTTATATTATCCACCCCTCCAGTCCTTTCCCATCGGCGAGTGCCATCAACAACCCCACATAACGCAGAAAAATATGGAAAAGAAGGAACTGAGATTCATGGTCCGTAACCATGATCATATGGAAACAAAAATTTCACCTAGTGGCTACAACACTAACGTCAACATATATAAATCATCAATATACGCTCTGGTTGACCGATATCAAAGCCTATTTCACAAGAATGTTTCAAATGCATTTCATCAAACAGATTGTAGTCACTGCAAAGATCGAGTCTAGTTATGAAATCGAAGTCGTTTCTCATTCTCAAATCAGCATTAGAACAACAGTGACATCGCCAATCATCAAGTAACAACTCAGTTTTTTCATCAATTTTCACATGAGTTTTATGAACCTAACTCAGCACAATAACTCTCCAAAACAGAGAAGAAAAGAAGAGAATAGAATTACCATGTCAATGGACGATGACGAAGCTATCATCCTTGACCAACTCAAGGTTAGAAGCTACGGTTATCACTGCCTGTCGGAATCAAAGTGTACGAATGGATTCCCAGTGCGAATCCGTCATTGCGAAACTCCCGGCCGCACAGAAGATTAAAGCAGAGCACGTCTTGCATGCCTTGGCGGTGGCGATTGACGGTCAGCTCCGCTCGATGAAAGAGGTTTTCAGAGATGACGTAGCAGAGGATCAGAGCCGGCGGTGGTGTGCCGAGCAGGAACGGAGGTTCTCAAGTATTCGGATAGCAGGGTAGTTCGCGGCACGAGGTCGGGTCCTGCGGAAAACGGCGTCGCCGGGTGTTGATCATTACTTGACAGTTATAATTTTAACTATGCTTTGACTATTAGCGTCGGGCTCAATCCAAGCTGTGGACTCCGTTCGATTTTTCATTGATTATCATAGTCTATTTAAATTTTGGAATGATTTTTCAAAAAATATAATGCTCTTGATTCTTATTTTTTTAAAAAGAGATCAATCATCCAAGATAAATTAACCAAACATATCATCTTTTAGGTCAAGACACGTCATGATCCATTTTCTCCTAATAATCTTGATGAATGAGGTAACTTGAACTAAATATTTTGAACGGGAGAACTCATATCCTCCCCAAATAATTAGTTTTCATTCAATCAACTATTATCATTTGAACAAGTCCCACATATCTACTCCCCCCCCCCAAAAAAAAAAAAAAGGAAAAGAAAGGACTTCAAGCGTAGACAAAGTAGGAAAAAGAAATCTATTTCATGAGGGAACCAAATTTTATATATTCTTCAATGTCCTTTTGCGGAAGTACTGAAACCCCCTACAACTTGTAGAATCACGTGTTCCACTTCTCCTCGGATTTCACATAACCAAAACCCGTTGACTAAATATGAAAGCAGTCACAGCAAAGAAGGTATTCATAGATCTGAATTCGTGGCCATATCAACTTCGATTTTGCTGTCTCCGTTGTAGAAAACCTAAAATAGGAAGCTAAGTCGTGTACGGTCCCTGTAAATTTCCCAAGTAAATGTCATGGCTTTCGTACGCTGACTTGATTCCTGTTCGAGAAGTTTTGCATGATATATATGAGTTCAAGTTGAAGAAGAGAGAGAGAGAACCTGTGTGCGAGTGATGGCTGAGCTGTTCGATAAGCAAGCGGAGATATACGCGGATGCGAGGCCGACTTATCCGAGGGAGTGGTACCAGAAGCTGGCCGCTCTCACCCCCCGCCATGCCTTGGTTTGGGATGTCGGCACGGGCAATGGTCTTGGGGTTTTCTCTCTCCCTCCCTCTCTTCTCGGCGCAAATTCAAATGTGTTTACGCTCCTACACAAGATTGTTTTAATCTTCGTTTAAACTAAAACTTTACGTTTTATTGTTAAGCTAGATGAATTTTTTTCACTTCCACTTTCGTTTTTATGAACCGCTAGCTACATAACCAATAGTAAACAGTGTATTATTGTTTAAGAAGTATTGATATTGATATGCAACATGTAACATGACACAACACAACACACTAATGCATCATTTTTAAAAAAAATAGGGAATTTTGATCAGTTGGGACACGTTGTTTATTAAATGTATATTATATATGATAAATTATTATTTTGATGATTATTTTAATCAAATCAATTAGATTCAAATTCACAAATAAATAAATAAATAATAATAAAATATTATAGAATGAATTTACACTAAAAAAATTTGTCCATCATTTGTTAATTTCATTCATTATTTCAATTCAACAAATTCAACTATATTTTGATTCATAAACTTGAAGGGAAAAAAAAAACCAAGCAATCCACATTTTAGACTCGCATGTCGGAAGAGAAGAGAAAAAAAAACTTGAGGAGAATTGTGTGTTACGGGAAGTGAGAGTAAGAAGATAAGAAAAAACTAGATTTTTGTTTTTTCTCTCTTTATAATTTTTATTACTTCATTATTTTTTTACATATTTAAATTTTGACCCCTCATTTATTGAAAATTTTTAAAATTGATCCCGTGTGTATTGGAATTCTTGACTCACATGTCAGAAGAGTTCACCACGTGTCGGATTTTCCCACACCTATTGACCGTGTATTGGAGCGAGTCGAAATATGTTGGAGCATGTTGGACACGTGTCGGATACGACGTGAAGGCTCTCGTAAAGTGTCAATGTGCTTTAGATTACTATATGTAGACAATTATATTATTCTGTTCTAAGAAAACATAGTTTTTCGCGCTGGTGAAATGGTACTTGACATGCCTGGGAATCCAGACTAGTGTTGTTCCTCAGCCATTTGTTTCCTTTGCTTCATTTCCCTAGCCAAATGTAGGTGGCGGAACATTATCAGCAAGTGACTGCCACGGACGTGATTGAGTCGCAGCTAAATTATGCCATCTTGCATCCTCGCGTTCGGTACATTCACACTCCGCCATCCATTTCTGATGATGAACTGTTAGCCATGATTGGTGGTGAGAACACGATCGACCTAATCTCTGTGGCTCAAGCCATACATTGGTTCAACCTCCCCAAATTTTACTCCATCGTGAACCGTGTCCCTCGTAGGCCAGGAGGCGTGATTGCAGTTTGGGGCTATCAAGCCATCCATGTTAGCCCTACCTTCGATCTGTTACTAAAAATGTTCCTCGATGCAACGCTTCTGTACTAGAATCCTAACATCAGGTACATGTTTGATCAATACAAGACATTGTCATTCTCTTTTGAGAGTGTCGGTTTAGGATCTGAAGGGAACCCAGTGGCACTCGACATACCAAAGGAGGTTTCTTTCGAGGGAATCCTAGGGATCTTGAGGTCATAGTCCGCAGTGATGACGGTGAAAGAAGAGGGAGTGGAGTTGTTGAGCAAGGGGGTTGTTAGGGAGTTCGAGAGGGCTTGGGGTGGTACGAAGCTGGTCAGAAATGTGGTCTATAAAGCCTTCGTGCTTGCAGGGTAAGTGAAGAAATGACCTTCCTCGTATGATTGGGAAGGGCATGTTTGCAAATTGTTTCGAATAACAAGGCCACTGCACATAGTTTATTAATCGTGGCTACTCCTTTCATCATTTTCTATGTTGCTCATTCATTTCTTTGAAGCGTTTGGTCGAGGCTGACGCTCTCAGCGAGCTATATAGGGTTCAATTTGCTTTAGGTGTGGGAATATAAGTGGTACATTGATTTTGGGCATGTCGCCATCTCTAACTAATTATGGTTGAGCAGAGAACTTGAAACTTGACGATCTTGAATTGAGACAAGCGAGTGAATGTGCAATTCAAATGTAAAGTGAATCAGGCCTTATTCATCTAACAGCTAGCTAGTTGAAATTTTTTATATAATTGATAGGGGGCTCTACGAAATTTCTCAGGAAATATTGGTACTTTTCAAAATCAAACATGATAAACGGTTAGTTGGTGACTAAAATTAGTCAGTATTTAATATGACGATTGTCGGTCTAATTAAGGTTGATGATTTTGAATAAAAGTTAACAACTTCAAAAGCTTTGGTATACCGCATGAATATATGTTGATGATTATTAAAGTGGTTAGTATTCTTGGATGTATAAAAGAAAAGTTGGTACTTTTCAAAAATCAAGCAAGACTAACAGTTGATAGGTGACTAATCAGTTGGTATCTCAATGTGGTGAATGTTGGTACATCAATCAAGTTAAGGTTAGTAATTTCAAGAAAAAGTAAGTAATTTAGAAAGAGTTGGTGAGTCCCAAATATAGGTGTGGGTGTATTATCGAAGTAGTTGGTAATTTTGTAAGAATAAAAAAATGTACTTTTGAAATCAAGCAAGAAAAAAAATGTTAATAAGAGACATAATATACTTTGCATTTGATGTGAAAATATTGATACATCAGTCCAATTAAGATTGTTAATTTCAAATAAAAGTTAGTAACCTTCAAAGGCATTGGTAAACCACGAAAAGAAGTTGGTAATTTACTATCGTAGTTAGTAATCTTTGACGTACAAAGACATGTCGGTACCTTTTAAACCAGGTAAGATAAGAAGTTGGTTAGTGACTAGAATTAGTTGATATTTTAATGTGACAGATGTTGGTATCTTAGTCAAATAAAAATGCGTGGGCAATTCGTTTCCCCTTGGTGAATTTTGTATTTCTAGGCTTGATAAGAGAAAACGAAACTTACATAGGTTGGACCGCATTAAGCGAGTGAATGAGCATAGACATTGCAATATTGATATGTTTCGTCTAAATGTTTTTGATTTGACTCAATCACATATGCCACTCACGTGCACTGGATTAAAATTAAATGGCCAAAACAAAATTGAAAGCTAGGTTCTTCGAGTTACCACCGACGGAGGTAGGGTTGTTTTAGTTGAGTTAGATGTGCTTCTTATTAGAATATTTTAGGATAGTTTTCATGTTTATATATAGGTTTTTTTTATTTATTTCGAATTTTGATCATAAAAAAAAAAACATAAAAATTGCCATGCTCATGTCATGTAGAATTAGGTCATCTTCCGTGTGTCATCTAGTCATTGCATGTTTAGGGTCATTTGAATGCATGACATGCTAGGATAGTTGCATTAAATATTTTCTAGCTTTAAATTAAATTAGATAATTAATGTCACGTGACATATAATTTGCATATTAGGTTACACGTTGCATGTTATTATAGTTAGACACTTTTGCACGTCATCGCATGCATTGCACTTAGTTTTTTTTTAGGCTTCATTAAGTAATTTAAAACCTTAAAAAATTGAATGATTGCATGTTAATTAGAAATCATATCTAGGATCATTGATGTGATTTTTTTTTAAGCTAACATTGCAGATGCTTTCGTTGCTTCAAGGTAAGTAACTTCCTCCTTTTTCATTACAATTTATTTATTGCTTTGCTTTTATTGAGTGTTAAATAATGGTTGTGCACCCGCATGATCACATTGCATGTTAGGTTATAAATTAAAATCAACACAAATTGCCTGCAAACCATTTTTTTTAAAAAAGAGAAAAGGTACCGAAAGGGCGTTAGAGAAATCCGATGTAATCAAGTCCCCGATCCCATGTCTTCTTCGTAGGAGTAAAAGTAACTCTCCCGTTACTTTACTTGGATTTCTAATCGACCCACCAAAAATAGATTAGTGGCGACTCCTAAATAAAAATCATTGGCATGTTAAAAGGTTAAACCCTAAGTCGCGGATGGGCTTGGGAGGCGAACTAAGTTTAGGCTTAGAATCCATTAAGCAAACCCTGTGCCAGGTGGTGCGCCCGAGGTGAGGTCGCGACAATGAAACATCCACACATAAAATTTTTATAATTTTCAAAATACTATTTTTTCCATATTATACATAATCAATAAAGTCACTTTTTATTTAGTGTGATTGATTAATAAGTATATAGAGAGCATTCGTTAACAAGAATTTTATAATAATAGTCCTTGATCGGTCGCCATAGCACGTCCTGTTCACGACTCGGAAGCAAATGTAGAGGATCTTGTTTTGCTCACGCAAAAGTTAAGAAGTCAATTCAGAGCAGACGTCTGCATTGCCAGTGCCGTGTAAAAAGCACAAAGAAGAAGAAACTCCATGTGATCTTGCGATGATAATGTCCTCCGTCCTATCATTTTTAAATCCATCAACTTTATTGACTCTGAATTTTGCACGGAGACAGAGCCATGTGAAAAGCACGAAAAAACAAGGAACTACATGTGCTCTTGTCATGATAATGTCCTCCACCTTATCATTTTAAGTCCATTAACTTTATTGACTGAATTGGACGTGACTGTTTCCACCAAAAAAAAATAAAAATGGACGTGACTATGAATTGGACGCTGCACCTGCTGCGAAGTTGCCCACACGCGTCTTTTATCGCAAATGGAGCCAAATTCAAATATATGAAACGCAGTAAGCATTATGTTTAACTTAGTGCTTCGAGTGTACCGATTAAATAATATTTACGCATAAAGAAAATTTTGTTATTTCGAAAGCACTGCCTCCCTCTTTTTATACACAATCAGCGCATTGATAATGTAAATATTTATTTAATTATATGTAACTAACAAGTATCCATAGAATGCTAATTGAAAAGATCTGTCTACTAATGATCCTTGTCGTGGTTATAACATTTCCTGTTCATTATTTGGAAGCAAATTTTTCAGATTTTTTAAAATAAGGCCACCTCTCTCTAGATTGGAAATTATGTATTACCAATTTTTTTAAATCCATCAACTTTATTGACTCTGAATTTTCTACGGAGACAGAGCCATGTGAAAAGCATGAAAAAACGAAGGAACTCCATGTGATCTTGCAATGATAATGTCCTCGACCTTTTTATTTTTATGTCCATCATCTTTATTGACTGTAAATCGGACGTGACTGTGAATCGGACGCTGCACCTGCTGCGAAGTTATCCACACGCGTCTTTTATGGCAAATAGAGTAAAATTCAAATATTTGAAATGCAGTATTTTTTTTTGAAAAAGCATTATGTTTAACTAGTGCACCGAGGGTACCGATTTAATTATATATTTACAAAGAAAACTTTGTCATTTCGAAAGCACAGCCATCCTTATTTTATACATAATCGTCGTGCATTGAGAATGTAAATATTTATTTCGTTAAATATAGCTAATGAGTATCCATGAAACGCTTATTAAAAAGATCGGTCTACTAATGATCCTTGACGTGGTCACGTGGCCATAACATTTTCTGTTCATTATTTGGAAGCATATTTTTTAAATTTCTTTTTAATAAGGCCACTTCTCTCTAGGTTTGAAATTACGTATTGCCAATTGTTATTAATATCTGAAACGATCTTACGGATGCACCAAAACTCTTCGAATCTTCTCGTCAATTAAGTCAATTTTAATTTTTCCAAATTCGATTTTTAGTGGGCTCATATCTCGAGTCTTTGTAAAATTAATTTTATATTCAACGGTCCTCTAATAAGTCGTAGAAAGTCTTCGTCGTGACTGCAATACTAAAGTCACGGACTCGGATCGAGATCTGCAAAACATCTTTGGCTCCGTGCTAGGTGGAAAAGTATTTCAACAGTGCCCGAGAGAGAGAGAGAGGGGGGGAGAGAGAGTGGTGATCCTGCTAAGCGCGAAGGGAGCTCCCATGGCAATATCACAGACAGGAACGGACACCAACAATCTATTAGGAGGTGAGTATGAAGTGTTTTTGAATTTTAGAGGGCCTGATACTCGCAAAAGCTTCACCGACGTCCTTTACCACGGCTTGGTTGAAGCCGCGATTCACGTTTTCATTGATAACGAAGAGATTCGACTGGGTGATAGAATTAATGGAAAAATTCTGCGAGCGATCAATGACTCTAGACTCTACATACTTATCTTCTCCCCAAAATATGCTTCAAGTCATTGGTGCCTCCGCGAGCTTGCAACGATCATGGAGAATACCTCTAACTCTGTAGATGAAAATAAGAAGATGATATTGCCCATTTTTTATGGTGTGACACCTGATGATGTCAAGCTAAAAACGGAGTTGTACAAAGAAGACATATTGAATTTGGAGAAAAAGGAACGGTCGTCTTCTCGTCCGAAGTTCAGCGCAGACGACGTAGAGAGCTGGCGGCGTGCGCTAAAGGAAGTTGATGCCACCATGGGCTGCAAGCTGGAGAAATATGCAGGGTAACCATCTAACCGTGAATTTGAAATTTATTTTTACAACCGGACCATAAATCTAATAAAAATTCATTAATTATATTCCAACTCCAATTTCCTGAACTTCTTTTGACGGGGAAAACAACTTTACAAATGCAATTGCATACTGGCTCATATCAAGTTCACTGGCATAAATTTGGAATCTCATTACATACATGGATAAAAAATGGTATGAAAAAGATTAAGCAAAGCCAATTTTTTATACAATAGAAATAAGGCCAAAATGAAATTATAATAATCCTATTAGGTCAGAAATTTTTTTTTTTTTTGTATATGTCGTGATTAATAAAAAAAAAAAAAGGAAAAACGACATAAATGATCTATGAACTTTAGCTTAATAAATAATGTAATTACCTGAACTTTTAATTTACTTGATATATCTCATAACTTTGGTCCAATGTGGAATATCATCCTTGAAATTTTAACTTGTTCAATATAGTCTCTATACTTTCAGTATATGTTCAATTTAGTCATTCGACTATATGAAAATGTTTAATATTATTTTTTTATTAATTTAAGTTCAGGGACAACATTAAATATTTTTATGTAGTTTGGAAATTATATTGAACATATACTAAAAAGTTCATGGACCACATTAAATAAATTAAAAATTTAGGACACAATGAGCTAAAGTTTAAAGACTACATTGAACAAATTAAAAGTTCAGAATAATATTATTCATTGAGTCAAAGTTCAGATCATTTGTGTTGTTTTCTCTAAGTTCTTTTCCACATCAAAGGAAACAAGAAAAAACTAATATTGCAATAACACATCCCCCATTTATATTTTGATTATTCTACTTGATTTAACAATCAAACATTTCTTTTCCTCTTTTCCTTCAACTTAAACTTGTAATGGATGTTCAAGTTTGTGATTTAACAATCAAACATTTCTTTTCCTCTTTTCACTCAACGCTGACAAGGGTGCCCCTTGTTGGCTTCCCTTCGTCAGCCATGGCAGAGGGAAGAGAGAAGGGAGGGAAAAAAAGGGAAAAAGAAGAAGTTAAAAGATAAAAATACTCTTTGGCCAAAAAGTTTGGTGGTAAATGTGTCACATGAGTATAAGTTGATGGCTTTTTTATATCACAAAAGAAAATTTGGGGTAAATGTGTCACAATAGGCATGGTTTGAAGTTTTTAATGTCACAAAAAAAGTTCAGGGTAAATTTGTTACAAATGGCATAGTTTGAAATTTTTGGTGTTGCAAAAAAAAGTTCAAAATAAATTGGTCACAAGTGGCATAGTTTGAGATTTTTGATGACATTTATCCAAAAATTTAATCAAACAAATTCAATATACTTTTGAATTTTAAATGCTTTGCCAGCTTTGCCTTATTTGCTAGTCACAAGATGATCATGATTTTGATTTTGAGTTAACTTGGACTGGTATTGACTCGAGCTGAACTTGTCTATGATTTAATTTGTGTATATATAGTGTTACTATTATTAAAAGAAATAGCCTTAAGTAACATAAAAAAATAATAGTAGAAAAGTCTAAAGTAAATACTTTTGTTATTTAAAAAATTGGACTTCTATTAGTTATAAGTTGGGCAAGACATTACGATTAGCAAAATTGAGGAGTGAATAGAAACTCTAATAAATCTTATTGCTTGATTAAGTTAGTCATCTTTTTTATTTGGTCTTATTTAGAGTAATTAGAATTAGACAAATCAAAGTGATTTTCTCGTTAATTGTCCATGTGTAGATGACTTTTATTATATTGAATTGAGTAGGTAGTTTGTTTTCTGCTATGTGAAAATCATGTTGGATATCATTTTAGTTGTAACAAAAAAAAAAAAAAATTAAAGTGTGACATGAAACCGGTAAAGCAAAGAAAGGATAATAAGAATAAACGAAACAAGAACCACGGATGGCAAAGAATGAATAATATCTTTCTCTTTGCTTATCTCAGTATCAGGCTTGCCTCACGGATAACAGATAGAGAATGACTAGTCAAAGAAAAACCGGTAAAGCGAGTTGTCCGATTTTTCTTGCAATATTTGCGGTGGGGAACGCACTGTCAGGTGCCTCCCGATAACAGCTCTGTTAGCTTCTCATTCTCCTTACGTGATTCGTTCATAAGATCAAAGTTTCTTACATGGGAACAATTGGTGGATTAACTTGCTTGTCCGGCCTTGGTTGAATACTGCTATGTATCCCAAACTCGATCATTATCTGAAACCCTTCCAACTTTCTAACAATATTTAAGATAATCAGATTGAACTTAGTTGACGGTTACATAATGAGTTTCCCTGTAAAAAGTTTGGACCTCACGTTCGCACCCGGTTACTTAATAGATGGTTGGTCAACATGCAAGGAAATGAATTTGTTATGCTTTTCAATTGAATCTGTTATATTTTCTGGCAGCGATGGGCATCTAAGCAACTTTGTTGTTGAAGAGGTTGTAAGAAGGCTTGGGATAAAACGAAGAAAAGTAACCGAAGATTTAGTTGGAATGAAGGATCAAATAGCGGCCATAAACAATTTATTAGACACCAGCTCCAGTGATGACTCCGGCGGTGACTTTGATAGTAAGCACGATGTGTTCCTGAGTTTCAAAGGACGTGATACTCGTTGTGGATTCACCAATACCCTTTACCACGCCTTGTCTGAAGCCGGGTTTCATGTTTACGTTGATCGTGGAGATTTGTTATCGAGTGAAAGAATTGATGTTGATCAAGTGATCAATGACTCTAGGCTTTACATACCCATCTTCTCCCAAAACTATGCTTCAAGTAAAGGGTGTCTTCGTGAGCTTGCGAAGATGGTGAAGAACTCCTCTGAGTCTAGGGAAGATGAGAATAAGAAGGTGATATTGCCCATCTTTTATAATGTAAACCCTGTTGATGTGAGGCGGGGAACCTCATTGTACAGTAAGAAGATGGGTTCCCAGGAGTCGAGGGCGTGGAAGCGGGCTTTGACTGAAGTTGGTAGCTTCAAAGGGTTTGACTTGCAGAAATATGAAGGGTAACCGTCTAACTGTGAATGTGAAAATTATTTTTTTACAATCAAAAGGTAGATCTAATGTAAATTCATTAATTATATTCCAACTCCAATTTCCCTAAATTTAAATAGAAAGTCTACAATTCTTGATTTATTTATTTTTTATATCACGAGATATCCAAACTTTTTATGACCTAACAAAATCATTATGATTTCGTTATTGACCTAATTTTCAATAAGAAATTGGCTTTGCTTCATCTTTTTTACACTAACTTGATCCATGTATATATTAAGATTCCTGATGTATGCCAGAGAACTTGATCATATAACTGAATGCAGTTGCATTTATAAAGTTCTTTTCCACATCAGAAGAAATCTAATATTGCTGTAACTCATCACACATTTATATTTGAATTCTTCTACTTGATTTAAAGACCAAACATTTCTCTCTCTATTCCTTCAACTGAAACTTGCAATTGATGTTCAAATTTTTAATTCATCACGTTCTTGAAGTTTTGGGGGATAATGTTGAATTTTTATCAAGTCTTTAATCCCTCTTTGGTCCAGTCCCCTTTGTTTCATGCCCTCTTTCATTTAATAAATTCTAGTTGCCTGCTGAACCACCCCCGCCTCCTCCGCCAGAAAAAAAAAAAAAAACAGTTCCCTCATAATAATAGAAACAAATGTCCATACGTAATGGACATGTGATAAACGATATAACCACTAGGTAGAACGATAATGAAAAGTAAACTACTGAGGTAAAACTCCCACTAGAGCGTGCGCTCCCCGTGGTTCAACCTCATGCGAGCTTTTATATATATATATATATATAAAGGCACTTTATGGAAATTAATTTTTCTTGTTTTAAGTGAAATAATAGTATAGTGATAAATTTTTAGTGTCTTTGAGCACGATGAACATTTAAATGAATTAACTCACAAAACGCAATGCTGTTTAGTATTTTTATTTCAGTGGTTGATGCTAATTCTTAAATGGTCTCTTACGTGGTGTTCTTTCTTACATGCAATAATAAGTTATCAACAGGAGATTCCTGGTTCCATGACTTAACTGATTACAAACTACCTTTCGATTTGTTATGAAATTGATCCACCAAAGAGATACGACCAAGACTTGTTAGATATTTGACTAAGAACCATATTTATACGCTCCTTTTCTATTTTTTGTTATTCTTTTGCGCAAGTATTTTGATTTCATAACATAACAATAATATATTATGATTATGTTATATGTTCATAAGATCAAAGTTTCTTACATTGGAAAAATTCTCTAAGCGGAGGTGGATTAACATTGTAGTCCCGCCTTGGTTGAATTCTACAATATATCCTAGACTTGATCGTCATCTGAAATCCTTCCAACATGCTAACAATATTTAAGATAATCTGATTAAAATTAGTAGACGGTTGCATATTAAGTTTTTCCCTCCAAAATTTTTTCAACCTTGCTTTCCCACCCGGTTACTTAGTAGATGGTTGTTCAACATCCCACGAAATGAATTTGGTGCCTTTTCTCAATTGAAATTGTTCAACTTTGTGGCAGCAATTGGGACCTATGCAATTCGGTAGTTAAAGAGGTTTTTAAGAGGCTTGGGAGAGGACAAAGAAAAGCGGATGTGCAGTTTATTGGAATTTATGGGATGACCGGCATTGGTAAATCAACACTTGCCAAGATTATCTTCAACGAACGATATCATCAGTTTAAGAAATACTGCAGCTTTCTTGATGATGTAAGCGAAATGGCAAAAACCAAGGGCTTAGTCAAGCTGCAAAAACAATTATTGTCCAATATGTCTAATTCTAGAGTGGCTCGGAATATTGAAAAGATTGATCATGGGACCAAAATGATTGGAGAGACAATTTGCAACAAGAAGGTACTAATTGTTTTGGATGATGTTGATGACGTCCACCAAATCCAAGAACTAATTGGAATGAATTCTTTGGGTCCTGGCACTAGGATACTTGTTACCACTAGAGACAAAAGGGTTTTGAATATCAGGGGATTTAAGTATAAAATCGTGCCTTATGAAATGAAGGGGTTGAGTGACAAAGACGCACTTCAACTTTTTAGTAGGCATGCCTTCAATAAGAACTCTCCTCTGGCCAATTACGACACTCTTTCAAATCACATTGTCTCTACTGCAGGTGGACTACCTTTAGCTCTTGAATCAATAGGTTCATTGCTTTTTCTGCAGAAAGAGAAAAAAATATGGGAAGAGAAGCTAGAGAAGCTATGGAAAACCCCTAGTAGATATGTTTTGGGAAAGCTAAGGATTAGCTATGATGCATTAGAAACGGATCAACAACAGATATTTCTCGATGTTGCATGCTTTTTCATCGGTGAGAATAAGACTAATCCAATCTACATGTGGAGAGATTGTGGGTTTAGCCCAGAAGATTCTATTGATGTCCTTATTAGCAGGTGCATGATAATGGTTACAGATGATAACAGGTTTTGGATGCATGATCAATTTAGAGATCTTGGAAGGGCAATTGCTACTCAAGAAAGTTTGAGGTTGTGGGCTACAGACGACATCATTTGCGAATTAAAATCGACAGAGGTAAAGTACGATCAAATTTGAATAGAAAATGTTATTCGTTGACGATTCACGTTTCTGAATTGGGAGCTATTCCTGATTCATCTTTTCTTCTCTCTGACGAGAATCGTGGGATATTGACAAATTCTTTTTCCTGCTTATCAACGTCATTGGCAGATCAAGCGAAGTGTTCAAGCATTGCAATCTGACTCATCTACTCAACCTACTTTAACTGTCACTCCGGAACAAATTGAACGGTTCCCACATCTACGGTTTCTTCGGTTTTCCCTTGGGACCTGCCAAGGCAACTTCACGGGCTGTCTTTCCAAGTTGAAATGGATTAGTGTTCATTACCCTGGTATGCAGCCTTCTCTACAAGGCCAATGCCATCCACGTTTAGAGGCAACCAATTGGCATCTCGAAAACGTGGTTGTGGCGAATCTTTCTGGCCTTGGGTTCACGGATGATGAGGTCAGCAGCCTAATCACTGTATATCAGTTTCCCTCTTAGCCTAATTTTCTCATTCAATGAAGGACAAAATTTGATGGATTTATAGTCTTATTTGAGAATCAAATGACATGTGATTCAATTTGGAAGCCTAATCCGTATTTACTTTTTGTAAAGACATCTAAGTGTCTATCCTGATGTTTCAGTGGCTTTTATCGGGGGCAAGGAAATTGAAGGTTCTCACTCTTCAAGAGACTAATTTGCAAACCCTCGAACGACTTGATGGGCTTGCTGAGCTGGAAAAGTTGACTGTCGAACGGTGTCAACTCCTCGAAAGATTATCCATTGCATCAAGTTTGAGCAAACTGAGAGAAGTCAAGGTGTCTTCTTGCTCAAAGCTGGTTGAAGTTCAATTTCTTGATGTCTTAAGATCGATGGAAATATTATGTATTGAGGACTGCAAATCTCTTATGGGGTTGAACAACTTGGAGAACTTAGAGAACTTGAAGGATTTAGGTATTAAGGGGTGTAAGAACTTGCTGGTTGTCGAGGGTATTGATGAATTGAAGTTTTTGCAATGGTTGACAGTTAAAGGGTGTGGATCAATGGAGAGGATTATTGGTGCATCGTGCTCTAAAATTCCAAATAAGTGTGAGATATCAATAACGGATTGTGGGAAGTTACCCGACACTGGTCGAGATGGTTCAAGCATCACTTGTGAGTCTTACAGAGAGATCCTGAATTGATCGATACAAGGGTAGGACTCTAAAACAGAAGCAGGGATCCTCTATTGAAAATGGTGCGCCTTCTTTCTATTCATAGATCATCACTGTCTTCTGCTTTATTTGCTTTCTATCTCTTCTTTATTCTAGTGAAGCATGACAATAAACTGGTTCTAAAATGTGCTACAATGGACAGTCTCCTTACAATTTCCTATCTTAGTGGGAATGTCCATATGCTGTGTGGGTCAACTTCCGAAGTGAGTTTAGGGATCTTAAATCACTCACCATCTGTAACAGAAAGGGCTAGTTCTTAAAAAATTTTAGGCCGAAAGACCTCAGCCCATCTTCTAATTTCCTTCTGCAGAACCAGCAAAATAAAGAGAGGAGAAGAGAGAAAAACAGAGGCGGCAAAAGAACAAGGAGAAAGAAAGCAGAAAAGAAAGAAACTGAGAGGAAGAGTCTCTAGCATGCTTCGGAGGTCTCAACAAGTCAAATTAACTCCGTTTCAAAGTGCTTGGATAAGTTTTTTTGGTTAAGCTATAATTTTAGTTCAGTTCAAATTTTAGGCTATTAAGTTGATTTTAGAGATTGTTGAGCTGTGATTTTATTTTATTTTATTTTGGTTGATTGTTGAGCTGTGATTGAATGGTAGATTTTGTCTCAACTCTTTTGCCCTTGAATTTCGGACAATCTCCTGTATAGTACTTTATCAAGATGCGTGGAAACATTGACAGTATCATAACTTGATTTTGAGTTCCAGTTCCCTCCAACCCATAACCCTTCATGTACCTCGGATCATAAGACTTCGAGCCAATCCCCATGACAGATTAGCTTCTCGCTATTTCTTCTGTGACTCTTCTGAAAACAAGAGTTGACCTTTTCGAAAGAGGCTGTTTCTCGCATCGTCAACAGCGTATTAGAGCAATTTTCTCAAAAATCCATTTATATAGCCAACGACATCTTGGCCAAGTCCTCTTTAGTTATCCTCTGCTGAATGCCCTTCAGATCTATGATGAGTTTATTCAACTAATCTAGGTGGGCTCTAATGCACGTCCACTCAGTCATCCCGGAACTGGTATCGTCTATCTCTTGAGAAACAAATGGCTGTTCGTCCCCTTCATCAAGCACAGGCTCTCAACCGCTGCCGGGGAACCTCTGTTCCATTAAATGAATATTACACTGATTCAACACATATCCCCATTCCATCTGTCATTCAATGACCTCAAACAAGACATTCCCTTCTCCATCAACAAAATGTGTCGATCTCCTTAATTAGTCTTCAGTAACTTATCCTTGTCCTCTAATCCTCGTGTCACCAAAAGTGCAAGCAAATTGGTCCGCCACATGCTAAGCAACTACTCCCATAAACTTCTCCATCTCAGAAAAATTAAATACTCTTTAAGTACTATATTTTAAGTGTCGACTATTTTAAGTGCTGAAAATGAACATAAGATGTCGCTTTATAATAGCTGAATATTAAGTATTGAATTAAACTTCTTTCTTACCAAATTTGGAATCGTGAATATTGCGGGTAGGCTTTTAGGCTTTTAGCAATGTAATAGGCAAGCTTTTATTTCCAATTTGAATGTATTTTCTATTGAATGAATTCAGTAACCCCATCCTTTGCGAGTTAAGTAATGTTTTGTTTTACTTAATTGAATCTTTTCAGTCCAAACTAGTTATCTTGAAATATACTTAATGTTATTAGTCGCTGAAAAAATTAATTTTCAGCACCCATTGGAGTTATAAAACAGGTTATGTAGGACTTGTTTGATAAAATTAAAAAAAAATTATTGAAAATTCAAGCACTGAATTTTAAATGATGATGATAGAAATAAAAGTTGTTTGATAGTAATTGAAAATTAATAACTGAATATTATTAATTTTATACCATACGTGAAATTGGGATCATTAAGGGCAAGTTTTGGTAATATAATTGTCAATATTCTAATTGCCATCAAATACTTTTTTTATTGATTGAATTAAGTTCCCCTTCCTGACTTATCCTATTAGATAACTTTTTGGAATTTTTTAAGTCAATGTTTGTTATAATGAAACAAGCTTAATCTCATTAAGTGCTGCATTTTTTAGTTTTCAGAATTTAACTGAGCTATCAAATAGGCCCTATTGTTCACCATTGCAACTCATTTGTTTTTTTTAATCGAACAGACAAGCATGAAGCCAAAATTGACATTTGAACCTAATAGAAGCTTCTATACCATTTTTTCCATGTAGGATCGTGCAATCTACCAAAATCAGGAGAAAACAGAGAATTAAATGAGAAAAAGGAACGACACATTGGGATTTATGTAGATTAGATGTGTCAATATGGGTCATAAACCCATATTATGACCCACTTTTAGTGAAATTGGTCAAATATGGGTTAAGTGAAAGTTAAATATGGGTCAAGTGAAAGTTAAATATGAGTCAAATAGGGGTTGAGTGAAAGTTAAATATAAGTCAAATAGGGGTTGAGTGAGTTATTAGATAGACCCATCATTTCTCTCCTTCCACCCCCCTCCTCTATGCGTTCTCGACTTTCGTTGCCGATCTCGCCATCATGTTGTCGTCACCATCACCGATCCCGAGCTTACTATCGTCGACTGGAGCTTAGCTTGGATCTAGGTAGGCGAGCTGCGATAGAGCTTGGGCTAGAGAGCCCTAAGCTTATTGGCTGGAGCTTGGCCTAAATCTGGACAAGCGAGTCGCAAGGTTGTTGGCTTTGGCCGAGCTGCGACTCGCTCGAATCTGGGTAGGCGAGCCCCGAACTCGGTGGCCACAATAGAGTTCACGGCTCGCCAGATCCGGGCGAGCCTGAGCTTGACCACTGCCGGTGATCTCGGTGGAGTCTAGATCGGTCGAGCCTCGAGTTCGTCGGCTTTGATCAAGTTTGGGCTCGTTGGCCTACGTCTTGGTCGGTTGTCGTCGAGTGGCACCGGTAGCGGAAAAGGGGGAAGAAGAAAGAAAAGAGAAAAGAAAGGGAAAAGAAAAAGAAAGAAAGAAATAATAAATTCAATTTTTTAAATAATTAAAAAATCGAATTTTTTTAAAAAATTATTTTCCTCAAACTATTTCAATTTAGAGGTATCCACATTATTTTATTTACTAATTTTTTATTATTTAATTTACTTTATAAATTTGATATGAAATTTTTATTCAAATAATTTATATGTGAAAAATTTAAAGTGGACTAAATAAGTGAGAGTAGATTTTCTTAAATTAAGTTAAATATTAATATGTGTTGGTAATATGGATCGGGTATGGGTTGGATATGTGTCGGGTCGGATCGGGTATGGGTCATCAAATTTACATTGCATGAAAATAGGTCAAAACGGGTTAAATGGGTCGATGTGGGTCGGACCATTTTCGACCTGACCCAAACCCGACCCAATCTACCCATTTGACACCCCTAATGTAGACCGATTACCTACATCCATAGAGAGAACAATGTCAATATATCCATGGAGATTATAATCTTAATCTAGCTTTTTGATCCCAATCTTCTATTGCACGATTCGCAACTAGTATTTTGTTGAATCTCTCATAGTATTTTTCTCAAACTAAAACAAGGGAGAGTCCTAAAGCAATCTCCATAGGATATAATGTGTACTGATCAATGTTCAATGGTTATAAGGCCTTTTTGAGCCTGTGGCCAGCAGCCCAAGCATTTGCGCACGGGCGCCCTGGAATGACCATCCAGATGCCCGTACATTGGTACATGCCTATTTGCATGCCTTCGCTTCATCTAGGCTTCCATTCTCGCTTAATTCTTCTCCAAAACTGAGACATTTCTGCAATGGATATAGTAATAATGTTATCCATCCATTTGAATGCACAATGCACTTTGTTGTCATGGTTAATTAATGGAAATGAGAATTTGGATTTTCGAGCATCAAGTTTTAGTCTGACAAAGATTGTATTAGACGAAGGTGAATAATTCGCTTCTCCAGTTGTTCCACGTAAATAGGGAACCAATGCCAATGTCCGTGAAAAAAACAAAAGAAATGTTTAAAGGAGATCTATCCGGTGATATGCATTTCATCTTCTACAATATACAATGGCACTTGAATGAAGTATTCCTATCCATGTTGGGTTACCGTGCTCGGCAGAAACCATACGTGGGCTTAATTCCTGAAGACATCGACAATGCACTTAGGCGTCGACGTCCTCCATGGACAAGAGTTCATACACCAGATCATTGTTTCAAAGAAGCGACTTCACCTGCGACCATGGGTGCTTCTCAATTGATGGCATAATGTAAGAACTGCTAAGAAGAAAGAGAGAAATTCAAACTCTCTAAAGAATATAGTTCTGTTTCTCATTTCGAATCTTCTATCGTGATTTCATATGAACTAGAGATTTCTTAAGTTTAATGATGATCCTATTTTTGCAGGTGTTAAAACCTTTGGGTCAACGAGTCACCATTACCGACCAGATATCTTGGAAAGACTCAAGGCATGCTTTGCAACAAATTAGAATTATATGCAAGCCTTTCTCGTATTTTTATTCTTGAGTTTTGAAAGAAGAAACTGAAAAGCTCAAGGATTTCGAAAAACACCGTGGAACTTGGGAGATGCCCATGTTTCGCTGGCTTATCTCTAAATGCCGGTTCTTAAACTAGTTTGCAGTTTATTGGTACTTCGAGTTAATTATTGGATGCATTGAATGGTGATCGGTATTGGCTCGATCGGTTTATAATGTTCATTCAACTTGTGCAATTTTTCCTTCAATGAGTCCAACCACATAACCATTCGTTTGATATTTCTTGGCAAAGTAAGGCTTGCGATAAACAGACCCAAAATAAAGCCGCTTGTGATAAAAATTAATAACATGAAGTCTTAGTTAGCATTACCAAATGTAGCTAGGTTAATTAGATGCCAATCTAATATTTATCTATCTCATCTTTTTTGGCGATGGCGAAGCAACACCTAGACTCCTTTTTTTTTCCCAAACCACTGTTACTTTTTCTTGTTGATATACTAATAATCGTTTTTGTCATTTTATAATATTCATTGAATTGTGAAACACCTGCGACTAATTTTTTGTGACAAATGTTAAAGTGTTTTTTCGTTGATACTTTAGTGTCATGCGTCTATGAAGTATACTTCATTGTAAATTTCTGCAAGAATTTTTTTTTTAGATTAATATAATAGTGAAACACCTTGAAAAGTTAATTCAAACTTACTATAATCCTTAACTCAAAATTAATTCTCATTAATTATGAAGTGACATCTTCGTAAACTATAAAAAGTGATAGGCGTTATACATTGTTGATAATTCATTTACTCCAATCCGAAGAGTTTAAGTAACAGGCCCTTAATTTTATTTTATGTGTTTGGTAGATCATTAAAGTAGTTGATAATTTTGAAAGTGTAAACAAATGTTGTTACATTTCAGAACCAAGCAAGGTAAAAGAAAATTATTAAGTGATTAATATTAGTTGATATCTTATGTGATGAATGTTGATACTTCAATCAAACTAAGATTAGTATTTTCCAATAAAAGTTAGTAGTTTCAAAGGTGTTGATAAGACACAAGAATAAATGTTGGTAGGTCATTTAATTGGAAATACAAAGAAATGTTCACACTTTTTAAAACCAAGTAAGATAAAAAAAGTTAGTAAATACAACAATTAGTCGATATTTTAATGTGACGGATGTTGGTACTTCAATCAAATTAAGATTGGTAATTTCAATAAAAGTTAGTAACTTCAACGACACAAGAATAAATGTTGGTAGATCATTAAAGTAGTTGGTAATCTCAGAAGCATAAAGAAATTTGGTACTTTTCAAACCCAAACAAGATAAAATGTTGATAAGTACTAAAATTAGTTGGTTTCTTAATGTGACAGAAGTGGTACTTCAATCGACTTAATGTTTATAATTTTCAATAAAGATTGGTAATTTTAAAGGCGCTAGTAAGACACAAGAATAATTGTTAGTAGATCAATATAGTAATTGGTAATTTTGGAAGTACAAGGAATGTTGGTACATTTCAAAATCAAGCAAAATAATAGATGTTGGTTAGTTATTACAATTACTTCGTAATTAATGTGATGGATGTTGGTACATTTATCAATTTAAGGCATAAACTATGTCAATAATTGACCAAAATAAATATTGATAGATAATTAAAATAGTTGATAATTTTTTAAGTATCTAAGCAATGTTGGTTAGTTACTAATGCTACTAGATCACGAAATTGCCAGTCATTTTTCTGTTGCCAATATGTTGACACCTAAATTTTGACTAAGTATTTATACTTAAATTGCCTAGAAAATTAGGGACTAATTTGGCCCTAACAAAAAATATTTTCACATCACCTTGATACGAATATTATTTGCATATGTTAAGTTTATTTTCTATCTTTATTTAACCATATTTTCAGGTTGATTATTATTATTTAAAAAACCAAAAAAAATAAAAAGAAAGAGGAGACAGGCCCACGGTAGGGCTGGGTTTTCATGCCTAGCCCCCTTTCTTTCTTCTTCTCCGCGCAGGCCACAGGCCCGGCCCCTTTCGTTTTCTTTCCTTCGGTCCAACCCAGCCTTCTTCCTTCTTCCTCCTCGCTGCACTTCACACGCGCGACAGAGAGAAGGGGGCAGAAGATGGCAACGTGCAGAGGTTGAAGACACGCGAGGGGATAGCCTACCGATGCAGACCAAGGTAGCCGGCGATGCAGCGGAGTTCTGGGGAAGGCGCATTCAATGCGCTGAGGAGCTTGAGGCGGCCCCGGGGGCTGGCCCCCCTCCTCTTCTGCTTCCTCCTCCTTCCTTGCTCCTTCCTTTTTCCTTGGCACTGTGGCTCACGCGCGGAAGAACACTGACGCGCGAAGGATGACCTACGGCGTTAGATCGGAGTAGATCGGCGATGGAGGAAACGTCTAGCAGGCACCAAGCAGCTCGAGATTCGGCGCGAAACCCGGGCGGAGGGGATGTCTTGGCGGACTCCTTCAATGCTAAGATGGCCTCGGCAGAGAAGATGGGATGAGACGCCGGTTCGGCCAAGAGGGAGGCCGGTCGACATCCCAAGAACCGGTGACCGAACCCCTCGGGGACCGGACCCTCCTCGGCCTATAAATACAGGGAGAGAGGTCTGAAAAGGGAGGAGTTTTCGGGAGAGAAAGAAAAGAGCAGAGTGAGAGCGATCCGTGAGAGAACGAAAAAAAATAGAAGAAGAGTTCTGAGTAGGGGTGGAAATGGTTCGGTTCGGTTCGGTTTTCCAAAAAAATCGAACCGAACCGAATCGATAAGGAAATGCAATGAACCGAACCGAAATCCGAACCGAACCGAACCGAAATTTCGGTTCGGTTCGGTTTATTGGTTTTTCCTGACTATTTTTTTTTTTCAATGAGCTTTTTGAGTCCCTTTTCAGTAAAAGCAAGCTGAGAAAGACAATAAGAGATGCATTCCCATTGCCTAATATCTACATCAGAACCACAGAGAATAATAAAAGGTTACCATGTAAGAAGAAATTTAAAACACCTCCCATCACCTATTTAAGTGCAAAGAAAATCAAGTTCAAAGTGATCTACTCCAAGAGCAGAACTAAGAGCAGGGATAAGTTTCTCTAAAAGACAAATGAGTCTCCACAACCTTCATGTCTCTCTTGCCCAAATCAGGGATTCCACTGGTTAAATCATGCCACGAGGAACTCCAAAGGTGAAATACAAAAGAACGTACAATTATAGTTTAACAGTTTACCCAAAGGCTGATTTAGATTACAATATGCCACATTGTCACATAACCAACCACCATCTTATGGCTGAGGTGATGTTGATTCAGTGATGCTCTTCATTCCATAAATTTACAAACAAAAAGCAAGTTTTTTGGCACCCACCTGTCACTCCACCAAACCTGTGGCATAGCTTCTCGACAAGAGCTTCCATTTGATTGTCCTAAAATTTCAAAAGATGGTAAATTCAATGTTTCGATTTCAGAGAATTGCTAACTGTAATGCTTCCAGAGATAATCAATTCATAATATATGTTAAAATTCTACACAACATCAAAATAATGGAATAATCTACATATGTCACAGTAAGAATGCAGAGGTTCAGGAAAAAACTTTAAAAGCCCATGCTTCCATAGATGGTTAACACAGAGTTTAATACCAGGGCGCCAACAATGGATTCCAGAGCAGCTAGATCACCTATGTTAGAGTTAATAGCTAGACTGACTAAATTTTTAGCTGTCTCTACTGGGTTTTTCCTTATGTAAATTGTAATAAAGGCATTCTCCACAGCTTCATAGATGGATTTGGCTGGAGAAAACACCTACAATATAGTAAGTATAAGATTATAAATGTCAAGTTCATTAAAAAGCTTCCACGTTATTATTACCAAGCCACCAGCTTTTCCATAATTTCAAAACAATGATGAGGATAGAAATTTACCAATGGCAACATCTTACGCAAGCAAGCTTCCGAGCCATCAATCTGGAACTGTCTGCACCTCATCAACAACAGTATAGTGTTCTCAACATCAGTGGCAGAGGATCAAGCCATCAATTGTACGAGATTCGGCATCGTGGCTGATACACACTTAGAAAATCCCAATCCAGCTTCAAGAGATGCAACCAAGGCTCTGGTCTGTTCCAAGTTGCCGACATCTGGCACAGAACTATCTTTATTAGTGACCGCATCATCCATATGTGGGAATCAACTATCAGGTAAGCTATTTTGCTGTTCCTGAGACGAAGTTTCAACATTGCAATCTTCAATTTCTCCATCAGCTCATCCAGCTTCTTCTTGTAGTGCTCCAATGTAGTTTCAAATGAAGCTCTTCTAAGCTGTGGACCAAAAGGGTTATGCTGCAACATTGTGATAAGTAAGTTTAATGTCAATTTTCTGACAATGGCATTAGGATACAAAGGTTTTAACAGAAGAAAAACCCTCAAGGTGCACAAGCACCTTGACTGTGAACAATTAAGCCTGAGTATCAAACCAGAAGCCTAAAAGCTTACTTGTTGAACTTGAGCACGTAATGTCTCAAACTGAGTCTCCGTACAGCAAATATTTCCACTTATAGTTGGACATAAGCTTTGAATCTTGGCAGACAAAAGTTCATTAGGCTGCAAAAAAACAGGTGTTAACTCTTAAAAGGCATCGTTATACCCATAGAACAACGATAATTGTTATGGGCACTCCTCTTATCAATTAGAAATAGGTAAAGTTCAGGATGTATTAACACAAACTTTTCTGCAGAAAACCACCTAAACCCAGAAAATGTATGCACGAAAGGAGATAAAAATGCATTCTCCAAAACCCTATAGCGCGCAACACCCACTTCCACCACCAAACAACAATCCCCTCCCCCCAACCTCTACTCGAGTGTAAGCACAGAGAAAACCTAATCCTCCCTCACGAACGTATGAAGAGAAGAAAAACATCCAACTCGAGAAATCGAAGCATGAATTGGGTCTGAGACAGGGCCAATACCTTCCAATCGACGACCCAAGTTGTTCCCCGTACATTACTGGCAGTCACTTTGTGTGATCACAGCATGTTTTCAACCACTGGGATCTCTTCCCAACTCGCTTCCCCTTCCCTTCCTTTCTCCTATGAAATTTGGGAAGGAGTTCACAACCCATATGGAGGAAACCCTGCCGGAGTGGAGGGACAAGTTCCTCTGCTACAAGCCCCTCAAGAAGCTCCTCAAGAGGTTCCCCTCCTCCGCCTCCGCCGGGGCATGCGAAAGCAAGAGAAATTCCGACGAAGGCAACCGAGCGAGAGAGAGACGGAGATGGATCGAGGCGGAGGCAGAGGCGGAGACGGAGGCGACCGAGTCGCAGGCGAAGGCGGCTCGCACCGGAGATGGAGGCGGAGGCTGATTGCGCTGGAAACGGAAGCGGAGGCTGATCGCGCTGGAGATGGAGGCGGAGTGTGCCAGAGACGGACGAGCACCAGAGAGAGACGGAGACGATCTTGGTAATTTTTGTTTTGTCCCGTGAAAGGCCGGTTCAATTTGGTTAACCGATATGGATCGGTTAACCGAACTGGATAAATTCCGAACCGGAATAAATAATTTGATTTTTTCTGTTAATCGAACCGAAAATCGAACCGAACCAAAAATACATAAAATTTCGGTTCGGTTTGATTCGATTCGATTTTCGGTTTACGGTTCGGTTACTGACACCCCTAATTCTAGTTCTGAGAAAAGAGAGATCTGAGACCCTTACCAAAAAAAAAAAACAGAGAGATGTGAGAGAAGCGAGTGAGATCTGAGCCGAAACAGAGACCGAGAGTGAGTGGTGGGGGAAAGTCACTAGCCACCAGCACGCCTCGTTCCCGTCGGAGCCGCGGTAGGTCCCCCTCGAGGTTGTCTTGTTTTCTTTTGAGGTGGGAGGTCAGCTTCCTGAGGATCTCGGCTTGGGGGCGCGCGAGGCGGACGGATGTAGCCTGATCGCGGCTTGGGGCGTGCTAGACAAACGAAGCCAATTTGTTCAGGCAATTTTTCAAGTGCCACACAATCCTCACAACCTAAGTAAGTCAGCCAGCTCAGTTTCCTAATAGAGCAACTAATTTTCTTCAAAGAAGAGCAATAAAGAAAACTCAACTTTTCTATAACTAAGTTTTCGAAAAAGGTCGGTGTCCCACGTGTCAAACGACATGACTTAGTGGTGAGAGCCTTCAACTTCGTTGCCTCCTATAGAAGAGGATGAAGTATCAGGACAGAGAATTAGATGTCTGTACAAGATATAAATATGGATTTAGGCTCCCAACTAGTATCGTTTGTCATTTGATCCTCTCACTAAATGAGAAAATTAGACTATAGATTCATTAAATTTTGTCCTCTATTGAATGAGAAAATTAGACTAAAGGGGATTCTAACATACCTTGATTGGGCTATTGACCGCATCTTCTGTCCACTCATAGCCATCAGTATTCATCACAACCACGTTTTTTAGATGCAAATTGGTTGGCATAAACAGTCGATCACCATCGGCTCTAATGTGGCTCAAATAAAAATATTTCAACTTGGAAAGACAGCCAGCGAAGTCGCCTTGCAAGTTTACGTGACTCAACCAAAGAAACTGTAGATTCGGGAACCGTTTAATATCCTCCGCAGTCACAATTGTACGAGGGTCACTCCATATCCATAAATCGAGTGCTGGAACGCTTGGCTTTTCCTGCCAATGACATTGAGGAGCGGGAGCAGGAATTTGTCAATATCCCACAATTTTATTTCATCCAGAGAAGAAAAAATGAAATAGAAGACTAGCTCCCAATTCAGAAACGTGAATCCTCAATTAAGAACAGGGTAAGCAATTTTCTATTCAAATTAGGTCATACCTCTGGTGATCTTAATTTGTTGATAATGTTGTCTTCATCCCACAACCTGATACACTCGTCCTTAGCAATTGATCTTCCAGGAGCTCTAAATTGCTCATGCATCCAAAATGTATTGTCGTCTTGAATCTTTATCATGCACTTCTTAGTAAGGACATCAATAACAGAGTTAGGGCGAAAACCACTCTCTTCCCACACAAACATTGGCTCGGTCTGTTCTTTATTGATGAAAAAACGTGCAATATTGAGAAATATGTTTTTTTTGAGCCAATTCCAGGAAATCATAGGTAACCTTTAACCTTCCCAAGACATTACCAAAAGGTTTATTACGTAGATCCTCTATAGTCTCTTGCCATATTTTTTTTGTTTTCCTGACCATTAAGCGATGCACCTATTGCTTGAAGAGCTAAAGGTAGTCCACCCATAATAGAGACGAGTTGAATGAAAGCCAGTAGTAATTAGCTGGAGGACAGTTGGTACCGAAGGCATGCCTACTAAATAGTTGAAGTGCGTCTTGAGAGTTCAACTGATTCATATCATAGATTTTAGGCATAAGTCCCTTGATTTTCAGGTTGCTTTTCTCCTTAGTAGTGACAATTATCCTACTACTAGAGCACAAAGACTTCATTCTGATTTTTTTTCGAATTTGGTCGCCATCACTGGCATCATCCAAAACAATTAGTACCAACCATCAACAAGCAAAAATGAAGCCGATTATGGCACACGTATTTGTTTGGATTTTACTCGTTAATCTGTTCCAATTCAGTGCATGCATCTCATCATGTCGAGAGGTGTGCCGTAGAAACATGCTTCATGATTCTGTCTTAGCTGATATTGTTCAAGTCTCATTGGTTTACCACTCCATGACACTGAATAATCATTAAAAACAAGACGAATATTGTTTTCCCAGACCAAATCCTTCGTCCTTGGCCTTTCAAGCAAACAGGTAATTCCCAGAATTGTTCCCCCTTAAGGCTTCTTCATTGTTGATCACATTATGGGCGGACTCCAATTTGTTGTTGAAGGCAGGCCTGACTTGTCCATTGCGAAATGTAATTTCACCACCCCCATTCTTACTGTCTTTAAAGTATTTAAACAGAAGCAGGAACATCTCATTAGGAAAGGAATCCATGTATTCATTCTCATATACAAAACTCTTCAAAGATGATGCGATGGCCTCTCAAAGGACCATTTAAATATTGGCAATTTTTACCTAGTGTGACCCTCCCGATTTAGTGTTGGGGAGTGGATTTAGAGTTCATGTTGAGTTGGCATTCCCAAATAACTTGAGTTCTTATAAACCCTTACTTCTCGTGACATTGGTGTTTACATTTTAAATTCGATTAATCCTAAGAGATTTCTATGTGAATGAGCTACCACTAGCTTGCTAGGGGCAAATAGGAGTCAGGATTTTTTTTTTTTAACTTGGTCAGATAATAGGAGTCAAGTTAGATAAGGGAAAATATTTCACTTCCTACGCAATTGGAGATCTAAGATTGGGACATGATTATATTAGTTGCCTAACTACTGCCTTTTCAGCACACTAACTTGATTGATTAGTTTACCTAATATATTTATGCGATTTATAGCCATTTCATCACTCCAAGCCATTGAATGATGTCCATATATAAGGGTGCAATCAAGGATAAATAAACAATTATAGTTATTACGATAAAAGTAAAGTATAAGGAAGTAAGCCCAATCAAGTGTTGAGCAAAGAATACACATGCCCGTTTTATTAAGCCCCTAGACAACAATCCCATAAGGTGAATTCAAAATGAGTCTAATTCCTTGTCTAAAAGATAAATCTTTCTAAACCTATTACTAAATCAAAATTAACCACTATAATCCCTAAACTATATATATACACGCACAATAATTAAATGAAACTAAGCTAGGTCATGTGCTAAAACTGAAGCAACCTGATCGAGGTCTTTGTTTCGTCCCATTTTCAATTTTTTATTTTCTCGAATATCCTCTAATTTTTATTATTTATTGTTTTATTACTTTGAAATTTTTATATTCTGAAAGGCAGGGACTCAGGCTGGGCCCTTGGGCCCAATCCGAACATGGACTAAACCTGGACTCACAGGCTTGGGCCACGGGCACGAGTGGGCTTATTTAAAACAAATCCACTTCGAATAGAAAACCTATCGAAGCCCATTTTGTTGAAACTGATTGCGGTAACCCATTTTATCATACTCCTCCTTTTCTTTCCTTTGTTATTCTTACTGCAGACTAAAAAGAAACACCTCCAAAATGAACATCACCTCCAGAACATTCGAGGTAGGAATCGATGGTCAGCACTTTCGACCTTTAAGCAGAGAAATCATTTATCCACTGCCGGTAGTCATGGCAATCCGTCACTGGTCCGCCATTGTCGACTACTGCCAGCAACCTCCCACGGTTACTAGAGCGCCAACGTCAATCATCGGCCACAATCTCACACGAGCACACAAGGCAGAAATGAGGGAAACTAATGCTACTAGGAACTTGACGACGAGCATCGCCAGACATCCGAACTTATATTATCCACCCCTCCAGTCATTTCCCATCAGCGAGTGCCATCAACAACCACCACATAACGCAGAAAATTATGGAAAAGAAGGAACTGAGATTCAGGGTCCGTAATCATGATCATATGGAAACAAAAATTTCACCTAGAGGCTACAAAACTAACGGCAACATATATAAATCATCAATATACGCTCTGTTTGACCGATATCAAAGCCTATTTCACAAGAATGTTTCAAATGCATTTCATCAAACAGATTGTAGTCACTGTAAAGATCGAGTCTACTTATGAAATCGAAGTCGTTTCTCATTCTCAAATCAGCATTAGAACAACAGTGACATCGCCAATCTTCAAGTAACAACTCATTTTTTTCATCAATTTTCACATGAGTTTTATGAACATAACTCGAACATAACTCAGCACAATAACTCTCCAAAACAGAGCAGAAAAGAAGAGAATAGAATTACCATGTCAATGGACGACGACGAAGCTATCATCCTTGACCAACTCAAGGTTAGAAGCTACGGTTATCACTGCCTGTGGGAATCAAAGTGTACGAATGGATTCCGAGTGCGAATCCGTCGCTGCGAAACTCCTGGCCGTACAGAAGATTAACAAGCAGAGCACGTCTTGCATGCTTCCAGATCCGATTGATGGCGGTGGCAATTGACGGTCGACTCCGCTCGATGAAAGAGGTTTTCAGAGATGACGTAGCCGAGGATCAGAGCCGGCGGTGGTGTGCCGAGTAGGAACGGAGGTCCTCAAATATTCGGATAGCAGGGTATTTCGCAGCACGAGGTTGGGACCGGCGGAAAACGGCGTCGCCGGGTGTCGATCAATTCTTAACAGTTATAATTTTAACTAGGCTTTGACTATTCGCGTCGGGCTCAATCCAAGCTGGGGACTCCGTTCGATTTTTCATGGATTATCATAGTATATTTAAATTTTTGAATGGTATTTTCGTGCATTTCTTTGATTAGGTTTAATAACCGTCAGATGTGTCATATTAATAGTAGAGATGGAGGCACGGGTGTGTAGGGAATTCTTTCATTAAAAATTTTGAGATGGAAGTTATCACTCGATTTTTCTTTAAAATGTATTTTCGATGGTTGATAGGTAATTGAGCAATTTTTACATTCACCTCATTTACGTGACTGATCTTATAATTTGGGTCCCTTGTAAAGCCACTAAAATCGACGTCTCACACAAATCTGGTGTGTCTAACAACTTCAAAATGTAACAAATCAACATATCTAAGTAGATTATATGTCTTGTATTGGTACATGTTTAGCTACCATAGCCATATCTGTTTTTTCCAAAATTATTGAAACTAATTTGTACGGATAGATATGTGTGATTGGAAAAAGCGTGAACGCCCATTTTTTTTATTTCTGAGAATTGTGGTCATATGATACCGTGGATTAGTTCTCATACATTAGATTTAATTTAGCCTTTTATTCCCATCAAAAGGGTGTAGTAAACCTGTCAAATGGGTGGGTCGGGTCGAAAATTATTCGACCTATATTGACCCATTTAATCCATTTTGACTCAAATTCATGTAATGTAAATCTAATGACCCATATCCGACCCGACCCGTATTACTAAAAGCCATTATTATTGTCGAGAAACCTAAACTTACTCGAAGCTCTATGTTAAATGACTCACTCAATCCATATTTGACATATATTTAACTTTTACTTAACTCATATTTGACTAATATTTAATTTTCACTTGATCTATATTTGACCAATATTCAATTTTCACTTGACTCATATTTGACCAATATTTAATTTTCACTTGACCCATATTTGACCTATTTAATTAAAAGTGAGTCATAATATGGGTTTATAACCCATTTTGACACCTCTAAAGGGCGGGAATGCAACTTTTGAGATTTGCGAGGAGTTGCTGTAGAGCCGTTGGCCTAGCCCATCGGATGGCACCAAGCTACAGCTACAATATGGGTTTTTTAGAAAATATAATACTCTTGATTCTTATTTTTTTTAAAAAGAGATCGATCATAAATTAACCAAACATATCATCTTTTAGGTCAAGACACATCATGATCCATTTTCCCCTAATAATCTCGATGAATGAGGTAACTTGAACTAAATATTTTGAACAGGAGAACTCATATCCTCCCCAAATAATTAGTTTTCATTCAATCAACTATTATCATTTGAACAAGTCCCATATATCTACTGCCCCCCAAAAAAAAGAAAAAGAAAAAGAAAGGACTTCAAGTGTAAACAAAATAGGAAAAAGAAATCTATTTCACAAGGGAACCAAATTTTATATATTCTTCAATGACCTTTTGCGGAAGTACTGAAATCCCTACAATTTGTAGAATCGCGTGTTCCACTTCTCCTCGGATTTCACACAACCACAACCCGTTGACTAAATATGAAAGTAGTCACAGCGAAGAAGGTATTCATAGATCTGGATTCCTGGCCATGTCAACTTTGATTTTGCTGGCTCCATCACACAAAACCTGAAATAGGAAGATAAGTCGAGTACGGTCCCTGTAAATTTTCCAGGTAATTGTCATGGATTCCCGTTCGAGAAGTTTCGCATGATATATATGAGTTCAAGTTGAAGAAGAGAGAGAGAGAGAGAGAGAGAGAGAGAGAGAACCTGTGTGCGAGTGATGGCTGGGCTGTTCGATAAGCAAGCGGAGATGTACGCGGATGCGAGGCCGACATATCCGAGGGAGTGGTACCAGAAGCTGGCGGCTCTCTACCTCCCGCCACGCCTTGGCTTCGGATGTCGGTACTGGCAATGGTCTTGGGGTTTTCTCTCTCTCCCTCCCTCCCTCTCTTCTCGCGCGAATTCAAATGTGTTTATGCTCTTACACAAGGCTGTTTTCTTCTTCGTTTAAACTAAAACTTTTCGATTTATTGTTATGCTAGATGAAATTTTTTCATTTCCACTTTCGTTCTTATGAAACACTAGCTAGATACCATAATAAACGGTCTATTACTATTTAAGAAGCATCAATATTGATATGTGACACGTAACACGACACGATACGATATGCTGATGCGTCATTTATAAAAAAAATAGAGAACTCCAATCATTTGGGATATTTTGTATTTAATATATATATGAATCATAATCAAATCAATTAGATTCAAATTCACAAATAAATAAATAATAAAAAAGAGTATAGAATGAATTTACACTAAAAACATTTATCCATCGTTTGTTAATATTATTCATTATTTCAATTCGACAAATTTAACTACATTTCGATTCATAAAACTTGAAGGGAAAAAAAAACCAAGCAATCCACATTTTGGACTCACATGTTGGAAAAGAAGAGAAAAAAAAAACTCGAGGAGAATTGTGTGTCACGGGAAGTAAGAGACAGAAGATAAGAAAATATTAGGTTTTTGTTTTTGCTCTCTTTATAATTTTTATTATTTCATTATTTTTTTTACATATATATATTTTAGCTCATCATTTATTGAAATTTTTGAAAATTGATCCTATATGTGTTGGAATTCCAGACTCGCGTGTCAGAAGAGTTGATCACGTGTTGGATTTTCCGACATTTGTTGACCATGTATCGGAGCGAGTTGAAATATGTTGGAGCGTGTTGGACACGTGTCGGATACGACATGAAGGCTCTTGTAGAGTGTTTGTGCGCTCTAGATTATTATATGCAGACAATTAAATTATTCTGTTCTTAAGAAAACATAGTTTTTCGCCTCGGTAAAATGGAACTTGACATGCCTGGGAATCCAGACTAGTGCTGTTCCTCAGCCATTTGTTTCCTTTGCTTCATTTCCCTTGCCAAATGTAGGTGGCGGAACATTATCAGCAAGTGACTGCCACGGACGCGAGTGAGTTGCGTTCTGTACATTCACACTCCGCCATCCATCTCTGATGATGAACTGTTAGCCATGATTGGTGGTGAGAACTCGGTCGACCTTATCTCTGTGGCTCAAGCCATATATTGGTTCGACCTCCCCAAATTTTACTCCATCGTGAACCGTGTCCCTCGTAGGCCAGGAGGCGTGATTGCAGTTTGGGGCTATCAAGCCATCCATGTTAGCCCTACCTTCAATCCGTTACTAAAAAAGTTCCTTGATGCAATGCTTCTGTATTAGAATCCTAACATCGGGTACATGTTTGACCAATACAAGACATTGCCATTCTCTTTAGAGAGTGTCGGTTTAGGATCCGAGGGGAACCCCGAAGGGAACCCAGTGACACTCGACATACCAAAGGAGGTTTCTTTCGAAGGAATCCTAGGGATCTTGAGATCATGATTCGTAGGGATGACGGCGAAAGAAGATCCAAAGTAAATATTGTTTTAAATAAAGATTTGAAGTGACTAATTCAGTATCAAATAAGGACTCAAATTTACTGGTTGGCCAAGTCTTATTTTCAGCCAAATGATATTTACCGAATTCACAAAATCTCAAGTGATGGAATGACTTTCCTTCTTGCAGATGATGTTACCGAATTCACAAAATCTCCTCTTCCATGCCACGGTTCGTTCTGGATTTGAAATTGGTATTTCTATCATCATCATTGGTTGGAGTCGATCACAATGTTGAACTCGGAAGATTTTTTCTTGGAAATATAATTATCCCCTCCAGATGCCATATACAAAGCTAGAGGGATTTCATCTCGTGCGATTTAATGGACGCATCATGGAATAAATTGCAATTTTGGTCATTGTGGTCATTTTCGTTCACTACAACGGCGGCTCTGAAATGCACCTGCCTCCCACCATTTCCCAGAGAATACACACAAGAGCCATTCGCCTTCATGGATCCAGATGCCGCATTATTTTTCCCAGTCACGCTGCTGCTAAATCCACCTCCGCCCTCAGGCCCACCATCCATTCGGTGGCTCGAGGCGCCACCACCGTCGTCGCCAACTCCACAAACAAATTGAAAACCACATATTCGAGAAATGCATCGATAACTACACGTGAGAAGCCAAAAGAACCATGGAAAGCACACCAAAATCATCCTGGCATGGAGAAGCCAACTCGAAGATGTGGGTTCAGGGAGGGTCAAGTACCGTATGAGGAAGCCGCCGCCTGCGGCTAAGCTTAGCAATATGAAGGAAACAACGAGCCATATGAACGCCCTCCCTGCCCTCGGGTCTCCTATTGGCATTTATTTGTCTTCTCGGTCGTGGACCCAAAATCAAGATTTCAATAGAGGAGAGAGAGAGAGAGAGAGAGATTTTCTCTTCGTTGATGTTATCATCCATGCTCTTGATCGTGACTCCAATGCACAAGTCTCTCTACGTGATGTGATCGGATGGATCAAAAGATGTTGATTTCGACAAGGGTTGCTCCAGCTTCTATCGTTGCATGAGATCTGTCATACACGAGTTCGTGATCAGGGGGATGACATGTTCAAAAGTAGTCTACGAGAAAAAAAGGTTAGAGACAAAACATAACCCACATAACGAGAGAGAGATGATTTGTTGTCATCTTATAGGTGGCAGTAATTAATTTGCGGCCTATAAATATCAAAGATCGGTACATTTAACTTTGCGTCATTAGTTGTCTTCATTTAATGTAAAGTCCACAAGAATTTTGTAATAATAGTCCTTGATCGGTCGCCATAGCATGTCCTGTTCACGACTCGGAAGCAAATGTTAGAGGATCTTGTTTTGTTTATGCAAAAGTTAAAAAGTCGATTCAGAGCAGACGTCTACATTGCCAGTGCCGTGTAAAAAGCATGAAGAAGAAGAAACTCCATGTGATCTTGTGATGATAATGTCCTCCATCCTATCATTTTTAAATCCATCAACTTTATTGACTCTGAATTTTGTACGGAGACAGAGCCATCTGAAAAGCCCGAAAAAACAAGGAACTCCATGTGCTCGTCATGATAATGTCCCCACCTTATCATTTTAAGTCCATCAACTTCATCGACTGTATTGGACGTGGCTGTTTCGACCAAAAACAAAAAATTGGACGTGACTCTGAATTTGACGCTGCACCTGCTACGAAGTTGCCCACACGCGTCTCTTATCGCGAATGGAGCCAAATTCAAATATGTGAAACGCAGTATTTTTTAATGAGCATTATGTTTAACTTGGTGCTTCGAGTGTACCGATTGAATTAAATATTTACACATAAAGAAAACTTTGTTATTTCGAAAGCACTGCCTTCCTCTTTTTATACACAATCAGCGCATTGATAGTGTAAATATTTATTTCATTAGATATAACTAACAAGTATTCATAGAACGCTAATTGAAAAGATCTGTCTACTAATGATCCTTGACGTGGTTATAACATTTCCTGTTCATTATTTGGAAGCAAAATTTTCAGATTTTTTAAAATAAGGCCACCTCTCTCTAGATTGGAAATTACGTATCACCAATTTTTTTATTTTTGTCTGAACCAATCTTATAGACTCCAGATTAAATCTGAATATACTAAAACTCTCATAATCTTTTGGTCAACTAAGTCAATTTTAAATTTTGGTATCGATCAACAGTAGTTTGCTCATATCTTGAGTCTTCGTAAAATTAATATTAACTCATTTAAATATTACCGTTAAATTGCTAAATTGAATGACGCGTAATAATTGACAAATGTATCGATTTGATATTTTATCCTTCATTTATTACATATGTACCTATGTGTGATTTTTTATGATTAAACTAATGGTGGACAAATTTGTCACATATATACTGGTTTGGAATTTTTGATAATAAAAAAATTAATTTAGAGTAAATTTGTCACATATATACTAATTTGAAGTTTTTTGTGGTATTGACCCTTTTTAGTTATTTGGAAACTCTTGTGTCATCATTGAAAGGTGATTCTTTACATAGATGTACTGTGAATTAATGATATTGGACTCTACCTATAAAAATAGCTACATAACAATCATAAATAATTTAAATGTTTGAGAATCATATATTTTTAATCCTAAGCCCCAAAGTGAACTCAGAATTGATATTGTGGCAAGAAGAAGAAACTTGAAAGAAGTTGAACGTGGGAAAAAAGTACACCTCTGTCTCTATGTGTTCTTAGTTCTCCACCTTATTATTTTTAAATCCATCGACTTTATTGACTATTAACCGGAAGCTGCACCTACTGTGAAGCTGCCCGTACTAGGGATGGCAAAAGACCCGAGATCCGCCCGAACCACCTGAAATCGGACCGAACCGGACCGGCCTGAACCGATGGGTATTGGTCTGGTTCCCGATTCCATGGATGGATTTGCCCACTCGGACTTATAATAATATATTAATTTTTATTATAAAAAAAATAAAATTCTAAAGTGTCATATTTAGAATTAGTTCCACATTTCTTTATCTATTCTTGTGTTTATGAAACTTTTCTTTCTCTTCACTTTTGAGTTCCTTTTTACCTTTATCACTTAAAAAGGGCAGCTCGGCACGATTCTCTCGCCATTAGGTATGATCGCTCATGAGACCGGTTCCATGGATCTACTCGGGAACCGGACCTTCGCCGCCATGGTTCTCTCACCATTAGGCATGATCACTCATGAGACCGGTTCCATGGATCCACCCGGGAACCGAACCGCCGCCGACATGGTTCTCTCGCCATTAGGCGTGATCGCTTGTGAGACTAGTTCCATGGATCCACCCGGGAACCAGACCGCTGCTGCCATGGTTCTCTCATGAGACTGGTTTCATAGATCCACTTGGGAACTGGACCGCCGGTCCAGTCCGGTTCCCAGGTGGATCATTGGAATCAACGGACGATTCCCGGATCCAATTTTTCGGAACTAGTCCTTAGTGGACGGTTCCCTGTTCTAGGGTGACAACCGCCCACCTGGACCATGTACACCCCTAGCCCGTATGTGTTTTCTATGACAATGGAGTCATATTCAAATATGTGAAGTGTACTATTTTTCTAATAGTAACCCTTGACTCTGCAGCATGTTTTGTTTTTACGTCTAAATGGAAAAATTACCAACACAGTCATAAATCCTAAGTAGCATCGATATCAACACGCAACACGCAATATGACAAGATATAACAAGCTGGCATGTTATTTATCAAAGAATAGAAAATTTTGGCACGTTGGGTTACGTTATATGTAAAATGTATATTTTTATATTTATTATTTTTTATGACTATATCAATCAAATTAATTTAATTCAAATTCATAAATAAATAAATAATAAAAAAGAGCTTAAAATGAATTTACACTAGAAATATTAATCCACCATTTGTTAATATCATCTATTGTTTCAATTAGTTAAATTCAACTCCATTTCAATAATTCATGAAACTTGGAGAAAAAGACAAGCAATCCATGTTTTGGAAGTGAGTCGAATAAAAGAGAATATTAGGTTTTTCTTTTTTCCCCATTTATTATTTTTTTATAATTTTTATTTTTAACCCCTCATTTATTGAAATTTTTTAAAATTGATCCAGTATGTGTAGGAATCACATGTTGGAATTTCGTTGTATGTCGAAATTCTTGACTCGAGTGTCGGAGGGTGTCGAAGAGTAGACCAAGTGTCAGATTTTCCAACACATATTGATCGAGTGTCGGAGAAAGTTGAAAAGTGTCAAACGCGTATCGAAGTGTCCGACACGACACGAAAACTCCCAAAGAGTGTCGGTGCTTCATAATCTAAATCTATTACAATTTTTCTAATTTAGTCTTAAACCTTTTTTGTTGTTGCTAATTTAGCTTCGAACCTTTTACAATTATGTCAATTTAGTTTCAAACATTTTATAATTGTGCCAATTTAGTTTCAAACCTTTTACAATTATGCCAATTTAGTCTATCCAGTCAATTTTGATCGGTTGACACTGACGTGGACACCAGTCGATGCTGACGTGGCAATATTTTAATAATATTTTACTTTTTCAAATTTTTTATTAATTTTCTTCCCCCCCTCTCTCTCTCTCTGCCTTCTTCCTCCTTCCTTCTTCCTTTGGTGATCAGCAATTGGCTAGAGGTAGGGCCGGCGAGGGACCTTGTTGGCCTTGGGGAAGCTTGGCCGTGGCTGGGCAGCCTTGCCCAAGCTGCTTGCTGACTGGGCGAGGAAGCCAGAGTAGGGCTGGATGTTGACACCCCAGTGGGTGGGGTTGAAGTGGTAGGCTTGGAGGGTGTAGGAGCGATAGAGGTTCTTGATCTTGTCGATGTACTTGTTGCTGCCATAGTAGCGGTTGCCGGGCATGCTCTCGGAGTACTTGTTGGTGAGGGTAGAGTTGGGGGCCTCGATGACGGCAAAGAAGGTGAAGTTGTCCAAGGTGATCAGCTTAATCCCTTCGAAATTGCCCCCATTTCTCCTTCTCAATCAGGTCATGGATCTCCGGATCAAGCAAGGGCAAGCCTTGCCTAGCCATGGCCAGGCTTCCCCAAGGCCGGTGAGACCTTGCCGCCATTGGCCAAAGGAAGAAGGAAGGAGGAAGAAGGGAGAAAAAAAAAAAAAGAAAAAAAAAAAAGGAAAAAATTAATAAAATATTTGAAAAAATAAATTATTATTAAAATATTTGCCACATTAGCATTTGTCGGACAATCAGTGCCGGTCGGTGTCCATGTCAATGCTAGTTGGTCGGATGGACTAAACTGATAGAATTACAAAATGTTTAAAACGGAATTGACAAAAAAAATAGATTTAAGATTGAATTGGAAATATTACAATAAATTTATAATTATTTTGGTAATTTTCTTGTATTTGAACCGATCTTCCTGTATCACATCCGAATATTCTAAAAATTCTCAGAAGCCGTTGGTCAGCTAAGTCAATTTTAATATCTCGACTCTTCGTAAAATTATTAATAATTCAACGGTCCCACTCCAAGTCTTAAAAGCCTCCGCCATGACCATGGATCAAAGTCCCCGACTTGTACTCAAGAACCGCAAAACAAGAGAGAGAGAGAGAGAGCTGAGCCTGCTAAGCGTGAAGTGAGCTCCTATGGAGAACCCAGAGACAGGAAAGAAGACTAACATTCCATTAGGAGGTGAGTATCAGGTCTTCATAAATTTTAGGGGGTGCGATGTCCGTAGAGGATTTGCCAACACCCTCTACTACTTCTTAAATGATGCTGGGATCTGCATTTTCATGGATGATGCTGAGATTCGTGCGGGTGAAATAATTGGGGACAAGCTTATGCAAGCGATTGATAAATCCAAGCTCTACATACCCATCTTCTCTCCAGAGTATGCATCGAGTCACTGGTGCCTCATCGAGCTTGCGAAGATGATGGAAAACATCTCTATATCTAAAAGGGATGAGAATAAGAAAGTGATGTTGCCCATCTTTTATGATGTGGAACCCGCAGAGCTCAAGCTGGAACCTGAAGAGCACAAGCTGCCGAGGCAGTCATATCGTGATGCCATATCTGATTTGGAGGAAAAGAAGGTGAATCAGGAGAAGAAGTTCAGCGCCGCAGATGTAGACAGGTGGCGGAGGGCTCTCAGGGAAGCTGGTGCCCACAAGGGGTTGAAGCTAAGGGATCATGAAGGGTAATCGTCTAACCGTGAATGGGAAAATTATTATTTCTAATCGGAAGATAGATCTAACAAATATTCATTACTAATATTCCAACTCCAATTTCCCTAAATCTAAATGTATAGTCTCGAATTCTTCTTTAATTATTTTTTAAATCACGAGATATCCAAATTCTTTTCTGACCTAATAGGATTATTATGATTTGGTCTTAGACCTAACTTTCATTTTATAAAAATTTGGCTTTGCTTCATCTTTTTTTATACAAAGAACCGTGTCAGTATCAAGATTCTTACTGTATGCTAGAGAACTTGATTATGGAACTTTATGCCGTTGAAAAGTTCTTTTCCATGTTAACAGAACCATATAAAACTGTTATTGCAGTAACTCATCACTTGTTTATATTTTGTTCTACTTGATTGAAGGAACAAACATTTCTCTTCCTCTATTCATCATGTCCTGAAGTTTTGGGGGTAACTTTGGTATCCATCTCGGTCCAGTTCGACTTGTTTCCTGCTCTTGTTCATTGGGTCATATATGGATCACTTATACTCTGGAGAGACTACTTGAATGGATTTAAAAATTGCAAGCTTAAAATAAATGGGTCCTAAATGGATTAGAATTAAAACCCATTTTCAACCCATTTCCAACCCAAGCCATACATTCTTTCTTTCCTTTTTTAACTTTATAAAAATAGAAATTATAATAGTTTTTTATATTTTCTTCTTCTTTTTTCCCTTTCTTTTTCTTTCTTCTTCCTCCCTCCTTAGCCAGTGGCCAGCACAACAACAGTGGGCGATTGGCTAGGCTCGGCTCGAGTTGACGGCCTCAAGCAAGCTTGAGGTCGCCGATAATTGATGAGACTTGAGCTCACCGGATTTAAATGGGTTATATATAGGTTTAAGATCCATTTTGATACCTCTAATAATATCTTTCCTCCATTTTGTGGAAATTCAACTGCTGAGCCGTCGGCCAGGTATGGAAAGGCAAGCAACCTATTTATGTAGAGTTTTCTTGAGAGTAAATTGGTCTCTTTTCTCTCATTCATTTGCTTATCTCTATTTATAGAAAGTTAGAGTCAATTTCTTCAAGATCATCTTCCATTTCCTTATATTTCAATTTTCTTTATTATGAAATTTTCTCTTTTCTTTTTTAAAACCCATTAATTCTAGTTTGGTTGTATCACAATAATTTCTTAATGTTGTTACTTATGTCATTATATTTAATATGTTGTATAGACGTTCATGTCACAGTAGAGAAATATCGACTGTTCCATACTTTTAAGATCTTTATGATGATTAATTGATATTAAAGAAAAAGAAACCTTAAGCTAGTGTTCAGAAGTTACAATAAAATTTGAATAAGATATATTTCAAAGTATGACATAGACTTACTTTAAACTTGTTGCTGCTATAAAAATAAGCTTTGAAGTATTAATATTAGCTAAATAAAAAATTTGAAAATATTAAAAAGAATCACCACAATGTCGATAAATAATTAGCAATACTTTTACTATGTTGATGAACTTTACTGGATAAGCTGAATATTCATCAGTATCGTCTTCATCGCTTTATAAAGTTTACTAAACTTGCCTTATTTTTGCTTCAATGAGTCTAAACATATAACCATTTATTGGATATTCATAAAGTCTTATTTATCATTACCAAACGAAGTTAGGTGGATTATATACCAATCAAAATTTATGTATTTAACCTTTCTTGATGAAACAACATCTCGTATATGATATGCACAAAGAAGAGAGAAGTTGGTCAACGAATATCTGTGTGTGTGTGTGTGTGTGTGGAAGCTGCGGTTAACTAATACATATCACTGCATAAAGCTTCCACGTGCATGAAGTGGTCTTGAAATTTTGTATAATTTGATAGCCAATAGAGCTTCGCCTACGTAAAGCCCATCTGATCTCTCTCTCTCTCTTTTTCTCAAATTCATGCTGATGCATGTTATTGGTAGAGTAGTGTGATCCTTCCGTTATATACTACAAAGTTATCACGCGCACTCAGACATATATATAAATAGGTAAAGCTCGATTGAGAGTAGTTTACATTTCCGCTTTAGCAAATCTCTTAGCTTTTGGTTTGTCTCCTCAAGTCGTTGAATTTGTATAACTTTTCTAATCAAGTCCCTTCAGCTATAAATATAATTAATTGGAATTGAAATATTTTTCTCGAACTTTCACATTTTTCTCTATTCTATTTTCATCACCTAAGTACTCTTTCTATCAAAATATTTATTTTCTTTGTCATGCATTTAGTAAAATATTGCTAACTAGATTATGTTTTATTGTGAGAATTCTTCCGAGACTTGTTGAAATCCATATAATATTGAAGCTCCTTCAAAAGCTTATCATAGTCCTCAATTCAAAGTATAAAGTGATGGGAATCATCTTGATCAACTATGAAGTGATAGGAGTTAACTTCGAAATTAATTAAATCTGATTAACTTAAATTTCAAAGTAATGGGCGCTTCATTTCTTTTACGTGTTCACGAGTAATTTCTAATATAAGTATTTAAAAATTTATCTCATTACACTTGTCTATTGTTATGCATTTATCATATAAGTCATCAGTAATTATGCATTTAGTCATATTTAATTTTTAAAACCAATTTATTTGGAAAACGTGTATACAACAAAAAATACTTTCCCTCTAAGAAAACTATGCAATCTGGTTTTTGTATTTGCTAAAACTTGATTTTGTCGATTATCAGTATTCATTTTATGTAAAAATGACGTGTAACCTTTGAAATTTTTCTCTAATATCATTTATTTGTCAAATATGGGATAATGATTTTCGATTAGAAAATATGCATAATCATGAATATAACTTTTCAAGCATTTATATGCAGGAGTTTGTTCCATCAACTATTGCTTTCATGAACAAAAAATTCAGCCTATGAAACTTAGATGCTAGACTTTGTTCTCATCAATTTGAAAAATAATTATAATCTTAGTGCTAATAGTTGTGAATGCAGAATCTGCATAATCGTTGAATATAATTTTTTTGAAGATTTTTAAGTTTTCTTTTTACAGCTTAGATGTAGGAATTTGTTCCATTGACTTAAAAATTCATTCTATAGATATTTCAGCATATACATATGACTATAAAAGATTTCTTTTTGGTCAGAAAATATGTACAAAAGTTAGAGATTTGCTAAAGTGAAATGTAAACTACTTTCAGCCGAGCTTTACTTGTTTATATATGTGTTTGAGTGTGCACAATAACTTTGTAGTTTATAGGAGTGAGGACTGAAGACATTTGATGGAAAATTAAGTTTTCTAGTTTTAAGTGAAACAATGATGTAGTGATACATTTTAAGTGTCTTTGAACACGACGAATTCAAAAAATGAACTTACAAACTCAATGATGTTTAGTATTTTCATTTTGGTAAAAAAAACTAAAACACTTTTTCTTACACTTATTTTTTATATTGGTTTCTTACGTGGTGGTCTTTCTTAGATGCAATAATAAAGAATCAACATAAGCTTCCTGTCTCCATCACTAATCTACATTTTTTATTAGTTTATGAAATTGATCTACAAAAGAGATGCGAAAAAGACTTATTAGGTGTTTGAATAAGAGTCAATTATTTATATACTCCTTTTCTGTTATTTTAAGTTGTTTTTGCGCAAGAATTGTCAATCTCGTAAAATAACAATAATATATTATGATTATGGTATTCGTCCATTTTTTTTTTAGCGTTTCAATGGGAACAATGTTTAAGATAATTAGATTGAAATGAGTTGACTTAGTAAATGGTTGGTCACCATGCAAGGGAATGAATTTGTTACTTTTTCTCAATCGAAACTGTTCAACTTTGTGGCAGCGATGGGCATCTAAGCAAGTCAGTTGTTGGCGCGGTTTTGGATTGGCTCCAGCTAAGACAAAGAAGAGTGCCAAAATTTGTAGTTGGACTGGAAGGTCCAATAGCAGCAATAAACAATTTATTAGATATGGGCTCCGATGATGTGTGGCTTATTGGAATTTGCGGGATGAGCGGCATAGGTAAAACAACACTTGCCAATATTATATACAACCAATTAAATCCTCACTTCAAGAATTGCTGCAGCTTTCTTAAGGACATAAGGGAAAAGGCAAAAAACGACGGGGACTTAGTTAAGCTGCAAAGAAAATTACTTTCCGACATCTCTAATGCCTCAAAGGCTCGCGGCATTGATGACAGTGATGATGGGATCCAAACAATTGAAGGTACAATTTGGAACAAGAAGGTACTAATTGTTTTGGATGATGTCAGTGATGGTAATCAAATCCGAAAACTAATCGAAATGAAATCTCTGGGTCCGGGTAGTAGGATACTTGTCACTACTAAGGATGAAAGTAGTCTGGATATCAAGGGACTTATGCCTAGAATCTATCAATTGCATCAGTTGGGCAATGAAGACGCGCTTCAACTTTTTAGTAGGCATGCCTTTGATGTCAACTCTCCTCCAGTCGATTACTACACTCTTTCAGAAAACCTTGTCTCTACTACGGGAGGACTACCTTTAGCTCTTGAAGCAATAGGCGAATCGCTTTATCATTTTCGGAATGACAAACAAAGGTGGCAAAAGATGATAATGGAGCTAAGCAGTAAACCTCATGATGATGTCTTGGGAAAGTTACAGATTATCTATGATGCCTTGACATTGACTCAACAATACATATTTCTCGATATTGCATGCTTTTTCATCAATGAAGACAAGACTAAGCCAGTCTTAATGTGGGACGATGGTACATTTAGCACTGACATTGCTCCTGACCTCCTTATTAAGAGGTGCATGATAAAGATTTTAGACAACAATAAATTTTGGATGCATGAGCAGTTCATGGCTCTTGGAAGAGCAATTGCTAAGAAAGAGCGCACCAGGTTGTGGGATCGAGATGACATCCTTTGCCAATTCTATTCGGAAGAGGTAAAGCATGACCAAATTTGAATAGAAAATTTGCCTACCCTGTTCTTAATTGAGGTATCACGTTTCTGAATTGGTAGCTACTCTTCTATTTCATTTTTTCTTCTCTCGATGAAATAAAATTGTGGGATAGTGACAAATTCCTGCTCCTCAATGTCATTGGCAGGATAAGTCAAGCGTTCAAGCACTCTGTTTTAGACAGCCATTAGGCTCTCAAATGACTGTCACTGCGGAGCAAATTAAACGGTTCCCGAATCTACGGTTTCTTAGGTTGACTAACGTAAACTTGAGAGGCGACTTTGCTGGCTGTCTTTCCAAGTTGAAATGGTTGGATTTGACCTATTACACGAGTGACGACAATAATCAACCATTTATGCCAACCAATTTGCGTCTAGAAAACGTGGTCGTGTTACAGACTCGGCGCTATGACTGGACAGAAGATGCGGTCAAGAGCCTGATCAAGGTATGTTAGAATCCCCTATAGTTTAATTTTCTCCTTCAATAAAGGACAAAATTTAATGAATTTACAGTCTAATTTTCTCATTTAGTGAGAGGATCAAATGACAAATGATACAAGTTGAGAGCCTAAATCCATATTTATTTCATGCACGGACATATAATTCTCTGTCCTCATGTTTCATCATCTTCTGTAGGAGTCAACGAAGTTAAAGGTTCTCATCATTGAGTATAGTCGTTCAACACATGAGACACCAACCTTTCCCGAAAACTTAGTTATAGAAAAGTTGAGTTTTCGTCAATGCTTTTCTTTGAAGACAATTAGTTGTTCTATTGGTATACTGTGGTGCCTGACTTACTTAAATTTTGAGCATTGTGTTGCACTTGAAAGATTGCCTGAACAAATTGGCAAACTAAAGAAGCTCCAGCACCTCTCTCTTACGAAATGTTCGAGCTTGAGGGAACTCCCTAACTCAGTTTCAGAATTAGAGTCATTGACGAAGCTGGACCTAGATGATTGCTTTCAGATTCAAGAGTTGCCTGAGCTCCCCAAAAGTTTGATCACTCTGAGGCTTAGTTCTCAATCGTTGCAGAGTGTCCCTGATGTCTCAAACCTTATTGATCTAGTTGAACTGCTCCTATCGGATTGCTCTGATTGGGCTGGTCAATCAACTATAATTCGCCCTTGCAACTTGCCATGTATTGGGAGGCTATCCAAACTGAAAAAGTTGGACTTGTGCCTTTTTGAAGTCCGCGCAATATTTACAGAGTGGGATTCCCTTTCTTTGCTAGAAGAACTTTATCTCGATGGACTAGGCTTGCAAATGCTGAAACAACTTCCGGCAAACTTGAGAGTTCTACGGCTCCAACGTATTGAAGTGAAACGAGTAGAACTCAACGGGCTTCCTAATTTGGAAGAGTTGAGTATCGCAAATTGCAAACACGTTACAAAAATATCCATTACATCAAGTTTGAATAAACTCAGATATGTTGAAGTACCATATTGCATCGAGCTAATTGAAGTTGAATTTCGTGGTGTCTTAAAATCGATAGAGAGCTTAAAGATTGAGGGCTGTTTCTCTTTCAAGAGGTTGGTTTGTCTGCCGGAGGGGGAGCTAGGGTGCAATGAGCTACAAGCTCACGAGTTGACTGATGGGAGGAGGAGAGTGTCCTTTGTCTCAAGTTCCCTGAAGATGCTTCGAAATCTCGACCTGAGTTATTGCTCACAGTCACAACAGATTCAATTTATTTCAACGTTGGAAGCATTGAAACAATTTTCTGTTTTCAATTGCATTTCGTTAAAAAAGATAAGCGGTTTGTCAAACTTGAAGAATTTGATTAGTTTAAGAATTGGATTGTGCAAGAACCTGCAGTTTGTCGAGGGCACTGACGAGTTAGAGCGTTTGGAGAAGTTGGACATTTTTGAGTGCGAATCAATGGAAAAGATTATTGATGCATCAATCTCAAGAATACCAAAGGAGTGCCGGATAATGATAAGGTCTTGTGGGCGGTTGCCCTCCACTGGTCCATGGCCAAAAAGCATCACTTGGGAGTGCTACAGAGAGATGATTCTGAATGCACAAACACAAGCGTCGGACGCTGCCATCAAAACAACTTCTTTCCAAACAGGGGGTTTTCCAATTGAACAGGTACACCTTCTTTTTATTCATGGATTCTGCTTTTTATCTTTGCTTTATTCTAGTGAAGAGAGACAATAAAATGATTCTAAAATGTGCAACCATGGAAGATCTCTCATTAAAAATTCCCATCGTAATAGGAATTTTATTTGCTATACTTGTGTCAACGTGGAATGTGAGGTCAAAATTCTTACATCACTCACCACTCTTCTTCCTATTTGTGCTTTTAGTTCATTCTGTGCTTATCACAATTACTCGAATGACATGGAACCTATTTTTACCCCAAAAATTGACGATGAAACTTCACGACTCCTTTTTCACTTGAAAAAATCAATATTGTGCAATAGGGTCGTGCAATCTAACAAAGTCAGGAGATAACAAAAAATTAAATAAGAAATGGACACATCCCAATTTACATAGCCCAGTTCAAAGAGTGATCTAAATCTACAAGAAAAGTAGCAATGGTACTGCTATAAACTAGGAGATTCTAACATAAAAAATAATCTCTCGATTCAAGCTCCGATTCCACTCAATCCTCATCTAGTGTTTCCCTCAACCTGTAATGCTGCTTTTCTCAAACTAAAACTCACAAGAATCTTAATAATTTCCAGAAGATACAATGTGTAATAATACCAAAAAGATTTGAAAATAGGGTCAAAACATATCCTATAGCTGGTCCAGGCTCCTATCAATTAGGCTCGACCCAGTATGGCTTGACTCATCGGTACCCCTGCAAGCGTCGGGGATTGACCCTTTGGATGCCCATAGGTGCCCATTTGCATCACTTCACTTGAATCCAAGCTGGCATTCTCCACAAATCTCCACATTGGCTCAAGTCTGCAGCAAAGTCACGGTCGTGATTCGTCGCTTTACATTGCTGCGCTCTCCCAACACTTTCCCTATGCCGCTTAAGTTGCATCATTTTGCCTGTGTCATTCATCCTACATGCCATGCCATCACTATGTCCTTGTCATGTCATATGCCATGTGACATGACAAACCTCCCAACTCGTATCACAAACCACAAACCACAAACCACGATAGTAACAACATGACAGCTTACAGAACCAACATAAATGGTGTCTTAAACGTATGGCAAGAGGGGTATTTACAAATCTTACCAGCTACATGTTGTGGTGCTTTGAACTTGTCTCATGCAACTCCTCTGAGTCATTCTTAACATTCCAATTTTTCTTATCTCTTTGCATCTCTATATGCGACACCTCTTCCGCTTCTCCCAAATTCGCCAGCTAGACCTTCACATTCAGCTAACACCCCAACTCACATAACTTCACTGACCACTGCAAAGCCTTGAGTCTACGATCACCACAAAGTATCTATATGCTGCTACAGAATACCGCCACAAGACAAAATCTTTCACCTCATCGCCACTCTGCTAATTTTTGTGCTCTTTTTGCAACTCCATCTATTTTTATGGACGTCATTTTGATCTTTCTTTATAATTGGTTACTCACTCCTATTATAGATTAGAGCAAACTCATTGAAGGTAATGTCTTTGCTATTCATAAATCTAGGTAAAAACTCATTTGCACTATATCTTGTGTCCCTTCCACCCCATGTGCATATTTTAGGTATTTGTATCTCCTTGCCTTTAGCTTCAGTGGGTCATCGTTCACATTAGCATAAGTAGAACGATTACACATCTCAATCCAGTGTAATCAGGAACTTGCTCGACCCCATTTCCTCATGTTCCTACAATTAATTGATATTGATGGCTATACTACATGCTGTATTCATGGCCAAAATTGGAGATTAAAGAGTGAGCTCTCTCCAACAAAGCTATGTTCATCATCCGTTGAGTTTGCTGAAGTGTGACGTGTTGGTAGTAGTGTGGTGTCTCACTGAACCTTCCTCAATGCAAATTGGCTTAAATTTTTTTGTAAAAAAAGCTAAAAATTAGGGGAGAAAAAGGATAAAAGAATTAAAAAGATTACAAAAACTAAAAGAAATTGAAAAAGAAGGTAACTGGGCTTCGTTGGTGAGGGCCTGCAACCCTGGTCGGGTATTAGTGAGGTTTGTTGGCCCTCATCGCTCATAAGCGAGGGCTTGCCGGTCCTCATATGCATCAAACAACGGAGGCATCACCCGGCACAGAAAATGTACCGGCCATCATCTCCACCGCCACCTTTGTTGAGGGCTAACACAAGAAGCTACGACACCAACCTGACGGCATTTTTTTGCTCAACTATCATACCAGTACTTGATCCTTGCAAAAATAAAATCCACTTTTGTCTCCAAAATCAGATTTCATATTTTCTAAACCTATGTCAGGTCTTGGGAAAGTCATGAAGGAGTAGATCAAAGCCTAAGAGTTGCTCTGTTCCAATTTTGAGGAAATGAAGATATGCGAATTTGTGAATGCTGCTTGATTCTGACAGATTTATGTTCGATTGATGCTTTAGAAAGCATTTTTTAGGGTGGTGAAGCGTGAGGAAAACCCGTTATGTTGGTTATTGCTAGGCGCATGCGTTTCGGTGTTCAAACTGATTATTGTCGTATGATACTTGGGGAATCTGTTTTCTTCTTTAAGATGCTTAATCTAAGGACAACAATGTTCATGACGTCGTGCAGTCATCTTGCGGGCCTCTGCCAGTTTGTTTAATAGATGATATCGATGAGAACAAGGATGTCAACGAGGAAGGCAAAGGCAACGGTGAGGGCGATGAGGACAGGATGAGGACGAGGAAGAAGCCGAAGAAGAGGTAAGAGGCCACGACTACCTAAAACTCAGCTTAAATTTGTTCTCTGTTCAAACTTCGTGCTGAATGTTTTGAAACGCTGAAAATGAATAGCGAGCATCCTGCAACTAAAAACCGTGATTGAAGAATTTGATATTGAAACAATCGGTTTACAATCTAAAGAAGGCCTTTCTTCACATCGTCGTCTCCTGCTTTGCCCTACTTTCTTCGAATCTGAGTACCTACTGATTGAGAGGAAAAGAAAGGTATATAAAACGTCATGTCAAAAAATTTTATTGGTCAATTTGGACGCGGCCAGGGGATTATGTTGACTCTTGCTGGTTGCTTGCGTTTGAGTGTTCAAACTGGGGACTATTGTCATACGATATTCGGGGATTTTGACCTTTTCTTCTTAAGATCTCTAATCCTCCTTAAACATGATATTTTCAAACCTCCCTCTCCTCAGCAAGATGACAGTGAATACGACGACGGGGGCGACTACGATGGTGAGGACGATGGCGGCTAGTAGGATGACAGTGCGCAGGAGGGTCTATAGTTGTCTTTCATTCTGTGGACAACAACGAAGAGAAGGAGGAAGGCGAGAGGGAGAGGCGAAGGCGAATCAATGGCAATGACGAGACAGAGGACAAGAGTGTGATGAAGAAGCCGAAGAGGAGGTAAAAGATGGAACATAATGATGTGCTTGGCTTTTTATACTCTCCAATTGTTCAGATGTTTAATCAGTCTTTTTTTCCCCTTTATAAAGCGACAATGGTGTGCAAGTGCCCCATTTATGGCATACGTATTTGTTTGGATTTTACTCGTTAATCTGTTCCGATTCAGTATATGAATCTCATCATGTCAAGAGGTGCGCCGTAGAAACATGCTTCATGATTCTGTCTTAGCTGATATTGTTCAAGTCTCATTGGTTTACCACTCCATGACACTGAATAATCATTAAAAACAAGACGAATATTGTTTTCCCAGACCAGATCCTTCGTCCTTGGCCTTTCAGGCAAACAGGTAATTCCCAGAATTGTTCCCCCTTAAGGCTTCTTCATTGTTGATCACATTATGGGCGGATTCCAATTTGTTGTTGAAGGCAAGCCTGACTTGTCCATTACGAAATGTAATTTCACCACCCCCATTCTTACTCGATTTTAAAGTATTTAAACAAAAGTAGGAACATCTCATTAGGAAAGGAATTCACGTATTCATTCTCATATACAAAACTCTCAAAGTTGATGCGATGACCTCTCAAAGGACCAATTAAATATGGCAATTTTACCTAGTGTGACCCTCTCAATATGGTGTCGGGGAGTGTATTTAGAGGTCATGTCAAGCTGGCATCCCCAAATAACTTGAGTTCTTATAAACCCTTACTTCTCGTGACGTTGGTGGTTACATTACCTAGTGTGACCCTCATACTCCTCCTTTTCTTTCCTTTGTTATTCTTACTGCAGACTAAAAAGAAACACCTCCAAAATGAACATCACCTCCAGAACATTCGAGGTTTGAATCGATGGTCAGCACTTTGGATCTTTAAGCAGAGAAACCATTTATCCACTGCCGCTAGTCATGTCAATCCATCACTGGGCCGCCATTGTCAACTACCGCCGGCAACCTCCCAGTCACTAGAGCGCCAACGCCAATCATCGGCCACAATCTCACACGAGCACACAAGGCAGAAATGAGGGAAACTAATGCTACTAGGAACTTGATGACAAGCATTGCCAGACATCCGAACTTATATTATCCACCCCTCCAGTCATTTCCCATCGGCGAGTGCCATCAACAACCCCAACATAATGCAGAAAAATATGGAAAAGAAGGAACTGAGATTCATGGTACGTAACCATGATCATATGGAAACAAAAATTTCACCTAGAGGCTACAACACTAACGTCAACATATATAAATCATCAATATACGCTCTGGTTGACCGATATCAAAGCCTATTTCACAAGAATGTTTCAAATGCATTTCATCAAACAGATTGTAGTCACGGCAAAGATCGAGTCTAGCTATGAAATCGAAGTCGTTTCTCGTATTCAAATCAGCATTAGAACAGCAGTGACATCGCCAATCATCAAGTAACAACTCAGTTTTTTCATCAATTTTCACATGAGTTTCATGAACCTAACTCAGCACAATAACTCTCCAAAACAGAGCAGAAAAGAAGAGAATAGAATTACCATGTCAATGGACGACGACGAAGCTATCATCCTTGACCAACTCAAGGTTAGAAGCTACGGTTATCACTGCCTGTGGGAATCAAACAGTACGAATGGATTCCGAGTGCGAATCCATCACTGCGAAACTCCCGGTCGCACAGAAGATTAAAGCAGAACACGTCTTGCATGCTTCCGGATCCGATTGATGGCGGTGGCAATTGACGGTCGGCTCCGCTCGATGAAAGAGGTTTTCAGAGATGACGTAGCCGAGGATCAGAGCCAGCGGTGGTGTGCCGAGCAGGAACGGAGGTCCTCAAGTATTCGGATGGCAGGGTAGTTCACAGCACGAGGTCGGGACCGGCGGATAACGGCGTCGCTGGGTGTCGATCATTACTTGACAGTTATAATTTTAACGAGGCTTTGACTATTAGCGTCGGGCTCAATCCAAGCTGGGGACTCCGTTCGATTTTTCGTGGATTATCATAGTCTATTTAAATTTTGGAATGGTTTTTTCGTGCATTTCTTTGATTTGGTTTAATAACCATCGGATTTGTTATATTAATAGTAGATATGTAGGCATGGGTGTTTATGGAATTCTTTCATTAAAATTTTTGAGATGGAAGTTATCATTGGATTTTTCTTTAAAATTTTTTTTTTTTTATGGTTGATATGTAATTGAGCAACTTTTACATTCGCCTCATTTATGTGACCAATTTTATAATTTAGGTCCCTTGTAAAACCACTAAAATCGACGGCTCCCACAAATCTGGTGTGTCCAATAACTTTAAAATATAACAAATCAACATATCTAAGTAGATCATATGTCTCGTAATGGTACATGTTTAGCTACCATAGCCATATCCAGTTTTTTTCAAAATTATGTAAACTAATTTGTACGGATAGATATGTGTCAATATACCTACCTTAACTGACATTATAAGAAAGTTGGAAAAAGCATGAACGCCCATTTTTTTTTTATTTCTAAGAATTGTAGTCATATGATACTGTGGATTAGTTCTCATACATCAAATTTAATTTAGCCTTTTATTCCCCATCAAAAGGGCAGTAATGCAATTTTTGAGATTTGCAAGGAGTTGCTGTAGAGCTGTTGGCCTAGCCCATCGGATTGCGCCAAGCTATAGCTACAACATGGGTTTTTCAGAAAATATAATACTCTTGATTCTTATTTTTTTAAAAAGATATCGATCATCTATGTAAAGAGATAAATTAACTAAACATATCATCTTTTAGGTCAAGACACGTCATGATCCATTTTCCCCTAATAATCTTGATGAATGAGGTAACTTGAACTAAATATTTTGAACGGGAGAACTCATAAAATAAAATTCAATCAAATTATCATTTGAACAAGTCCCATATATCTACTGGAGAAAAAAAGGACTTTGTAAACAAAGTGTATTCTTTTTGTATATTCTTCAATGACCTTTTAAGTAAAATCCCTACAATTTGTAGAATCACGTGTTCCACTTCTCCTCGGATTTCACATAACCAAAACCCGTTGACTAAATATGAAAGTAGTCACAGCAAAGAAGGCATTCATAGATCTAGATTCCTGGCTGTGTCAACTTCGACTTTGCTGGCTCCATCATACAAAACCTGAAATAGGAAGCTAAGTCGAGTACGGTCCCTGTAAATTTCTCAAGTAATTGTCATGGATTCCCGTTCGAGAAGTTTCGCATGATATATATGAGTTCAAGTTGAAGAAGAGAGAGAGAACCCGTGTGCGAGTGATGGCTGGGCTGTTCGATAAGCAAGCGGAGATGTACGCGGATGCGAGGCCGACATATCCGAGGGAGTGGTACCAGAAGCTGGCCGTTCTCACCTCCCGCCACGCCTTGGCTTCAAATGTCGGCACCGGCAATGGTCTTGGGGTTCTCGCTGTCTCTCCTCCTCTCTTCTCGCGCAAATTCAAATGTGTTTACACTCTTGCACAAGACCGTTTTCTTCTTCATTTAGACTAAAACTTTTCGATTTATTGTTAAGCTTGATGAAATTTTTTCATTTCCACTTTTGTTTTTATGAACCGCTAGCTATATAGCCAATTGCAAACAGTCTATTACTGTTTAAGAAGCATCGATATTGATATGTGACACATAACACAACACGACACGACACGCTAATGTGTCATTTCTAAAAAAATAGAGAATTTCGATCAGTTGGGACATGTTGTATATTAAATGTATATTTTCATATATACATGATAAATTATTATTTTTATGATTATTTTAATCAAATCAATTAGATTCAAATTCACAAGTAAATAAATAAATAATAATTTAGAATTTACACTAAAAAATTTATCCATCGTTTGTTAATATCATTCATTATTTTAATTCGAAAAATTCAACTACATTTTGATTCATAAAACTTGAATGAAGGGAAAAAAAAAAAACAAGCAAGCAATCCACATTTTGGACTCGCATGTCGAAAGAGGAGAGAAAAAAAACTTGAGGAGAATTGTGTGTCAAGCAAAGTGAGAGTCAGAAGATAAAAAAATATTATGTTTTTGTTTTTGCTCTCTTTATAATTTTTATTATTTCATTATTTTTTTTACATATTTATATTTTGATCCACTATTTATTGAAATTTTTAAAAATTGACCATATGTGTGTTGGAATTCCAAATTCGCGTGTTAGAAGAGTTGATGACATGTCGGACTTTTCAACACCTGCTGACCGTATTAGGAGCACGCAGCAGAAGTTTGATACCTTCACTTGGGGAGATCTCAAGAGGGAAGCCCAACCCTAAGTCCAAGCCCATCAATATATCTAGTTGAACCCACCCCAACTCAAAAGCTTAAACTAGTGAGTTATTGGCCAATTATGATATATTAATTGCTCAACATCACATCAATTTCTGCTCATAACTTGAGAAGCAACTTGGTGGCTAACAGGCAGTCCCTATTAAGGCCAGGAGAGCCGTATTTGGGATAGCATACTTGCCATAAGTTCACAACTCAGGTTTATGGATTAGCTTCATAGGCAACCTTATGGTATCAGACCCATGGATCTTTTTGAATCATGTTAGTTTGATCACCACCGCGTTTTGTTACTAGAAGAGTATCTTTCATCTCATGAAAACACCAGATTCATCTTCCCCTTTTTCTTCCTGTCTCTCTTACCTCTAACCTTTCTCTCCAACCTCCTCCAGAACTTCGAAAGTCTTCATGCTAAAAAATAGATTATCTTTATGAGGTTGCTTACCTCACAAATGATAGTAAGATTTCAGAAACTCAGCTTCCTATGATGAACCCCTACACCGTTTTTGCTAAACCACCTTCATTTTCACCTCTTCGATCCATCAAACACCTCATCAAACATACTCCTCGTACTATGAAAGAGTATGTTCAATCTTCACATTTTGATCAGCACCCCATCTAGGCAACCGAACAAGAATAGTTTGTCACTCTCCAAATACCACCTGAGTTCCCATCTCAATGGATCCAATAAGACTATATTCATCTCCACTTTGGAGCCATCCGCCTTGCTCTAACCTTTTATGGCTGAAAGGGCCTACTTGTTACTGCAAGGATAGCCCTGTTAGATACTAAATTTTTGGAATACCAGCAAGCCTGCGTTGACACCATCCAAACAACAATGAACGTGAGAACTGTCTTTGTTACACTTTTCCCAAATTTCAATATTGCTCTTGTAGATCCCAACCTGCTTACTGCTCTTAAGGTTCAGCTGTAGATCACTAGAGCTCCTCAAACTCTTGGATCAATTGCTGCCACCTTACACTACAAAATGATCTATCGTGTCCAGAATCATGACATTGATCTCAATATTCCAAACTCTAAAGATGTTCTTGTTATTTCTGTCGATCATGACCAAACCTCCTGCATCCATGTTCCTCGCCAGATTCCGAGGAACGAACTTGTTAAGCTCCTCCCTAATAGTTGGGTCACCAACTATGAAAAACTCCATCAAAGCTGCAAACCAGTCTAGTCTAGTGAACTTTAGTTCACTCGAAAGAAAGATGGCACTGTTGCCATTAAGTTCAGTAAGACTAAAGTGGACCCTTCCTCCATCTTTTCTACCATCCTTCATTTTACCCCTTGTCCTACTGATCCAATTTCATGTGAACCGGACAACAAATAATTTGTCCACTCCTTTGGTCCACAAGGCCAGCCCATCCACTTCTTCAAAGATCCCATAGGACATTGTTTTTGGGATCCTAATTGTGCTTGCTCTTCATGCACAAAATTTGAAGATGAAGATGATAGGCTTTCTTCTAGAAAGAAGAAAAAGAAAGACACACTGTACCAACGGTATCTTGATGGAGATCCAAATGTTGGACCTCTTGGAGAAGACGGTGGCAAGTACCAGTTCATTGTTTCCTATGGACCACCTAAGCCTCCTAAGGTAACCTCATCTCCATCCCCTTGTAAGCCAATTCTTTCTCCTACACCACCACCACCCACACCTATGGTCACTTCACCTTTTTATAAGCCCATCCAAAAATGGATAAAAAAGAACCTCTCTTATCTTATAAATCTACCCAGGCCAAGTACCTATGTACCTCAGCCCACACCACTTTCTGTCATACTTAGTATATGTATGTTTCACCCCAATGACTTCTCTCCACTCGAGGCCACAGAGTTGTTTGAAACCAGCACCCGTACCGGGAAATTTCCTCCATTGGAAAAATTCTCCGACTCACACCAACGGTATCAGCACTCACCCAAGGTACCAAACCCCACTAGCCTTGATACATAAGGACAACGCAAGCAGCCATTTACTGTCGAAACCGTTTTCAATTGACAAATCGAAAATGCTTTAGCCCAAAACGAGCTCATTGGAACTGTTGCTACGCGTCTTGAACGAGTAGACACTAACTTATCTTGCCGCATGCTGAAAGACTTCCAAAAAAGGCTTCATCTGCTAGAAACCAAGCAGACACCCCCTAGCCATTATCTGGAAGGTCATAAACCAGAAATTGAGAAACTCAAAAGATAAATAAAAATCCTCAAAAGTCAGCAGTCATTCACTCCTACTGATCCACCCTTTTTCTTTTCTCCTTCCTTACCACCAAAACCAGAATCGTCTCTCGAATCATTATCCTCATTTGCTGTTGTTCTCAACTCAGCAGCCCCTCCACCTCAGAACAATTTCTTGGTTCTTCGTGAGAAGCTTCGAAAGCTTAAACATAACTAAAAGCAGTCCCCCACTCCTACAGAGTCTTCAGTATCACCATCACCTCCTGATACACTTGAACACCCTCCCGGTGATCACCCTCCTGGTAATCAACCTGCTGCTTTGACAATTTGCAATCCACTCGAAAACTTCATTCGACACCAGATTCCTTCAATTGCTGTCATCAGGCCATCCACAACAAGACAGGTTGAAACTTCATCTGAATCCGATTATGATATTTTTATCGAATCATCTTCTTCAAAAGAAACCTTGTTTATGGCAAACAGTGTCAAAGATGAAGAAATATTCTCTGAATCCGAAATACACCACTAGGTTCAGCCTGATACAATTCATACTTTCACTGCCTCATCATCCAAAGTTTATTTCACCCTGGATGATATCCTATATTTTAAGTGGCCTGATAGGCTCAAAGAATTCCATGCCTAGCTCACTACTAGGCATATTTCTAAACCTAGTACTTATGATATTCTCTTGGAATTTATAAGCCGTTTCACAGGAGCACTTAAAAACCGATGGCATACTGCCTCAAAACAAGATCAAATGTACCCCTTAACGCAGCCCCTAGATAATGCTATCAAGATTATCCACATGTACTTTATCGGCAAGCCTGAAGATTCCAAAGAACTCAAAAGAAATAAGTTCTTCGAACGAAAATGTTGCTCATTAAGGCGCAAATATTTTAACCGATACTTCCAAGTTATGATCAAGTTATTTATTTACTTGGTGCAGATTGGAACCTCAAGCCTATTTTCTTGGCATCTATCCCAAGAGAACTTAGCCAAGCTACAGAAAAAACTCTTCAGCAAAGACAGAAAAGCCTAATAGAGGCTACTCTTGGTGAAATCCGGCAGGTCGTCCATATTGCCATAGAAGAACTTTGCCTTCGTAGAGAAACTTTCTGAAACTTTTTTAAAGAAAATAGACATCTTGACAATGCGTGCTTCAAACCCAATTTAAAGATTAAATGTCCCAAGGATTGTTCAGATCCTTCCTGCACAAGATGCAAAAAGAAAATACACTTTAAACGATTTTCCTTCAAAAAGACACGCAAAAGAAAAAGCAAAGGCAAGTGGAACATTGCTCCTCCAAGAAGCGAAGCAAAGACAAATGTTATGTTTGCAACAAAAAAAGACATTTTGCAAAGAAGAGTGGAAGTCATTTGATTGACAAAATCGCTAAAAGCACTGGTATTCAACTTGATGATTCTGACATTGAGTCTGTCTTCTCCTTAGATGACCAATCGTCAGAAAAAACTCTCTATGCTATCCAGACATATAGCTCAAACTCAGCCTAAGATTCTGAGAATGATGTGTTCACCTTATTCCCTGATTCTCCTAATGAAATTTACATCACTAAATCAGTACATCATCCATACATTCCCATTCACATCCTCCTATCCAAATATCACAAACCAATCCTTTTGGTGGCACTCATCGATACTAGAGCAAGTTTTTCCATCCTAGACACAAAGATTATCCTAGAAGAATTTTGAAAATCTTACACCGGGTATTTCAATTATGCTTCTGGTGACACTTTTGCTACCAAATATCGCAGTAAACCCATCACTATCTAATTGTTTCCCCAGTGCTCTATTACCACCAAAGTCCTTGGTTCTAGATTCCCAGACAAATATATCATCATTGGTTAGGACATCCTGACCCAACTCCCCAAGCTTAGAATCATTTCCAATAGCCTTCGTTTCAAAAATCAATTAAGAGAATTTGTGGAAATCAAACGATTCTATGCTCTCCAACTTGCCATCCTTGACCTAATCATCCAAAGTTTACTTTCTTCTTGTGTTGAGACACATTCCCAATTTTCCCAAACCTGCACCCAGCCCTTATGGAAAAACTCTCTCTTTTATGTCAAACTTCCTTTCAAAAGAAATGAAGACATCAATCCTACAAAAGCTGGTCATTCTGGAATGAGTCTAGAACATCTTGCGCTTGCTCAATAAGAATGTGCAAAACTACCGGCATAGGGTCTCATTGAACTCTCTAACTCTCAATAGGCATGCGAAGCATTCTATGTCAACAAGCGGGCTGAACAGAACCGTGGGAAAATGAGGTTAGTAATCAATTATCAACCTCTGAATCAGTTCCTTCAGGATGATAAATTCCCATTGCCCCATCGAAATTTTCTCTTTCTTAGCCTTGCCCAAGCAAAGATCTATTCAGAGTTTGATCTTAAAGCAGGATTTTAGCAATTGGGAATTGATTCACCAGACAAACCCAAGACCGGGTTATGTATCCCAAACTAACATTTCCAATAGACAATTGTCCCTTTTGGCCTCAAAATTGTACCTTCCTTTTTCCAAAAGGTCATGTGCAAAATCTTTGAGCCCATCCTTCCAAATTCCCAGATCTATATTGATGACATCCTTCTGGTCAGTCCTAATAAAAAATTCCATTGTCAACTTTTGACACAATTTGCCGATATTGTTAAAAAGCATGGAATTATGCTCTCTTAGAAAAAAATGATTATTGCCCAAAAGGAAATTGAATTCCTTGGCATGCGCTTGAAAGAAGGAACATACTGCCCTGAACCTCATATTGCTGATGAACTCCAGAAATTTCCTAAAAAGGATCTAAATACTAAACAAGTTCAGCAATTTCTTGGCATTGTGAATTAACTGCGAGATTTTGTTCCCCACATCTTCAAAAATCTTAGACCTTTTCAGAGAATACTTAAGAAAAATCCTCCCCCATGGGGACCCAAGCAAACTCAAGCTATTTCCCAGCTCAAATAGCTTTTGCATCCTCTTTTAAAAATCCCATCCACTGGCAAACAGATTCTCCAAACTGATGTTAGCGACAAGTATTGGGCAGCCATCCTTTTCGAAGAAATTGATGACACTAGGCATATTTGTGCCTACAAAAGTGGTCGATTCTCTCAAGCCGGAATCCATTACCATTCCACTTTCAAGGAAATACTTGCGGTCAAATATGGCATCCAAAAGTTCGAATGTTACCTCATTGGACACAATTTTCTTGTTGAAATGGATATATCATCATTCCCTCAGATGCTCAAGTTCAAGCAGAAACAAATTCCCCATCCATAGTTGCTTCGATGGGTTGAATGGTTTTCCAAGTACTCATTTGAAGTCAAATATATTCCAGGGACTAAGAATGTCCTTGTCGACTTCTTGTCCAGGCCAAAAGAACCAATTCAAGCAATCAATATGTATGTCAAGAAGGAACTTCTCTCAGAGACATACCGCACCACTAACATGCAGTGTGGTTGGCCAAGTCTCAAATATCCTGCTAATATCCCATTGGCCATTCGACACAATATTATGAAAGAAAGGCTTCTAAGATTAATGTGGGAATATCATCTCTGAATTTTTTGCGAGCATGGCAGATTGATGCTCAGACCAAACAGACTCCATCCACAATATCTATTTATTCATCCTCTCCGATGGTCTCCTGATTATGAATTTCCAAAAGACCTGAAATGGTTATTTTGGTACATGTTCATCTGTATACCATAACCATTGAATTTCCCACTGAAAAAATTTTGCAGGTCCTTAAAAAAGACGGAGCAGGTTAGCAGCATAACTAGAAATATCTTTTGGATATTTTCACATGGTATAAACCACTCCAATATTGGAAATAACTCTTCAAAGTCCAAAATCGTCAAGGAATGCTTGAACTAGAGCGACATACTATTGTCCTGTTCCACCGACAATGGACATACTGCCATCCCACCGGATGGATTTCTGACAAACTTTCTGTTGTAGGAACTTCAAGTTACAAGCCCCAAGTTTTCCAAGAATTTGCATGAATTCACCAGAAACTTCCTTACTCCATTACCACCAGCAGACCTGCATCTCGAGAACTCTAGAGGATCCTATGTCAAGAAAATTGCACCATCCCACCAGAAGTATGGCCATCCGCACAGGTCCCTGTCTCCTGGGACCACCTTGAAGCTTGGGATCCTACGAGAGAATAGATTCAAGAAGCTCTCTATATCTTCCGACAGAACAATCCAGACTCCTCCACCCCCTATGATCTATGGGGGGGACCACTTTCACGAGACCCTCGGGGAGACACCCAAAATTACGCCCATTTTTCTGGCTCTTTCGGTGCTAGCTCCTCCTGTCCACCCGACCTGTTGGCAGAAAAAATTGAGAATCTCATCCATGCTTTCAAAAGAGAAAAAGACGAAAGCTCCAATCCATCCGATGTAGATGAAGACGCTCCACTCAAAGCACAGCTAGCTCATCATAGCTATGATGATTCAGACTATGACTATAATGCTAGAGATGGGGCGTGGCCAAAATAGCCGCTACGAAATTGCTGTAGCAACGGTCACTGTACACTGTTCACTATTCATCCAGTTGCTTTTTCACTGTTCATCCAGTTTGCTTTTACTGTAGCACTAGGCGAAAAATCATTGTTCATAATCTATCATGGGATTTCTTTAGGACTCCCTTTGTGTGTAGTCCATAAGTGGCTAGTTTGCTCCCATAATTGTGTCCGAGCATGGCTTCCTTGCCTGCTCTTGTCGTTTGTATCCACCTTTGCCTATATAAGAGCAATGAATCTTCATTGTAAAACCTAGTGAGTGAAATAAGAAGTGTGTTGTGTACTCTACTTCCAACATGATCTTCTAAACACTCATATTCTCTTCTAGTCCAGAACGATGGTTCTAAAGAAACACCATGATTGGGGAAAGTCTTGGAGTATGCTCTGCACTTGTCCTTAGGAGACCCTATGCATCAGAATTTCTGATATCCTAGTGATTACTATGATCTAAGCTCATAACTTGAGAAGCAACTTGGTGGCTAACACGAAGTCTCTATTAAGGCCAGGAGAGCCGTGTTTGGGATAGCATACTTGCCATAAGTTCGCAATTCAGGTTTATGGATTAGCCTCATAGGCACCCTTATGGTTGGGGGAAGCCCAAGTCTGAGCCTATCAATATATCTAGTTGGATCCACCTCAACTTAAAAGCTTAAGCTAGTGAGTTATGGGCCAACTAGAATATATATTAATTGCTCAACATCACATCAATTCTCTGATATGGGACTACTTCTCTAACACAACTTACACGTGTATCTTAACAATCTCCCCCTCACATGTGAGCTCCAATTTTAGGATTATTCCCCTTAAATCAGATATCCTTTTGGCCCAACATCATCCTGGCCCACGTTGTTACACCATAACATCCACTTGGGCCATCCTCACAGGCCCACGTTGTTACACCACAATGCCTTTGCCCGGGAACTATAATGATCAGCTCTGATACCAGTTATTAGGAGCGCGCAACAGAAGTCCGATACCTTCACCTGGGGAGATCTCAATGGGGAAGCCCAAGTCCGAGCCCATCAATATATCTAGTTGGATCTACCTCAACTCAAAAGTTTAAGCTGTGAGTTATGGGCCAACTAGGATATATTAATTGCTCAACATCACATCAATTCTCCGATGTGGAAATACGTCTCTAACACAACTCACATGTGTATCTTAACAAACCGCATATCGAAGTGAGTCGAAATATGTCGGAGCGTGTTGGACATGTGTTGGATACGACACTGAGGCTCTTGGAGAGTGTCGATGCATTTTAGATTACTGTGTGTAGACAATTACATTATTTTGTTCTAAGAAAACATATTTTTGCGCTGGTAAAATGGAACTTGACATGCCTGGGAATCCAGACTAGTGCTGTTCCTCAGCCATTTGTTTCCTTCGCTTCATTTCCCTTGCCAAATGTAGGTGGTGGAACATTATCAGCAAGTGATTGCAACGGATGTGAGTGAGTCGTAGCTAAATTATGCTATGTCGCATCCCCGAGTCCGGTACATTCACACTCCACCATCCATTTTTGATGATGAACTGTTAGCCATGATTGGTGGTGAGAACTCGGTCGGCCTAATCTCTGTGGCTCAAGCCATGCATTGGTTCGACCTCCCCAAATTTTACTCCCTTGTGAACCATGTCCTAGTTAGGCCAGGAGGTGTGATTGCAGTTTGGGGCTATCAAGCCATCCATGTTAGCCCAACCTTCAATCCCTTACTAAAAAAAGTTCCCTGATGCAACGCTTCTGTACTGGAATCCTAACATCAGGTACGTGTTTGACCAATACAAGACATTGACATTCCCTTTCGAGCGTGTCGGTTTAGGGTCTGAGGGGAACCCCAAGGGGAACCCAGTGGCAATCGACATACCAAAAGAGGTTTCTTTTGAGGGAATCCTAGGGAAAGAATGAGGATTGGAGTTGTTGAGCTAGGGGGTTGTTAGGGAGTTTGAGAGGGCTTGGGGTGGTACGAAGCTCATGAGGAAACGGCGGTTGTCCGTAGCCTGAAAATATCGGGAAAAGGGAATTGATTAGTGGAATCCGAGAGAGGTTTTTCGTGTGTTAAAGAGGAAGATATGGATTTATCCAAGAGGGAGCTTCCAAGGTGCTGCTCTATACCCATGTCGATCATCGTTAGTGAAAAGGAGCTTCAGAAGTGAGGATAAAAACTGCCGGAAATACAAAAGAAATGAGAAATCAGTGCGATGATTGAATCAAAAATCTAAAGTAGAAAAATCAGAGAATCTGAGAAAACTTGGCCTCAAATTCGTTACCATAATCCAGTAAGGTAGAGCTTGAAATGACAAATTCGAGCTCGATGGAGCTCCATCTGTGGTTGTTTTCTCCCCTGTTTCAAGTCAGGCATTTCATCGTACATGCAAATCGCGCCCCAATCAACACCCATACGTAACTGTGCGTACTAAGCAGAGGAGTGAATTGGGGAGCCGCTAGTTGAGCCTGACAAGCGCATGCACTGAACAAGGCCGGCGTCGTTGTCGGTGGATGGTCGGAGGCTGAGGGAAGGAGGAAGGGGAGGAGCAGTGGTGCATGACCGCCCTCTCGCGGCGGAGCATGAGGGCGTGGAATCGGTGATGTGCCCCTGTTTTCTCCGCTGCAGGATCGAAAGCCGAAGAAAGAAAGAAGTTATCAAGGCCGAGCTTGTTGAGTCTTGAAGCGGGCTGAGCTTGTAAAGGTTTGGGCTTTTCTCAGATAACACGGGCTTGTTTTTTTCACTTTCCATTGCCTAAAGCTTTGGGCTGAATTGTTTGAACTTTTATAACAAGGCCTGTAAAACAAGACACTCTCAAAGTGAGCTTAAATTCTGATCTTGGTATGGGCCGGGTATGTATGTATTATTTTGGGAGAATTTATATAAGGCTTGAAGTAGAGGTTTTTTCTCAAAAGAGAATCTAAAGTAAATATTATTTTAAATAAGGATTTGAAGTGATTAATTCAGTCTCAAATAAGGACCTAATTTTATTGGTTGGCCAAGTCTTATTTCCGGCCAAATGACATTACCAAATTCACGAAATCTCAAGTGATGGAATGACTTTCCTTCTTGTAGATGATGTTAGCAAATTCACGAATGCTCCTCTTTCATGCCATGGTTCGTATCTAGATTTGAAAATTGATACTCCTATTATTGTCATTGGCTAGAGTCAATCACAATGTTGAACTTGGAAGATTTTTTTTTCCCCGGTAATCTAATTATCCCCCTCCAGATGCCATCGATGAAGCTAGCGGCATTTCACTCTCGTGCGATTTAATGGACACATCATGGAATGAATTGCCATTTTCGTCATTGTGATTGTTTTGGTTCACTACAACGGCGGCTCTAAAATGCACCTGCCTCCCACCATTTCCCGGAGAATCCCCGTGAGAGCCATTCACCTTTATGGATCGAGATGCCGCATTATTTTTCTCGGTCACACTCTTGCTGAATCCGCCTCCGCCCCCGCCCCCACCCCCACCACCCATTCGGTGGCTCGAGGTGCCACCGCCATCGTCTCCACCTCCACAAATAAATCGAAAACCGCATATTCGAGAAATACATCGATAACTACATGTGAGGAGCCAAAAGAACCATGGAAAGCCCACCAAAATCATCCCAGCTAGATTTAGTTGTTAGTTGGAAATATACATATTCTGTTTGATAGATTATAAAAACTCCGGTATTGTAACTAATTTGCTAATTTATCGTATACATATTTATCAAAGGTTGTTGATTTTTATTGGAGACTGCGTTGTTTGGGTAAAAGAATAGCGGTGTCATCCTTCATTCTTGTTGATTTTCAGGGTGTGACAATATAAGGGTCAATTTGCTTTATGTGTTGGAATATAAGATATACATTGGTTTGGGGCATGTTACCATCTCTAATCAATCATAGTTAAGTAGAGAACATGAAACTTTACACTCTTGAATTGAGTCCAATAAAAATGCATAGGTAATTTCGGAATATAAAAAAGTGATAAAAACTCTTTGTACTTGCATATTTCTTCCGGTGAATCTTGTATTTATGGGCTTGAGCAGAGAAAATGAAACTTATGGAGGTTGGATTGTGTCAAGCAAGTGTATGAGCATTGACATTACAATATTTATATGATGATTTCGTGTGGCTACGAGAACAGTATTTTATAAAGTTAGTGTTAATCTGGTTTGAATATCAGTCAATGATTTCACTATATTTTACTATGTTAGTACCTAAGATAAAGCTACTCCTGTGGATGTAATGGAACACATCTATGCAATTAGAAATCAGCACCCACTTTAGCACATGTCACCATAAAGTATTTGGGATAAATAAAATGTGAAAGCAAAAAGTACACTTAACAAAAAGTGTGCATTTGCTATGGTAGCTTTATGTGTTTTTTTTTTTTTTTTCATAAGCTTAGTTGTATGTATTGGCCAAGTCAAATAAGGTGGGCGTCCCTTTTTTTTTTTTAATGAATGATAAACTAGGAACAAGTCTGAAAAGATCAGTGGGACTAGCTCCCAGGCAGGAACAGAGGTAAAGTGTGCATACAGGTTCGAGGTTCACCAAAAAGGGAGATTAAGACGGAGAGAGCCAGGCTAAGTTAGAGACCATTTATTGTAAGAGCATTCTGTTCAAATTAGTAGTAGTTTATTTATATTATTCTATAGATTAGATCAAATTGAATTGCTTTGCATATTATGATTTTCTTTTGTTGCCACCACTACAACCATGCCAAAATACTCAATAAGTAATAATATATGAGCAAGGTCATGAAAGTCCACGTCTAGCATTAGAGCCAAGCTTCCTTATCCAATACTATAAGACCAAAAAAGTATGCTATAATGTAGAATTTTCCAAATGATACGAGTGACGATTTTTATTAATTACATAACCTATATTCAAATTAAGGTGCATATATACTTATGTACATGTAAGTGTCTATTTTAATGTCAATAACCTCGAGATTGCTTGCTTAAATTAATTATTCTATTGTAGGAGAAAAGTCTAACTAGATACCACACACAAATATATGCATTTTGAGGGAATAAAATAATAAAAAGTGTTACTTTATTCTGAAACGAAAAGTTATTAGAGGTGAGAAAAAATGGTTAAATCATTAAACCAAATCTAACCAAACATCTTTTGCCCTTCGGTTCGGCTTACTAGTACTTTTTGAAAAAGGAAAAAGACGGTTTACAAATCAAAGGGTTTTAATTTTTTTTTCAAAATCAATCCAACCGTGAAACCATATTGGATAAACTATTAATTCTATTAATTATCTTTTCTATTTATATATGAAGTAGCCAACTGAAATAGGTTTGGTTTTCATTTTCAGGGGAATTTACAAACTGTTGTGAGTGTATAATTTGGTTTTTCATGAAATCACAGAAGTGAAGATAAAAAAATGAAAGAATGATTAAACCAAATCAAATCGCCAAACATGGCTTCACTTAGTTTTTTATGACACATGGACCTTGAGAGTGCCAAAAGTTGGCACGAAGGGAGACTTAAGTGCCAAAAGTTACAAACGGTACACTGAAGTGCCAAAATTGGAGTAAAATGGATCACTTAAGTGCCAAATCCGGTCAAATTGCCACGTGTCCATTTTCCGGAACTTTATTTGCTTGATGGAGCATTTTTTCAAAATAAAAATTCCATGTGGCAATTTTAATAAAAAAAATTGTCCATGTCAAATTTTTAAAAATTAAAATCGATTTTATTAAAAAAAAAAGGGGGAGGGGAAATCGGCGAGGGCTGTGTAGCCCTCATCGTCGCCGCCGTTGCCGTCACCGCCCCACCGTCGCTGGGAAGGGCCGATGACGGTGGGCGGGTCGGCCGGGGATGTCGGGCCCCAGCCGGCTTGCCGAGGGCCCGCAGCCCTCGCCCGGATCTCGGGGCAAGGGTCGCGACCCTCCCCAAATCTGGCGAGGGTCGCCGGCCAGGGCGGGCGGCCGCCCGGATCGCGCCGGATCTGGGCGGCCAACGGCCTTGGCCCGGCGGGGCAAGGGCTGCGAGCCCTCACCGCAAGCCGGCCGGGGTTGTCGGCCGTTGGCCGAGGCCCGGCAACCCCGGCCGACCCTCACCCACATCATCGGCCCTTCCGTGACGGTGGGCGGCGAGGGCCGCACCGCCCTCACCGATTTCCGCTCCATTTTTTTTTTTTTTATTTAATCAAATTTAAAATATTTTATTTTTAAATTTTTTAAAATTATTTAATTAATAATTTTAAAAATCCACGTCAACAAAAAATGACATTGTTTTGCGGCGATTTTTCGTCGTTTCAATTTCCAAATGAGCCACGTTGATAAAAAAATTAATAAAAAAATGCCACGTAAGATTTCCGATAGGGTTTCGACAACCCGACACTTAAGTGATCATTTTTTTTTTTTTTGAAAAGTGACACTTAAGTGTACCGTTTGTAAGTTTTGGCATTTAAGTGTCCTTCCGTGCCAACTTTTAGCACTTCCATTGTACTTTCCCTATTTTTTACTATGATGTGGTTTAGTCTGATTTTACTTTTCTTACAACCATAGTTATGCAGCTTGGTTTGGTCTGACATTCAAAACGTACCATGCTCACTTCTTAATAATTACCATAGGAAAATGAGTGTTGTAAAAGAATTGCTCACTCGTTTGCTTTTTGACATAAAGGTACATTTTATGAGAAATTTTGACTAGTTAGATGCATTAATTACAAAAAGATCATGAAAAATACTCCCCAATGAATAGTTTTATTTATGATTAAACAATGCTTAGTTAGAGCATCTTAGTCGACAATGCAGCAAATCCAATATTTGCCATATGAAGGAGATTTTTCCAGTAATTTAGGATGTGCTTTATAACCATTCTATTTCCGTTCCAGATTTATTTTTCTATTTCATATTTGTTTTTGAAATATAAATACGTTTGGTAAAATAATTTCATTTTTCTATTTTTAGAATATATTTTTATTCTAAAAATAGGTTTGGAATAGAAATCGAAGTAAAATTTTTTAACTTTCCTATTTTTAAAATAGTAATCTTTGTTTTTTTTTTTTTTTTACTTCTCATCTGAAGAAGTTTCTTCCTAACCCTTAACTGTATGTCACCACTCACCACAGCTACCTGTTGCCATTGCCCATCGTTGTCCATTGCCTACTAAGGATGCATATGAACTAAATTCAAGAACTTGAGTTACAAACTTGTGACCAAACGGTTCTCCAAGCCTTAATAGGGACTGCCTGTCAATCACCAAGTTCTTTCTCAAGCGATGAACTTAGGCCATAGTAATCTCTAGAATATCGGAAATTCTGATGTATAATATCCTATGAGGGCAAGTGCAGAGCATACTCCAGGATTTTTCTCAATCATAGTGTTTGTTTATAACCACCGTTATGGACTAGAAGAGAATGAGAGTGTTTAGAAGATCATGTTGGAAGTAGAGTACACAACACACTTCTTATTTCACTCTCTGGTCTTTACAATGGTGACTCATTGCTCTTATATAGGCAAATGGAATGCAAACGATAAGAGCAGGCAAGCAGGCCTTGCTTCGACACAATTATGAGAGCATACTAGCCACTTATAGGCTACATACAAAAGAGAATCCTAAAGAAATCCCGTGACAGGCTATAAATAGTAAAATCTACCTTGTGCTACAGTGAACAGTAGGCTAGATGAACGGTAAAAGTGAACAATGACCGTTGCTACGATGATTTCGTAGCGGCTATTTTGGCCATGCCCCATCTCTAATCTCTAGCATTATAGTCATAGTCCGAATCATTAGAGCTATGATGAGCTAGCTGTGTTTTGAGTGGAGCGTCTTCATTTGCATCTGATGGACTGGAGCTTCCGTCTTTTTCTCTTTTGAAAGCACGGATAAGATTCTCGATTTCTTCTGCCGACAGGTTGGGTGGACAAGAGGAGCTCGCACAGAAAGGATCGAAGAAAGAGCCATGAAAAGGAGCGTAATTTTGGATGTCTTCCCAAGGGTCTTGTGAGAGAGGACCCCATAAGGGTTATAGGAGGTGGAGGAGTTTGGATTATTCTATCGGAAGATGTTGAGAGCTTCTTGAATTCCAAGCTTCGAGGTGGTCCCACGTCATGGGGACATTTGCAGGCAGCCATGCTTTTGGTGGAATGGTGCGATTTTCTTGGCATAGGATCCTTTGGAGTTCTCGAGATGCAGGTTTGCTGGTAGTGATAGAGTAGGAAAGTGTCTGGTGAATTCGTGCAAATTCTTGAAAAACTTGAGGTTTGTAGTTTGAAGTTCCTGCAACAAAAGGTTTGTCAGAAATCCATTAAGTGGGATGGCAATATGTCCATGATCGGTGGAACATGACAACAATATATCTTTCTGATTTAGGCTTTTCTTGATAATTCTGGACCTTGAAAAGTTCTTTCCAATATTAGAGTGGTTAAAAAAATTTATGTTATTATTAAACGAATTTCTATTTTGAGAATAGAAAGTTTGTGTCGTTATCAAACGCGTATTTTTACTTAGAAATTCATCTAATGATAGAAATAGAAAAATTAATTTTTAATCAGAAATTTTATCTTTTACACCCTTAAAGTTCCATGTGTTATCTTGAGAGGTGATTTATTAGGAACATTTTGTTATCATTGTGTATTTATATAAATACACTGTGAATTTACAATGGTGCTGGGATTTTAATTATGTCTACCTGTAGATGTTGTTGGAGAACAATGATAAAAGATTTAGTTGCCCGTGCGATTTTTTAGAATCCAAAGGTACAAAAGTGAATTCAGAGCAGATGCTGTCCATATTGCCAGACCCATGCGACAAAAGCGAAATGGTACAATTATTAAAGAAAAGAAAAATAGAAAAGGTACGAATTTTTGACCAAAAAGACAAATAGAAAAAGAAAGGTCCATCTCTATCTGACAAAATAAGGCACAGCTTTACGTGTTATCGTGTCCATTTTTCTAATATTTTTAAAGGCATCAACTTTAATGAGTAAAATTGGACGTTGCACCTGCTTCGAAGTTGCCCGTACGAGTTCTTGCTTTTTTATCGTAAATGAGGTCAAATTCAAATATTTAAAGTATAATATTTTTCTAATAAAGATTTTACCGACGAATGCCCATTATAAAACACCTATACATAAAATTTGTCATTCTCAAAATACTATTTTTCTTATATTATAATGTCCTTCATTTTATTATTTTTACACTCATCAAGTTTATTGACTCTGTATTTTCTACGGAGACAGAGCCATGTGAAAAGCACGAAAAATGAAGGAACTCCATGTGATCTTGTACTGATAATGTCCAGTGCCTCGTCATTTTCAGTCCATCCTTATTGATTGTAAATTGGACGTGATTGTAGATTGGACTCTGCACTTGCTGCGAAGTTGCCCATACGCATCTCTTGTGGCAGATGGAGTCACATTCAAATATGTGAAGTGTAGTATTTTTTTAATAAGCCTTATGTTTAACTAGTGCTCCGCGGGCACCGATTAAATTAAAATATTTACATATAAAGAAGGTTTTGTTATTTCGAAAGCATTGGCTTACTGGAGGTTCGTTGACTCGAATAGAAATCGAGAGACCTATCATCTTCCGGGATATTTCTACTTAGGAGGATCGCCAGCAATAGCCCCTTTAGTGAGGGCATCAAGCTCGACCGCATTCCTTATTTTAACATATCGATCCCTTATCTTAAGTTGTATATTTTTCTTTATAAAATTATTAGTAAGTTTGTTAAATTTTACCGTCAAATTGTTGAGTTGAATGACAGATAACAATTGATGGATGTATTAATTTGAAATTTTTAATTTAATGAAAATTAACATGAGGTAAATTTATTACATGTATACCAGTAAAACATTTTTGATAATAAAAAAATCAATTTAAAATAAGTTTGTCATAATTATATAGTTTGAGATTTTTCATGGCATTGACCCTTTTAGTTATTTAAAGTGTCATGTGTCATCATCGAAAGGTGATTCTTTCCAAAGATGTATCGTGAATTAATGATATTGGACTCCAACTATAGAAATAGCTACATAACAATCTTAAATGATTTATATGTTTAAGAATCATATATTTTTAATCCTGAAGCCCCAAAGTGATCTCAGAATTGATAAGCAAGAAGAAGAAACTTGAAGAAGTTGAGCGTGGGAAAAAAGCACACCTCTGTCTCTATGTGTTCTTAATTCTCCACCTTATTATTTTTAAATCCATCGACTTTATTGACTATTAACCGGAAGCTGCACCTACTGTGAAGCTGCCGGTACGTGTTTTCTATGACAATGGAGTCATATTCAAATATGTGAAGTGTGCTATTTTTCTAATAGTAATCCTTATCTCCGCCATAGCACGTCCTTTTCATAATTGGGAAGCAAATGTTTCAAAACTATTAAAATAAGGCCACCTCTCTAGGTTGGAAACCATGTTTTGTCGTTGATGTCTGCATCGATCTTCCTGTCTCCTAATTAGATCCGATTATTCCAAAATTCTTAGAAGCTATTGATCAGCTAAGTCAATTTTAATATCTCGAGTCTTTGTAAAATTAGTAATAATTCAACGGTCCCTCTACAAGTCTTAAAAGTCTTCGTCGTGACCATAGACGAAAGTCCCCCGACTTGTACTCAAGAACAGCAAAACGAGAGAGAGAGGAGCTGACCCTGCTAAGCGTGAAGTGAGCTCCTATGGAGAGCCCAGAGAGAGGAACGAGGACTAACATTCCATTAGGAGGTGAGTATCAGGTCTTCCTGAATTTTAGGGGGTGCGATGTCCATCGTGGATTTGCCGACACCCTCTATCACTCCTTAGATGATGCCCAGATCTGCACTTTCATGGATGATGCTGAGATTCGCGCGGGTGAAATAATTGGTGACAAGCTTATGCGAGCGATCGATAATTCCAAGCTTTACATACCCATCTTCTCTCCAAATTATGCATCGAGTCACTGGTGCCTCATCGAGCTTGCGAAGATGATGGAGAACATCTCTAAATCTAAAGAAGATGAGAATAAGAAAGTGATATTGCCCATTTTTTATGACGTGGAGCCTGACGAGCTCAAGCTACCTGAAGAGCACAAGCTGCAGAGGCCGTCATATCGTGATGCCATATTGAATCTGGAGGAAAAGAAGGTGAATCAGGAGAAGAATTTCAGCACCAAGGATGTAAACAGGTGGCGGACGGCTCTCAGGGAAGTTGATGACAGCAAGGGGTTGAAGCTAACGGATCATTCAGGGTAATCGTCTAACCGTGAATGGGAAAATTATTATTGCTAATCGGAAGATAGATCTAATACATATTCATTACTAATATTCCTACTCCAATTTCCCTAAATCTATATATACAGTTCCAACTTGTTCTTTAATTATTTTTTAAATCACGAGATATCCAAATTTTTTCTGACCTAATAGGATTATTGTGATTTTGTCTTTGACCTAATTTTCATTTTATAAAAAATTGGCTTTGCTTCATCTTTTTATAAAAAGTTGATCCGTGTATGTATTGAGATTCTTACTGTATGCTAGAGAACTTGATTATGGAACTTTATGCCCTTGCATTTGTAAAGTTCTTTTCCATGTTAATAGAATTAGATAAAACTATTATTGCAGTAACTCATCACACATTTATGTTTTGTTCTACTTGATTGAAAGAACAAACATTTTTCTTCCTCTATTCATCATGTCCTCAAGTTCTTGGGGTAACTTTGAATTTTAATGAAGTCCTGTATCCATCTCGGTCCAGTCCGTTTGTTTCCTGCCCTTATTCATTGGATAAATTCTAGTTGCCTCCTGACAAGAGAAATACAATAACATGCAGAAATTACAGTAAATAAATATTCACATCAACGAAATTCTCTAATAGAATCTGAATGGATTTTAATTAAAGCGGATCCAAACCCTATATGTAAATCCCCCTCTCTGGATAATAGCTTTCCTCCATTTTGTGGAAATTTTCATCACTGCGCCGTCGACTGGGTATGGGAAGGCGGGCAATCTGTTTGTGTAGAGTTTTCCTGAGAGTAAATTGGTCTCTTTTCTCTCATTCATTTGCTCATCTCTATTTATAGATTTCTCCAACGTCATTTTCCATTTCCATATATTTCAATTTTACTTATTATGAAATTTTCCTTTTTTTTAACTGTTTAATTCTAGTTTGGTTGTATCATAATAATTTGTTAATATTGTTACTTACGTTATTATATTTGATATGTTATATTGACATTCATTCACAATAAAGAATTGTTGACTGTCCCATACTTTAAGATCTTAATGATGATTAATTGATATTCAAAAAAAAAGAAACCTTAAGCTATTGTTTAGAAGTTACAATAAAATTTCAATAAGATATTTTACATTATGACACAGACTAAACTTTAAACTTGTAGTTGCTATAAAAATACACTTTGGAATAGTAATATTAGGTAAATAAAAAATTTGAAAATATTAAAAAGAATCAACACAACGTCAATAAATAATTAGCAATATTTTCACTGTGTTGATAAACCTTAAGCTGAATATTGATCAGTAGTGTCTTCATCGCTTTATAAAGTTTATCGAACTTGCCTTATTTTTGCTTCTGTGAGTCTGAACATAGAATCGTTTATCAAATATTCATAAAGTCTTATTTATCATTACCAAAAGAAGTTAGTTGGATGATATACCAATCAAAATTTATGTATTTCATCTTTCTTGATGAAACAAAATCTAGGATATGATACGTACAAAGAAGAGAGAAGTTGGTCAACCAATCTCTTTCCCTCTCTCACACGTGCGCGCGCACACACAAAAACAAAATCTGGAAGCTGGGGCTAACCATACAGTCGTTGAATTTTTATAACTTTTTAAACGGGTGGGTTGGGTTGGGTTTGGATCGGGTCATAAATGGTCCGACCCAAATTGACCCATTAACCCGTTTATGACCCATTTAAGATAGTATAAAATTTTTGACCCATACCCAACCCAACCCATACCCAACCCATACCCGACCCGACCCATATTGCTAAAACATTTCTCTATATAACTAAATTTTAGGAAAACTTATTTTTATAACCTTTTTTAAAGATTTTAAACTTATTCAAGTTCATTAACAACTCATGTATTTTAGTCTTTTTAATTTTTAAACCCATTATATATACACTTGTCAAAATTGGTGTATAACCCATTTATGACCCATTTAAATATTAAATGAGTCATAAATTGGTCAGGTTTTCTTTAAATGGGTCATATATGGGTTATACTAAAAGGAAACCTGACCCATTTAATATTTAAATGGGTCATAAATGGGTTATACACCCATTTTGATAGGTGTACTAATCAAGTCCCTTCAGCTATAAATATAATTAATTGGAATTGACATATCTTTTCAACTTTCACATTTTTCTCTATACTATTTTCATCACCTACGTACTCTTTCTAACAAAAAATTGTTTTCGTTGTCATTTTCTATCCTGCATTTAGTAAATTATTGCTGAATAAATTATTTATATCGTGAGAATTCTTCCAAGACTGGTCGAAATCCATATAATATTGAAGCTCCTTCAAAAAATTATCATAGTCCTCAATTCAAAGTATAAAGTGATGGGGATCATCTTGATCAACTGTAAAGTGATAGGAGTTAACTTCGATATTAATTAAATCTGAATGACTTAAATTTTAAAGTAACGGGCGTTTCATTTGTTTTATGGGTTGGCGTGTAATTTCCAATATAAGTACTCAAAAAGTTATTTCATTAGAGTCGTCTTCATTTATGCATTTTACCATATGAGTCATCAGTAATTATGCAATTAGTCATATTTATTTCTGAAACATGAAAAATTTGGAAAACATGTATATAACAAAAATACTTTTCCTCTATGAAAATTATGAAATTATGGTTTTTATATTTGCTAAAACTTGATTTGGTTGATTTTTCAGTATTCATTATTTGTAAAACGACGTGTAAATTTTGAAGTTATCCTCTAATATCATTTGTCAAATACAGGCTAATAAATTTTAATGAAATATATGCATAATCATGACTATAGCTTTTCAAGCATTTATATCCAGGAGTTTGTTCCATCAACAAAAAGCCATTTCTTTGATTAACATAAAATTCCCTATGAAACTTAGATGCAAGACTTTGTTATCATCAATTTGAAAAAAAATATAATCTTAGTGCTAATAGTTTTGAATGCAGAATATGCCATTGAAGATTTTAAAGTTTTTTCTAATAACTTAGACGTAGGAATTTGTTCCATTAACTTAAAAATTCATTCTACAGATATTTCAGCATATACATATGACTATAAAAGATTTATTTTTGGTCAGAAAGTATGTATAAATATTAGAGATTTGCTAAAGTTGAAATGTAAACTACTCTCCGTTGAGCTTTACCTATTTATATATGTGTGTGGGCGCTCGCGAGCGCGCGTGCGATCACTTTATAGTTTATATGAGTAAGGACTGAAGACATTTGATGGAAATCCAGTTTTCTAGTTTTAAGTGAAATAATAACGTAGTGATAAATTTTAAGTCTCTTTGAACATGACGAATTCAAAAAATGAACTTACAAACTCAATGATGTTTAGTATTTTCATTTCGGTAAAAAACAAAAACACCTTTTCTTACACTTATTTTTTTTTAAATTTGGTTTCTTACGCGATGGTCTTTTTTAGATGCAATAATAAAGTATAAACTTAAGACTCCTGGCGCCATCACTTAACTGAGTAGAATCTACCTTTTTTATTAGTTTATGAAATTGATCTGCAAAAGAGATGCGAAAAGGCCTGTTAGATACATGAATAAGAGTCACTCATTTATGTACTCCTTTTCTGTTGCTTTAGGTTGTTTTTGCACAAGAATTGTCAATCTCATAAAATAACAATAATATATTATGATTATGGCATTCGTCCATAATTTTAGCGTTTCCATGGGAACAATGTTTAAGATAATTAGATTGAAACTAGTTGACTTTGTATATGGTTGGTCAACACGCAAGGAAATGAATTTGGTACTTTTTCTCAATCGAAACTTTTCAACTTTGTGGCAGCGATGGGCATCTAAGCAAGTCGGTTGTTAGCGCGGTTGTGCATCGGCTCCAGATAAGACAAAGAAGAGTGCCCGAAGATGTAGTCGGAATGGAGGGTCCAATTGCAACCATAAACAATTACTTAGACATCGGCTCCAATGATGTGCGGCTTATTGGAATTTGCGGGATGAGCGGTATCGGTAAAACAACACTTGCCAAAATTATCTACAACCAATTATGTCCTCACTTTGAGAATTGCTGCAGCTTTCTTGGTGACATAAGGGAAAGGGGAGAAAAAGACGAGGGCTTAGTCAAGCTGCAAAAAAAATTATTTTCTGATATCTCTAATACTACAATGCGTCACAAGATTTATGATAGTGAAGCTGGGATCAAAGCGATTGAAGGTACAACTTGCAACAAGAAGGTACTAATTGTTTTGGATGATGTCAATGATGGCGACCAAATTCGAAAACTAATCGGAATGAAGTCTTTGTACTCAGGTAGTAGGATACTTGTCACTACTAAGGACAAAAGTATTTTGAAAATCAAGGGATTTACACCTAAAATCTATGATTTGAATCAGTTGAACTCTCAAGTTGCACTTCAACTATTTAGTAGGCATGCCTTTGATACCAACTCTCCTCCAGCTAATTACTACGGTCTTTCAGTCAAACTCGTCTCTATTACGGGTGGACTACCTTTAGCTCTTCAAGCAATAGGTGCATCGCTTAATGGTCAGGAAAACAAAAAAATATGGCAAGAGACTATAGAGGATCTAAGTAATAAACCTTTTGTTGATGTCTTGGCAAGGTTAAAGGTTACTTATAATTTCCTGCAATTGACTCAACAAGACATATTTCTCGATATTGCATGCTTTTTCATCAATGAAGAACAGACCGAGCCAATGTTCGTGTGGCAAGAGAGTGGTTTTCGCCCTAACTCTGCTATTGATGTCCTTACTAAGAAGTGCATGATAAAGGTTCGAGACGACAATACATTTTGGATGCATGAGCAGTTTAGAGCTCTTGGAAGATCAATTGCTAAGGACGAGTGTACCAGGTTGTGGGATAAAGAGGACATTATCGACAAATTAAGATCGCCAGAGGTATGACCTAATTTGAATAGAAAATTGCTTGCCCTGTTCTTAATTGAGGATTCACGTTTCTGAATTGGGAGCTAGTCTTCCATTTCATTTTTTCTTCTCTGGATGAAATAAAATTGTGGGATATTGACAAATTCCTGCTCCCGCTCCTCAATGTCATTGGCAGGAAAAGCCAAGCGTTCGAGCACTCAATTTTCGATCGATATGGAGTGGCCCTCGTACAATTGTGACTGCGGAGGAAATTAAACGGTTCCCGAATCTACAGTTGCTTTGGTTGAGTCAAGTAAACTTGCAAGGCGACTTCGCTGGCTGTCTTTCCAAGTTGAAATGTTTTTATTTGAGCCGCATTAGAGCCGATGATGACCAACTGTTTATGCCAACCAATTTGCATCTAAAAAACGTGGTTGTGATGAATACTGATGGCTATGAGTGGACAGAAGATGCGGTCAAGAGCCTGATCAAGGTATGTTAGAATCCCCCATAGTCTAATTTTCTCATACAATAAAGGACAAAATTTAATGAATTTACAGTCTAATTTTCTCATTTAGTGAGAGGATCAAATGACAAACTATACTAGTTGGGAGCCTAAATCCATATTTATTTCTTGTACAAACATCTAATTCTCCGTCCTGATGCTTCATCCTCTTCTGTAGGAGGCAACGAAGTTGAAGGCTCTCACCATTAAGTCATGTTGTTTGACACATGGGGCACCGACCTATTTCGAAAACTCAGTTATAGAAAAGTTGAGTTTTCTATGTTGCTCTTCTTTGAAGAAAATTAGTTGCTCTATTAGGAAACTGAGCTGGTTGACTTACTTAGATTGTGAGGGTTGTGTGGCACTTGAAAAATTGCCTGAACAAATTGGCGAACTAAAGAAACTTCAGCACCTCTCTCTTAAGAATTGTAAGAGCTTGAGGGAACTCCCTGACTCAGTTTCGAAATTAGAGTCATTGACGAAGCTGGATGTATCAAGCTCGGGCATTAGAAGATTACCTGGGACAATGAGCAAGCTCAGTCGACTCCATACACTGGACCTAGCTGATTGTGATGAGATTCGAGAGTTGCCGGAGCTCCCTAGAAGTTTGACCACTCTGAGGCTTATATCTCGATCGTTGCGGAGTATCCCCAACGTCTCAAACCTGACTAATCTAGTTGAACTGTTCCTAGAGGATGGCTCTGGTTGGATAAATCAATCAAATATAATTCTGCCTTGCAACTTGCCATGTATGGGGAGGCTATCCAAACTGAAAAAGTTGACCTTGTACTATTTTGGAGCCTGCGCAATGCTTCCAGCGTGGGATTCCCTTTCTTTGCTGGAAGAACTTTATCTCTCTGCACCATACTTGCAAATGGAGAGACTTCTGGCAAACTTGAGAGTTCTACGGCATCAATATATTGAAGTGAAACGAGTAGAACTCGACGGGTTTCCTAATTTGGAAGAGTTGACTATCGCAGGTTGCCATCCTGTTACAAAAATATCCATTACATCAAGTTTGAATAAACTCAGATATGTTGAAGTACCATATTGCATCAAGCTAATCGAAGTTGAATTTCGTGGTGTCTTAAAATCGATGGAGAGATTAAAGATCGAGGGCTGTTTCTCTTTCGAGAGGTTGGTTTGTCTGTCGGAGGGGGAGCTAGGGTGCAGTGAGCTACAAGCTCCCGGGTTGACTGATGGGAGGAGGAGAGTGTCCTTTGTCTCAAGTTTCCTAAAGATGCTTCGAAATCTCCACCTGAGTTATTGCCCACAGTCACAAGAGATTCAATTTATTTCAACGTTGGAAGCATTGAAAGAATTTTCTGTTTTCAATTGCATTCCATTAAAAAAGATAAGCGGTTTGTCAAATTTGAAGAATTTGATTAGTTTAACAATTGTAAAGTGCAAGAACCTGCAGGTTGTCGACGGCACTGACGAGTTAGAGTGTTTGGAGAAGTTGAACATTTATGAGTGCGAATCAATGGAAAAGATTATCGATGCATCAATCTCAAGAATACCAAAGGAGTGCCGGATAATGATGAGGTTTTGTGGGCAGTTGCCCTCCACTGGTCCATGGCCAAAAGGCATCACTTGGGAGTGTTACAGAGAGATGATTCTGAATGCACAAACACAAGCGTCGGACGCTGCCATCAAAACAACTTCTTTCGAAACAGGGGATCCTCCATTGGAAAAGGTACAACTTTTTATTCATGGATTCTGCTTTATTCTAGTGAAGAGAGACAATAAAATGATTCTAAAATGTGCAACCATAGAAGATCTCTCATTAAAAATTCCCATCGTAATAGGAATTTTATTTGCTATACTTGTGTCAACGTCGAATGTGAGGTCAGGATTCTTACATCACTCACCACTCTCCTTCCTATCCGTGCTTTTAGTTCATTCTGTGCTTATCACAATTACTCGAATGACATGGAACCTATTTTTACACCAAAAAATTGACAATGAAACTTCATGACTCCTTTTTCACTTGAAAAAATCAATATCATGCATTAGGATCGTGCAATCTAATAAAGTCATGAGATACCAAAAAATTACATAAGAAATGGATGCAACACATCCCAATTTACGCAGCCCAGTTCAAAGAGTGATCTAGATCTACGAGAAAAGTAGCAATGATACTGCTGCAAACTAGGAGATTCTAACATAAAAAATAATCTCTTGATTCAAGCTCCGATTCCACCCAATCCTCATCTAGTGTTTAGCTCAACCTGTGATGCTACTTTTCCCAAACTAAAACTCACAGAGAATCTAATAATTTCCAGAAGATACAATGTGTAATAATACCGAAAAGATTTGAAAATAGGGTTAAAACGCATCCTATAGCTGGTCCAGGTTCCTGTCAATTAGGCTCGACCCAGTATGGCTTGACTTATCGGTACCTCTGCAAGCGTCAGGGATTGACCCTCTGGACGCCCATAGGTGCCCATTTGCATTCCTTCACTTGAATCCAAGCTGACATTCTCGACAAATCTCCACATTGGCTCAAGTTTGCAGCAAAGTCGTGGTCGTGATTCATCGCTTTACATTGCTGTGCTCTCCCAACACTTTCCCTGTGCCGCTTAAGTTGCATCATTTTGTCCGCGTCATTCATCCTACATGCCATGCCATCACTATGTCCTTGTCATGTCATATGCCATCTCATCTAGTGTCGGCCATGTTACCTCTTCCAATTCTTTTGCTGTTTGGCCTCGGTCATTGATGAAATTACCGTGTCTCCTAACAAAACCTCCCAACTCATATCACAAACCACAAACCACAATAGTACTAACATAGAGATCTTACAGATCCACCACTCTTTAGGTAGCCTGCTTGACTAGGGTCTACTTCTTACCAAATTACTACCACACTCCATGAACTGCTTTCCCTATCATCCCAACGAAATACTGGAGGACCCATTCCATTTGCAACAGGCCGATCATATAAAACTACCAACAGCATGTGAAAGATCAAATCTAGTACTACACGTACACATGGCATACACGTCTAACAATCAACAGTACTAGCTTGTGAAATACAATATATATGCTCCACCTCCATCCCAATACACAGTGACAACATAAATGGTGTCGGCAAGAGGGGTATTTACAAATCTTACCAGCTACATATTGTGGTGCTTCGAACTTGTCTTGCGTAACACCTCTGAGTCATTCTTAACATTCCAATTTTCCTATCTCTTTGCATCTCTATATGCGACACCTCTTCTGCTTCTGCCAAATTCACCAGCTAGACCTTCACATTCAGCTAACACCCCAACTCACATACCTTGACTGACCACTACAAAGCCTTGAGTCTACGATCACCGCAAAGTATCGATAAGCTGCTATAGAATACCGTACAATACAAAATCTTTCATCTCACCGCCACTCTGCTCATTTTTGTGCTCTTTTTGCAACTCCATCTATTTTTATAGACATCATTTTGATCTATATAATCGGTTACTCAATCCTATTATAGATTAGAGCAAACTCATTGAAGGTAATGTCTTTGCCAATCGTAAATCTAGGTAAAAACTCATTTGCACTATTTCTTGCGTCCCTTCCACCACATGTGCATATTTTACGTATTTGTATCTCCTTGCCCTTAGCTTCAGTGGGCCATCTTTCACATCAGCATAAGTAGGGCGATTACACATCTCAATCCAGTGTAATTAGGAACTTGCTCGACCCCATTTCCTCATGTTACTACAATTAATTGATATTGATGGCTATACTACATGTTGTATTTGTTGAAAATAAAATACGCAGAAACGACAGGATCTTGCAACTTATGTTAACACGAAAATACTAGAGAAATAATAAGGACACCAGAAATTTATGTGGTTCGATCCGAGTATTGGTACCTATATCCACGGGGAGAGCCAGCAGCAAATAATTCACTATAATCGGAGAATCAGAGTTACAATCACTCACATACTCGAGTGTTTCCCACACCTAGATTTAAACCCAAACCCAAAGTGTTTACAAATAAATAATATAAACTCACAGCACAAAATCACTGAGTGTTCAAGCCCCTGCAATTCGCTCACATGCATACGAAAAACAAGAACTCCATTCTTTCTTGTATGTTTCGTACGGCAACTGCAGCTTCTTGGCTTAGCTTCTATTCTTGTGCGGCGCTCTCTTCTCTATCCGTTGAAGAAACCAAGTACTACTAGGTTTCTCCTATAGATAAAAGAGGAAACCCTTGTCTTTATCCTTTTGTGCAAAAGTAATCCTAGTTAAACTTGGAATAACAAGAAAACCAATCTTGAATAGGATAGGAAATATTTTGAACAAATCAAAATCCTTCTATGGATTGAGTCCGTGAAAATTCAAACTCGAGTTATAATTTAACAGTATTCATGGCCAAAATTGGAGATTAAAGAGTGAGCTCTCTCCAACGAAACTATATTCATCATCTGTTGAGTTTGCTGAAGTGTGATGTGTTGGCAGTAGTGTGGCGTCTCACTAAACCTTCCTCAATGCAGATTGGCTTAAATTTTTGGTAAAAGAAGGCTAAAAATTAGGGGAAAAAAAGGATAAAAGAATTAAAAATATTACAAAAACTAAAAGAAATTGAAAAAGAAGGTACCCGGGCTTCGTGGGTGAGGGCCTACAATCCTTATCGGGTATTAGTGAGGGCCGTTGGCCCTTATCGCTCATAAGCCAGGACGTGCCCGCCCTCATATGCATCAAACAACGGGGGCACCACCCGGCACAGACAATGTACCAGCCAACAATGAAGCAAGCATCATCTCCACCGCCACCTTTGTTGAGGGCTAACACAACCAAGTTACAACACCAACCTGACGGCATTTTTTCCCACAACTATCATACCAGTACTTGATCCTTGCAAAAAAAAATTATCCACTTTTGTCTCCAAAATCAGATTTCATATTTTCTAAACCTATGTCACGTCTTGGGAAAGTCACGAAGGAGTAGATCAAAGCCTAAGAGTTGCTCTGTTCCAATTTTGAGGGAATGAAGATATGCGAATTTGTGAATGCTGCTTGATTCTAATAGATTTATGTTCGATTGATGCTTTAGAAAGCATTTTTTAGGGTGATTAAGCGTGAGGAAAACCCGTTATGTTGGTTATTGCTAGGCGCGTGCGTTTCGGTGTTCGAACTGATTATTTTCGTATGATACTTGGGGAATCTGTTTTCTTCTTTAAGACGCTTAATCTAAGGACAACAATGTTCATGAGGTCGTGCAGTCATCTCGTGGGCCTCCGCCATTTTGTTCCGTGGATGATAACGATGAGAACAAGGATGTTGACGAGGAAGGCAAAGGCAACGGTGAGGGCGATGAGGACAGGTTGAGGACGAGGAAGAGGAAGAGAGGGACGATGAAGAAGCCGAAGAGGAGGTAAGAGGCGACGACTACCTAAAACTCAGCTTAAATTTGTTCTCTGTTCAAAATTCGTGCTGAATGTTTTGAAACGCTGAAAATGAATAGTGAGCATCCTGCAACTAAAAACCGTGATTGAAGAAATTGATATTGAAACAATCGGTTTACAATCTAAAGAAGGCCTTTCTTCACGTCGTCCTCCCCTGCTTTGCCGTACTTTCTTCGAATCTGAGTACCTACTGATTGAGAGGAAAAGAAAGGTAATATAAAACGTCATGGCAAAAAATTTTATTGGTCAATTTGGACGCGGCTAAGGGATTATGTTGACTCTTGCTGGTTGCTTGCGTTTGAGTGTTCAAACTAGGGACTAATGTCATACGATATTCGGGGATTTTGACCTTTTCTTCTTAAGATTTCTAATCCTCCTTAAACGTGATATTGTCAAACCTCCCTCTCCTCAGCAAGATGACAGTGAATACGACGATGGGGGCGACTACAATGGCGAGGACGATGGCGGCGACTAGGGTGACAGTGCGCAGGAGGGTCTATAGTCGTCTTGCGGGCATCCACAAGTTCATTCTGTGGACAACAACGAAGAGAAGGAGGAAGGCGAGAGACGAAGGCGAATTGATGGCAACGGCGAGAAAGAGGACAAGAGCGTGATGAAGAAGCCGAAGAGGAGGTGAAAGATGGAACAGAATGATGTGCTTGGCTTCTTTTACTTTCCAAATTTTCAGATGTTTAATGAGTCTTTTTTTCCCCTTCATAAGACGACAGTAGTGTGCAAGTGCCCTATTTATGGCACACGTATTTGTTTGGATTTTACTCGTTAATCTGTTCCCATTCAGTGTATGCATCTCATTATGTCGAGAGGTGCGCCGTAGAAACATGCTTCATGATTCTGTCTTAGCTGATATTGTTCAAGTCTCATTGGTTTACCACTCCATGACCCTGAATAATCATTAAAAACAAGACGAATATTGTTTTCCCAGACCAAATCCTTCGTCCTTGGCCTTTCATGCAAACAGGTAATTCCCAGAATTGTTCTTGTCGCGACCTAAATTTTTTTCGAAAATAATAAGTTTAGGGGTATTGTTAATTTCGGGCCGACGGCTCTTAATTAACTCGGGCTCTCCCAAGCCCATACCCCATACGACATTGGGATATTCACAAAAGATTTCAAATAGGGAGTCGTCACTAGTCTATTGAGGTCAACTAGGAATCGAGTGAGACATGGGAGCGTGTCTCACTTTTTACTTTTACGCAACCAGAGGGTCTAAGGTTGGAGACTTGATTACGTTAGTCACGCAACTAATGCTCTTTCGATACCTAACTTAATCGTGCATTAGTGAAATCTCGGCAATATATTCGAGGAAACTAAGGTATGTCCTAACCGTTCTAAGGTAAGGAAATAGTATCCAACATATCATTGCAAAACAAGGTGTAGGAATATAACGTAAAACCAAAAACCTATTGTTAGGCTTATTCAATTTTGGTCTTTTTTCTTTTTTAAGGGTTTTCTGAATTTTTGCAATTTTTTTTCTAAATTTTCTGAATTTTTATGAAATTTTTATATATTTTTTCATATTCTGAAAATAAAGAAAACAAGCTTTCAAGATTTTTTAAAACTTTTGGCTTTTCTGATTTTTTTTAAATTATTAATGTTTTTCGGAATTTTCCAATTTTTTTAATTTTTTGGAATTTTTTAATATCCGAAAAAAGAAAGAAAAATTAAATTAAATTAAATTAAAATATACTTTTAAAACCTTTCTGATATTAAAGAAAACATTTTTTAAATTTTTGATGATTTTTCGGAAATTTTTAAGATTTTTTTTATGAACTTCTGAAATTTTTTTATTTTTCTAGATCTTTTATTAAAAAAAAGTGATTCGGACCGGGTCGGGTGACCCAACCCTACTAAACCGACCCGGCCCTTATCGGGCCGGGCCGGAGTAACGACCAGGCTGGCCGAACGGCCCAATCGAAATTTTTTTCCAAATGGCCCATCAACAAAATTAGAAGAAAGAGCCCATTTCTAATTCCTAAAAAAAATGGCCCAAGCTCGGATTGGGCCCACACGAAAAATAAAAAATCGGCCAGCCTAGCCCCTTTCTATTCGAACTTTCGACCCAGCCCTTTTTCTATCTTTTTCTTTTCTTTTCTTCTTCCTTTTTTTTTTTGCTAGTCTTCTTCTTCGCAGGAGCAAGGCACGCCGGGGGCTCGCCGGAACCCCACGCAACTCCACCCACGCCGCCACCAACGCCGCCGCGGCCTCTGACCGGTCCGAAAAGAGTCGTTGCGTCATCTAGCGTCGGCCGTTCTATCAGGCCGACACCAGACATCGCCGGCGATCTCGGAAGCTCGCCCCTCGCCAGAAAACCAAAAATATCTCTTTTCGACCCAAAAAAGCACGGAAATCTTGCGAAAATAGGTATAATACTAAGAGAAACACGAAAGTAAACAATATACGGCCAAAAATCTATGAAAACAAGTTGTAGGGGATGGATTCAATGATGAAAGTTTCCAGGTCTCTTTTAGGCATTTCTACAAACAGCTTAGGGGCATGAATAAAAAAGGGATTCTTCGACTCGAGTCGGCCTGAGACCGAACTCGAGCTTCTTTCTAACCATACTAGCATGTACAGAGATGCGAAAGGAGGATCGACAGGGGCCGGGACTCGCGCGAACTAGTCGGCACGAGCTCCGGCCCGCCACCCCGCCAAAAAACAGAACAGGACTAGCGAAGGAGGAGCCTACCTGGTCCGGGTTCTCGCTGTAGAGGACGGTGGTAGACGAGCGGACCTCCGGTGTTGGCTGACCACGTCCTCGAACCTCTTCCGAGCTTCTAGTTCGCTTCTTTCTTCCTCTTTTCTGGTGGTCCTTTTCCTGTCTCTTCGATTCCCCTCCCCCGTTTCTAGTGTTTCTGGTTCTGAGCCCCCCTCAAAACCGAGCTCTTGGTCTTCTTTTTTTCTCGTTTTTCCTTCTGGTTTCCTCTTGTCCCTCAGCTCCCCTTTCCTCTGCGTTTTTTTTCCCTTCCTCAGAATCCCAAAACTAGCTTCCTATTCTCTCACATTTTCCTCCTCCGTTTCTGCTTTTCTTCCCACTCTTTTGTTTGATGTTGGAAATTGGTAATCCATTTTCAACAAAATCTGGAACTCTTGCTTAATCATGAAGAGAACAAGAAGTGTTCAAATTGAAGAGGACAACTTCAACTCAAATGCGAAGGCTGCTTAACCATGAAGAAAGAAGAATCAAGAAAAATGGAGAACTAGAACCAAGCAACGGACACCTTGCAAACTAGAAGCATCCTCAATGGCGGTGGTTAGTTGAAGACTCACTTAGGAATAAGCAAAAGCCAAATTGGAGAAGATTCAAGTGGCAAACCTTGAAGAAAAGTCAAGAATAGCGGCTGAAGAAGAAACAGAACGTGGGCAACAAGAAGTCAAGTGGAAGAAGGAAAGCTTTATTCAAAAAGTTGAAGTCAACTATCTTAGGCATGAAGAAAAACTCATGTGACACTATGTCGGTTGTAATTGCCTATAAATAGGCTTGTACTTCATCATTTGTAAGTGTGTGAGGCTTAGGCCTCCACCGTGCATATGTGTGTGAGGCTCAGACCTCCACCGCATGTGTGGGGTGTCTCCTCCACCACATCTCCTCCAAACTATTCTGTTACATTAAATAAACTATCCATGTCATGTCCCATAAACCTTGCATATATTCCTCAAAGCATTCTTCCCTTGTCCATCCTATACCAAATACATACTATGCACATACACTTGCACATATCAAAACACAAACTATAAACCATATCAAAACCATGCTTCCTTTTCTCTGAAAATCGTTGTGCCCCTGCTGTCAATCCTTTTATCGAAAACTTTTTTATCTTTTCTATGGCCGAATTTTTCCCACTCGCTACTATATATTCTATATATTTGCAAAATTAAAAGGGTATTTAAAAAAAGAGAAGGAGGGGGATGGGGTGAAAAAGGAAAAAATTTTAGAAAGTGTCAACCCGAAAATGCCCTTTTTTTCGAAAGGGAGCTCTTTGAAGAATATTCATTTCAAAAGTAAATGATTCAAAACAAAAGTAAACAAAATTTTGTTGACCCATTTTGAAATGAAAGGTTCATTTCAAATTTATTTCATTCATTTTTCATTTTTTTTTTTTTTTTTTTTTTTCTAAGGTCTCGACTCATGCGAACGAGTTTCAACCAAGTTAGTAAAGTCTCACCATGTAATAACGGGTTTCGACTAATGAGTGGAGTGGAGTCTTACCATGTAACAACGGGTTTTGACCGATAATGCATGGTTTAATAAAGTCTTGAACCTATGTAATAACGTGGTTTAAGGATAGACCCACGAACCGTTAATAAAGTTTAAGGATATGAACAACCCTATGGAAATTGCATGGTTTTAGATTGATCATGAACCATGTGGTTTAAGGATAAGCCCAAGAACCATGTGGTTTAAGGATAAAGCCACAAACCTTGTGGTTTTAAGGATATAATCATTAACCCTTTGGAAATTGCATGGTTTTAGGTTGACCATGAACCTTTGAAAATTGCATGGTTTTACTGAGGAAACTTGTCAAATTTAACTTGAGCAAATGTTATTAGAGACAACATCAAGAAAATGCATTGGCAATATTGTAGCATTAATTGCATAAGCAAATCAAGCTAAGTCCGATCACATTGAAAACATTTGATGTCTTTTGATATCATGTACTGCAAAATTGTCATCAAGCCTGGAAGGTATCATTAATCATCAAATCCCTTTAAGAGAAAAATTATGTCAAAATGATCCTACTCATGAAAAAGGTTTATTAAGCATGCCAAGCAAGAGTTCCTTAGTTAGAAATGGCTTATCACATGCTCTCAAGAAGGCTATTTGATCCCATCCATTCATGTGGAAAGTAATTTGATCACTCAATCCACCTCACATCTCCAATGTCGAAGGATCTGAGAATCATTCGCAATAAGTACATCTTGACCAATCCAAAAGGTCTTTTAAAGGGACCGTAATGCAAGTTTGGTCATGGTTTTAACAATGGATAAGCATCATTGGTCATGAAATGAAATAATTATTTGTCAACATCTTTATCAGGTTTACAAGTCAAGCAACCTTAAGATGAGACAAGACAACATTGCCCCCACTTCTTTGAACAGTAGCTTCCTTGGAAAATCTTTATTCTCACTTGAATCATCCCAATCTTAAGAGACTTCAGGAAAGGTTGTAATGTTGGTTTGGTTAAGGCTCAAAAGGCTCAGAACTTGTCACAAAAAAGGGTTTGAAAGTTGGTGATTATCATGGCATCATTGTCATATCACTCGATCTTTTTGAAAATACTTGACTTTTGAAATCTGAATTGTCTTGAAAGTCCCTTGACTAATCAAATAAGAGCTTTGCCCTTCTCAAATTTTTTTCACATTTGCAATGATTTTCTTTTCGATGCAAGCATTTTGAATTTGACAATTTTTTTTTACATAGGAGTTTTTCGCCCCCTAATGCAAATCTTCTTCTTCTTTTTTTCTTACGGGCATTGACCTTGCTTTTACCAGGCACACTGCTTTTTCATGCCTCTTAATTTTCATTGGACTTTTGCTCTTTTGAATTTTTTTGATCTTTTAGGACTTTCGAGATGCTTTCCATATTTTCACATAAATGCCAATTGTATCAATCAATCATGTGCCTTGCCCAATATGGGGAGACAATCACCACTTGGGTTTCGGAAATGAACAATTAGGCTCAACTTGGTTTAAGTAATGAGCATCAGCGTTTGGGTAAAGAAATGAATGCTCTTCTTCACCTTGGGATGTTTCAAGCTTTCATAAGAATTCACTTGAAGTTACCACAAAAAGATTAATGCAAGTGAAAGCAAAGAAGTCTTTCTCATCTTTTCACCATATGATATCAACCAAAACCTCCAAATTTGCCCCATTGTGGGGTGGTTCTTGACAGGGGTATTTTTGATTTCTTCGCATTTAAAGGCTCAAAGGGGCTGACTATGGTCACCTGCAGTGTATAAGATAGAGAAAAGGAACGCCTTTTTTCATTTTGGTCCATGTACCAATTGTGAATGACTCCTTCGTCCTTAAACGACACGGGTTTTCTTTTTTGCTCAATTCTCATAGTGTTTGAAGGATGTGTTTGGGAATGGATTGCCTTTCATCATCCTAAACATTTCTTGCTTGGCATGATTAACATCTCAATTTCATTTGGTCGAGATCATCTGAGTAGATTAATCTCCATGGGGAATTTTGATTCAAAGTGAATAACCTACCAATTTGAGGCTTTTTTTTTTTTTTGTTTTTTGCTTTTTTTTTTTGTTTTTTTTATATGGTGTCGCCGATTAGACATTTAACGATTACCTCGAAAAAAGCCGTGTGATTAGCAACTCCTCTTGAAAATCATCAGGGTCCTGCAAATCAAAAACATATACACAAATATGCATGAAATGTGTGATATGCATGATATGCATGTGAACAATGCATGATCTAAGTGACTCGGATTGTATCAAAAAGGGCTCTAAGGCCTCATGATTTCATTCATGGAAAGTATTTCTTCACTGAATCAACATTTACAGTCTTTGGCAACTCTTGGCCATCCATCTCTACCAAAACTAACGCGCCCCCATGTAGTATCTTCTTGATGACATATGGTCCTTCATAGTTCGGAGTGAACTTCCCACGTGGATCCGATATGATAGATAAAACTTTCCTCAGCATAAGGTCACCTTCTTGGAAGTGTCTAGGTCGAACTTTGCGATTAAAAGCCTTTGCAACTCGCTTCTGATAGCATTGACCATGACATAATGCAGTAATTCTTTTCTCATCAATCATGTTCAGTTGTTCATATTTTTGCTGCACCCATTCAGCTTCAGAAAGCTTACTTTGTGAGAGAACTCTCAATGAAGGGATTTCCACCTCTACTGGTAAGACGGCCTCCATACCATACACTAGTGAGAATGGTGTTGCCCCGGTTGAAGTTCGTATCGAAGTTCGATATGCCATTAATGCATATGGCAACCATTCATGCCAATCGCGATAGTTATCCGCTGTCTTGGACAAAATCTTCTTTATGTTCTTGTTAGCCACTTCTACAGCACCATTCATCTGTGGATGATAGGGTGACAAGTTCAAGTGACGAATCTGAAATTCACGAAGCAACTCATCGACAATCTTGTTATTCAGGTTGGAACCATTATCCATAATGATGGCTTCAGGCACGCCATAACGTGCAATGATGTCACGCCAAATAAAGTTAGCAACATTCTTCATATTGACATTAGCATATGAGCTAGCTTCAATCCACTTAGTGAAGTAATCGATAGCCACCAAAATGAAATGATGTCCATTAGAAGCCTTAGGGTTGATTGGCCCAATTACGTCGATTCCCCACATAGAGAATGGCCATGGTTGAGTCATTAAATGCAATTCATTTGGCAGGGCATTGATTTTGTCTCCATATATTTGACACCGATGACTATAGCGAACATGCTTAATGCAATCGGTTTCCATAGTTAACCAATAATATCCAAGCCTCATGATCTTTCTTGCTAAAAGATGGCCATTCATATGAGGCCCGCATTCTCCTTCGTGTATTTCTTGCATCAGCTGACTGGCTTCCTTGGCGTCGACTCATTTCAACAAGATTGAATCGTATGACCTCTTGTAGAGTACACTCCCGGAGACAAAGAATTTCGATGCCAATTTTCTGAGGTATTTCTTATCAGCCTCTTCACACCCTTGGGGGAATTTCCCATGCTGAAGATAGTTTAAGATATCATAGTACCATGGGTTTCGATCCGGCTCATCTTCAACTGTCATACAATAAGCCGGGCATTCAAAAACCTCAATTTTCAATGGCTCGATGTCTAATCCTTCCATTACACTCAACATTGATGACAATGTAGCCAATGCATCAGCAAATTGATTCTGGGATCTAGGCAAATATTCGAAGGCTATTTCATCAAATTCTTTTATTAATTCTTCTAGAAACTCATGGTATGGAACTAGCTTTGGGTCACGAGTTTGCCACAAGCCTTCGGTTTGCAGAATAATAAGTGCAGAATCTCCATACACTTGTAATTTTTTGACTTTCATGTCAATGGCCAATTGCAAACCTAGGATACATGCTTCGTATTCCGAGACATTGTTTGTACAAGGAAATACCAATTTGGCCACCACAAGATAATGTTGACCGGTGGGAGAGATCAAGATTGCCCTAGTTCCTGACCCGAACAAATTGACGGCGCTATCAAAATACATGACCCACTTGTCATTCGAGATTGCCAAGATGCGTTCATCGAAACCATGTGTTGTATCATGGGATTCCATGTTTTTTGAACTCCCAGCCAGCATATCAGCTATAGCTCTTCCTTTTATTGATTTTTATGCCACGTTATGTATGTCAAATTCAGAAATGAGGACCTACCATTTAGCCATCTTCCCAACCAATGCTGGTTTCTCTAGCAAATATTTGATCGGGTCATTTTCAGTCACCGGGTGGATTTGATAATAGAGAGTATACTGGCGTAGCCGATGCAATACCCAAACCAACGCCACACATGTTTTCTCCACTTTTGAGTAGTTCATCTCGGAGATAGTGAATTTTTTGCTAAGATAATATATGGCACACTCCCTTTGATCACTTGGCCTTTTTTGCACAAGCACGGCCTTGAGTGATTCTTCATGGATGGTCAGGTAGAGAGTTAGTGGTATCCTTAGCGCTAGTGGCACTAGTATTGGAGGATGTGATAGATAATACTTTATCTCTTCAAAGGTTTTTTGACATTCAGCATCCCATTCAACTTTAGCATTCTTCTTTAGGAGCTTGAAAAAAGGCTCGGCTGTCTTAGATAGCTGAGAAATGAACCTGGCAACATAATTCAATCTTCCCAAGAGGCTTTGAACTTTCTTGACAGTAGAAGGAGTTTTAAGGTCACAAATAGCCTTAACTTTCGATGGGTCAATCTCAATGCCCCGGCTACTGACCATGAAACCCAATAGCTTCCCAAACTTTGCCCCGAATATGCATTTTGAGGGGTTAAGTCTCAGCTTAAATTTCCTAAGTCGATCAAACAACTTCTTCAGGACTTCAAAGTGGTCTTGTCGAGGCTTTGATTTGGCAACCATATCATCGACAAATACCTCTATTTCTTTATGCATCATGTCATGGAATAGAGTGACCATCGCTCTTTGATATGTGGCTCCCGCATTCTTTAAGCCAAATGGCATCACCTTGTAACAAAAAGTCCCCTAGGGTGTGATGAACGATGTTTTACTTTTATCTTCTTCTTTCATCTTAATCTGATTGTATCCAGAAAACCCATCCATGAAAGAGAATAATTCAAAACCTGCAATGCTATCGACCAAAACATCAATGTGAGGCAAGGGAAAATCATCTTTCGGGCTTGCTCGATTTAGGTCACGATAATCTATGCAAATCCTGACCCGTCCATCTTTTTTCATGACTGGTACTATATTAGCAATCCAATCAAGATAGTGAGATACTTCGATGAAATCCACTTTCAACAGCTTCATGACCTCCTCCTCAATCTTTTTAGAAAGCTCAGGTTTTGTTCTTTATAGCTTTTGCTTTTTAGGTGCCACATTCAAATCCGTCGGTAAAGCATGTTCCACAATTTGTGGATCTAACCCTGGCATATCCGCATATGACCATGCGAACACGTCTTGATATTATCTTAGAAGCTCAACCATCCTCCTTGCCTCGTTCTCAAACAAATTGGCTCTAATTTGGGTTTCTTTAACATTTTCCGCATCTCCCAAATTTACAATGGTCGTTTGTTCAACCGTCAAAGGTTTAAATTCTTCATGACGAATCCAGTCTCTCTCTATGTCTCTTTGAATATCATCGTCATCATGCTCAAACTCACAAGAACCCTCGTTGTACAAGTCCGAGTCCCATATGTATCTATCATGGTCATGCTGAATGACATGCCTGAGATGCAAATGAGGGGGTTGGTAGGATTATTCTATGAGGATTATGCATGATGCATTTTTCTTGAATTTTTTTTTTAAATGATCACTTGAGAAAAATGTTTGAACTGAGAAATCGTCCTCATATCCTCGGACTCTTTTATCTCATAAATTTTGAAAACTAGGAGTCGTGAGGAAATCTAGGCCTCAAAGCATCATCATAGGACTAGTTTGGCACCTCCTCACGTCCTTAATAAAACATGCATGCATTTGTATTAACATGATAAGGCCGTTTTACAATATTTATAATCTCGGATCATGGCTTACAATCCAAGATCTTCATTACAGAAAGGAAATAACAAAAGTGGCGAAACGAATTATCCCATGCAAGGGAGAACATAAAGAAAACAACATAAAAACTAAGCAAAGTAGTCGAGTAACATCCCTACTCCGATGGTTGGAAGGGAGTTTTGGAAGGGCCTGCCTCCTCATCTTCGGTAATGACGCACACAAAGTCAGGATCGAATAAGGCAGCTATGTTTGAGATGGCCCCTTCCTCTTCTTGCAACAGCTTGGGCGACTTGACAAATGTCCTTTCAAAACGAAGACGGAGTTCATCTAGTGAAGGAGGGAGTAATCCCTGTTGATTCCAAGTTGGAATAGTTCGGCCTTGATAGCTAGCTTGACTCATGTAGCTATTAAAAGCACCTCGGCTCCCAAATCCTCTAGGATAACCTCGGTTTCCATGACCAGCTCGGCCCCTGCCTCCTCCTCTCGCACTAGAACCTACTAGCTCTCCACTTCCTTTCTTATACTCAAAAACTTCTTGGTAGCCTAAGCCAGCTTTCTTTTGATTTCCCAATACCTCGATAGGCTTTGCAATACCTTGTGCATACATCCCTAACCCTGCCCCTGGGACATGGCCATATTCCAGTAAAACTTTGCTTGACATAATAGACGAGGTGGAGAACTCAGGATATCTCATGATAGACCAGTGGGCACATGCACCATTGATACTAGCTCGAGAGTTTGGTAGCTAGGTTCTTCATTCACTTCAGGCTCTACATATGGGATGGCTGTGTCTTGGAATATCTTGAAATCAGTTTCACAACGAACAGTCACCAGCTTACCCTTCGAAATGAACCGAACCATTTGATGCAAACTGGAAGGCACAGCTATAGCATGATGGATCCAAGGTCGACCTAAAAGGAAATTGAAAGCATTAGGAATGTCGAGCACTTGAAACTTTATCGTGAATGAAGCTGGACCAATCAACAAGTTAAGTTCGATCTCCCCTATTGACTCCTTCCTCACACCATCAAAGGCTCGAACAGTAGATTGAGATGCCGTGATTTCTTCCTCGCTCACCCCGAGGCGATGGAGAGTAGCCAATGGACAGATATTCAAAGCGGATCCATTATCGAGCAATATGCGAGGTACTATCATATCACGACACTTGGCTGAGATGAGTAAAGCTTTGTTGTGGTCAGTGCCTTCCTCGGGAAGATCCTTATCTGAAAATGAGATTTGGTCCATCAATATAATGGATCCAATGAATTCTTCTAGCTACTTGTCGCCAATATTTTTGGGCACATGAATTTCATTTAGAACTCTTAACAATGCATCCTTATGTTTCTTGGAAGTTTTAAACAATTCTAAAAGTGATATTTGGGCCGGCATTTTCCTCAACTGTTCTATCACATCAAATTCACTAGTTTTGATCATGGCCAAAAACTACTTGGCCTCTTCATCGGTAACGGCTTTTTTCTCAATAGCTTCCATAGGCATGTAACAACGACCCGATCGGGTGACAGCATCCACTTCCTCAGTCCCATAGTCCCATGGGACTGCTTTAGTATTGAAATTGGCCAAGGGTTTCTTCGAACTCTCCTCTTGGTCAAAAGGTGGTAGCTCAATCACCACAGGCTCTAACTCATCTCCTTCTATCTCTAAACTTGCAAACTCTTCCATCGCCAAATCGATGACCACATGCTCGGTTTGATACTCGTCATAATCCCATTGGTCCCTTCAGCGGATAAGTTAATAACAAATGGTGTAATCATAGCCACAACATCTTCTCCAAAAGGACTTTCTATGCCGTCGTGCAAATCATGTATATCAGTTTCACGATTTTGACCCTTCCAGTCTTCCTCACCAAATATTACATTCACATCTTCAACGTGAGCAAATAAAGGGTTTTGTTGGACATTGGGTTGCTCTCTAAATGATAAAATCCCTTTGTCAAGTAAGTTTTGCACTTTGTTTTTCAATGTAATGCAATTGTCTACATCATGGCCTTTTTCTCCCATATGATACTCGCATGATTTTGCTAAATCGAACCCGAGAAACTTAGGAGGGTTGTCACGAGGGATTTCTTTAGCCACCAACCTTCTTCCCAGCAACATGGGCAACAACTTGGATAGGGGCCTAGGTAGAGGAGTATACTGCATTGGAGTTCACTTCTTTGGCTCATAATTTTGATATTTCCCTCATGATGCATAGGAACTTTGTGCACTTGCAAACGGCTTTGGGGCGACTAGAGCTTGTACATAAGCTACCTCAGCTTCTTTCTCCTTCCTATTGGTGAACTTTTGACTCGATCCTTCAATTATACGGCCATCATGTATGGCTCCCTCAATTCCCACGACAACCAAGCAAGAGAAGTTTTCACAATCTAATCCGATCATCATGTTATAAAAGTCAATAGGAAGGGTATTGACGAACAACTCCACCATCTCTTTATCATCGAGTGGGGGTTGAACTTGTACGGCCAATGTACGCTATCTTTGAGCGAAAGATCTAAAAGATTCGTTTCTTTTCTTTTTAGTGCGAGCTAGTATGCTACGTGTCGGGGCAATCTCAGCATTATACTTGTACTACATCACAAATGCTTCCGCTACATCTTCCCACTTCTCCATTTTCTCGGGTTCGAGCAAAATATACCATTGTAATGCCATCCCAATTAAACTCTCTTGAAAGGTGCGAATCAGCAAAGGGACATTTTGTGCATAACGTCCCATCCTATTCAAATAATACTTCAAATGGATTCTAGGATCCCTAGTGCCATTGTACTTAGTGAACTCCAGGATTTTGAACTTATCTTGGAAGTCCATTTTGGTGTATTGGGATAAATCCTCAACCATGATAGCCTCATATCCTTGCAAGGCCCTAAGCTTCTCTTCCAGTTTAGCAAATCTCTTGCTATTCTCCTCCTCCATTCGGGCCGAGATGGCTTCCGAGATGGGATCTAATTCCACCATTATAGGGGTTTGATGTGCCACTTCCTCAGTCATCTTCCCTCTACCATTGGCATTACTAGTCTGCGAAGTAGTTGCAGGTGTGTTTTGATTAGAGGCAACAACCACTAAACTGGACTTGATCTCATTCGCAAACTATGCAAATTCTGCAACCAACTCAGTGATTTTGTTATCAAGTGCAATAATCCAAGCATTTTGTTCTTCAAATCTCATTTTTTCCGATCTTGATCGAGTACGGATAGGTGAATGCCTTGAAGCCATGATGATGGTACCAGGTTCATAAATAAATAAACACATATGAGCACGAGATTTAAAAGGATCCCAGGCCATGACAATGATCTAATCGCCTCAATTCATTCATTTCATAAAAAGGATAGTCCCCTAAACAACGCAACAAAAAATTAAAATAAAACATCTCAACATCAAAACTAGAAGAAAGGAAATAACAAGACTCCTTGAACACTAAAATAGGAAAATAAAACAAACCAACCTAAACACCATTATAAAAAAAGAGAGAGACAAAAATATATTCAAGTGATATATTTTCATTTGGCTTGATCTATGTACAAACGGGGGACAACCCTCTCTCATGACTGCCTACTAGTCCGAGCCAACTTGGAAGCACGCTCCTTGGCCTCCTTGAGCTCCCTTTAAATAAACTTGATCTCCATGCGATTGGTAGTCTTCGATAGTGCATCAGGGATCTTCGGGCGTAACTCCTTAGGAATCCTATGTTGGAGGATGTACTCCATTGAGGCGTAGTAAATTTTCTCTCTACCCTCTAGCTCCTCCTCGGGCAATATCAACTCTTGGGGATGACACATATCCCACATTGATTGAATCAGCATAATATAGTTCTCGTGATCCTAGTTTCCGTTTGTGAAATCGATCTTGAGTGGGTCTTCTTGCAATGCCGATGGAAGCTACTACACAACTTGATACTACTAAGTAACTCTAGTTAGCTAATATTTGGTGGCGTCCGTGATTCCTAGCAAAGGGATGGGCCCAATACCTCCACATGTGAACCGGGCCTCATGAACTCAGAGCCATCTAGCGTGCCATAGGAAATCCTCAAGATCGGGGTTTTTCATAAAGCCTAGCCAATTGGAGTAATGATAATCCGATGCATGCTCTTTCTTTTCCTTAAATTTCAAAATGGGATGATTGAAATCACCGATGTCATGTATTGTCATTAAATTGCCAAATCCTTTGATGTGAGAAAGGAACCAAATTTGCAAAAGTTCAGGAGGAGCATGAAAAGTTTCTTTTCCATTTTCTTTAAAACGAGTAAGTGAAAAGAAAGGTCTCAGTCAAAACGGCATTAACAAAACCTTTTCCCGTACACACTTCTTGAACAACACTTGCAATAGATGGACTAATAGCATTCTTACAGTGAGGGAAAACCATAAACCTGAAGAAAGCTAGCACAAAAATCCACCTCATTTGAACTGACGGGGCATTTTGAAAAAGTCTATTCAAAAATGAAAATGGGCAAGTATTGCGGTTTGCTTTCAAAATTTTCCTTACATCTTCTCTTTTGACCCTAAGAAAATCAATTAAAACCGATGCATGCTCTACTCCAATGGGTGACCTAATCAATTCCGACACTAAAGGTTTCCCAATGATGGCGCTAAATTCCTCCAAGGTGGGAGTGAGCTCATGTTTACCAAAAATGAACGTGGAGGTCTCGGGGCACCAAGTGTGTGCTAACGCCTAACAACAACGTAATGGACTTCTATGTCTAATAAAGAAAGTAACCATCCAATGTTGGATTGCACGAACTCACGACTGACATGATCCAATCTATCCCACCAAGCACGTAGCTCCTCCTTTGGGACAGGAATAATACAAAGCTCAGGTCCTCCCATTGCATACAAACCTAAAACTCGTAAACAACCTAATTGTCATGGACCGGCCAAAAATAATAAATGTAAATAAATTGCAAGTGTGAGAGTTTTAGAAGACTTACTCCACCCAATAAAAATTAAAATCAACCACATAGACATATGCATGAGACGTGGGTTAATTTCTACTTTAGACGGCTCAAAATGGAGCCATAGGACTACTAGACTGAACCAACATGGTCGCGGTTAGGTCGAGGTTCCCATAACTTCGGCTTTGTCAAAGAGTCGACCCGTGTTGCGCGGTTGCAAACCAAGGTGAAAACTCTCAATATCAAGAAAGAATTTCGGAATTGAGATGGGCGACTCGTATTACATGGTTGTAGTCAGAGTGGCATCCATCTCAACACTATCCTAAGTGATCCTATGTGGCCCAGGTTCGGTAGCAGGTTGTGTGTGCTAAAGTGTAGTGCAATGTGAGGAAGACATGCACAATAGTTTATACAGCAAGCATCACTTCAAAATTTAATCATACACTCATTCACATTTCACCAACCCACAAAACAAAGTGTTAACAAAAACTCCACCCCTTATTACTCCAACCATGCACCAACATTTAACACGAGGTTAATGGACTTACCACACCTTCTAAAATGTGCTACCAAAGAAACACATTAAATAACACACAATCAAGCTAATTAGGCCTAAGTCCTCTAAGGTTTGGAACCAGTCCCCAGCGAAGTCGCCAAGCTATCGCGACCTAATTTTTTAAAAGTGATTTGTTTGGGAAACCTTTGATTAGGTTTAGGGGTATTGTTAATTTCGAACCGATAGTCCTTCATTAACTCAAGCTCTCCTAAGCCCATACCCCGCGTGACATTAGATGTTCGAAATTTTAATCGATCTAGCCTATGTAAATTCACACAAAGGAGTCACCACTAACTTATTTAGGGTTGGCTAGAAACCCATTAAGATATGGGACAATACCTTACTATTTGCGCAACCAGAGATTCTAAATTCAGGGACTTGATTACGTTAATCATACGACTAACGCCCTTTCGGTACCTAACTCAATTGTGTATTAATTAAAGCCATGGCAACCTATTCAAGAAATCTAAGGCTTATCCTAACCATTAAAGTAGGGAAATAATATCCAAAATATCATCACAAAAATAAAACAAGGAACCTAATATTGTCTCTAAAAAACGAAAAATATCCAAAAAAAGACCCTATTGTAGAGCCCTAAAGGCTTGTTCAATTTTGGGTTTTTTTCTTTTTTAAGGGTTTTTTTTTTGCAATTTTTTTCAATTTTTTTCTGAATTTTTTGAATTTTATATTTTTTTTTTTTAATATTCCGAAAATAAAGAAAACAAGCTTTCAAGATTTTTTAAAAATTTTGGCTTTTCTGATTTTTTTTTAAAATTATTAATGTTTTTCGGAATTTTCTAATTTTTTTTTTCCAAATGGCCCATCAACAAAATTAGAAGAAAAAGCCCATTTCTAATTCCTAAAAAAATGGCCCAAGCTCGGATTGGGCCCACACGAAAAAAAAAAAAAAAAATCGGCCGGCCCAGCCCCTTTCTATTTGAACTTTCGGCCCGGCCCTTTTTCTCTCTCGTTTTTTTTGTTTTTTCTGGTCTTCTTCTTTGCAAGAGCAAGGCACGCCGGGGGCTTCCGGAACCCACGGGACTCCACCCACGCGCCACCAACGCCGCCGCGGGCTCGACCGGTCCGAAAAGAGTCGTTTCGTCGTCCGGCGTCGGCCGTTCTATCCGGCCGACGCCAGACGTCGCCGGCGATGACTTCCGGCGATCCCGGAAGCTCGCCACTCGTCGGAAAACCAAAAATGTCTCTTTTCGATCCAAAAAAGCACGGAAATCTCGCGAAAATAGGTATAATACTAAGAGAAACACGAAATTAAACAATATACAGCCAAAAATCTACGAAAACAGGTTGTAGGGGACGGATTCAACGATGAAAGTTTCTGGGTCTCTTTTAGGCATTTCTACAAACAGCTTGGGGGCATGAATAAAAAAGGATTCTTCGACACGAGCCGGCCTGAGACCGAACCCGAGCTTCTTTCTAACTATACTAGCATGTACAGAGATGCCAAAGGAGGATCGGCAGGGGCCGGAACTCGCGCGAACTGGTTGGCGCGAGCTCCGGCCCGCCACCCCGCCAAAAAACAGAACAGGACTAGCGAAGGAGGAGCCTACCTTTCGGGTTCTCGCTGCAGGGACGGTGGCGGACGAGCGGACCTCCGGTGTTGGCTTACCACGTCTTCGAACCTCTTCCGAGCTTCGGTTCGCTTCTTTCTTCCTCTTTTCTGGTGGTCCTTTTCCTGTCTCTTCGGTTCCCCTCCCCTGTTTCTAGCGTTTCTGGTTCTGAGTAGACCTGTTAAATGGGTGGGTTGGGTTGGGTTTGGGTCGGGTCATAAATGGTCCGACCCAAATTGACCCATTAACCCGTTTATGACCCATTTAAGCATAGTATAAATTTTTTGACCCATACCCAACCCAACCCATACTCAACTCATACTCGACCCGACCCATATTGTTAAAACATTTTTCTATATAACTAAATTTTAGGAAAACTTATTCTTATAATCTTTTTTAAAGATTTTAAACTTATTCAAGTTCATTAACAACTTATGTATTTTATTTTTTTTAATTTTTAAACCCATTATATATACATTTGTCAAAATTGGTGTATAACCCATTTATGACCCATTTAAATATTAAATGGGTCATAAATGGGTCAAGTTTTCTTTAAATGGGTCATATATGGGTTATACTAAAAGGAAGCCTGACCCATTTATGACCCATTTAATATTTAAATGGGTCATAAATGGGTTATACACCCATTTTGACAGGTGTAGTTCTCGAGCCCCCTCAAAACCGAGCTCCCGGTCTTTTTTTTTTCTGGTTTTTCCTTCGGTTTCCTCTTGTCCCTCAGCTCCCCTTTCCTCTGCGTTTTTTTTTTTCTTCCTCAGAATCCCGAGACCAGCTTTCTGTTCTCTTCATTTTCCTCCTCCGTTTCTGCTTTTCTTCCCACTTTTTGTTCGAAAAACCCCAGAAGAATCCTTCGAGCTCTTCCCCTCTCCGAACCCAGAAGCTGGCTTGCTCTCCCCAGTTTTTCTCTCCTTTCTCGCTGGTTTTCTCCTTCGCCCGCCCTCAAAACCGAGCTCCTCTTTTTTCTTTGAAAATCCTGCCCCCTCCTCGCTTTTTTCTCTGAAAATCGCCCTGCCTCCCTGCTGTCGATCCTCCTCTGCTCCTGCATAACCGAAAAAATTTTCTCCCCCAATGACAGCGTGACAGCGCAGCAAAGGGAATCTTCCCTGCTGGCGTCCCTTTTCCCCACTCGCTGCTGCGTTTCTTGCATGGTCCTGTTCACGTGTGGAGGAAAAGAGAGAAAGGAGATGGGACCGGGCCGGGCCGGGCCGAGGAAAAGAGAAGGAGGGGGATGGGCTGGGCTAAAAGAAGAAAAGGGATGAGGAGAAGGTGGGCTGGGAGAGAAAGAAAGAAAAGTGGGTCAATGAGCCGAGCCCCACCGTAAAATGCGCCCTTTTTTTTCCAATTTTTTTTCGAATTTTTTTTTTTTATAGAAATTTTTATCTTTCTTTGAATTAATATATATCTATATATGCAAAAGTAAATGGGCATTCAAAACAAAAATAAACAAAAATTCGGGTATTGACAGTTTCCCCTTAAGACTTCTTCATTGTTGATCACATTATGGGCAGACTCCAATTTGTTGTTGAAGGCAGGCCTGACTTGTCCATTACGAAATGTAATTTCACCACCCCCATTCTTACTCATCTTTAAAGTATTTAAACAAAAGCAGGAACATCTCATTAGGAAAGGAATCCATGTATCCATTCTCATATACAAAACTCTCAAAGTTGATGCGATGGCATCTCAAATGACCAATGAAATATGACAATTTTTACCTAGCGTAACCCTCCCAATGTAGGGTCAGGGAGTGGACTTAGAGGTCATGTTGAGTTTGGCATCCCCAAATAACTTGAGTTCTTATAAATCCTTACCTCTTGTGACATAAGTGTTTACATTTTAAATTCGATTAATCCTAAGAGATTTCTATGTGAATGAGCTGCCCCTAGCTTGCTAGGGCCAAATAGGAGTCAAGATTTTTTTAAAAAAATTGGTCAAATAATAGAAGTCAAGTTAGATAAGGGAAAATATTTCATTACCTACACAATTAGAGATCTAAGATTGGTACATGATTATATTAGTTGCCTAACTACTGCCTTTTCAATACACTAACTTGATTGATTTGTTTACCTAATATATTTATGCGATTTATAACCATTTCATCACTCTAGGCCATTGAATAATGTCCATGTATAAGGGTGCAATCAAGGATAAATAAACAATCATAATTAGTACGATAAAAGTAAAGTATAAGGAAGTAAGCCCAATAAAGCGTTAAGCAAAGAATACACATGCCCTTTTTATTAAGCCCCTAGACAACAATCCCATAAGGTGAATTCAAAATGAGTCTAATTTCTTGTCTAAAAGATAAATCTTTCTAAACCTATTACTAAATCAAAATTAACCACTATAATCCCTAAACTATATATATATACGCGCACAATAATTAAATGAAACTAAGCTAAGTCATGTGCTAAAACTGAAGCAACCTGATCAAGGTCTTTGTTTCGTACCATTTTCAATTTTTTATTTTCTCGAATAGCCTCTAATTTTTATTATTTATTGTTTTATTACTTTTAAATTTTTATATTCTGAAAAGCAGGGACTCAGGCTGGGCCCTTGGGCCCAATCCGAACATGGACTAAACCTGGACTCACAGGCTTGGGCCACGGGCACGAGTGGGCTTATTTAAAACAAACCCACTTCGAATAGAAAACCTATCGAAGCCTATTTTGTTGGAACTGTTGGCACATTGGCGGTAACCCATTTCCTCATACTTCTCTTCTTTCCTTTATTCTTACCGCAGACTAAAAAGAAACACCTCCAAAATGAACATCACCTCCAGACTATTCGAGGTTTTAACCGATGGTCAGCACTTTTGATCTTTAAGCAGAGAAACCATTTATCCACTGCCGTTAGTCATGTCAATCCGTCACTGGGCTGCCATTGTCGACTACTGCCGGCAACCTCCCACAGTCACTAGAGCGCCAACGTCAATCATCGGCCACAATCTCACACGAGCACACAAGGCAGAAATGAGGGAAACTAATGCTACTAGGAACTTGATGACAAGCATCGCCAGACATCCGAACTTATATTATCCACCCCTCCAGTCATTTCCCATCGGCGAGTGCCATCTACTACCAATACATAACGCAGAAAATTATGGAAAAGAAGGAACTGAGATTCATGGTCCGTAACCATGATCATATGGAAACAAAAATTTCACCTAGACGCTACAACACTAACGTCAACATATATAAATCATCAATATACGCTCTGGTTGACCGATATCAAAGCCTATTTCACAAGAATGTTTCAAATGCATTTCATCAAATAGATTGTAGTCACTGCAAAGATCGAGTCTAGTTATGAAATCGAAGTCGTTTCTCATTCTCAAATCAGCATTAGAACAACAGTGACATCGCCAATCATCAAGTAACAACTAAGTTTTTTCATCAATTTTCACATGAGTTTTATGAACCTAACTCAGCACAATAACTCTCCAAAACAGAGCATATAAGAAGAGAATAGAATTACCATGTCAATGGACGACGACGAAGCTATCATCGTCGACCAACTCAAGGTTAGAAGCTACGGTTATCACTGCCTGTGGGAATCAAAGTGTACGAATGGATTCTGAGTGCGAAGCCGTCACTGCGAAACTCCCGGCTGCACAGAAGATTAACAAGTAGAGCACGTCTTGCATGCTTCTGGATCCGATTGATGGCGGTGGCAATTGACGGTCGACTCCGCTCGATGAAAGAGGTTTTCAGAGATGACGTAGCAGAGGATCAGAGCCGGCGGTGGTGTGCCGAGCAGGAACGGAGGTCCTCAAGTATTAGGATGGGTAGTTCGCGGCAAAGGTCGGGACCGACGGAAAAGGGCTTCACCGGGTGTCGATCATCACTTGACAGCTATAACTTTAACTAAATGTATCAATATGGGTTATAAACCCATATTATGACCCACTTTTAGTTAAATGGGTCAAATATGGGTCAAGTGAAAGTCAAATATAAGTCAAATATGGGTCAAGTGAAAGTTAAATATGGGTCATATATGGGTTAAGTGAGTTATTAGGTAGATCTAGAGGTGTAAATATGGGTCATAAACCCATATTATGACCCATGGGTCAAGTGAAAGTTAAATATGGGTCAAATATGGGTCAAGTGAAAGTTAAATATGGGTCAAATATGGGTCAAGTGAAAGTTAAATATGGGTCATAAATGGGTTGAGTGAGTTATTAGATAGATCCATCATCTTTCTCCTTCCATCTCCTTCATTTATGCGTTCTCGACCTCCATTGCCGATCCGATAAAATTCACTCAACAATAATTAAAAAATCAATTTTTTTTAAATTATTTTCCTCAAACTATTTCAATTTAGAGGTATCTACATTTTTTTATTTATTAATTTTTATTATTTAATTTACTTTATAAATTTGATGTGAAATTTTTATTCAAATAATTTATATGTGAAAAGTTTAAAGTGGATTAAATAAGTTGGAGTATATTTTCTTAGATTAAGTTAAATATTAATATATGTTGGTAATATGGGTCGGGTATGGGTCGGGTCGAGTTGGGTATGGGTCATCAAATTTACATTGCATAAAAATGGGTCAAAACGGGTTGATGTGGGTCGGACCATTTTTGACCCGACCCAACCCACCCATTTGACACCCCTAACTTTAACTAGGCTTTGACTATTAGCGTCGGATTTGTTATATTAATAGTAGAAATGTAGGCACGGGTGTCTAGGGAATTCTTTCATTAAAAATTTTGAGATAAAAGTTATCATTGGATTTTTTTTTAAAATGTTTTCATGATGGTTGATATGCAATTGAGCAACTTTTACATTCGTCTCATTTACGTGACTGATCTTCTAATTTAGGTCCTTTATAAAGCTACTAAAATCGATGGTCACATGAATATAATGCGTCCAATAACTTTAAAATGTAACAAATCAACATATCTAAGTAGATCATATGTCTCGTATTGGTACATGTTTAGCTACCATAGCCATATCCGTTTTTTTTCCAAAATTATTGAAACTAATTTGTACGGATAGATATGTGTCAATGTACCTTCCTCAACTGAAATTGTAAGAGAGCTTGGAGAAAGCGTGAACGCCCTTTTTTTATTTCTAAGAATTGTGGTCATATGATACTGTCGATTAGTTCCCATACATCAGATTTAATCTAGCCTTTTAGTCCCGTCAAAAGGGTGGGAATGCGACTTTTGAGATTTGCGAGGAGTTGCTGTAAAGCCATTCGCCTAGCCCATCAGATTGCGCCAAGCTATAGCCACAACATGGGTTTTTCAGAAAATATAATACTCTTGATTCTTATTTTTTTTTAAAGATATCGATCATCCCTATGTAAACAGATATATTAACCAACCATATCATCTTTTAGGTCAAGACACGTCATGATCCATTTTCTCCTAATAATCTTGATGAATGAGGTAACTTGAACTAAATATTTTGAACGGGAGAACTCATATCCTCCCCAAATAATTAGTTTTCATTCAATCAACTATTATCATTTGAACAAGTCCCATATAGCTACTCCCCCCCTCCCCTCGGAAAAAAGGAAAAGAAAGGACTTCAAGTGGTAAACAAAGTAGGAAAAAGAAATCTATTTCATAAGGGAACCAAATTTTATATATTCTTCAATGACCTTTTGCGGAAGTACTGAAATCCCTACAATTTGTAGAATCACGTGTTCCACTTCTCCTCGGATTTCAGATAACCAAAACCCCGTTGACTAAATATGAAAGTAGTCACAGCGAAGAAGGTATTCATAGATCTGGATTCCTGGCAATGTCAACTTCGATTTTGCTGGCTCCACCATACAAAACCTGAAATAGGAAGCTAAGTCGAGTACGGTCCCTGTAAATTTCCCAAGTAATTTGTTGGGGACGCGAATATGCTAAAAATAAAAATAGAGAAGAAAAAAGAGGGCAAGCAGGAATTTTTATCAAGAAAGAAAAAACCACGGTACCGCACTAGGCAATCTTTTCAATATCAGTATCAGCGTTACAAGCTCAGGATTACAAAATTTCAGCGTTATAACTATAAAAGAAATTGCCCTATTTATAATAGGGGTCTAGGGCATACATGATTAAATATGAAAATTACATGTATGCCATTAGCAGTAATATAAACTCTATTTCCTTTAATATCTCAGGATGGGTGACCTACTAGGAAATGTCTACCCACAATAATATTTTTTCTCCATCAGACTTCACAATGCCATCAATCTCCCACTTGGAGGCTAATCTTAAAAAAAAGCAGCAATAATCTTTTATAATCTTCATCTTTTCAACCCAAATTGTCCTAGTGTGGTAGCCCCCCTCATCACTTACCATGGAGGCCAACTGAAGCAATGCACAACCTCAATTTCTCAGTGGTGACAACTTTTGTTAACATATATGTTGGATTTTCTGCACCAAGAATCTTTTTTAATGACAATGTTTTGTCATCTATTAACTGACGAATTTGATGATATTTTAACTCAATATGTTTTGTCATTGAGTGAAATACCGGATTCTTTGCAAGACAAATAGCACTTTGACTATCATTGAAAAGAACACTATTATCTTACTCCTTGCCTATCTCCTTCAGAAAATTTTTCAACCAAATCATCTCCTTACCAGCTTCAGATATGCCACATACTCTGCTTCAGTGAATGAGAGAGATACACAAGTCTGAAGTCTAGACATCCAACTGATTCTAGTGCCACTTAAGGTAAAAACATAACCCGAGGTGCTCTTTCTATTATCCAAGTCACCACCAAGATCCGCATCAACAAAGCCTTGTAAAGTTACATTATTTTTCATAAAACATAATGACATACTTAAAATGCCTTTCAGGTATCTTAATAACCACTTTACAGCTTCCCAATGTTTTATTTCTGGATTTGTCATGTATCTGCTCACAACTCCCACTGCATGAGCTATGTCTAGTCTAGTACACACCATTGCATACATTAAACTACCAACAGCTTATGCATAAGGTACTTTAGCCATATACTCCTGCTCTTCATTCGTCTTTGGTGACTGCTCCTTTGAGAGCTTGAAGTGACTTCCTAAAGCAATACTTTTGGGCTTTGCATTATGAACTTTGAATCTACCCAGTACTTTTTCAATGTACTTTTCTTGAAATAATTTTAGAATTCCTTTAGATCTATCTCGCGTAATCCTCATCCCAAGAATCTGATTCGTTGCGCTCAAGTTCTTCATCTCAAACTCTTTTGAAAATTGCTGCTTTAGTATGTTGATCTCTCTCATGCTAGATCTTGCAATGAGCATATCATCCACATACAACAGCAAAATAATATAGCAGTCATCAAATTTTTTGAAATAACAACAGTGATCCATATCACTTCTAGTAAATCCATTATCACACATAAATGTGTCAATTTTTTTGCACCACAGTCAAGGAGCCTGTTTCAAGCCATACAAACTTTTTTTCAATTTGCAGACATAATTTTCTTTTCCAAGATCTTGAAAACATTTCGGTTGTACCATATAAATATCCTCCTCCAAATTACATGGAGGAATGCAGTCTTAACATCTAGCTGCTCTAGATATAAATTCTCTGCAGCAACAATGCTCAATACTGACCTGATAGTAGTCAATTTCACAAATGGAGAAAAAATCTCTATCTAGTCAATTCCTTCCTTTTTCTAAAACCCTTTTACTACTAATCTTGCTTTGTACCTTTTGCTGCCATCAGGTTCTTCTTTGACCCGATACACCCACTTATTCTGCAATGCCTTCTTCCCATCTAGTAATTGAGTCAACACTCAAGTTTTGTTTTTCTCGAGTGAATTCAATTTATCCTGTATTGCTAACTCCCACTTAATAGAATCTTCAACCTGCACTGCTTCCAAAAAAATTTTTGGTTCGTCAGCATTAGTCAAAAGCAAATAATACAATAATGGAGAATATCTTTGTACGGGTTTATGTGTTCTACTAGATTTTCTCAAAGTGGGATTAGGTGTGCGTGATTCTTATTCACCAACAGTTTTAGGCATTTCAACCAGAACACTTTTAGAATTTTCTTCCAATTTAATCTATGTTCTCCACCAAATTTTCCTTCACACTAGATTCTGCCACAAATTTGTCTTTATACAATATATTCTCATTGAACGTAACATCAGCAGTTCTTATTATTTTTCTATTTTGTTCATCCCGAACGATAGCCAAAATAATCAGAACCATATCCGATGAAAAACACTTTTTAGCTTTTGCATCAAGTTTATCTTTATTTTTAGAATCTACGTGGATATAGGAAACACAACCAAAAACTTTCAGATGCGAAAGACTTACCTTCTTTCCACTCCATTCTTCTTTTAGTAACTTAAAATCAAGTGGAACCGAAGGTCCCCTATTAATTAGATATGCTGCCGTATTAATTGCATCTGCCCAAAACATCTTAGGTAATCCCGCATGCAACCTCATATTTCTTGCACGCTCATTCAAAGTTCTATTCATCCTCTCAGCAACTTCGTTTTGCTACGGTCTATTGGGAACAGTTCTTGTCATTCTGATTCCGTTCTTTGCACAAAATTGCTTGAATTCCTTGCTATCATATTAACTGCCATTATCGGACCTTAGACATTTAATTTTTAAGCTAGTCTTGTTCTCCACTTCAGCTTTCCATCTTTTAAAAGCAGTAAACACGTCAGATTTATTTTTTAGAAAATAAACCCATACCTTTCTAGTGGAGTCATCAACAAATGTGACATAATAGCGCGAGCTTCCAAGGGAATGCACAGGAGCTGAGCCCCACACATCTGTATGCATCAACTCTAATTTTTCTTTCTTTAGTTCTTTTCCAATTTTCGAAAAACTAACACATTTATGTTTACCCATAACACAATCTTCACATAGACCAATATCTATGGACTTCAAATTAGGCAATTTTCCCTTAGATGCTAATATCTTCATTTCTTTTTCCCTCATATGTCCAAGCCTGTGGTGCCATAATTTAGAATCAGTTTCCGATTCAACAATTGCTGTAGTTTCTCTATTGATTTCAGTCACGTTGAGCGTTCCTGACTTTGTTCCACGTGCTACAACCAGAGCACCTTTAACAATTTTCCTAGAGCCATCCCCAAAAATAGTTCTATAACCTGTGTTGTCTAGTTGACTTATAGAGATCAGATTTCTCTTAAGTCTTGGAACATATCTGACATCATGCAACTTCCATTGATAGCCGTTAGTAGATTTTATGTAAATATCACCATTTCCCATAATATCCAAAGGTTCATCATCAGCCAGATAAACATTTCCAAATTTTCCAGCAACAAAATTGTGCATTAAATCTTTACATGAAGTAGAGTGAAACGATGCACCTGAATCAAGAATCCACGACTCAATTGGACTGTCAATGCTTAAAATTAAAGCATCACTATTTTGTATCTTTTCAAAAGTTACATTCACGGATTTTTCTTCCTCTTGATTTTGATTTCGATATTGAATTTTCTTTTTTGGAACTCTACAATCTCGTCTCAGATGTCCTTTCTTTTTGCAATTCTAGCAAATAATTTCACCACGAGGTCTTGATTTGCTTCTCCCTCTGGACTTTGATCTACCATGGTACTGGTTTCGTCCCTGTTGATTACTTCTCCCTCTGCCTTCAATATTTAAGGCACCCAAAAATTCACTCAATTCTCTTCTACGGATATCTTTGCTAAAAATCAAACTCGGATTACTTGAAGCTTCAACTTTTTCTTACCAGACGTACTGCTCACTGCAGTTACAGTTGCACTCTAACTTTCAAGTAGAGAAGATAATAACATTAAAGCCTTTACCTCATTATTAAATTTGATATCTACCGAACTCAACTGAATCGTGATCATATTGAATTCGTTGATGTGATCTATCACAGAAGTACCCTCGTCCATCTTCAAATTGAAAAGACGACGCATCAAATATACCTTATTTGATGCAGAAGACTTCTCATACATGTCAAACAACGCTGCCATCAAATCCACCATTGTCGCCTCATTGGCAATGTTAAAAGCAACGTTTTGTGCCAATGTAAGATGAATCAAACCTAGAGCTTGTCGATCTAACAATTCCCATTTTGCTTGCTTCATAAATTCCGGTTTCTCTCCAGACAAAGGTTGATGCAAGTTCTTTTGATACAACATATCCTTGATCTGCATCTTCCAGAAATCAAAATCCTTATCATCGAACCGATCAATCTTCACCTTTCCTTCGTCCATGTTCGCTCCCACTATTTCGCCAAAACCAGGCTCTGATACCAATTGTTAGGGATGCGAATATGCGAAAAATAAAAGTAGGGAAGAAAAAAGAGGGCAAGCAGGAATTTTTACGTGAAAAACCCTTCCAAAATCAAGAAGGAGAAAACCACGGTGCTATACTAGGCAATCTTTTCACTATCAATGTCAGCGTTACAAGCTTAGGATTACAAAGCTTTAGCGTTACAACTATAAAAGAAATTGCCATATTTATAACAGGAGTCTAGGGCATACATAATTAAAATGGAAATTACATGTATGCCATTAGCAGTAATATAAACTCTATTTTCTTTAATATTTGAGGATGGGTGGCTTATTGGGAAGTGCCTACCCACAATAATATTTTTTCTCCATCAGACTCCACAATTCCATCATAATTGTCATGGCTTTGGTATGCTAACTCGATTCCTGTTCGAGAAGTTTCGCATGATATATATGAGTTCAAGTTGAAGAAGAGAGAGAGAACCTATGTGCGAGTGACGGCTAGGCTGTTCGATAAGCAAGCGGAGATATACGCGGATGCGAGGCCGAAATATCTAAGGGAGTGGTACCAGAAGCTGGCGGCTCTCACCTCTCGCCACGCCTTGGCTTCGGATGTCGGCACCGGCAATGTTCTTGGGGTTTTCTCTCTCCTCCCTCTCTTCTCGCACGAATTCAAATGTGTTTACGCTCTTACACAAGACCGTTTTCTTCTTCGTTTAAACTAAAACTTTTTGATTAATTGTTATGCTAGATGAAATTTTTTCATTTCCACTTTCGTTCTTATGAACCGCTAGCTACATAGCCAATAATAAACAGTCTATTATTGTTAAAGAAGCATCGAAATTGATATGCGACACGTAACATAACATGACACGACACGCCAATGTGTCATTTCTAAAAAAATAGAAAATTCCAACCAGTTGGGATATGTTATAAATTAAATGTGTATTTTCATATATATATGATAAATTATTATTTTTATGATTATTTTAATCAAATCAATTAGATTCAAATTCACAAATAAATAAATAATAAAAAAAAGAGTATAGAATGAATTTACACTAAAAACATTTATCCAGCAATTGTTAATATCATTCATTATTTTAATTCGACAAATTCAACTACATTTCATTCCAATAATTCATAAAACTTGAAGGGAAAAAAAAACCAAGCAATTCACATTTTGAACTCGCATGTTGGAAGAGAAGAGAAGAGAAAAAAAACTTGAGGAGAATTGTGTGTCATGAGAAGCAAGAGTCAGAAGATAAGAAAACATTAGGTTTTTCTTTTTGCTCTCTTTATAATTTTTATTATTTCAGTATTTTTTTACATATTTAAATTTTGACATCTCATTTATTGAAAATTTTTAAAATTGATCCTACGCGTGTTGGAATTCTTGACTCGCGTGTCAGAAAAGTTAACCACATGTCGGATTACAGCAATCACAAGTAGACACGATCACTTCACGAGCTCTTCAGTTACAGCGATGACAAGGAGGGGCGAATAGAGTCTCTGGGGAGCAGCAGTGAAATATCAGGAACTTGCGAGGAAACGGCGGTTGTCCGTAGCCTGAGAATATCGGGAAAAGTGAATTGATTAATGGAATCCGAGAGAGGTTTTTCACATATTAACGAGGAAGATATGGATTTATCCAAGAGGGAGCTTCCAAGGTGCTGCTCTATACCCATGTCGATCGTCGTTAGTGAAAAGGAGATTCAGAAGTGAGGATAAAAATTGCTGGAAATACAAAAGAAACGAGAAAATCAGTGCGATGATTGAATAAAAAATCAAAAATAGAAAAATCAGAGAATCTGAGAAAACATGGTGTCGCGACCTAAAATTAAATTTTTCGAAAATAATAATAGGTTTAAGGGTATTGTTAATTTCGGGCTGACGGCCCTTAATTAACTTGAGCTCTCCCAAGCCCATACCCCGTGCAACGTTGGGATATTCGTAAAAAAATTTCAAATAAGGAGTCGCCACTAGTCTATTGAGGTCGACTAGGAACCGAGTGAGATATGGGAGCGTGTCTCACCTTTACGCAACCAGAGAATCTAGGGTCGGGGACTTGATTACGTTAGTCGTGCGACTAACGCCCTTTCGGTACCTAACTTAATTGTGTGTTAACTAAAGACATAGCAACACATTCAAAAAAAAGCCTATTGTAGAGCCCTAAAGGCTTATTCAATTTTGATCTTTTTTCTTTTCTAAGGATTTTCTGAATTTTTGCAATTTTTTCTGATTTTTCTGAATTTTTTTGAATTTTTATGCTTTTTAATATTTTTTTAATATTTTTAATATTTTCTAATTTTCTGAAATTAAAGAAAACAAGTTTCAAAGATTTTTTTTTTTGATATTTTCTGGCTTTTCCAAATTTTTTTTAAAAAGAAACACTTATAATTTTTTTTGGAATTTTCAATACTTCAATATTTTTTATTTTCTGAATTTTGATTTTTTTTTTTTTAAATTTTTTTATAAAAATAATAATTCGGACCGGGTCAAAAGACCGGGCCCTAAATCACTAGAGACTAATAAAAGGCCCACGAAATTCCTTTTTAAGAAAAAGGCCCACGAAAGTTCTCTCTTTTTTTTTTTTTTTTTAATAGAAAAAAGGCCCGCTTCTAACTTCCATCTTCAGCCCAGTCTATTTCTATCTTATTAGCCCAGCAAAAACAAAAAAAAAACCGGCCCGTGACAAATTCAACCCAGCCGAAGCGGGCCCACGGCGAAGCCCATCTCCTTGGCCCCTATTTCATTTTTTTTTTGGCCCTTTTTAATCTTTTTCTTTTTCTCTTTTTTGTTTTTCTTTAATTTTTTTTCTTTAATTATCATGGCACCATTGTCATATCACTCAATCTTTTGAAAGCACTTGACTTTTGAAATCTGAATTGTCTCGAAAGTCTTTTGACTAAGCAAATAAGAGCTTTGTCCTTCTCAATTTTTTTCTTTGCATTTGCAACGATTTTCTTTTTTATGCAAGCATTTTGAATTTGATGATTTTTTCACATAGGAGTTTTTCACCCCTTGATGCGAATCTTCTCTTTTTTCTTTTTTTTTTTTTCACGGGCATTGGCCTTGCTTTTATCAGGCACACTGCTTTTTTATGCCCCTTAGTTTTCATTGGACATTTGCTCTTTTGAACTTTTTGAGCATTTAGGACTTTCGAGATGCTTTGCACATTTTCATGTAAATGCCAATAGCCTTGGTCAATCATGTGCCTTGCCCCAATATGGGAAGATAATCACCACTTGGGTTTCAGAAATGAACAATTAGGCTCAACTTGGTTTAAGCAAAGGGCAACAGTGTTTGGGTAATGAAAGGAATGCTCTTCTTCACCTTGGGATGTCTCAAGCTTTCATGAGAATTCACCTGAAGTTACCACAAAAAGATTAATGCAAGTGAAAGCAATGAAGTCTTTCTCATCTTTTCACCATATAGTATCAATCAAAACCTCCAAATTTGCCCCACTGTAGGGTGGTTCTTGACAGGGGTATTTTTGATTTCTTTGCATTTAAGGCTCAAAGGGGCTGACTATGCTCACCTGCAGTGTATAAGATAGAGAAAAGGAATGCCTCTTTTCATTTTGGTCCATGTACCAATTGCGAATGACTCATTCGTCCTTAAACAACACAGGTTTTTTTTTTTTTTTCGCTCAATTCTCACGATGTTTGAAGGACATGTTTGGGAATGGCTTGCCTTTCATCATCCTAAGCATTTCCCACTTGGCATGATTAAACATCTCAATTTCATTTAGTCGAGATCATCTAAATAGATTAATCTCCATAGGGAATTTTGATTCAAAATGAGTAACCTACCAATTTGAGACTTTCTTTTCTTTTCTTTTCATTTTTTTTTTGTTTTGGCTCTTTTTTTCTTTTTTTTTTGATGTGTGTCACCAATTATACATTTAACGATTACCTCGAAAAAGTCGTGTGACCAGCGACTCCTCTTGAAAGTCATCGGGGTCCTGCAAATCAAAAACATACACACAACTATGTATGATATGCATGTTATGAACAATGCATGATTTAAGTGACTCGGATTGTATCAAAAAGGGCTTTGAGGCCTCCTGATTTCATTCACGAAAAGTATTTTTTCTTTGAATTAGCATTTATAGTTTTTGGCATCCTAAATCTACAGTGATTATTTGTTCAACTGCCAAATGTTTAAATTCTTCATGATAAATCCAGTCTCTCTCCATGTCCTTTTGAACATCATCATCATCATGCTCAAACTCACAAGAATCCTTGTTGTACAAATCCGAGTCACATATGGACCTATCATGATCATGCTGAATGACATGCCTAGGATGCAAATGAGGGGGTTAGTATGATTATTCAATGAGGATTATACATATTGCATTTTTCTTGAAAATTTTTTTTTTTTTGAATGATCACTTAAGAGAAAATGTTTGAACTATAAGATTGTCCTCATATCATCGGACTCTTTTATCACACAAATTTTGAAAACTAGGAGTCGTGAGGAAGTCCAGTCCTCAAAGCGTCATCATAGGACTGGTTTGGCACTTCCTCATGTCTCTAATAAAACATGCATGCACTTGTATTCACATGATAAGGCCGTTTTACAATATTTATAATTTCGAACCACGGCTCACAATCCAAGATCTTGATTAATAAAGGAAATACCAAAAGTAGCGAAACAACACATCCCATGCAAGGGAGAACATAAAAGAAATGACATAAAAACTAAACGAAACGGTCGATCAAGATCCCTACTCTGATGGTTGGAAAGGAGTCGTGGGAGGGCGTGTCTCTTCATCTTGAGAAGTGGCGCACACAAAGTTAGGGTCGAACAAGCCAACTATGTTCGAGATGGTCTTTTCCTCTTCTTCACCAAATATCACGTTCGCATCTTCAACATGAGCAGGTAAAGGATTTTGTTGAATATCAAGTTGCTCTCTAAATGATAAAATCCCTTTGTCAAGTAAGTTCTGCACCTTGTTTTTCAAAGGAATGCAATGGTTTGTATCATGGCCTTTTTCTCCCATATGGTACTCGCATGATTTTGTCGGATCATACCCGAAATACCTCTTAGGATTGTCATGAGGGATTTCTTTAGCCACCAACCTCCTTTCCAGCAGCATGGGTAACAACTTAGATAGCGGCCTAGGTAGAGGAGTAAACTGCCTTGGAGTCCACTTGTTTGGCTCATAATTCTGATATTTCGCACGTGGTGCAGAAGAATCTTGTGCACTAGCAAACGACTTCGGCGGAACTGGAGCTTGTACATAGGCTACCTCAGCTTCTTTCTCCTTCCTATTGGTAAACTTTTGACTTGATTCTTCAGTTATACGGCCATCATGTATGGCTCCCTCAATTCTTTCACCCACGGCAACCAAGCGAGAAAAGTTTTCACAATCTAATCCAATCATCTTGTTATAAAAGTCAATAGGAATGGTGTTGATGAACAGCTCCACCATCTCTTTGTCATCAAGTGGGGGTCGAACTTGTGCGGCCAAGGTACGCCACCTTTGAGCAAAAGATCTAAAAGATTCATTTCTCTTTTTTTCCGTGCGAGCCAGTATGCTTCGTGTTGGGGCGATCTCAGTGTTATACTTGTACTGCATCACAAATGCTTCCGCTACATCCTCCCACTTCTCCATTTTCTCAGGCTCGAGCAAAATGTACCATTGTAGCGCCATTCCAATTAAACTCTCCTGAAAGGTGCGAATCAGCAAAGGGACATTTTGAGCATAACGTCCCATCCTATTCAAATAATACTTTAAATGGATTCTAGGATCCCCAGTGCCATCATACTTAGTGAACTCCGGAATTTTGAACTTATCCGGGAAGTCCATCTTGGTGTATTGAGATAAATCTTCAACCATGCTAGCCTCATATCCTTGCAAGGCCCTAAGCTTCTCTTCCAATTTAGCAAACCTCTTGCCATTCTCCTCCTCCATTCGGGCCGAGATGGCTTCCGAGATGGGGTTTAATTCCACCACCACAGGGGTTTGATGCTCCACTTCTTCAGTCAGCTTCCCTCCACTATTGGCATTACTGGCTTGCGGGATTGCATGTGTGTTTTGATTAGAGGCGACAGCTGCTAAGCTAGACTTGATCTCACTTGCAAATTGCGCGAATTGTGCAGCTAACTCAGTGATTTTGTTGTCAAGTGCGGTGATCCGGGCGTTTTGTTCCTCAGCATTCATTTTCACAGATCTGGATCGAGTACGGATAGGCGAACGCTTTGAAGCCGTGACGATGGTACCTGGTTCATAAATAGGTAAACATACATGAGCACGAGATGTAAAATGACGCCGGCCCATGACAATGATCTAATCGCCCCGTTTCATTTGTTCCATAAAAGAAAAGAGTCTCGAACAATGCAACTACAAATTAAAATTAAAATAAAATATCCCGACATCAGAACTAGGAAAATAAAATAACAAGACTCTTTAAATAGAAAAATAAAAATAAAACAAAATACAACTGACCTAAACACCATTGTAAGAAAACAAAAATAAACTCAAGCAAATTTTTATTTTTATTTTTTATTTTTTTTATTTATTTTTTGCTTGATCTATGTACAGACAGGGAACAACTCTCTTATAACTGTCTAACTAGTCCTAACCGACTTGGATGCATGCTCTTTCTTTTGGGATAGGAATAATACGAAACTCAGGTCCCCCCATTGCATACAACCTAAAACTCGTAAACAACCTAATTGTCATGGACCGGTCGAAAAATAATGAATATAAATAAATGGCAAGTGTGAGAGCTTCAGAAGACTTACTTCACCCAATAAAAATTAAAGTCAATCACATAGACATGCGCATGATACGTGGGTCGATTTCTACTCTAGACAGCTCAAATGAAGCCACAGGATTACCGGACTGAACCAGCATGGTCGCGGTTAGGTCGGGGTTCCCATGACTCCAGCTTTGTCAAAGAGTCGACCCGTGATGCGCGGTTGCAACCGGGGTGGAAGCTCTCGACGTCAGAAGAATTTCGGAATTGTGATGGGCGACTCGTACTACATGGTGGTAGTCGGAGTGGTATCCATCTCAACACCATCCTAAGTGATCCTAATGCGGCCCAGGTCCGGCGGCAGGTTGTGTGTGCTAAATTGTAGTGCCATGTAAGGGAGACATGCACAACAATTTATATAGCAACCAACACTTCAAAAATTCAACTATACACTCATTCACATTCGCCACCCTACAAAACAAAGTGTTAGCAAACACTTCACCCCTTATTACTCCAATCCTGCACCAACATTTAACACGAGGTTAGTTGACTTACCTCACCTTCTCGAATGCGCTGCCAAAGAAACACATTAAATAACACACAATCAAGCAAATTAGGCCTAAGTCCTCTAAGGTTCAGAACCAGTCCCCAGCGGAGTCGCCAAGCTGTCGCGACCTAAAATTAAATTTTTCGAAAATAATAATAGGTTTAGGGGTATTGTTAATTTCGGGCTGACGGCCCTTAATTAACTTGAGCTCTCCCAAGCCCATACCCCGCGCAACGTTGGGATATTCGTAAAAAAATTTCAAATAAGGAGTCGCCACTAGTCTATTGAGGTCGACTAGGAACCGAATGAGATATGGGAGCGTGTCTCACCTTTACACAACCAGAGAATCTAGGGTCGGGGACTTGATTACGTTAGTCGTGCGACTAACGCCCTTTCGGTACCTAACTTAATTGTGTGTTAACTAAAGACATAGCAACACATTAAAAAAAAAAAAGCCTATTGTAGAGCCCTAAAGGCTTATTCAATTTTGATCTTTTTTCTTTTCTAAGGATTTTCTGAATTTTTGCAATTTTTTCTGATTTTTCTGAATTTTTTTGAATTTTTATGCTTTTTAATATTTTTTAATATTTTTAATATTTTCGAATTTTCTGAAATTAAAGAAAACAAGTTTCAAAGATTTTTTTTTTTGATATTTTCTGGCTTTTCCAAATTTTTTTTTAAAAAGAAACACTTATAATTTTTTTTGGAATTTTCAATACTTCAATATTTTTTATTTTCTGAATTTTGATTTTTTTTTAAAATTTTTTTTATAAAAATAATAATTCGGACCGGGTCAAAAGACCGGGCCCTAAATCACTAGAGACTAATAAAAGGCCCACGAAATTCTTTTTTAAGAAAAAGGCCCACGAAAGTTCTCTCTTTTTTTTTTTTTTTAATAGAAAAAGGCCCGCTTCTAACTTCCATCTTCAGCCCAGTCTATTTCTATCTTATTAGCCCAGCAAAAAACAAAAAAAAAAAACCGGCCCGTGACAAATTCAACCCAGCCGAAGCGGGCCCACGGCGAAGCCCATCTCCTTGGCCCCTATTTCATTTTTTTGGCCCTTTTTAATCTTTTTCTTTTTCTCTTTTTTGTTTTTCTTTAATTTTTTTTTTGGTCTTCTTCCCTGCAGGTTTCTTCCCCCATGCACCCCCATGCACAGCCGACGCCTCCCCATCTTCCCTTCTGCAACTTCTTCTTTCTTTTATTTTTATTTTTATTTTTATTTTTACCGAACCATACTTCTTCCTGCAATTTTTGAACTGCCCCACGCGTTAGTCACTCACTCCGACCGGCGTCGACTAAATCCGGCCACTTATTCCGGCGACCGATAATCCGTTCATCGGAACAAAGAAAACACTCGCTCTCCCGACGACGCACGGTTATTTTGCGAAGACCACGCCAAGAAACAATAACCATACAAACAGCAAGCATGATTTGGCAGCCATGGACGCAAACACGGATCGATCCCAAGTTGAAATGCGAACTGGTTTTTCGGATCTCTTTGGGACATTTTGTCGAACACCTAATGTGCGCTATGGAAAAAAGTGATTCTCAGTGTATTAGAGACTCGAACTCGGGCGGGGACTCTCGACAAAGCAAGCCAGAACATGGACCAACTCAACGGGGAACCGGCGGGGCCGGAGTTCGTGTGAGCCGGACGGCCGCGAACTCCGGCCCGGTGTATGTGAACAAGGTGAAAGCAGAACACAAAGAAGGGCCTACCGGGTACAGTTTGAGGGCGGCGCCGACTGAAGGGCTGTTGGGCGGAGCTTGTGCGCGGCCAAGGCGTCAGCTGAAGTTCTCTCGCTCTCCCTCAGTTGCTGCCTTGCTCGGACTCTGATCTCCCCACTCGAGCCTCCTCTCCGGATTCTTCTCTCTCGGATCCGAGAGCTTTGGCAAAGAGGAAGAGAATGCGTCGCCGGCTTGTCGGCCGTGGTCGAGGCGCGGTGGCTGCGGGAGCTCCTCTCTTGTTCCACTCGAGCCTCCCCTTTGTCTCGGTTTTTTTCTTTCAGGCTATCTCTCCCTGATCTCTTTTTTCTCAGAACCCCCCTCCGCTTTCTCTTGCTCGCTCGTTTTTCTCCCTCCTCTCCTTTTCTTTTGTTCTCTGTGGCCGAAGTTCTCTTTTCTGTTTTTCAGATTGAGTCCCTTTTTCTCTCTAGAAAACGTCGAGCCTCCTCCCCTTCTGCTTCTGCCTCCCGTTTTCTTTCCTCGGTCGTGGGGGGTTATTCCCGTGGCGTCGTTGTCCTCTCCCCCCACGTTCTGCTCCTCCGCTGCGTTTTTCCCGTGTGCGTGTGAATGTGGGAGAAGAAGAAGAATCCAAGGGAGGATGGGCCAGGCCCAAAATAAGAGGGAGGTGGGCTGAAAGAAGAAGGAAAAGAAAAAGAAATGGGCGAATAGAGGAGTGGGCTGAACTGAGCCCATCTGATTTTTTTTTTTTTTTTTTTTGTAAATTGATATGTATTTATAAGTGCAAAATAAATGGGCAATTGGAACAAAATAAATAAAAATTCGGGTGTCAACACATGGCCTCAAATTCGCTACCATAATCCAGTAAGGTAGAGCTTGAAATGACAAATTCAAGCTCGATGGAGCTCCATCTGTGGTTGTTTTCTCCCTTGTTTCAAGTCAGGCATTTCGTCGTACAGGCAAATCGCGCCCCAATCAGCACCCATACGTAACTGTGCGTACTGAGCAGAGGAGTGAATCAGGGAGCCGCTGGTTGAGCATGACGAGCGCATGCACCGAACAAGGTCCGGCGTCGTTTTCGGCGGATGGTCGGAGGCTGAGGGAAGGAGGAAAGGGGAGGAGCAGTGGCGCATGACTGCCCTCTCGCGGCGGAGCGTGAGGGCGCGGAATCGATGATGTGCTCGTGTTTTCTCCACCGTAGGATCGAAAGCCGAAGAAAGAAAGAAGTTATCAAGGCCGGGCTTGTTGAGTCTTGAAGCGGGTTGAGCTGGTAAAGGTTTGGGCTTTCCTCAGATAACATGGGCTTGTTTTTTTCACTTTCTGTTGCCTAAAGCTTTGGGCTGAATTGTTTGGACTTTTATAACAAGGCCTGTAAAACAAGACACTCTCAAAGTGAGCTTAAATTCTGATCTTGGTATGGGCCGGGTATGTATATATTATTTTGGGAGAATTTTATATGAGGCCTGAAGTGGAGGTTTTCTCCCAAAAGAAGATTCAAAGTAAATATTGTCTTAAATAAGAATTTGAAGTGACTAATTTAATCTCTAATAAGGACCCAATTTTACTGGTTGGCCAAGTCTTATTTTCGGCCAAATGATTTTACCAAATTCACAAAATCCCAAGTGATGGAATGACTTTCCTTCTTGCAGATGATGTTACCAAATTCACAAAATCTCCTCTTCCATGCCACGGTTTGTATCTGGATTTGAAATCAGTATTCCTATTATCATCATTGGCTGGAGTCGATCACAATGTTGAACTCGGAAAATTTTCGTTCACTACAACGGCGGCTCTCAAAAGCACCTGCCTCCCACCATTTCCCAGAGAATCCGCACGAGAGCCGTTCACCTTCATGGATCCAGATGCCGCATTATTTTTCCCAGTCACGCTGCTGCTAAATCCGCCTCCGCCCTCAGCCCTACCATCCATTCGGTGGCTCGAGGTGCCACCATTGTCGTCGCCACCTCTACAAACAAAATGAAAACCGCATATTTGAGAAATGCATCGATAACTACACGTGAGAAGCCAAAAGAACCATGGAAAGCACACCAAGATCATCCCGGCATAGAGAAGCCAACTCGAAGACGTGGATTCAAGGAGGGTCAAGTACCGTATGAGGAAGCCGCCGCCGGCTGCTAAGCATAGCAATATGAAGGAAGCAACGAGCCATATGAACGCCCTCCCTGCCCTCGGGTCTCCTATTGGCATTTATTTGTCTTCTCGGTCGTGGACCCAAAATCAAGATTTCAATAGAGAAGAGAGAGAGATTTTCTCTTCGTTGTTGTTATCATCCATGCTCTTGATCGTGACTCCAATGCACAAGTCTCTACGTGATGTGATCAGATGGATCAGAAGATGTTGATTTCGACAAGGGTTGCTCCAGCTTCTATCGTTGCATGAGATCTGTCATGCACGAGTTCATGATCAGAGGGATGACATGTTCAAAAGTAGTCTACGAGAAAAAAGGTTAGAAACAAAACATAACCCACAAAACAAGAGAGAGAGATGATTTGTTGTCATCTTATCGGTGGCAGTAATTAATTTGCGGCCTATAAATATCAAAGATCGGTACATTTAACTTCGCGTCATTAGTTGTCTTCATTTAATGTAAAGTCCACAAGAATTTTGTCATAATAGTCCTTGATCGTTCGCCATAGCACGTCCTGTTCATGACTCGGAAGCAAATGTTAGAGGATCTTGTTTTGTTTATGCAAAAGTTAAAAAGTCGATTAAGAGCATACGTCTACATTGCCAGTGCCGTGTAAAAAACACGAGGAAGAAGGAACTCCATGTGATCTTGTAATGATAATGTCCTCCATCCTATCATTTTAAAATCCATCAACTTTATCAACACTGGATTTTCTACGGAGACAGAGCCATGTGAAAAGCACGAAATAACAAGGAACTCCAGTGCTCTTGTCATGATAAGGTCTATCAACTTTATTGACTGTATTGGACGTGACTGTTTCGACCAAAATACAAAAAATGGACGTGACTGTGAATTGGGTGCTGCACCTGCTGCGAAGTTGTCCACAGGAGTCTTTTATCGCAAATGGAGCCAAATTCGAATATGTGAAACGCAGTATTTTTTAATGAGCATTATGTTTAACTTAGTGCTTCGAGTGTACCGATTAAATTAAATATTTACACATAAAGAAAATTTTGTTATTTCGAAAGCACTGCCTCCCTCTTTTTATACACAATTAGCGCATTGATAATGTAAATATTTATTTCATTAAATATAACTAACAAGTATCCATAGAACGCTAATTGAAAAGATCTGTCTATTAATGATTTTTGGCGTGGTTATAACATTTCCTGTTCATTATTTGGAAGCAAATTTTTCAGATTTTTTAAAATAAGGCCACCTCTCTCTAGGTTGGAAATTATGTATTACCAATTTTTTATTTTTGTTTGAGCCAATCTTATAGACTCCAGATTAAATTCAAATATACCAAAACTCTCAGAATCTTTAGGTCAATTAAGTCAATTTTAATTTCTAGTATCGATTGGTAGTTTGCTCATATCTCGAGTCTTCGTAAAATTAATATTAACTCAGTTAAATATTATCATTAAATTGCTGAGTTGAACGACATGTAACAATTGACAAGTGTATCAATTTAATATTTTACCCTCCGTTTTATTACAGATGTATCTGTGTGTGATTTTTCATGATTAAACTAACGGATGGTAAATTTGTCACATATGTACTAGATTGAAATTTTTGATGATCAAAAAATTAATTTAGAGTAAATTTATCACAAATATACCAGTTTGAGATTTTTTGCAGTATTGACCCTTTTTAATTATTCAGAAACTCTTGTGTCATCATTGAAAGGTGATTCTTTACATAGATGTACCATGAATTAATGATATTGGACTCCACCTATAGAAATAGCTACATAACAATCATAAATAATTTAAATGTTTGAGAATCATATATTTTTAATCCTGAAGCCCCAAAGTGAACTCAGAACTGATATTGTCTACGTAGCCAGAGCCATGTAAAAAGCAAGAAGAAGAAACTTGAAAGAAGTTGAGCGTGGGAAAAAAGTACACCTCTGTCTCTATGTGTTCTTAGTTCTCCACCTTATTATTTTTAAATCCATCGACTTTATTGACTATTAACCGGAAGCTGCACCTACTGTGAAGCTGCCCGTACTTGTTTTCTATGACAATTGAGTCATATTCAAATATGTGAAGTGTGCTATTTTTCTAATAGTAATCCTTATCTCCGCCATAGCACGTCCTTTTCATAATTGGGAAGCAAATGTTTCAAAACTATTAAAATAAGGTCACCACTCTGGGTTGGAAACCATGTTTTGTCGTTGATGTCTGCATCGATCTTCCTGTCTCCTAATTAGATCCGAGTATTCCAAAATTCTTAGAAGCTATTGATCAGCTAAGTCAATATTAATATCTCAAGTCTTTGTAAAATTAGTAATAATTCAACGGTCCCTCTACAAGTCTTAATAGTCTTCGTCGTGACCATAGATGAGTCCCCTGACTTGTACTGAAGAACAGCAAAACGAAATAAGGGAGAATACTTCACTTCCTACGCAATCAGCTATTTAAGATCGGGAAGTGATTATACTAATTGCCTAACTAGAAAAGAATTATTTCTTAAAAGAAATTATTTTCGGGAATAGAAATATTACCAAATGGACGCTACATCTCCCAGCGCAAAACCCATTTCCTTTTCTTTCCTTTGCTATTCCTATTGCAGACTGAAAAGGAAAACCCCTAAGAAAATTATCACTAACTCCAGAACGTTCGACGTTTTAACCGATGGTCGACACCTTTGATCTTTAAGCCGAGAACCATTTATCCACCACGTTAGTCATGTCCATCAGCCACTGGTCCGCCAATGTGACTATTGCAGTCAACCTCCCACAGTTACTAGAGCGTCACCGTCGATCTTCGGCCACAATCTCACACGCGCACGCACAATGACATCGCGAATCATCAAAGCCTATTCCACAAGAATGTTTCAAATGCATTTCATCAAACAGATTGTAGGCATTGAAAAGATCGAGTCTAGTTATGAAATTGAAGTTGTCTCTCATTCTAAAATCAGCATTAGAACAACAATGACATCGCGAATCATCAAGTAACAACTCGGTCTTTTTTCAGTAATTTTCACATGAGTTTCATGAACATAAGTCGGCACAATAACTCTCCAAAACAGAAGCAGAAAAGAAAAGAATCAAATTACCATGTCAATGGATGACAATGAATATATAATCCGTGACCAACTCAAGGTTAGAAGCTTCGGTATCACTGCCTGTCGGAATCAAAGTGAACGAATGGTTTCCGAGTGCAAATCGGTCGCCGTGAAATTCCCGGCGGCACAGCAGAGTAAAGCAGCTCCGAAGTCGATTGATGGCGGTGGCGATCAATGGTCGGCTCGGTAGAAGAGGTTTTCAGAGACGACGTAGCCAAGGATCAGAGCCAGAGGTGGTGTGCCGAGCAGGAACGGAGATCCTCAAGTATTCGGACAGCAAGGTGGTTCGCTCTCGGGTTCATTCCTTCGCCAGACGACAGCTTCTCTCAAGATCTCACGCGCGTCCCCAGCTTGACAGCTTAATTTCCTTAAAATAAGTGACTTGGTTCTAAATTCTACTTACGGCCTGTTTGGCCTTCTTCTTTTTCTAAAGTAAAAATTATATAATGACATCGAAGCAAAAACAAAACTTTGTTAAATTTAATTTGAAAAAATAATCAGATGTTTTCGAATGGCCTATCTGTCCCCATGGCTGGATTTGTAAATTTTGTTGTTAAATATAATAAGTCAAAGGTTAATTGCTAGAAAAAGTTATTAGAAAAAGCATCATTCAAATATACCCTACTACAATGTGAAATATGGAGCGGTATGTACACATCAAAATTGAGTACTAGTAGTTGATTCAACAACATTTGGCTTGATGCTTAAGCAAGTTGTCGCCTAATTTATATGTTGAAAGAAATGAGAAGCACCCTTTCTTACAAAAGAGCACAGAAATTTGCGTATGAAAAGAAAGTGAACATCTTAAGAAAATATGGCATGTAGAGACAATGGCGCGTGAATTGTGCGTGTTATGCTAGCTGTATATGTTTTTTGTCAAAAGCTTTAGTTGCATGTAGGAATATTTTGTTATTATTATGTCTTTATATTATTGTGAATTTACCATATTGTACTGGGATTGTAGTTATGTCCAACTGTAAATATAGCTATAGAACAATCATAAAGATCTAAATGTTTGAGAATCATATCATTTGTAATCCAAAAGTTCAAAAGTGAAATCAGTGCAGGTCCATGTGGCAAGCACAAAGAAAAAACTTAAAAAAATTGGGCGTCTGAAAATGTTACAGCTATATGGGTTGTAATCCGTTTTTCTATTTGGTCTTCACCTCATTAATTTTTTAAGGCATCAACTTTAATGACCATAAAATGGACTGCTTCGAAGTTGCCTATCTTCGTTCTTTATTTATTATTATTTTTTATGGCAAATGGGGTCAAATTCAAGTATTTAAACTGTAATATTTTTTTAATAAGGATTTTATCGACAACCGCCCTAAGTTACTGGTTAAATTAAACATCCACACATGAATTTTTGTCATTTTCAAAATACCTTTTTCTTTTTCATATTATGCACGATCAATAAGACCACTTCTTACTTGGCATGGGGTGGCTAATTAGTGCTTTGAGAGTTTTGGTTAACAAGAACCTTCTAATAATAATCCTTGGTTGGTCGCCATAGCATGTCCTGTTCATAATTTGGAATCAAATATTTTCCAAATTTTTTGTAATAAGGCCATTTCTCTCTAAGTTGGAAACTATGTAGTATTATCATTGTTGTTGATGTCTGAACTGATCATATGATCTCCATATTAGATCCGGATATTCCGAAACTCTAAAGAATCTTTTGAACAACCAAGTCAATTTTTAATTTCCCCAAATCATATCTAGAATCTTTGTGAAATTTTTAATATTTCAAAGGTCCCCTAAAAAATTGAAAAGTCTTGGTCGTGACTTTAATATTAAAGTCACCGACTTGTATGGAGATCCGCAAAACGTTGTCGACTTCGTGCGAAATCGCCTAACCCAGTACAATGTGCTAGATGAAAAAGTATTTCTGCATTGCCTATTAAAGAGAGAAAAAAAGAGAGCTAGGTCACCTTGCTAAGGGCGAAGTTAGCTCCTATGGCGAATTCAGGAAGTAAGTATCAGGTGTTCCTCAATTTTTGTGGGAGAGATACTCGCCGTAGATTCACCAACAGCCTCTACCATGCCTTGATAGATGTTGGGATTCGTGTTTTCATTGATGATAAAGAGCTTCCACCAGGTGAAAATTTTAGTAAGAACCTTTTGGAAGCAATTGACGACTCCAAGCTTTACATAACCATCTTCTCCCCAAACTATGCTTCAAGTCACTGGTGTCTCCGTGAGCTTGCAAAAATGGTGGAAATGGTGGAGAGTACCTCTCAACCTGAAGAAGATGGGAATAAGAAGGTGATATTGCCCATCTTTTATGATGTGAAACCTGATGATGTGAAGCTCAAAACGGATTTGTATAGGAATGCCATATTGGATTTGGAGCAAACAGGGAAGTTTAGCACAGAGATAGTAGAGTCATGGAGACGGGCTCTCAAGGAAGTCGATGCCATTCAGGGATGGGAGCTGGAGAAATATCAAGGGTAATCATCTTACTGTAAACATGAAAACTATTTTTTTTACAATTAGGCGATAGATTTACTAAAAGCTCTTTAATTATCTGCAAACTATAATTTCTCTAAATTTAAATAGGAAGTCTCAAGTTCTTCTATGAACTTGTTTTAAATCATTGGATATCCAAAAATTTCTGACCTAATAGGATAATTATAATTTCGTTCTTTACCTCATTTTCAGTGTATAAAAATTTGGCTTGGCTTCATCTTTTTTATACTAACTTTGATCCTTTCGTGTTAAAATTCATACTGTATGCTAGAGATTATGATTATGGAACTTTATGCAATTACATTTGTAAAGTTTTGCCTAGTCGAAAAGAAATAAGTAAATCTAATATTGCCATAATTCATCATGCATTTATATCTGATTCTCCTACTTTTTTATTTTTTGCAGAAATTTTGATTCTTCTACTTGAGATCAAATATTTCTGTTCCTCCATTCTTCGAACTTAAACTTGTAATGGATGTTCAAGTTTGCAATGCATCATGTTCCTCAAGTTTTGAGGGTAACGTATTTGTCGATCTTTAATCTATCTTGGTCCAGTCCCGTTTGTTACATGACACTTAAATTCTTGTTTTAACTGAAAGAATAATGCAGCGAATAAATTTTTAGTGTCTTTGAACACGATGAACAGTCAAAATATGAACTTAGAAAAGTTAATGCTGTTTAGTATTTTCATTTCAGTAAACAACAAAAACACTTCTTCTTACACTATTTTTTCATTGGTTGCCTACACGGTGTTCTTTCTTACACCCAAGATTAGATTCCTGGTTCCATCACTTGACTAAATAGGATCTATCTTTGATTCTTCTATGATATTGATCTCCAAAAGAGATGCGACGAAGACTAGTTAGATATTTAAGTAAGAAGCACTTGTTTACGTACTTTTTTTGGTCCATCACGTAACATAAAATAATATATTCTGATTACGTCATTCATTCATAAGATCAAAGTTTCTTATGCGGGAACAATTCACAGGGCGGTGTTTGGATTAACAAAAATAAAGATAATCAGATTGAAATTAACTGGCGTTTACATGATAAGTTGTTTCCCTCCAAAGAAGTTGTCACCTCGCGTTCCCACCCGATTACTATGTAGATGCTTGGTCAACATCCAAGGAAATGAATTTTTTTTGACCTTTTCTCAATTGAGACTTGTTCAACTTTGTGTCAGCGATGGGGATCTCAGCAAGTCAATTGTTGAAGAGGTTATGAGTAGGCTCCGGACAAGACAAAGAAATGTGACTGAAGATTTAGTTGGAATAGAGGATCGAATGGTAGCCATAAACAATTTATTAGACATCGACTTCGATGATGTGCGGCTTATTGGAATTTACGGGATGGGCGGCATTGGTAAAACAACACTTACCAAAAAAATCTTCAACCAATTACTTCCTTGCTTTGGAAAAAACTGCAGCTTTCTTGATGACATAAGGGAAACGGCAAAAACCTCGGGCTTAGTCAAGCTGCAACAACGACTCTTGTCTGATATCTCTAATCCTAGAGGGGCTCTTGACATTGGTAATGGTGATCATTTGATCAATAGGATTAGAGAAACAATTCGCAACAAGAAGGTACTAATTGTTTTGGATGATGTGGATGAGGGCAACCAAATCCGAGAACTAATTGGAACGTGTTTGTTTCCTGGTACGAGGATACTTGTTACCACTAGAGACAAAGGGGTTCTGAAAATTAGAGCATTTAAGTACGATATTGTGCCCTATGAAATGAAGGAGTTAAGCCGCAAAGATGCACTTCAACTTTTTAGTAGGCATGCCTTTGATGACAACTCTCCTCCAGCCAATTACTACACTCTTTCAAAACACATTGTCTCTCGTGCGGGTGGACTACCTTTAGCTCTTCAAGCAATTGGTTCATCGCTTTTTGGTCAGGAAGAGAAAAAAATATGGGAGGAGGTGCTGGAGGAGCTGAGGAAAACACTTCATGATGATGTCTTGGGAAAGCTAAAAATTTCCTATGATATCTTGAAACTAGATCAACAACAGATATTTCTCGATGTTGCATGCTTTTTCATCAGTTCTAATAAGATTGATCCAATCTACATGTGGAAAGATTGTGGGTTTAGACCAAACTATGCTATTGATGTCCTCATTAACAGGTGCATGATAAAGGTTCTAGACAATGATACGTTTTGGATGCATGATCAATTTAGAGATCTTGGAAGGGCAATTGCTAATCTAGAGCGTAGTAGGTTGCGGGCTAAAGAGGACATCATTCGCCAATTAAGGTCCAAAGAGGTAAAGTATGGCCAAATTTGAATTGAAAATTGCTTTAACTTGTTCTTGATTGAGGATTGACGTTTCTGAATAGGGAGGCACTCTTCTGTCTCATTTTTTCTTCTCTTGGACGAAATAAGTTTATGGGATATTGACAAATTCCTGCTTCTGCTCTTCAATGTCATTAGCAGATCAACAATAGCGTTCAGGCACTCCATTTAGGGTCAAGAAAACAACGTCGAATGACTGTGACTGCGGAGCAAATTAAACGGTTCCCACATCTTCGGCTGCTGAGGTTGCGGAACATAACCTGCCGAGGTGATTTTGGGGGCTGTCTTTCTGAGTTGAGATGGATCCATTTGCGTTACAACTATGAATACTGCAAACGTCATCCGCAGTTTATGGCGACCAATTTGCATCTAGTAAACGTGGTTGTGATGTATATTGGTGGCAACGAGTGGACGGAAAATGCGATCAGGAGCCTAATCGAGGTATGTTGGAATTTCCCTTATTCTAATTTTCTCATTAATGAAGGACAAAATTTAATGAATTTACAGTCCAATTTTCTCATTTAGTGAGAGGATCAAATGGCATAAGATAAGTTGCAAGCCTAAATCCATATTTATTTCTTGTAGAGACATCTAATCCTTTGTCATGATCTTTCATTGGCTTTTATAGGGGTTAAGGAAATTGAAGGTTCTCACACTTCAAAATGTTCACTCGTTACACAGGACACCAACCTTTTCCGAGCACTTAGTTTTAGAGAAGCTGACTATTTTTGAATGCAAATGTTTGAAGGCAATCGATTGCTCCATTGGGAAACTGAGGCGGTTGACTAACTTGAGTGTCAAGTCTTGTAAGGCACTTGAAAAATTGCCTGAACAAATTGGCGAACTAAAGAATCTTGAGCACCTCTCTCTTAGGGAATGTAGCATGTTAAGGGAACTCCCCAACTCGGTTTCGAAATTAGGGTCGTTGAAGAATCTGGATGTATCATTCACGAGCATTACAAAATTACCGGATTCCTTTAGTAGACTACAAAGCTTGTCATCTCTCTATGTATCACACACAAAAATAGTGAAATTGCCTTGGACAATGAGCAAGCTTAGTCAACTCCATACACTGGACCTAGATAGTTGTCAAGAGATCCAAGAGTTGCCGAAGCTCCCCGAAAGTTTGACCACCCTAAAGCTTAGATCTGATTCGTTGCAGACTGTCCCTGACCTCTCAAATCTTACTAATCTAGTTGAGCTGCTCCTATCTGATGCCAATGATATTAATGGAAAATCAAATATAATTCAACCTTGCGACCTGCCGTGGATTGGGAGGCTATCCAAACTGAGGAAGCTGGAGTTGTACCTTCTAGATGTCAGCGCATTGCCTACGGAGTGGGGTTCCCTTCCTCTACTCGAAGAAATTACTCTCTATGGACTAGACTTGCAGCCGCCGAAACAACTTTCGTCAAACTTGAGAGTTCTAGAGCTCCGTGACACTCGAGTGGAACAAGTAGAACTCGATGGGCTTCCTCACTTGGAAACGTTGACTATCAAAAGGTGTGAACTCGTCACAAGCATATCCATTACATCAAGTTTGAGAAAACTGAGAGAAGCCGATGTGGATTCTTGCAACAAGCTAGTTGAAGTTCAATTTCTTGGTGTCTTAATATCGTTGCAGAGATTACATATTGAGAAATGCAAATCTTTGGAGAGGTTGGTTTGTCTGTCGGAGGAGCCAGGGTGCAACGAGCTACAAGCTCCCGAGCTGATTGATGCTTGGAGGAGAGTGTCCCTTGTCTCAAGCTCCCTGAAAATGCTTCAAAACCTTTATCTGTCGAGGTGCCCAGAGCTACAGGAGATTCAATTTGTTTCAGTGTTGGAAGCATTGAGACAATTTTCTGTTCATGAGTGCATTTTGCTAAATAGGTTAGGCGGGCTATCAAACTTGAAGAATTTGAAATTTTTAGGTATTGGATGGTGTGAGAACCTGCAGGTTGTCGAGGGCATCAACGAGTTAGAGTTGTTGCATTCGTTGCATGTTGATCAGTGCAGATCAGTGGAAAGGATTTTTGATGCATCAAGCTCAAAAATACCAAATGAGTGCGACATAATAGTAAGGAATTGTGGGAATCTTCCCGACACTTATTCACTTGATGGAACCTATTGGAAGTACTACAGACAGAGGATTCTGAATGGAATAACACCAGCATCGGAACGTGAAGTATTTACATCGAAACGTGAAGTACTAAGTTCTTTCCTCAGGAGACGGTTAAAGTTGGCCCGGGGCCAGCGTCTTACATCGGAATGTGAAGTACTTACATCGGAACGTGAAATACTAAATTCTTTCCTCAGGAGAGGGTTAAAGATGGCCCACGGGCAGCGTCTCCCTGATTTATTAGGTACATCGGAACGTCAAGAACTAAGTTCTTTCCTCAGGGGAGGGTTAAAGTTGGCCCCGCGTCTCCCTGATTTATTAGTTACAGTGGAACAACAAGAATTAATTTCTTCCCTCGAGAGAGGGAAAAAGTTGGCCCAGCGTCTCCGTGATTTATTATGTACATCGGAACGTCATGAATCGGAACGTCACAAATTAATGTCTTCCATCTTGGAAGAGTACCAAAAGGCTCTCTCTCTTCTATCAGGTACGCCTTCTTTCAATGCATAGATCATCATTATATGTTTGGCTCTATTTGCTTTCCATTTCTATAACAAAAAGACCTTCCCTTAATAGGATCGGGCCCCAAAGAGAGACCCACGGGCAGGACCGTCAAGCAAGAAGATGGAAAAGAAGACAAGAAGAGGGAGAAAAAGATAGTACGCAAAAGCAGAAGGGGATCGCACTCTCAAAAAAGTTCTCAAAAAGGTGTGTCTCAAAGAAGTCCGTGAAGTAGGGGAGCAATTCACCCTCAGCTCACCAGCAGCTCATATCTTCGTCGACGGGCCAGCACGTGCGTCTTGCATGCCATTTTCCGTAACATGGGGCATTTTCGTTTCAATTTTCACCGATTTGACCCAATCGCCCGTGCCACTCACGTGCTACCGGATTAAAATTAAATGGCCAAAATTGGAAAAGAAAACATGAAAGTTAGGTTGTACGAGTCAGCACCAGCGGAGCTTGGGTTGTTTGCTTCGCTCGACTGGAAATGGAGGATCGACGGTGGTAGTGTGGAAGAGGGGAGTAATGCAAACGACTTGGATCGAAGCTGCGATTTCTTGCATGTCCAAATCATGATTTGTTAAATTTTTGGGTTTTTTGAAATTTGGTGTTTATGCTTGCGTGCGAACTCCTGGAGATAGAGATTATCCATTACATCAAGTTTGAGTGAACTGAGAGACGCGAGATGTCTTCTTGCGCAGAGTTAATTGAAGTTCAATTTCTCGGTGTTTTAAAATCGATGGAGGGCTTGTGTTAGTTTGTCAGTCGGAGCTCCATGCTCCCGAGTTGACTTATGGTAGAAATAGAGTTTCTCCTGTCTCGAGCTCCCTAAAGATGCTTCAAAACACGCTGTCGGGGTGCCTACTGCTGCTGGAGATTCAATTTGTCTCTACGTTAAAATCATGGGAAATTTTTTATGTTGGTTGACACCAAATAACGACCAGCTCTTGAAATCGGCGAATAGCAAGCTCGGTAAGCTTGATAGAAAAAAAAGGAGGGGGGGGGGAGAGAGAAAAAAAATGGAAAAAGAAGAAGAAAAGATTACAAATTTAATTAAATAATTCGAAAAAATAAAATAATATTAAAAAATTGTTTGTTGGCCGGTGCTGGCATCTACGTCAATGCTAGCATGCCAATTTTTATTGGATAGGATTGAATTGACATAATTACAAAATATTTAGTACTCTATTGGCTTAAAAAAAAAAAATTATGACTGAGTTGAAAAAATCACAATAAATTTAGAACAGTTTTAGTAATTTTCCTAGGCCTTCAGGTGTTGTTGAAATTCATGGACAGCCAATGATTGCATATTTTGGTTAATGTCTTCCAAGCTTCTTTTCCCTTTCGTTTCTTTTTCAAATGTGCTTCTCTTCCCTTCTCTTTGCTTTCTGATGATAGATTTTTCACCGATCTCAATTTCTTTCATTAATACCAGATTGTTCGTCAGGTATAGCTCTGTTCTATGCCCTACATTTCCTTGTTAAGTAGGCAGCTAAGCAATACGACCAGGTGATCTCCACTAATGCAAGCGTGGCCCAGCTATAATGTGCAATGCAGCATTTAAGGGTCTGCTACGTCCACAACCCAATGCCCATTTGCAACAACGAACTCGTGAACTTGATTGGAGGCAATAATTTAGCGGATTTGATTACAGTGGCTCAAGCAGTGCACTGGTTTGAACTCCCTAATTTCTACTCCCTCGTGACCCGTCTGCTCCAAAAGCTGGGAGGTGTGATTGCAGTGTGGTGCTACAATGATCTTGAAGTGAGCCCTACACAAGATCCGGTGATGAAACACTTCCACGACACTACACTGCACTTTTGGGATCCCAACATAAAGTACTCAATTGATGGTTACAAGAAACTCCCTTTCCTATTTGAGAGTGTGGGGTTGGGATGCGAAGGTAAGCCCTTGCAATGGATATACGGAAGGAGCTCTCTTTCAAAAAGGTTTTCGAGGATGTTGAGCTCATGGTCCGCAGTTACGACAGCTAGGGAACTAGGTGTTCATTTGTTACCCGAAGGCATGGTGAGAGAGTTTGAGGATGCATGGGTGGTCCTGATTTTTGCATTGTGTGCAAGGTTTGTGTCATGGGCCGATTGGTTTAGCATTTCCCTTACCTGTGCGGCCTTAGGATTTTTCTCAAGCAGCTTTCTCACGCTCAACTCACAAGGATCTTAAGAGAGAAATTATAAGAGAGAAACTCTATATTTTACTTATGAATGAGATGAAATAAATGAGGAGGAGACCTATATATAAGCGTGAGGAAAAGTCTTACCTTTTAAATTAGTTTTTGGGGTAAGAGAGATTTAACACCATCCAAAAAAAAATGATTTGGTTTGATTTGTGAACCGCTTTTTTATTTTTTATTTTTCTTTAAAAGTACTCTTAAACCAAATCAAACCGCTAAAGCTGGTGTGGTTTGATTTGATTGAAAGGTTTGAACCATTTTTTTCTCATCCCTAAAATATCTATTCATTTTAGGATTAAGTAACTATTTTTATTATTTATTCCTGCGCAATGTGCAGGCTCATGTCTAGTATTAATTTATACTTGCGGCATATTATACCTAACTCCTACGAGATAATTTTTTATCTTTACCAAGCAATCTTTAGATACACATGTCAAAATGGATGCATAACCCATTTATGACTCATTTATATATTAAATGGGTCATAAATGGGTTAGGCTTTCTTTTTAAATGGGTCATAATGGGTTTAAAATTAAAAAGACTAAAATACATGGGTCGTTAATGGGTCAAAGTTTAAACTTACTTAGAACCCAACTATTCCTCAGTCCTTTGAGAAGACTCCTCTCCTCTCCTCTCCTCTCTTCTCTCAAATTAAAACGACGAAACCTTCCTTATCGCACGACAACGCGTCGTCTCACTCCCACTGCTCGCACAGCAACTCCTCCTCTTGTTCGCACAGCAACGCTGTCACACGTGATCAGCACCATCGTCGGACCTCTCTCGATCTCCGACTAGGCCGCCCCGCCTTGCCGGCTTGATTGGCCGTCAAAACCCAGGTGAGTCTTGTTCCCCCATATGTGTGTGTGATTTTTAAAAATAAAAATAATTTACAAAATTTAAAATAAAAATTATTAAGAATTCGATTTTTTTAAAAATAAACAATATTAAAGGAATATAATCTTTAAAAAAGATTATAATAATAAGTTTTCCTAAGTTTAACTAGATTGGGAAGTGTTTTAACAATATGGGTTGGGTCGGGTATGGGTCAGTTATGAGTTGGGCAGGTTATGGGTAAAAAATTTTATACTATGTTTAAATGGGTCATAAACGGGTTAATGGATCAATTTGGGTCAAACCATTTATGACCTGACCCAAACCCGACTCGATCCACCCGTTTAACAGGTCTATTTTTAGGTGAGAGAGAGAGAGAGACAATTGTATCATTTGGAAAATTCTACATGCGTAACGTCTATATATATTCATTTGAACCAAAAGCTAAAAGGGCCTTTTCAAAGGCAAGATCATTAAAACATGCACTAATGGGTCGTGTCGGCTTTAACCGGATGACTCGGAGATAGTCAATGTCCAATCTGATGTCCTCTTAGACCGTAAACCAGACGAAAATAAAATGAAATGTCGCAATCACTTGGAAAAGCGGCCAAGTAACAGAATTGATCTCCATCTTTATAAAATTTGGTTAGATTATCAAAGAACAATTAATTTGGTAATTAGGAAACCTTCTTTAAGTTGTATTTGCTTGTTTATTTTAAAAAACTGAAAAAAAAATTAAATAATATTAAGAACTAACGACTATTTCCCAAAAAAAAATTGAGAAAATAAGTGAAATAATTGATGTACTTCATGTTATCAAGGTCCAAAAATCATGTCGAGTTTAACTTAAACTTATCAAAGGAGAACAAGTTTGCATGATTTAATGTGCTAGAGGCTGTTTTTCTTCTTCTTGTTCTTTTTCTATAGGAACTCTTATCAAAAAAGACCACCCACCTGGGTGGTGTTGCTGGTTCGCGCTCTCTTCCTCTTGCAAAAGTTACATGATTTAATGTGCTAGAGGCTGTTTTTGTTCTTCTTGTTCTTTTTCTGTAGGAACTCTTATCAAAAAAAGGAAAAAAAAAACCTGATCTGATGTTCAAATGTCACTTCATGTTCTTCCTTAGTTAGAAAGACAGCTCGTCCTTAAGAACAAATCGTCATTTGCTCGGTGAAATCCCTGCAACGCCCTCATGATATGATTCACGTCTTTGCACATCATCTTTTATCATAATTCCAATACAACACTTATAGCGCGATGGATTTGAGTAAGTCCTTAAAAGACTCAAAGAGGCAGTAGATGAGAGATCCGCCCTAAGATGAGAGATCTTATTTGGATGATAGATCTCGCTTGCCTTATGTATTTTCAGTTTGTTGGGGAAAAAAACATTCATTAACTAATGATGGGTGTGAGGTGTGAAGGTACACTAACATGTTAAAATAAGGAACGCTGCTCGTATGACACCCTTTTGAGACCACATTTCAAAATACAACCACAACGCACAAGCTAAATATCATAATTACTAATTTTTTGTGTGCAAACATGTAATTTTTTTTTGGTCAGATAAAAACTTTTCATTAAATCAATTCAAAATGGAAGAAGCCAAGGGATGGGCTTCAGTAAATAAGTCCCAAAGAGACAAGGGAGGAGAGGATATCCAAATCTGAGGTAAGTCATTTTTTTATGGGTTTTAGTGACTCAATTTACGACCACATTGGCCTCTTTAAGGCAATAAGAAACCTGAACATTGGGAAAATTAAACAAAATGTCCTTGCACTTTGGATTGGGACGTGAGCCTCCCACTGAGTTGGTGAGGACTTGATATTGCTTCAACCAAGACCAAGAAATCCGTTTCAACATGTGCGCACATGTATGCATTAGGACAAATTAGTGAAACCGGCACCATAACCAAACAAAATCGATCTGAAAATGAACATGGCCAGGTCTTGGGCTGCAGCATTGAATACCCAAGGAAGATCCCGGCGATGAGCATGGTGACCCTCCCCTTGGCCGCCTCGTCATGTGGACGTGAAGAATGTAACAGTCACACAGATGAGGTACAACGACGACGTAAACAGTTAAGAGACCCTAGTTGTCGTATTTGCAGTAATAACTATTGGTTCTCCGATAGATCACCGTAAAGAATTTAGTCAAGAAATCAGGCATCAATGTGACTGCCCATTTGCATAAATAAGTGAATGAATTTCATTACAAATAACATTAGCATATATGACTTTTTTTCACTTAATGTATCGATGATTGTTATGAATAGAAGTGCATATGTGCATGTGTTGTTGTCTCAACTTTCACAACACTTATGTCCTTATTGATAACTATTAAGAGGTGCGCATGGTGCCGCTATTGCGATTTGGATATCAAATCATTCCAAATGGCATAAAGTACAGTTTGAAGGAAGGTGATACTAACTTAACCAAAGTCAAAGAGCCCACAAAGCCAAACCTTTTGTGGTTTGATTTGGTTTAATCGTTTTTCTTTTTCACCTTTTTCTCTCCGTCTCTTATAATTTCAGAAAAAAAATCAAATTATACACTCACGACAATTAATAAATTCAGGCGATAAAACATATTTCAATGGGCTGCTTCATATATAAATGGTAAAAATAATTGACAAAATTAATAATTTATACAATATGATTCGGCAGTTTCAGTTTTGAAAAAGTTGAAACCAAACCAAGCCTCAAAAAACGGTTTAATTTGATTTGCGAAACACTTTTTTTTAAAGCACTCTTAAACCCGAATCAAATCGCAAAAAATAGTTTGGTTTAACAGTTTGAACCTTTTTTGCTCACCCCTAATAGCTATTCGTTTTAGGATAAATATTATTTATTCCAGCGAGCGCGTAGGCTTATGTCTAGTATCTATATGTACTTGTGGCCTATTATACGATACTCTGGAAATAGAATTTTTTATCTTTAGCGAGCAACTTTGACGTTATTGATCATGAAGTTGATTTGAATGCTATTTGTGTAACAAAAAATATGCAATCGTATCATTTGATTCTACATGGTGACATCTACATATATTATGCTTATATCGATTGAGTCGGTCTTATAGTGTTGGGTTTGGAAGCTGGGCTCCATTGAGTTTCATGACACTGCTTAAATACCGCCTGTCAGATATTTAGACATGAAAGTGGTGGTAACAATACAAGAGAATCATCATATGTAAACAACTTTATATTTAAAAAAAAAACAATACGAAGATGCTGTTAAAATATGTTAACTCTCACCTTATAAGATACCTCCATTACTGATACGATACCCAAACTAAAACAAAATTGCGATACACATTCTCTATCTTGACCTCTGTCTCTCCCCATGAAGCTCTGTAGTCAATCGCTGTCTCTTTAAAATTGCAGTTCTTTCTAAACACTAGAGTTTAACAAGACAAGCATAATATGACTTCCATTTAATAGGCAAATAGATCGATTTTGAGGACCCAATAATCTACCGCCACATGTACCCAAAATGACGGTTAATTTGGTATTTCAGTATTTTACAGATTCTTATTCAGTTTTAAACCGTTTGATAGATTGAATGTAGTCAAAAATTTTTGAGTGAAATTCTTATCAAACACTTCCGACAAAAACAAGATTGAAATTGCTGATGCGGTAGTCTAATCATCATTTGGTCTCCTTGGTGTGAGCCATGATTTTACTTGGACAAATTTACGTAGAATAATGCTATTTTTTACATAATTTTTTAAATTTCTGATTTTTTTGATTTTTTTTCTTTCTTTTATGATTATTGTTCGCCTTCCTCTTTTCGGCGACTCGTCTTCACCATGAGAGGAAAATTGATTTTTTTCTTTCTTTCTTTTCTTTCTTTTCTCCACCTTCCTCCTTAGTTTCACAATTGAATCCACCCACTCTTTCCGCGATCTTGATCAGCCTTTGGGCGATTGGAATGCGACTTCTTCACGGTTGGCTTTGTGGGACACGCAGGGCTCATAGATGGGTCTCCGGACGCGGTGCCATTGCACAGGTTACCGAGTAGCGACCTGCAAAGATCGACATTGCCGAAGAAGGATTAAATCTCGGGAGTAACATTTATTCGAGTTTTTTATTTGACATTTTTCAAAATGCCGACAATTTTTATTGTTTGCAAGTTTTTATTTTGATTTCTTAGGAAGGCATTTCGCATAGTGTCTTTCCACTAGGGTACCTAGGTTGATAAGTCGGTTGAAAGACATTGTGCAAAGCATAGATCAACCTAGCAGGAGGGATTTAAACTTCCTCTCTCACCTTAATCGGCACGGGCGGTTACTATACTGGCCTACCAGTTCTTCAAACAACTTTTGAAAAGATTGCAATGGAGTCTTCCCTCCCCAATTGAGAGAGCCCCTTAATTCCTGGATATATCTTTATCTTCCCTACCTAAGACGGAGTACCTCGAATTTTACGTTCCAAAAATTCATACGTAATGGTTCTAGAACTTACCCAGGTTTGATAGTGACATTTATTCAAATTACTCATTTATTTGACATTTTCAAAATGCCGACATTTTTTATTGATCACAAGTGTTTATTTTGATTTCTTAGGAAGACATTGAATTTACAAGCTCTTTTATAAATTAGAAGACTTAATGATACCTATCAATTTCACTCCAATTAAGTTTGTCACTAGCTGTGGGTTATCAACTATCATTGGAGTTGCTTTGCAAGTTTATTTTTCTTTAATTACCAACTTCTCTTATATTTTACTAAGTTTTGTCTGCTTTCAAAGTTTTCTCAACTAGTAAAATTAGAGAAGTATTACCAATTATGAGTAGGAAACAAATTCTGACAAGAGCTGATTCACTGTTTTGGAAAATTGCCACTGTTAGAGAGACGTTCTAATATTGATGAGCAACGGAGATATGTTCGATTGCTAGCAACGGTAGAACCGATGGCTATTTGAGGAGTTGAGTTGGAAACAGTCATTTAAGGTTGGATGGCTATTCAGTCCAATAGAAGTAGTGGGGTTGGATGAAAATGAGCAAAATTAGTCTAATACTTTTGAGTGTTCTTTGCTATGTTCTTGTTGGTAATAGCTGGTGTTTTTAAAAATATCTCTATGAGGTGCTATGGTTTGTAATCATGATAAGAGGAGTTATACAAGAGTAATAGTAGTAGTCGTGTCCTAATATTGTGATCTATTAATCGATAGGAGTAGTATGTGCTGATCGTAACTTGTCTTGAAAACTATTAGTAGATTCTAGTCTTGCTATGTTTGTTAGTGTTGGGAGGGAAAGTAAATTTTGAGATAAAGCTGAACGATTATATATCTGCTTGAAATATATTCTTTATCTCTTCACTATTAGTAATAGTTGTTCATTGTTATTAATATATGTTCATTAGTGGCATGTGCACCCAATATCTTAAATCAGTTTTTGCTGCTGTTAAAGTTTATCTTGTTATCTTCTACAAAAAAATTTCATAGTTCTCATTCAACCCTTTCACCTCCTCTAAGTTGTGTTGATAGCCCCAACAATTGAAAATCTAGTAAAATGAATATTAGTGAATTAACAAAAAAAAGTTGGGAATTTTTTGGGAAAAAAAAGGTGTCGAGGTGTTTCTTCGCTGAGAAAAAAGAGATGACAAATATCATATTGTCCTCTAACAACTAGCTACATTTGGTAGTGGTAACTAAAAGTTCAGCTGTGTGTATTTCATGTAAAATAAATAATTTGAATACGTTTGCCTAACTTTAATAGTCAATATTGCTTAGGAAATAAGTGAACGAAAATATTAGTGTTAGTGATAATAACATATGCCTAAACACTTTTGTGGATATTGAAATTTTTTTTCATTAACTCATTTCTCTAAGAGATAAAAGATCAAAGTTAGGATAACATTTTCCAAATTGTTGATATTACACGAAGCAAACACATTTTGTGTTATTAATATTGATGACAATTGTTACTTTGCCAAGAAATATCATATGAACGTTTTGTATGTGCTTTTATTCATCGAAGGAAAAATCAGAGAATTGGAATGAATTTTATAACTCGATCATGGCAATAGCGATCGACATCGAGTGCATCCATAAATGCAAAATAGATTATGATCCAACATTTAGAATAGTATTAAAAGGGATAATCTTAGACCCATACAAAACATGGGCATCTCTCTAGTTCTCCATAAATCCTAGTGCTTTTCAGTTTCTTCTTTCAAAAGCTCAAGAATTGAAACACTTGAAAGGCTTGTAGATGCATTGTAATATGCTTTTAAACCATGCCTTGGATCTTTCCAACACAGTTGGTTGGTGGTGGTGACTCGTTGAACCAAAGGTTCTTAACCTGCAAAAATGGGGTCATCATTACGCTTCATAAATCATTAGTTTCCATGAAATGATGATAGAAGCGAATTGAAGAACAGAACTATAATCTTTACGGAGTTTGAATCTCTCTTCTTAGCAGTTCTTACATTGTGCCTATCAGTTCTGGAATACCCATGGATGCAAGTGAAGTCGTTTCACTGGATAAATGATCTGGTGGATGAACATTTGCCCATGGAGGAGGTCGACCCCTAACTGCATTGTCGATATCTTCAGGGGTTATGCCCAGGGATGGGTTCTGCCGAACACGTTCTCTCACCAAGGATAGGAATAATTCCTTGAGCTGCCATTGTATAATTTAGAATGAGAAAATGCATATTACTGGATAAATCCCTTTTTAATACTTCTTTTCTTTATTTCACAGACATTAGCACTGGTTCCCAATTACGTAGAACAACCATAGGAGCGAATTATTCACCTTCGTTTTATCCAATCTTTGTGTGACTAAAACCTAAAGCTCAAAAAAATTTATGTTCTCATTTGGTTTGATTAAGCATGACAACAATTGACAACAAACTACACTGTGCGTTCAAATAAATGGGTGACATTATTACTATGTTCCAATTATAGAAATGTCTCACGCTTTGGATAAGATTAGAGCAAGAATTGAAGCCCAGAGTAAACCGGAGGGATGCAAAAGCGTCCGGGCATCCGCTGGGTTACTCCAGGGAGCCCGGGCACAAATGCCCGGGCTGCTCAGCTAACCACAGGCGTGAATTGCCTATGGTCATTAAAGTTGGTCAGGGGCCTGATCTTTTTGGGCCAACCGTCAACACCCATCACGCAGGTACCCAACCAGACCGAACAGAGCGCCCTCTGGCGTCGAGGACACCGAAGAGACACCTCCCTTTAACCCTATTTTCAATCCCTTGTTGGCTTTATTACGCATTATATCCTATCGAAATTGCTTAGGGTTCTCCCTAATTTTAGTATGCAAAAAAAACTATGTGACGATGCAACAAAACACTAGTTGAGAATTGGTGCAATCAAAGATTGGGATCAAAAGGCTAGATTGAGGTTACTCTCTGTGGATTTATAACATTGTTCTCTCCATGAACGTAGGTCACCCTAAGGATCAAACTATGTAATTCTGTCATGTTGTTTCTTTGTCTCATTTAATTTTCTGTTATTTCCTGATGTTGATAATTGCACTATCCTATCATGCAATATATTAGGGCTTTGCATAGGTTCATATTTCGATTTCTCCTTCGTGCTTGTCATATCATTCGAGGAGATCAGCCGCAATGGCGAACGCTAGGGCTTATTTGATAACTCATTTAAGCTCTGAAAATTTAGAAATTTATCAATTCACAAGATTAAACTTCTTTGATGACTATGATAATACTTGACTTCTTTTTTTTGTGGTCAGAATAATAACACTTTGCTTGAAAGATTTTAAAAATCACTTACTAGGATAAGTAAGGAAAAGGTACTTAATATGATTAGCAGAATAAGTAATTGATGACAATTAGAATATTGATAATTAAATTGTTAAAACCTGTCTATTATGATCACAATTTCATGTATGATAGGAAACTGATAATATTCAATTATCAATCTTCAGTTATTATTAAACAACCTTATATTTCTAATTTGTTCAGTGCTTAAATTTTCTGACTTACTTTTTTATTTTTATCAAACGAGTCCCAAGTAAAACGTTTGATAACTCCAATCAGTGCCAAAGATTAATGTATTCAGCACTTAATAGAATTGAGCATGTTTAATAACCATAATTAGTTTTCACTTAAAATATTCGATTAAGTCAACAAATCACTTGATGAGATACTTAATTTATTCAATATAAAAGACATCCAAGTATGAAATCTAATTTTTCCTTTTACATTGCTAAAAGCCTAAAAACGTACCAATAATGTTCATGATTCCCTATTACGCAATAAAAAAGTATTATTCAATATCCAACTATTATCATAACATGTCATTTTCATTTTCATCACTTAAAATAGTCAAACACTTAAAATATAGTACTTAAATTTTAAGCACTTAGTTTACAATTCTACCAAACAGAACGTTTGAGGTAGAGAAGTTTGATGGGAGAAATTGCTTTAAATGTGGCGTATCAATATGTGCACACTCTTGGTGTAACAAGGACAAATGATCAGAGACTGTGAAGGAGGTCCACTCATTCTGTTGATGAAGCAGGCACTACGTGTTCTCTTTTCCAGTTTGTCCAATAAGGTCTTGTTAGAGGTCAGTGAAGAAGCCGGTGCCATAGAGATATGTGTTTGAATCATGTAATATTCATTTTATGGAAGAGAGTTTCCACCGAGAAGTTGAGAGCCTGTAGTGGGTGAAGGGGATGAGCAACCGTTTGTTTCTTGAGAGAGATAATACCAGTTCAGGGATGACTGAGTGTATGTCCATTAGAGTCCATCAAGATGAGTTTAATAAACTATCATGGATCTGAAGAGCATTGAGGAGAGGATCACTGATGAGGACTTGGCTAAGAGGTTGATGGATTCTTGAGAAATTTTTTCTAATTCACTGTTGACAATGCTATAACGGCGTCTTTGGAAAATGTTGTGTCTGCTTTGTTTCAAAGAGTAGCGAAAGAATAGCGAGAACCTAATAGTATAATGATTAGCTTTAATAATCTGAGGTAGAAAGCACATAAAGGCTTTTTGTTGGAGGTAATTGCCATTCAAAATCGAGTTATGATGCTAGAGACCGTCCACATTTTAATGCAACGACGTAAAGTGCTATAATAGAAATTGTCCGAAATTCAAGGATAAAAGAGCTGAGATGAAATCTCTAAGTGATGGCAATGCAGTTACTAGAACAGATAGTAGTTCCAATGATGCTTAGAATACGTGGGGGGTCATCGCAAGTTCATTAGGTGAAGATTACGTGTTATCTTGATGTTCTTTTCACGACTCCCGATATGATTGGTCAACTACCCAATGATGTTTACGCGGAAGATGCTGCCGGCAAAGTGGTGGGTGTAAGAACGTTTAGATAATAACGCATTATAATGTAGTGAGGTTGTTAACTAACATGAGGCATGTAGTGGAGTTGGAAGAACCTTATCTTGCGAACTCCTCTTGTTAAGGTTGCATTAGGTTCTATATCCTCCATAGGGAACAATAGTGACTAGCTCGGCTCTGATACCCTCGGGGATTTCAGATGAAGATGTGACGCAACGTTGCACAGGATGAGGCTCAGACACATGACTAAGAGGAATTGTCGATTCTGAGTCAGAAATGTCTACTGGGAAGTCAACCGACCAGCTTGAGTTTATGTGAACATTGCACCTTGGTTAGACAATGTGATTGTAGAGTGAAGTTCGTTACAGTATTGCATTGCACCAATGCGATTGTAGACTACATCAACTCAGACCTATAAGGACATTCTCCAGTACCTTCTAAAGGAGGTTCCAGAAACATGTTGTCCTTTATAGATGGTGTTTCCAGAAGAGCCTAGGTTTGTTTTTATTGAAAACTGGAGCTGCACTGTCATTTTAAAATGTGGAAGGCGATGATCTAGAAGTAGACAAGTAGAAAGATCTAGTGCCAAAGAGCCGACATGGACTGAGATTCCGTTATGGGGAGTTTCACAGATTTGCACGGACGAAAGTGAGACATCGCACTATTGCCAACACACCACACTTGAGCAAACTCATAGAACGAATGTAACATGACTTCACTGGAGAGCTCACTCTCTACACTCCAATGCTGGCCATGAATACAACATATTAGGTTAGGGAATAGAAGCCACCAACGGCGATTGACTGTAGTACTCCTGAGGAAATGTCATTGAGGAAGTTGCTAACTACACTGAACTGAGATGCTTCATTGCCTTACTTATACTCATGTGAAATATGGCACACTGAAGCTGAGGGCAAGGAGAAACATATTCCTAAATTACGCACATGGAGCAAAGGGAAAAAAAATCTAGTGCACAAATTAGTGTTTACCTAAATTTATGAACAGCCAAGACATTACCTTTGATGAGTTTGCTCTATTTAGGATAGAAGTGACTAACCATTTGCAGAGAAAGATCTAAATGGTGTTCTTATAAATAGGTGGAGGAGCAAAAAGAGCCTGGAGATGAGCAGAGTGCAAGTGAGGTGACTGATTTTGTAGAGTGGCAGTATTCTATAGCAAATTATATATATTCTGTGGTGACTGCAGAATTGAGGCTTTGTGGTGGTAAATGAAGGTGGACGAGCTGGAGTGGCAGTTGAATGCAAAGGTCTGGTTGAGAAATTTGGGAATAGCAGAGGAAGTGTAGCACATGGATAAGCAAAGAAATAGGAAAAGCAAAGAGATAGGAAAACTGGAATGTTGAGAGTGCCTCAGAGTTACGTGAAAAAAAAGTTTGATGCACCACAACATGAAGCTAGAAAAATTTGTAAATACCACTCTTGTAGCACGTTTTGCATTGGCAAGGAGGTGGAGCATATCTCTCCTATTTCACATGCTAGTGTTGTTGATTGTTAGAGGTATGCAATGTGTACCATCAGATTGAACAACCCATGTATACGTGAAATGGAAAGCAGTATTTGCTGGGGACCGCACACGTTAGGCTGGTTTTTGGGGAAAGCAGTTCAAATTAGCGTGTTAATAAATTGGTATGTAGACCCGAGTCAAGAAGGCAACCTAGAGAGTGGTCAATCTGTAAGTTGTTATGTTGTTTCCCTTGTGGATGGTTATGAGTTGGAAGGTTTTGTTACGAGACACGGTGATTTCATCAATGACTGAGGCCGAAAATAGTGACAGTGAAAGGAGTGGAAGAGGCAGTGTGGCCAAGGGACTTGGTTGGTGTTTTTAGCATGGAAATCGAGTTCAGTAATGACCAACACTCAGTGATGATCGACACTTTTGCATCAGAGATAACATGTGAAGAAGGCTCTTTCGAAAGAGGCGAACATGTGGATCGATTTTATTTCTCTGATTAAGTGAGCTTGGGCTCGATAGACATATGTGGCAGGGAGCAGCCCATGGAAGGTGATGGAAGAGCGGGAATATTAAGCGACAATATAAAGCGATGAATCAGAACAGTGACTTGGCTGCAAACTCAAGCCATTTTGGAGATTTGACCAAGATTCCCAGGATGATTGTTGGGGCTTCGATTCAAGTGAAGGATGCAAGAAGACATCTACAGTTATATGGGCAATTAGGGGGTCATTCCCAAACGCTTGGGGAGGCACCTGTGTTTCTACGTCAGGACATACTGGGTCAGGCCGATTGCCAGGAGCCTGGACCAGCTAGGCTGGCGCAACCAAGCCCCCAGGAGGAGCAGAGAACATGCATAGGACTCAGTTTTATCCCTATTTTCAAAACCTTTTGGTAGTATTACTCGTGGTATCTTCTAGAGATCGTTTTAAGTTCTCTCTATGAGTTTTAGTTTGAGAAAAACACTATCAGAAATTGAGCGAAACACTGGATGAGAGTTTGGTGGAAATGGAGCTTGGAATTGGGATTATTTTGATGTTATGATCTCCTAGTTTGTAGTGGATATATGATTGGGGCTCTTCGAATGGATGTAGGTTACTCTTCAAACGAACTATGTTAATTGTGGTGTTCTGAATCTATTCATTGTTTAATTCTCCAGTGTTTCTGTTACTTTGGTAGATTGCATGACCCTGTGGCACATTATCGACATTATCAAGTGAAAAAGAGACTGACGTGAAGCTTCATCATCAATTTTTGCAGTAGAAATAAGTTCCATGTCATTAGAATAATTGTGATACTACGGACTGATCAAAAAGCACAAAGAGAAACTTGGAAAGTATAGATTCCTGGTCAAATGTGGAGTGATGTAAGATCCCTAAGCTCGCTACGGAAGAGTTGACAACCACATAGCATATGGAGATTCCCACTAAGATGGTGAATATTAATGAGATTTTCCGTGGTTGCACATATTAGAATCAGTTTAGAGTCTCTCTTCACTAGAATAAAGCAAAAACAGAAAGCAAATAGAGCAGAAGAAACAGTGATGATCTATGAATAGAAAGAAGGCGCACCTGTTCCGATAGAGGATCCCCTGTTTCTATTTGAGAGTCTGCTGTTTCAGTGTCAGAGTCCGAAACTCGTATTGTTCCATTCAGTTTCGCTTTGTATGACTCGCAGGTGATGCTTGAACCATATGGACCAGTGTTGAGCAACAGCCCACAATCCGTTATTGCAATCTGGCATTCATTTGGTATTTTTGAGCTTGATGCCTCGATAATCCTTTCGATTGATCCGCACCCAGTAACTTTCAACTGACGCAAAAACTCTAATTCATCAATGCCCTCGACAACTTCCAGGCTCTCGCATCGTCCAATACTTAAATCCTTCAAGTTCTTCAAGTTTGACAAACAGCCTAACCTTTTTAATGAAGTGCACCCTTCAACAGAAAATCCTTCCAATGATTCCAAGGTAGAAACAAACTGTATCTCCTGTAGCTTTGGGCACCTCGACAGCTGGAAATCTTGAAGCGTCTTTAGAGAGCTTGAGACAAGGGACACTCCCCTCCCACCATAAGTCCACTCGGGAGCTTGTAACTCATTGTATGCTGGATCCTCCGACAAGCAAACCAACCTCTCGAGAGATTCGCAGTGCTCAATATGTAATGTCTCCAACGATTTTAGGACACCGAGAAATTGAACTTCAACTAGCTCTGTGCAAGAAAACACCAAGGCTTCTCTCAGTTTTATCAAACTTGAAGGAATGGATAATCGCTCGAGGAGTTGACACCCTCCAATAGTCAACTTTTCCAACTGCGGAAGGGCATCGAGCTGAACTTGTTTCATTCGAGTGCTATGGAGCTCTAAAATTGTCAAGTTTGACGGAAATTGTTTGAGGGTTTGCAAGTCTAGCCCACATAGAGTAAGTTCTTTCAGCAGCGAAAGGAAACTCAACTCTGTAGGCAGGGCGGGGGCATTTAAAAGGCGCAAAGATTGTAGTCTGGATAATCCCCCAATCCACCTGAAGTCAAAAGGTTGAACTGTATTTAATGTGGCTTTGAATTCAAAGCGATCAGATAGGAGCAGTTGAACTAGACTAGTCAAGTTTGAGAGCTTAGGGATAGTCTGCAACGAATTAGATAACAGTCGTAGAGTGGTCAAAGATCCCGGGAGCTTCGGCAACTCTTGGATCTCATTACACTGAACTAAGTCCAGTGTTTCGAGGTGAGGAAGCTCGCTCAGTGTCCTCGGCATTGTCCCAATTGGTGTATGCGATGCATTGAGAGATGACAAGCTCCATAGTCTACCAATGGAAGCTGGTAATTTTGTGATACTCGTGTGTGATACATCTAGCTTTGTTAATGACTCTAATTTCGAAATTGAGTTAGGGAGTTCATTCAAGCTACCACAACTCCTGAGAGAGAGGTGTAGAAGATGCCTTAGCTCTCCAATTTGTTGAGGCAATTTTCTGAGTGCCGAACATGACTCAATACTCAAGTCAGTGAGCCATCTCAATTTTCCAATAGAGCGGTCAATTTCCACCAAGTAAGGACATTCGGAAATAGTCAACTTCTCTAAAACTGGGCATTCTAAAAAGTTTGGTGTCTTATGCATATGCCAACTTTTTTGAATAGTGAGAACCTTCAATTTTCCTGCCCCCTACAAAAGCCAATGAAACACCATTTGTCATTTGATCCTCTCCCCAAATGAGAAAATTGGACTACAGATCCTTTAAATTTTGTCCTTCATTAAATGAGAAAATTAGACTAAGAGGGAAATGGCATACCTTGATTAGGCGGCTGACCTTATCATCTGTGAACCCAACGCCAAAAAGATTCAGCACAACTACATTTTCTAGATGCAAATTGGTTGCCTCAAAACGAGGATAACGTTCGAGTTCTAGAAAAGGATAAACTGTATGAGGGTAACGCAAACTGATCCATCTCAAATTGGAAAGACAGCCCGCAAAGTCGCCTTCGCAGGTTACATTGCACAACCAAAGAAACCGTAGATGTGGGAATCGTTTAATTTGCTCTGGGGTGACGGTAATAGGAGGTTGAATCCATACCCCTGACAGCAAACGGAGTGCTTGAATGCTTTCCTTGATCTGCCAATGACATTGAGGAGCAGGAACAGGAATTTGTCAATATGCCACAATTTTATTTCGTCGAAGAGAAATAAAAATGAAACAGGAGAGTAGCATCCAATTCAGAATGGTGAATCCTCAATTAAGAACACGTTAAACTATTCAATATTCAAATGTGGTCATACTTTACCTCTGTTGATCTTAATTGGTCAATGATGTCGTCTCTTGCCCACAACCTTGTACGCTCTTCAGAATATTGCAGATTTTCTTGATTAGCAATAGCCCTTCCAAGATCTTTAAATTGATCATGCATCCAAAAACTATTATCATCTAAAACCTTTATCATGCACCTGTTAATAAGGACATCAACAGCATATTCTGGTCTAAATCCAAAATCTTTCCACATGTAGCTTGGATTAGTCTTATTCTCACCAATGAAAAAACATGCAACATCAAGAAATATCTGTTGTTGATCTGGTTTTAAGGCATCATAGCTAATCCTTAGCTTTCCCAGGACATCCCTATTAGGTGTTTTCCTTAGCTTCTCTAGTATCTCTTCCCATATTTTTTTCTCTTTCTGAAGAAAAAGCAATGAACCTATTGCTCGAAGAGCTAATGGTAGTCCACCTGTTGTGGAGACAATGTCTTCTGAAAGAGTGCGGTAATCTGCTAGGGGAGAGTTGTCACCAAAGGCATGCCTACTAAAAAGTTGAACTGCATCTTTGTTTTTCAATCCCTCCATTTCATAAGGCGTAATTTCATACTTAAGTCCCCTAGTTTCCAGAACCCTTTTTTCTCTAGTGGTAACAAGTATCCTAGTACCAGGACACAAAGAATTCATTCCAATTAGTCCTTCAATTTGGTTTGGCTCATTGACATCATCCAGAACAACTAGTACCTTCTTGCTGCAAATAGTTTCTCCAATCATCCTGGTCCCCTCATCAATGTTATTAATCTTTGTAGCCACTCTTGAATAAGAGATATCGGACAATAATTTTTCTTGCAATTTGACGAAGCCCATGGTCTTTTCCTTTTCACTTACATCATCAAGAAAGCTGCAGTTTTTCCCAAAGTGAGGACATAGTTGGTTGAAGATAATCTTGGCAAGTGTTGTTTTACCGATACCGCCCATACCATAAATTCCAATAAGCTGCACACCATCGGAGTCGATTTTTAATAAATTGTTGATGGCCTTTATTTGATCCTCCATTCCAACTAAATCTTCGGTCACTTTTCTTTGTCTTGTTCGGAGCCTTTTCATAACCTCATTAACAATCATCCCGATTAAATCCCCATCGCTGCCAAAGAGTTGAACAGTGTGAATGGAAAAAGTAACAAATTCTTTTCCTTGCACGTTGACCAACCACATACTAAGTCAACTAGTTTCATTCTAATTATCTTAAACATTGTTCCCATGGAAACGTTAAAATTATGGATGAATAACATGATCATAATATATTGATATGTTATGAGATCGACAATTCTTGTGCAAAAACAATTCAACAGAACAGAAATGGAGTATGTAAATAAGTGGTTCTTATTCAAACATCTAACAAGTCTTTTTCACATCTCTTTTGTAGATCAATTTCATAATCTGATAAAAAAGGTAGATTAAAAAAAAGAAAAGCGATGGAGCCAGGAATCTAATGTTGATACTTTATTATTGCTTCTAAGAAAGAACCACCACGCAAAAAACAATATAAAGAAAAAGCGTCAGAAAAAAGTGTTTCTATTTTTTTCCGAAATAAAAATAGTAAACCGCATTTAATTTTGCGAGTTCATTTTTTTGAATGGTCATCAGGTTCAAGGACACTAAAAATTTGTCACCAACATTATTATTTCATTTAAGATAACAAAAAATGAATTTCCATCAAGTGTATTGAGATATGTTTGTGCGCGCGCCATGATCTCGGAAAAGTTTTACTAGTCATTTGCTTTTCGTGATCACTCTACCCAGTAGACATATGGGTTGTCACATGTCTGTATGTGCGGATATTTGTCTTTATGATTATGAGGCAACTCCTTGTTTCTTTTTAAGTGGGTGAGGCGGCAACAACAATTTATCCAATGAAAAAAGGCACGAATCGAAACAGGACTCGAATAACATAGACTAAAGAGATTAAAAAAAAAAAAAATTCAATTTTACCCCCAAAACTTCAGGAACATGATGAATTACAAACATGACGTCCATTACAAGTTTAAGTTGAAGGAATAGAGGAAGAGAAATGCTTGATCTTTAAATCAAGTGGAAGAATAATATATATATATATGTGTGTGTGTGTGTGTGTGTTACAGCAATTGATTTACTTATTTCTTTTAACACGGGAAAGAACTTTACAAAATGCAACTACATGCAGTTCCATGATCAAGTTCTCTAGTATACATTAAGAATCTTAATACATTTATGGATTGAATTAGTATAAAAAGATGAAACAAAGCCAAATTCTTGTACAATGAAAATTAGGTCAGAAAATGAAATCAAAGTATTCTATTAAGTCTGAAAAATATTTGGAGATCTCATGATATTAAAAATAAAAAAAACTAATTTGAAACTTCTTATTTCAATTTAGGGAAATTGGAGCTGGAATATAAGTAATGAATTTTTATTAGATCTACCTTTCAATGATAAAAAATAATTTTCACATTCATAGTTAGATGGTTACCTTATGTTATCCTGCAGGTGCAATCCGTTGATGCCGCCAACTCTTCTGAGAGCTTGCCGCCACTTCTCTACGCTGGTGAACTTCTTCTGATCCGTCATCTTTTGCTCCCAATTCAGGATTTCATCGTTGTACAATTGGGTTTTCAATGTCACGTCATCAGGTTTCACATTATAAAAAATGGGCAATATCTCCTTCTCATTCCCATCTTCTCTAGATTTAGAGTTGTTCTCCACCATCTTTCCAAGCTCGCAGAGGCACCAATAACTCGAAGCATAGTTTGGGGAGAAGATGGGTATATAGAGCCTAGAGTCATCGATCGCTCGTAGAAGGTTGTCACTAATTCTTTCGCCAGGATGAATCTCTTCTTTATCAAAGAAAACGTGAATCCCAGAATCAACCAAGGCATTATAGAGGGCGTCGGTGAATCCACCACGAGTATCGGACCCTCTAAAACTTAAGAACACCTGGTACTCAGCTCCTAATGGATTGCTGGTGCTCGTTCCTGATATCGCCATAGGAGCTCGCTTCCCACTTAGCAGGGTCTCTCTCTCACTGTTGAAATGCTTTTTTTTCTAGTACACTGTACTGCTTGTAGGCAAATTCGCAAGAAGCCGAAGGTGTTTTGCAGATCTCGATACGAGTCAGTAACTTTAATGTTGGAGTCACAATGAAGACTTCTAAGACTTATAAGAGAGGATTGTTGAAATATTTATAATTTTACAAAGACTCGAGATATGAGCCAACTACCAAACAATTCAAGAAATGACATAATTGACCAATTCCAACCTAGAGAGGAGTGGCCTTACTAAAAAAAATTTGAAAAATATGCCTCCAAATAATGAACAGGAAATGTTCTGGCCACGCCAAGGATCATTAGTAGACAAATCTTTTTAATATGCGTTCTATGGACGCTTGTTAGCTATATCTAATAAAATAAATATTTACATTCTTAATGCACTGATTGCGTATAAAATGAAGAAGGGAGTGCTTTCAAAATGACAACAAAATTTTTATGTGTAAATGTTTAATATAATCGGTACCCTTGGAGCACAAGTTCAACATAATGCTTAATAAAAAATACTACACTTCATTTGCCATGAAAGACGCGTAAATGCAACTTTGTAATAGGTACATCATCCAATTTACAGTCAATAAAGTTGATGAACTTAAAAATACTAAGGTGGAGGACATTATCATTACAAGATCACATGGAGTTTCTTCTTCTTTGCGCTTGTCACATAGGCTCTGGCTATGTAGAAAACAGCTGTTCTGAATCCACTTTTAACTTCTGATAAATGAATAAAAAATTCCAACAAAATATTCCTCAAATATCACCTCTCGTGATAAACCATTTTTTGCGATTCCTTTCCGTTTAATCCTTCTTCTTCATTTTTTTCTCATCACTTTTTTAATTTCATGAAATAACTAAAGTTTACACTCACAACAATTTTAAATTCACCCAAAATGAAAAACAAACCTATTTCAGTAGGCTACTATATATAAATAGTAAACATAATTGACGGAATTAGTAGTTTATACAATACGATTTCCCAGTTAGGTTTGATTTTGAATAAAGTTGAAATATAATCTATTTTATAAAGACTTGAGATACGATCCAACTACCAATTGATTCGGAAATAAAAATTGACTTAGCTGACCGATAGATTCAAAGAATTTTGGAATATTCGGATCTAAATTGGAGTCCATGTGATCGGTTCAGACATCCACATCACTGGTAATGCCTTTTCTCTTTCTTTTTCTTTTTTTGTCAAGTGGTAATAAATTACTTCTAACTTGGAGAGAAGTGGACTTACTATAAAAATTGGGAAACGTAAGACTTCCCCCCAGGAACAGGACATGCTAGGGCGACGTTAAGGATTATTATTAGAAAATTATCACACTTCACATGTCTAAATATGACCCATTTGCCAAAAAAAAAAGCGTATAGGCAACTTCGCAACATGTACAGTGTCTACTTTACAGTCAATAAAGTTGATGGATTTAAAAAAGAAGAAGGTGTAGACCAATTTTAAAAACCGATTCCAAGAACTCATGGAACCTTTTCACACACCCAATTTCTTTCTAGTTTTTTCCTCGCGCCTGTCACTTCTCTTGTAATGTACTCAAAATGTTCTCAATCCACCTTTGGACTTTTGGATAAACAAAATAAGATTCTCTAGCAAAATGTTCCTAAAGAATCACCTCCCGTGATTACACACGGGATTGTAGATAACTAGAAAAATCTCCTTCATTTTACAAAAATTGGATATGCTTCATCCTCCCAAAAAAATGCTCCACCTAAGCACTCCCTCAGCATAATTTACCATTCACCATGGAAATTTGTTTTGCTCTCTTGACTTGCCTTTTGAAACATTTGCTTCCGAATCATCTATGGGACATGTTAAGGCGACTAGTGAAGGATTATCATTAAAAAGGTTCTTACTAACAAGTGCTCATATTACAAGCGGCTTTATTGATTGTTCATAATATGAGAAATATAATGTTTGAAAATGACAAAAGTTTTAAGTGTGGATGTTTAATTTAATTAGTAACTTAGGCCATTCGTAATTGTCATAAAATGGAAAAACAAAAAAACATGTAAAAAAAACATGTATGGACAACTTCGGAGCAGGTGCAGCTTCCAATTTATAGTCATCAAGTTGATGCCTTTAGAAAAATAATAAGGTGGAGACCATTTAGAAAATTGGATCACAACAACACATACAGCTGCACCTTCTTTTCTCTTCAGATACAACTATACCCTTTCTTTTATTTTTTGGTCAAAACAGCTGTATCTTTTCAGGCGCACCAATTTTTATGGGTTTCTTCTTCGTGCTTGTTACATGGGTCTAGCTATGTCGACAACATCTGCTTTGAATTCACTTTTGTACTTTTGGATTACAAACAGTATGATTTTCAAACATTTAAACCTTTGTGGTTGCTCCATAAGTATAGCTACAATTGGACATAATTAAAATCCCACTGCAATAGTGGAAATTCACAATGATCTATAAAAAAACATAATAATAACAAAATATTTCTAAGAATCACCTCTCAAGTTAACACATGGGACTCTAGATCATTAGAAAAATCTCCTCCATATTGCAATGGATTTTCTGCATTGCGTACAAAAATGCTCTAACTAAGCATTGTCGAAGCATATATTTGCTAATCACCGTGAAGCATTTTTCATGGCCTCTTCACCTTGATGACTTGCCTTTTGTTGTAATTAATTGTATTTTAACTACATTAATTTTCTCATAAAATATACCTTTATGTTAAAAAGTGAATGATCACGCAAATCTTTTACAAGCCATATTTCCTTATTGATAACTATTAGGAAGTAAGCACAATGTCTTTTGGATATCAAACCAAACCAAACCAAACTGCATAAATATGTATTTAAGAAAAGTAAAACCAAACTAAACCGTATTATAATAAAAAAACTAAGTGAAACCATGTTTTGCGATTTGATTCTGTTTAATCCTTCTTTCTTCATTTTTTTCTCATCACTTTTTTAATTTCATGAAATAACTAATCTTTACGCTCACAACAATTTGAAATTCATCCAAAATGAAAAACAACCTATTTCAGTAGGCTACTTCATATATAAGTTGTAAACATAATTGATGGAATTAATAGTTTATACAATACGATTTCCCGGTTTGGTTTGATTTTGAATAAAGTTGAAATATAATTAATTTTACAAAGACTTGAGATACGAGCCAACTACCAATCGATTCGGAAATAAAAATTGACTTAGGTAACCGATAGATTCAAAGAATTTTGGAATATTTGGATCTAATCTGGAGTCCATGTGATCGGTTCAGACATCAACATCACTGGTAATGCCTTATCTCTTTTTTTTTCTTTTTTTTTTTTTTTGTCAAGTGGTAATAAATTATTTCTAACTTGGAGAGAAGTGGCCTTACTATAAAAATTGGGAAACATAGACTTCCCCATCATGAACAGGACATGCTTTGGCGACGTTAAAGATTATTATTAGAAAATTATTACACATGTCTAAATATGACCCGTTTGCCAAAAAAAAAAAATGCGTATAGGCAACTTCGCAACATGTACAGCGTCTAATTTACAGTCAATAAAGTTGATGGATAAAAAAAATAAGGTGTAGACCAATTTTAAAAACCAATTCCAAGAACTCATGGAACCTTTTCACACACCCAAGCGCTCCCTCGGTATAATTTACTACTCACCATGGAGTGTTTGTTTTGATCGCGACTTGCCTTTTGAAGCATTTGGTTCCAAATCATCAATGGAACATGTTATGGAGACCAATGAAGGATTATCATTAAAAGGTTCTTACTAACAAGTGTTTTTAGAGCACTGGTTAGCCACTCCACACCTCCTAAAAAGTTGCTTTATTGATTGTTAATAAAATGAGAAAAATAATGTGTGAAAATGACAAAAATTTTAAGTGTGGATATTTAATTTAATTACTAACTTAGGCCATTCGTCGATAAAATCCTTATTAGAAAAATATTACAATTTAAAATTTTGATTTTGACCCCATTTGTCATTAAAAAAAAAAAAACGGGTATGGACAACTTTGGAGTAGCTGCAGCTTCCAATTTATAGTCATTAAAGTTGATGCCTTTAGAAAAATAATAAGGTGGAGACCATTTAGAAAAATGGATTATAACACATACAGCTGCACCTTCTTTTTTCTTCAGATACAGCTATACTTTTCTTTTATTTTTTGGTCAAAACAGCTGTATCTTTTCAGTTGCACAAATTTTTCTGAGTTTCTTCTTCGTGCTTGTTACATGGGTCTAGCCATGTAGACAATATCCGCTCTGAATTCACTTTTGTATTTTTTAGATTACAAATAGTACAATTTTCAAACAAAAATTGTACTATAATTTTCTGAAACTTGGGGGAGGCACTTGGTGACTTACCCTGCCGGTGGGAGTGTGGTGGCTAGCTCCCATTGGCCCTCGGGTTTTACCACCCACCCTGCCGGGCCGTGCGGGTTCCCTGGGTCACCAAAAAAAAAAAAAAAAAATAGTACAATTTTCAAACATTTAAACCTTTATGATTGTTCCATAGCTATACGTACAGATGGACATAATTAAAATCTCAGTGTAATATTGCAAATTCACAATTATCTGTATAAATACATGATAATAACAAAATATTCCTAGGAATCATCTCTCAAGATAACACATGGAACTCTAGATCACTGGAAAAATCTCCTTCAAGTTGCAATAGATTTGTTGCATTGCGTACAAAGATGCTCTAACTAAGGATGCGTTTGTTTAACGAAAAACTCAATGATAAAAGAAAATGTTTTCCGGAAAAGCATTTTCCATAAGGACAGTTAGTTTCCCTTTATTTGATAATGTATGATCGAAAATGTTTTTTTGATGCTTGGACCTCACTGGAAAATGATTTCAATTCATGATTTTATCTTAGTAAAAAAATTTCAACTTTTTAATAATTTATTTTTTATTTCGATTTTTAGTTAATTTTATTTTTAAATTACCTAGAAAATTCTTTTAACTTTCTCTTTTCTTTTTTTCTTTTTCCCTTCTTATTCTCCAGCTCTCCTCTCCTTCCTCGCATGCCATCATTTGTTCCTTCATCACTACTGACCAGCAACGGCCATAGGCAATCTCTACCTTGCTAGGATCGGGCGTGCCATGAGCTTGTCGGCCATGGCAGAGTTGGAGCTCGCTTGGATCCGGTGAGCCCTAAGTTCACCGGCCTTGACCTAGCTTGGGCTTGCCTGGATTTGGCGAGCCACGAGCTTGGTCGCCTCAACGGAGCTCGGGCTCGCTTGAATTGGCTGAGCCATGAGCTCATTTGCCTAAGGCGAGTCGCGAGCTCACCAACAGCTATGGAGCTCAAGCTCACCTAGATTGGTCGAGCCGCGACCTCATCGATTGCATCTTGGCCGGTCGCCACTGGCAGAGGAAGAAGGGGAAGAAGGAGGAAGAAAGAGAACAGAAAAAGAACAATAAGATAAAAGAAAAGAGATATTAACAAAAAATATAATATTTAAAAATAATTAAAAAATTGATTTTTTTTCAAAAATTATTTTTATAAGAATAAAATTTTCATCAACCAAGACCCTAAGATTGGGAAAACCTTATGGAAACGTTTTCCGGTTGTTTTAAGGGGGAAATCGTTTTCCAAAATATAAACTTTATTTTGAAAACATTTTTTATTGACTAGGAAAATATTTTTCATTGACTCATTTTCCTAAGTGAATCAACACTAGAAAATGAGGAAAAACATTTTGGCAATGCACCCTAAGCATTGTCTAAGCATATATTTGCTACTCACCGTGAAGCATATTTCATGGTCTCTTCACCTTGATGACTTGCCTTTTCTAGTGATTATTTGCATTTTTACTACTCCAAGTTTTTCATAAAATATACCTCTATGTTAAAAAGCAAATTATTGTGCAAATCTTTTACAAGGCATGTTTCCTTATTGATAACCATTAGGAGGCAAGCACAATGCGTTTTGGATGTCAAACCAAACCAAACTGCATAAATATGATTTTAAGAAAAGTAAAACCAAACTAAACTATATCATTATAGAAAATTGAGTGAAACCATGTTTTGCGATTTGATTTCGTTTAATCCTTCTTTCATTTTTTTTTTCTCATCACTTTTTTAATTTCATGAAAAACTAATTTCTACAGTCGCCATAGTTTTTAAATTCATTCAAAATGAAAAACAAACCTATTCCAACGGGCTACTTCAGATATAGTGATAAACATAATTGATGGAATTAATAATTTATACACCCGGTTTGGTTTGATTTTGAATAAAGTTGAAATATGATTAATTTTACAAAAACTCGAGATACCAGCCAACTACCAATCGATTCCGCAAATAAAAATTGACTTGGCTGACCCATAGATTCAAAGAGTTTCAAAATATTCGGATCTAATTTGAAGACCATATGATCAGTTAGACATCAACTACAAGAGAGAGTGAGGCTAGATAGAAATGAGACTTGAAGATTTTCCCAAAATCTTCATCATTCATTTCATTTATGAGCAAGTCTAACCACCCCCCCCCCCAATTTACTCTTTATAATTGTTTCCTAATCGACTTATATTGGTACAGAATTGTCCCTCGTCAATTTTTATGGTCAAATCGTCAATCCATAATCAAGTTCTTTGGTCGTGCATACTTGAATCCTTAATAGTCTTTCCCCTTTGATTAGTATCTCATGAGTGATTGATTAAGAATGAGATTTATCTAATAACGCATTGATGAAATAATCATTCATATATCATGATAAGGGTCGAATTTTCAGGTTATTACAGTGGTGCTATCGGCTTCTCGAAACAACATGTGAAAGGTCAAGAATCAGAGGGAAATAGCAAGCGGCCTATATGGCTATCTTGCAAAACAATAATTGAGCGGCGTGACTTATATGACTGCCGTTGTAGCATCAACTGGCCTAGACGGCTGGCTTGCAAAAATAGTTATTGGGATACAACCTGTGCGGCTGGCATAAAAAAAAAGTCACCTTCATAAAAAAGGCTCAATTGGATGACATAGTCAGTGCGATTAGAGCCGAAACAAAGTGCTTCCTCAAATAAGACCTGTAAACACAAAATGAACACTGTTGAGTGGTGATAATGGGGATGGATTTATTTGGATGTTCACTGGGGTGTAAAGCTAGGAAGATAAAACGGAAAGATTAGGGAAATTTCTAGGGTGCATGTGGTGCACAATGGAAAGATTAATGAAATTTCTTGGGTGAATGAAGTGCACTAGGTGCGAGTGCACCTAGTGCACTTATGTTTCCATGGGAACTCGCACTTAGTGAACTTAAGTTTCCATAGGAACGAAGGCTCTGATACTGAGTTAAATAATGATAAAGTGGAAGATAGGAATAGATAATTTTTTTTATAATTCGATATATATAAAAGAGCACATAAAAAACTTATTTACAAACTTTATGAAATGAATATATAAAGCAACAATATCAATCAAAATATACACAGTTATATAAGATATCCGCACAATCTTGAATGATATAAAAAATTAATAGAAAGATTCTAATATAGAAAAATATCATAATTATCGCTAACAATAAAAAATTAAGTGAAATCATGTTTTGCGATTTGTTCCGTTTAATCCTTCCTTCTTCTTTCATTTTTTTCTCATCATTTTTGTAATTTCATGAAATAACTAATTTCTACAATCACAACAGTTTTTAAATTCACCCAAATTGGAAAACAAACCTACTTCATATATAAGTAGTGAACATAATTGATGAAATTAATAGTTTATACAATACAGTTTCCCAGTTTAGTTTGAATTTCTATAAAGTTGAAATATAATTAATTTTACAAAGACTCGAGATACGAGCCAACTACCAATCGATTCCGGAAATAAAAATTGACTTAGCTGACTGATAGAGTCAAAGAATTTGAAATATTCGGATCTATTCTGGAGTCCATATGATCGGTTCAAACATCAACAACAATGGTAATACCTTTTTTTTTTTTTGTCAAGTGGTAATAAATTATTTCTAACTTGGGGAGAAGTGGTCTTATTATAAAAATTGTGAAAGATGGACTTCCCCATCATGAACAGGACCAGAGATGGCGACGTTAAGGATTATTATTAGAAAATTATTACACTTCACATGTCTAAATATAACCCACTTGCCAAAAAAAAATGCGTATAGGCAACTTCGTAGCATGTACAGCATCTAATTTACAGTCAATAAAGTTGATGGATTCAAAAATAATAAGGTGGAGACCAATTTTAAAAACTGATTCCAAGAACTCATGGAGGTGACCCTATTCACACGCCTAATTTCTTTAAAGTTTTTTCTTCGCACCTATCACATGTCTCTTGCAATGTAGTCAAAATGTTCTCGATCCACCTTTGAACTTTTGGATAAATAAAATAAGATTCTCTAACAAAAAATTCCTAAAGAATCACTTCTCGTGATTACACATGGAATTGTAGATAACTAGAAAAATCTCCTTCATTTTGCAAAAGTTGGATATGCTTCATTCTTTGCAAAAAATACTCCACCTGAGCGCTCCCTCAGCATAGTTTACTACTCACCATGGAGTATTTGATTTGATTGCTTGACTTGCCTTTGGAAACATTTGGGTCTGAATCATCAACATGACATGTTATGGCAACAAGTGAAGGATTATCACTGAAAGGTATTTATTAACAAGTGCTCTCAGAACACCGGTTAGCCTGCCTCATAAGAAGTGGCTTTATTGATTGTTCATAGTACAAGAAATATAATATGTGAAAATGACAAAAATTTTAAGTGTGGACATTTAATTTAATTATTCTTGGATAAAATCCTAATTAGAAAAATATTACACTCTAAATTTTTGAATTTGGCCCCGTTTGTCAAAAAAAATAAAACTAAAAGTCTGTGGACAAATTCGGAGTAGCTGCAGCTTCAAATTTATAGTCATTGAAGTCGATGCCTTTAGAAAAATACACCTTTTTTCTTCAGATACAGCTATACCTTTTCTTTCATTTTTTGGTCAAAAACAGCTGTACCTTTACAGATGCACAATATATATATGAGTTTCTTCTTCGTGCTTGTTACGTTGGTCGAGCTATGTAGACAACATCTTTTCTGAATTCACTTTTGTACTTTTAGATTACAAATAATACGATTTTCAAACATTTAAACCTCTATGATTGTTACATAGCTATATCTACCGTGGGACATAATTAAAATCCCAATGCAATATTGCAAATTCACAATTATCTATATAAATACATGATAATAACAAAAAATTCCTCCGAATCACCTCTCAAAATAACACATGGAACTCTAGATCACTGGAAAAATCCCCTTCATATTGCAACGGATTTGCTGCATTGCGTGCAAAGATGCTCTAACTAAGCATTGTCTAAGCATACATTCGATACTCACCGTGAAGCATTTTTCATAGTCTCTTCACCTTGATGAATTGCCTTTTGTAGTAATTAATTGAATTTTAACTACTCCAAATTTCTCATAAAATGTAAAGGCAAATGATTGAGCAAATCTTTTACAAGGCATATTTACTTATTGATAACTATAAGGAGGCAAGTACAATGGGTTTTGGATGTCAAACCAAACTAAACTGCATAAATATGGTTTTAAGAAAATAAAAACCAAACTAATCCATGTCATAATAAAAAACTATGTGAAAGCATGATTTTCGATTTGATTTCGTTTAATTCTTCTTTCCTTTTTCATTTTTTTCTCAGCACTTTTGTAATTTCATAAAAAAACTAATTTCTACAGTCACAATAGTTTTTATATTCACCCAAAATGAAAAACAGACCTATTTCAGCAAGCTACTTCGTATATAAGTAGTAAACATAATTGACCGAATTAATAGCTTATACAACCTGGTTTCGGTTTGGTTTGATTTTGAATAAAGTTGAATTATGATGAATTTTACAAAGACCCGAGATACGAGCCAACTGCCAATCAATTCTGGAAATAAAAATTGACTTGGCTGACCAATAGATTCAAAGAGTTTCGGAATATTTGGATCTAATCTAGAGTCCAAATGATCGGTTCATACATCAACAACAATGGCAATGGTTATTTCTTTCTTTTTTTTTGGTGAAGTGGTAATGAATTATTTCTAACTAGGAGAGAAGTGGCATTATTATAAAAATTGCGGAATAGAGACTTCCCCATAATGAGCAGGACATGCTAAAGCGACCTTAAGGATTATTATTAGAAAATTATTTAATTTCACGTGTTTAAATAGGAAAATTTTCAAATAAGGCTCTAAAGTGGAGCCGTTTTTCTAATAAGTGCCTAGAGTAAACCTTGTATTAAATAGGGGTATGAAGTTGACAATTTTGTCTCAAATAACGGCCCCAGCTTGCTGGTCAGCCAAATTTTCGCCTTTGGACTTATTCCGGCGATTGGAGCATGGACATTTTTGTCCAAAAATTGTAACGGCAAAAATAAGGTGAATCAAAGATTCAAAATTGAATTCTAGGGCTTTTTACGGATTTTCTTTCTTTCCCACGTTGTTGTTCAATTTTCTCACTGTAGATTTTTCTTCCAACCAAATCAGAGAGAATCCTCTCTGTTCTTGAATTCTCTCTATAGATTTTCTCCCAATTAAATCAGAAAGATCCCAAATTGATTTTGTCCAAAAAAATCTATTTTGATCCAAATTAAAGAAGTTACGTTTGACTCAAATCCTCTCGCCCCTTTGTCCCGAGCTTCTCATAGAGCCTCTCCTTGGCCTCTCTTGCCACTCCTCCAAGCTTCTCAGTTTCTCTAGAAAATAGGCTCGAAATGAAATCTTTGAAGGAAAGAGAAGCGTGTGTATAACATTGGGCTTTTATAAGACAACTCCAACCGAGGTCAAATTAATTTTGGTATTTTCTTTTCACCGATTGTCTATAACTTGAATTGAAGAATTCGTTTGCTTTTCGAAGCAAACCAAAACCAACTATTTTTGGCGAAGCCTCTTGTTGAAGAGTTTTTCGCTAATCGAAGCATTGTAAATAGAAGAATTTTTTTGTGTAGCTAATTTCACTCAAAGACACATGCCACTTTGAAGAAGCGCCGGAGGAGTGTCAAATTCATTAAATTTCAACTTCCTAATAATTTTTTTTCGTTTTATTCAAAGGTCAGTTTATTAAATTGGTGCATCTGATTCTTCGTTCATCGAAGAATAGCCATGGCAGCTTGTTCAAGCAATGTGTCAACAATCTCTAAGCATATCATGGAACACCACACTGATGGTAGCGAGACGTGAATCTGAAGAGTTCCACTCAGCCTCTATTTTCACCTTCTTTGATGCAATCTTGTTCAGTTAGAAAGGTGCAACAATTGGCGGATGCATCGCAAGAGTCTTACAAATAATACTCTGCTCTCTCGAAGCCTCCCTACTCCTGTCAGACGAAACTTAATTACAAAGCTAACAACAATAGTGGGTAGAGCTGCGAAAATCATTGAACCGGAATGTTAGCTCAACTCATCCGATGGATTTACAGTGAGCAAGAGTATCACACAGTCGCACACTAGCAATGATGAAGAAAATGTGCGCGGAAGAGAGCGAGAGCGGAGGGATTGTTCATCTTTTGGGAGCGAACAACGAGGACCTCGATGGAAGTACATCGCCAGCAAGATCATGTTCGAGTTCCCGGACAAGATGCTATGCCACGCAGACTCCTTCCTTGACCGCCCAATCTCCGCCCTCGCTGTTGACGATGACCTCATGCACAGCGATATGTACTTTGTCCTCCTGCTCGATTTCTTCCCGAGTCACAGCAGCACCATGAAAATGATGGAATGAATGGGTCTGTGCCTGTGAGAGAGAGAGAGAGAGAGAGAGAGAGAGAGATGTGAAAGAAGGAGGAGATGAGAGGCTGAGGATATGGGATCGTGAATTCGCAAAAAAAGAAAGCGAAGGTTCTCTTTGATTTGTTTGGGAGAAAATTCTGCAAAGAGAAACCTATTTTTTACCCAATTACAGTTTTTGGACAAAATTGCCCATGCTCTAATAGCCGGAATATGTCTACGGAAAAAATTTGGCTAACTAGCGAGTTGGGACCGTCATTTGAGACAAATTAGTAACTTCAAACCCCCTTTTGAGATAAGATTTATTCTGAACCCTTATTTGAGAAAACGCGTATACTTTGAACCTTTATTTGAAAATTTCCCATTTAAATAATGATCAATCCAAAAAAGATGCGTATACACAACTTCGCAGCATGTACAACATCTAATTTACAGGTAATCAAGTTGATGGATTTATAAATAATAAGGTGGAGACCAATTTGAATAACCAATTCCAAGTACACATAGAGGCGTACGTTTTCACATGCCCAAGTCCTTTCGAGTTTCTTCTTCGTGCTTGTCACATGGCTCTGGTGATGTAGTCAAAATGCTCTGAATCCACCTTTAAACTTTCAGATAAATAAAATATGATCCTCTAACAAAATGTTCCTAAAAAATCTCCTCTCATGATAACACAGGTTACTGTAGATAATTAGAAAAATCTCCTTCATTTTGCAAAAAATGGATATGCTTCACTCTCTACAATAAAATGCTCCACCTAAGCGCTCCCTCAGCAAAATTTACTATTCACCATGGAGTATTTGTTTTGATCTCTTGACTTGCCTTATATTATCATTAATAATATTTAACTACGCACATTTTCTCACAAAATGTGCCCTCTATGTTTAAAAAAAAAAACAAAATGTGCATATCTTTTACAACCCTTTAATAAATATTAGGAGTTGAGCACGGTATTGTTGGTGCAATATGGATGTCAAATCAATCCAAACTACATAGGTACGATTTGAAGAAAAATGAAACCAACTGAAGCGTACTAAATCACGAACCAACCAAGCCAAACCATTTTTGGGGATTTATGTGGTTTAGTCGTTATTTCTTCTTTCATCTTTATCTCTTTATCATTTTTAATTTCATGAAAGGAATTTCACACTCGGAATGGCTCATAAATTCACACAAAATAAAATTTAAACCTATTTCAATAGGCTAATCCATATATAAATTGTAAAATTAATTGATGAAACTAATAATTCAGAACAATATGGTTTTGCATTTTGATTTGGTTTCAAAAAAGTTGATACCGAACCAAGCCACAATAAAGTGGAGACATGATTTGGGGAAATTAAAATTGACTTAGCTGAACAAAAGATTCTTTAGAGTTTTGGAGTATTCGGATCTAATATGGAGATCATAAGATCGGTACAGACATTAATAACAATGGTAATACATAGTTCCCAAATTAGCGAGAAATGGCCTTATTAGGCAATTTTTTAAACATTTGCTTCCGAATTGTGAACAGGACATGTTGTGGTGTCCAGTCAAGGATTATCATTAGAAGGTTCCTACTAATATGTGCTCTCATAACACTGTTAGCCACTCTACACCTAATAAGAAGTAGTTTTATTGATTGTTCATAGTATAAGAAAAATGTTTTGAAAATGGCAAAAGTTTTAGGTGTGGATGTTTAATATAATTAGTAACTTGGGGGCATTCATCGATAAAATCCATATTGGAAAAATACTACGCTTGAAATATTTGAATTTGACCCCACTTGCCATAAAAAGAAAAAATAATGTATGGGCAACTTCGGAGTAAGTGCACTTCCAATTTATATTCATTAAAGTTGACGCCTTTAAAAAACTAATAAGGTGGAGATCATATAGAAAAATGGATAACAACACATACAGCTGTACCTTTTTTTTTTTAAAGATACAGCTACACCTTTTCCTTCTTCTTTTTTGGTCAAAACAGTTGTATCTATTTTTTTTCGAGTTTCTTCTTCGTGCTTGTTATATGTGGCTAGCTGTGTAGACAGCATCTGCTCTGCATTCACCTTTGTATTTCTGGATTATAAATAATATGATTTCAGACATTTAAACCTTTATGATTGTTCCATATCTTTATCTACATTTTGACAAAATAAAAATCCCAGTGCAATATTGCAAATTATCTATATATATACATAATAATAACAGAACATTCCTAACAAATCACTTCTCAAGATAACACATAGAACTCTAGATTAGCGGAAAAATCTCCTTCATATTGCAAAGATTGGATTTGCTGCATTGGGTACAAAGATGTTCTAACTAACCATTGTCTAAGCATATTTTTACTACTCACTGTTGAGCATTTTTCATGGCCTATTCACCTTGATGACAAGCCTTTATTGTAATTAATTGCATTTTAACTCCTCCAATTTTCTCATAAAATGTATCTTTATGTTAAAAGGTAAATGATTGCACAAATCTTTTACAACGCTTATTTCCTTTTGATAACTAATAGGAGGTAAGCACAGTACGTTTTGGATGTGAAACCAAACCAAACTGCATAAATATGGTTTTAAGAAAGGTAAAAACAACCTAAACTTTTTTATAACAAAAAACTAAGTGAAACCATGTTTTGCGATTTGATTTGGTTTAATCCTTCTTTTTCTCTCATTTTTTTTTTCTCTCCACTTTTGTAATTTACGGAAAAAAACTAATTTCTACGCACAACAGTTTATAAATTCACCCAAAATGAAAACAAACCTATTTTGGTAGGCTACTTCATATATATGTAGTAAAGACAATTAACGGAATTAATAGTTAATACGACAAGGTTCCTGGTTTGGTTTGATTTTGAAAACAGTTAAAATTTAATTAATTTTACAAAGACTCGACAAATGAGGCAGCTACCAACCAATTCAAAAAATAAAAATTGAGTTAGCAGACCAATCGATTCAAAGAGTTTCACAATATTCGGATCTAATGTGGAGTCCATATGATTGGTTTAGACATCAACAACAGCGGCAATACATTGTTTCTTTCTCTCTCTGTTTTTTTTTGGTCAAGTGGAAATACATTATTTCTAACTTGGAGAGAAGTGGCCTTATTATAAAAATTGTGAAACATTGACTACCCCATCATGAACAGGACATGCCACGGCCACGTTACAGATTATTATTAGAAAAATATTATGCTTCACATATTTAAATATGACCCATTTGCCAAAAAAAAAAACGCTTATAGGCAGCTTCGCAGCATGTACAACATCTAATTTTTACAGTCAATAAAGTTGACGCATTTAAAAATAATAAGATGGAGACCAATTTAATAAACCGATTCCAAAAACACATGGAGGTGTACTGTTTCACACGCCCAATTTCTCTCAAGTTCCTTCTACGTGTTTGTCCCAAGGCTCTGGCTGCCTAGTCAAAATGTTCTAAATCTACCTTGGAACTTTTGGATAAATAAAATAAGATTCTCTAACAAAAAGTTCCTAATGAATCATCTCTCATGATAACACACGGTATCCTAGATAACTAGAAAAATCTCCATCATTTTGCAGAAATTGGATATGTTTCATTCTCTGCAAAAAATGCTCCACCTAAGCACTCCTTCAGCATAACTTACTATTCACCATGGAGTATTTGTTTTGATCTCTTGACTTACCTTTTAAAACATTTGTCTTCGAATCGTTAATTGAACATGTTATGGCGATCAGTGAAGGATTATCATTAAAAGATTCTTACTAACAAGTGCTCTCAGATCACCATTTAGCCACTCCACACTTCATCACTTCATGAGAAGTGGCTTTATTGATTGTTCATAATATGAGATGAATAATGTTTGAAAATGACAAAAATTGTAAGTTTGGATGTTCAATTTAATTAGTAACTTAGGCCATTCATTGATAAAATCCTTATTAGGAAAATATTACACTTTAAATTTTTGAATTTGACCCCATTTTTCATAAAAAGAAAAAATGTGTATGGGCAACTTTGGAGTAGGTGGAGCTTCCAATTTATAGTCGTTAAAGTTGATGCCTTCAGAAAAATAATAATATGGAGACCATTTAGAAAAATGGATTACAGCAACACATACAGCTGTACCTTTGTTTTTTCCTTCAGTTACAGCTATACCTTTCTTTTATTTTTAGTCAAAACAGTCGTCTCTTTTCAAACGCACAATTCTTTTTGGAGTTTCTTCTTCGTGCTTGTAACATGGGTCCAGCTATGTAGAAACATCTGTGGTGAACTCACTTTTGCACTTTTGGATTGCGAATAATAGGATTTTCAAACATTTAAACCTTTATGATTGTTCCATAGATATATCTACATTTGGACATATTTAAAATCCCAGTGCACTATCGCAAATTCACAATTATTTATATAAAAAACATAATGATAATAAAATAGTCCTACGAATCACCTCTCAAGATAACACATGGAATTCTAGATCACTGGAAAAATCTCCTTCATATAGCAACGGATTTGCTGCATCACGTACAAAGATGCTCTAACTAAGCATTGTCTAAGCATATATTTGCTACTCACCGAGGAGCATTTTTCATAGTCTTCACCTTGATGACTTGCCCTTTGTTGTAATTAATTGCATTTTAACTACTCCAATTTTCTCATAAAAGAAAATGATTGTGCAAATCTTTTACAAGGCATTTTTCCTCATTGATGACTATTAGGAGGTAAGCACAATGTGTTTTGGATGTGAAACCAAAACAAACTGCATAAATATGATTTGAAGAAATGTAAAACCAAAATAAATAAAAAACTAAGTGAAATCATGTTTGGCGATTTGATTTGGTTTAAACCTTCTTTCTTCTTTCATTTTTTCTCTTCGCTTTTGTAATTTCATGAAAAAACTAATTTCTACACTCACAACAGTTTTTAAATTCACCTAAAATGAAAACAAACCTATTTCAGGCTACTTCACATAAAAGTAGTAAAGGTAACCGTCGGACTTAATAGTTTATACAATGCGGTTTCCAAGTTTGGTTTGATTTCGAATAAAATTGAAATATAATTAATTTTACAAAGACTCAAGATACAAGCCAACTACAATTCTGTGACGGCCCAAGGCGATGGTGCATAGGGAGGAGAGATGGCAGTGCATCCGCGCCTCGATCTTCAGACATGCGCAGGGAGGGGGAGGTGTCTCCTGTCTCACATTGCTTAGGAGGGGAGTCTTGGGCTAGTTTATAAGGCTTGGGTTCTTTACTATGTGTAATGCGTTTTGAAGCTGTGCGGGCCTTTGGTCCAAAGTAGACAATGTTATATTGTGGTAGTCCTGAATCCTTACAAGTAGTATTATATTCGACTCCCGATCGTGTGTGGGGTCATAGCGATGACGCTGTACTCAAAGGGGTGGAGAGTGTGACGGCTTAGGTTGAGAGGGGGTGGAGAGTGTGATAGCCCAGGTGGCGGTGCGCGAGGAGGAAAGATGGTGGTGCGTCCGCGCCTCAGTCCCCAAACGTGCACATAGAGGGGGCCTGTCTCTAGTCCCGCATTGCCTAAAAAGGGAGTCATGGATTAACTTATAAGTATCTGGGTTCTCTACTTATACATAAGCACTTTTCTGGGCAAAGTCCAGAGGAACAAAATCGTGAGGGCCCCGTGCAGTCCAAAGCAAAAAATATGTGTATAGTGGCAAACTCATGATGTTACAGATGGTATCAGAAGGAAAATCGTGAGGGCCCTATGCGGTCCAAAGCAGACAATATGTGTATAGTAGCAAACTCATGATGTTACATATGGTATCAGAAGGGGGGAGAATGCGACGGTCCCCGTGCGGTCCAAAGCAGATAATATGTGTATAGTGGCAAAGTCATGATGTTACAGATGGTGAATGTGATGGCCTAAGGCGACGGTGCGCAAGGAGCGAGACAGCATTCGAAGGGGGGGGGGAGTGTGATGACCTAAAGCTACGATGCGCGGGGAGCAGGGATAGCATCCGAAGGGGGGGGGGAGTGTGATGGCCTAAGGCAATGGTGCGTGGGGAGCAGGGACAGCATCCGAAGGGGGGGAGAAATAGCATCCGTAAGGCGACGATGCGTGGTGCACGGGGAGCAGGGACAGCGTCTAAAGGGGAGGAAAATGTGATGGCCTAAAGCGACGGTGCGCAGGGAGCAGGGACAGCATTCGAAGGGGGGGAGTGTGATGGTCTAAGGCGACGGTGCGTGGGGAGCAGGAACAGCATTCGAAGGGGGGGAATGTGATGGCCTAAGGCGACGGTGTGCGGGGAGCAGGGACAACATCTGAAAGGGGGGAGAATGTGATGGCCGAAGGAGATGGTGTGCAGGGAGGAGGGACAGCATTTGAAGGGGGGAGAATGTGATGGCTGAAGGCGACGGTGTGCAGGGAGGAGGGACAGCATTTGAAGGGGGGAGAATGTCATGGTCCCCGTGTGGTCCAAAGCAGATAATATGTGTATAGTGGCAAACTCATGATGTTACAGATGGTGAATGTGATGGCCTAAGGCGATGGTGCACAAGGAGCGGAGACAGCATCCGAAGGGGGAGGGGGGGGGAGTGTGATGACCTAAGGCTACGATGCGCGAGGAGCAGGGACAGCATCCGAAGGGGGGGAGTGTGATGGCCTAAGGCAACAGTGCGCGGGGAGCAGGGACAGCATCCGAAGGGGAGGAGAAACAGCATCCGTAAGGTGACGATGCGTGGTGCACGGGGAGCAGGGACATCGTATAAAGGGGGGAAAATGTGATGGCCTAAGGCGACGGTGTGTAGGGTGCAGGGACAGCATCCGAAGGGGGGGAGTGTGATGGCCTAAAGCGATGGTGCGCGGGGAGCAGGAACAGCATTCGAAGGGGGGGAGTGTGATGGCCTAAGGCGACGGTGTGCGGGGAGCAGGGACAACATCTGAAGGGGGGGAGAATGTGATGGCCGAGGGAGATGGTGTGCAGGGAGGAGGGACAGCGTTTGAAGGGGGGAGAATGTGATGGCCGAAGGCGACGGTGTGCAAGGAGGAGGGACATCATTTGAAGGGGGGAGAATGTGATGGCCTAAGGCAACGGTGCGCGGGGAAGAGGGATGGCGATGCACTCGTGCCTCGGTCCTCGAACGTGCGTAGGGAGGGGGACATGTCTTTGTCCCACATTGTTTAGGGGGGAGTCCTGGGCTAATTTATAAAGCTTGAAAAGAATGTGATGGCCTAAGGTGACGGTGCGTGTAGAGGAGGGATGGCAGTGCGCTTGTGCCTCCGTCCTCAGACGTGCGTAGGGAGAGGGACATAACTATGCGTCCGCATCTTAGTCCTCGGACATGCGCAAGGAGGGGGACATGTCTCCTGTCCCACATCATTTAGGGGGAGTCTTGAGCTAGTTTATAAGACTTGGATTCTATACTCTGTACTCTGTGTAATGTGTTTTAAAGTCATGCGGGCCTTAACTCAAAGTGAACAATATTATACAGTGGTAGTATCAAATCCTTACACATTAAATTTGGGAAATAATAATTGACTTAGTTGACCAATAGATTCAAAGAGTTTTGGAATATTTGGATCTAATCTAGATTCCATATGATCGGTTGAGACGCCAACAACAATGGTAATATGTTATTTTTTTCTTTCTTTCTTTCTTTTTTTTTTTGGGTCAAGTGGTAATAAATTATTTCTAACCTGGAGAGAAGTGGCCTAACTATAAAAATTGTGAAACATTGACTTCCCCATCATGAACAGGACATGCTATGGCGACGTTTCAGGTAATTATTAGAAAAGTATTACACTTCACATACTTACATATGACCCATTCGCCAAAAAAAAGGCGAATAGGCAACTTCGCTGCATGTACAACGTCTAATATACAGTCAATAAAGTTGATGATTTTAAAAATAATAAGGAGGAGACCAATTTAAAAAATTGATTCCAAGAACACATGGAGGTGTACCTTTTCACATGCCCCATTTCTTTCAAGTTTCTTCTTCATGCTCCTCACATGGCTCTGGCGACGCAGTCAAAATGTTCAGAATCCACCTTTAAAATTTCTGATAAACAAAGTAAGATTCTCTAACAAAATGTTCTTAAAGAATCACCCTCTCATGGTAACACATGATACTCTAGATAATTAGAAAAGTCTCCATTATTTTGCAAAAATTGGATATTCTTCATTCTTTGCAAAAAAAGAGCTCCGCCTAAGCGCTCCCTCAGCATAATTTACTATTCACCATGGAGTATTTGTTATAATCTCTAGAATTGCCTTATATTATCATTAATAATATATAACTACTCACATTTTCTCATAAAATGTGGCCTTAAAAAGCAAAAAATTGTGCAAATCTTTTACAACCCCTATTTCCTTATTGATAACTATTAGGAGTGAGCACGGTATTGTTGGTGCAGTTTGGATGTCAAATCAAACCAAACTATATAGATACGATTTGAAGAAAAATGAAACCAACTCAAGCGTACTAAACCAAGAACCAACCAAGCCAAACCATTTTTTGGGGATTGATGTGGTTTAGTCGTTATTTCTTCTTTCATCTTTATCTCTTTATCATTTGTAATTTCATGAAAAAAAAAATTCACACTCAGAACAGCTCATAAATTCACACAAAATGCATTTAAACCTATTTCAACAGGCTAATTCATATATAAATGGTAAAATTAATTCACGAAACTAATAATTCAATACAATACGGTTTCACAGTTTGATTTGGTTTCGAAAAAGTTGTAACCAAACCAAACCACAAAAAAGTGGAGATCTGATTAGGGGAAATTAAAATTGACTTAGTTGAACAAAAGATTATTAAGAGTTTTGGAGTATTTGGATCTAACATGGAGATCGTAAGATCAGTATAGACATCAATAACAATGGTAATATATAGTTTCCAACTTAGAGAGAAATGGCCTTATTAGGCAATTTTTTAAATATTTGCTTCTGAATTGTGAATAGGCCATGTTACGGTAACCAGTGAAGGATTATCATTAGAAGGCTCTTACTAACACGTGCTCTCAGAGTATCTACTAGCCACTCTACACCTAATGAGAAGTGGTTTTATTGATTGTTCATAATATGAGAAAAATAATGTTTTGAAAATGACAAAAATTTTATGTGTGGATGTTTAATCTAATTAGTAATTTTGCTTATTCATCGATACAATCCTTATTAGGAAAATATTACACTTTTAATTGTTGAATTTGACCCCATTTGCCATAAAAAAAAAAAAAAAAATGTATGGGCATCTTCGAAGTGGGTGCAACATCCAATTTATAGTCATTAAAAGTGGAGGCCTTTAAAAAAATAATAAGGTGGAGGCCATTTAGAAAAATAGGTCACACCAACACAAAAGCGGTACCTTTTTCTTTTTTCTTTTAGATATAGCTATAGCTTTTCTCCTTTTCGTTTTTCTGGTCAAAACCGCTATATCTTTTCAGACGCACAATTTTTTTTCCATACCTGGACCTTGTACCCTCTCTACCTTATTTTTATTGGATTTTATTTTGGATCCGACTCTATTTTTTTGGTCCAGGAACAATGTCTACCATGTTTTCATTGAAATATGTTTTGTAACTATCCAATATCCTATACGGTTTTGAATTTTACATTAATTCACGAAAAAACAACAACGTAATCCTCCTAACATTATAAGACAAAGAAAAAAATCCTAACAATGCATAAACATTAGCAACAAATATGGATCTTATATTAGTCTCATTCCCACAAATACTACTGATATGATCTAATGCGTCTTTTCATGTGTATGCGAAGAAACTGTTATTAAGGGGACATCTTTTTTGTGTTGGACTGAGAATGCTTTAATTAATCCCGCGACTATTACTATAGTTGAAAGTGGGACCATTAAAAAGAAAAACAATGTATGATAACAATTCTTTTTAACAATTATTTGAAGATTATTCTCCCTTAACTTGATTCAGAGAAAGGCTTATTCTTCGAAAACGGAGAGACTCAAAGACACTACACAAAAAGACGATTTTATTTTTTTTAACAGGATAAAAACTGGTCCAAAACCGATATGGTTCTAGGTGGGTCTTTACTTGGACCCGATTCCTAAACCGGTTCCCAAAACTTGGAACCAATTCCCAAATCGGTTTAACCAGGAAACGCTTCCCGATCCTGTTTTTCAGGTGGTTCGGTCTGGGTTCCAAGTAAACCCAATCTGGTTGCACACTCCTAGTTGTTACATGGGTCCAGTCGTGTAGACAGTATCTGCTCTGACGTCACTTTTGTACTTTTGGATTACAAATTATATAATTTTCACACATTTAAATTGGACAATTAGAAATAATTAGGATTATTCTCTATGATATTTTCTTATATTAGAGATAATTAGGATATTTCTGTAAATTTTCTATATCCCTCAAGACTAATTTTGTTTATTTTGATGTATCATAATAAAGTAGATTACCCATTTATAGGCTTCATGAGAGACTATCAAATGTAACGTATGCTAATTAAGATATACATGATCAAATGAGATATTGCATGATTTTGAGTGATACAAAATTAATAGAAATATACTAATTATCTCTAACATAGGAATATATTCTAGAGAATTATCTTAATTTTCTCTAACATGGATGATGCACTTGTTGCGAAGTTGCCTATACGCATCTTTTATGGCAAATGGAAGTGTAATATTTGTTTAATAAGCATTATGTTTAACATGTGCTCCAAGGGCACCGATTAAATTAAACATTTACACATAAAGAGAAATTTGTCATTTTGAAAGCACTGCCTTCTTCATTTTATGCACAATCAGTGCATTGAGAATGTATATATTTATTTTATTAGATATAGCTAACAAGTGTCCATAGAACGCTTATTAAAAAGATGTCTACTAATGATCCTTGGCGGGGCCAAAACATTTCCTGTTCATTGTTTGGAAGCATATTTTTCAGAATTTTTTTAATAAGGCCACTTCTCTCAAGGTTGGAAATCGGTCAACTAAGTCAATTTTAATTTCTCGAATTGATTGGTAGTTGGCTCATATCTCGAGTCTTTGTAAAATTAATAGTATTTCTACGGTTCTCTAATGAGTCTTAAAAGTCTTCGTCGTGATTTCAATATTAAAGTCACTAACTTGTATCGAGATCTACAACACCTCTTCGGCTTCTTGCGAAATTGCCCACAGGCGGTACAATGAGCTAGATGAAAAAGCATTTCAACAGAGAGAGAGAGAGAGAGGGGCGGGGCCGCCAAGTGCGAAGTGATCTCCCATGGTGATATCAGATACAGGAACGTGCACCAGCAATCCATCAGTAGCTGAGTACCAGGTGTTCCTAAGTTTTAGAGAGTCCGATACTCATGGCGGTTTCACCGACACCCTCTACAAAGCCTTGATTGATGCCGGGATTCACATTTCCTTCAATAAAGAAGAGCTTCAACCGGGCGAAAGAATTAGTGACAGCCTTTTGCAAGCAATCAATGACTCTAGGTTCTACATATCCATATTCTCCCAAAACTATGCTTCAAGTTATCGGTGCCTCTGCGAGCTTGCAAAGATGGTGGAGAACAACTCTAAATCTAGAGAAGATGGGAATGAGAAGGTGATATTGCCCATTTTTTATAATGTGGAACCTGAAGATGTGAAGCTAAGAACCCCATTGTATAGAAAGGAAATTATGAATTTGGAGCAAATTATGAAGGATCAGAACAAGTTCAGCGATGTTGAGACGTGGCGGCAAGCTCTCAGAAGAGTTGGTGGCATCAGCGGGTTGAACCTGCAGAATTATAAGAGGTAACCATCTAATTGTAAGTGTGAAATTTATTTTTCACAATCGAATGGTAGATCTAATGCGTTAATTATATTCCAACTCCAACTTCAACTTCCCTATATTGAAATAAAAAGTCTCAAATTATTTTATTTATTTATTATATCATGAGATATCCAAATTTGTTATCACTTAATAGAATTATTATGATATAGTTTTTGACCTAGATCTCATTGTATAAAAATTTGGCTTTGCTTCATCTTTTTTATGCTCACTCAATCAATGAATGTATTAAGATTCCTAATGAGAGAACTTGAATTATGGAACTGAATGCAATTGCATTTGTGAAGTTCTTTTCCATGTTAAAAGAAATAAGTCTAAAATTGCCGTAACTCATCATAAACATATATTTTAATTCTTGCACTTGATTTAAAGATCGAACTTAATTGAGTACAATCTACCTTTTTGAGTAGTTTATAAAATTGATCTACAAAAGAAATGTGAAAAAGATTGGTTAGATGTTTGAATAAGAATCACTTATTTATATACTCCTTTTATGTTACATACCCCTTTTCTGTTCTTTTGAATTGTTTTTGCGCGAGAATTGTTGATCTCATAACATAATAATATATTATGATTATGTTATTCGTCCATAATTTTAACATTTCCGTGGGAACAACGTTTAAGATAATTAGATTGAAATTAGTTGATTTAGCATATGGTTGATCAACATGCAAGAAAAAGAATTTGTTACTTTTTCTCAATTTAAACTGTTCAACTTCGTGGCAGCGATGGGGATCTAAGCAGAATGGTTGTTAACGAGGTTGTGAATAGACTCCAGACAAGACATAGAAAAGTGAAGGAAGATCTAGTTGGAATGGAGGATCAAATAAAGGCCATAAGCAATTTATTAGACATCGACCCTGGTGGTGTGCAGCTTATTGGAATTTATGGCATGGGCGGTACCGGTAAAACAACACTAGCTAAGATTATCTTCAACAAGCTATGTCCTCACTTTGGGAGAAACTGCAGCTTTCTTGATGATGTAAGCGAAAAGGAAAAAACCAAGGGCTTAGTCAAGCTGCAAGAAAAGTTATTGTCTGATATCTCTTATTCTAGAGTGGCTCGCAGGATTGATAACATTGATCAAGGGACCAAAATTATTGGAGAAACAATTTGCAACAAGAAGGTACTAATTGTTCTTGATGATGTCAATGAGCCAAACAAAATCAAAGAACTAATCGGAATGAATTCTCTGTGTCCTGGCACTAGGATACTTATTACCACTAGGGAAAAAAGGGTTTTGAAAATCAAGGGGCTTAAGTATGAAATCAAGCCTTATGAAATGGAGGGATTGAAAAACAAAGATGCCCTTCAACTTTTTAGTAGGCATGCCTTCAGTGACAACTCTCCCCTAGCTGATTACCGTGCTCTTTCAGAAGACATTGTCTCCACGACTGGTGGACTACCTATAGCTCTTTGTGCAATAGGTTCATTGCTTTTTCTTCAAAAAGAGAAAATAATATGGGAAGAGATACTAGAGAAGCTAAGGGAAACACCTAATAGGGATGTCTTGGGAAAGCTAAAGATTAGCTATGATACCTTAGACAAAGATCAACAACAGATATTTCTTGATATTGCATGCTTTTTTATTGGTGAGAATAAGACTAATCCAAGCTACATGTGGAAAGATTGTGGATTTAGCCCAGAATATGCTATTGATGTCCTTATTAATAGGTGTATGATAAAGGTTTTAGATGATAATAGCTTCTGGATGCATGATCAGTTTAGAGATCTTGGAAGGACAATTGCTAGTCAAGAAAATCCACAACATCCTGAAGAGCGTACAAGAATGTGGGTGAGAGACGACATCATTGATCAATTAAGATCGACGGAGGTATAGTATGACCATATTTGACTAAAGAATTGCTTAACGTGTTCTTAGTTGAGGATTCACGTTTCTGAATTGGAAGCTACTCTTTGTTTTAATTTTTTTCTTCTCTTGTACGAAATAAAATTTTGGCATGTTGACAAATTCCTGCTCCTGCTCCTCAATGTCATTGTCATTGGCAGATCAAGGGAAGTGTTCAAGCACTCCATTTGTTGTCGGGCGAGTGCATTCAACCTCCTATTATTGTCACTCCAGAGCAAATTAATCGGTTCCCACATCTCCGGTTTCTTTGGTTGTGCAATGTAACCTGCCAAGGCGACTTTAATGGCTGTCTTTCCAATTTGAGATGGATCAGTTTGCGTTACCCTCATACAATTCATCCTTTTCTAGAACTCGAACGTTATCCTCGTTTTGAGGCAACGAATTTGCATCTAGAAAATGTGGTTGTGCTGAATCTTTTTGGCCTTGGGTTCACAGAAGATAAGGTCAGCGGCCTCATCAAGGTATGTCATTTTCCCTCCTAGTCTAATTTTCTTATTCAGTGAAGGACAAAATTTGAAGGTTCTGTAGTCCAATTTTCTCATTTGGTGAGAGGATCAAATGAAAAATGGTGTTTCATTTGCTTTGTAGGGGGCAAGAAAATTGAAGATTCTCACTTTTGAAAAAAGTTGCAATATGCAAACGACACCAAACTTTTCTGGATGCCCAATTTTAGAGAAGCTGACTATTTTTGAATGTCCGTCTTTGGTGGAAATTGATTGCTCTATTGGGACATTGAGGTGGCTAACTGATTTGAGTATTGAGTCATGTTTAGCACTTCAAAAATTGCCTGAACAAATTGGAAAGCCACAGCATCTTCAGCTCCTCTCTCTCAAGAATTGTAGTAGCTTGAGTGAACTCCCCAACTCAATTTGGAAATTAAAGTCATTGACAAAACTAGATGTATCACACACGAGCATCACAAGATTACCAGATTCCATTTGTGGACTATTGAGCTTGTCATCTCTAAATGCATCGCATACACCAATTGTGACGATGCCTGGGACAGTGAGCAAGCTTCCTCACCTCCAAACACTGGACCTAGTTCATTGTAATGGGATCCAAGAGTTGCCGAAGCTCCCAAGAAGTTTGACCACTCTACGACTGTCATCTAATTCATTGCAGATTGTTCCTAATCTCTCAAATCTTACTAATCTAGTTGAACTACTCCTATCTGATGGCTTTGAATTTACAGCCACATCAAATATAATTCAACCTTTTGACTTGAGGTGGATTGGGAGGTTATCTAAATTGAGAAAGCAGTACTTATGCCTTTTAAATGCCCCCACACCACCTATAGAGTTGGGTTCCCTTTCTCTGATGAAAGAACTTACTCTATATGGACTAGACTTGCAAACCCTTAAACAACTTCCGTCAAACTTGACAATTTTAGAGCTCCATCACACTCGAATGAAACAAGTACAGCTTGATGGCCTTCCTCAGTTGGAAAGGCTGAGTGCCAGAGGGTGTCAACTCCTCGAGCGATTATCCATTCCTTCAAGTTTGATAAAACTGAGAGAAGTCTTGGTGTCTTCTTGCACAGATCTAGTTGAAGTTCAATTTCTCGGTGTCCTAAATTTTTTGGAGAGATTACATATTGAGAACTGCGAGTCTCTCGAGAGGTTGGTTTGCTTGCTGAAGGAGCCAGTATGCAATGAGGTACAAGCTCCCGAGTGGACTTATGGTGAGAGGAGAGTGTACCTTGTCTCAAGCTCTCTAGAGATGCTTAAAGAATTCCAGCTGTCAAAGTGCCCAGAGGTACAGGAGATTCGGTTTGTTTCTATGTTGGAATCATTGGAAGGATTTTCTGTTGAAGGGTGCATTTCATTGAAAAGGTTAGGCTGTTTGTCAAATTTGAAGAACTTGAAGGATTTAAGTATTGAAGGGTGCGACAGCCTGCAAGATGTCGAGGGCATTGACGAATTAGAGTTTTTGCATCGGTTGAAAGTTTATGGGTGCGGGTCGATGGAAAAGATCATCGAGGCATCAAGCTCGAAAATACCAAATGAATGCCAAATTGCAATAACGGATTGTGGGGTGTTGCTCAGCACTGGTCCATATGGTTCAAGCATCACTTGCGAGTCTTACAAAGCAAAAATTCTGAATGGAACAATGCAAGCTTCGGGCTCTGACACTAAAACAACGGACTCTGAAATAGAAACAGGGGATCCTCTATTGCAACAGGTGTGAATCCTTTCTATCCATAGATCATCATTGTTTCTTCTGCTTTATTTGCTTCCTTTTTTTGCTTTCTTCTACTGAAGAGAGATTCTAAACTGATTCTAAAATGTGCAAACAAGGAAAATCTCATAAAATTCACCATCTTACTGGAAATATGCTTTGTGTGCGTCAACTTCGGTAGGGAGCTTGGGGATGCTACATCACTCCACGTTTGACCAGGAATCTATACTCTCCATCTTCCTCTTTGGGCTTTTTGTTCAGTCAGTATAATCACAATTATTCTAATGGCATGTAGCCTATTTCTACTCCAAAAATTGATGATGAAGCTTCACGTCAGTTTCTTTTTCTACTTGACAACGCCAATAATGTGCAACAGGGTCATGCAATCTACCAAAATCACTGAGACACCGGAGAATTAAACAATGAATAAATTCAAAACACCACAATTAACATAGTTTGTTTGAAGAGTAACCTCCATTCACAGGAAGAGTCCCAATCATAAATTCACTACAAACTAGGAGATTATAACATCAAAACAATCTCAATTCCAAGCTCCATTTGCACCAAACTCTCATCCAGTTTTTCACTCAATTTCTAATAGTGTTTTCCTCAAACTAAAACTCATAGAGAGAACTTAAAACGATGTCAGAAGATACCACGTCTCATAATACCAAAAGATTTTGAAAATAGTGTTAAAACTTAGTCCCATGCATGTCCTCTGCACCACCCGGGCACCTGGTTGCGCCGGCCTTGCTGGTCCAGGCTCCCGGCAATTGGCCTGACCCAGCTTGGCTTGACATAGACATGCAGGTGCCTCTCCAAGCATTTGGAAATGACCCCCTAATCGCCCATACTACTGTTGATGCCTTCTTGCATCCCTTCACTTGAATCGAAGCCCCAGTCATCCTGGGAATCTTGGTCAAATCTCCAAAATGGCTTGAGTTTGCAGCCAAGTCACCGTCCTGATTCATCGCTTTATATTGTTGCTCAATATTCCCCCTCTTCCAACGCCTTCCACGGGCCGCTCCCTACGACATATGTCTATCGAGTCCAAGCAGACTTAATCAGAGAAATAAGATCAATCCACATGTTCGCCTCTGCCAAAGGAACCTTCTTCACATGTTATCTCTGATGCAACAGTGTCGATCATCACTGAGTGTTGGTCATTTCTGAAATTGATTTCCATGCCAAATTCACTAGTTAAGTCCCTTGGCCACACTGCCTCTTCCGCTCCTTTCACTGTCACTATTTTCAGCCTCAGTCATTGATGAAATCACCCTGTCTCGTAACAAAACCTTCCCAACTCATATCACAATCCACTAGGGTAACACTATAACAACTTACAGATCGACCACTCTCCAGGTTGCCTTCTTGACTCTGGTCTACATGCCAACTTATTAACTCGCTAATTGAACTGCTTTCCCTAAAAACCAGCCTGTGGTCCCCAACAGATACTGCTTTCCCTAAAAACCAGCCTGTGGTCCCCAACAGATACTGCTTTCCATTACATGTTTACATGGGTTGTTCAATCTGATGCTCCACATTGCATACCTGTAACAATCAACAATACTAGCATGCGAAATAGGAGAGATATGCTCCACCTCCTTCCCGACGCAAAACGTGCAGCAAGAGTGGTATTTACAAATTTTACCAGCTTCATGTTGTGGTGCATCAACACTTTTTTCACGTAACGGGGCATTCTCAACATTCTAGTTTTCCTATCTCTTTGCTTTTCCTATTTCTTTCCTCATCTATGTGTGACACTTCCTCTGCTATTCCCAAATTTCTCAACTAGACCTTTGCATTCATCTGCCACTCCAACTCATCCACCTTCATTGACCCCCACAGAGCCTCAATTCTGCAGTCCCCACAGAATATCTATAACTTGCTATAGAATACCGCCACTCTACAAAATTAGTCACCTCACTGGCACTCTGCTCATCTTCGGGCTCCTTTTGCTCCTCCACCTATTTTTAAGAACACTATTTAGATCTTTCTCTGCAAATGGTTACCCACTTCTATCCTAAAAGGAGCAAACTTGTTAAAGGTAACATCTTTGCCGTTCATAAATTTAGGTAAACCCTAATTTGTGCACCAGATATTGCATCCCATCGCTCCTTGTGCATAATTTGGCATGTGTATCTCCTTGTCCTCAGCTTCAGTGTGCCATATTTCACATGCGTATAAGTAGGGCAATGAAGCATCTCAGTCCAGTATAAATAGCAACTTCCTCAACGAAAATTTCCTCAGGAGTACTACAATAAATCACCGTGGATTGCATCTATTCACTAACCTATATGTTGTATTCATGGCCAGCATCAAAGAGTAAAGAGTGAGCTCTCCAGTAAAGTTATGTTCATTCATTCTATAAGTTTGCTCAAGTGTGGTGTGTGGGCGATAGTGTGATGTCTCACTTTCATCTGTGCAAATCTGTTAAACACCCCATAACTGAATCTCACTCTATGTCGGCTCTTTGGTACTAGATCTTTCCAGTACTTGTCTATCTCTAAATCATCGCCTTCCAAGTTTAAAAATGACAGTGCAGCTTGATCCTGTTTCCAATAAAACGAACCTAGGCTCTTCCTGAAATGCCATCTATAAAGGACAACATGCTCCTGGAGCCTCCCTTAGAAGGTACTGGAGAAGGTCCTCGTAGGTCTGAATTGATGTAGTCTCCAATCACATTGGTGCAATGCAATACTGTACCGAACTTCACTCTACAATCACTTTGTTTAATTAAGATGCAATGTTCACATAAACTCAAGCTTTCTGGTCATTTGACTTCCCAGTGGACCTTTCTGACTTAGAATCCACAATTCCTTCTCAGTCGTGTCTGAGCCTCATCCTGTGAAACATTGTGTCACTTCATGATCTGAAATCCTAGAGGGTAATATGGTCAAGCTAGTCACTATTGTTCCCTGTGGAGGATATACAGCCTATTGCAATCTCACCAAGAGTAGTTAGCAAGATAAGGTTCTTCTTTAACTAATCAACAACCTCACTAACACTACCATACTTTATTATCTAAAACTGTTCTTACACCCACCCCTCCGCAGGCAGCATCTTCCGCATAGACATCAATGGGTAGCTAATCAATCATATGAGGAGTCATGTGATAAGAACATAAAGATAACACCCATTCATCACTTCATTGCCATCACTTTCACCTCAGCTCTTTTATCCTTGAATTTCGGAGAGTCTCTGCTATAGTACTTTACCTTATTGCATTAAAACATCAACGGTTCTTTAGCATAATAACTCAATTTCGAACCGCAATGACCCCTTAACAGAAAGCCTTTATGTGCTTTCTGCCTCAGATAATTAAAGCTAAACTCTATAATATTAGCTTCTCGCTATTCTTCCGCCACTCTTTGAAACAACGCAGAGTTGACATTTTCCAAAGTGGCCGTTATTGCATAGTCAACAGGGAATTAGAGAAATTTTCTCAAGAATCCATCAACCTCTTAGCCAAGTGCTCCTTAGGGATCCTCTCCTCAACGCTCTTCAGATCCTTGATGAGTTTATTAGACTCATCTAGATGGACTCTAATGGACATATACTCAGTCATCCCTGAACTTGTATTATCTATCTCAACAGGCTACGAGCTGGGCTCCCTAGAGTGACCCTCCAGATGCCCGGATGATTGTACATGCCTACTCGCATCCCTCCGCTTGACTCTGGGCTTCAATTTTCGCTCCAATCTCGTCCAAAACTCGAGAAATTTCTAAAATTGGGACATAGTAATAATGTTATTCATCTATTTGAATGCACAATGTAGTTTGTTGTCGTGCTTAATCAAATGAATTGAGAATTTAAATTTTCAAGCTTTAGGTTGTAGTCACACAGATTGTATAAAACGAAGGTGAATAATTCGCTCCTATGGTTTTTCCACGTGATGGGGAACCAGTGTTAATATCTGTGAAATAAAGAAAAGAAGTATTAAAGAGAGATTTATGCAGTAGTATGCATTTTCTCATCCTATAATATACAATGGCAGTTCAATGAAGTATTCCCATCTGCCGTGAGAGAACGTGTTCCACAGAACCCGTCCCCGGGCATAACACCAGAAGATATCGACAATGCAGTTAGGAGTCGACCTCCTTCCTGGGCAAGTGTTCATCCACCAGATCATTTATCCAGTGAAACGAGTTCACTTGCAACCACGAGTATTTCTGAACTGAAAGACCTAATGTAAGAACTGCTAAGAAGAAAGAGAGATTCAAACTCCAAAAGATTATAGTTATGTTTTTTATTTCGCTTCTATCGTTTCATGGAAATTAATGATTTATAAAGCTTAATGATGACCCCATTTTCGCAGGTTAAGAACCTCTGGCTCAGCGAGTCACCACCACCAACCAAATGTGTTGGAAAGATCCAAGGCATGGTTTAAAAGCATATCACAATGTATCTGCAAGCCTTTCAAGTGTTTCAATTCTTGAGTTTTTGAAAGAAGAAACTGAAAAGCACTAGGATTTATGTAGAACTAGAGAGATGCCCATGTTTTGTATGGGTCTAAGATTATTACTTGTTATACTATTCTAAATGTTGGTTCATAATCTATTTTGCATTTATGGATACACTGAATATTGATCGCTATTGCCTTGATCGAATTATAAAATTTCATTCAAATTGCCTGATTTTTCCTTCAATGAATAAAAACACATACAAAACGTTCATATGATATTTCTTGGCGAAGTAGCACTTGCCATCAAAATTAATGATACGAAGGGTGTGCTTGTTTCGTGTAATATCAACAATTTGAAAAATGTTTTCCTAATTTTGATCTTTTATATTTCTTAAAAAAATGAGTTAATGAAAAAAAATTTAAATATCCAAAAAAGTGTTTAGGCATAAGTTGTTATCACTAACACTACTATTTTCCTTCACTTATTTTCCTAAGCAATATCGACTATCAAAATAAGGCAAACGTATTCAAATTATTTATTTTACATATAATACTCACCCGAAGTTTAAGTTAGCACTACCAAATGTAGCTAGTTGATTAGATGCTAATATAATATTTGTTATCTCTTCTTTCTTGGCGAAGAAACGCCTAGGCACCTCTTTTTTTCTAAAAAATTGCTAACTTTTTTTTTGTTAATTTGCTAATATTCATTTAACCAATTTACAATTGTTGCGGCCATCAACACAACCTAGAAGAAGTGATAAGGCTGAATGAGAACTATGAAAAACTTTGGCGGAAGATAATAAAACTTCAACAGCAGCGGAAACGGATTAAAGTTCTCAGGTACGTATGCTACTAATGAACACGTATTAATAATAATGAACAGCTAATACCAGTAGTGAAGAGGTAGAATGTATTGTGAGCAAATATATAGTGGTTCAACTTTTTAAACTAAGCTTGCACTCTCTAGTAATCTTCAAGACAAGTTATAATCAAAACACTATGAACCAATAGATCACAAGATCAGGATATGTGTGTATTGGTATCACTTTTGTACACTTCCTCTCATCACGATTACAAACAATAGCACCTCGCATAGATATTATCATAACACTAGCTATTACTAACAAGAACATGGCAAAGAAAAACACTCAAACGTATTAGTCTAATTTTGTTCATTTCCACCCAACCCCATTACTTCTATTGGATTCAATAGGGAAAAGTACAAAAAAATCCTAAACCTATTACATTGGTATCAATTCAATCCTAAATTTTTCAATTAGACCAATTGAGTCCTAAACCTTTTCATATTGGTACTAAATTAGTCCATCTGCCCAATTTAGATTGAAAATTGCTGACATGGATGTTGGCCGACCAACATGGCATGACTAATGCTGACATGGACATTTTAAAAAATATTTAGTATTTTTTTGAATTTTTTAAATAATTTTTTCTTTTTTTCTTTTTTTCTTTTTTCCCCCTTCCCCTTCCTTTTCTCTTTCTGGTGGCCATCACCGGCTACCGGCCATAGCCATGGTCGGTGAGGCCTGGCCTCACTTCGGTGAGGTCGGGCAGGCCTTGCCTAGGCAAGGCTCGACGAACCTTGCTTGAGCAAGGGCCTTGCTTTGCTACACCTGGATGGTCGGCACTTGCCCTTGGGTAGGTGAGGCCAACCTTTGTTGGCCATGGCTGTGGCTAGTGGCCGATGATGGCCCTCGGAAAGAGAAGAGGAAGAGTATAGGGAAGGGGGAAAAAAGGAAAATTTTATTTTAAAAAATTCAAAAAATATTATTAAAAATGTTCACGTCAATACCACATCAGCATGAGCGCGTCATGTCGGCCGACCAACATCCACGTTAGTAATTTCCGACTGAAATTGGCCAAATGGACTAAATTGATATCAATGTGAAAAAATTTATGACTCAATTGATTTAATTAAAAAGTTTATGACTAAATTGGTACCAATGTAATAGATTTATGACTTTCTTGGTATTTTTCCTGGATTCAATTGCCATCTAACCTTAAATGACTGTTTCCAACTCAAATCCCTCAAATAGCTGTTGGTTCTAATGTTGCCAGCAATAGAACGTATCTCTATTGCTTGTGAGCATTAGAATGTCTCCTGACAGTGGAAGTTTCACTTGTCAGAGTTCGTTTCCTTCTCATAATTGGTAATACTTATCTAATTTGACTTGTTGAATAAACCTTGGAGCTTAACAAAAGTTAGTAAAATATAAGAAAATTTAATTAATTAAAGAAAAATCAACATGCCAAGCAACTCCAATGATAGTTGATAGCCCAAAACTAATGACTAGACTTAATTGGAGAGAAATTGATAGGTGTCGTAATTAAGGATGCTAACTTATAAAAGAGTTTGTAAATTCCATGCCATCCTAAGAAACTAACATTGTAAACAATAAGAAATGTCAGCATTTTGAAAAATGTCAATATCTTCATATGGTTCAGGGATTGAATTAAACATATGTTAATAGTCTAGAGATTTTATTTTTTTTGGTAACCATAATAGTCTAGAGATTATATTAGACAAATTAAAAGTCCATGGATCACATTGTACATTAAGTTAAAATTCATTTAACCACATTAAACAATGTAAAAGTTCAAACCACATTGTATATTGATTCAAAGTTCAAGAATTAATTGTGTCATTATCTCAAAGCCATTATCAAGACATAAACGTTTGCGATTGGTGGTCAAATCAATCACAAGAACTTCAAGAAGTGTCGATGTTGATAATTGTAGTCAACGAAAGGAGATTTAATCAATTTTGAGCAACTTCGGACGTACTGTCAAAAGAAGAGGGCAAAATGACGGAATCGGGTGCGGCTCCGTAATGGTGAACTGCAGCAATCAGGGAGGTAGCTACGAGGCAGAGACCGAATTTGTTCCTGATCTCAAATCAAGGCAAAACCGGAGTTATTGGAAGGACGATCTATTTCTCTCTCAGATATTTTGCCAGATTCCTCTTCTTCGTGAATATGAATACAAGAGGAAAAAGATGAGTATCAGAGGGATCAGTTTCGATCCTTTATTCTTTAAATCATCAAAGTGAATTGTAAAGTCAGAATGAAGCCAGCAGAAATTGAAGGTGTACGAAGGCTGAAGCAAATAGAGAGAGAGAAGTCGCCATTCTACATCGCAGCGCTCCAGAAAATGCAACCGGGAGCCCGCGAGTTCTCCTTGAAGCTTTAGCTATGGCGATTCCAGAAGGAGAGGAATGTTTAGTCTAGTGACGTCGTTGAAAATATTGGTAGTTTGTTTGTAAAATAAATAAATAGGTGCCTTTTCCTTGTCCCCATGTAGAAAAGATAGGAGTATGCCAATATATGAGTGTGAAAGTTTTCTAACATTACAATTAAAAACAGCTAAGTAGGCTAAATCCTACAATCCCATGTGCAGGTATATGAGTAATCAATGATTATTATAAATTTTACTCCAGACGGTTATTTTTTTATAACAGTTAGTACACGTCTTACAACTTTTGAAATGTTGTATCTTTTCAAAATGCAATATTTTCAGGGGAAAGGTTGTGTTTTTCTTAAAATACTGTTATAAATTCATTGTTTCTGTCTCAATTTTTTTATTTTTCAATTTTCCTTTCTCATAAAAATACAACCATTGTTTTCAATTGTCTCCCTCATGAGAGTTTTTGAAGCAATATCAGAATTGCTATTTGGTATTCTTATATGCGAATTTGTTGTATCGTGGAGGATTTTTATTAATAATCATTAATAATATTGTGGGATAAATAATTCCTTAAAACATGCATTTATTTGGTAGGGAATGGGTCAAAATTCAAATATGTCTTTGCAATCATAATGTCCTCCACCTTATTATTTATAAATCCATAGACTTTATTGATTATAAATTGGATGCTTGACCCACTGAGAAGTTGCGTATTCACGTTTTTTTTGGATTCAACCTGAGGTGTTAAGCTTTATGCAACAAGTCAACATCATTGACGGTTGAAAAGGACTAAAATCAAGCCCATATTTTTTCTTCCCAAAAGAAACCAACACCATATTAACTGGGACTAATTAAAAAAAAAAACACCAACTTTAAATCGAGAGATAAATTTGGCCAAAAATTTTTTTTGTCTTGTAAAAAAGCACAAACTTTAGGTTAAGTTTCACTTAAATCACAAATCTGGCCCCCTTAACTTAGATTCATCGATTATCCTTAACAATAAATCCATATGCACTTGCTAACTAGATTTAAAATACTATTCATTTTCTTCTTATTTGAGCAACGACTTGGAAAATAGTGGTCAAGTTATTCATCGTCTTTTACACTTCACTAGCAAGTCAAAATATCTCTAAATTGAATTTCTCTAGTCAGATTTCGCCGTTTTGTAGGAATATGAAGCTATAGACCATCGCTCATCGAGACCACCAAGCTTGTTGCTAGAATGTTTTTCTTTAAAATAAGTTTAACTTCAAATAGAGAGCTAACAGTGGGGTCAAATTTGGGATAATGGTGAAAGTTTATGATTTTTTTCAGACAAAAAAAGTTGGACTCATAATTGTCATTCGACCTAAAATTGATACTTTCTAACAAGACAAAAAAGATTAGGGTTAGATTTGTCCCTCCATCTAAAGTTGATGGTTTTTTTTTTAACTATGTTCCTATGATTAAGAAGTAAAATTAATACACAGAGGAAACGATGACTAAAAAATTGGATCATTGGTTAATTGTTCGTAACATTTTTTTTTTTCAAATATCGGGCTAGTCTAGAGTTCGAATGAGGGAGCGCGATGAATTTTTTTTTTTTCAAATATTTGTCTTGATACAATGGAACCGACAATGATCGGAACTGTGACGACATGAACAGATCTTCTGGATTTTGCAAAAAAATGGGGTTGATCAGATATGATTGCAGATCATGTGAAATTTGATTCTTTTTTATGAAATAATACATATCAAATGCATGTCTCACCTTGTATGCATATTTTCCTTTGTTTTTGCTTTTGGAGGTAATTGACTAGACATAAGGTGTAGAGGATGAGGGAAGATTGGCTCAGCCACGGTGAATTTCACCTGAATGCTTGTTGACACCCGAAATTTTGTTTATTTGGTCTTAAATGTCTATTTTCTTTGCTTATATAAATACATATTAATTTTTTTTAAACTTTAATTAAAAAAAATTAATTAAAATAATAATAATAATAATAATAATAATTAATTAATTAATTAAAAAAAAAATTCGGGTGGGCCTGCCCGGCCCTCCTCTCTTCTTCTTTCCCTTCCCCGTGTGGGCCTGGCCCACTTTTCTTTCCTTTCCTTTCCTGGCCCGGCCCGTCCGTCTTCTTCTTTTTCCCTTCTTCTCCCGCGCGTGGAAGCAGGGCCTGTAGAAGGGAAATAAAAAATGGGAAGCAAAGCAACAGCAGGAAACTTGCAGGAAGAATTAAAAAGGGCAGCAAGTTGCAGCATGGGCAGAAGATGGAGAAGGTCAGACGGGCAGTGGTTAGGTCGGCAAAGTCAGGCGGCAGGAGGAGGTCAGACGGCAGCAGCGTGTTGCCGAGGATAAGGGCTGGTTTCGGAGACCAAAGGGAGGGGGAATCAGTGAGGAGAAAGAGAGAAGAAGAGACGGAGAGAGGGAACTCGGGGAGAAAAGAGAGGGACACACCGAGAGCCCGAGAGAAAGGGAGTTCGAGGGGGAGACGGAGGAGAGCAAGAGAGAGCCGGGGGCTGTTCTGAAAAGAAAAAACAGATCTGAGAGCGAAGGAGACAGAGAGGAAGGGAGAGGAGAGAGAGTTCCAGGAGGATTTTGCAAAAGGAAAAAGCGAACTGGGGGGAAGGAAAAAGCTCGAGAAGCAGCTCGCCGTTGTCGGAGGCTCGTCCGCCGCCGTCGTCTGCCGCGACTCGTCCTTGAACCAGGTAGGTTTCGCCTTTTCTTGTCTCTGTTTCGCTTTGACGAAGAGGCGGGCCGGAGCTCGCGCCGAGCAGTTCGCGCGAGCCCCGGCCCTTACCGCCCTTCTATCTTGCCCCTGATGCCTTTTTACATGGTTTCTGAAAACCCCTAGCGAGTGCGAGGCTCGGTTGAGCCGGAGGTCCCCGAATCCAGTAGTGCCCAGTAGGTGTTTGACGAAATGCGCCAATGAGATCCGAAATTTGCCTCCCTCGATAATCTAGTTTTATGAATGTTTGATCGTTTATTATCTATTCCTCGTGTTTCCCTTAGTATTATATTAATTTTTGCGAGGTTTCCATGCATTTTTGAGTAGAAAAGAGGTGTTTTTGGTTTTCCGGCGAGGGCGAGTGTCATGGGTCGTCGGAAGTCACCGCTGGCGGTGGCCGGCGGCGCTCGGCGTCGGTCGGACGGAGCGACCGACGCCCGCCGACGACACGACGACTTCGCTAGGATGGGTAGGCCTCGCGGCAGCGCGGCGCGACGGAGTTGCAGGAGTCCAGTTGAAGAAGAGGAAGGCGTCGGGAGGTTGAAGACGCGCAGGAAGGAGAGAGAAAATGCATGCAGAAAAAGGAAATAAAAAAAAAAAAAAAAAAAAAAAGAAAAAAGGGGGCCGGGCCGAGAGTCTGAATAGGGGCGAGGCTGGGCCAATTTTGAATGGGCCTAGGATAAGTTTGGGCTGAAAATAAAAATACAAACGGGCTGTTTTAATTTCTGTTTTTGATTAATGGGCCATCTTAAAAAAAAATTTACCGGGCCATTCGGCCAGCCCAGACCGATAGGGTCCGGGTCGGTCTAGTATGGCCGGGTCACCCGACCCGGTCCGAATCACTTTAAAAAAGAAATCCAAAAATTTCAGAAAATCAAAAAATATTTAAAAAAGAAAAAAATCTTTAAAAAAGAGAGTTTCGAAAAATCATCAAAAATAAAAAAAATGTTTTTGTTTTAATTTCAGAAAGGTTTTAAAAGTTTATTTTAATTTTATTTTTCTTTTTTTCGAATATTCAAAAATTCCAAAAGAATAAAAAAAAGGATTAGAAAATTCCAAAAAACAGTAATAAATGTTTTTTTCTTAAATTCTCAGAAAATTCAGAAAAATATTAAAAAAATCTTGAAATCTTGTTTTCTTTAATTTCGGAAAATTTGAAAATATTTAAAAATTAAAATATATAAAATATATAAAAAATTTCAGAAAATCAGAAAAAATTGCAAAAAATTAGAAAACCCTTAAAAAAGGAAAAATACCAAAATTGAATAAGTCTTTAGGGCTCTACAATAGGGCTCTTCTCCTATGTCTTGTTTTTGTCATGATTTTTTTGGATGTTATTTCCTTATAGAACGATTAGGAAACATCTTAGTTTTCTCGAATGTGTCTCCACGACATTAGTTAATACACAATCGAGTTAGGTACCGATACTAGCTTATTGGGGTCGGCTAAAAATCGAGCGAGACATGGGAGCGTGCCTCACTTTCTACGCAACTAAAGAATCTAGGGTCGGAGACTTGATTACGTTAGTCACACGACTAACGCCATTTCGGTGCCTAACTCAATTGTGTATTAGCTAAAGTCGTGAAAGCACATTCGAGAAAACTAAAGTTTTTCCTAATCACTCTATAGTAAGGAAATAATATCCAAAAATCATGACAAAACAAGACACGGGAGAATAGCCCTATTGTAGAGTCCTAAAGGCTTATTCAATTTTGGTATTTTTTTTCTTTTTTAAGGGTTTTCTAATTTTTTTTGCAAATTTTTCTGATTTTCTAAAATTTTCTGAATTTTTTATATTTTCCGAAATTAAACAAAACAAGCTTTTAAGATTTTTGAAATTTTTTGGATTTTCTGGAATTAATCAAAAAAACATTTATTAATGTTTTTTTTGGAATTTTCTAAATTTTTCTATTTTTTTGGAAATTTGAAAATATTCGATTTTTTATTTATTAAAAAAGTAATTCGGACCGGGTCGGGAAACCCGGCCCTACCAAACCGACCCGGACTCTATCGGTCCGGGCTGGACTAAAAACAAATCGGGCCGGCCCTAAGCCCACTCAAAAAATAACCAAGATGGCCCACGAAAATGCTTCTCTCAAAATAAGCCCACATCCAATTTCTAATCTTATCTCAGCAATCCGTCACCATGGCCCATGAAGCACAAGCCCACCGACCAGCCGAAAATTAGAAAGCCACAGCCCATTTCCCTTTCTTTCCACTTTCCTGTGTTTAGCTTTTTGTTTTTGTTTTCTTTTTTCTTTTTTTTGTTTTCTTTTTTGTTTTCCTTTTCTGCATACATATTTCTTCCTTCACGCACGCCTGACACTCCTGCAGCTTCTCCCGTCCGACGATTTCCTCCGCCGAACCGACACCAACAAACGTCATCTCCGGCAAAAGCTATCCGGTATTTGGACCACCATCGTTTGTTAGTCATACCGCTCGACCAGCGGCCACCCTTTTCCAACGACCGATAATCCGTTCACGGGACAAAGGAAACCCTCGCTCTCCCGACGATGCACGATTATTTCGCGAAGACCACGCCGAAACACAGTGACCACGCAAACAAAAAGAAAACACGATTCAGCAGCTACGTATGCAAGCACGGGTCGATTCTAAGCTAAAACATGAGCTAACTTTTCGGATTTCTCTCAGGCATTTTGTCGAACGGTTGGGGTGCGCTACCGAATCCTAAGGTTTCCGGCTTAACCGGGACTCGAGCGTGCCTTGGGGGTCTCGAACATGACATACAAAAATTGTGGGAACAACATGCAAGGACGACGTGGGCCGGAGCTTGCGCGAGCCGAACGGTCGCGAGCTCCGACCTGGTGCACCAAAAACGAAGCAAGGGCGGAGCCGAACTTACCTAGTCAGCTCGAGGACATCGCCGGGGAGGTCGTCAAACGGGTCAGTGCACCGCTAAGGGTCCCTCTCTTCTTCGTTCGGAGCTCCCTTCTCGAGCTCCCCCTCTTTCTCGGAACCTTCCTCTCGGATCTAGGAGCTTCGGCGAAGTGGAAGAAGCTGCGTCGGCGGCTCGTCGGTCGCGTTTGGGACGCGGCGGGCACTCTCTTTTTCCACTCAAGCCTGCCCTCTGTCTCGGTCTCTCTGTTTATTTCCTCCCGTTCTCTCGGTCTCTCCGAGTTCTCTTCTCTCGATTTCACTCTCAGTCTCTCCTGCTCTCAGATCTGTTTTTGTTTCAGAACAGCACTCGGCTCTCTCTTGCTCCCTCCAACTCACGCTCTCTCGGGCTCTTCTTCTTTGTGCCTTTTTCTCTGAGAACCAAAAACTGGCACCCTCCTCCCGTCGATCCTCCTCTGTGACTGCGCTTCTGTTTTCTTTTTCTCACCCAATGATCCTCCTCTCTCTCGGCTTCCTCTCCGAAAATCGTCGCCTCGCTCTCTCGATTTTCTTTCTTCCTTTTTGCTGTTCTTGCTACGTTCTCTTTTTTAAAACCACCGCAGAAAACCGTCAAGCTCTCCCCCGTCTCTCTAACTTAAACCGTCCTCCCGATTCTCCCTCCTGCTCTCTAACCGTTTCCGTCACACGTGGCTGACATTAGGGTCCGAGGGGACTGCTCCACGTCGTCGCTCGTTGCTGCTGTCGATCGTTGTTCTGCGCGTGTGCGTGTGGTGTCTCGTGTACGTGTGTTTTCCCTGTATGTATGGGTATGGGCTCAAAATGAAATGAAAATAGAAGGAAGATGGGCTGGGCTAAAAAGTTAAAAAAGTTAAAAGAGTGGGCTCAGGAATTAAAAGGTTGGGCTGGGAAATTAAAAGGTTCGGCTGGGCTATGCCAGCCCAACCGACCGAATTATATTTTTTTTAATTTTTTTTTGAATTTTCGAAATTTTTTGAATTTTTTTTCTTTTCTATAAATTAATATATATTTATATATGCAAAATAAATGGGCCTTCAAAACAAAATAAATAAAAATTCGGGTGTCAACAACGGTGGTCATCCTCCAGTTCCACGTAATTGATCTCAGATCCTGCGCGTTGGTTTGAATGAGCGAACTTTGAAACTGAAGTTCAACCCATCTTTGTGTCTTCCAAGCTTCTTTCCCATTTTGTATCTTTCTCAAATGGGCTTCTCTTTCCTTCTCCTTTTGCTTTATGATGATTGATCATTCACCAATTCTAGATTTTCTTATTTTCTTATCAAAGTTATCACGTAGAATCAAAGAATTATCATTGGCCATCAATTTCAAACCTCAACTTCTTTCATTACTACCAGATTGTTCGTCACTACCAACTCTGTTCATGTGCCCTGCACTTGATTGTAAAATAGGTTGCCGAGCACTACGACCAGGTGATCGCCACTGATGCGAGCACAACCCAGCTAAAATGTGTGACACAACATCCAAGGGTTCGCTACGTCCACACCCGATGCCCATCTCCAACGACGAAATCGGGACCTTAATGGCAGGTGAAAATTCAGTGGATTTGATTTCGGTGGCTCAAGAGTGCACTGGTTTGACCTACCCAATTTCTACTCCCTCATGACCCGTCTGCTCCGGAAGCCGGGAGGTGTGATCGCAGTATGGTGCTTCCCAGAGAATCCACACGAGAGCCGTTCACCTTTATGGATCCAGATGCCGCATTATTTTTCCCGGTCACGCTCTTGCTAAATCTGCCTCCGCCCCCGCCCCCACCACCCATTCGGTGGCTCGAGATGCCACCGCCATCGTCTCCACCTCCACAAACAAATCGAAAACCGCATATTCGAGAAATACATCGATAACTACTTGTGAGGAGCCAAAAGAACCATGGAAAGCACACCAAAATCATCCCAGCATAAAGAAGCCAACTCGAAGATGTGGGTTCAAGGAGGGTCAAGTACCGTATGAGGAAGTTAGTTGTGTATTTCTTAGCTGAATATGACTAGGATGAGTTTGCTAGATTTAGTTGTTAGTTGGAAATATACATATTCTTTTTGATAGATTATAAAAACTCTGGTATTGTAACTAATTTGCTAATTTTATCGTACACATATATATCAAAGGTTGTTGATTTTTATTGGAGACTGCGCGTTGTTTGGTAAAAAAATAGTAGTGTCATCCTTCATTTTTGTTGAATTTCAGGGTGTGACAATATAAGGGTCAATTTGCTTTTATGTGTTGGAATATAAGATATACATTGGTTTGGGGCATGTTGCCATCTCTAATTAATCATAGTTAAGTAGAGAACATGAAACTTTACGCTCTTGAATTGAGTCCAATAAAAATGCATAGGTAATTTCGGAATATAAAAAAGTGATAAAAACTCTTTGAACTTGCATATTCCTTCTGGTGAATCTTGTATTTATGGGCTTGAGCAGAGAAAATGAAACTTATGGAGGTTGGATTGTGTCAAGCAAGTGTATGAGCATTGACATTACAATATTTATATGATGATTTCATGTGGCTACGAGAACAGTATTTTATACAGTTAGTGTTAATCTAGTTCGAATATCAGTCAATGATTTCACTATATTTAACTATGTTAGTACCTAAGATAAAGTTATTCCTGTGGACATAATGGAACACATCTATGCAATTAAAAATCAGCACCTACTTTAGCACATGTCACCATAAAGTATTTGGGATAAAGAAAATGTGAACGCAAAAGGTACACTTAACAAAAAGTGTGCATTTGCTATGGTAGCTTTATGTGTTTTTTTTTCATAAGCTTAGCTGTATGTATTGGCCAAGTCAAATAAGTTGGGCATCCCCCTTTTTTTCTTTTTAATGAATGATAAACTAGGAACAAGTCTGAAAATATCAGTGGGATTAGCTCCCAGGCAGGAATAGAGGTAAAGTGCGCATACAGGTTCGAGGCTCACCAAAAAGGGAGATTAAGACGGAGAGAGACAGAGGCTAAGTTAGAGACCATGTATCGTAAGAGCATTTTGTTCAAATTAGTAATAGTTTATTTATATTATTCTGTAGATTAGATCAAATTGAACATTATTATAGAGTGCTTTGCATATTATGATTTTCTTTTGTTGCCGCCACTATGACCATGCCAAAATATTCAACAAGTAATAATATATGAACAAGGTCATGAAAGTCCACGTCTAGCATTAGAGCCAAGCTTCCTTATCCAATACTATAAGACCAAAAAAGTATGCTATAATGTGGAATTTTCCAAATGATACGAGTGACGAATTTTATTAATTACATAACCCATATTCAAATTAAGGTGCATATATACTTATGTACATGTAAGTGTCTATTTTAATGTCAATAACCTCGAGATTGCTTGCTTAAATTAATTATTCTATTGTAGGAGAAAAGTCTAACTAGATACCACACACAAATATATGCATTTTGAGTGAATAAAATAGTAAAAAGTGTTACTTTATTCTGAAACGAAAAGTTATTAGAGGTGAGAAAAATGGTCAAATCATTAAAACCAAATCTAACCAAGCATCTTTTGCCCTTCGGTTCGGCTTACTAGTACTTTTTGAAAAAGGAAAAAGACGGTTTACAAATCAAAGGGTTTTAGTTTTTTTTCAAAATCAATCCAACCGTGAAACCATATTGGATAAACTGTTAATTCTATTAATTATCTTTTCTACTTATTTATGAAGTAGCCAACTGAAATAGGTTTGTTTTTCATGTTTGGGGGAATTTACAAACTGTTGTGAGTGTAGAATTTGGTTTTTTCATGAAATCACATAAATGAAGATAAAAAAATGAAAGAAGAAAGAATGATTAAACCAAATCAAATCGCCAAACATGGCTCCACTTAGTTTTTCACTATGATGCAGTTTAGTCTGACATTCAAAACGTACCATGCTCACCTCTTAATAATTATCATAGGAAAATGAGTGTTGTAAAAGAATTGTGCACTCGTTTGCTTTTTGACATAAAGGTACATTTTATGAGAAATTTTGACTAGTTAGATGCATTAATTACGAAAAGATCACGAAAAATACTCCCCAGTGAATAGTTTTATTTATGATTAAACAATGCTTAGTTAGAGCATCTTTGTTGACAATGCAGCAAATCCAATCTTTGCCATATGATGGAGATTTTTCCAGTAATTTACGGTGTGCTAACTATTCTATTTTTGTTCTAGATTTTTTTTTTAATTTCAAATTTGTTTTTGAAATAGAAATATGTTTGATAAAACAATTTTATTTTTCTTTTTTTTAGAATATGTTTTCATTATAAAAATAGGTTTGGAATAAAAATCGAAGTAAAATTTTTTAACTTTTCTATTTCTAAAATAATAATATTTCTTTTTTTCTTTTTTACTTCTCATTCGAAGGACTTTCTCCCTAACCCTTAGCTATTTATCGCCGCTCACCATAGCTGCCCACCACCCTTGTTGCCTGTTGCCATAACCCGTCGTTGTCTATTGCTTGCCGCTACTCAAGTGGGAAAATTTTTATGTTAATATCAAATGAATTTCTATTCTGAGAATAGAAAGTTTATATCGTTGTTAAACGTGTATTTTTACTTAGAAATTTATCCAATGATAAAAATAAAAAATCTTTTCTATTTCAAAAATCAATTTTTAACCAAAATTTTTATCATTTACAACCTTAGAGTCCCACGTGTTATCTTGAGAGGTGATTCATTAGGAGTATTTTGTTATCATTGTGTATTTATACAAATACACTGTGAATTTACAATGGTGCTAATATTTTAATTATGTCTACCTGTAGATGTTGCTGGAGAACAATCATAAAAGATAAGTTGCCCGTACGAGTTTTTAGAATCCAAAGGTGCAAAAGTGAATTCAGAGCAGCTGCTGTCCACATTGCCAGACCCATGCGACAAAAGCGAAATGGTACAATTGTTAAAGAAAAGAAAAAATAGAAAAGGTACGACTGTTTTGACCAAAAAGACAAAAAGAAAAAGATTTTTCTAATAAAGTTTTTACCACGAATGGCCATTATAAAATACCTACACATAAAATTTGTCATTCTCAAAATACTATTTTTCTTAAATTATAATGTCCTCCATTTTATTATTTTTAAACTCATCAACTTTATTGACTCTGTATTTTCTACCGAGACAGAGCGATGTGAAAAGCACGAAAAAAGAAGGAACTCCACGTGATCTTGTACTGATAATGTCCTCTACCTCATCATTTTCAGTCCATCCTTAATGACTGTAAATTGGACGTGACTGTAGATTGGACTCTGCACTGCTGCGAAGTCGCCCACACGCATCTCTTGTGGCAGATGGAGTCAGATTCAAATAGGGTCAATTCCAAAAAAAACCCCAAATTTTAGGTGTAGTTAAATATATACCGAACTTTTTTTTTGTCTCAAAAAAATCCCAAACTTTAGGTTCAGCCCCAAATCCGCCCGAACTTTTCTTTTGTCTCGAAAAAAATCTCAAACTTTAGGTTTAGTCCCAAATCTGTCCCAAATTTTTCTTTAATTTCAGGAAAAACCCCAAACTCTTAATCTATTCCCAAATTTATCACAATTTTTTTTTGTCAAAAAGAAAATCATCAAATTTTACTATAATCCTAAATTTGCCCTCATTAGCCTCTGTCCAAAAGCCGTATTAGTAATCCCTAATTTTTTATATCCTAAAATGGTTTTATTTTAAAAATAATTTTCTATAACATCTTGGTTATGTGTATTTATTATCTATGTGGAAATGCCATGTTAAGTTGGGACTAGACCATGGGGTATATTTGAGAACAGATCAAAAATTGGTGATTTTTTTTAGTACAAACGGAGGGTAAAACTCCAAATTAGTATACCCGTTAATTGCGGCGTGTTATTTAATTTAGAAATTTGACGGTAAAATTTAACGAAAAATAATATATGGTAATTTTTTTTTTTGGTGGTCAAAAAAATAATTTTGGATAAATTTGTCATATGTGTACCAATTTGAGATTTTTTTAGACAAAACAAAATTCGGGGTAGATTTGTGACTAAAATTAAAGTTTAGGATTTTTTTTGAGACAAAAGAAAAGTTCGGGGCAGATTTGGGACTAAACATAAAGTTTGGAGTTTTTCTTGAGATAAAAAAAAGTTTGGGATATATTTGGGACTTGACCTAAAGTTTGGGGTTTTTTTTGGAATTGACCCGATTCAAATATGTGAAGTGTAGTATTTTTTAATAAGCGTTATATTTAACTAGTGCTCCGCGGGCACCGATTAAATTAAATATTTACATATAAAGAAGGTTTTGTTATTTCGAAAGCATTGGCTTAATTATAATATCTGGAGTCTTTGTAACATTAGTAATAATTCAACGGTCCCACTCCAAGTCTTAAAAGCCTCCGTCATGACCATGGATCAAAGTCCCCGACCTGTACTCAAGAACTGCACAACGAGAGAGAGAGAGAGAGAGCTGACCCTACTAAGCGTGAAGTGAGCTCCTATGGAGAATCCAGAGAGAGGAACGAAGACTAACATTCCATTGGGAGGTGAGTATCAGGTCTTCATAAATTTTAGGGGGTGCGATGTCCGTAGAGGATTCGCCAACACCCTCTACTACTTCTTAAATGATGCCGGAATCTGCATTTTCATGGATGATGCTGAGATTCGTGCGGGTGAAATAATTGGCGACAAGCTTATGCAAGCGATTGATAATTCCAAGCTCTACATACCCATCTTCTCTTCAAAGTATGCATCGAGTCATTGGTGCCTCATCGAGCTTGCGAAGATGGTGGAAAACATCTCTACATCTAAAAGGGGGGATGTGAATAAGAAAGTGATGTTGCCCATCTTTTATGACGTGGAACCCGCAGAGCTCAAGCTGGAACCTGAAGAGCACAGGCTGCCGAGGCAGTCATACCGTGATGTCATTTCTGATTTGGAGGAAAAGAAGGTGAATCGGGAGAAGAAGTTCAGCTTCGCAGATGTAGACAGATGGCGGAGGGCTCTCAGGGAAGTTGGTGCCCACGAGGGGTTGAAGCTAAGGGATCATGAAGGGTAATTGTCTAACCGTGAATGGGAAAATTATTATTTCTAATCGGAAGATACATCTAACAAATATTCATTACTAATATTCCAACTCCAATTTCCCTAAATCTAAATATGTAGTCCCAAATTCTTCTTTAATTATTTTTTAAATCACGAGATATCCGGATTTTTTTCTGACCTAATAGGATTATTATGATTTGGTCTTAGACCTAACTTTCATTTTATAAAAAATTGGCTTGGCTTCATCTTTTTTATACAAAGTTGATCCGTGTATGTATCAAGATTCTTACTGTATGCTAGAGAACTTGATTATGGAACTTTATGCCGTTGAAAAGTTCTTTTCCACGTTAACAGAACCATATAAAACTGTTATTGCAGTAACTCATCACACCTTTATATTTTGTTCTACTTGATTGAAGGAACGAACATTTCTCTTCCTCTATTCATCATGAAGGGTAATTGTCTAACCGTGAATGGGAAAATTATTATTTCTAATCGGAAGATACATCTAACAAATATTCATTACTAATATTCCAACTCCAATTTCCCTAAATCTAAATATATAGTCCCGAATTCTTCTTTAATTATTTTTTAAATCACGAGATATCCAAACTTTTTTCTGATCTAATAGGATTATTATGATTTGGTCTTTGACCTAACTTTCATTTTATAAAAAAATTGGCTTTGCTTCATCTTTTTTATACAAAGTTGATCCGTGTATGTATCAAGATTCTTACTGTATGCTAGAGAACTTGATTATGGAACTTTATGCCGTTGAAAAGTTCTTTTCCACGTTAACAGAACCATATAAAACTGTTATTGCAGTAACTCATCACACCTTTATATTTTGTTCTACTTGATTGAAGGAACGAACATTTCTCTTCCTCTATTCATCATGTCCTAAATTGAGTAGAATATACCTTTTTTTATTAGTTTATGAAATTGATCTACAAAAGAGATGCGAAAAAGACTTATAAGATGTTTGAATAAGAGTCAATTATTTGTATACTCCTTTTCTGTTGTTTTAAGTTGTTTTTCGCAAGAATTGTCAATCTCATGAAATAACAACAATATATTATGATTATGGTATTCGTCCATTTTTTTTAGCGTTCCAATGGAAACAATGTTTAAGATAATTAGATTGAAATTAGTTGACTTAGTATATGGTTGGTTACCATGCAAGGGAATGAATTTGTTACCTTTTCTCAATCGAAACTGTTCAACTTTGTGGCAGCGATGGTGATCTAAGCAAGGCAGTTGTTGGCGCGGTTTTGGATTGGCTCCACCTAAGACAAAGAAGAGTGCCCAAATTTGTAGTTGGAATGGAAGGTCCAATAGCAGCCATAAACAATTTATTAGACATTGGCTCCGATGATGTGCGGCTTATTGGAATTTGCGGGATGAGCGGCATAGGTAAGACAACACTTGCCAATATTATATACAACCAATTAAATTCTCACTTCAGGAATTGCTGTAGCTTTCTTAAGGACATAAGGGAAAAGGAAAAAAAAGATAGGGACTTAGGTAAGCTGCGAGGAAAATTATATTCCGACATCTATAATGCCTCAAAGGCTCGCGGCATTGATGACAGTGGTACAATTTGGAAGAAGAAGGTACTAATTGTTTTGGATGATGTCAGTGATGGCAACCAAATCCAAAACTAATCGAAATGATGTCTCTGGGTCCGGGTACTAGGATAATTGTCACTACTAAGGATGAAAGTAGTCTGGATATCAAGGGACTTATGCCTAGAATCAATCAATCCAAGGGACTTACACCTAGAATCTATCAATTGCATCAGTTGGGCAGCGAAGATGCACTTCAAATTTTTAGTAGGCATGCCTTTGATGTCAACTCTCCTCCCGTTGATTACTACACTCTTTCAGAAAAACTTGTCTCTACCATGGGTGGACTACCTTTAGCTCTTGAAGCAATAGGTGAATTGCTTTATCATTTTCGGAATGACAAACAAAGATGGCAAAAGATGATGATGGAGCTAAGTAGTAAACCTCATGATGATGTCTTGGGAAAGTTACAGATTACCTATGATGCCTTGACATCGACTCAACAAGACATATTTCTCGATATTGCATGCTTTTTTATCAACGAAGACAAGACTAAGCCAGTCTTAATGTGGGACGATGGTACGTTTAGCACTGATATTGCTCCTGACCTCCTTATTAAGAGGTGCATGATAAGGATTTTAGACAACAATGAATTTTGGATGCATGAGCAGTTCATAGCTCTTGGAAGAGCAATTGCTAAGAAAGAGCGCACCAGGTTGTGGGATCGAGATGACATCCTTTGCCAATTCTATTCGGAAGAGGTAAAGCATGACCAAATTTGAATAGAAAATTGCTTACCCTGTTCTTAATTGAGGTATCGCGTTTCTGAATTGGTAGCTACTCTTCTATTTCATTTTTTCTTCTCTCGATGAAATAAAATTGTGGGATATTGACAAATTCCTGCTCCTCAATGTCATTGGCAGGACAAGTCAAGCGTTCAAGCACTCTGTTTTAGACAGCCATTAGGCTCTCAAATGACTGTCACTGCGGAGCAAATTAAACGGTTCCCGAATCTACGATTTCTTCGGTTGACTAACGTAAACTTGAGAGGCGACTTTGCTGGCTGTCTTTCCAAGTTGAAATGGTTGGATTTGGCCTATTACACGAGTGACGACAATAATCAACCGTTTATGCCAACCAATTTGCGTCTAGAAAACGTGGTTGTGTTACAGACTTGGCGCTATAACTGGACAGAAGATGCGGTCAAGAGCCTGATCAAGGTACCCATAGTTTAATTTTCTCATTCAATAAAGGACAAAATTTAATAAATTTACGGTCTAATTTTCTCTTTTCGTGAGAGGATCAAATGACAAATGACACAAGTTGAGAGCCTAAATCCATATTTATTTATTGTACAGACATATAATTCTCTGTCCTGATGTTTCATCATCTTCTGTAGGAGTCAAAGAGGTTGAAGGTTCTCATCATTGAGCATTGTCGTTCGACACGTGAGACAACAACCTTTCCCGAATGCTCAGTTTTAGAGGAGTTGAGGTTTCTTCAATGCTGTTATTTGAAGACAATTAGTTGCTCTATTGGGAAACTGTGGTGCCTGACTTACTTAGATTTTGAGAATTGTGCTGCACTTGAAAGATTGCCTGAACAAATTGGCAAACTAAAGAAGCTTCAGCACCTCTCTCTTAGGCATTGTAAGAGCTTGAGGGAACTCCCTAAATCAGTTTTGGAATTAGAGTCATTGACGGGCTGGACCTATATGGTTGCTCTAAGATTCAAGAGTTGCCCGAGCTCCCCAAAAGTTTGATCACCCTGAGGCTTGAATCTCAATCGTTGCAGAGTGTTCCCGATGTCTCAAACCTTATTGATCTAGTTGAACTGCTCCTATCTGATTTCTTTGATTGGATTGGTCAATCAACTATAATTCGCCCTTGCAACTTGCCATGTATTGGGAGGCTATCCAAGCTGAAAAAGTTGAAATTGTGCCTTTTTGAAGCCCGCGCAATATCTACAGAGTGGGATTCCCTTTCTTTGCTGGAAGAACTTTATCTCTCTGGACTAGACTTGCAAATGCTGAAACTTCCGGCAAACTTGAGATATCTAAGGCTCCAACATATTGAAGTGAAACAACTAGAACTTGACGGGCTTCCTAGTTCCCTAAAGATGCTTCAAAATCCCGACCTGAGTTGTTGCGCACAGCCACAAAAGATTCAATTTATTTCAATGTTCGAAGCATTGAAAGAATTTTGTGTTTTCCATTGCATTTCGTTAAAAAAGATCAGCGGCTTGTCAAACTTGAAGAATTTGATTAGTTTAAAAATTGGATTGTGCAAGAACCTACAGTTTGTTGAGGGCACTGATGAGTTAGAGCGTTTGGAGAAGTTGGAGATTTTTCATTGCGAATCAATGGAAAAGATTATTGATGCATCAATCTCTAGAATACCAAAGGAGTGCCGGATGATGATAAGGTCTTGTGGGCAGTTGCCCTCCACTGGTCCATGGCCAGAAAGCATCACTTGGGAGTGCTACAGAGAGATGATTCTGAATGCACAAACACAAGCGTCGGACGCTGCCATCAAAGCAACTTCTTTCGAAACAGGGGATCCTCCATTGGAACAGGTACACCTTCTTTTTATTCATGGATTCTGCTTTTTATTTTTGCTTTATTCTAGTGAATAGAGACAATAAAATGATTCTAAAATGTGCAACCATGGAAGATCTCTCATTAAAAATTCCCATCGTAATAGGAATTTTATTTGCTTTACTTGTATCAACGTTGAATGTGAGGTCAGGATTCTTACATCACTCACCACTCTCCTTCCTATTTGTGCTTTTAGTTCATTCTGTGCTTATCACCATTACTTGAATGACATGGAACCTATTTTTACCCCTAAAAATTGATGATGAAACTTCACGACTCCTTTTTCACTTGAAAAAATCAATATCATGTAATATGATCGTGCAATCTAACAAAGTCATGAGATACCGAAAAATTAAATAAGAAATGGATGCAACACATCCCAATTTACATAGCCCATTTCAAAGAGTGATCTAAATCTACAAGAAAAGTAGCAATGATACCGCTATAAACTAGGAGATTCTAACATAAAAAAATAATCTCTTGATTCAAGCCCAATCCTCATCTAGTGTTTCGCTCAACCTGTAATGCTGCTTTTCTCAAACTATAACTCACAGAGAATCTTAATAATTTCCAGAAGATACAATGTGTAATAATACCAAAAAGATTTGAAAATAGGTTCAAAACGCATCCTATAGCTGATCCAGGCTCCTTTCAATTAGGCTTGACTCAGTATGGCTTGACTCATCGGTACCTCTGCAAGCGATGGGGATTGACCCTCTGGACGCCCATAGGTGCCTATTTGCATCCCTTCACTTGAATCCAAGCTGACATTCTTGACAAATCTCAACATTGGCTCAAGTTTGCAGTCAAGTCACGGTTGTGATTCGTTGCCTTACATTGCTGCTCTCTCCCAACACCCTCCCCTGGCCGCTTAAGTTGCATCATCTTGCCACGCCATCATGTAATGTCATATGCCACGTCATTCATCCTACATGCCATGTCATCACCTATGTCATGCCATCGCCATGCCATTGTCTTGTCATATGCCGTACATTTAGCATCGGCCATGCTACCTCTTCCCCTTCTTTTGCCGTGTCACCATTTTGGCCTCCGTCATTGGTGAAATTACCATGTCTTGTAACGAAAAATTCCAACCCGTATCACAAACCACAAGAGTAACAACATGACAGCTTACAGGTCCACCACTCTCTAGGTTGCATGCTTGACTAGGGTCTACTTCTTACTAAATTACTACCACGCTACGTGAATTGCTATCCCTATCATCCCAACGAATTACTGGAGGACCCATTCCATGCATGACGGGCTGATCATATAAATTACCAACAGTATGTGAAAGATCAAATCTAGTATTACACGTACACATGGCATACACCTCTAACAATCAACAGTACTAGCTTGTGAAATGCGATATATATGCTCCACCTCCACCCCGATGCACGATGACATCATAAATAATGTCTTAAATGTGTGGCAAGAGGTGTAATTACAAATCTTACCAGGTACATGTTGTGGTGCTTCGAACTTGTCTCACGTGTAACTCCTCCGAGTCATTTGCAACATTCCAATTTTCTTTATCTCTTCGCATCTCTATATATGACACCTCCTCTGCTTCTCCCAAATTCCCCAATCAGATTTCCTTATATTCTTAACTTATGTCAAGTCTTGGGAAAGTCACGAAGAAGTAAATCAAAGCCTAACGGTTGCTCTGTTCCAATTTTGAGGGAATGAAGATATGCGAATTTGTGAATGCTGCTTGATTCTAATAGATTTATGTTCGATTGATGCTTTAGAAAGCAGTGTGAGGAAAACCCTTTACATTGATTCTCGCTAGGCGCTTAAGTTTGGGCGTTCAAACTTAGGATTATTGTCGTATGATATTTGGAGAATCTGTTTTCTTCTTTAAGATGTTTAATCCACCTTCGATATGATATTTTCGAGCCTCCCTCTCCTCAGCAAGATGACGGTGAATATGACGACGGGGGCGACTACAGTAGCGCAGGAGGTTCTGTGGTCGTCTCACGGGCCTCCACAAGTTCATTCCGTGGACAACAACAAAGAGGAGGAAGGCAAGAGGCGAAGGTGAATCGACGGCAACGACGAGAAAGAAGACGAGATCGATGATGAAGAAGCCGAAAAGGAGGTAAGAACTCTCCAAGTTGATGGACTCTCAAAGGACCAATTAAAGATGGCAAATTTTACCTATCATGACCCTCCCAATGTGGTGTTGGGTAGTGGATTTAGAGGTCATGTTGAGTTGGCATCCCCAAATGACTTGAGTTCTTATAAAGCCATACTTCTTATGATGTTGGTGTTTACAAGTTAAATTTGATTAATCCTAAAAGATTTCTATGTGAATGAGCTACCGCTAGTTTGCTAGGGTCGAATAGGAGTCAAGTTAGATAAGAGAATGTTTCACTGCCTACACAATCAGAAATCTAAGATCGGGACATGATTATATTAATTGCCTAACAAGTGCCTTTTCGGTACACTAACTAGATTGATTTGTTTACCTAATATATCCATGTGATTTATAACAATTTCATTACTCTATGCCATTGAATGATGTCCATGTATAAGTGTGCAATCAAGGGTAAGTAAACAATCATAATTAGTATGATAAAAGTAAAGTATAAGGAAGTAAGCTTGATAAAGTGTTAAGCAAAGAATACACATGTCTATGTTATTAAGCCCCTAGACAACAATCCCACAAGGTAAATTCAAAATGAGTCTAATTCCTTGTCTAAAAGATATATCTTTCTAAACCTCTTACTAAATCAAATCTAATCACTAAAATCCCTAACTATATATGTATATACTAATTAAATGAAACTAATCTAAGTCTTGTGCTAAAACTTAAGCAACCTTGGTACGTCAACCAAGATAAGGTTAGTAATTTCAAGTAAAAGTTGGTAATTTAGAAAGAGTTGGTGCGCCCCAAAGATTGCTGTCGGTATATTATCAAAGTAGTCGGCAATTTTGTAAGAATAAAAAAATGCACTTGTGAAATCAAGCAAGAAGAAAAAGTTGGTAAGAGACATAATTTACTTGGCATTTGATGTGAAAATGCTGATACATCAGTCCTATTAAGATTATTACTTTCAAATAACTGTTGGGTAACCTTCAAAGGCATTGGTAAGCCATGAAAAGAAGCTGGTAATTTATTATAGTAGTTAGTAATCTTTGACGTACAAAGATATGCCAGCACCACCCACTAGTGGGCAGCTGATTTGGTTCGGTTTTGGGCACTTTATCGTAGAGGTCCCAAGATCGAAACTCCGCAGCTGCTAACTAGACTTGTTAAACGGGTGGGTTGGGTTGGATTTGGATCGGGTCATAAATGGTCCGACCCAAATTGACCCATTAATCCGTTTATGACCCATTTAAGCATAGTATAAAATTTTTGACCCATATCCAACCTAACTCATACCTGACTCGACCTATATTGTTAAAACATTTATCTATCTAACTAAACTTAGGAAAATTTATTATTATAATATTTTTTAAATATTTTAAACTTATTCAAGTTCATTAACAACCAATATATTTTAGTCTTTTTAATTTTTAAACCCATTATGGATACACCTATCAAAATGGGTTATACTAAAAGAAAGTCTGACTCATTTATGACCCATTTAATAATTAAATGGGTAATAAATGGGTTATCCACCCATTTTGACAGGTGTACTGCTAACATATCTTAAGTGAGGGCCTTGGTAGTGGGTTCCTGGGCTAACTCCTTTTCAAGTATGGTCGGTGGTCGGTGGTCGTCATATGGGCCTATCGGGCTCGCAGAGGCCGTGCGCTCTCGTAAAGTTGAGTCAGGCTGGATTCTGGATATAAAAAAAGAGAGATATGTCAGCACCTTTTAAACCAAGTAAGATAAGAAGTTGTTTAGTCACTAAAATTGGTTGATATTTTAATGTGATAGATGTTGGCATCTTAGTCAAATAAAAATGCATGGGCCATTCGTTTCCCCTCAATGAATTTTGTATTTCTAGGCTTGATTAGAGAAAACGAAACTTATGGAGGTTGGACCACGTCAAGCGAGTGAATGAGCATAGGCATTGCAATATTGATATGTTTCGTCTACATGTTTCTGATTTGACTCAATTGCCAAAGCGAAATTGAAAGCTAGGTTCTTCGAGTTACCACCGGCGGAGCTAGGGCTGTTTGCTTCACTCGATTGAAAATGGAGGATCAATGGTGTAGTGTGGAAGGAAGGCAATGGTGCGAATGACTTGGATCGAAGCTAATCCTGTGAGGCGATTACATGCATGTCCAAAACCGGGGCAGGACTTCTGACTTATTAAATTTTTGGGTTTCTGCATTTGAAATTTGGTGTTTACGTTCGGGTGTGAACTCCACGAGAGATTATCCATTACATCAAGTTTGAGTAAACCGAGAGAAGCGAGGTGTCTTCTTGCACAGAGCTAATCTAAGTTAAATTATTCCGTGTTTTAAGATCCATGAGGAGCTTATATATTGTTGACTGCAAATATTTCGAGAGGTTGGTTTGTTTGTCGGAGAGCTACAAGCTCCCCAGTTGACTTATGGTGGGACGAGAGTTTCCCTTGTCTCAAGCTCCATAAAGATGCTTTAAGTACACGCTGTCGGGGTGCCTACAGCTACTGGAGATTCAATTTGTTTCTACGCTGAAATCATGGGAAAAATCTTATGTTTGTTGATGCCAAATAATCACTAACTCTTCAAATCGGTGAGTAGCAAGCTCAGTCCATGAGAACAAAGCTTGATGAAAGCATACGTCACTAACGAATAAAGCAATCAACAGCTCGAAGGGGATCGATGAGGGCCTTTACTAGCCGATGAGATTCATCGACTGCCAACCATTGCATATTTTGCCGAGTGCTAAGTGTCTTCCAAGCTTCTTTTTCCTTTTGTTTTCTTTTCAAATGTGCTTCTCTTCCCTTCTCTTTGCTTTATGATGGTAGATCCTTCACCAATCTCAATTTCTTTCATCAATACCAGATCATTCGGCAGGTACAGCTCTGTTCATATGACCTGCATTTCCTTGTAAAGGTGATCGCCCACTGATGCAAACGCGGCCCAGCTAAAATAGGCGATGCAGCATTTTAGGGGCCGCTATGTCCACAACCCAATGCCTATCTTCCAATGACAAAGTCTTGCCCTTAAGCGGGGGCAAAAATTCAATGGATTGAATTACGGTGGCTCAAGCCAGGCACTGGTTCGACCTCCCCAATTTCTGCTCCCTTGTGACCCGTCTGCTCTGGAAGCTGGGAGGTGTGACTGCAGTGGGGTGCCGCAATGATCTTGAAGTGAGGCCTACATTTGATCCAGCATGAAACGCTTCCACAACACTACACTGCCCTTCTGGGACCCCCAACATAAAGTACTCAATTGATGGTTACAAGAAACTTCCTTTCCCATTTTAGAGTGTGGGGTTGGGATGCGAAGGTGAGCCATTGCAAATGGATATACCGAAAGAGCTCTCTTTCAGAGGGATTTTGAGGATGTTAAGGTCATGGTCTGCCGTTACTAGAGCTAAGGAACAAGGTCTTGATTTGTTATCTAAGGTATGGTGCGAGAGCTTCAGGGTGATCTTGAGTTGGTCAGGTGCATTGTTGTGCGAGGCTTTCATGCTTGCTGGCACAGTGTAAGCTGTAAATTGCCGTGTCCTCTGTTGACTCCATTGGAATACAATTGAACACGAAGGGCAGTTCAAATTATCTTTTTAGTTGCGATTTTGCACAAGCTGAGAACTTATGAAACCTTAGCTCATACCTCGTGGCGACCTAATCGCATGTACTGTGTCATATCTCTGTGAGGCATGTCAAACTGGGCTTCCTTTTCCCTTGAAAACGTGTGGCGAGAGTGTTGGATGAGCATTGGATGCCCATATCCTTCCGGTCTCTAGAAAAGGCGTGAAACCATCTTAGTTTTTTCCGTCTCTTTTGGTTCTTGTCTGGTTCTGTTCTTTTTCCGTCTAAATTTTTCAAATGTTAACTTGCCCCTTTCTTCCTACCATTACCCAGACAATGGTATGCGACTGCCTTGTTTATTTCACAAGTTTGTTTGGACTATACTTAAATCTATAGGCATGCCACTCCACGACACTTAAAATTATAAATAGCATGACTCATATTTTCCCAGACCAAATCCTTCTTCCTCGGCCTTTCAAGCAAAACAGGTTCGCAAAATTCTTCCCCTTGAAGGCTTTTTATGCGCTGATCACATTATGGACCAACTCAGATTTTCCTTGGAAAGCTGGCCCAATTACTTAGGGCTTCTTGTCCAGCGCGAATTGTAATTTCACCTCAACGCTTGCTCGTCTTTGAGGTATATATACAAAAACAGGAACATCTCATTTGGAAATGAATTAACGCAATCAATCTCATATACTAATCCCTCGACGTTGATGTAATTTCATGCTAATGCATTGCTACCTTCGATCTCTGGTGTTGCTAACACTACATTCACTCCCCAATACCAATGATATTTGAGCAAAGTCACAAGAGTCAACGTCTCGTATTAGAGCCGAGCTTCCTTATATAACACTATAAGACTATTCCAACAAATATAAACAGACCATATATAATCTTTCTAAAAGTGTGATTTTTCAGATGACGTGATCAGTGACTTTTTGTTACATAAATGACATCAAATCAATAAATTGATGTCAATAATCTCAAGATGGCTTGCTTAAAAAATATTCAAATGTAAGAGTATAGATAGATAATGCATATCAACATTCGCTTTGTTCGGGAATAAAATAATCAAAAGAACTATTTTGCCCCAAAGGAAATAATTATTAGGGATGAGTAAAAAGCGGTTCAACCTATTAAATCAAATCTAACCAATTTTTTTTTTGCGGTTCAGTTTAGTATAAGAATACTGTTTGAAAAAAACCCATTGTTTTATGAGGTTTGATTTGGTTTTAACTCTTTTTAGGACTAAACCAAATTGCGAAACCGTACTGTATCAATTATTAATTTTGTTAATTAGTTTTACCATCCATTTATTAAGAAGCTTGTTGAATTAGGTTTGATTTTCATTCTGTGTGAATATATGAACTATTGTGAGCATAGAATTTGTTTTTTTCTCATGAGATTATAAAAGTTGGAGAGAAAAAAAGTGAAAGAATAAAGAAAAATTATACCTAATCAAACGGGAAAAGAAAGGATTTGGCTTTGTGGGTTCTTAACTAGGAAATGATTTAGTTTAGTATCACTTTCGTTTGAACCATACTTATGAAGTTGGTTTGATTTAACATCCAAATCGCATCAATTGCGTCACTCACCTCTTAATAATTCCCAATAAAAAAGTAAGTGTTGTAAAAGAACGTCGAGACAACTACATGTACACATGCACTCCTGTTCATAACATTTATAAATGCATTAAGTTAAAAAGTCATATTATGTTATTTGTAATGAAATTCATTCACTTATTTACACAAGAGGAGTCACATGGGCCTCATTTCTTGAAGAAATTCTTCCCGGCGGTCTGTCGGAGGACCCAAAAACCAAGAATCAATAGCAATTACTGCAAGTACGACAACTAGGGTCTCCAATTGTTCACGAGGTCGTTCTGCCTCGCCGGGCTGACCACGACGCTTTTCATTTCTTACATGACCAGGTGGCTTCGGGGGAGGCTCACCATGCTCATCGCCCAGGTCTTCTTCATCCTCGGGTGTTTAACTCCGCATCTCACGAGCAGGTCATGCTCATTGCCGAACAAATCGAGTGCAGCGTTGGCCTCAGAATTAGTTTCAAATGTACACATGTGCGCCCACAATAAATTGTGATAATGATATCTACCATGTGGTTGTGATTGCACTTTGAAATGTGGACCAAAATGATTGTCGTTACACGGCGCTTTTAACTGTCGCATTGGAATCTTTATTAATGATGATCTGACAAGATGTGAAATGTATCTGCTGTAGTTGTTGTATTGGAATCTTGACTAATAATGACGTGGAAACATATGAAAAATATCATGAGTGGGTCGTGGAAATTTTGGTCAAGCAAAGGACAATTTATTCATAAATACAAGCTATTTTTTTATTAAGAAAGAACGGGAGGTGATATTTCACCATCAAATAAGAAAAGGGTTTTTATGCAAAGTTATTCTCTTTTCTTAAACTGGACATGATTTTTAGCCTGATAACAAGAAATGCATCAATTATTTCATTTTTTATCTTAATTTTGTTTGAAAACAAAGTCATTAGTTCCTATATATATATATGTATGTATTTGCTTTACAGTTTTCCAAAATATTCAGAACTAAAGTATGTTACTATTCCAGCTTCTTGTTGATCGTCTGTCCAAATTTCCTTCTCATTATACAATTAAGCAAACACAACTTAAATGTACATGAGATAACAATGGGATTCCATTTTCCAATTTCGTTGTGGTCTTTTCTGGGTCGTCTTCCTCGAAGTCCTAATCACCTTTTAAATTTTTTTTTTCCTCATATAGAAGTCGTAACCCTAAATAATTGTCCTTTAAACTTAATCAGCCAATACTTCCATAAAAATAAAAGATAGGTTCTGTTAATTTGCAGCTTTTCCACGCGATGGCGACATTTCATTTAGTTGCGTAAGGCATCGACTGTCTTGGAATCATCCATTTGAAGCCGACAAGTCCAGTGGGTACATGTTTTGATAATTTTGCCTTCAGAAAAGCCATTTTGGCTTTTGGTTTGATTGAACGTGGCTCTGCGAAACTTTGTGTCCAATCCAAAGTTCAGACCCTTTTCTTTTAGTTTATACTATTCCATTTTCCCTCGGCTCAAATCTCAGAATTCAATTCCACTGCCTACGAAGAATCTCTTCTCGCACGCCTGACAAATGATTATTTGATGTTGCAGGCCATGGGAGTAAAAATTAAGTGATTTAATCTAGCAAAAATCAATGTGGGAAGTTCCAATTAGACCACCTACTGTGATTCTGATGATTTGGGGGTTAAAAATAATTATCAAAGACCATGCATAGCATGGCTACTAATTAATCCATTGCCCCAAAAAGAAATTTTCTCCATTTCGGAATAAAAAAATTCCTACTATATTTTATTATTGCAAATTTACGTAATCTTTTTGAAAAAATCACCACTTTTAGTTAAAGTAGGTCATAGGGATTTTCATCGAATAGAGGATGATATGTTCATAAGGACAAGCAGTCTTTTTAATTACAGAAGAACATAAGGTGATATTTGAACAACAGGTAAGAAATGTTTTTTTTTTTTTTATCCTTTTTATCCTTTTTTGATAGGAGTTCAGGAGAAAGAGAAGGAGAAGGAGCTCTAGCACGTTAATCAAGTAAACTTATTCTCCTTTTGATAAGCCAGAGTTAAATTTGACATAATTTTTGGACCCTGATAACATTTACATGAAACAGATCAATTATTTTATCTCTTTTCTTAACTTCTTTTGAAAACAAAGTTGATGGTTTCTAACATATACAATTTTTTTTTCTGTTTTCTAAAGTATTCAGAATTAAGAAAGGTTTCTTTACCAGCTTCTTTTAAGCGTCTGGGGAGATTTCTTATTATACAATTAAGCAAACCCACTTAAATGTACATGCGATGACTATGGAATTTCCAATTTCGAATTTCGTTATGATGTTTTCCTAGTCCTGCTTCCTCGAAGCCCCAATCATCTTTTCATTTTTTTTACTATAGATATAGCTAAGTAACTCTAATTAATTATTCTTTAATTTTATGCTGCCAACTTTAATAACGATTGAGATGCTTTCTGTTAACTGGCAGTGTTCCCATGTGATTGCGACATTTATTTTTGATTTTTCGTGCTTTATGGTCCGAGAGAACATCGCATTGGACATCGATCGTCTGGGACTTATCCAGATAAAGCCAACACATCCCTTTAATACCCGCGAAACTTTGTGTCTATTCCCCTCTTTCAAGTCCAATCTAAAGTTTGGGACCTTTTTATTTCATCTTATCCGATTTTCACTGACTCAATGTTAATTGTTGACGACTATGGAAAATATTAGTTATTTGATCTAGCAAAAATAAATGTGGCAAGTGCCTAATTAGACCACCAAATATGATTCCAATAATTTTGGGGTTAAACATAATCATCAAAGACCATATATAGCATGGCTACTAATTATTAGGATTCGCCGCACAATTTTAAAGAAAATAGAGAGTAAAAGCAAGAAAGAAAATTTGAGATGCAATGTTTTATTCTGATTCACCTTTAAACTATGTTACGTCCAGCTGGGGATTTTACTATAATTAGTACCTCACACCTTTTTATTGCATCCCTCAATTATAAAAGAAAGAGAATGTATATATGTATGTATATATATCCATTAGCTATTCATGGATCCAGGTCTAAACTACTAATAAAATACATGTCCAAAATATAAATCCACGGCTTTCATATTTTGGAAACCAAATCAAACCACCGAACCATATGGTATAAATTATTACTTTATTAATTATTTTTACCACTTATACATGAAGCCGCCTATTGGAATAGTTTTGATCGTGCAAATTTACGCGTTGATGTGAGTGTATAATTTGATTTTTTCATTTAATTACTAAAGACGGAGAGAAAATAGTGAAAGAAGAAAACAATGATTAAACCGAATCAGACCACACAAAAAAAAAGGGTTAGCTTTGTGGGTTCTTGACAATAATTTGGTTTAGCTTAGTAATACTTCTCTTTAAACCGAATTTATGCTGTCTGGATTGGACACTTCTATTCATAACAATTATAAGTACATTATGTGAAAAAGTTATAAATGCTGATGTTACTTTTAACGAAATTCATTCACTTATTTACACTAGTGGGAGTCACAATGATCCCCGATTCCTTGAAGAAATCCTTCCAGATTGTCTATCCGAGAACCCAAGAACCAAGAATCAACAGCAATTACTGCAAATACGATTAAGTAGGGTCTCCGATTGTCCACGTCATTGTTGTGCCTCCCCAGGCTAACCACGATGTTATTCGCGTCCTACATGACCAGGCGGCTCAAGAGGAGGCTCACCATGCTTATTCTCGTGATCTTACTCAGATCTTACTCAGGTGTTCAACGCTGCAGCCCAAGATCTGGGCCATGTTCATTTTCGAAAGAATTTTGTTTGGGTGCAATGTCGATTTCGGTAATTTGTCCGAACTCATACATGTGCGCACATTAAAAATTCATAATTATGATATCTAGCCTGTGCATTGTGAATGTGTTCTGAAATGTGGTCCAGAAAGGGTGGCGTGATGTTGCGCTCTAGTTGTGGGATTGGAATCTTGATTAAAGATGACGTGGAAAGATGTGAATTATATCGTGAGTGGCTTGTATGGATTGTCGTCGAGCAAAGGACGAATAGTTCATAAGGACGAGCTGTCTTTTTATCTAAGGAAGAGCATGTGACATTTTAACATCAGGTAAGAAATATTTTTCCCCTTATTTTGATAGGAGTTCCTATGGAAGAAAAGAAGAAGAAAAAACAGATCTTAGGAAAATTCATGCTTGTATGCTAAAGGACAAAACCGCAAGCTTTGGTATCGGATGGGTCAAAATAGATAATATCTCATGTTAGTTAATCTATGAACAACACAATAAAATGTTAGAGTAGGGCTTATAATGACCTGATTCGATGAGGGTGAGAATTGATCCCTAGGGTAAAAGAGCCCGAATAAGGAGCGACTCTTAACAAGTTTTTAAGATAGTGAATGGGGCATGAATGAACCGAATTACAATCTAATGACTAGGAGGGAGGGGTGGGCAAGTGTGCTTAGATATATATGTGAAAAATGAAAGTTCCTCATCGAGGCACCTTTTAACGTAACAACAAGCTTTGAAACTCCAAAATTAAGCTTGCTCAAGCTAGAGCATTATTAGGATATGACCTCCTTGGAAAGTGCCTATTTATATGCCAAAGGACAAAATCACGAGATTCGATATGGAATAGGTTAAAATAGACAATACCTCAAGTGAGCTAATCTAGGTATGTCACAATATGGTATTAGAGCAAGAGCCCTCCAATGAATATGTAGTTTGGGGAAGAATCATTTAGGAAATTGGTGGGCCTATAACAACTCAATCCAACAAGGGCTAAGAGTGATTGCTAAGGCCAAAGGACCTGGATAGGAAACAGCTCATAGTAGGCTTCTAGAATGGCCATGGAGGCACAACTATTACATATCGAATAGGGGGAAAGTGCACCTAGTGTGTATGTGGGTGTGTGTGTGTGTGCGTGCGCGAAAATTAAAATTTACTCACGAGGGTATCTTTTGATGTAGTGGCAAGCTTTATTTTATAACTCCAAAATTAAGCGTGCTCAGGCTAGAGTATTATCAAGATGGGTGACCTTTTGGGAAATTGTTTACATGTATGCCAAAGGTAAAATTGTAATACTAAGTATGGGATGAGCTAAAGCGGGCTAAAGCAGACAATACCTAAAATGAGTTACTCTAGGGATACCACAATTATGACTCGTGTTTTTACCACCTTTTTCACATTGAAACATTTGAGAAGTGGTATTTGAGCAGTGTCATGACACTCAACGTTTGATATTAGAGTCGAGCTTCTATTTCAATCACCATGGCTGCATTTGGTAGTTAAAATAAAACTCAAATCAAGATAGAGTTAAGTCGGATATAAGAGGATATTGATTGGATAAAATTATTCCATGAAGAAAGTAAGATAAAGAAAGATTATATTTTTAATATCCATAATAAGAAAGTTATTTTTCTCAAATTACGAACTTATTAAATTAACAAAATTGAAATTAAATTGCAATATAAATAATATATGAATTCTAATATAAGAAATTCAAAATAACAAAAAATAACAATTTAGTTTTTTTATTTAATCTTATTTTTATTGTATATTTGACTCTAATTATATTTTATAGTATAAATTTAATATATAAATATAAGGATTAATACCACAAAAAAACCTCAAACTTGTATATCTATGACAAGTTTATCCCCAATTAATTTTTCTAACAATGAAAAATCCCAACTTATACACCCGTCACAAATTTACTCCAATTAACCACAAAAAAATTCCAAATTTGTACACTTTGGACAAATTTACCCTAAAACTAATTTTTTGACAGCTGAAAATCCCAAACTAGTATATTTTTGTTAAATTAGATTAATACAACAAAAAATCATAAAATTGGTATAATTGTGATAAACAAAAAATGGAATCCCAAATTGGTATATCAAACAAGTATCACGTGTCATCCAACTTAGTAATTTGACAAGAAAATGTAACAAAAACTAACAAAGAGTAAAATAATGATAAGTTTATCAGTTCGAGGTAAATTTATGAAAAGTCTACTAGTTTGTGGTTTTTAATGATAAAAAAATTAATTTAGGGTAAATTTGTCATAGGTGTACTAGTTTGGGGTTTTTTGCGATATCAACCCTTTATAAATATCTAAATTTATATATGTTACATATTTTAGGTACTTTTGTGTTTTAGATATTTAAGTATAGTTTACTATTTAATAATATTTTATTATAGAATGATGGAGGGTAATAAAAAAAATGATTAAAAAAAAAGAAAATAAAAATAAAATAAAGCAAATAAAAATAAATTAGGCAATAGCTTTGCGAAATTTTTTTACCATCTTTGTTTGTGAATTTTTAGGTTTATTTATACTAATATGCCGTTTGTACAAAAAAAAAAAAATATACATTATATGTGAATATATCCGATTTTATTATTGTAATTCACCAAACAATGACTAATGTATATCAAAATTTATATATTTTCTATTCTCTCTTATCTAGTCATCTCCTGATTAGGAATCTAGATGACCAAACATAATCTTTAAGACTAACTCGAATTGATATAAACTTACTATTTATAGACATTATGCTTTAAGAATCATTCTGCCTTTTGGAAAGTCTTTTGTCTTTTTGGTTTGAATGAACATGGTTCGGGAAAACTTTGCAAGTCTTCCATCTTTCGAGTCCAATCCAAAGTTTCAAACCTTTTTCTTTATTTAATCTTATCCCTTTTTCACTTGGCAAAACCTCAAAATTCTGTTCAACCACCTACGAAGATTGTCTTCTCTTACAATTGTTTGATCGAGCATGCCATGTGAGTCGACAATAAATGCTAATTATTCGGTTTACCAAAGTTAATGTGGCAAGTGTTGTGAGATTTCAAAATTATCTTTTATATAATATCTACTATGATAACGATAGATATTCATGATGATATCTAAAGGAAAGTGATGGTGGCCATGATTGCTATTGAACTTAGCATAAGCCAGCTGTAAAGATGAAGTTGAAAAGATATGGACAAATAAAATATGACATTATGTTCGTAAGGATTTGGAGAATCCATGGTCCATCTTCAATCGCTATAGTGTCTCCGGCAGTGAATTTGGTCAGTCATTTATTGGAAATCAAATCGCAAGTCATTATCATAAAACTTGTCCGTAAACAGCATCAAGTGACCGTAATAATATGCACAGACGATTATGGATAATAGATGTGTGAATATCAAGTCATTGATGATGCTGGTGTAATGTTCATCTGAGGATGATCGCTTGAAACAAAATTATAGATGTTGGCTACTGTAGCGGCAAAGCAGAAGAATAAAAAATTGTCATAGAAATGAAACAGCTTTTGTTTAAATAGTTAAAATGACAGGCAATGTGACAACAGCAGTAAAATCCATTTCGGGAAACCTTGCTGATGCTCATGCAAAAAAAGAAGAAGTATGAACAAATGATTCCAAGACAGCAGTCCCAGTGAATCCTAACAGCTCTTTGCTCCTCAAGACGATCTTCAATGGGATTGAAGATATCTATATAAGAGGGAGTCATTCAAGCCAAAAAAGGATGGGATCACCATGGCATGTCCTGTCCAAAAGCAAATGTATATTTTTTAATAAGCCAGAAGAATAAATCGTTGGTTTATTATTAAGTTAGTTAGAAATCTTGAAATTATAAATAAATGTTGATGTTTTTCAAAACCAAACAAGATAAAAAGTTGCTTAGTGACTAATCAATTGGTATTTATTGAATGTTTTTTTTTTAAATAAAAAGAAAAGGAAGCTTATTTTACTAGTTGTGGCTAACAAGTGCCCTCGCTTAACAATATGCTTCAAATAATAAACCTTGGGATCACCATGGCATGTCCTGTCCAAAAGCAATATTTATAATTTTAATAAACCAGAAGAATAAACTAAGTTTGGTGAAATTATTAATAGCTAGTAAAATCTTTAAATTATAAATCAAGGAATTGGTGATTATTAAAAAATTGCCAAACAAGATAAAAAGTTGCTTAGTGACTAATTAATTGGTATTTATTGAATGTTGGTATATCAGTCAAACTAAGTTTTGTGAAATCAAATAATAGCTAGTAACTTTAAAGGAGTTGGTAAGTCATAGGAATTAGTAGATTATTAAAATAATTGCCAATCTTCTACGTATAAATAAATGTTGATACTTTTCAAAAAAGTGCATAAACGTGTGGCACCAATATCCTCGGTTCGTGTGAAATTACTTATACCCAGTACAACGTGCTAGATGAAAAAGTATCTCAATCGTGCCTATTTAAGAGAGAGAGGGGTGACCTGCTAAGTGCGAAGGGAGCTCCAATGGCAAACTCAAAGACAAGAATGAGCACCGACAATCCATTAGGAGGTGAGTATCAGGTATTTTGAGTTTTAGAGGGCCCGACACTCGTCGGGGAATCGCCAATAGCCTCTACCATGCTTTGGTAGATGCTGGGATACGTGTTTTTATGGATGATGAAGAGCTTCGGCCAGGAGAAAGAATTAGTGGCAACCTTCTGCTAGCAATTGACGACTCTAAGCTTTACATACCCATCTTCTCCCCAAACTATGCTTGGAGTCATTGGTGCCTCCGCGAGCTTGCAAAAATGGTGGAGAACATCTCTAAATCTAAAGAAGAGGGGAATGAGAAGGTGATACTGCCCATCTTTTACAACGTGAGACCTGATGATGTAAAATTGAAAACCCCGTTGTACTGTGATGCCATACTGAATTTGGAGCAAAAGATGGAGAATCAAGAGAAGAAGTTCAGCTCCGAGGATGTAGAGATGTGGCGCCAGGCTCTCAATGAAGTTGATGACACCAAGGGGTGGGTGCTGAAGAAATATTCAGGGTAACTATCTAACCTTTAATGTCAAAATTATCTTTTACACTAGAGCTATAGATCTTATAAAGATTCATTAATTATATTCCAACTCCAATATTTCTAAATCTGAAAGGAAATTCTCAAATTCTTCTTTTATTTATTTTTAATCATGAGATATCCAAATTTATCAGGACCTAATAGGATTATCGCAATTTTGCTTTTGACCTAATTTCCATTGTATAAGAAATTGGCTTTGCTTCATCTTTTTTTACACCAACTGGATCCGTGAATGTATTACAATTTTTTATTTATTTTCTTATCACATGTGGTACTTACAAAGCATCATATTGAAAAAAATTAAAAAAAATGATTGAAAGATTCTAATAATAGAAATGAGGAGGGATAAGGATAAAAAGATAAAGATGTAATTTTTTTTTTTGGTAAAGGTAAGTATTATATATATGAGATTTCCAGATAAAGATGCAATTTTGTTAAAAACAAAAAAAAAAAATAAAAATGGCAAGCCATCGGAATTTCTCTCTCGGAATGTTATGATGGTAAGACTCCATTCGTTCAAGAAGATGATCGTTGAGAAAAAATTAGATTGTTCGTACAAAGCCTAAGCCTCAGATTCTGAAATAAGATTTGTTCCGAGCTCATCTCATTAAGCTGCTCCGCTTACACCAATTTCATCAGTCAGACCGCGGCCATCAACGCTTGTTGAGCAACAGTAGTGCAGCTGGTCACTGAAGCTGTCCATGGTCGCCGGCAGCCGTTGCCTTAAGCACTTGCTGCTACACTCACCACCACCTACTGCCCTGCCGGCTACCCTTGCACTTGAAGACAACCACCATGAAATCAAATACCACCTCCACCACAACCAAATCCGGCCTCCACAACCAACTTCGCACTTCACCACCACCAAACTCCCTTACCACCGCCTAGCACCTTAAGAATTCGACGAACTTTGCCAAACTCGTCCCCACCGTCACCAGATCAGGTCGCCACCACCACCATTATGGTTCACCACCATTTAAATCGCGCAGCACATCACCACGCACGGAAAGAGTCGGGTTTGAGTTTGGGTCACAATCCCCGCGTGGAACCTCATATCTGAGGTCACACGACCTCCGATTTGAGGATGTTCGACCTTAGCCACCATTGAGAACTCCAGTGGAGGCCGCTTGCCTTGGCCTAAGCCCGGAGAGGGGGAGAGAGATCTGGTGCTTGCAACCATGGCAGCTGGAGAATGTTCAGCTCACAGCCATGGCCGCCCAAGCTTCATCGCTTTGGCCATGGCTGCTAGAGTTTAGTCGAGCTTGGGGCCAGGGTCGCTTGAGCTTCGTCGAGTTTGGTCATTCAGCCATCGTGGTTGGGTCTTCTTCGAGCTAGCAGCCATGGCCAGTAGAGCTTACATGTACTATTTCAAACTTCTATCTCAAAAACTCGATTTAAAAAACCATGGAAAGTTTCAACAAATGATCAGGTTGGAGAAAAAAGTTACTGGGGATGGGAGCAAGCGAGATTTCTTTCGACTGTTCTTTGTGCCTTTTCTTTTATTGATTTTTTTAGTTTTTAGTTTTTCAGCTTATTTTTGATGCCGGACAAGTTGATGGAACAATTCGATTATATCAATTTGATAAATTTTAGTGTATTTTCTTGATTTTTGATATTTTTTTAAATTTTAGTACTTAATTGCATTTTGGCTGCGAGACAAATTTTTCCGTGAAATTTATGATATATTTATCCCTTTAAAAATCAAACATTTCTCTTTCTCTATTTCTATAACTTAGACTGGAAATGGATGTTGAGATTTGTAAATTAATCATGTTCCCAAAGTTTTTAGGGTAACGTAATCAGTCTTGGTCCAGTCCCTTTTGTTTCGTGCCCTTTTTCATTGGATAATTCTAGGTACCTCTGCCCCCCCTCGAAAAAAAAATCTAGTATATTTGTATAGACATGTGATAACCCGGATGACTTCTAGGTAGAGTGACCATGAGAAGTAAACTGCTGGGTAAACCTCCAATGAGAACGTGCCATGTGCCTGCGTGCGTGTGTATGAGTGAAATAATGACGTAGAGTTAAAGCTCAGTGTCTTTGAACACTATGCCCATTCAAATAAACTTAGTATTATTATTTCGGTAAAACACAACAATACCTTTTCTTGCACTATTTTTTATATTGGTCTCTTACGTTGTGTTATTTCTCACATGCAATGATGAGGTGTCAACTTTTGATTCCTGGCTCCATCACTTAACTGATCAGTATCTTTCTTTTGATTAGTTTATGAAATTGATCTACGAAAGAGATACAACAAATTATTGTTTGATAGTTGAATAACAACCACTTATTTATATACTCCTTTCCTGTTCTTAGATTTTCCTTCCAGAAAAGTTTTAATCTTGTGTTCCCACCCGTTTACTAAGTAGATGGTTAACATGCAATTGAACAAATCTGTTACATTTTCTCAATCGAAATTGTTCAACTTTATGGCAGCGATGGGGATCTTATCGAGGCTGTTGTTAATGAGGTTGTGGTTAGGCTCAAGACAAGACAAAGACAAGTGACTAGAGATTTAGTTGGAATGGAGGATCGAACAACAGCCATAAACAGCTTATTAGACATGCAATCCGGGGGTGTGCGGGTTATTGGAATCTATGGAATGGGTGGCATCGGTAAATCAACACTTGCCAAGATTATCTATAACCAACTATGTCCTCGCTTTGGGAAAAACTGCAGCTTTCTCAATGGTGTAAGAGAAATGGCAAAAAACAAGGGCTTAGTCAAGCTACAAGAACAATTGTTGTCTGATATCTCTTATTCTAGAGTGGCTCACAACATTGATAACATTGATCATGGAATCAATATGATTAGAGAAATAATTTGCAACAAGAAGGTACTTGTTGTATTGGATGATGTTGATGAGGGAAACCAAATCGAATACCTCATCGGAATTAATTCTTTGTACCCTGGTACTAGGATACTTATTACCACTAGGGACAAAAGTGTTTTGAAAATTAGAGGATTAAAGTATGAAATTGTGCCTTATGAAATGGAGGTGTTGAACGACAAAGACGGACTTCAACTTTTTAGCAAGCATGCTTTTGATTCTGACTTTCCCCCAGCTGATTATGACACTTTTTCAAAAGACATTGTCTCTACTACGGGTGGACTACCTTCAGCCCTTCAAGCAATAGGTTCATTGCTTTTTCTTCAAAATGAGAAGAAAATATGGCAAGAGATGCTAGAGAAGCTAAGGAAGACACCTAATAGTGATGTCTTGGGAAAGCTAAGGATTACCTATGATGCCTTGGAAACGGATCAACAACAGATATTTCTCGATATTGCATGCTTTTTCATTAGAAAAGACAAGACTAATCCAGTCTTTGCATGGAAAGATTGTGGGTTTAGTCCCGAATATGCTATTGATGTCCTTATTAATAGGTGCACAATGAAGGTTTTAAAAGATAATAAGTTTTGGATGCATGATCAATTTAGAGATCTTGGAAGGGCAATTGCTAATCAAGAGCATTCTCGATTATGGGCTACAGATGACATCATTCGTGAATTAAGATCAACGGAGGTAAAGTATGACCAAATTTAATTTGACTAGAAAATTACTTATTGTGTTCATAATTGAGGATTTGCGTTTTGAATTGGGAGCTACTCTTCTATTTCATTTTTTCATCTCTTCAACGGAATAAAATTATATGATATTGAATTCCTGCTATTGCTCCTCAATGTCATTGGCAGATCAAGAGAAGCGTTCATGCACTGGATTTGACAAATTGGCCAGGGACTGATAATAACTTAATTGTTACTGCGGAGGAAATTAAACGGTTCCCACATCTTCGGCTGCTGTGGTTGCATAACATAACCTGCCAAGGCGACTTTGCGGGCTGTCTTCCCGAGTTGAAATGGATCAGTTTGTTTTACCCTGATAGAAGTTCTGAACGTCATCCACGTTTTGAGGCAACCGGTTTACATCTAGAAAACTTGGTTGTGGGGAATCTTGTTGGCCATGGGTTCACGGATAATCATGTCAGGAACCTAATTAAGGTATGCCAATTTCCCTCAGAGTCTAATTTTTTCATTCAATGAAGGACAAAATTCAATGGATTTATAGTCTATTTTTCTCATTTAGTGAGAGGATGAAAGGACAAATTATCCAAGTTGGGAGCATAAATCCCTATGTATTTCTTGTACAGACATCCAATTGTCCATCCTGATATTTCATTGGCTTTTTGTAGGAGGGGAGGAAATTGAAGGTTCTCACTCTTGAAAATAATATGTCGATAAATAGGACACCAACCTTTTCTGAATACTCAGTTTTGGAGAAGTTGACCATTTCTAAATGTTCATCTTTGATGGAAATTGATTGCTCTATTGGAAAATTGGAGTGGCTAACTGATTTGAGTATCGAGTCATGTCGGAATCTTGGAAAATTACCGGAAGAAATTGGAGAGCTACAGAATCTCCAGCACCTCTCTCTTAGGAACTGTGATAGCTTAAGTGAACTCCCCGAATCAGTTTCGAAATTAGGGTCATTGATGAAGTTGGATGTATCATGCACGCCTATTACGGTATTACAAGATTCCATTGGTAGACTACCAAGCTTGTCATCTCTCAATGTATCATCCACACCAATTGCGAAAGTGCCTAGTACAATGAGTGAGCTTTCTTGCCTCCAAACACTGGACTTAGAGCATTGTCATAAGATCCAAGAATTGCCGGAGCTCCCTAAAAGTTTGACCACTTTACAGTTAAGATCTAGTTCTTTGCGGACCATCCCTAACCTCTCAAACCTTACTAATCTAGTTGAACTGCTCCTATCTGATGGCTCTGAATCTAAGGCCACATCAAATATAATTCAGACTTGTGACTTGCAATGGATTGGGAGGTTATCCAAGCTGAGGAAGCAGCAGTTGTGCCTTCTAAATGTCCGCGCACCGGCTACAGAGTTGGGCTCCCTTTCTCTACTAAAAGAACTTACTATGTACGGACTAGACTGCCAATCCCTCGAACAACTTCCATCAAACTTGACAGTTCTAGAACTCGATCGCACTCAAGTGAAACAAGTACAACTCGATGGGCTGCCTCAGCTAGAAAAGTTGACAATTAGAAGGTGTGAACTCGTCAAAAGATTATCCATTCCATCAAGTTTAAGAAAACTGAGAGAAGCCGAGGTGTCTTCTTGCACTGAGCTAGTTGAAGTCCAATTTCTTGGGGCCTTAATATCATTGGAGGGATTATGCATTGAGGACTGCAAATCTTTAGAGAGGTTGGTTAACTTGTCAGATGAGCCCGGGGGCAATGAGCTACAAGCTCCCGAGTTGACTAATGGTGGGAGGAGGGTGTCCCTTATCTCAAGCTCCCTAAAGATGCTTCAAGTATTCCGGCTGTCGAGGTGCCCAGAGATACATGAGATTCAATTTGCTTCTACGTTCAAACCGTTGGGAGTCTTTTCTGTCGAGGAGTGCACTTCATTAAAAAGGATAGGTGGTTTGTCAAACTTGAATAACTTGACGTGGTTAGGTATTATGGGGTGCGAGAACCTGCAGGATGTCAACGGCATGGGTGAATTAGAGCGTTTGGAGCAGTTGAAAGTTCATAGTTGCAGATCAATGGAAAGGTTTTTCGATGCATCAAGCTCAAAAATACCAAAGGAGTGCCAGATAGAGATGAGGGATTGTGGGGAGTTATTCGACACGGGTCCAGATGGTTCAATCATCACTTGGGAGTCTTACAGAGAAAAAATTCTGAATGTACCAACGCAAGCATCGGACTCTGAAATTGAAACGACTTTTTACGATTGTGAAACAGAAACAGAGGATCCTTTATCAGAACAGGTGTGCCTTCTTTCTATCCACGGATCATCTCTGTTTCTTCTGCTTTATTCGCTTTCTATTTCTGCTCTGTCTAGTGAAGAGAGACCAAAAAAAAAAAAAAAATCTAAAATGTGCAAACCAAGGATAATCTCGTTAAAAATCCCCACTTTACTATAAATTTTCACTTGACATATGTGTCAACTTCGGAAGTAAGGTCAGGTATCTTACATCACTCAACATCGGACTGAGAATTTATTCTCTCCTTCCAATTTGTGCTTTTAGTTCATTATGTGCCATCACAATTACTCAAATGACATGAAGCCTATTTTTACCCTAAAGAATTGAGGATGAAACTTCATGTCTTCTTTTTCCACTTGATAAACCAAAACCAAAAGATACTGGAAAATTACATAAGAAATAAATTCAACACACCACAACTTGCATAGCTCCATTCAAGTGATCTAGATCCATGGAAAGAGTAACAATGATAGATCCACCACAAACTACACGATTCAAACTTAAAAGTTAATCTCTCGATTCCACACTATCCTCATCCAATGTTTCACTTGATCTCTAATGCTGTTTTTCTCAAACTAAAACTCAGAACCTAAATCAAGGGTGTGTTATTTCCACCCCCAATATGACTATATCCACCTTATTTCCACTAAAATGAGTTGCCTTCAATCAAAGTTTGCTCCATTCTTTTTTTTTCTATTTTATATATCTAGTTGTCACAATTAATTATTTCACATAATTTATTTTTTAGTTTACTAAAAATTTTAATGTATTCTTAGATAATTTTATTACTTTTTCCATGTCCATTATAAAAGTATCTCGCTAATAAGGAAAAAAGATGTCCACCGCAAAGCCTCAAGTCTGCGCTCACCACACCATGATGCCACATGCCGCCACTCTACAAAATCTGTCACGTCATTAGCACTCTGCTAATGTTTGTGCTCTTTTTGCAACTCCACCTATTTTTATGTACACCACTTAGATCTTTCTTTACAATTGGTTATTCTCCTTGCCTTAAGTTTCTGTGTGCCACCTTTCGCATGAGCATAAGTAGGGCAATGGCAATTTCTCAAACAAGTGTAATCAGCAACTAGCTTGACCACATTGCTCAGATTACTACAATCGATTGATATTGATGGCTATAATGTATTCATGGCCAAATTTATAGAGTAAAGAGTGAGCTCTCTCCCATGAAGTTATGTTCATCCATCTTTTGAGTTTGATAAAGTGTGGTGTGTTGGCAGTAGTGTGGTGTCTCACTAAGCCTCTCTTAGTGCGAATCGGCTAGGAAAATTAGAGAGAGAGAGATTAGGGGAAAAAAGAGGGTAAAAGAAAAGAGGATAAGAATTAAAAGAATCACAAAGCTAAAAAATTGTTTTTGAAAAAGAAGGTAAGACAATTGGGCTGCGTTGGCAAGGGCCTGCGACCCTTGTTGGGTATTCGTGAGGGCTGTTGGCCCTCGTCGCTTGCTAGCAAGGGCTTGCCAACCCTTGTACGTGTCATACGGTGGTGGCACCACTATCGCTGCAGACAATCCTTGAATGTATCATCCGGCAATTTATCAAGCGGGCACCATCCCCGGCCACCATCTTTGTTGAAGGCTATCACAGCAAGCTATGACACCAAACTGACCCATTTCTGATTACCATCGTACCAGTACTTGATCCGTGCAAAAATCCACTTTTGTCTCCAGAGTCAGATTTCCTTCTTTTCTTCATTGTGTCTAGTCTTGGCAAAGTCATTAAGAGTGCGAATGATAATTATTCCGGTCATAAATTAATTTCTGGAACAGAAATAGATATTTCTATTTCTACTTCTGGATGAGTTTTTGGACAAAAAAATGCGTTTGATAATGATAAAAAAATTTACTTTTTTAAGTTGCGGTGATAATGGGAGGAGTGTTTGTCGGCCGCCGCCCGCTGCCGTCCGGTCGCCGGCTGCCGCCCACTGTCCATGGTCGTCCGCCGGCGGCTGGCGGTGGGTGGGTGGTGGTGGTGAGTGGCGGATGGAAAAAAACTTCTTCGGGTGAGAAGTAAGAAAGAGAGAAACAATTTCTGATTTCTATTTTAAAAATAGAAAAGTAAAAAATTTTTGTTTCTGGTTTCTGTTTCAAACCTATTTCTAGAATAGAAATTTGTTCCAAAAATAGAAATGAAATTTTTTTTACCAAATGGATTTCTATTCCAGAAATAGGTCTGGAATAGAAATCTATTCCAGAAACAGAAACAGAATGGTTATCATGTGCAACCTAAGAAGTAGACGAAAGCCTAGCAGTTGCTCTGTTCCAATTTTGAGGGAATGAAGATATGCGAATATGTGAATGCTGCTTGATTAAAATAGACTTATGTTCTATTGATGCTTTACAAAACATTCTTAGGGGGATTAAGCGTGAGGAAAACCGTTATGATGATTCTTGCTAGGTGTTTGCGTTTGGGTGTTCAAACTAAGGATTATGGTCATATGATATTTGGGCAATCTATCATTTTCTTTGAGATGTTTAGACCACATTAGATATGATATCTTTCAACCTCCCTCTCTCAGCAAGATGATGGTGACGAGCATGAGGACGATGACAAGGTCGACGGCAGGGAGGATGACACTGACGAGGATGATGGCAAAGAGGATGATGACGACAACGGCCATGTGCATATTGATGATGAAGACGATGTCAAGGAGGATGACGATGATGATGAACATGTGCATATCGATGATGAGGATGATGGCAAGGAGGATGACGATGGTGAAGAGGATGATGACGACCACGACCATGTGCATATCAATGACGAGGACGATGGCAAGGAGGATGACGATGACGACGAGCATGTGTATATCGATGACAAGGATGATGGCAAGGAGGGCGAGGATGACAGCGAGGATGATGAGAATGTGCATTCGTCTCGCGGGCCTTCCCCGGTTTACTCCATGGACGGTAATGATGAGAACGACGATGTCGATGAGCAAGGCCAATGGGAAGGCGACGGCAACAGCGATAGTGTCAACGGCAACGATGAGAATGACGATGTCGATAAGGAAGGTCAAGGGGTAGGCTACGGCAGTAGTGATAGCAAGGACGACGAGTATGAGGAGGATGCCGGTGAGGATGACGAGGACAACAATGTGCATGAGCTTTCCATGTCATCTAGCGGGCTTTCGCCAGTTGGTTCTGTGGACGATAATGTTGAGGACAACGATTTCAATGAGGAAGGCGAAGGTGACGGCTACGGCTACAGCTACGGCGATGGCAATGACGATGAGGAAGAGAGGGCTGATGAAGAAGCCGGGCAAGAGGTAAGAGACGGCAGCAACCTAAAACTCAGCTGAAATCTGTTACTCTGTTCAAAACTCGTGTGGGTTTCTTGAAAAGCTGAAATTAAATCTAGGGATGGTTAATCACGAGCTTGCAGCATCTATTAACCGTGATTGAAGAAATTGATATCAAAAATGTTGGGAAGTTAGTATTTTCTATTAGCCAATTTGAACGGAATCAAGAGATTATGTTGATTCTTACTAGTTGTTTGCGTTTGGCCATTCGAACTAGGAATTAATGTAAAGTAACATAATTTGGTTGGGGATTTTGACCTTTTCTTCTTAAGATGTTTAATCCACCTTGAACATGATATTTTCAAATCTCCCTCTTCTCAGCAAGATGAAGGTGATGCCTACAACAACTACAACGAATATGACGACAACAACGAAGAAAGTGGTGGTAAAGACGAAGATGAGGGCGACTACAATGGCGAGGATGATGATGGCTACTAGGACGACTCTGTGGGTTCCTTCCATGGACAACGATGATGAGAAGGAGGAAGGCGAAAGGCGAAAGCGAATGTGATGGCAACAACGAGGACGAGAAATAAAGAGGGCGATGATGAAGATGCCGAAGAGGAGGTAAGAGATGGAACAGAATGATGTAGTTGGCTTCTTTTTTCCTTCGAAACATAGGGCGAGATGACTATGACTAGCAGTTGAAATAGTGTTAACGCCCGTATTTTTCCGGTCTGAAGAGCTGATTGGCGAAACAACCTCAGTTTCTCATCTCTTTCGGTTCTTATCAGGTCTTATTTTTTTCCTTTTCGTTGGTTCAAACGTTAATTCACTCCTTTCTTTTCCCTTCATAAAACGACAATGGTGTGCAAGTGCCCCTACTTATATCACGAAGTAGTTTGGATTTTACTTGTCATTCAGTTCCAATTGTAGAAACATGCTTCATGAATATGTCTTTGGTGGTATTGTTCGAGACTCATCGGTTAACCACTCTTATGACACTCAATAACCATAAATAGAAACAATACGAATGTTCTCCTGGACCAAATCCTTCATTCTTAGCCTTTCAGGAAAACAGGTGATTCCCACAATTCACCTCCTCTGCTTTTTAACCGTCGATCACATAATGGGCCGACTTCAATTTGTTCGTGGAGGCAGGCCCAATTAATCAGGGCTTCTTGTCCATCACGAAATGTGATTTCACTATCACTATTTTCACTCGTCTTTAAGGTACATAAACGAAAACAGGCCCATCTCATTAGAAAGGAAAAATGACAAATGGTCTAAGAACTTTGATCCATTATGTAATATGATACACAAACTTTCAATTTGTTCAATGCGATTTTTAAATTGTAGTTCGTTGTGCAATGTCTCCTTTGAACTTTTAATATAGTCAACGTAATCCCTGAACTTTTACTACGTGTTTAAGTTAGTCCATAGACTATATGAAAATGTTTCATATTATCCCTAATTTTAAAATAATAAAAGCGACAACATTGAACCTTCTTATATAATTTAGGGATTATATTAATTATGTATTAAAATTTTATAAACCACATTGCACACCAAGTTAAAGTTCAAGATTCACATTGAATATATTAAAAATTCGAGGACGACACTACACATTAGGCCAAAACTTATGGACTAAATTGGTAACTCGTTAAAATGTTTATGATTAAATTAGCATAATTAAAATATTTAGGATAGAATTGATAAGTTGTCGAAAAATTTAGAACTAAATTAATTGTTTTATAATAAATTTAAAATATTTTGAATAATTTTCACGTCATACAGGGAACTCTTTTATTAACCTCCTTGAAGAATTTTCTGGTGTGAGGCGGAGCTGGGTGTAAGGCACACTTCCCACGTCAAACGGTGCCTAAATAACAAAAGAGAAGCTGTGATGAGTGGGGGCAATTACGAGATCGGCCGCTATCAACACCAATGTCCAGAGTGTGACAACACAAAATCCGATTTGACGAGTTCCCATCTGTTTATGAATTTAATGCGAGGATCTTCATGTTTGCGCGACCAATCTCTCGCGGGTGCAAATCAGGAACAGGACCCCAATTGCGGCCCCCACCGATCAAAACCCTGGAACGCCGACACGATGTGCCTCGTTCACGTGCATGACACATGTCCAACGTTACGATTACCTCATGAGGGATTGCGAGTCATGAGTAAGATACATGGGTCTAATAACGAGGCCACGTGAATTTCCCGATGGGCTCAAACTATCCCCAACGTGTCCGACGATGTGGTGTGCGCATGCAGCAGCGAACGACAAGGACCGCAGAGGCAAAACCTGAACCAGAGAATTCTCTGTCGTGATTTTGGATTGCGATTGGAAGTGGACGAGTATGAAAGAAGACTAAGGTTCTAAGGAGAAAGTAAGAGACAAGGTCCAAAATAAAAAATTACAAAGTTGAAAGTACTTCGATACTTGTCTTTCGTGAGCTTACAATTGTAATCATTTTAGAGGTATGAGCAGAGTCATAAGTGCATACTTAGGTGTGAGAGAGATCTATCAACTTGGGTATAAATTGCACAACTTAATTGAAATCTCTCATTGATTATCTAGTAGAATCCAATCAGTAGGCTACCAAAGTGGAAAAGTGGACATGAGCTTGAATTAAGCTCAACTACTTCGTGTACAATTGTCTCTATTTCTTTACTTATATTTATTGTTTATAGTAGACATTTGCACACCAGTGTTTATCCTACTATCACGATCAAAGTTCAGACTTTGATTTCCACTTGATTATGAAGTTATTTATCTTGGCTATTCAATTCCGCACAAATTTCTCGAGTTTTTAAAATCGCTTACTCGCTTCTCCTCTAGATGGTAGTGCAAGCCTCCAACAAAGACAAGTGTGCCTGCCAAACATATCCCGGAATTATTGTCAGGGTCGATCTCAGATGAGGAAGATGTCCCAGCAAATCTTGAACTTCGTCTGTTTGCAATAGTCTTAGTCCAAAGTCGCACTTCCCATCGAGTAATTTTGTCTTTTGTGCTGTTTGATCCTGTCGTGCTCGTCGTGTACATCCAAAGGCTGAGGAAAAATAATGTGAGATCAAATGAGTTGCTGGATCGACATGTAAGCTATCGCTTAACTTGGCATCTTAACAGAAATAATCATAAAGTAGTAGACCTCGATTTGTTTAAGCATTTGGTGTTTGTGGTCAGTACTTAATCCGTCTATAGTTTTCATTTCCTATGTCAATAACTTCCATAATAAACGAAGCTGAGATACATATAATGATTCGTTGTCATCTTATAGGCGGCAGTACTCAATTTGCAGCCGATACACATCACAAATATCCATACATTAACTTTATGTCATTTTATGACCAAAAAAAAAAGAAAAAAATTATGTCATTTATTGTGTTCATTTATTGTCAAAATGTACTGTCCTTGGTTTGATGGACAACCCTCCGATATGGTAGAAAAATAATGTGTAAAAATATGATCTCGTTTTGAGAAAACAAACATAAATTGCTATTAAACTGTGATTTATATAGAATGCTTGATGATTATGTTGAATTTTCAAATTGGGAAGTTATCAATAGTTAGCCGGTGGCTTTGCTGTATTAACAATGGAAATGGAGGCACGAGTGTTTAGGGAATTCTTTCATAGAAGTCTGAGATCAAAGTTACCATTTATTATTATTTTTTTTTGATAAATGTAAATATAAGTCATAAACCCATTATGTATATGTCAATCTAGTTTTAGACCTTTTAATTCAATTAATATAGTCATGAATATTTTAATAATTTGCAATAGACTTTTTTCACTAATTTTGGCCGAAAATTGCTAATGCAGTCATAGCCCTCACCGATTGCAAGCGAGGCGGCCGCTAAGATTTGATGAGGGCCTTTGCACCCTAGCTAGCAGTCAAGCCTTGTCCTTGCCCACCACAATAGAAAAGAAATTATGAAAAATTGTAAAATCACCCATGCTATTACACATGGTGTTGTCATCAATTTATGGCCAAAATTGGCTGGCACTACCTGACCATGAGGTAGCTACAAGGTAGAGAGGGAACTTGTTCCTAGTCTTGAATCAAGGGCAAAACCGGAGTTAGTTATTGGAAGGACGACCTCTTTTCTCTCTCTCTCAGATATTTTGCCGGATTCCTCTTCTTCGTGAATCTGAATACAAGAGGAAAACGATGAGGGATGAGAGAGGTCAGCTTCGATCCTTTATTCTTTAAATCATCAAAGTGAATTGAAGGGTCGAAGGTGAAGTAGGGCAGAAGCGAGTAGGGCGAGAGAGAGAGAGAGAGAGAGAGAGAGAGAGAGAGAGGGAAGCCGCTATTCCCCAGAAAGCTTGCAGCGCCCCAGAAAATGCAACGGGAGGCGTCGTCAGTCTTGCTTGAAGCTTTAGCTGAAAAGAGAAAGAGCGGATTAGGGATTAGGAATAGAAGAGTGTTCCCTCATCCATTAGTCTATATGATCTGATCCCTTCTTTTACCTACTTTTACTCATATCTTCGTCCAGGCACAATGAACGTACTTGCTAACACCCAGGCCCACTCAAACTTTTCCATCCTTGTCGTTATCATTCGATTCCGTCAGAAAACGGGCGCGTAAAAGAGGAAAAAGGGCTCAACTCATGTCGGTGGCCCAGTGGCCTTTTTATTAGCCTTTTATTGCTAATTTTTCTACTTTTCTTTCCCTTTTTTTCAAAACCAAAAGTGCATTTGTTTGGTTAAAAGTGTTTTTTGGAAATTAATTTTCTGGATTTTTGTTTGTTTTGTTTTGCCCAGCTTGCGAGGGTAAGCCCTTCTTTTTAAGATTGATATAACACTTAAAGTTCTCATTTAAAATAATATATATTTCGGATTCTTATTTAAGAAAATGAGGATGCTTCTAGTCAATAAGATTCACTTCAAACCTTTGTTTTAAAAAAATGATGGTATTTTAAATTCTTATTTGAAATTTTCTCACAAATAAATGAAAACTATCCATTTTGCTTGAAAAATAATTTTTCTAAATAAATTTTATTTTATCATTAAGTTTTCCTTGGAACAAATTTATCCTAATGTTGTATTAAATGGATATAAACTATATTCCTATGATTAATAAGTACAATTAATATTCAGAGGAAATGATGATTAGGAAATTGCATCATTTGTTAATCGTTCCTGACTTTTCTTTTTCCAATATTGGGCAAGTTTAGAGTTGAATTATTGGGGGTGCGGTGAACAAAGCAAAAGCTAAGACCCAAGGCGAAGAGGAAGGCAAGCAGAGGCAGATCGGGAGGGGACGCAGAGGAGATGGCGGGTCTGTTCGACAAGCAAGCGGAGATCTACGTGGACGCTCGTCCGACATACCCGGCACACTGGTACTCGATGCTCGCTTCTCGCACTCCTCGTCACTCCCTCGCCTGGGACGTCGGCACCGGCAACGGCCAGGCCGCCCTCGGCGTCAGTCCTCTCTCTCTCTCTCTCTCTCTCTCTCTGCAAGATTAGTAGCCAGTTTACTGTTAGTCATGATACGATGGAACCCAACACTGATCGGGAGCCGTGGCGGTGTGAGCAGATCTTTCTGGATTTTGCTGAAAAAAAATGGGGTTGACCGGATATGATAGCAGATCATGCGAAATTTGACACTTTTTATGAATGATACATATCAAATGCATGTCTCGCCGAAGAGGAAATTTTGAGGAGAATCGTTCATTCAAGCACTCACCCTGTACGAATCTTTTCCTTCCATTTGCTTTTGGAGGTAATTGACTAGACGTAAGGTGTAGAGAATGAGCGAAAAGATTAGCTCATCCTGGGTGAATGAATTTCACCTGAATCCTCAGATACTGCTTTTTAACTATGCGCATTGATAAGAAGTTGATTTACTCGATTTGATTTTGTTTGGGGGCTTGGATAGGCTGTGTGTTTCTTCCTAATCACTATCTGAAGGTGGTCATCCTCCAGTTCCGCGTAATTGATCTCAAATCCTTTGCGTTGGTTTGAATGAGTGAACTTTAAAACTGAAGTTCAACCAGTCTCAGTGTCTTCCAAGCTTCTTTCCCATTTTGTATTTTTCTCAAATGGGCTTCTCTTTCCTTCTCTTTTTGCTTTATGATGATTGATCATTCACCAATTCTAGATTGTCTTATTTTCTTATCAAAGTTATCAAGTAGAATCAAAGAATTATCACTTACCATCAATTTCAAAGCTCAACTTCTTTCATTACTACCAAATTGTTCATGTAACTTACAACTCTGTTCATATGCCCTGCACTTGCTTGTGAAATAGGTAGCCGAGCAGTACGACCAGGTGATTGCCACTGATGTGAGTGCAGCCCAGCTAAAATGTGCGATGCAGAATCCGAGGGTCCGCTACATCCACACCCCAATACCCATCTCCAATGACGAAATCGTGACCTTAATCGGAGGTGAAAATTCAGTGGATTTGATTACGGTGGCTCAAGCGGTGCACTGGTTCGACCTACCCAATTTCTATGCCCTCGTGACCCGTCTGCTCCGGAAGCCAGGGGGTGTGATTGCGGTGTGGTGCTACAATGATGTTGAAGTGAGCTCTACATTTGATCCTGTCATGAAACGCTTCCATGACACTACGCTGCCCTTTTGGGACCCCAACATAAAGCACATATTCGATAATTACAAGAAACTTCCTTTCCCATTCAAGAGTGTGGGGTTGGGATGCGAAGGAGAGCCATTGCCACTGGATATACCAAAGGAGCTCTCTTTCAAAGGGTTTCTGAGCATGTTAAGGTCATGGTCTGCAGTTACTACGGCTAAGGAACAAGGTGTTGATCTGTTATCCGAAGGCATAGTGAGAGAGCTTGAGGATGCATGGGGTGGCCCTGATTTGGTCAGGTGCATTGTGTACAAGGCTTTCATGCTTGCTGGCACAGTCTAAGCTGTAGATTTCTGTGTCTTCTTTAGGCTCCCATTGAATAGAATTGAACCATCAAGGGCGGTTCCAATGATCCTTTTGATTGTCATTTTTCACTAACTGAGAACTTATGAAACCTTAGCTCAGATCATCTGCTGAGCTGATATGCATATAATCTGGCTTCTTTTTTCCTTTAAAACATCTGGCTAGATGACTGCTAGTGGAAAGAGCGGTGAATGCTGTTATCCCTTCGGTTGGTCTCAAGAGACGAGGCACGAAATCGGCTCAGTGTCCATCTCTTGCGGTTGTAATTCAGGTTTTATTCTTCTCCTTTTCATTTGTTAAAAGGTCAATTCATTTCTTCTTTTTTTCATCCATAAGCAGACAATCGTACGCAATTTATTTCACGCAGTGTTTGGAATCTAATTGTATGCATTTCTAATTATGTTGACGCGAGTTCCCCTACGGAAAGATGCTTCAAGAACCTGTCTTTGTTGATATCGTTCAAGATTCACCGGTTTACCACCCCGACACTTTGATATAACGTGAATGTTCTTATGCCTGACCAAATCCATCTTTGCGGTGATTGTCAGTTTGCTTACCCTTCGAAGGCTTTTTCAGCTTTGATCACATTATGGGAAGACTCCATTTTTCTTGTAAAGGCAGGCCCAATTGATTAGGGCTTCTAAGTAGGAAAGGAATCATGTTCAAGGTATTCAATCTCATGAACAAATCTCCCCAAAGTTGAGGCGATGGCCTTCCAAAGGACTGATTAAAGATGCCGATTTTTACTACTCGGTTTCCGCTCGCTAGAACCTTGCCTCAACGTGAATCAAAGATGAATCTTCCAAATTTAAAAAGCCTAGTGGCCAAAATTTAAAAAAGAAAACATTGAAAAATGCTTGCAAAAGAAGGAACCAAAATCCATGTACTATTGCTATTAGGCAAAAGAGAAATCATCAATAACAAATGAATTAAACAAGAAAATATGCATAACAAAAAGAGAGGTCAAAGGTTCCATGGCGTCGGAAACATAATTTTGTGTGTCATAAATGGGTACTTTCTTCCCTTCATAATAATGAGAACTACAAGCAAAGGTTAAAGGAATGTCCAAACATAGAATATCCCGGAGGGGCTAGGGAGGGTAAGGGTGTGTATGGTAAAATTTCTGTTCTAGAAATCAATTTTTCAATTTCTATTCTTTGAATAAATTTCTAAGACAAAAAGGCATTTGATAACGATACAAAATTTCTGTTTCTAGAATATAAATTCGTTTGATAATATTATAAAATTTCTCCTTCCTAAGCTGTGGCAATTGGCAACCGGCGGCTGACGATTGACGAGGGAGGCAAGCGGTGGTCGGCGGCGGGTGAGTAACCGGCAAGTGATAACTAGAGCGAGCAATGAGATGGGTTTTTGTTTCTTACTTTTGTTCTAGAAATAGAGAAATAAAAAATTTTAACTTCTGATTTCTATTCCAAATTTATTTCTGAAGTAGAAATTTGTTCCATAAATAAAAAAATCAAATTGTGTTATCAAATGGATTTTTATTCCAAACTTATTCCCCGAAACAGAAAAATAAAGAAACAAAGAAGTAGAAATGATTTCATATGCACCTCAAGAAACCCAATTTGATTGGAGATTTTTACTTTAGTGGGCTTTTGCAACCCAATTTGTGACTTGATTCACTTTCCTTAGGCAATGGACAACTTTCACAATTCTAAGCTAGGCTATAATTTCCCTACATTCATTGACCAAAATTTCGCACAGCCCATGGAGCTTCCTCTTAGCCCATCACACACTCTTCAATCATCAAACTGTCACTTTCACAATCTAAGCTCATCTATGTTTGCTGTATTTATCCCATGTGAAGGTCCTTTCTTTCTTTTAGATTTGTAGACCTTGCATGATTGCTAGGGTTTAGCTTGTAGAGGAGATGAAGATCTCATTGTCTTTGTGAAACCTCCCTCTATCATTCCATTTGAGTTATGTAGGATTCTTTTGAGTGAGCATGCTACCTCACTTCCTGTCCATGATATATCAACACTAAGCTTGAGGGCTCATCCAATCAGTGGCTTCCGCTTTGCTTGTATGCTTTGGGTTTTGGGTTTTGGTTTACCTTTTTTCGAGTTCCATCTTTGGTAGGCTTTGACTGTGTCTATGCTTTGTTGACAATCTATTGGGGTCCGGTAGATGGGTCAATTTCGGAATGTTTTGTTGTTGTTCACTTTCCAAATCAGCCATAGTACTATCGCGACCAATTCTTCTTTAGGTTATTCCTTCTTCTCTTCAAAGAACTCCACCAGCCATTTGTCCATTATGATTATGTTGAGGGGTTTTCATTAAAATTTTTATTCATGGGTTGTTGCATTGTGTTTTGGGTACTATAGACCTTGATTTCTTTTTATTATAGCCACTTTTCACAATCTATGAACTAGATTTATTGCCTATCTAGCACAACTCATCTTCCTTAGGGCTAGGGCTTAAAGGGGATAGCTAGGATTTCATTAACAACTCGATCATCGAAACCGTTTTGGAGCATAGGTTCATTCCATTATCTTCACCAATTTTGATAGATTTTCTATGTCCTACTATCCATTTCACCTTTGGTTTTATGGTATCTCTGCCTACTAGAATGCGTTGCCACCCCCAAGAAGGACGTTGCCCTTTTCTAGCTTTCCATAGATCTCCATCAGGGAAGTAGATGTTAGCGAAATCCCTTATGATGTTTTGAAGATGACAAAATAAATCAAAAGGCTACTAACGTGTTTATTGAGTAACTTAGTAAAAAACGCACAAGCCGCTATGTAGATGATGGAAAGCTTCTGAGTTTGGATGAAGCAGACAAAAGAAGCACGTAAAGTCTCCCGAGTCTTGATGAAGCGTGACGGAAGACCCGTACTGCATCGAGATTTAAGTCCGATCGTACCCGGTCGAGTTTTAAGTCCGACCGTACCGCATCGAGATTTTAAGTCCGAACGAACCAGACTGAAAATTTAGGCGGACTCGAACTTAAGACCATCGACTTAAGATGAACCTACAGGATAAGATCACCAACGGTCAAGTATTTCACTTACTTTATTTATATTGATTATGTTGTATCAAACCGATTGGCGGGATCAATCAACGGACAACTTCCAAAGAAGAATAGAACACTTATGGAAGCCCGCATTCGATTGTATGGGCGAACGTAATTCAAGGGGATCCAATCTACCTCCAACGGTCAAAAAGACTTGCCTTATAAAGTCTGTCCAGAAAGGGAAGACGAAACTCTCAAGGAAAGAGCCAACGGTCGAGTGTGACTTGGAGAGTATATAAGGATATGATGAGACCTAGGAGACTAAGGTGGATAAATATATTCCAAGGCTGATTCAATTCTTCACTAGTTGTCTGAAAAAGAGCGAAACCGAGTGATCTTAGTGAATTACCAAAAAGAGTGACTTTGTGAGACATATCATCACCAAGTGCTAACACTCAAGAGTGTGTAATCACCTTTGATCATATAGTGAAATCCAACCTATTGGCTGATCGCCTGGAGAGTGGACGGCTTGTCTAAAGCCGAACCACTATAAACTGTATTTGCAATCTTCTCTACTCTCTCTATTTAATTTTTGTTTGTTGATTGCAATAGATCGATATTACTTGCGCGTAAACTTCCTCTACACCTATTCACCCCCCCTCTAGGTGTTAATACTAGTTTCCAACAGTAGATACCTTTTAAAACCTTACTTCATAATGCTGTTGGGTTTTGAACTAGTCTTCATGCTTGCTTACCCAACATTGCTTTGTTGAAAATTTGCAAGTCTCTGAACCCTAAACCCCTTCTTACTTCTTGGATTTCAGCACATCCCATTTCCTCCAATGCATTCCCTTTTTAAGTCACTTTGTTTCCACCAGAAAGAAGCAATTCTTTTCTCAATGGCATTACAAACAGATTTTGGAATCTTAAAAATCGATATAGCATATTGTCATATAGCTTGCACCACACTTTTAATCAAGATTTCTTTACTTGCTTTTGACAGAGTCTTTTCTTTACAGCCTTCCAACTTCTTGTTTACACTTGCTAAAATCCATGCAATCTCTTTCTTTTACTAGCCCCACTCAAATGGGATGCCAAGATACTTGCCTATTTTTTTTGTGAGCAAGACTCATAATTCTTGTGGCATATTCCTTTTTAAATTCAAAGGACAGCCTTTGCTGAAAGCTAATCTTGATTTGTTTAGGTTAATAGCTTGTCTTGCAGCAAAGCAATATTGATTTAGGATTGTTGCCAGGCTTTGGTATTCCTTGACTGTTCCATCTAGAAAAAAATATGGCATCGTTGACAAAAAGAAGATGTGACAATGTAGGGTAGTACCTATTTAGCTCAATACCTTTAGGCTTCCATCCGTGATGGCTTTATGCATCAATCCACGATAACAAATTAGCCATAAGTATGAAAATATATGGGGAGAGCGGGTCTCTTATCTAATCTCACATGATGGTTGGAAGAATTGAGTAGGTTCCCCATTAAAAGACACAATAGAGACACATTGCATGATCAAATCGATCAATTAATCACAAAAACCCATCTTAGCATACAAGCTCTCAAGAAGTCCCATTCTACCTATCATATGCCTTCTGCATATCTAATTTGAGGATAGCTTGAAACTTCTTCTTTCTCTTTTTTATCCGTAGCTGATGTAATACTTGGACAATGAAAATGTTATCTTGAATTTGCTGCCCTTGGACAAAGTACTCTATTCTATAGCTATTAACTTAGGAAGCCAAATTTTCAATCTATTAGTCATGACTTTTGATATTATTTTATAATTGATGTTGCATAGGCTTATAGGTCTTAACTGGCTTATATTTTTTGGGTTTTTAACCTTTGGGATGAGAACAATTTATGTTTTATTAAGAAGGGGGTCAAGGGTACCTATTTCAAAAAAATTTCTGAACTAGTTGAAGCAAATCCATCTTGATTTCCTTCCAAAAATGTTGATAGAATTGGCCATTCAACCCATTAGGCCTTGGAGCCTTTTGTGCCCCTAGCTAGAAAACAACTTCTTTTACTTCCTCTAGGGTGATTGTTGCTATCAAATTGTCATTAATTTCATTCTTGACTAGGCTTGGACATTGATCAAGAATAGGCTGAAAGTTCCTCTAGCCTACCGATTCAAAGAGGGTTTGGTAAAAGTCCCCTATATGTTTTTGGAGAAATTCAAGTTCCCTGCTCCAATTTTCTTCATCAATTTTCAACATGGTAATCTTGTTTCGATGTCTCCTTTGTACCATCGTGTGGAAGTACTTTGTGTTTTTGCACCCCATCTAAGCCAATTTAACCAAGATCTTAACCCCGGTACATCTCTTCCTATCTCCGTAGCTTATCAATTTGATCTACAATGTATTGAGTTTCCTCCTTGTTAAAATTTGTGTGCTCTTTGTTAGTAATCTCAATCAACTTCCTTTTCAACTCCCTGATTTAGTGTGAAGCATTTGAGAACTTTCCTCATGCAAGCTCTTTAAACATTACTTGGACTTTCTCTGAGAATCTACTGGTGTCCAACTGTAACTCCTGCCATGTTCTTTTAACAACATTCCTACATTCTTGGTCCTCTAGCCAGAAATCTTTTTACTTAAACTCTTTCTTCTTTTTCTTGTGAAGCGGATGCAAATATAGGAGAAGTGGACCATGATCTAAACCTATGACAAGTAATGCCAAAACTTATGCATTTGGAAATGCCACTCTCCAATCCATTGTACATAATACCTTGTCTAGTATTTTTTTAACCATGGCCTCCGTTCTCTATTGTTTGTCCATGTGTATGCACACCCTTTGCTTTCTACATTCATTAAAGAGAAATCGTTTAGAAGTTCTTTAAAAGCCACAATTTTGTAATGGTCCGCCTCTCTCCTTCCTACCTTCTCCTAATTATACAAAATTTCATTGAAATACAAATCCAAGGGAGATGGTTGTTTTCCTTGAAATTCCATATTTCTTGCCATAGAAGAAGCCTCTTTCTATAATTCGTGGGAGCGTGAAGGAAAGTGATCCTCATTTGCAAGCCACTTAATGGATCTTTACATTCTAATTCTATGAATTCTTTGGAACTGGAATATATGTTTAGTACTACATCTTTACGCCACTTGATTACTAACCCCCCTCCCCTTGGCAATACCTTTTGGTTGCTGTAGATATGAGTTTGGGAACTTGAGATGGCGTCTAACTCTTTCCACTAGTATCTCCTTATCTTTTGTTTCCATCAGAAACACTAGGCTGGGCCTTTCAGAAGCCACTAAGGTTCTTAGCTCTTGGAATGTCAAGGGATTGCTTAGCCTTTAACGGTTCTAGCTCATAATTCTTATATCGTCTCCGGTGGCTTATTCGGGTTAAACACCAAAACCCAATCTTTTCCTTCCCTCACCATCTAGATGGGGGTTTCTAGTAACTCCATTTCATCGATGATTGAAAAGCTAGATCCTTCTATCCTCTTATGTTGTTTTTTGCTCTGTGAATTTTTTGCCCTTTCTTATTCCTTGATCCATTAGCCTTTAGATCTATAGAATTTGGTGATTCTACCAACATTAACTATTTGCCCCTATTTTCTCTTGCTTCTAGCTCTAGTTCTGAGTTCTTTTTTTGTTGCAAATGGGGACTACATTGATTGCCAATTCTTCTCACCACAATATCCATTTCAACCGGCTGAACTTGTGTTTCTAGGATTGTCTCCTCCTCCTCATAGTTTGGAATTACCTTTCCATAAAAAGCTTTCCAATGGGCACTTCATTCACTCATTTTTGCCTTAAACCATGGTCCATACTTACCTGCTTTATTTCTACCCATCTTGTTTGTTCATAAGGAATTTCTTCACAATACGAGGCATAGTGTCCATTTTTCCCACAAGAATAACAGAAATGCAGAGGGTGCTTATATTTAAATCCCACCCATAACTTCTTGTCCCCTTAGTTCACTAATGTGACAGATTTCAGAGAGGCCAACAAATCCACTTTCACCTTCACTTTCTTAGTTTTGTAGGGGCTATTTCCTTTAGATTCAAGTTGAATGTCCAGGACTTTTCCCAGTTGAACAAAAATTTAGGGATTAATTTAAACCCCTAAAAAAAAAAAATATTAGGATTAAATTACATAGCACATAGTTTTAGGAGCATTTATGTCCAATATAAGAATATTCCCGGGAATATGAGAATGTTCCCGAGAATATTCGCATTATTCTTTCAATATTTAGGGAAGCTGTCGGATGAAATATTCCCGTTAAAAGGTGACGAGTTAGAATATGAGAATATTCCCGGGAACATTAGAATATGAGAATGTTCTCAAGAAGATTCTCATTATTATTTCAATATTCAAGGAAAGCGTCGAATGAAATATCGGACTTTTTCAGAAGAAGAAAAAAAACATAAAAGGGGAGGTCTTCAAGGTCTTGGGGACGTCGAGCACTTGGAGGACTTCTCTGGCACCAACGTTCTGCACATCGCCACTCTTTCAACCAAATCAAAATAGACATCCTCTAAAAACCACCCTAGAGGTACTCTAACTATTTGAACCTAAAAGGCATTCTTAGAAAAATCATAGCAATGTTCAAGAACTTCAGGCTCACACTGTTTCAAAACTAGTAAAATGCTTGTGAAGGACCATGGACTAGATTGCAACACTCTTTCTTTTTCATCTTCAGTCTCAAAATCAAAAGAGTAAAAACCCTTTTTTTTTTTTTTTTTTTTTTTGTGACAAGTTATTGACTCTACTTTCCACGCTTTCTTATAGTGTTTAAGAAGACTTGGAAATTCACATTAGACTTGGAGAATAGTTTGCCATATAGGGTGAGGTTGCATTCCAATTGTTTTTCTATAGGAATTTCTTGTCTCACATTGACTATATCATCCTCCGACCATAAGTGACCCAAGCTTATGATAAAGCCACCAATCAAAGCTCATTCTCTAACTCTTTTTCCATTTTTGTCTTTTGGAGCACAAACTAGGGATTTTCGCAAATATGAAACCAGGTGGTGAGATACTCAATCAAGCGTATACAAGAATTCTCACCTGTGGTCAGCCTCCATTCTTCACCGCACTTGAAGCCTACTACCAACTTGCAGAATCGATTAAAGGGAGCTCTGGAGGCTCAAGAAAATGCATTTGACTTCAAGAACCTTAATGGAATAGTAGATGGCCGTTAAGAAGGGGTGGCTGCCCTTCGATTTTTGCCAAAGGAGAGGGCCACGCAGATTGACAGCATTCAGATACTAGGTTATGGGTAGGGATCACTATAGATGATGAAAATTGTGAGGAATTTTTATGGCTTTTTAGGGTTTTTGGTGTACTATACTATTGACAGATTGGGGGTTTGTAAATCAACATGGCTTTTAGATCTTTTCGCCGAGTAAGGGAGTAATCCATTTAGGATGAAGTATATTAAGATTCAAGGGGATTTTAAGGTTGGAGTTTCACCATCACTTGTAAAGGGGATAGAGGACAACTCTGCCCATGGGAGAAAGAGCAAGCTTTGAGGAGCAAAGATCCATTCATGAGGAATCCAGATTGTCGGAAACATAGTTTACTTTCAACTTTTGCGTCATCTTTTGGTACAATCTTAAACAACAATCTAGAGTCACACAAAAGAAGGGTTCCTAGAACAAGATTGAATTCAATTAGAAAGAAGAGATTTCATTCAAAAACATGACAAACGACAGTGTCGTCCTAGGTGACATTTATTTTGTGCTTGCTATTCTACTGGCGGGACTAATTTATCCCATCGATGGAGCGATGAGGGAAATCGCCCAATATTCCGAAGTTGACATACATCCTTGTAGGCTCATTGCGATAGTCCCCTGCTACACACTTTGATGGACTCCCCCGGTCGGAACACTTGGAGTTTCTCCCCCTGAATTAATGCTAGGATGTGCTCGCCGTCCCCACGGAAGTTCCTCTTCTCATACTTTGGGACCCCTTGCATAGCTACTACTGATGTGTTTCTAATTAAACACTTCTTGTACTTCCTAAAGGATATACACATCATCATGATAAATCCTTGATTTAGAATCGTAACTTTTTCCATGTAATATTGCCAAAGATGTCATGTTTATTACTCGGGGTATTCAAAGTTGAATTGTTTTATTGATGAAAATAATCTACGGGTAAATCCCGGTATGAAATAGCTTTGATATATTCAAGCCCAAGAGCATCATGATAGGGAAAGGGTTACAAGTCTTAGAACTTGATATTCAATAACAATCCTTAAAGAGTAATTAGGTTTTGCGATTGATGATTCGTAGATGATGGTTTTGCCTCAATGAATTCACGTAGATGTCCTAGTTTTGATAAGGAATGTGTATCCGTAAAATTAGCATTACTTGGGATAACTTGTCCTTTTCATTGCAAATTTAGTTTGGAGCTTTTAGCAATCCAAAATTGACCTAAAGGCCGAATAATTGACTAAGAGCATCTTGTTGTTCATCTATTGAATCAAGGGATATATTATGATATTCCTTTGAGGAAACTTTAAAATAAAAGTAACTTGGTCTTAAATTTTACTTATAGTTTGTTTTCAACTAAAAGTTTTTTTTTTTTTTTGATAACCGAGGTGTCCGGGCCAGCTTGCGCGCATCCAACTAAAAGTTATTTATTGACATCTAAGCAAAAAACATAACTATTTAAAATTTTATTTGCAAGGAAAAATTCAAATAATTTGGAATGACTTATTTGTCCATATGAATAGATTTTTTTATATTCGTTGTTTGATAATAAATAAAAGTCAAAAGTTAATGGCTAAAAGTCAAAAATCATTCAAACATAACCTACAATTTGAATTATGGAGCAGCATGAACACATCATAATTGAAGATAGAGAAAGTGTTTTCTTCTTTATTTCGTGTAGATAGCCGCTTGGCACATATTGCCACATGACAAAATATTTAATGAAAACCCACCTAAAATTGGGTAGGTCCAAATCTACCCAAATTGCTTTGGTGGGGGAAAACAATTAGAGTTATTTCAACTCAAAATAAATGTTCACTTTCTTAATTATGGTTAAATGTTTCATGAAGAAACTAATTCCCTCAAACTAATTGGTTGGATCATTATGGCGACATTTCCTGGAGGGAATTGAAGATGGGAATTTCCCTCCAGGAAACCCCAGAAAATGCATGCCCTATATCCTCAAACTTTGACAGCTAAAATTTATTTGTGTCATTGAAATTGAACATGCCATTTCGTTTGGTTGGCAAAGAAAGATGGCAAGCCGGGCATACCTTGCTATATGTGGATGTCTTCTTTCTCACAAAGAACTAAGAATGTATAGACTCTGCATATGAGTTACTCTATGTACTACGAAAGCACTTTGCTTGTTGAATTTTGTCTTTTTCTCTATGTGAGCCCCTATGTACACATCTCATGTCTCTTACATTGCCAGAAATTTTAGTTTATTAAATTAATTTATGTGAATATATAACTTAATGGGGTGGCTCAGTGGTTAAGTAACGAGCTTGTGTTGGTAAATCAGCAGCGCACGGTACACAGATCCAATTTCCCAAACCACCAAGTGATAATGGTTTCACGGTTGAAGCTATTTTCCCGGCCTTTGACTCGCACATTAATTAGACCAAGAGGTTAGTAGGGCATCTCATAGAAATGGGGTTCACCTGCCTAAGGTGCGGGCTTTCCTGTTAAAAAACAAAAATCTATGTAAATCTTCTCTAGAGAAATGGCAATGTTATGGACAAATTATATAAAAAAATTGATTTATAAAGTGATATGATAAATTTATAAATAATAAGTATATAACAGTCCGCCATCTCATTTTCATAATCACACTTAGTATTTCATATCTCCTTTTGCGCAATGTGATAGTTTAGTGGGCATTTGGGAACACTCTTTAACCCATTACTTCTAGGTTAGCTTCCAATATTCAATTCAACTTGCTGTTCAAGCTTTAAAATTCGACGAAAGCCAAACAATAAAATCGAAAAGCAGAGACTACTTCCCCGACCTTGTGATTAAGGCTTCTGAGGGAACCTCCATAAACTTTCTAGCTTAAACCTTGACTTGTTAAATTTAATCATAGGGAGGACAACCCAACCTATTCGAAGATCATCAGCACGATTGTTGCAACAGAGGCGGAAACCTACGTTTGTCTTGTCCATCCCTAGTTTAGCTCTCTATTTCCCCGTGAAGAATAAATTTTATTGAGAAAATCTTTTGGGCTTGTTAACCTCAGGAAATTAATAATTAGGGTTTTGCTAATTTCGAGAGGGATTTTCTATCTTCTTAATTTGGTTTTGATTGTTCTTTTCATGTTCAATAGCTTTACTTAAGTCAATTTATCTAACTGGCCTAATCAACCTTTTGATGCATCCCATTTAGTCTCGTTTGTGACGAGTCTTTTTTGTTGCCATATATAGATAGGGTAGCTATCAAAACTTCATCCGTAAGAAATCTTGGGCCGATGTGTCAATCTCATTGAACAAATCTTGCTTTTGTATTTCTAGTATCATCTAGCTAAGGTACTCCCCAAGTGTTTTCCCCACATGCAGCATGTTAACCACAAATTTAGACAAATGACACGAATTCAATGGTTGATAAGTGATAATAGGAGATGGGCACACCGTGAGGACGGTGGTATCAATGCTTTCTTGCCTTTTCTCAAGTTATAAATATGACAAGCTGGCTCATACGTCGAAGACCACAGCATCTGGAATACCAACGATTTGTAACAGTGAATTCGTAGATGGACCGTATGGTGCAAGCATGACTCTTGAGAGTGGAAGATTTGTCTCGTCTGAGGTGGAGCGGGGTTATTTGCATTTCCCATGCTAATAGTACCCAAACTTACAAAAAGGAAAGCTGTAATGAGTGGGTAGTACGAGAACTGCCGCCAGTATGCGTCATGCACTATGCACGCCTAATAATCGTGTGATTACTCAAAATCCGATTGGACAAGTTCCGCCTGTTCATGCAATTCAATGCGAGGATCTTGATGTTGACACGACCAATCTGTCGCAGGTGCAAATCAAGAACAGGATCCCCAATTGCGACAGACACCCAATTAAACGCCTTGATGGCCGGCATGCTGTGCCATGTTCACGTGCACGACACATGTCCAGGTTCGCGATCGAGCCCCACGAGGGTTTCTGATTCACGAGCAGGACACTGGGTCGGACACCGAGGGCCACGTGAATTTCTCCGATGTGCCTTACCATCGCCAACGTGTACAACGATGTCGTGCGCGCGCATTCCAGCGGACGGCAAGGATCGGCGAGGCATGACCTGAACCTGAGAATTCTCTCTTTTGGGGTCATGGAAGTAGGTGGCGGCGGCTAGCGATGGGCCCTCTTTCTCGCATGAAAATAGAGTCAATTTTAAAAAAATTCAAATTTTAAGTTTATCTTCAAATATATTTCAAATTTTTTTTATCTCAAGAAAAATCTCAAATTTTAAATTTAGTCCCAAATCTGTTCCGAATTTTTCTTTATCTTAGAAAAAGTCCCAAACTTTAGTTTTAGTTTTCAAATTTATCCCAAACTTTTTTTTTGTTTTATAAAAAACCCCAAACTCTTATTCAATTCCTAAATCTATTTCAATTTTTTTTGTCAAAAAGAAAATCATCAAATTTTACTCTAATCCAAAATTTGCCCTCATTAGCCTCTGTCCAAAAGCCGTATTAGTAATCCCTAATTTTTTATATCCTAAAATGGTTTTATTTTGAAAATAATTTTCTATGACATCTTGTTTATATGTATTTATTATGTATGTGGAAATGTCATGTTAAGTTGGGACTGGACCATGAGATATATTTGAGAATAAATCAAAAATTGATAATTTTTTTAGTACAAACGGAGGATAAAACCTCAAATTAGTATACTCTGTCAATTGCGACGTGTTATTTAATTCAGCAATTTAACAGTAAAATTTATGGAAACTAATAGATGGTAATTTGTTTTGGTGGGTCAAAAAATTAATTTTGGGTAAATTTGTCATATTTGTACCAATTTGGGATTTTTCATGATATTGACTATTTATTTTAGACAAAACAAAATTCGGGGTAGATTTGGGATTAAAATTAAAGTTTAGGGTTTTTTCTGAGATAAAAGAAAAGTTCGGGACAGATTTAAGACTAAACTTAAAGTTTGAATTTTTTTTTTTAGAGAAAAAAAAGTTCGAAATATATTTGGGATTAGACCTAAAGTATGTGAGTTTTTTTTTAGAATTGACCCATGGAAATATCAGGAAAGGTGTGATCTTTTCTTTGGGCTTTTATTTCCTACACTCTCAATTATCTCTGATTGATTAGTTCTTTTAAGAAGTTTTTACACTAGGTTGCCATAGAAATTACTAGATGGGCCAACAATGGTGAAGTCACGTTCGCTTGAGATTAAGGCCAACGCTTTCCTCACGTACACACACTATCATACGAAAATAGACTTACACGAGTAAGGAAAAATGGTCCAAAAAATTATAAAACTATTGTAGTTTTGTCAATTCGATTATAAATATTTTAATTATATCAATTGAGTCCTAAACATTTTTCATGTTTTACCAGTTTAGTCAATCCAACAAATTTTAGTTAGAAATTATTGACGTGAACAATAACTATCCTATGTGGCACTACCGGCGTTAATGTAAATATTTTTTAATAATTTTTTGGGTTTTCCCTTTTATTTTTTCTTTACTATTTCTTTTTAACCTAGTGTCAACAAGGGCTTGCAAGCCAACCCTCACCCTTGCTTGTGGTTGTCAAGGGTGACCTCACCCTAGCAAGGGCTGGGCTCCTGCCATTAGTCAACAAGGGCAACCACGCCCCAACAAGGGCAGCCCTTGCCCAACTCTCTCTGGTCATTGCTAAGGCTAGCCATTGGCAAAAAGGAAAGAAAAACAAAATCAGAAAAAATTTAAAATTTATCCATATCATCGTCAATATATCACTTAGGACGACTAATGCTAATTAGACCGCTACATTAGTGTTTTCCGATAAAATTGTCTATATAGACTCAATTGGAAAAATGTAAAGGTTTATGATTCAATTGGCATAATTAAAAGATTTATGACCAAAAATGGCCAAAGTGCAATAGGCTAAGAACTAAATTGGCCAAAGTGCACTAAATGTAGGATTTTTTGGACAATTTTATCCAAAGAACAACATTTATGCATAGCATATCTGACCAAATACCACACGTACATCAAAATCAACAGTAGTCGATTGTCAAAATCATATGAAAAGTTTGATTAACCTCTATTTTAAATTGTCTTTTATAATTGATAATGATGCATTTGACTAAGCTGGATGCACTGTTGCTAGGTTTTGGCTCGCTAGACTCTTCAAGGCCAAGGAGCACAAGTGGGTGTAGGGCCATACAAATCGCGGAGATATTGTCAGAATCGATCTTGAATGAGGAACATGTCCCAACGAATCAGGCAATTCGTCTGTTTGCACTAGTCTAGTCCAAAGTCTCACTTCTCACCACGTAATTTTTTTTTTCTTTTTTTGCTGGTGTTTGATCCTGTCGGGTTCGTCGTATACATCCAAAATCCGAAGAAAGAAACCGCATGATCAAATAAGCTGTTGGGTCGGCATGTCAAGCTAGAGGTAAGCTTAATCAGGCATCTCAACAAAAATCATCATAAAGTTGTGGAGATCTCGCGATATTGTGGGAATATAATTTGCGGACATGTGGCTTATGGATTTATCCAAGCCTCTGGTGTTTGTGGTCAGTACTTGAGGCGTCTATAGTTTTCATTTCGCTTCCTACATCAATAACTTTCATAATAAATGAAGCTGAGATCATGACAACGATGCTTCCTCCCAATAATTACAGTACACACATGGGCCCATAGAGCCTCACATCCCCGAATAAGATGATTAAGTGATTCAGATCATAAATCTTTATTAGGTGGATTTTGTTGGTACAAAAAGCCAAAGAGCAATAAGAGAGAAAAATCTTTAAAAAAACATAATGAACTTCCATGGCTCAAGTCAAAATCTGTAAGTCTCGCAATGTTAGCAACTTATCGGCCGTTGCATAGCTCGAGTAATTTACACTAATATGCATCACTTATCTCAATGATTTTTTTCCATGATATAGTCTTTTTGAAGGCATATGATAAGATGGTTTTTCTTATACACATGAGAAGTGGTTTTTCTTATACACATGAGAAGTTTTGTTTAAGAGGAAGAAGTTCTACAACACCTTCGAATGTGGGAATCAAACATTTCACCTCCTTCTCTTCATTAGGAAAAGGGTAACATGGCCACTCACCAAGCAAAACCCTAATGGCTTGACATTAAAACACTTATTCCTCTAACATGTATTTTTAGGTTGGAGATATTCCATATAGTATTTTCAACTCTACGTGTAATCCCATACAGTTTTACTGCTATTTGCAAACATGAAAGTATTAGACATAAATAATTAAAAAACGATTGAATGACAGTCTTTAATATACTATAAAAATAATAATCTATTTTGAATTACACACAATTATAAATTATTATGGTTCATATTTTCAAGAATTTATGATTCATAATAAGTTATTATTTTCATAGTAACCCAAAAATGAATATACTAACAAAACCTTATATAGTATATTTTCCTTGATTCTCCATATCCCTACACATACATCTCTCTTGATTGTGTATATCTCCTAGTAGTTATAATTGACTTCATAATATTTTATTACCATAAATTGTTATACAATAAAAACCTATAAATATCTCATGTACTATTAATTAATATATTCAAAGAAATATATAGAAACTTTACAATTGCTTCTTCCACATTATTCTTATCTAAAAAGAAGCCAACTCTCCTGATTTATTTACGCTATTGCTATTTATTTAAAGGATTGCAGCTTGATTCATAGACGAGTATACTCCAAGTACTAATGGCTCTGGCTATGTGTAAAATAGATTTGATCAGATGGGTGGTCGTCGTCATACGTCTAAACCCTAGAGTCGTACACAACTTGTTATTCAAGACTGTTCATATGACAGCAACACGGTACATGAAAATCTCCAAAAGATGAGCGGGCCAGGGCTTTCCCAGCCTCTCTTTGCATCGCGGGCCTAGCTAGATAAACGCGACAGTACCCGGATGGCCACGCATATGGTAAAATCAGCTTAGTTTCTCTATAATATCTCTTAGCCCTAGGAGAAATGATCTTATTGCAGAATTATATGATTACGGGCATCTGCGGTTGCACTTCCCCCAAAAATGAACTGGACACGTGGCTTGTGGACAACTGTGAGGAAAGGGACGGGGGTCACATGATTTCTTGTTTTCTTCGTGGAGCAAGACAAGTGTTGGAATTTGGAAATTGATTCTCATTAACCAAATTTGTCTACTCCTCTCCGTGTCGATCTTGGAATGCATGTATTTTGTCTCATGTCTTACGTCCTTTTTCACCCTCATGCACCCTCAATAGATACTTTAAAAACTTACTCTAACATCTCTCTCCAAACAGAAACAGAAATTTGTTTATTCTGGTGAGAGAGAGAGAGAGAGAGAGAGAGAGAGGTGACAATAAACCGTCGTATAAGACGAAGGGAGCATTAAAGAGGGTCGGAGTCACGTACGGCCTTGAAATTGCAACTTTTTTAACTGCATGTCTGTAAGTATAGCAAGAGTACAAAAGCCTACGAGAACAAATATTGATTTATACTGTGAATCCATAAAGTGACGTATCAAATGCTCATATCTAAACAAGCAACTCATGTCCAACTGTCCAACAAGTCTTTGACACGTCATATATTAAACTAATCTCGTATAATACTTTTTGCAACGTTAGTTTGATTAATAGTACTATAATGATCTTTTAAGTTTATGTTTTGGTTGGGTAAGTAGGGATCAGTATTTGGAAGAATCCTAGAATGTTAACAATAACCGGCAGAGACATTGACCTTATCTAAAATTCAAGAAAATAACAAAAACATGCATGAGTTTTCACCTTCAAGATTTTGAAAACAACAAAACGTAATTACTCAAGTTAAAAATTTGGAAAACTTAAGTCGCCTGTATATACCAATAGTATATGCTTTAGATAAGTTTCAGGTACTTGAGTTATTCTAAATAAAAGCAAAAACGAACGTAGCATTCTAATAATTCAACGAGGATCCATCATGACCTAAGGGGGAAATCAATGAGGACACGTGCAGTAATTTTCTCTCTGAAACTTAGTACATGTCATATTCTAATGATTCTACCAGACCACAATGTTGGAATTTAATTTAAAAAATCAAGTGGCCAAGTTGTTTGTTAGTGAGAAAGTGATAGGGCTGGAGGCCGTTGCTCGTCCCTGCTGTTGGCCCCTTAACCCTCTTCTCCAAACCTTTGCTTCAACCTTTCTAATGGACTGTTTTAAGACAACACGCTTTTAATGGATTATTTAGGAACATAAGATATGCATGAGTTAGTGATTATTAGGTACAAAATGGGCGGCTTTGGCCTTTCTCTACTCCCAATCTTTGATGACCTTTCTCTAACTCCTGTCATTGATAATGATTCATTGAAATAATTATCAGTTTGCTATGACTGATCTATCAAATTGGTGAGCTAAGAAATGTAACGGTATTAATTGTGAGTATTGGTTATACCCTACTTTATTTTAATATTTGCTTGTGGTTCACGATCTTATTGAGTATTGCATTGAATTCCTAGATCAATCGAAATATATATATTTTACCTATCGTTCCATTATAACTCGAATAGAAAAGAAAGGTGAATTCTAGTCTTGGTCCCAAATATGATCCCAAACATTACGTTTTGGCCCTTCCATGCCCAAATATCCACATTGCTACCATCAAATTATCAATGTCGCAACTACTAGAAGACAAATCGCTTTTTCTAGTTTGTTCGAGTGAAGTAACGTGTCAATATAAGATGACAAGAATGTCACATCTGAGCTGGCGACATCGCAGATAGGTGGCATTGATTAACTAGTCATGTACGCAACATGATGGATGGGGAATGATTAATCCTTAAATTGTCACATAAGGAAAGGGATTTTATTAGGTATACTTGCAGTGTAAATAATTTGTATTACTACTGTAAATGTGATATCAAAATATAAAAATTTAGTTGTCATCCCTTCAATGATGACCGCATAAAACTCTTTTTACATGATTAGTGTGTCTAATAAGGGGCCATTTGGTACAACTTTTCCACAACAGCTTAGCAATCAATGTGGGTGTTGCAACTTTTATGCGATTTTCAGTGATTACTCAATTTTAAAGTGTTGCAACTTTAAAATATGTATTACCAAGCATATCAACGTACTTCACAGCATAGCTACCTTTCAATCACATATATACCACATGGGCTCTAAATCCATTATGAAAGTTTGAGTTACGATTTTAAAGTTTCAAATCAAGGTTTTCAATTGTTAGGAAAAAAAACAGAAAGAAAGAAAGAAAAGACTAGATTGAAGACATTATCAACACAAGAATGTAATTTTATTCGGTCACTTGATGCAAATAGATTTTCATCCTTGCAGTTGAATAAATCTATCTCAAATATGTAATTTTTTTGTCAATTTTTCACGACATAAGTAATTTGCACTTTTCCATTGAATAAATCCACTCTGATGCATGCAAACCACTAAGCCACTTGCATCATTTAAGACTCAAGGATTGCAAGGTAGCCGGTGTGATGCACAAAATTTCTTCAAATAGAGGATGATATAATTTTTCTGTAATATTATCTAAGATATAATTATCTTTTTCTCTTATGATATTTCAGAGTACGAATAAAAAATAGAAAAAAAATTTATTCTAAATAATGTCGTTGTCCGGAACGGTGGCCCCCTCCTTGGGGTTGCTCTATAAGTAGCTAGCTTTTTTCAGCAGCAAAAGAGCATCCAAAAAAAATGTCTTTCATATTGGACACAAGCACTTCATCATCAACTCTTGTTCTATGTCCTGCAATGGAGCTCAAGGATGAGAAGGAGAACCTCGTATTTGACTCCTCGCTTCAAAAGCAACCAAATTTGCCAAAAGAGTTCATTTGGCCACACAAAGACCTTGTTCACACCCAAGAAGAGCTCAACGAGCCACTCATAGACTTGTCCGGCTTCCTAAAAGGCAATGAAGAAGCAACTTCCCAAGCAGCTGAGCTCATCAGGACTGCTTGCACCAACCATGGCTTTTTTCAAGTCATCAACCACGGAGTTGACCTGGGCCTCATAAGCGCCGCCCAAAATGAGATTGACTCGATTTTCAAGCTCCCCATCAGCAAGAAGCTCAGCATGAAGAGGAGGCCCGGTGGAGTGTATGGTTACTCCGGTGCTCATGCGGATAGGTACTCGTCCAAGTTGCCATGGAAGGAGACTTTCTCTTTTGGGTTTCGCAAGAACGAGAGCTCTGAACTTGTGGTGGTTGATTACTTCAGATCTGTCTTGGGCGATGATTTTGAACATACAGGGTAAGATAGTTTTTGTGGTTACTAATGTTGCTCTTATATGTATCAAAATAAATAACTCTGCAACCCTAAATACAAAAAAAAGAAAAAAAAAACTAGCTTTGGCTGATCCCAGGTTTTTAAATTTAACCCGATCTATATACTTTGCATGTGTCATGAATTTCCTCCATGTCAATAGGAAAAAATAATGTTGAAAGTGGATCACCCAAGATGCAAACACAGATGAGCTGGTCATAGAATTACAAATTCAACTTCTTTCCAACATGAAGACTTAAATTTCCATTCAGTTACTGGTTAATTTCTTCCCTTTTTATATCAGAGAACAATGCTTCCTTCAAAGTCACTTTTCCGCCTTTTTCTGGGCTAGCTCATACACCACTACCGATGCACGCATGGAAAAATCTTGAACTCATTAGAGATGGGCAAAAATGGGTTAACTTTCCATGGAAGCATAGACAGCCCAAAGTAGAACTTCCATTTATAGGCGTCTTCGCAATCATGATGCCAACGCCTTTTCATAGATAGGTGCCTTTACTTAGATGAACGCGTGTTGTGACTTTGGTGGGGGTCCCCCGGTAATGGAGGGAATTATGTGCACAAGCAGCCATTCATCTTCATCTTCATCTTCATCTTCATCTTCATTACTGACTGCTGCTCAACCCTAAATACGCATGCGATCTTTAATCAGATGGGTGTACCAGAAGTATTCTGAGGCGATGAAGGAGCTAGCACTGGTGATCATGGAGTTACTGGCGATAAGCTTGGGGATCGACCGCATGCACTACAGGGACTTCTTCGAGGACGGGACTTCAATAATGAGGTGCAATTCATACCCGCCATGCCTGAACCATGGGCTTGCGATGGGCACGGGTCCTCACTGCGACCCGACATCCTTGACCATCCTCCATCAGGACCAAGTTGGTGGCCTCCAAGTCTTTGCCAGCAACAAATGGAAAGCCATCACGCCTCGTCAAGACGCTTTTGTTGTCAACCTTGGAGACACTTTCATGGTACTTCCCCACTACTTTTTCCCAACGAAAGTTCTGAACTTTGATAAATCTAGTCAAAGTATGATTACCGTTATTTTTGCAATGAGTCTGAGGCTTTTTCAAGATACGTGTCCAAATCATCACCATCGTTGATTCTTTTTCTATAGATAATGATTTTTTGACATAGTTTCTATACTTTTTCGAATAGCAGAAATGAGAAAGGTGATGACTGATATAAAATATATCACTTATTACTTAAATACAGGATTGCAATAAGTCTCATACTCACATGAGAGAGTCCAACTTGAAGAGTTCTTGAGTTGGAATTATAAAAGCCTGTTTTCTCATCCATCCTGACCCAATTATATATCAATGTACTCTGAGTGTAGCTCCTGTTCATCCTATTCTCATTTCTGCAATTTCATTTTTTTTATTTTTATACATATTCATTGTGATTTACATGTGAAAGCGGGTATTATTGAAGTCCAAACATGCTTACACACGAGATTATAATACTTCTTATATTAATGGAACTTACTTTCATTCAGAAATTTAACTATGGGGTTGAACTTTCCAACAACCTCAAAGATTACATGTCTAAAGTTTGGAAGAGCATGCACAAATTAAAAGGTTCTGAATTTAAGTGAGTTGGATATGATAAAGTTTAGGACTTACAATGTACATGATGTAGGTAAGTGTCCAAAATAGAACGATGAAAAAGTTGCTCATCAATTAGCTTTGCCTCTTTAGAATCTGTTAAAGTAAACCTATCATGAAAAGAGAAGTTGGAAAAAGATACAAAGTGAGCCAGGAAAGAAGGCTTGAACATTCTGAGTAATTCTAACTAAAAGTAGTCCATACGGTCCGATCAAATAAATCATCACTGGTCGGTTCTTATAAAGTCGACTTATGGCACCGTTCTCATCTGCTCTTGATACTAAAAATTGTACTTTTATTGGTTCTCGTCTAAGTAATGCAACATCTATCATTCTTGACAAGGATTTGACGTGCCACAACTAAAACAGGCACAGGATGAGATTGGCTGATGAAGTGGTTACACATCGTGAGGTCGATAACACCGTGAGTAGATAGAAATAATAATACTAACCTATCATCAATGGAGCCGTAGTTGCCTCGGCCTCTTCTTTTCGTCTTGTATTTTATCTGTTCCGCTGAATCATCAACCGACTTGTCCTTTGACCGTATGTGCTTGCCAATGAACATGCATGGCGATGTGGGCACTCGAGGGACCATTAGTTCTATTACCTCCGTCTCCAAAATAATTTAGGGTTTATTCCAGATGAGAGTGCGATGCGTGAGGAGCTGTGAGATTGAAACTGAAGCATTACTGAGACAAGAGGAGGGCGACTTGTTTTCCTCTGAAAATTCAGCTAAAAACCTAGGATACCATCTCTGGTTTCGATATTTGACGAGTTAGAATGTATTAACGGCGATTGATCGAGAAAGTATTGAATTGCAGGCGGTAACGAATGGGATGTACAGGAGCTGCTTGCACAGGGCCGTGGTGAACAGGGAGAGGGAGAGGAAGTCGCTGGTGTTCTTCATGTGCCCGAGAGAAGACCGGATTGTGAGACCCCCACCAGATCTTCTAGGGACCGACGTGGAAGTGCCAAGGAAGTACCCGGACTTCACATGGTCCGACCTCTATGAGTTCACTCAGAACCACTATCGCACTGACGTCGCTACCTTCCAAAGCTTCATCCACTGGTTGCTTTCTCCCAAACGCTAGATCTCTCTCTCTCTCTCTATGAAATGTTCACCTTATCGTTCTTCTTGCCAGTCAGTTTTCTTCTTCGTTTTTTCTTATTTTATTTTATTAGTTTTGGACATGCATGGGCTTTGGATGCTGTCGATCATCATTTGGTTTGTCTTTTATGTGTCATCACTTTGTCCCATCTCTCGTCTGTATAGATCCCCCCAAATGCCCCATATTTTGGATCATTTGGGCGTGTATATCATTGCGTGTACGCGTTTGCCTCTCTCAGCTTTCTTGCCACATTATTATATAGTTGAGTTTTTTCCAGTGTGCGTGTGTAGTGTTTGTTTGCATGTCTGGGTAAGATTGCCCAAACGCTTTAGGAGTGTCGCAAAACCCATCTTCCTAAAGAGTTTAGAACCACTAGAAAACGGGTTCTCGACGAGCAAGGAAAAAAAAGAAAGTGAAAGAAAAAATGAAAGATTTTTAGGTTTATGTGGACCAATATTCAAAAGTCATAGGAGACTTGACTTTCGCAGATCATATTGTGTCGATGATTCATAAGCAATCAGTAAATTCCAAAATAGATATTTTAAAAATTATTCGATCTTTTTTTTTTTTGTCACAGCGTGTAAAGTTTGATCTTGTTGTGCAAGCGAACGAGAGCAATGGCCCCACATAATCAAGGAGTGGGGATATGACCAAGAATTCATTTGTTGATGATATGCTTGATAAGGAACGATTTGGAAGGGGTCTACATCTAGTTTAAGAACTTTGTCCTAAGGAATTGCAACATGACCCAGTGGCCATCCTCGTGCAGACTTAACCTTATGTCTGTTTCGGTTTGACATGATTGGACACCTTCCAATCGAGATTGAAAATTGTAAACTCGACCACTATGAAGTTTTAGCACGCGTGCCTGTGATGATGATTGAAAAAGCTTCAGGAGGAAGTGGTGCCAATCTTCGATTATGGACATGTGATAATAAATATATTTTTCTCTGATATATTATCGAAAGCTACAATTCAAGTACACTATTCAGATTATTTCGTAAGAGAAATTGCCAGAGTTTAATCTATTATGAGCTGATCTAGCGACTGTTAAACGCACAATTTTGCTGGTAAATTTAATTTGTAACAATGGATGCTTAAATATAATTGCCACAACCTCTTCTTTTTCCATCCGGGGGGAAGGGAGATGTTTAGGGGTATTGCCTAAAGAGGCGGGTCAACGGCCTTCGATTAGAAGTGGGCTCTTCCAAGTCTATACCTCCCACGATATTGGATTTTTTTTTTTTTTTTAGTTCTTAACTATTTAAGTATTTTAAGAGTTGCTACTAGTCTATTGAGGTCAGTTAGAAACCATTCGAGACACGTGAGGGTCATCTCGATTTCTATATTGGGGACTTATTTACATTAATATCTCTATTAGCATCCTTTCGATATCTCTAACTTGGAAAGTTATTTATCTAAATGGCTACACAATCTTGATTACCATTTAAAATTCTTATCAAAGCCACTAAGTGTCCATACAAATGTTTTTGTGTGGTTTTTTTCATTAGGGTCCAAACTAATCCAAACTTAATTTAGGAAAGAAATTTACACTCGAATCATTGAAAAGCGGTGCAATAAGTAAACATCCAACAAATTGAAATGACTTGAAATTAAATGCAGAAAAGGAAAACCCAACATAAGTCGGGCAAATAATATTACATGACCTTGTTATTATGCCCCAAGACAGGACCTCTGTGAACTAAATGAGAATTTAAAAATACACGCAATTACTTTAAATGATTTTAATCTACACAAGGTGGATTGTTTACAAAAACAGTTATAAAATACCAAAATAGCATTAAATTAGAAAAACAACTTTATAAAATTAGGAAAATCTCATAAATTTCATTTCTACCCTGATTTGATACTATCCAACATTTTTTTTTAATTTCTTCTTTTTTTTTAAAATAGTTCCCTAAACCGATCTATGCTTGATTTATATGAACATGGAACAATTGAGAACATGAATATCACAAGAATTGAGCTCAAATCAACCGTTTCAAGATCGAAGCTTAGTTGGGGCATTTCGTCAAATATTTGGTGTTGAATTAAACTACCCCAAATTGCTTCCTTGAGCCATATTTATGGCCTTCAGTCTCGACCCATGTGTAGTACTAACCAAAGTATCATAATTAGGGGTGAGCGGTTCTACGTTCCTTATAGGTTCCGCCTGGAACTTGGGAACATACCATCAAGTATAGGTTTATCATTTTTTGGAACTTGGAACCTATCTATCGGAACGTGGAACATGGAACCTACCCTATTACAGGTTTTAGGGTTGGTTATAGATTCCAACATGTTCTTTTTTTCATCTTTAGTTAAACAACATGAAAATAAACATAACAATAAAAATGAATACAGATTTTATTATCGATTGCCTGAGAACAAGTGTCTATATGCACCCGTTGAATAATATTAAGGAAATTTTGTGATTTTAATGCACTAATTATTTTTGTATTATATAAAATCATTATCTTGAAAGAAACAATTGCCCAACATAACTACATTAAAGAAGCAATTAGAGTTTTCATTGGTTTTATAGTTTACAAAAATAAATTCTCAATCATAAATGGAAGTTTAGACTAACAGTTTTGGATTATATACTTATCATCAAACATCATGGAATACCTTAGAATCGCGTGAAAACAAATTAAGAAAAACATAAAAACTTGTACTAGGTTCTAGGTTATGAGTTACAAGTTATAGGTTCTAAATTTCACTCAATCGAAAACCTAGAACTTACTTTTGGGTACAGGTTTTCAAAATCTTGGAACCTATAACTTATCTTACATACCTTAGAATCTAGAACCTATAGGTTCCTATCGATGCGGTTTTAGATTCTAGGTTTTACCTTGGAACCATGTTCACCCCTAATCATAATCATACAACTATACATACAAATAACAATATCAGCTAGAAATCACAGCCTAAACGCACAAGAACAAAGTTGAAATTGGCCTCAGATATGTGGGTTTGAGCTGTTTTTGCAAATCTGGGTTCGAACCCAGGTCAAGCAAACCTGTTGCATGGCCAGATTCAAGCCCCGATACTCATCACATGCGAGATCTATGGGAAAACTACTTCATTCGAATGGAAATAGGTAACATTTACTTTCGAATGCAACAAACGTAGCAGAGAACGATCAATCAAACACATCGAAATGACCTATCCAAGAAGCATACGTGCATGGTCCACACCGAACGGCCATGGATCAATGTGGATTGGCTTCGTTTCTGGCTCAAGTTGTAGACGATCTCATGGCACGGGGATTTAAAGACCAAACCAAGTTGACCTCAGTATCATTTGTATACCCATATAACATTCGTCGAGCTCATGAAAACAGAGAACTCATGCAAAAGGGAGTAGCAAGTGAAACATACGGGGATTCATGAAGAAGCTTCACCACGGAAAAATTTCGACCCCATAAATCAGTTTTCTGGGCTGGTTTTCCTCTGGATTTTTCATGATCAAAACATGTTCAGAATTAAACAAAAATGCATCCATGACTCTTAACTTGCTTCTTAGTTTCTTTTTGACGCAGCTCTTAGCCGGGGAACCAAGACATTGTTCTCCGGGGGCGCCTGGACTTTGGCTTCTTCAAACTGAAAATGAGATCTGCGAAGAAAGAACTGACAACGAAGGTTTTTGTTGGTTCCCAAAATAAGACTCCAGGACCTCTTTTGTCTACCAATTCAACACCAAACCAACCATATGTATTTTAATTTAGGGCACAAGTCATGGTTTTCCTCAGTTGTCCCTCGTGTTTCTCAGAAACGCTCGCTTTCTCTCACCCGTGACCAACTGGGCTCAACACGGGAAAAAAAGTCGGGGACTCCCTTTGCCCGCCAAGAGGGTATTTTTCCGGGGGCTTTAGGAGGCCTCCCCGTTCTCCATTTTGGACGTACGACCTATGGTTGGAAAGATCTTTGAGTGACATTACACTTCTAGTTGAAGGTTTTTCTAGTTTTGGCTGGAAGTTTGTGAAAGTTTTCACTCCTCTCCAAGGGTCAGGTCTGGAATTTCCGGGTTGAGGTTTTTTGAGTTGCTTATGGGGGCGTATTTTGAGAACAATCGTGAGCTCCCCTTATTGCCTCTTGCCTCCAAAATTTTATGCCCAAAAATTTCCTGCTTCAGAGATCTTAGCCACTGAATTAACGATCGTTTGGTTGGTCTTTGCCCTCCTACCGAGCCTGCGAACTGAGCTACTTCACTCTGATCCGGCCAAATTTTTCAACTTTTGCAGCTGTTGAGCGTACGGATTTTGCTGCGGTTTTCACGCGCCTTCAGCAGCTTATCCCTCGCCAATTATTTTTCCACTGGCACTCCTAATTATGGTCTTCCATCTCGGGCAGATATCAGGCTGATTGGGCGGCTGAGTAGCATATGGTGGGGCCACAAGTTGCTTACTCGGCAGCTTCGAATTGAGACCAAATCGTGGACGGAGTTTTGGCAGCTGGTTTAAGTGCTTTAATCCATCAATCTGGCTGCAATTTTTGGTCAATTAGCAATCTTGTGTGTATTTCTTTCAGCCCTTGACCGTAATTTACCATTCTCTTTTCATAAATTTTGTGAAAATATCCCTCAAATTTGGCCATTTTCTTGTTCAAGAATGTCCCATTTAATGCAATTTGGTCCTTTTGGCTTGATTTGATTAATTTGACCTGGCCCAAGTTCGATGTCAAGCTTAATTAGGGCCTGAGATGATGAAAGTGATGATTCAAGGGCTTGGGCAAAACTTTGTAAAATTTTCAAATTGGCCCCTCAACTTTTGAAAATTGCGTTTTGGCCCCAACTTGCTGTTTAATTCCAATCTGACCCCAGGGCTTGGCTAGTCACACTCAGATTCTCAGCTCCAGCTTTCTTTCTTCTTCTTCCCCCCCGGTTGATTTCAAGAAAAATAAATCCATTTAAAAACTACACTTAATGTCTAGGTAATCTATATGCAAGAAATTAACATGAAATATTTTTGTGGAAAAACAAGTTTCAATTTTTTTTTTTTTTTGGAACTATGTAAACAGAACCTTTGATAAAAATTTAGGTGTCAATAATAATAATCAATGATCGTCAATTGTAATTTTTTGGGGTTTCAAATTGATTGTGAAGAATTAATCTATAGGTCTACACGTCATTATTTATATATTTTGATACGATGTATTGAGCTATATACCGGGTTCTAGTATGCAATTCACCAAAGACACATGGCTATCTGAACGTAATTTCAAGACTTTACAAATATTTGAAAAATGGAGATTAGGTTTTAATTTTTTCTAGGCAGTTGACGGCATAGTAACCAAATTTGAACTTTAATACCTTCCCCTTGGACCCTTCAATGCCTTCTTGGCAAGCAAGAACTACAAAAGTAATTTTTTGGCATATGATCTTTTCATTTTCGAAAAATCTAGGATTGAAGTTTGGTGCTTGATTAATTAAAAGATTTGGGGATGGAAAAATGCAGTTTGGTCATTACGTTTAACGGAATAGGCACAAAAACAAAAACCTCAATTTAGGGAACCATATTGTCAAATTTTATGAATTTTATGTAAACACCATTTGTTATAAATCATCTCCCAATTAGGAAAAAAAGTTGTAAATAATGTGATACATGAGATAACGCATGCTAATATGGTCGTCTGAACTTTCAACATGTGTAGAGAATCAATCTTTTCTATTTTGAGAAGCTAATATGCCCTTTTCTCTCGCGAAATGTAGCGGTCGAACCTTCAACATTGAGTTCAGCTCTTCGACATGGGATTGACCTTCCTTGCTCAAATCCATTGAAATTCTCGGGTATCAATAGAAAAAGTTATTAATCCTCTTGGTTTGGTTCATCTTTTATCTTCTAAATAATGTTTCGAGGCAGTTTCAAAAGCAAGAAACATTGGTCAAATTTCATCAAAGCAAAGGTGTGCATGAAACTTCTCCAAAACTTTTACCCAAATCGTTGGTCACATGTTTACTTAAACTTTATACTAATAGGGTCTCTCTTCACCTATTGGTGTTAGCTTTGGATTAGACTTTCTAACATAATAGAAAAATCAAGTTTCTTCCCCAAGTTTATTTTGTGCGTCGGACTGCCCGTTCATTAATTCCACTTGTTATTCTTAATCCTGCTTTATACATAAGAAGGGTCTTGCCTATGTGGTTTGTATTGCTTATATCAGCTTAAATTTTTTGGGTTGGATAGTCTTGCAATAGCAATACAATACGATATCGTATGTATCCTTTAATGGTCAGGAGCATAATATGATATCATACCGTACACCAAGTGCATAGACACAAGGTAGGTGCACCTCCATATGACTTTATAATTGCTACTTGCCAATATTACATCAATTCGGGTAAAACCAGATCTAAATGCTCAATTGCGTTCTCTATAAATTTTTATATTACTAGTCTTGGAAAATGCATAAATTTTCAACAAATCATGTGTTGGGTGTGCCTTTGTCAAACTTAAGGAAATTCATTTAGCCAATCTTCTTAAACCTAAAAGTGAAACCAAATGAGTTAATCTAAATTGAGAATACATTATATTATATGAAGCAACATATATGTAGCCTCATAATATTCATTAAGATTATAGTATGTGGTCATTTTATTACTATCACAATTTCTTGATAGGATTTCCACCTAATGATGGACTCCAATCATAAAAAAATATCCCTTCTTATTACTTGTACATACACATAGAAGAAGAAATCAACTTCTTTTAAAGTATCTAATAGATATTCACTTTGGTATTTCCCTCGTGACTAAAGTCAAACTTTTGGGCAAGATGTAGCTGCTTGCTTTATCACCAAAAAAAAAGGGCATCATAAGTCGGCACGAGGGAAATCTCTAGAAATAAGACTTTATCTCCAAGAAGATCCCCTTGGTCCGTCAGGGATACTATTTTGCGACGGTGGTTGGTAATAATATGCTTGAAATAGTATTTGGCCCTACACTTTAGCTAGTCGAAAGTGCAGAGAGTTTGGCTGTTTGTCACCATCAACAGAAAAGATCATCTAGCTCAGAAACCATGGGGTTTTACTCGATCGTCCATGTCACTCTTGGCTGGTTTACTCGTGGATTCAACTGATGCAGTGACCTGAACATATGAGCAGTCATCGCAGTAACAATTAAGATGGTCAAGAGGCAAGTCTATCTACTCTTTCTCCCCTTGAGGTTTCGTTTCCTTGTCGAATCCACTAGCTCTAGTTTCCTCAACTTCCCTTCTCACCTTCTAATCCTTGAGCTCTTTTTACCTTCGATGTGCATAAGGGGGATTGTGCCAGATGATCACCGATTCACATTTCCGAATTCTACAGCAATCAAATAACCCTTTTCAGAATTACCAAGCTAATTCGTCTTTTGCACGAAAATCCCCAGTGGTCTTTATCTCGTCATGCCAATGGTATTCTATCGCTTGATAAGTATGCGGATCTCAAATGACACCGAGATGGCACAAGCCGAGAGAGGCCTAAGTCATGCAGCCCATCGAAGAGATTCGTATGGAGGTCACGTTTAGAGCGGCCTACGAATAGAAGAGGCTTGAGGTCAACCCAACTGCTTAGGCCCAATGTCAGAAGCCTTCCAGATTTGCACGTCCTCACCACCTATGATCAATTACTCCCACCCTTTCAATCATCGCATGATATACACAGCATGTCCGGAAGTTCATGTTTTCCTTCAAATCATCATTGCAATCATTGCCTAACAAATAACACTGTCTGCGGTCGGCCATCATGGACGTGGATCTCAGGTTTTTAGGCCCAATGTCAACTTGCATGGCTTATGTACTAGCAACAAGACCACAACTTAACTGCCCTTTTGCCAACTGGAGGCTATTTTGGGCCAACATACTTCTACGGTGCTCAAACCCATTTGGGCCACATTATTGAGCAAACCCATCGAACTAGAGGAATGGTCAAGAGTCATAAGAGAGATGGAAGCTAACTTATAATGCCATGCACGATCAGAAGATATACATGAAATACGTAAAAGTAAACTGAATTTTGTAGACTCGCAGCACTATTTAGTGAATTTTTCTATGACAATTTATGTGCTCCGAGAATTACTGAGATCAACTAATCGGACTGACAAGCATTATTCCAACCCAGAAGTTTATTAGAGTTAATTAAGACCAAAGTGCTCGATTTTGGCATTGCCATCGTCATTAGCATGGAACACTCAAACAAGTTTTTCCGCTTACGCCGTTTCCCAAAAACCTCGTCCATAACTTGTTTCCCCGGGCCCGAAACACCCCCCCGGGAAAACCTCTGCACCTCCTTTTTTGACATGGCCTCTCCAACTTTTGGATAAACTCATGTCCCTACACTCTCGTTTATGTGCATAGATAACCCCTTAAATCATCATCTAAGCTATTCTCATGCATCGTCTTCTGACCTGTGTCATATGAAATGAAGAATGGATGCAAGATTGTAATATTAGAGCATCCAGAGTTGTGCAAGTCATGCCTCCACAAAATTTCAAGAAATAACCTAAAAGTTGAGCCTATTGACACTTTATTTAGACCAACTTTCCCTCAAAAGTTAATGCCACAAAGTTAACACCAACTGGGTATTATCGATTGCTCTAAAAAATTAAGCCAAAAAAATAACCACCAACTAGATCTTATCAATTACTCCTTTTCACTCTAAACATTTCATTGTGAGAATTTTTTTATTATCATAATGGGTAAATTAGTAAACTTTTCGTTTGGACAGTCGAATAACTTAAAATTCAGTAATTCACCCATTTTTCTATCTGAGATAAGGTGTCCATCCGATTGCTTTACACCAATTCATCATGACCACTAAGTTCCTATTGAAGACTAAGCACCTCCACCTATAGGATTTTGCCTATTCATGATTATCAATTTAGAAAGGATTAATCTTCCATACATAGGTCAATGTAGGGTCTCTCCTACGTAAGCCAACACTTGGATTGACTTTTTGCGCTGAAGAGGGATTTTGTAGTTCCGCATAACGTCATTAATTTTCAAGCCTTTACTCAGCCACCTGGACGAAGATCCAAAACTAAAGTTCATGCACCCCTCTTTCAATTTCGATTTCAATTTTCGATGATTTGCTTCTGAACCTAATAGACATGGATTAAAGAGAAAATACATTTAATTTACGCGATGGACCACATAGATACACTATGAGAGAGGGAGAGAGATCTTGAATGGATTAGCATCAAATATGTGCGCTAGTAATGTTATGAAAATTAGAGGATTCAATTAAGGGTGTAAATGGCCGCTTGTGGAAAGATATCTTTATATCAACAGTGAATGCTCCCTTCGACCTCAGCAATAAAGAAAGAAAGGAAAGATATGCGAAGTTCTGAAGAGTGACGCCCACAGTGTCCGGGTGGCAACAAATGAATAGACTGATGTCTGTCCCACCTAGCACCCAATAAAAAATATACGTTATTGATCTTTTCCTTTTGTACACTAATGGAGCATAGGATGACGTCACTTCCCCAAATGGGTCGGCCAAGCCATATCATCCGACGAGATAACAGAACATCCGACGGGAAAACGTGAAGCCATTTCCCTGACCGAAGCAACTACAAAAGCAGAACACAAACAGAGAAACTCAGGAACCGAACGCAACTGCACATCAACGTATCATCGGGCGGGCGAGGATGATTTCTTCGCGCAACCCTAATGAGCTAGCAAAGCTAACGGAGGCAACTTTTGATTTGTTGTGTACGAGCGCATGCCACATCGTGGCCATGGAGAAAGCCCGAGATTTCAGTGAGGGGGCTTGTAAGCTTTGGAAGAAGCAGGCGAATACAAGACGCTTTATGCGTCCGCGCCGGGGAGGAAGAACGAGAAGCACCTCTTGACTCTTCGCTGCTAGTCCCTTCTCCTTCTTGGCTTCCTGCATGTAAGTCATCGCCCTCTCTTTTCTATGCTTTTGAGAGAGAGAGAGAGAGAGAGAGAGAGAGAGAGATATGAGGCTTGGTCTTTTCTTGGATGGGAGAGATGCGGTGGTCATATTTATAGGTTAGTCGTTCGGCACGTTTGCTAGTCAGAGCATACATTACGAGGAAAGTTCAGAGGACTCAAATACTTTAAATTAATTATGTCGACGACGGGAAGAAACATCAAATGATATAAAAAAAAGGTTGTCGATGGACATTAACACGTTGCTTACGTGAGCAAATGATTCATCGGCTTGCGTTCTCCTCTTCCAAGCTTGTTATTTATGTGTTTTTTTTTAGCTGCTAACGTGACAAATGATCTATGCAGTCTGCAATTCGCTATGCAGTTCGCACCATCTCCATTTTCCGATTGCTGTTTTGTTGCCTCCAGTGTCTTTTCTTGTTCAAAAGATACCGTAAATCATCTGTAGGAACTCTTATTCTGAAGATCACTCTCCTTCTTTTAGGGGTGAATGTTAGATCCTACAACTAATGAATTGAGACGGTAAGTCGTGAAACCGGCATCGAAAATCTCCATAGCTATAATTAAGAGCACATATAATAGAGCAAAAGAGATTCATGCACCTGATTCAAACCCATCATTGTTGATATCTACTAGCGATGATCTAAAGTTCAAGCGCTTCTCTAGCTTAATGAGACCGCCTCAAGACCGCCTCACCCTTAGCATTCAGTAACCCCTCCTTACATGAGAATATTTGTGTATTAGGAATAGAGGAAAGACTTGAGTATTATTTAAAAAGTTTTAAATTGCATGCCCTTTCATCACAAGCTAGACTTTACTCGGTTTACACTAGCCAACCCTATATTAAATTAATTAAGAATCTTTATATCTCACATAATTAGATCAATCCCATAAGATGATAAATTATAATATCTAATTAATATAGCCCACATTAGAAAAATTTTTACATTCCCTCACTTGGGCTATATTAATTGAAATTGTATTGTATATATACATCATTATATTGGTTTAGAGATAATTTCTAATAGTTAATCTGATCCCATAAAGTCTCAAACATTAAATCATGGCGATAATTGTATGTGTACACAAAGCCTCTATGGTCACATGTGCCTTTAATTCTACTGATATGGATTTAATATGATAATGTGATAAATGGATAACATCTCATAAAGAGTAGTAATACCTTGTGTGTCATCTCCTTTATTAGTCAAGATTCTCCCTCCTTAAATGTTACAAAACATGATGTGTCACTAGAGAATATTTTTATGATTCCAATAAACCTATTTATGTCTCATTGTTTTACTTAACTTTTCTTTATGTGTAACAAGATATACATTTAAGGTTAAAAACTAGATACCCCTAACCTTCACTTAAGGTTTACACAATATCTTGAGATTTTCAATAATACATTCATAAATACTTTATTGAATGCAAAAAGTTAATACATATTAAAATGTTACTAAAAATAATAAACACGGATGTAGACTCTATTAGAGCAAAAACAAAAAATGGCTCCCACTAAATAACAACATTTCATGATACTCCTAAGCCCATTCTAATGACATGTTCAAACACATAAGATTAGAAGCCTTTAGTTAGTAGATCTACAACTAGATCATCTCTAGAAATATGCTTTACTATAATGTCACAATTCCGAACCATTTCCTTTAATGTTAAAAACTTTATTGACATATGCTTAAACCTATTGCGACCTTTGTTGTTGTTGATAAATAACACTATTGAGTTTTTGTCACAATACAACTATATAGGCCTATCCATAAAGTCAAATATGATCATTTCCATAATGAGGTGCTAGAGCTAAATAACTCGAGTGGTGGCTGAAAAGTATGCTACAAACTCTGCTTGTATGGTAGAGGATAATATAGATTTTTGTTTCTTGCTTTTCCATGATATTGCATCTCCTGCTAACAAAAATATGAATTTTGTTGTCAACTTTATATTATCTTCATAGTTAGCAATATTTGCATTCAAATTATCTATAAGTCTTGAACATGTTTGTGGATCAACATATAGTCTCTTATTCTCTTTAAGGACCCTAAAACCTTTTTAGCACCAACCTAGTGATCATGTTTTGGATTTGACTGATATTTGCTTAAAAGTCCTATCACAAAGGTAATGTCTAGTCTAATGGAAACTTGAGCATACATGATACTTGCTAGTGCACTAGTATAAGGTATGTCCTTCATTTGAGCTTTTTCAAAATACGAATGAGACATTGTGAGATTTTCAGTTTATCCCCATTAATGATAGGAGCAATATTTGGCTAGTAGTATTGTATATTGAATCTTTCCAAAATACGATTACATATGTCCTTTGAGATAAACCTAATATACTATAAAAATACATACGAATCACTGCTCGTAAGCAAGATTTCGTCAAAATTCTTTGACAACATTCTTTGACAACATCCACTTTATGTCAAAATTCTTTGACAACATCCATTTTATCTCATGCAATAATCCAAAATCACTGCTCGTAAGCAAGATTTCGTCAACATAGAGTTAGAGAAAAATTAAATTTTCTCCTATTGACCTTGCAGTATATACATTGGTCTACTTTGTTCTCAACAATACTAAACGAGACGACAACACTATGAAATTTCAATTACCATTTTCTGGAAACTTGTATGAGCCAATAAATTGACTTTTTCAAGCTACAGACAAGCTTACTTTGAATCATCTACCGCAAAACCTTAGGGTTGTATCATATAGATTTCCTTCCATTTAGAATGATGGTTTTAACATCCATTTGAGATAACTCCTTAGTAAAATGAACTACTAATGGCATGATTACTCTAAAAGAATCTTTAGACGAACTAGAAAACATGTCTCTTCATAGTACACTCTTCTCTCAGTGAAACTTTTGACTACCAACTTGGCTTTACACTTCTTCCTATTTAGTTCAATACACCCACATCCGATGGATTTGTAACCTTCAAGCAATTCAACAAGCTCTCAAACATCATTATGTTCCATCGATTGCATCTCATCTTTCATCGCTTCTAACTACATATCTGATTGAGGATAAGAAACATAATCTATATAAGTCAATGGATTAACCACACAATCAATATCGTAGTCATGCTCTCCTAAATAGACTATATAATTCAATGATATAGCTGGTGATCTCTACCTAATGGATCTCTTTTGAGTGGTGCTACTGCAACCTCATCTTGCACCTAAGAGGCTTAAAGAACTTCATCAAGAGTTGTTTCAATAATAGGATCCTAGATTTAATAGGCTTAGATTGTGGAGTAGGATACTTCACAATCACATATATAGGCACCGATAAAGACACATAGGCATAGATAAAGACACAATAGTCTCCATTGTACTGTTATCCTCAATAGTCTAAGAATAGTTACCCTATTTGACTATGTCAAACTCTAGAAACTTTTGTTTGTGATTCTACAATTTTTGTGCCTCCACTAGGATTATAAAATGAATACCCTTTTGAATGATTTAGGTAAGATACAAAGTAATCACGAGTAGTTCTGAATTCCAACTTACTTAGTATTAGATTGCATAATCTCACTTCTATAGAATATCCCCAAACCTTAAGATGATTCAAGTTATGTTTACGTCAAATCCATTGAAATCAAAAGGAGTCAATTGAACAGTTTTAGTAGAAACCTTGTTTAGAATGTAGAAGCTTGCTTTCAAAGTTTCACCCCATAGAAAACTGAGTAAATTAATCTCACTAATTATACTTCCAATCATATCTATAAGGGTGCAATGGTGCCTTTTAGTCACATCATTTTATTCATGACTCCTAGACATAGTAAACTAATCTACCATCCTAGAATTCTCTAAGTATTTGGCAAATGGCCATTTAGGATGTCCAACATCGCCATGCCTACCAAAATATTTAAATTTGACAACCTTTTTAACTTTTTCCAATAGTTTCTCGACTTTAAATCTGAAAAATCTCAAACTTTTTAAGAGATTTGGACTTTTCCTTAATCAAGTACAGAATGAATAGTTGTCAATGAATGTAATGAAATAAAAATTTCTAAAACCGTTATCATATAGGGTTCACTAATATCAGTGTAATGACCTCCAATTGGTCAGAAATTTAGTCTACAATTTTCTTTTTTTTATCTTAGTCATCTTATGCCTATAGCAGTTTATATACAGGATGTTAGTTTTATCAGTTTTTCTACTTTTTCTCCAGAGACGTGACCATGAAGTTTATACCACAATACATAAGACTATTCCTTAGGTAGAGATCATTTGGAAATAACCTTTTCAGCTGTATAAGCGGCATATATATCATTAGGAATCAAACACAATCTATACAATCAATTGTATATATTATAGCACCCAACCTTATCTGAATTAAAGACATAGAAACAATAATATTCTTTATTTTAAAAGAGTAGCCACACATATCCAAATATAATAAGGAAACTAAATTCCATTTAAAGGAAGGTACATAAAATATATTTCTTAACATATGATTAAAACTATAATCTATAATTAAAATGATATCTCTCACGAACTCAACGTCGATTTTATCGTTATTTCCCATGGTGAGCTATGATTTATCCTATCTTAATTTCCTTCAATTTATGAATTCATGTATCTAGCCAAAATGAATTGGATGAGGCTTTTGATAGGTTGGATTAAAAAAAAAAATTACCAAAGAATCATTACCTACAAGCCCACGCTTGGACAATCAAGTTTTAAATTTGTTGCAATCTCTCTTTATGTGACTTTTCTTCTTAAAAAAAAAAAGTAATGATAACCGTCCTTCCTTGAAGGATCCTTTCTTAGGACCCAGACTGTTGGAATGATAGGTAGAGTGGGCAAATCGTGCCGCTCAGTTGTGCAGCCCATTGAAGGGACTTGTGTGGAGGTCATGTTTAGAGCGGCCTATGAATGGAAGGGGGCAGGGCCACGTTGTGGTATTTCTCATTCCGATCTCTTTTAACTCTCTCCTTTTTCTTACTCTTCACGTTTCCTTTGTTAACTTATATATCGGAGGGTCCTCCTGAGTAAATCCCAGAAAACTATCTTGTTTGTAGCGTGCTGGTTCGGCATCCATATCAAGGCTTGGGGTCAGCCCAATCACTTCGGCCCAATGTTGGTAGCCTTCTAGATTTGCACGTCCTCACCACCTATGATCAATTACTCTCACCCTTTCAATCATCGCATGATGTATGCAATATGTTCAGAAGTTAATGATTTCCTTTCAAACCGTCATTCAAATCATTGCCTAACGATCGGGCATCGTGGATGTGTATCTCAGTTTTTTAGGCCGAAAATCAACTACTTGCATGGCTTATGTCCTATTAACAAGGGCCCCAACTCAACCAGTCTTTTGCCAATCAGAGGCTGTATGGGTTAACATACTCCAACGGTGCTCAAATCCATTTGGGTGAGGTTTTTGCTTTTCCTGCTGTTGGTTCTGATCATAGCCCACTTTTATTATGCACCGAGTCACCCAGAGAGAAAATACATAGAGTTTTCAAATTTGAAGCTTACTGGCCATCTCACCCAGAATTCACAGCCGTGGTGAATGATACATGGAATGCCAACAGGAAAGAGCAGCCGAACATAGCCAGCACAATAATGAAAGTTACACAGGCCCTAAACCAATGGAGCAAAAAAACTTTCAAACATGCAGCCAAACAAATTGAAGAATGCCGGTCCAAACTTATAGACCTTACTAATTCTACCACAGGAGTAGATCAAGGGGATGCTTATAAGCAAATCAAACACCAAATAGAGGATCTTTGGAGACAAGAGGAAATGTATTGGGGGATGCGATCCCGTATCAATTGGCTACAATGGGGAGACAGAAATACAAAGTTTTTTCATGCTACCACAGTTCAAAGAAGGCAAAGAAACAGAATTGTTATGCTGAGAATTACTGACAATGTGTGGAGCAGAGATCCTAAGGCCATTAAACAACACATTACTGATTTCTATAAAGCATTATATACCTCTGAAGGCCCTAGACACTATCATCCTATTGTAGAACAATGCCCGAAAGTAGTAACTGACGAAATGAATGTAGAGTTATTGAGAAAAGTTACTAGGGAGGAAGTACAAGCAGCAGTATTTCAGATGGGTGCAACAAAGTCCCTAGGACTAGATGGCCTTAATGGTCAATTCTACAGATATACCTGGTCTATTGTACAGGAGGACATCTTTCGAATGGTGGAGAATTTTTTTATCGATGGCAGCTTTGAACCCAGCTTAAATAGAACACAAATCACTCTCGTTCCCAAAGTTCCCTCCCCTGAGAGCATCACTGAATATAAGCCTATAAGTCTTTGCAATTTCACCTACAAAATTATTGCAAAGGTTATGGCAAACCGCATAAAAGTTTGGCTCCCACAGATTGTTTCCCCCTGCACGTAGCGCTTTCATTGGAGGACGTCAAATCCAAGATAATATTTTTATAGTCCAAGAGGTACTACATCAGCTTAGAGTCAGGCGAAGGAGAAGGAAATTTGGAGCAATCCTAAAGCTGGATATGAAAAAAGCATACGACAGGGTCGAATGGGACTTCCTTTGTGATTGTATGCGACAAATGGGATTTAGTGAGCAATGGGTACTACTTGTTAAATTCTGCATCTCCACCGCGGTTTCGGTGTAAAAATTAATGGGGAACCATGCCAATACTTCTCTCCTACACGAGGGCTACGCCAAGGTGATCCTCTCTCTCCTTATCTATTTATTATAGTGGCAAACGCGCTCTCATCCTTAATGACAACTGCCCTGCAACATGGTTCTATCAATGGCATTAAGTTGAACTCGAACTGCCCTGTCCTGTCCCACTTGTTATTTGCGGACGACGCTATCTTTTTCTTGGAAGGGAAGGTCAGAGAGGCACAAAACTTGGCGAATATCTTGAATTGTTACTGTTATGCTTCAGGACAGGCCATAAACTTAAATAAGTCAGGAATTTTCTGTGGAAAAGGATGTCCTCTGGGGTTACAACGGAATATAGCATCAGAACTAAGAGTCCCTATTATTGAAAAAACCGGGAAATATCTGGGGCTACCATCAGATTGGGGAAAATCTAAAAAACAGATATTTCAAGGGCTGCTGGGGAGAGTGGACAGAAAACTAAAGGGGTGGAAGGAGCAGTTAATATCTAAAGCCGAGAAAGAGGTACTCTTAAAAACGGTTGTTCAAGCTTTACCTACATATGCCATGTCCATTTTTAAGATACCGATATCCATATGTCGAGCTATCGAAAAGAAAATAGCAAAGTTCTGGTGGCAACAAAACCAGCACCATAAGGGCATCCATTGGAAGAACTGAGACCTATTGAAAACCAGGAAAGATAAAGAAGGACTGGGGTTCAAAGATCTAGTGGACTTTAACCACGCTATGTTGGGTAAACAAGCGTGGTGACTGAGCCAAACTCCAGCAGCCTTGTGGAGCCGAGTGTTCAGAGGACTCTATTTCCCTAATACAGATTTTTGGTCAGCTCAGAAAGGTACGAGACCGTCATGGGTATGGCAAGGTATTCTCACAGGGCATGCTGTTCTTGAACCTGAGGTTAGATGGGCGGTCGAGGATGGTCAAAGTATCAGAGTTAGAGAGGACAATTGGCTGCCTATTGGTAAAATTGGAGGTCCCTACAACAAAGATGACCCTAGACTGGTGGCAGAACTCCTCCAACCAGATTCGAGAGAGTGGAACTCCTCTCTTATAATGGAGAAATTCGAGACTTCTATAGCGCAACACATACTGGCTACCCCCTTAAGTATACATTCACAGCCAGACAAACTACGGTGGACGGCCAACAAATCAGGAAACTACCAAGTGAAAAGTGGCTATAATAAACAACGCAGCATCAAAACAGCTCATCTTATGCCACAAGCCTCCTCCTCATTCTAGGTTCCCAACAAACTTTGGACTATAATATGGAATCTCAACACCCATCCCCGAATTAAATTTTTCATGTGGAGTTTATGTCAGGAAGGTCTCCCTACTAAATACAATCTTTACAAGTGACGAATATTACCTGATAACCTTTGCCCGGTCTGTTCGCGCGCTCCCAAATCAACCGAACATCTATTCATCCTGTGTGATTGGGTAAACCAGTTCTGGTCGGAATTTTATGGCAGATTATCATACAACCCAACATCAATCACAAGAATGGATAAGTGGGTCGCGGAGTACCTGTTTTCGGGAGCTACCCCGCACGATCAAGCTCTGTTTTCTACCGTATTATGGCTCATATGGAAGGCGCGGAATGGGCTGGTTTTCCAGGGGCGACGGCCAAATTCGACCTGTATTCAACACGAAGCAGCAGTCACTCAACAGCTTTACCAGAAGTGGAGCTCACCTTCTCTCCAAAGACGAATGGAAAACCGACCGCATCTCACCGACCATTGGTTGCCTCCGGAATGGGGATGGGTGAAAATTAATACCGATTGTTCCCCGGTCCGCCGCTGGCGATCTCGAAGGCTCGGTCGGGGTTTGCCGAGAAAGCAACGGAGTGCTCATAAACGGCCTTGCGACGAAGATCTGTGCTCCTTCAGTGGAAACCGCCGAAACCCTAGCCATTCGTGCGGTCTTGCTCTGGTTGCTCGAAGCTAAAGTCTTGAACTCCAACTGGGGAAGCTTCGAACTAAACGAAGATCTGCACGTGCTGATCTCCTGTGATAATCTGTCTGTTGTGGAGCAGATCATGGGCCGCACTGAGGAAGTGTGGGCCTCCCGAAGCCTGATCCAAGACTGTCGCCAGTTAATGGGCCAAATCCCACAGGTCCAATTAATTTTCGAACCAAGAAACACAAACAAGGTTGCGGACTGGGTCGCCAAAACCCATCGAGCCGGTAACCTCCCTCGTAATTGGGTGTCGATGCCTCCCTACCCGCTGTTTTCCCTCTTATGCTTAGATTATCGGAACGAATGTACTCCTTCCTATGGTTGATAATCAATGAAGTTTTTATGACAAAAAAAAAACAGTATTGAGCAAACCCATCGAATTAGAGGAATAATCAAGAGTCATAAAAGAGATGGAAACTAACTTATAATGCCATGTACGACCAAAAGAAATACATCAAATATGTAATTACCAAATCTTGGTAAACTAAATTTTGTACACGTGCAGCACTATTTCAGTAAATTTTTCTACGACAAGTTATGCCCTCCGAGATTAAATAACCGGACAAAATAAGCATTATCCAAAACCCAGAAGTTTATTAGGGTTAATTTAGAGCAAAGTGCTTGACAACGGCAGAGCCATCGTCATTTGCACTGGAACCCTATTTTCCCCATACCCCGTTTGGCAGAAGCTTCATCTGTCTATGCCTTCGTTCCTGGGCCAAAAAGCCCCACCAAATCCCTGCACGTCCTTTTTGACATTGCTCTTTTACTTTTGATCAACTCATCTTTCTACGATCCCATTCATGTGGATAAACTTCTGTGTTGCATGAAATGAAGAATGAACGCAACATCATATTATTAAAGCATCCGGTGGTTGCGCAAGTCATGTCTCCATCGAAATCCAAGAAGGAGCCTATAATTTGAGCCCATTGGGCAAATTTGCCCACAAAATTTTAAATCATGAAGTTAATGCCAATTGGGTATTATTGATTGCTCTCAAAAGCTTAGGCCATAAAACTAATGATCAACTAAATATTATTAATTACTCATTTTAACTCTAACACATCTTAATGTGAGAATTCTTTTTGTCTATTGCATGGTAAATTATTGATTTTTCATATGAATAACCCAATAATTTAAGAATCAATGATTAATGGACAATATAAAAGGGAAAAACACATATAATTTGCACCAATGGCCACATGAATAATACCATGAGAGAGGAAAATAGATCTCAAATTGGATTAATGTTGTATACGCTCACTTGCCGATAATTAGATCAAACACTACTGATGTTAAAAAAGAAAAAAAAAAAGAATTTTCATCAAGGGTGAATGCTATCTTCGACCTCGACAGTCGAAAAAGTTGACATTTATCGAACCTTCTTGTCATTAATTCTCATGTAAGATAAAAAATAAATAAATGAAAGTGAATCGAATTACAACATGCTTTGGACACATCGCACTTTTTTTTTTTTTGTTATTTTGTTTTTCGAACACGTGATAATGTGATAGTGACGGGAGTCCATCGGTCCTCGAGCAGTGCCAAGTAAGAGCCACTAACTTGTTGCCACGTGTACGTGCGGTCCCATTCTTCAAAAACTCCAGCTTCCCCTTGGTCTCTCCTGCTTCTCTCTCTCTCTGTCTCTATTTCTCCGTCCTCCGTCTCCCCGGCCACTTCCAGATCGGCACCGTCTCGCCGTCGCTCGGGAAGTTGACCTCCGTCATCCACCTCATCCTCTCGCGCAACCGGCTGTCCTCGCCCCCTATCCGTCGTTTTCTTCGAGGCGCTCGGCGAGCTCCGACTCCTGGACCTCGGCTTCAACGGGCTCTCCGGCGAAATCCCCGTCCTTCCCCGGGACGGCACTGTCCAGACCATGGGCCTTTCCAGCAACGCCTTCCGTAGCGTCATCCGCTCCCTTCGATCTTTCAGTTTGGGTGGAACCCGATCCGCTTCAACGCCAGCAACAACCACCTCGCGGGCGCAATCCCGTTGCCGATCTGTGACGCCACAAAACCCATCAGTTCGTACCTTGTCCGCTCGCTCGACTCGTCGGGCAACGGCCTGAGCGGCGAGATCCCGGGCCGGGATAGGGAGTTGCTCGGACCTGGCCTTCTTCCGCGCGGGCTGCGAAATTCCTTCGACGGGGAGCTCCCCGACGGCTTGTGCGCCGCGACGTCGCTCGAGGGACTTTCTCTGCTTGCGAATCGACTGACGGGCGGATTGGCCATGAGATCTCAGGGATCCTAATCTGTACTTTCAACAATTTCAGCGGCTCCATACCCAAACAGGATGGGGAATCCGACCAAGCTCGGCAATTTGCTGCTTTACATCAACGATTCGACTGGACCGTTGCCTCCTTCATTGGAAGAATCGCGCGCGGCGAGGGTGGGCGAGGGAGGTCAACTTCCCGACCGACGGCGAGGCGGTGCCGTTCAGGTGGTGGCCGGGAGAAGATGGAAAAAGATAAAAAAAAAAGAGAGAGAAGAGTGGGGCCCGATATTTTCTTCTATGAAAAGACTTAATAAAAATATATATTATTTATGTTTTCCTCATGTACAGGAATCGAAACCTCGGGTAACGTTACTTTCCAGAACGGTTCGCTCGTGGCGCCGAGAATTCCGGGAAACGACGTCCGGCTGAGCCGGCGAAAGATCGAAGACAAGGCAGCAGAAGATGTCAGGACGAAATAACACAACATCAGACGAAATAACACGCAGCCATTTCCCTTCGCGGAACTACTACAGAAAGCAGAAAGACACACAGAACTCAGCAACCGAACGCCACAACCGATCGACGTCATGCAGCGGATCTGGGGTGATTCCTTCCTGCGAACCCAGCGAGTGACGAAGTTACGAGAGGCGATGTTTGATTCGACGTCGCATCGTGGCGGAGAAGAAAGCCCCAGATTTAGCGACGAGGGCTTCAAAGCTTCGGATCAAGTGGGCGAAGATGAGACGCTTGATGCGACCACGCCTGGGAGGAAGAAGCGGCACCTCTCGACTCTTCACCGTCGGCTCCTTCTCTTAAGCCATGGCGCTTTCTTTGCCGTGCTTGTTAGAGAGAGAGAGAGAGAGAGAGAGAGAGAGAGATGAGGTTTGGTGTTTGCTTGCGTGGTAGAGGATGCGGTGGTCAGATGACATTTATAGGTTAGTCGTGCAGCATGTTCGTTTAGTCATGATGTGTATTTCCAGGAAGCTTCGATGTGCTGGCTCGTGTTAGGTTAAATAAACGAAGTTGAGGACAATTCCACATAGTTAGCCTTTCTTCTTCTTTTGTGTCTTCGTTAGTCATCAGTATGAATGCATGGAGAAAGGCAACGCCCGACCCCAATCGGAAAACTCGGTCCAATCGTTACTATAAGATACATTGAACCGGAAGAGGTAATTGCAAACCAAAGATCACATCCAACTATGTATGAGCGAGTTGGAGAGCCTTGAATAAGGCAGCTCGTATTGATTTATAATGGAATTGATCTTTGTCCATTCTTCTATAGTGTAAAACGATGAAAATGGTTTTCTTGCTTGGAAAAGATCAATCAAAATGGGGAGAATTTTTTTTTCTCCAGTGTATTTTCATAAAACCTGTCCATTTATTTCACACTTCACGATAATTATTTTATTTATTAAACCTTGCTTTTTAACGTGAAGGTAAGAGGGCACTATTATGATAAGGCTTGATGGAAAGATTCAAACTTAGGGCTAGCTTTTATATTATTTGAGATTTTGTGAATTTATTTCTCAATTGTTTTAAAAGTTTAATTATTAGATAAATATTCAAATACTTCCCCTCACGTACATTGTGGATGTACACTCATGATAGTAATGTTACTAGCTCTGATACTATGTGAGATTTATGAAGTTGTCATAGTTAACTGCTTTAAGCTTAAAATTATCATATGAATGAGTGATTTATTATTAAAATATTTTGATAGATATCTTGGATTATTGTAAAAGAAAGTCGGTCAAACGAAACACCAATTAAAGAGGCTGTCAAGCGATATTAAGGAGCCGCTCGTGTGAGCAAATGATCCCTTTTGCGGTTTGCCCAGTCTCCTCTTCCGAGTTGTCGTCATTCGTTGGTTCTTGCTTAGCTGCTCATGTGACCAGATAATCTTTGCAGTTTGCAGCGGCCTCCTTTTCCGATTTTTTATTTGTTGGTTCTTTCTAACTTCTTTCTTGTGGAAAATAAACTATAACCATGTATATAATCTACATGAGACGGGTAGTCGTATATTAGAAAAATATTAGGTACATGGATTTTGTAACTTTCTTTTTTATTTTTACACAGGAATAAGGTGAGGGAGGAGAGAGAAAGGGAAAAGAAAGATTTGTTTTTTTTTTCTTTTTGCCTGTTTTGCTGGCAGATATAATTTTCATTTTGTCATACGCAAGTTCGTGGGAAGAGGGACAGATACCAGCTTAAAATCAGCATGATTGATGATGCACTTCAAGGGTTTGACGAGTAAAAAGTCTTCCCATAAAACTAATTTTCTAATCTTAAACTGGTTCTCATAATTTTGACTTTATGTAGTTGACACTCGACATTGGAATATTAGGCACGAAACATCCACTAGAAATCAGTACCATTTTGTTTGGGCGACGAGGTTTGCAAATGAGGTAATCGGTTTTTGGTTTTCTTTAAAGGTACAAATTAAGGAATATGAAAACGATTTGCTTCATATTTTAATCTATACTTTCGGATTGGGATACACTCAACGAACTCAGGCACGTAAGAACAGGAAAATTTAGTACCTAGAGAAGATAAGGACTGCCTTGACATTTTGATTGTTGTGAATAATGCGGAAACTAATGGATTTTATAATTCATATCTCACCTGAGAAGAAGCAATTTCCCAAGAAATCATATGGGTCTAAGCATCACACATCTCAACTATGACAAAACTTAGTGCTATTGCCTATGCTTGTTTCACTCGTTTTCTTATTTCTCAAACTTCTATTTGTTGGTGATTCCACAGATTTATTAGAACGCAAAACCAAAAGTTCTGAACATAGTAGCTGCTTAATCATGTACTCTCGCGTCATAAATCCTTCATCATAGAACAAGCTCCGACAACGCAGTCTCCACAAAAATTAGCAACTGTTCATCATATAATTCAGCAAAGCCAAGAGTCTAGAAGTCAAAAGATGTAGCCACGAAAACATCCAAAATTGACAAGACAACTCAATCTCAATCTTATTCAAAGGACGCAAAACGAAGGCTTCAGTTTTTGTTCCCCCACCATTCCAAGAACTTGACTTGCGCAGCCATGGTATCCAATCGGTAGAGTTGCAACGAATGGCTGGCGAATTCCTATCCAAGGGTCCAACAAAACACCGCCCCTACTGCAAAGGATAGTTCAACACATAAGAAAAATGATGGATGGCATGCAAAATTTCTACCTACAATATCTAATAAAAGTTAGGGCACGAAGGCAGGTACACTACCTTCTTTTCTAGATATGGTAGTAAAAAAGGGTAGTGCGGAATAAAAATATTGATGTCATGCACATTAGGTACTAATCAAAGATAATCCATCAGCTAACAATCGTAATAGTCTAGTAATTAGCAATCTGAAACTAATTCTATAATCATGCTACAAATGCAAATAAAACCATTTATTTAACAAGTACCAATCTCCAATTTCGTCAATCATCAAGAGAAATCAATTTTGAGTTTGGCTCCATGGCCATAGTTGGTAACTCTGTATTAAATTCACAATAAATATGAGAAGTAAAGTATCCATTGTAATATAGAAGAGTATAAAAATTCTACAACAAAAGTTTTCACATAACTCAAAGATTTTGAGTTCTTCTAAATCCTCCTCCATGGAATGTAAAAGTGTCACAAATCGTAAATAATCTTGAGTACACATAAGAGCCTCCTCTATGCTCAAGGTCAATGAGGCATGAAACACATCTAGCACACAACCTTCAATGCTAAATACAGTCTATGATGCTATTTGAAGCATGCTTACATGCTATTTGAAATAATTTTGCAAGCTACAAAATAACAAACAAATCACAAGGAAAGAAGTTCGAGTGTAGAAAGTGAAGTACTATTTTACCGATTAGCAAAAGGATTAAAATCAAAAGGAATAGGGGCCTAATCCTTCAGTTGGTGGGGACAGATGGCAGTAAACTGTTACTTCCTTATCCTATTATTATGCATGGTACGCACAATTAAGTAGCTGGTTTAAATACTCTTTTCCTACAGATTTACAAATGGGATCAAAGCCTTATATTGTCATCATCAATAGTTTTGGATCACTCTCCCTCCTTTATCACACTTTCAGAAAAATTTAGGGATAATGACATACATTATACCGTCGTGTAATATTGTCTATTTTGAGCTAAAGCCCGCACGGCTTTAAAACACTTTGCATAAAATAGAGAAGCCAAACCTTACAAACTAGTCCAAGACACCCCTCTCCAAGGCGATGTGGGATAAGAGATATGTGCTCTTAGCCTCACCTATTTTTGGGTCACAATTGCCTATCGGCGAAGCCTTCCCTACTATCCTTATTACACTGCCCACCCTTAGGGTTTAGGTTGTCACATTCTCCACCCCTTTAACAGCACAATGCCCTCACTATAGCCCCATATGCCGTTAGGAGTATACTTTGATACCATTTGTAAGGACTCATGGACTACTATTGTGTAATATTATTCGCTTTGGGCCAAGGTCTGCATAGTTTTAAAACACATTATGTAGAGTAAAGAACCTAAGCCTTGTAAACTAGCGTAGGACTCCTCTCAAGGTGAGTGGAACAAGAGACATGTATTCTTAGCCTTGCCTACTTTCGAGTCACAGTCGCTTGCCAGCGCAACCTCCCTTGTTGTCCCGGCCAAACTACCCACTCTCAGAGTCTAGGTCATCATACAAATAGTCCGTGAACTTTAACTCAAAGTATAATATGGTTCATAAATTTTTAATTTGTTTAATATGATTACTGAATTTTAGTCCCATGTATAATGTGATCCTTGAAATTTTAATTTGTTCAATGTGGTCTTTAAACTTTTGATATATGTTTAAGGGCAAAAGTACAGCGGGAATGCCAAAAGTTGGCACAAAGGAACAATTAAGTGCCAAAAGTTACAAAATATATACTTAAGTGCCACTTTTTAAAAAAAATGGATCACTTAAGTGTCAAGTCGCCGGAACCCCGCCGGAAATCCTACGTGGCAATTTTTTATTAATTTTCTTGCCTACGTAGCTCGCCGGAAACTGAATCAGCCAAAAATCAAAAACGACGTGAATTTTAAAAATTATTAATTATAAAATATTAAATAATTATAAAATATATTTTATTATAAAATCGATTTTATTTTAAAAAAAAAAAAAAAAAAACGTGTCTTCCTGTGGCCCGGGCGTCAGAGTTGTCAGCGTGGAAAAAAATTTTGAAACCGCGCACCTCGGGTGCTCTTTTCTCTCTCCTCTGCCAGACGACTGACACAAGGAAGCAATAAATGCTTGTCTCCCGCTTAAAACCCTCTCTCTCGTCTTTTCAATTTTCAAGGGCTTGTTGACCCAGCACTCTCTCTCCCCTTTTTTCTTTCCCATGCCTTCTTCGACTGCTCTCTCTCTCCACAGAAAATATTCGTTAATTTCTCACTCGAGCAACAAGAAGACGACATTTTTCTTCGTCCATCTTCCCTAGAAAATCGAACATTGTAGCGAGTTCCATCAACATAGATCGAGCAGAAAAGCCAAGAGGGTTTCAACGAGGGTGCTGGGTTTGCAGCACCTAGCACTGATGAGCGAGGACATCTTCTGAACGCTGAGGGAGATGAGGAAGCGGAGCAGCGTAGGCGGGTTCGAGTTCACACCATCGCCGCTGCCCACGCCTTACCGGAACCTGAAGGCTCAGGCCGGGGACGTGCTGATGAACAAGCAGATCAAGGAAGAACTCATTAACGATCCGGTGGTGAAGCTATTGACCAACACGACTGAGGAAGTTCAGAAGGTTGCCAGGAATGGTGGGCAAACATTTCAAGCAGTATCCAGACGCATTGCCCCATCTCTATGATAGAAATCAACTAATGGCTCTATATTTGTGTACCAACAGTAATTTTTTGGGACCATCTTAAGTGAACTGTCATGCATTTTTTGGGATCCTTTGAAAGATTGAGAATTTTTTAAATGCAAAGGAGAAATTACATATCTGTTTCTTCGTTACTTATCATGCCTTCCTTTTCTTTTCTCTCGCTATTCTGTAATTTTTTTAAATGCAAAAGATTGAGTTCTTCCTTGATCTACTTGTTCATCAGCACGTCCCCGGCCTGAGCCTTCAGGTTCTGGTAAGGCGTGGGTAGTGGCGATGGTGTGAACTCGAACCCGCCTACGTTACGTTGCTCTGCTTCCTCATCTCCCTCAACATTCAGAAGATGTCCTCGCTCATCAGTGCTAGGTGCTGCAAACCCAGCACCCTCGTTGAAACCCTCTTGGCTTTTCTGCTCGATCTACGTTGATGGAACTCGCCACAATGTTCGATTTTCTGGGGAAGATGGACGAAGAAAAATGTCGTCTTCTTGTTGCTCGAGTGAGAAATTAATGAATATTTTCTGTGGAGAGAGAGAGCAGTCGAAGAAGCCATGGGAAAGAAAAAAGGGGAGAGAGAGTGCTGGGTCAACAAGCCCTTGAAAATTGAAAAGACGAGAGAGAGAGGGTTTTAAGCGGGAGACGAGCATTTATTGCTTCCTTGTGCCAGTCGTCTGGCAGAGGAGAGAGAAAAGAGCACCGAGGCACGCGGTTTCAAATTTTTTTTTTTTCCACGTTGACAACTCTGACGCCCGGGCCACGGGAAGACACGTGTCGCGCTCCGGAACAGCCTCCCGTTTGCCATGCTGGCACACGAGCTGCAGCCAATATTTTCTCAAAAACTTCATATTCCTTTCTCACTTTTCCCTCTCTCCTGCCTCTCTCTCTCTCCCCGTCCTCCGCCTCTACCTCCCGGGCCACCGCCTGATCGGCACCGTCTCGCCGTCGCTCTGAAAGTTGACCTCCCTCACCCACCTCAACCTCTCGCGCCACCGGCTGTCCCCGCCCCCTGTCCTTCGTTTTCTTCGAGGCGCTCGGCTAGGTCCGAGTCCGAGTCCTCGACATCGGATTCAACGGGCTCTCCGGCGAAATCCCCGTCCTTCCCTGGGACAGCGCCGGCCAGACCATGGGTTTTTCCAGCAACGCCTTCCGCGGCGTCATCCGCCTCCCTCGATCTTTCAGTTTGGGCGGAACCGGACCCGCTTCAACGCCAGCAACCACCACCTCGCGGGCGCAATCCCGTTGCCGATCTGTCACACCACAAACACCCATCAGTTCGCGCCTTGTCCACTCGCTCGACTCGTCGGGCAACGACCTGAGTGGTGAGATCCCGGGCCGGGATAGGGAGTTGCTCGGGCGTCGGAGCAGGCGTTCTTCCGTGCGGGCTGCGATTCCCTCGCTGGAAAGCTCCCCGGTGGCTTGTGCGCCGCGACGTCGCTCGAGGGACTTTCTCTGCTTGTGAATCGATTGACGGGCCGATTGGCTGCGAGATTGGGAAACTGAGCAATCTCAGGGATCTTGCTCTGACTTCCAACAATTTCCAACGGCTCCATACCCAAACAGTATTGGGAATTTGGCCAAGCTCGACTATTTGCTGCTTTACATCAACGATTCGACTGGACTGTCGATCGTTGCCTTCTTCATTGGAAATATCGCGCGCGGCGAGGGTGGGCGAGGGAGGTCGACTTCCTGGCGGCGAGATGGAGCTGTGCTAGAGGTGGATCGGGAGCGAGAGAGTAACGGGTGAAGATAAAAGGAGGAGAAAGAATGGTTTGTATCTTGAAAAATTCACAATTAACACTTCCAAAATTTTTTAATTGATATATTTATTATAAATTATTATTTTTTGTTAGTTTCATTAAATTTTATCATTAGATGATACATAAATTATTACGGATATATAAGTTTGGGTTTTATCTCCGTCTGTTAGAAGTGTTTTAATTTCTTATTTTTCATGGTACTGATTTAATTGAATGAAAATTATTATAAAGTAAATTTATCATAAATATATTAATTTAAATTATTTTTAGTGGTTAAAAAGTTAATTGGGATAATTTATGATAAATGTATAAATATGGAATTTTTATTGTTTAAAAATTTAGTTTGTGATATTAGTTTAAGGTTTTTCACGTGTGAATCCAGAAAAGGAAAAGAAAAAAACACTAAAGGAAAGAAATCTTAAGTATCTGAAAAGTGGGCCTGGAGTGTGCGCGTGGCAACAAATCAATGGACAAATTCATCTCCCACCTGGGCCTGGCACCCAATATTTTCTCCGAAGAAAACACTTAATTAAAATAGATATTATTTATCATTTCCTCATGCACATGAATCGAACACAGGATGACGTCACTTTCCGGAGTGGGTCGCTCGACGCTCGTATCGCCGAGAATTCTGGGAAACGACGAACGGCTGAGCCTGTGAAGGATTGAAAACAAGCAGCAGAAGATGTCGGACGATATAACACACAGCCATTTTCCCGGCCGAAACTACTACAAAAGCAGAACCCAAACACAGAACTCAGGAGCCCAAACACAACAACCGATCAAACATTATGCAGCGGTCTAGGATGATTTGTTCCTGCAAGCCCAGCGAGCAGCCGGAGATAAGAGAGGTGACTATTGATTTGTTGTGGGAGCGCCGCAGCAGCCGCCGACGAGGGCTTTAAAGCTTCGGAGCAGAGAGGCGAGTATGAGACGCTTTATGCGTCCGCGCCTGGCAAGAAGAAGCACCTCTTGACTCTTCATTGCCGATTCCTTCTGTTTCATGGCTTCCTGCATGTAAGCCATCGCGCTTTCTTTCCAGTGCTTTTTACAGAGAGAGAGAGAGAGAGAGAGAGATGAGGCTGCTTGGGTGGGAGAGATGTGGTGGTGGTCAGCTCATATTTATAGGTTAGTCGCATGTGTGTTTCGAGGAGTCAAGATGAAAGTTTCGTGGAAGTTCCCCCCTTGGCATGTAAACTTTCGAAAGATCATATGTATAGGTTAGTCGCCTGTGTGTTTTGAGGGGTCAAGATGAAAGTTTCGTGGAAGTTCCCCCCTCGGCATGTAAACTTTCGAATAATCCTACTCCGCTTAAGATATGGACCAAGTCTTCCCCATCGATTCTTGCCAATTCGTGCACAATGCTTGGGGCATGTTTAAAAGCGTGGATCCGAAGCACTCTAACCTGATGTGTGAAATAATTTTGCAAGCTACAAAATAAGAAACGAATCATACGGAAAGAAGTTTGTGCGTAGAAAATGAAGTACTACTTCGCATTACCTATTAGCAAAATTATTAAACTCAAAAGGTTTAGGGGCCTAATCCTTCAGCTGATGGGAACAAACAGCTGCTTCTTATCATATTATCATACATGGTATCTCACGATTAAGTTACTTCTTTAAATAATCTTTTCCCACAAATTTACAAATGGGACTAAATTCTCATATCATTATCATCAACAGTTTCGTATTATTTCTCCCTCCTCTATCAAACTTTTAGAAAGATATAGGGATAATGACATAAATAGTTTATGAATTTTAGCTCAATATGCAATATGGTCTCTAATTTTAGTTTGTTTAATATAGTCTATGAACTTTAGCCCCATATATAATGTGATGCTTGAACTTTTAATTTGTTCCATGTGGTTTTTAAACTTTTGGTGCATATTCAAGTTAATATCTAGACTATATGAAAATATTCAATTTTATCTTTCTATTAATTCAAATTCAAGGATAATATTGAATATTTTCTTATAATTCATGAACTAGATTGATCATGTATCAAAAATTCAGGAACTATACTAAACAAATTAAAAATTCAGGGAAGACATTGTACATTAAGGTAAAGTTCATGAATCACATTGAGCTAATTAAAAAATTCATGGACCATATTACATATCGAGTCAAAATTTAATGATTATTTGTGTCAATTTTTCCAAAAATTTAGAAAGATTTGGACTTGGGTTTGTCATGGGAACTGTCAAATCCTTTTCCTTTATTGTCAATCAGACTACGTCGAAAAGAATGGCCAACCTACCGATCTTCGAATGAGCTAATGCACTTTTTGCTATGATTAGGAATTAGAATGAGATCTTCTCAATCCATCTTTTGGTCAGACAGCTGGTCATGGTGGGTCTAATCAAAACTACACTATTGGGTTTAGTGAGAGATTGATTCTTGACTATGGTATTAGTGGATTTTCTAAACATACGGCTCCTGGGAGAATCCCAAACGAAGTTCTATATGTAAGTCATGGACATTCCGGGTCCATATGATCTCCTTTTAATATTCAACAACGCATGTTTCATATAATTAAATTGGGGTGGATGTACTTTCTGTCTTTTAGTTAGCAAAATATTTTGTGTACATACTGCGATGGTGCTCAAGTCCATTTCGGCCATAGTATTGAGTAAACCGATTGAACTAGAGGAATAGTCAAAAGTCATAAAGAGAGATCAAAACCTAACTTATAATACCATGTCCGACCAAACGAAAAACATGAAATGTGTAATTACATGTTGATACCCAAAATTGAATATGCCTCACATGACAGTCACATCAGCAAAATTCACCTCGAAACCTGATGAAATTATACATATGGCTTTATCATTGGCTATCGACGGGCATAGGAAAGGAAGCTGAACTATCAACAATGAGCAAGCCACATGGCCAAATATCATGACACGAGTTTTGGCGGTAAATTATAAAGGTCAAAAGGTGCAAAGAGAAGGTGGTTGAGGATCCAAAATTTCATTTGGAAAGTTGTTCTCAATGATGGAAGCACTATTAAGGCAGTTATAGGTTAAACCGGCTAAGCAATAAGAAACGTGCTGAAGACTAAAGGCAGCCATTCAAATTGATAACCGTTCGATAATTATTGAGGTATCCCTATAAATACCTAGAGTCCCCCAACGAGAGAGGCCCCCTCCCAAACAACACAACAAAATCTTTTATGTTTTCTTAGTTATCCTAGTCTACCTTAGCTTAGTTGTAGCTTTAGGCTCCCGACATTGATTTAATTTTGACAAGTGTCATGTCCCAGGTGGTGCTATTTATTAGATTCCAGTGCTGTCTAATCTTGTCTAGTCTCATCGACTAAGTTCTGGCATTGTGTCTTTGTATCCATCTAGGAACAATGTCTTCTTAGTGGTGATGTCATTATCCAATGTTATCGATTAGATTCCAATGCTATATTTTTATACCCACTTAGGAGTAAGGTCTCTTAATGATCCATCTTTATCCAGCGTCATCGATTAGATTCTAGCATTGTGTCCTCCAACCCATTTAGGAGTAGTACCTTCCCGATATTATCTCCTTTGTCTAGTGTCATCAATTAAATTCTAAGGTTGGGTCCTCTTACCAATCTAGGAGCAACATCGTCCGGTGTTACTCCACTAGCCTAGCATAGTCGACTAGATTCCAACATTGCATCCACACATTAACTATATAGAAGTGCTTCCCTCGTTTAAGCCTCTTTGCCTAGCGTCGTCGACATCAGCTTGGCATTATGCTCGTGTGCTTGCTTGGGAACGGTCTCTCTTTGGAGTTGTCTACACTACCTGACATCATCAATTCGGTTCTGATGTCGTGTTGTCCATTTAATCTTGGTTATATTTCCTTGGTGTATCAAGGCCCATTTGTATTGAGCCATCGACTAGATTTTTATATAAAATTATACTTGATAGGTTCTCCGAATCCAAATAAAGAGTGCTAGGATTGAGTCTGAGAGATAAAGTCACAGGTCCATGCTCATAGGGGTCTCGAGAGAGGGGTCCACTCAATGGATCTTGAGAGGATTAAGCAAGATCATTTGGTGTCTGCCATTTCTTGTTTGACCCTCTTTGTCCAATACTAGCATAGGACCAAGTCTCCTTATAAATAATAAAATCAAAATTCACTATTCGGTAAAAGATATTTCACTGCGGGTATAAAACCGGCGAAACATTACCATATCTTAGTAAAATAAATTATGTACACATGTAGCACTATTTTCGTAAATTTCGCAACGACAAGTCATGTGCTCCGAGATTTACCAGGGATTAACTAACCGGGCCAAATAAGCATTATCCAAACCCAGAAGTTGATGAGGGTTAATTTAGACCAAGGTGCTCGACTTCGACATGACCATCGTCATTTGCATTGGAACTCTATTTCCCCATATGCCGTTTCGCAGAAGCTTCGTCTGTCCATACCTTTTGCTCCCGGGCCCAAACACACCCGCCAATACCCTTCACCCCTTTTTTGACATGGCGTCCACTACTTTTGATCAACTCTTCTTTCTACTCCCTCTCATTCATGTGCATACATAACCCCCATTGAATTATCATTTAAGTTATTCTCATGGATAAACTACCGCGTTGCATGAAAAGAACAATTAAAACAAGGTCATATTATTAAAACATTTGAGGATTACGCAAGTATTGCCTCCCCAAAAATCCAAGGAGGAGTTTATAATTTGAGCCCATTGACAACCTATTCAAACCAACTTTTCCTCAAAAATTTAAGCCGTGAAGTTAATGCCAATCAGATCTTATTAATTGCTCTCAAAAATTTAAGCCATAAAACTAATCACTAGCTAGATATTATAAATTACTCTTTCTAACTTTAACCCATCTTAATGTGAGAATTCTTTCAATTTATCGTGATGGGTAAATTGTTAATTTTTCGTATGGATAGTTGAATAACTTACAAACAATGACTAATAGACAAGGGGAAAGAGAAAAACATGAAATTTGCACCACTGGCCACATAGATAACAACATGATAAAGGGAAAGAAGTCTTGAATGAATTAATGTTTTATATAATCATCTATAATGTTACGAAAGTTATAGCACACTTCCGATGTTTAAAAGAAAAAATCAAGGGTGAATGCTATCTTCGACCTTGAGAGCCGAAAAATTGACATTTATTTCCGTACCAAAGCTCATTGTCATCAATTCTCATGTAAGGAAAAAAATAATAATAAATGAACATGGATCAAATTACAAGCTTTGGATCAGGGGTGTCAATGGGTCGGGTCAAATCTTGATGTTACTCCCGACCCGACCCGACCCAAACAAGAAGGCTCGTGTGCTTTGGCCCAACCCGACCCGATCCGAAAGACATGAAACACGAAGAAGGAAAACGGGTCGGATCGGGTTGGGTTTTGAGCCGGCAGGTCAAATCCAATTATACGTATGGCATCAAATAAAACAATCAAAGCATTCTCCATCATCCAACATCTAAAGCACAATAAAACATGAAAGTCTAGTGTACATAATAAGCATAAACAACTAAGCGGACAAAGCACGTTATTTAATTGCCTCATTTTCATTTTCATTGCAGTTTTCTTTTCATGTTTCAAAGGAAAAAAGGAAAAAAATGTCCATCCACCGAGTAAATAGTACAGCAGAGATTTGAAAATATAGTAGAAGAGTGGTCCATTTATTTGTTAAAAATGTAGTCTAGTCATTAGCACTAATACAACGTATTAGCTGTCCTTTCTCCAAAGTTGCTCTTCTGCTGATGCCATTTAAAGCTTGACCAAGACATCACTATGTTCCAATCTCAGCATCTTAAAATTTTCAAGAAAAATGCTGCGAAAAAATTTAAGGTTTTGTAAGCTTGTTTTTTTATGCTGATTAATTTAATTAAAATCAGCAACAACAAAAAAAAAACTCAGCCTTTTGAGGAAGCGATACAATTTTTCCGATAGAGCGAGTGGGGGTCCACGCGCATCATTAGCAAAAACGCGTTAGCGGTTTCTTGAAGGTGGAGAAAACGTGTCGGCAGTTTGTTGACCGCGTTCAAGGTGAGGTGGCCGCGTGGCTTCTCTCTCGCTCTTCGCCCTCGCTCTCACTCGCCCTCTCTTTTTCCGACCCTCGGATCCCTTTCTCTCCGCCCTCTCTGCGTTCAAAAGAATGGTTTGAGTGAGACTTTGTTTATTTGTTCATAGGCCAAACAATATTTTGGGCTTAACCGACCTTAAAGAAATTGTGATTCGAACATTGTTAAGACTCGAAATATATATCATATTTATTTCGAGTTCAGATTGTATCGGAGTTGTGTCTGAATCGGGTTGAATCAGGTTTTTGGATACCTCTACTTTGGACACGTGATGATTACCTAACGGTCCTCGAGCATGCCCAAGTAAAGGCCACTAATTTGTTGCCACGTGTACGTGCGTGTCCCACTCTTCAAAAACTTGAGATTCCTTTTTCTTTTTGTTTTTCCCCTCTCTCCTGCTACTACTCTCTGCCTCTGTCTCTCCGTCCTCCGCCTCTCCGTCCCCGGCCACCTCCTGATCGGCACCGTCTCGCCGTCGCTCGGGAAGTTGACCTCCCTCGCCCACCTCAGCCTCAAGCGCAACCGGCTGTCCGACCCCATGTCCGCCGTTTTCTTCGCGGCGCTTGGCGGCTCCGAATTCTCGGCCTCGGCTTCAACGGGCTCTCCAGCGAAATCCCCGCCCTCCCCTGGGACAGCGCCGTCCAGGCCATGGGTTTCTCCAGCAAAGCCTTCCGCGGCGTCATCCCCCCTCGATGTTTCAGTTTGGGCGGAACCCGACCCACTTCAACGCCAGCAGCAACTACCTCGCAGGCCCAATCCCGTTCCCGATCTGTGACGCCATAAACAGCGTCAGTTCGCGCCTTGTCCGGTCGCTCGACTCGCCGGGCAATAGCCCGAGCGGCGAGCTCCCGGGCCGGGGCGGGGAGTTGCTCGGCCCTGGCGTTCTTCCGCGCGGGCTGCGATTCCCTCGCTGCGGAGCTCCCCGACGGATTGTACGCCGCGACGTCGCTCGAGGAACTTTCTCTGCTTGCGAATCGACTGACGGACGGATTGGCCATGAGAACTCAGGGATCCTAACCTGTATTTTCAACGATTTCAGCGGCTTCATACACAAACAGGATTGGGAATTTGGCCAAGCTCGGCAGTTTGCTGCTTTCCAGCAACGATTGGAGTGGACCGTTGCTTCCTTCATTGGAAGAATCGTGCGCGGTGAGGGTGGCCGAGGGAGGTCAACTTCCCGACCGACGGCGAGACGGTAGCCGTTCAGGAGGTGGCCGGGAGAAGATGTAAAAAGGAAAAAAAAAACAAAAGAGAGAGAGAGAGAGAATGGGGCCCACGGTGTGCACATGGCACCCAAAATTTTCTCCGAGAAAAGACTTTAATATATACTATTTATCTCTTCCTCATGTACAGGAAACGAAACATAGGATGACGTCACCTTCCCGGAACTCAGGTCGCCGAGAATTCTGGGAAACGACGTCCGGCTGAGCCGGCGATAGATCGAAGACAAAGCAGCAGAAGATATCAGGACGACATAAGACAAAACAACACGCAGCCATTTTCCCGCGCGGAACGACTACAGAAAGCAGAACAACACGCACAGAACTCCGGAACCGAACGCGACAACCGATCGACGTCGTGCGGCGGGTCTAGGGCGATTTCTTCCTGCAAACCTAGCGAGTGACGAAGATACGAGAGGCGACGTTTGATTTGACGGGGGAGCGCACGTCGCATCACGGCGGAGAAGAAAGCCCCAGATTCTAGCGACGAGGGCTTCAAAACTTCCGAACAGGCGGGCGAAGATGAGACGCGTGATGCGACCGCGCCTGGGGGGAAGAAGCGGCACCTCTCGACTCTTCACTGTCGGCTCCTTCTCTTCCTGCACGTAATCCATCGCGCTTTCTTCGCCGTGCTTTTTAGAGAGAGAGAGAGAGAGAGAGAGAGAGAGAGAGAGAGATGAGGCTTGGTGTTCGCTTGGGTGGTAGAGGATGTGGTGGTCAGATCACATTTATAGGTTAGTCGTGCGGCATGTTCGTTTGGTCATGATGTGTATTTCCAGGAAGCTTCGATATGCTCATTCGGGTTAGGTTTAAATAAACAAAGTCAAGGACAATTCCACATAGTTAGCCTTTCTTGTTCTTTCGTGTCTTCGTTTGTCGTCAGTATGAATGCATGGAGAAAGGCAACACCCAACCCCAATCGGAAAACTCGATCCAGTCGTTACTACAAGACACATTGAACCAGAAGTGGAAAAAGCGAACCAAAGATCACATCCAACTATGTACGAGCGAGTTGGACAGCCTTGAATAATTCAAGGCAGCTCGTATGGATTCATGATGGAATCGGTCTTTGTTTTCTCGCTTGGAAGACAGCAATCACAATGGGGAGGATTTTTTTCTCTCGTGTGCAATTTCATTAAAACCCATCAATTCGTTTCACACTTCATGGTATTTTTTTAATTATTAAACCCTATGTTTTTTTTATCGTGAAGGTAAAATGGTGCTATTAATAGAAACATTCGAACTCAAGACCAACTCTGATACCATGCAAGATATTATGAAACCATAGTCAATTGTTTTAAAAGTTTAGATTATCAGATGAATATATGATTTATTATTTAAATACTGTAACTCTTCTCCTTTCACGTATAATGTGGATGTGAGTGTTACTAGTTTTGATATCATACGAGATTTTGTGAAATTACTATCAACTATTCTAAAAAATTAAAATTATTATATGAATGTATGATTTATTATTAAAATATTTTGATAGATAATTTGGATTATTGTAAAAGAAGGTCGGTCAAAAGAAACACCAATTAAAAAGGTTGTTAAGGGACATTAAGAGAGCCGCTCGAGTGAGCAAATGATTCCTTTTGCAGTTTGCCCAGTCTTCTCCTCCGAGTTGTCATCATTCATTGGTTCTTTCTAACTTCTTTCTTGTCGAAAAGAAACTATAACCATGTATATAATCTACATGAGACAGGTAGTTGTATTTTAAAATAATATTAGTTACATGGTCTCCGTAACTTTTTTTTTTTTTTTTTACACAGGATATAGGTGAGGGAGGAGAGAGAGGGAAAAGAAAGATTTTCTTTTTCTGCCTGTTTTGCCGGCAGATATTATTTTCATTTTGTCATACGCAAGTTCGTGTGAAGAGGGGCAGAGACCAGCTTAAAATCAGCATGACTGATGATGCACTTCAAGGGTTTGACAAATAAAAAGTCTTCCCATAAAACTAATTTTCTAATCTCAATCTGGTTCTCATAATTTTGACTTTGTGTAGTTGACACTTGACATTGGAATAGTAGGCACGAAACATCCACTACAAACCTGTACCATTTTGCTTGGGCGACGAGGTTTGCAAATGAGGTAATTGGTTTTTGGTTTTCTTTAACGTACAGATTAAGGAATATGAAAACGATTTGCTTTATAATTTAATTTGTACTTTCGGATTGGGAAGCACTCAATAACTTAGGTACGTAAGTCCAGGAAGAATCAGTACCTGGAGCCAAATTTCATATTACAAAACTCTTCTTGTTTCTTTTTCATTCAGTCAAAAGTTCAACCATTTAAGGATTGACATTCTGATTGTTGTGAATAACGCCGAAACTAATGGGTCTTATAATTCAAATCTCACCCGAAAAGAAGCAATTTCCCAAGAAATCAGTTATGGGTCTAAGCATCACAAATCTCAACTATGACAAAACATAGTGCTATTGGCTATGCTCGTTTCAGTCTTTTTCTTATTTCTCAAACATCTATTTGTTGTTGATTCCACAGATTTATTAAAACGCCCAACCAAATGTTCTAGCTGCTTAATCATGTATTCTCGCGTCATAAATACTTCATCATAGAACAAGCTTCGACAACGCAGTCTCCACAAAAATTAGCAACTGTTCATCATATAAATCAGCAAAGCCAAGAGTCTGGAAGTCTAAAACCAGAAGACTTCAAAAGATGTAGCCACGAAAAATTCCACAATTGACAAGATAACTCCATCTCGATCTTATTCAAAGGAAGCAAAACGAAGGCTTCAGCTTTTGTTCTCCCACCACTCCAAGAACTTGACTGGCGTAGCCATGGTATCCAATCGGCAGAGTTGCAACGAATGGCTGGCCAATTCCTATCCAAAGGTCCAACCAAACACCGCCCCTGCTGTAGAGGATAGTCCAACACATAAGAAAAATGATGGATGGCAAGCAACATTTCTTCCTGCAATATCTAATAATAGTTAGGGCACAAAGGCAGGTACAATACCTTCTTTTCTAGATATGGTAGTTAAAAAAGGTAGTGCAGAATAAAAACATTGAGGTCATGCACATTGCGGTACTAATCAAAGATAATCCGTCAGCTAACATTTGTGACAGTCTAGTAATTAGCAGTCACAAACTGATTTTAAAATCATCCTGCAAATGGAAATAAAAACATTTATTTAACAAGTACCGATCTCCAATTTCATCAAGAGAAATCAATTTCAAGTTTGGCTCCATGGTCGTAGTTGGCAACTCTACATTAGATTCGCAATTAAAATGATAACTAATGTATCCATTTAAATATAGAAGAGTATAAATACTCTACAAACAAAATTTTTCACCTAACTCAAAGATTTCAAGTTTTGCTAAGTCCTCCTCAATTGAACACAAAGCGTTGCAGCATAAATAATCTTGAGCACATATAAGAGCCTCCACAATGCTTGGGGTAAATGAGCTGTGAAACACATCCAGTAGTCGAACTCCAATGCTAAATGCAACCTATTTGCGTTTGATTTCTAGGTGAAGGTGAGAGAAGATGTTCATGGAGGAGAGTTGAAGCCGAGGACAAGAGAGATGACAGAGTGTTTGTTTTCCGCAACATAAGTGTCTACTATCTAGGATTTTTTTTGTAAGTCACGGGCCGGGCTATCAAAGAAGCCCAATCCGGCACGAAATAGGGATAACACCTGAATTTTAGAGCTCATACCTGAACTAGAGGAGACTTGAATAGGAAAAAGCCCAAAATTTTTAGGCCAAGCCGATTTTTATTTATTTTTAATTCCTACATATTTGGGGTTTGCAAAAGAACTCAGAACTACTTAGAACTGGCAATTCCCATGGGGACCAATTTGATTCCTAGTTTCAATTTTTTGGAACCTATGAATACCAGTCCGGTTCTAAGTATGGAACCACCCATCTACACCGGACTTGTTTATATATATTTATTTATTTATTAAGAAAAATTATTTCACTTTCAACAAAAGCTAGCCATAAGAAAAAAGAAGAAGAAGTTACTTTCGTTGCATTATTGTTTCTGAGGGTCTTAGGCTCATTTAATTTGTTAGCTTAAATGGGAGCCTCTTGAGGTTTGTAGTTTGAAAAGTCGTAGAGGGCAAGAAAAGACCAATATGACAGGCTTCTTTTACCAGTTTGAGCATCGGGGACCTGAGCACGGTCTTTAGTACCCAAGCTCAAGTGCTGAGGCATCAAAGCATGGGCATCAGGCTTTTGGGCATGGCATCGATGAACCCAAGCCCAAACACCAAAGACTTGGTCATGAGCGAGGTCAACTTCTCAAGCAATGGCGAGACGGTGCCGATCAGGAGGGAGAAAATATTAGGTGCAGCTCGTTTGCCAGCGTGTCAAACGGGAAGAGGGCTGGCTGAGCGACACGTGTCCGCGTGTCAGTCCACGTCGATTAGGGGTTTCAAAAAATTTCAAGCCCCCGCGCTCTGCCCATTTTCTCTCTCCTCTCCCCCTTTTCTCCTCTTCTTTTCGAGAAAGCATGTTCTCTCCTGACAATTTTCTCTCTCTTCTGCCCATTTTCTCTCTCCTTCTCTAAGCTCTCTCCCTGTCGCAGTGCCGCGCCTGACGACCACCGCCGTGCCATGCCCAAACCGCCGCTCGGCTTGATCCACCATTTTCTCTCTTTTCTGCCCCCTTTCTTTTCTCGAAGCCTCTCCTCTGCCCATTTCTCTCTCCGCCGCACAGCGCCCGACCCTCTCTCCCTCCGCCGCGCCGCACCGACGACCATCGCTCTGCTTGATTCTGGATTCCGCCGTGAAAAAGAACGAGAACGTTTGTAAAGAAACAAGTAAGAAAGAGGCTGTGATGATTCGCATGTATAAGGAGGAGAGAGAAAATGAAAGTGGCAAGCATCGAGGGTCGTATCTTGGCAGGGCGGCCAAAACCGGTCGCAGCCATGGCGGGGTTCCTTTCAGTTGTCTGATCGAAGGCGAATCTGAGCCTCGCTATCTTCCAACAATTTTTGCCCTTGATTTCTTCTTCTTTTTTCCTAGATCTGATTGTCTTGTTGAATGACTTCCTTGTGTTTTGCTGTGACAAAAAGGTGGGTTCTTTTTAAGCCCCTTTTCCTTGTTCGAGTTGTGTTCGTCTTTGATTTTGCACTGCGAAATTCTGGGTTCTTTTCTCTACACGAGAGAGGAGATGGGTAATGATTCTTCAAAATTTTTGTCTTTTTATTACTTCTGAGTTGTGTTTGGGTTTTTGGGTTTTGGGTTTTGGGTTTTGGATTTTGGGTTTCTACATCGACAAGAAAGAGCCAAGGTCGTCCCTTTCCTTGAATCTCTGCTATTTCTCTTAACTGCTCTTGCTTTGTGGTACCGAAAATTAATATATGCTTTTGTTAGTTGCTTTGGAGGAGTTTTCAAGATTTTTTTTGACTTGCAGGTGAATCGGTTTTTGGGCCTGCGATGATGTTTTCACCGGAGATGGTGAGCTGCTGCATTGATTCGATTCTCACCATGGTCGGAGCTATTAGCAACTATTTGAGGAGATTAGGAATTCGGGCAATGATCCAAAACGAGTAGCGCGATTGCATCAGAGAATTTTTAGTATGTAAATTGTAAGGCAAACGATGAAGATGGTCAAATATGATGAATCTGCAGACATTTGCATTTCTTGAAGATTTTTGCCAGTCCTTAGCTGGTATAAAACTATAATTAATAGGCCCCATATGTCCGGTTGGAGAATTTTTTCTATTTAAGCAAAACTTCACCCGAAGTCTTTACATCTAAGTCTTAAATCGTTCTCGATTATTTCAACTGACTCCCCAATCCTTTTTTAAAATAGTGTAATGAAATCCTTTCAAAAATGAAGGATGCCAAATATATGTTTTAAAAATTGTTGACATATCTAGTAAATATTTAGGACTTGATTGTGTCGATGGAAAATTTTAAGATTTGATTTAAGATTTCAAAGATTATGAACTTGATTGTTATAATTCATAAATTTATGACTCAATTTTATTCTGTAAGTAAGGTTTAAGATTTCCACTGCGCATTTCTGGATAAATTAAATGTCATGCATTATATTTATATTTTTCGAAGTTCTTATTTTTGAGTTCTCACTCTTCATGGTTATTAACTTACCAAATTATTACCCAAGGCAAAGAAATTATCTATAATCAGGCCGTCCTAGTTAAGATCACGTGTGCTTGTATTCAACATCTCATAGCATGTGATGTGCCTTATGGATAGAATTAGCCATAGCTAGCACTCATAACTTGTGTTATGTGGCATCTTCCTAGAATCAGCTATAATAGGTTTATGCTATGTATGAAAATTTATTTATATCATGATGAAGATCATTAAATCTAGTCGAATCCATATGGACCAACTATAAATCGTGCAAAATCTTGTCCGTACATCTTCACCTAGTAAGAGAGCCTATGGATGAAATTTTCATGTCTTCAAAAATTAAATATGTTAATAAGAGAGCCTTGGACAATAATGTTCTTTTGCATGTATTCTATGGAGAAACGCTTGGCCAATTTCAATCGAGAGTTGTTGCTATTATACACGTTTTAAAATACAAAGACAATTCTATGGAGAAATGCTTGGCCAATTTCAATTGAGAGTTGTTGCTATTATACACGTTTTAAAAAGTCGAGATAATTTAATGATACATAGGCTCTCTGTGTATAATATTCAAAGACAATTTAATGATATATAGGCTCTCCGGCGAAAACATCATCGCAGGCCCAAAAACCGATTCACCTGCAAATAAAAAAAAATCTTGAAAACTCCTCTAAAGCAACTGACAAAAGCATATATTATTTTGCTTTAAAATTTTTTCGCAAACAGTGATCTTTCCCGTGAGCCCTTCAGACTCAATCGATCCTGAAACTCGAATGAGATAAGAAATCTCGAAGTGCAAAGGCAAAGCCAGTACCACAACAAAGCAAGAGCAGCTTCTGCAGGAGCAGAGATTCAAGGAAAGAGACGACCTTGGCCCTTTTTTGTCGATGTAGAAACCCAAAAATCAAAAACCCAAACACAACTCAGAAGTAATAAAAAGACAAAATTTTAAAGAATCATTACCCATCTCCTCTCTCGTGCAGAGAAGAGAACCCAGAATTTCACAGTGCAAAATCAAAGACGAACATGGCTCGAACAAGGAAAAAGGGGCTTAAAAAGAACCCACCTTTTCGTCACAGCAAAACACAAGGAAGTCATTCAACAAGACAATTAGATCTGGGGAAAAGGAAAAAGAAATCAAGGGCAGAAATTGTTGGAAGATAGCAAGGCTCAGATTCGCCTTCGATCAGACAACTGAAAGGAACCCCGCCATGGCTGTGACCGGTTCTGGCCGCCCCACCAAGATACGGTCGGTTCTCGATGCCTGCCGCTTTCATTTTCTCTCTCCTCCTTATACATGCGAATCATCACAGCCTCTTTCTTGCTTGTTTCTTTACAAACATTCTCATTCTTTTTCACGGCGGAACCCGGAATCAAGCAGAGCGGTGGTCGTCGGCGCGGCGCGGCGGAGGGAAGCGAGGGTCGGGCGCTGTGCGGCGGAGAGAGAAATGGGCAAAGGAGAGGCTTCGAGAAAAGAAAGGGGGCAGAAAAGAGAGAAAAGGGTGGATTAAGGCGAGCGGCGGTGGTCGTCGAGCGCGGCACTGCGACGGAGAGAGAAATGGGCAGGGAGAGAGCTTAGAGAAGGAGAGAGAAAATGGGCAAAAGAGAGAGAAAATTGTCAGGAGAGGACATGCTTTCTCGAAAAGAAGAGGAGAAAAGGGGGAGAGGAGAGAGAAAATGGCAGCGCGCGGGGGCTTGAAATTTTTTGAAACCCCTAATCGACGTGGATTGACACGCAGACACGTGTCGCTCAGCCAGCCCTCTTCCCGTTTGACACGCTGGCAAACGAGCTGCACCTAATATTTTCTCGATCAGGAGGTGGCCGGGGAGGGAGAGGCTGATGACAGGGAGAGAGAGAGAAAGAGGGAGAGTGGGCCCACCGGTGAGCGCGTGGGGCATCCAATATTTTCTCCGAAGAAAAGAATTAATAAAAATTTACACAATAGTATTTATCTTTTCCTCATGCACAGGAATCGAACATAGGATGACGTCATTTTCCAGCGCTCATGTCACCGAGAATTCTGGAAAATGACGTCTGGCTGAGCCGGCGAAAGATCGAGGACAAAGCACCAGAAGATGTCAGGACAAATTAACACAACATCAGACGAAATAACACAGCCATTTTCCCGCGCGGAATGGCTAGAGAAGCAGAACAACAGACACAGAATTCAGGAACCGAACGCAACAACCGATCGACATCATCGGGCGGGCTAGGATGATTTCTTCCGGCAACCCCAGCAAGTGAACCAAGATAAAAGAGGCGACTTTGGCTTTGTCGTGGGAGCGCAGGTGGCATTGCAGCCGAGAAGAAAGCCCTGGATTTTAGCGACGAAGGCTCTAAAGCTTCGGGACAAGCAAACGAACACGAGACGCTTTATGCGTCCGCGCCTGGGTGGAAGAAGAGGCACCTCCCGGCTACACGCTGCTGAGTCCTTCTCTTTCATGGATTCCTGCAGGTGAGCCATCGTGCTTCCTTCGCCGTGCTTTTTAGAGAGAGAGAGAGAGAGAGAGAGAGAGAGAGAGAGAGAGGAGGCCTGGTGCTGCTGCGTTGGGAAGAAATGTGGGTCTTCATATTTATAGGTTAGTCGTGCTCGTGCGGGCATGATCGCCGGTCGTGATATATATTTCCTGGAGAGTTCGATGTGCTCGGTTCCGGTACCTAGGTAATCTCAAATAGAGTAAAACAAACAATGTTGGGACATTTCACATCACGGCCTCTCTTTGACCTTTTCTTTGTTGCCTTCTTGCCTTGTTAGTTGTCAGCATTGCTCTCTCTTACTTGATATATCGGATTATTTTAAAAGAAAGCCGGTCAAAGAAGCAAAACACACGAAGGTCATCGGGGACATTAACGAGGTGCCAACGGGAGCGAATGATTCTTTTGCGGTTTGCCGTCTCCTCTTCCCGAATTTTCATTCGTTAGTTCTTTCTCAGCTGCTCACGTCTGCAGATGATCTTTGCAGTTCTTTCTTGTTGAAAAGAAACTATAACCATGTAGAGAATCTGCGTTTCCGAAGATCGTTCTAATTCTTTGATATTAGATCCCGCGCCTAACATGGTCGAGACGGGTAGTTTTATTTTGGATAAACATTAATTCATTTCACACATCCCATATTCCAAAGGGTGGAGATGGTGGGTGATTTTATTTTGAGCATGTCACTAACTCCAAAATGGCGAGAAACGGGGGAAATGTACGAATCGGTTACATGAGTATGTTGACTCTTGGTATTGCCAGGGATCGATTATTAACCCAATTGCGAGTCTATAGCCCAAATGACTTGGATTTTCTCATGGCTCGTGAACTTGCAATCGGTCCGGTCCACTTGTGATTTGGACTGAGTCTTCATTGTTGATCCTAGCCAATGCACGTACACCACTCGGGCATGTTAAAAAGCGTGGTCCTGAAGCACTCCTAACTAGACCTATTAAACGGGTGGGTTGGATCATAAATGATCTGACCCAAATTAACCCATTAACCCGTTTATGACCCATTTAAGCATAGTATAAAACTTTTGACCCATACTCAACCTAACCCATACCCAACCCGACTCGACCCGACCCATATTGTTAAAATACTTCCCTATCTAATTAAATTTAGGAAAACTTATTCTTATAATTTTTTTAAAGATTATATTCCTTTAATATTATTGATTTTTTTTTAAGAAAATGGAATTATTAATAATTTTTATTTTAAATATTTGAAATTATTTTTATTTTTTTAAAATCACACACACATATGGGGGAACGAGATTCACCTCGGTTTTGCTGGCCAATCAAGCTACCATCTGATGATGGTGGCGATCACGTGTGATAGCGCTGTCATGCGAGCAAGAGGAGGAGTTGCTGTATGAGTGGTGGGAGCGAGACGACTCGCTGTTGTGCGATAAGGAAGGTTTTTTCGTTTTGATTTGAGAGCAAAGAGAAGATGAGTCATCTCTGAGGACTGAGGAGTAGTTGAGTTCTAAGTAGGTTTAAACTTTGATCCATTAATGACCCATAAATTTTAGTTTTTTTAATTTTAAACTCATTATATGTACATTTATCAAAATGAGTGCATAACCCATTTATGACCCATTTAAATATTAAATGGGTCAGGCTTTCTTTTAAGTGGGTTTAAAACTAAAAAGACTAAAAAAAAGTCTCACCCATTTATGACTCATTTAATATTTAAATTGATCATAAATGGGTTATGCACCCATTTTGACAAGTGTACTCCTAACACGCTACCTGAATTGGTTTTGCAAGCTATAAGAGAAGAAATGATCTAATTATTCAAGAGAGAAACCGCAACGAGAAAAGTTTGCACGGTTTTGTCATTATTTATTCGCAAAATGATTAAAATCAAAATGTTTAGGGGCCTAATTCGATTAGTTGATGGGGGTAATTTCTAGTCATTACAACCAACAGCTACTTCATTGTCCTATTATTATACATGTTATTTCACAATTAAGTTACCGATTCAAATATTCTTTTGCCACAAATTTACAAATGGGACCAATGTCTCATATCATTATTATTAACAGCTCTTTTTTCTTTTTATCATTCTCCCTCCTCTATTGACCCATCAGAAAAATTTCAAAAGATTTACACCTATCAAGGTTTGTAATGGGAACTGTAAGGCCCTTTCCCTATATTGTCAATCAGACGGCGTTGACAAACAGGGCCAACCAACAGATCATTAGTTTGTAATGAGAGAGTGATTCTGGACTTTGGTGTGAGTGAATTTTCTATGTATATGGCTCTTGGGAGGATCCCAAATGGATATCTATCTAACTGCATCAATTAATGCTTCATCTCAACCACAATTTACGAAAAGAAACTAATGAGCTGGCCATAGAATTGTGATAGGAAATTAAGGGAAAGAATCAAGCTGGTTATGGAATCGTGAATGGAAATGAGTGAATTTGGACACGTTCGCAGGAATGTGAAGAGAAGCTAAAAGGAAAATCAAAAGATTTGAAGCGCTAATTTGGAAGTGAATTAGGGTGATTCACAATCAATTCTTGGTGACAAATCAAAGCCAAAATTGAGCAATTTTCCGAGAATCATCAATTGGCTCCACGGATCCTGACTTTCCAACAATACATGAGAGAATTTTTGCTATAAAAGGAGGCTAGCCTGAGCACCTTGAGGGATTAGAGGTGAGGGGTTGGAGAGGAGAGAAAAGGGTCAAAGGTGAGGAAGTGTTGAGAAAAGAAAGGCTAAAAAAAGTGAAAGGGAAAAGGATCAAAGGTGAGGAAACCTTGGGGATCAATTGATTGCCACTGTGCCCCTACTTTTTGTCGCTGCTGTTCGTGGTCGTTTGTTGTCCAAATTTTGCTGCTGCGGTTTGTGGTTGTTTGCTGTCCAGTTTTGCCGCTGCTGTTCGTGGTAGTGCTACTGCTGTTCATGGTCATTTGCTGTCCATTTTTGCCGCTACTCGTGGTCATTTGCTGCCCAATTTTGCCGCTGCTGCTTGTGGTCGTTTGCTGTCCAATTTTGTTGCTATTGCTCACAGTAGTTGGCTACCCATTGTTGCCATGCTGTCATTAACAATAACAAACCATCGCCAGCTGTTCGTGAAAATCGGAGAAAAACCATCAAGGTAATTTTCTAATCTATTCGCTCATCTGAATATTAAATTGCCCAATTTGCAATATATTCGTTATTAGCATGATTTCCTTGAGATATTAGGCATATTCTGATTAAGTGAAGTTGTTGTGTTATGTTTTAAAAATAAATCTTAATAATAAAAAATATTGAGCCGCGAGACGTCGGATCAGGTTTTTGATTATTTGGATTTTTTATCTTGGGTCGGGGTGAATCGCGTGCTTTATATGATTGGTTGCATTATATGTGTTGATTTTTCAGTAAGCTTACGAAAATGCATAAAAAAAAATCTGTTGCATAATAGAGTAGATTAATGCATTTCATGTCGGACTAGACTTATAGTCTATGTTGCTTATGACGTAGAAGCTTAGGAAATTTCATTAGTTAAAATATTTTTTATTATTATTCTTTATTCCATATTAAATCATGGTAAACAATAAGCAATTTCTTATTCTAATAAAAAGTCAAAAAAAAAACATGCATTGCATATAGTATTAATATGTTATTCATCTCACGTCATGTAATACATGCATATTTAGGGTCTGTAAATTATGTTGCATTCCTATCACAATAGTTTTCAATTAACATATGTCATTAGAGCTAGGTCATTTAAATTGCATGTCATATGTCATTAGAGTAAAAATCATGCATATTAAATCTAGACTAAAGTTATATATATAATTAATTTTAGAAAAATAAAAAAATAGATGTCATCCCATTTATAATTTATGTTTAGGGCATGTATTTTTAGTTATAGCTTGTTTTGCCTTAAGGTTGATCATGATTCTTACATTTATCCTTTTGGACTTACTGAATATTATTAATTGTGATCTGCATGACCACTCATTTCTATGTTAGTGGCTTAGGTTAAAATCAACCGAGATTGCTTGCAAAAACATATTTTTGAAGCTTAAAAAGAAATGGTATCGAAATGGCGCTAGTTTAACTTAGCGTAACCATGTTCCTGAATCTATTGAATTTCTGATTTGTAGAAGTAAAGTAGTCTCCCATACTTGGGTTTCTAATCAACCCTAATTTATTAGTGGTGACTCTTAATTGAATAAAATTTGCATATTTAACGATGTTAAATTTTGAGTACCAAGTTGCGGTTGGTAGGGCTTGGGAGAGTCCGCACTAAGCTTTCGGACTTAGTAATCCATTAGTCTTCTCATGATGATTCATTTGGGAAGGTCGCAACAAGGGTTTACCCTGTTTTCATTGGAATCTATTTTGCAACAGTCCAATATTCTATACGGCTTTAAATTTTACATTAATTCACGAAAAAACAACAACATAATCCTCCCAACATTATAAGACAAAACAAAAATCCTAACAATGCATAAACATTAATAACAAATATAGATCTAATATTAGTCTCATTCCCACAAATAATATTTAGACGATTTAATGTGCTTGTTCAAGTGTATGCGACAAAGTTGTTATTAAGATGACATCTTTCTTGAGTTGGATTGAAAATGCTTTAATTAGTGCCATAGTAGTTAGTGGCACTTGTCACACAACCATAGTTGAAGGTGGGATAATTAAAAAAGAAAAGCAATGCATGAGAACAGTTCTTTTTAATAATTCTATGAAAACAATTCTCTCTTAACTTGATTCAGAGAGGGGACCTTCTTTTTTTAACAATTCTTCGAAGACAAAAAAACTCAAAAACACTACACAGAGAGATGATTTTATTTTTTTTAACAAGGTAAAAATCGGTTTCAAAATTGGTCCAGTTTTGGATGGGTCTTTGTTTGGACCCGGTTCCTCAGACCAGTTTAATCGGGAATCAATTCCCGACCTTGTTTTTTTAAGGGATATGTTCAGCAGAAGTCCTAAAACTTGTCAGGATAGTGCAATTGAGTCCTAAAACTCGTAAAAAGTGCAATTGAGTCCTAAAACTTGTCATGTTGGTTCATTTGAGTCTTTTCGTTAACACCGTTAATTTAGACTCACGGAAAATGTTGACGTGGCATATTTTAATCATTTCTCTCTCCTACGTGGCAGCTAGGGCAACGAAAATTTTCCAGGTCAGCAAAACGACGTCGTTTTGGACATTATTCACTTGCCCAAAACGACGTCGTCTCTTCTTTCATTCCCTTCACGCTTTGCTCTATTCTCCCCCGTTCATCCCAAATCAATTTTTCTTCTACCCAAACCCTAAGCCCTAAATCCAATCGGCGTAGATCACGATTTCGGTGCCTCGCGAGTTGGAGTTCTTCGTCAAACGCGAGTGCGTGCGAACACTGGTCCCGCAGGAGCCTCGCGACAAATCGAGCAGCGTCGACCATTTTGGCAGCCACTATTTCGAAACCACTCTCCTCCCCACAGGTATCTCACTACGTATGTGCTAGGGTTTGTATCTTACTGTCGATTTCACCGTAACTTGTTGATTGAGAAATTCTTGGCTTTTAGTTTTCGAAATATAAGCGCAAAATGTGATATGTGTGCTGACTTTCTCCAAAATTCCATCTTGAAATTTTTGATACAGAAGGGACTGGTAATCTTGTAATGGGTCTCTTTGCTTTGCTTTCTCACCATCCCCATTCCATTTTTTTCTATGTTGCTATTGTTTTTTCTCCTATGTCGGATCCCATTTTGTAAGGTAAAAATTATGCAAATCTTTGAGCTTGTCACGCATTGAAATTTTTGCCTTTGCTTTAGTTAAGTTAGCTTAATTTTGTATATATTTGATTACCCAATTCAACATGATTTGTCTTGCTGTTGTTTTTTTTGGTCCTCTGTTGAATTCGATTTTGTAAGGTAAAAATTCTACACATATTTGAGGTCATTGCGCATTGCAGTTTTGGCTTTGCATCGTAGTCAAATTAGCTTAATTTTTTTCTTAAACTAATTATAATAGGTACTGTGATATTTGGTAACCCAATTCAGCATGCCATAGCTTGATTTATGCATTCTCTATATGTAATTATTGTGAAAGCAATCAAGATAGACGTGATATTTTTGTGGATTTCTTAATACATGTTTTATGGTAGCGTAAAAAAGATTGTGCAGATTTGGCTTCCTAAATGGGTTGTTCTAAAGCGGATTAGTAACTTATGATGTAATTTATAATAATAAAAAGGAGAAATATGTTGCACTTGCATGGCTTTTTTTTCTGATTCGATATATGAATGAAGAGTTTATTGATGCTTATTTTTTCAGAAGCTATTCTTTTGAAATAGTTAGTTTATTGATGCTTATGTTTTTCAAAAGCTGTTCTTTTGGCTCATCAAGTGTCATCTTGTAGGATTTTAATGGGAGAGTCAAGAGTTTGAAAGTGGACGCTATTGACACCATCGTTGCTGGTGTCACTTGTGCAAAATTCCATGTGCAATGAAGCCACTATGTGTTAATCAGCCATCGCAATTCCTTTGCAATCAAGCCGTTTTTTTTTTTTTCTGAAGCCAGTGTTAATCAACGACAAGGATCCCATTTTGTAAGGTAAAAATTATGCATATCTTTTAGCTCTTCTTAAGATACTTTTCCTGTTACAGGTGAAGTCATTAGTAGTTTTTAGTTGAAATTTGACAATTAAAAGTGCTATATGTTTTTGTTCCCTTGTAGGTCTAATGGCCGACAACAAAGTTTATGTCACTGTTTTCTTTGAAGGTAAATTTCAAGTTGGACCGCCCTTAGAATATGTAGGTGGAAGGGTCGATGCTGTTGAAATAGACTTAAGTAAGGGTTCATTGTCTAATATAATTAATGTTGTTGAGGCTTTGGTCGGGCGTAAAATAGAGAAACTTTTTTATAGAGTTCCTGGTAGTATCCTTGAAGATGGTGTAACTCTGAGGTATTTATGGGATAACTCTGGCGTGATAGATCTATTATATCATTATCTTCATTCTGAAAAAAATTGAATTGTATGTTGAGCATGTCGATGATGAAGAGACGACTGCTAAGATAGGGGGAGTTGAGATGGAAATCGGAGGTTTGTCTCGTGAATTTGGAAAATATTAATAATGTGGCAAGTTATGTGTCTAAAAATGTAATTGGGAATGCTGATGATGGTGGGAGTCAAGTTCATATTGATAATAGGGATTTGGATGGTGAGGATGATGATGTATTTAATTTGGATGATGTGGAACAATCGACTGACAATGATGATTTTGAATTAGTTGATGCAAGAAAAAATTTAAAGGAATTTTTAGCTAGACATAGGCTCAAAATTGGAACTAACATTGAAGAAACTTCCCATATCGACATTGGCTCTCCAATAGAGTCATCAGTTGATCCTCTAATGGTGGATGCTTCTGGGTATGAAATGGAGTACTATCATTCAGATGAAGAAGAAAGCCTTTATTCAGGTTTAGATGATGAGGGTGAAAATGAGGAAGATGATGTTATTTAAAGAAGGAAGAGTAGGTTTCCATCATATGATGGAAATGGTAAAAATCCAGTATTTGTTGTTGGCATGACATTTGAGGATGCAAGTGAGTTTAAAGATGCAATTTTAAGGTATTCTGTGGCTGAGCAAAGAGCAATTAAATACACCAAGAACACTACTAGATTTGTAAGAGCCAGGTGTACCCAAGCTAATTATAACTGGATGATTTATGGTGCTTTTGATAGGGATACTAGATCGTTCCATTTGAAAAAGTACATGGATGAGCATATATGTAGTATTACCTTTGAGAATAAGAGAGTGTCCAGTTCTTTCTTAGCTAAACACTTCATGATTCTCATTTCTGCAATGCCTAAAATCAATGCACCTTAGTTGAAGAAACTGGTTAGAGAACAGTTGGGGTCAATGTGACTTTGAGTCAATGCAGAAGAACAAAGCTAAAAGTGTTCAAGGAATTACAAGGCAATTATAATGAGGAGTATGCACAGATATACGACTACTTGGGAGAGCTTTACACTGCAAGCCATGCGAGCACATTTAAAATGAAAGTTGAAAGACCACTGCCAAATTCCCTACCATTATTTGAGAGGGCTTACATTTGTTTTGATGCCTGTAAGAAAGGATTTTTAGCAGGATGTCGAAAGATCATTGGATTAGATGGATGTTTCCTTCGGGGATTGATCAAGGGTGAGTTGTTGTGTGCTGTAGGGAGGGATGCCAATAATCAAATGTATCCAATAGCATGGGTAGTTGTACGAATTGAGAATAAGGACACGTGAACCTGGTTTATCAACTTGTTGAAGGAAGACCTTGACATGGGTAATGGTAATGGCTGGGCTTTAATAAGTGACCAACAAAAGGTAGGCAATACTATCATTACTCATCTTTAATTTGTTTGCAACAAAGTATGTAATGATTTCTAATATTAATGCTTTACTTTTTTTTTTCTGTATTTTTTAGGGTCTCATCCCTATAGTGGTTGACCTTTTGCCAAATGCAGAACATAGAATGTGTGCAAGACACATATATTCTAATTGGGGTCAAAAATACAAAGGCAAGCTGTTAATGAGACAATTTTGGAAATGTGCTAAGAGTACTAATATGACAGATTTTGAATTGCATAGACAGAGGTTAAAGGAAATAACTCCACAAGGTCATGATGATCTATTCCACACTAAGCCAAAGCACTGGTGTAAAGCCTTCTTTGACACCAACATAAAATGTGATGTTGTTGATAATAATCTTAGTGAAGCTTTCAATGGTAGGTGCGTGGAAGCTAGGTGCAAAGCCATTGTGAGTATGCTGGAGGATATTAGAATCATGATTATGAATAGAATGCACAATCAAAGGGATGCATGTACTAAGTGGACAAGGAATTATGGTCCAAGGGTTATGCATAAATTACATCAAAATACAACTGCTAGTAGATATTGCCATTTGATTTGGAATGGAGATCAAGGATACGAGATTATGGAAGGTGGTGATAAATATGTTGTGGACTTGGATTTGAAGACTTGTTCTTGTAGAGCTTGGGAAGTTAGTGGAATTCCATGTTGCCATGCCATATGTGCAATACACCACAAGAAAAATGATCCAGGTGACTACCTAGCTGAGTGCTTCAGCAAGAATAGGTACCTAAGTGCTTATCAATTCATGATGCCTACTGTGAGAGGACATAAATTTTGGGACAAAACTAATAAAGAAGCTCCTCAGCCCCCACCAATGAAAAAGATGCCCGGTAGGCCAAAAAGAAATAGAAGAAAGCAACTAATTGAGCTTGTAAGAGATGACATAATGACTAAAGAGGGTAAGCGAATGACTTGTTCTTCTTGCCATGTGGTTGGTCATAACTGCAAGGGATGTCCTCTAAAAAGGTATTTCTTAACTAATGTATCAAGTTGATTCTAAGCTTGTTGTCTGGTCATTAATGCTTGTTATGTACTTCTTAGGCCAATGCATCTACGTCCAATGCCCATGCTAATGCACTTGGAGCTGAAGTTTATGCTCAATCTCAGGTTAATTCCGATGGATCAAGGCCCAAAAAAAGACAAGTAATTTGTAATACATTAATGTATTATAAGTTATAAATGTGAATGTTTCAATTTAATAATGATGAGTATGTATTCAGGCTAAAGCTGCAACAAGGACAAGTACAACTAAAAGAGGATTTAAAAGCCCAATTACTGCTTCTGCAGAAGCCAATGCACCTGTACTAGTCAATAGTGGAGGAGTGAATACTTCAACTAATGCTTTTGTAGAAGTTAGTGCCCCAATACAAGATATTTCAGCCAATGCTTTTGCAGAAGTGAATGCACTAGTACAAGATACTTTAGCCAATACTTTTGTAGAAGTCAGTGCACCGGTACAAGATATTTCAGCCAATGCTTTTGTAGAAGTCAATGCACCGGTACAAGATACTTCAGCTAATGCTTTTGCTCACTGTAGTTTAGATAAAAGAGGATGCAAGGCTATCGCTAGTGTAAGTGGATATAGTGGACATGCCAATGCTTTTGCTGAAGCTAGTGTTAATCAACAACAATGTTCTTTTTCTGCTCAAGCCAATGTAGTAGCTCATGATAGACCTCAAAAAATCCCAGTAAGTAATACCTCACCACCTATGCATTCACGTGTTGTGATTACATTCTCATGTCCAATGTTTTCTTTTTCAGTTTAAAAGACCTGCAATTAAAATGGAAATGATGCAAAGACAATCACAACGAAGAAGAAGAAAATGGTAGGGTTGGGTGTTTACACAAATCCTAAAACAAACCTTCAAATTCTCAATGTAAGTTATGCTATTACATTTTATTATAGCAATTGATCATTTCATTGAGCTAAAACAATAGCTATTATTGTGTAGCCTGGAACAACTAGTGCAAGATTATTGAAACTACCAGACAAAGGAGTAATTTCAAGAGCTTCAATGGCAAAGGCGTATCCCCAAGTTAGTGCACAGTCTCAGTCATCTCATGGTTCTCCTCGAAAGCATGTTATTGTGAAGTCAAAGCCACCATTGGAACTCATGGACAGTTCCCAGCCTCAAACATTAAGAACTTATCCTCGAAAGCACGTCGCTGTAAAGCCAAAGCCACCATCACAACCCAAAGCAAGTTCTCAACCTCAGCCCCGAAAGCATTTTTCTGTAAAGCCAAAACCATCATCACAACCCCAAGCGAGTTCCCAGCCTCAGTCATCTCATGCTTCAACAGCTCCTCCAAAGCCTATTTGGAAGGGAGTTACTAGAGGTACACCATATACAACGAAAAGCTCAAGACTTATGAATCCAGTGCACGTCGAACCTACTGGACCATCAGAGATTGTAGACTTGGATTGATGTATTTGTTGATACATTGGGAGTTTATTGTGAGCTTTTTGCCATGTCTCATCTAATGAAGTTAAAATTTCAGTCACCTCTCTTATTTATTCTAGTGTCACAGGAGAAAAATTGATCATGACTCTTGAACTTTGGACTTTTGTCTCAGAAGAGAAAATACTTACTGTTGCATTTAGTTGTTTATTTGTTGGTCTATTTGAGTTTCCCACATGCAAAAAGCCACCAGCTATGCTTCCTCCTCTCTCAAACCAAGTTGGACAGCTGTACTACAAGTAGCAAATCAGTTGGTTTCAACAAGTGCTTTGCCTCTACCAGCTGCTAATACTCCTGCTTTCCTATTTTCTTGTTTGTAGTATTCTTTTTCCTCCATGCCTCTCTCTTCTCCTCCCTTCAGGAAATTGAAGCATGAAAAATAATCATTTAGTAGATGACTTGGCATAAACAAGAGAATATACATGATCAATCAAGATCTATAGACTAAAAAAATTTTGTTGTATTCAATCATGACCGTTCATAGATCTTGTGGAGAAAACTTCACTATCAAACGGAGAACATATGCAAAATTTGACTTCTCCACAAGAATAAATTCAAATAGACAAAATGCTCAAGACTTTTTTTTTACCTCATTTTAGATATCTCCTCTCTGGATGGGAATTTCCTTTTAGTTTTTTTCTCTCTGCACGAGACCAAAGCAAACAATATGAGTCTATGGATAACTTGACATGAGCAAGAAATTCATGATTAAAATTGAATACAAGTATTTCACTAATTAGTTATCTCTGTCTATGAGTTCAGTGGAAGAAACATGACAGACGAGTTGATGGCAAATGTAAAAGTCAACTCCTCTGCATAAAAAAATACAAACAAAGAACAAAGCATGCTTTCACCTTGTTCTGGGCATTTCGTCTCTAGAAGGCCATTCCCTTTAATCTTCTTAGAGCTAAATGGTGATTTTCTTTTCTTATTTTTAACATGACCATTCTCCATGCTGGTAGGATAACAAAAGCATTTGAACATTTGAAATATTTTTCATCTACTTCTAATTAAAAAAAAAAAAATTTAGGGAATATTTGAACATCTTCATTCAAAAATACATTGACTAAATGAAAATTTCTAGTTTGAGCTCTTACGCCGGTGGGATATCAACCGAGTATCGATATCCTCACAACAAAACTCATGTGAAAGAAAACGTCTACTCTCGCTAACCAAAGTTACAACATAAGCATTCCAGTTAGTGCCTCCTTTGTATAAAACAATTTGACGTATAGGAAACATATAGCCACTATAAGAAATTAAAAAAGAAACTCAACAAGTAAGGTACATTGACCATACACGCCATAAGATAATAAAAGCACAAAACGAATTAAGCTTTTTTACATTTCCACCAACATGAGTTTCCCAATTTTATAGGAAAAAAGAGGATCTCAATAAAGCAATTAAATACAAACTTAGAATAGGATACTACGGAAGACTTAGAAACTTCTCACTAGCTTTCAAATTACATATAACCCATAAAATGTTACAAAACATGCATAGGAAAAAGGCCAATTGATATTGGATCTTTTCTTGCTTCACTCTTGCAAGCTCTTCCTTTAAAAGTCTATTTTTCGCCTTTTGCGCCTTCATTTTAGCTAGCAATGAGCTCACATCAATCTCGTCGCGTTTCGATTGGCTTGATTCTGATAGTGCCTGATTTCTATCAAGAAGGTCCACTATCATGTCCCTTGCACCATCCGGTATCTTTGGGTCAGCCCACATAAAGAAATTACAGCAACTTGGACCATCAAACTTAGCACATCCATAAAACCTTCTTCCTGCATTTTTCCTTGTCTTTGCGGTAAGAATTGGTGATCGAAGACCACAATAGCAGGTTAACCCCGACTCGACCTCATCAGGATTTAAACCACTTGATTTAGAAGTTGTTGTCCTCATTCTTTTTGTTGCCATATTAAAAAAGCATATCTTAGTTGGAAACCAGCAGAACCTACAACGCATGAGAATATAAGCAAGTTAATTCATTGAAAAGTATCTTAAGAAGAGCTAAAATATTTGCAAAATGTTTACCTTACAAAATGGGATCCTTGTCGTTGATTAACATTGGCTTCAGAAAAAAAAAAAAAAAACTGCTTGATTGCAAAGGAATTGCGATGGCTGATTAACACATAGTGGCTTCACTGCACATGGAATTTTGCACGAGTGACACCAGCAACGATGGTGTCAACAGCATCCACTTTCAAACTCTTGACTCTCCTGTTAAAATTCTACAATATGACATTTGATGAGCCAAAAGAACAGCTTCTGAAAAACATAAGCATCAATAAGCTAGCTTTGTATGTGTTAAGCAATTCGCAGTTATATAGGATATATGGTGCCATCGCCTACCTTGGTGTAATGAACTGCGATCGTTGATTAACATTGCCTTTAGAATTTGATGAATTTGCAAAAGAACAGTTACATAGGCATCAATGAGCTAACTATTTTAAAAGAACAGCTTCTGAAAAAATAAGCATCAATAAACTCTTCATTCATATATTGAATCAGAAAATAAAGCCATGCAAGTGCAACCCATTTAGGAAGCCAAATCTGCACAATTTTTTTTATGCTACCATAAAACATGTATTAGGAAATCCGCAAAAATATCACGTCTACCTTGATTGCTTTCACAATAATTACATATAGAGAATGCATAAATCAAGCTAACTTGGCATGCTGAATTGGGTTACCAAATATCACAGTACCTATTATAATTAGTTTAAGAAAAAAATTAAGCTAATTTGACTACGGTGCAAAGCCAAAACTGCAATGCGCAATGACCTCAAATATGTGTAGAATTTTTACCTTACAAAATCAGATTCAACAGAGGACCAAAAAAACAACAGCAGGACAAATCATGTTGAATTGGGTCATCAAATATATGCAGAATTAAGCTAACTTAACTAAAGCAAAGCCAAAAATTTCAATGCGCGACAAGCTCAAAGATTTGCATAATTTTTACCTTACAAAATGGGATCCGACATAGGAGAAAAAACAACAGCAACACAAAAAAAAAAAATGAAATGGGGATGGTGAGAAAGCAAAGCAAAGAGACCCATTGACACATTTTGGGACTATGCTTCGTTCTTACACGATTGCTCATCTTCTTCACCAGTCCCTTCCGTATCAAAAATTTCGAGATGGAATTTTGGAGAAAGTTAGCACACAGATCACATTTTGCGCTTATATTTCGAAAACTAAAAGCCAAGAATTTCTCAATGAACAAGTTACGGTGAAATCGACAGTAAGATACAAACCTTAGCACATACGCAGTGAGATACCTGAGGGGAGGAGAGTGGTTTCGAAATAGTGGTTGCCAAAATGGTCGACACTGCTCGATTTGTCGTGAGGCTCTTGCGGGACGAGTGTTTGCACGCACTCGCGTTTGACGAAGAACTCCAACTCGCGAGGCATCGAAATCGTGATCTACGCCGATTGGATTTAGGGCTTAGGGTTCAGGCAGAAGAAAAATCGATTTGGGATGAACAGGGGAGAACAGAGCAAAGCGTGAAGGGAACAAAAGAAAATGCAGGGCAACACGATCTAAAGAGGAGAGAAGATACGACGTCGTTTTGGGCAAGTGAATAATGTCCAAAACGACGTCATTTTGCTGACCTGGAAAATTTTCGTTGCCCTAGTTGCCACATAGGAGAGAGAAATGATTAAAATATGCCACATTAGCATTTTCCATTAGTCTAAATTAACGGTGTTAACGAAATGACTCAAATGAATCAACATGACAAGTTTTAGGACTCGATTGCACTTTTTACGAGTTTTAGGACTCGATTGCACTTTTTACGAGTTTTAGAACTCAATTGCACTATCCTGACAAGTTTTAGGACTTCTGCTGAACATATCCCTTTTTTTAATAGTCTGGTGTGGATTTCTGGTAAATTCAGTCCGGTTGCACACCCCTAATAGCCATGAAGCCATCATGCATCTTCAACCGTGGCGGGGTGATCCTCCTCAAGCAATGCCAACCGGCGGTCGAAGCGGATGGTCCTCTCTCTCTCCACTGATTTCTTCGGATCCCGTTTTGATACAGGTGTGGCGGCCCTACCCGTACCGAGGCTTGGGGTCAGCCCCACCGCTTCAGCCCAGTGTTAGTGGCCTTTTAGATTTGCACTCCATCACCGCCTATGATCAATAACCGGGGATAACCCAACATCCTCATCCAACCATCCCATCACCACATGCTATATGCTATGTGTTCAGAAACCTACGTTTTCTCTCAAATTATCATCTCAGGTCTTTAGGCTCAAAATCAACCACTTTACACTTATGTCCTAACAACAAGACCACAACCCAATTGCCCTTTTGCCCGCTAGAGGCTATTTGGGCCAACGTACTTCAATGTTGCTCAAACTCCATTTAGGCCACAGTATTAAGCAAACCATCGAAAGAGAGGAATAGTCAAAAATTGAAAAAAGAGACCGACAATTATAACTTATAATGCCATGCCCGACCCCAAGAAAAACATGAAATATGTAATTACCAAATCTTAGAGAACTGAATTGTGTAACACGTGTAGCACTGTTTTAGCAAACTTTTCTACGAGAACTTTCGTGCTCCCAGAATTACCGGACCAGTAAACATATCCATACACAGAAGCTCATTAGAATTAATTAGCACCAAAGTGCTCTATTACGGCGTAGCTATCGTCATTTGCATGCAACCCTCAAAAAAAGGTTTTTCCGCTTACCCCGTTTCGCAGAAACTTCGTCTACAGCTTCGGTTCCCGGGCCCAAAACACCCACCAAACCCCACTTTTAGGCATGGCCTCTACTACTTTTGATCAACTCATCTCTCTAATCTCTCTCATTCGTCCATGTGCATAACCCCGACGAAATATATGGTGCGGCACTCATCTGAGTTACTCTCATGGACCAAATTCTGTGTTGCATGAAATGAAGTACGAACTCAAGATTGCATAATTAGAGAAACTAGGGTTGCGTAACTCATACCTCATGTAAGTCCAATACCTTCACAAGGAGGATGTCCAAGAGAGTGCCCATAAGTTGAGCCCCTTGATAATTTACTTAAATTTACCTCCACTCAAAAAAGTTAAAGTCATGAAGTTTCAATGGCCAACTAGTATTTTCTGTTCCTTTAACTCTAATAATCTAATGTGGGATTTCTTCATTTCATTACGACGGAAAAATCTTTAATATTTCATATGGACAATTGAATAAGTTAAGAATCAATGATTCATATTGTTACGACAATTATATATATATATATATATATATATATATATATTTGTTCAAGATAAGCAGGGTATTCACAATTCATCTTGAAAACTGAGTCCCTCCCGAGAAATTAATCACCTCCACCGATAGATTTTGTTTACTCTTGATTGCTAGTACAGAAAAGCAGTCTTTGATTAGCATTAGTCTTTGATACAAAGGTCGTATAAAGTCTTTCTTAACTATCTAAAAAAATGATGGTAGAAGTCACATTCGTCTAGAACATAATAGCTTTTCTTGTGGGACAGGTTCCTTTTGTTTAGTAAGTTTCTGAAACAAATCGTAAATTCGTAGATATTACAGGAAGTGCCAATACTATTATCATGATTTTATAATAGACGCATTACGACAAAAAAAATTAAAAAAGATTAACATCTAGAAGAAAGAGCATCAATTGGAAGGAAACGCCATCTACCGCGCGCCACGTCAAATTCACTTCAAAACACAAAACCATCATCACGAAGCAGCCACAGGCCCACAAGCTAAGTGAACACTTTTTCCAATGGTCCCTGAGGCCTTTCGATCGGTAACGTCCTTGTACTCTCTCCAAAAGGTCAGATTGCTTGCTGTCGAAAACCGGGGACTTTGAAATCCCTGCCATGAATGCTTCTGTTTACTTCCCGTCTCTGCCGGAGACACTAAGTAGATGTCTCCGATCACCATTTTCACTTGAAAATGGAAAAGTCCAGTAGTGCCATGACTATCGAGCAACTTTCGACCTTTCCCCGTGGTTGATTAATTAATGGTCTCAAGATTCGTCAAGATCAAGATTTTCGTTTCTTGGGGGGTCATGATAATCGGATCTCGTCGTCTTCCTCACTCCCAATCGGAACTAAAGCGATTGTTACGTGTCCACATGATGTTTTTGGTCGTTTTCCTTGTACTGAAGTGTCAATTGTGGTGCTGATTGATACAAACAAAAAATATGGCCAGTTATGTCGTAAGCACTACAAATACCAGCGTTCAACTACTTGAAACCCAAACACCAAATAAACAAATATGTTATTTTAAAATTCCTGAACTGTAGTTGTAATTTCCAAATTCGCATTGCCGATTAATTTTTGGCTTGTTGCTTAGCTGCAATTCCAGATCTATGTCAACAGTTAAATTCCAACATGTATCTTTGTTGTATTTTCTGGATGCCTTGTCATCAATTAACTTTATGTGTTGCATTTTTATGTCCTCAAGTTTCGTTGTTGATTGAATTCTAGTAAAGTTTGGTTTTCTTATGTATCTGTGATATTTCATATCCAAAATCGCCATATAATCTATCTTATTTAGAAAAAAAGAATAGAAGAATGACTTTCGATGAAACGTAGGTCGCAGAATACACCTACGTGAATACATAATGTCAGGCAGTTCAAATCACGGTCTCTCTCTCTTGCTTGATGTCTATAGATTGGATGATTTGCTTGTTTTTGTAAAATTCAAATCCAAAATTCGGAATACCTCATGTTAAGACTGAAAACAGAAATTTTATTCCCCTCGTTGATCATTTACCAAATAGTGAATTAGTTCAGCACATCTCATATTATTTGAAAGAAGCAATAGAGAGGAACACCAATAAAGCGAAAGTTGTGCATGTAGAATAACGACCAGCTCACGCGTGGCAAATCATTCTTTACAGTTTGCAGTCGGTTTCTTTCTTAGCTAGATGCTCACCTGAGCGAATGATTCCTTTACGGCTCGCGCCGCCGACCAGAACTACGTGTGGAAACAAACGACAATCCTCAAGAATACCCTAATTTTTTTTATGGTAAGATATTAGGCGCAATGCTCTGTAACCTTTTTCTACACATGCTAACATATAAGAACATCGTGATGGGTACTTTTTTCGAACAAGATCCAAATATTAAAAAACCTTTTTGGTCACTTATTACTAAAAAATAAAAAAACTAATAATTTTTCTAAAAAATGATTTTTTAGAAAATATTTTTCTTTATTATGCAGTTTTCTTCCAAACAAACGCACCCTTATCTTGTATAAATATTGGATATATAGGCTTTGTAAATATTTTGTTTTACACATCCCATACTTGATGCTGTGGAGATGGTGGGTAGTTTAATTTTTAGCAAGTAACTAGCTGCTATTGATCCTCCTAATCCTTCAGTTGATGGGGGGAAATTTCCTGCTGTTCCACCAAATGACTACTTTCTTATCCTCTGGTTATACTTGGGTATCTCATGACTAAGACCGAGGTTTAAATCATCTTTTTCCCCACAAGTTTACAAATGAGACCCGAGTCTCTCATCATCATTCTCAGCCGTTCTTTATCGTCCTCCTTCCTCTTATTTAATCATAGTAAAGACAATGACAAAACCCGAAAGGTTTAGACTTGGATTTGTATCGGGAATTGTGAGGGCCTTTTTCTGGATTGTCGATCAAATGATGTTGACAAATATGGCCATCGAAAAAGATCCCCAATGATCAAGTGCTTTTTGCTATGATTTAGGAATAAAAAAAATCTCCTTTGTAGTCTAAATTCAGATAACTGAGACGGCTCACGAGAGAACGTGATTCTTGATTCTACTATGAGTAGATGTTCTATATATAAATTCAGACGAAGGATCTAAAACGGAGTTCTTTTTAACGGCGTCCCTTAATGATTCATCTCCACCACAGCATTGATCAGGTTCATTGTCTTGAACTCATCCATTTATATTTTATTCTAATAAGTCATGTACATCTGTATTCAGTACTCCTTATCTTCATCTAGTTGTGCATTCGATTTTCAAGTTGATTCATATTCACGCAAGAAATGAAAAGTCTTATTTAGTTTGTGAGATTGATTTGTGATGTTCAATGGACATTTATTTGACATGACCCACTTGTTCACATACTTATTGATTTTTTAGGCCCTTTTTATAGATCATTCTTGAGAACTACACCGTTACAATAATCTTCAATTTATGGGTAGTTCAACGCTTTGATAGTAATGTTACTGTGGGTATAAATTTTATTAGTTCATACCCTCATTTGCTTTTCTTTTCTTTTCTCTTTTGGGTCTAAGTTTAACTATAGGAACTAACCGCAACACATCCCCTTCCAAGTAAACTCCACAAAGTAGATGCTACTTCTTAAAAACTTGCATTTAATATTGCTCTCACTAGCGTTAGCTCTCTTGGCTTCACTAATTATATGAAAGAAATCTGACATGTGAGCCGATAAGATTTGGACCAAAGAAATTCGGCGCACTCGCAAGAAAATAGTGGATTATTTAAGTTAAAAAGAAATAATATTTTATTTAGGGCTTTGGCTTCCCATGGGATCCTTACTGATGGGAAAGTTATGAGCCATGCCCAGCCATATAGGTCAAGATAAGCCCACCAATTTGCAAGGAAAAGTATTAAAAAAGTTTTAAACCATTTGCATCGGTACCAATTTAGTTTAAAACCTTTTATTATTGTCAATTTAGTCCTAAACCTTTTGATGTTGTGTCAATTTAATCCTAAACATTTCAATTTAGTACTAATTTAGTCATTTTGATTAATTTTAGTTGGATAATACTGATATAGGAGCTAGTTAGTTGCAATGGCACTGTCGGCTTTGGCATGGACAAATTTTAATAATAGTTTAGCATTTTTTGAATTATTTATATATTTCTTTTTATTTACTTCTCCTCATCCTTCCTCTAGCCGATCACTAGTCCCTGGCTAGCCTTGCCGCCCACTAGCAAGGCTTGAGCCCTTGCTAGAGGCCGTGAGAGTAGGCCTCGTGCTAGGCTGGTAAGGGGGCGAGGCCTGACCTTGCTAAATTCGGTGAAGTTGCGCCTCACCTAGCCCCTAGTGAGGCTTGAACCCTTGCCAAAGACCGCAAGCTTGTGCCTACTAGGGGTCGAGTCTTCGCCCATGGCCGGTGAGGGTCGGCCCTCACCTCTAGTCAATCGCTAAGGTTTGGCAACCAATGCGAGGAAGAAGGAAAAAAGAAAAATTTGAAAAAAAATATTAAAAATTATTCATGTTCGTATTGAGTGTGTCATATCAGTCGATCGACGTCTATATTAATATTCAATCAAAATTAGTCGGAATGACTGAATTGGCATCAAATCAAAATGTTTAAAATTAAATTGACACCAATAAAGATTTCATGACAAATTAACATTAATGCAAAGGGTTTGAAACTTTCCTAACCATTTTTCCCGTAATTTCACGTGTCCTGCACTTGGCTCGAACCGTTGGGGATCTCGGATCATGAATAGATCTTGTTATTATTACCGATTGGTGCGCATTGAGGAAAGTCGACTGAGTCCAGGCATAGCAGAAGTGCCGTGTACTTTTGTCCCTTCCAAGAAACATCGATCTCGTCGGCTTCCTCAGTCCAATAAAAGATTCTACAAACTTGACGGGCCTACAAATCTGGGTTTGTTATCTAGTGCCAAATTGAAAATTATAACAATTGATCCGGGTCCACACCATGGTTTCTGGTCCGTTTTTCTATGCTGATTGCGACCGATACAAACATAAATATGGCCTGTAGAAAACTGAAAAAGCAAATACCCTAATATATATTATCGATCCTTTTTCCATATGTGGAGGAATCGAACATAGGTTGACGCGGCTTTCCAAAAAACGTCGGTCGTATCACCGAGAATTTTGGGACACCATGGATGACTGAACCAGTGAAAGATTGAATGAAAACAAGTAGCAGGAGATGTCGGATTAGAGAGAAGAACATCAGATGAAAAACATGGAGCCATTTTCCCGCGCGAAACTACAGAAGCGGAAGACAAACACAGAACTCAGGAATCAAACGCAACAACCGATTAACATCATCGAGCGGTCTAGGATTTACTTTCTTTCAACCAGAACGAGGAAGCGAAGATAAGAGAGGCGACTAGTGTTTTTATGTGGGAGCCTAAGTTCCGTTGCGGCCAAGAAGAAAGCCGATTATTCTGCCCACAAGAGCCTTAAGGCTTCCAAACAAACCGGCGAACAGGAGACGCTTTATGCGTCCGCGCCTGGGATGATGAACCAGCAGCTCTTGTCTCCTTACTGCTAATTCCTTCTCTTCCATAGCTTCTGGCATGGCATCCATCGTGCTTTCTTTCCCGTGCTTCGTGGGGTATGATCAAGATCACCAGATGGTTTTGCTCAGTGCAAGGCGAGTTTGATTAATTGAAAAAAACTTAGAAGAGAAAGAGATGTATTTATCCCTCGGGTGCAACGAGAGAGTGATTCTTGAATCTGGTTACCGTGGATGGTTCTATATGTACACGCAGGGGAGACGAACTTTCCCTGAAGCTTCTTCCGCTACTTGACCCCCTCCCGTATGACTTCCACATATTTTATCCAAAGAAGCCATGGAAATTCGGGGTCCATAGGATCTCCTTTTTACATTCAATAATTGACGTTTCATATGGTTGTGCGTTTGCTTTTCAAATTGAAAATGTTCTTACAAGAAATGGGAAACCAGATTTTATTTGTGAGATTGATTTGCTTTTGCAGACGTTCATTTCACATGACTCGCTTGTTCATGTACTTATGGATTTTGTGGGATCATTTTATAAATTGATTTTGTAAACCATTCTTGACAATTGCACCCTCATAGTAGTCTCCAAATTATGAAGTACCACAAATCCATAGTAATTTTGTTGTGGATATAATTTTTTTGAAATAGGTGTATTAGAAATCCCAAAACTTTTTTATGTGCAATTAAGTCATAAAACTTTTGAAAAGTGCAATCAAACCCTTTCATTAATTCCATGTAATGTGGTTACGGAGAATGTTGGTGTGGCTTTTCTATTACTTCGTTAAGATACATGACATTGATGTGGCGCCATGTCAGAAAAATACTCAAAAATTTAAAAAGAAAAGAAAAGATTTTAAAAAAGTGTAAAAAAAGAAAAGAAAGGAATTAGTGAATGAAGACCAAAACTTATACCGTTCATCTTCTTCTTTGGTCATACTCCCAGCATCTTCTCTTCAAGTGGCGTGATTAGGAACAGTTCCTCCCATTAAACTTGGGCTTTGCATTGTAGCGAAAAATTCATCACGAGACAGACAAAGGAGTTTGATTTTTAGCAAGTAACTAGCTGCTTATCTCAATAGCGAGAAAGTGGGTTGTGTAGAGTAAGCTTACATGGGCATGACAACTCTTTAGTATTATGACAGATCTATTATTAGACCAATTCCAAATCTGGACCATATTGGCCCAAACAGCTTAGGCTTTTTTTCATGTGCACGTCGACTTTCAATTGATCCTGCTCCTCTTTGAGATTAAGAGTGGGTCTTCATCATGATTGTTGCGAATGCATATAGAATACTTAGGCATGTCCAAAAGTGTGGTACCAAAGCACTCATAACATACTATATGAAATGGTCTTGCTAGCTTAAAATGTTAAGAAATAATATGATTATTCGTAAAATAAATCAAACGAAAAGAGTGCATAGAAAATGAAATACCTTTTTTCCATTTGTGACTCACGAAATGATTAAAAATAAAAAAGGTTAGGGTCATAGTGGCCCTCCTAATCCTCCAGTTGATGGGGGAAATTTCCTGCTATTCCACCAAACAGCTACTTTCTTATCCTCTGTATACTTGGGTATCTTGTGACAGGGGTCTAAATCATCTTTTCCCACAAACATACAAATGAGACCAAAGTCTCCTCTGATTATACTTGGGTCTCCCATGATTAGGACAGGGGTTTAAATCATCTTTTCCCACAAACTTACAAATGAGACCAAAGTCTCTCTTCATTATTCTTAGCCATTCTTTATCTTTCTTCTTCCTCTATTTCATTATCGAAAAGAACATGACAAGACTAGAAATGTGAGGGCTTTTTCAAGATTGTCAATCAGACGACACTGACAAATATGGCCATGAAAAAGATCCCCATCGATCAGATACTTTTTGCTATAATTTTGGAATCAGAAAAGAATATCCTGGATCCGCCGTCTAGATTCAGATAACTCAGACGGAGAGAGAGAGAGAGATTCTGGCATGAGTAGGATGTTCAATATCCGAACCCTTCGCTTGACCCCTTCCCACCCTTCCCACGACTTCTATTTATATTTTATTCTACTAGTCATGTACATGCGTATTCAATAACTCGTGTTTTTCATCTAGTTGTGCATTCACTTTTCGAGTTTGATTCGTCATCACAAAAGAAATGAAAAATCTGATTTAGTTTGTGAATTGATCGGTTTTTTTCTATGTGCGTTTGTTTAATATGAACTGCTTGTTTGCATGCTTATTGATTTTGTTTGTTTAATATGAATTGCTTGTTTGCATGCCTATTGATTTTGTTAGGCCATTTTATAAATCAATTTTGTAGATCATTCTTGACAACTACACCCTTAGATTAATCTTCAAATTACGGGTAGTTCAACACCTTGATAGTAAGTGAAAAAACAATTTTTAACATCCACCCATGTACTGTTCACTTTCTCTCCAAAGCTAGTTTTGAGGAACTATTCACTTGCGAGTTCTAGCAGCTGGCTTGGCTGATCTAGGCCTTTGTTGGAGACCATTTTGGAAGGCATCACTCATCTTTGGGCGTGCGTCATTCTCTTTGAATCTCTGGTCTCAGGTATGCTGCAGTCCTCTAGTATTTTAGATCTGGATTAGCCTTTGGTTCGGCAAAACTAGGGCTTGTAGTAAGATATGGCTTCGGGGGTAAACATAGTGTCTGAGGGTAGGAGCTTTCTGTCCCATACACCATTTGGTGAAGAGAGTAGTCGCCGGAGGAGTCGTAGCCGGCCTCCCCTGCATCGATCGAAATCCCACGGCCTGTACACGAACAGGAATGGCCTTCCGTTGATTGCAAATAGGGATGCAGACTCTGGTTTTGGTCAAGGGTTACAAATGTTAGGGCCTCATCATCCATCTGGAAACCGATTGGGGGAGGTAGCCATCCAGCCAAATGGTCCCCTCAGTAGTACTAGCGTTCCTTAAGCTAGCCGAATGCGGGGGTCTGTTCAAATGCAACCTGGGAAGGAGGTAGCCGCTCCTCTCTCATGGGCAAACATCGCTCGTACTGTAATGAAGGGATATGACCTCAACTACTATGAACCGGTGATAGTTGAGAATGAGCTAATCACGGATTTTAGGGATGATGCTTTGGATGCAACGGACCCAATGTGGTACGAATGTCTTGTGGGCTATTTTATTGGCAAGAAGCTGCCTTTTAAGCTAGTTGAGACAGCTCTTAAGCATGCGTGGGATCCTAAGTTGCTAGAGGTGAAGGCTGATGACAAAGGGTTTTTCTTCCTTCGTATCCCCGATGCCGACTATAGGAGACGGCTGCTGGAAAGTGGCCCGATCACGGTGGCCAAAGTCCCTTTGATCCTACAGCAATAGGATCCTTTGTTGGAGCTAAGGAGAGATAACCATGCTAATAGGGATAAGGCTAAGAAACATACCCCTAGCTCTATGGTCCTCACGGGGCATTGGTGGAATAGCTAGTCTGATCGATAACCCACTATATGCGGATCAAAATACTGAGCAGAAGAAATTGCTTACCTATGCTTGGGTATGTGTTGAGTTGCTTGCAACAGATGCTAGGAGATATACTGTCAAAATCCACCTAAAAGGAGCTACTCGTGTGGTCTCGGTTGAGTATGAGTGGAGGCCGATATCATGCACACGCTGTGGCACTTTTGGCCATAGGTGCACCCTAACAACTCAGGCTCCTTCGCAGCAATAGTATGCAACAACCTCAAGGCCAGTAAGCAACCTTGATGGTGCAGAGTTTTCCAAACTAGCAGCTACTGCAAAAACTCTTTGAACTGGTCAACCAGCTGCTGCAGATCAGGCCTCGTTGGAGACCTTATGGGCAATAGATCAGGCCAGAAGGCCAGATGCAGAACAGCCCCTGTTGGAGACCATTCAGATAGCACATCTTCTCAGAAGATCAGCTGCAGAACAACAACCTGTGGTAATGGTTTTTCAGGCATCAGAACAGCAACCGTCAAAAGTGGAATCTCGATTAGTAGTGCAGGGACGGACAGCAGGACAGCAAGCTGCTACACAAGGGCAACCAGCCGAAATATCATCCCAGTTTCAACCACCAGCTCAAGTCAATACAAACCCTAAATTCTATGTCAATCTTCCTCTATCTTCTGAGAGTTTAGGGTAGTGGCAAGTCCAATAGGCTAGCAAACATTCTCTCCGCCGAAGCAGGAAGATGTCTGAGAAAAACAAGAAGAAATCTTGCCATTCACTCCCTACCTCCTCGGGAAGTGGAAACAGAAGACGTTCCATAGAACCTGTACGGTTTAATGAAGCCTTAAAACATTTATCTGATGCAGGTAAAGCTATCCAGCAAGTCGCCCAGCTCTCATTCTCCTCAGCAGATGATCTTGATGACTCTGAAGCCAGCAATAGCGAATAAGAAGTGGCTCCTTAGAATTTGGCCCTTGTGATCAGTACAACAAATTCCCAACCTTTGAATGCATAGGAATCAACTCCCATGTTGAAGGTTGCAGAATCATAGCCCCCCAAACTTGCACCTCACCATGCTACAAGCAAAGGAGGCCCATCAACCAAAAAGAACTATCCACTGCAAAGACCGACGGGTGGCAAATGGTGGAATGAAAAGCGCAAATAGGCGTCCTTAACTCCCTAGCTTTGAATGCATGAATTTTGGATTTTGAAATATGAGGGGAATGCTGGATCCGGTTAGGCAATCGGAGGTAAAACATTTTGCTCGTAAAAATAATATTTGTTGTCTTGGCCTTATGGAAACAAAAGTCCCGCCCCACCTTTTTGAATCTATCTCCTCCAATCTCCTAATGGGTTGGAAATGGATAGCAAATTATGAATTCTCGACTACGCATTTTTGGATCCGGTTAGGCAATCGGAGGTAAAACATTTTGCTCGTAAAAATAATATTTATTGTCTTAGCCTTATGGAAACAAAAGTCCCGCCCCACCTTTTTGGATCTATCTCCTCCAATCTCCTAATGGGTTGGAAATGGATAGCAAATTATGAATTCTCGACTAGGGGACGCATTTGGGTTGGGTGGAACCCCTCTTTTGTTGATTTCACAAACTTATATGTATCTAGCCAAATGATACATGGTGTGATTAAATTTTTGCACTCGGAGACCAGTAACCATTTTACAGCTGTGTATGGAGACCACAACTTTGTTGCCCGTAGACCTCTATGGATGGACCTGATTCGTTTGAGCCCAACCCTCTCGGATAGCCCCTGGATAGTGGGTGGAGATTTTAATGCTATTCGGGACCCTTCTAGCCATATTGGGAGCCCGGATATTTAGCCCCTATCTTTTGATGATCTTAAGGAATGTCTATTTCAAGCTGAACTCGACGATCTTAGATATGTTGGCTTTCGCTTTACCCGATTCTTCTCTTCGGGGGTTAATAGAAAACAAAGGAAGATTGATCGGGTATTGGTAAACAGTAGGTGGATCTTGGAGTTCTCTTATTCAGAAGCAAGTTTTCTTCCTTCGGGCATCTCGGATCACACTCCGATGCTTGTCAGAATCATGGACCCAAGACCTTAGAGGAAGCCTTTTAAATTTTTCAATTTTTGGATGTCCCATCCGGATTATAGTGCTATGGTTTCTCAAGTATGGGAAGATCAAACCTTTGGCACGCCCATGTATAAGCTTTGCACTAGATTGAAACTTTTGAAATGCAGCCTAAAGCGATTAAACAAGGATGTGTATTCAAATATCTCTGAGGTGTTTTAGTCGCTAGGTGGGACCTCCATTTAACCCAAGAAGTGCTCCTGCTTGACCTAGGGAACACAACATTGGTGGCCACTGATACGACCCAAGCTCGGCAATACTATAAGTATTGGTCCCTTCAGGAATCTTTATTCAAACAAAAATCGAGGATCCGTTGGCTAAAGGAGGGTGACCAAAACATAAGGTTTTTGCACAACTCAGTCAACTGCCATTACTTGCGTAATCGGATTATGTCAATCCAGGATGAAGCTGCTAATGTGGTCACCGAACCTAAAGCAATCTAACAGGCTTTTGTTGATTACTTCCAGACACTATTGGCTCAGGAGAATATAGTCTTGACACCATCAACAAGGGAGATCAAGGAAGTTTTGAAGCGCACACTACGTGATGACCAGGTCAGTATACTATTTGAGCCCATTATCCCCTAGGATGTAAGGACAGCTATGTTCTCCTTGGCTGGAGATAAAGCCCCGGGGCTTGATAGGTTCAATGCTGAATTCTTCAAAAGGAATTGGGATAAAGTGGGGCCCTTAGTAGTTGAAACGGTAATGGATTTCTTTCAAACAGGTCGATTACTTCGAGAAATAAATTGCACAATTATTTCTCTGGTTCCCAAAATTCCAAATGCATCTTCTGTCAATGATTTTCGGCCTGTATCTTCTTGCAACACTATCTATAAATGTATCACCAAGATATTGGCCAGGAAAATTGCTGCGGTACTCCCTGATATCATCAGTTCTGGCCAGACAGCTTTCGTCAAAGGAAGACGCATCACTGACAACATTCTCTTGGCTTAAGAGTTGTTTAGTGGCTTCCACTCGGATAGATACTCTCCGAAGTGTGCGATTAAGGTCGATTTCAGGAAAGCCTATGACACGTTAGATTGGGATTTTCTGGAGACAACTTTGGAGGCGTTCGGATTTCTTGATCATTTTATTCGTCTAATCATGATAGGTGTTCGCACTCCAAAATTTTCCATATCAATTAATGGTAACCTTCATGGTTTTTTTAATAGTGGGTGTGGACTTAGACAAGGCGATCCAGTCTCCCCCTATCTCTTTACTTTAGCTATGGAAGTACTCATCGGCATACTGGAAAAGCAATCTTCCAAGCCTGAGTTTAAATTCTATTGGCGGTGCAACAATCCACGCTTGTCTCACCTCTTCTTTGCGGATGACATCTTCATTTTCAGTGAAGCCAAGGTAGGCTCGGTGTCCTATATGAAAAAGGGCCTCAATTTATTTTCTCAGTGGAGTGGTCTCATACTAAACAATAGCAAGAGTGAAGTATACCTCTCGGGTGGCGCGGTGGCCACAAGGAACCAGATCGTGCATGTTTTAAATTTCAGGATGGGGGCTCTCTCGGTCCGGTACCTAAGCGTCCCGATCATTATGGTGTGACTGAGCAAGGCAGATTGTAATGCCCTGGTATGTCTTCTGATGAATATGGTGCAATCTTAGACTCACCGTTTTCTATCCTTTGCTGGTAGATTACAATTGATTATATTAGTATTACATGCTATACAATTATATTGGGCTTCTATCTTTTGGCAACCTTCTTCAATAGTAGACAGGATAGAGCAAATTAGTCAGCAATTCCTTTAGAAAGGGCCAGGGCTTGGCTCAGGAGGGGCAAAAGTTTCCTAGGATGATGTTTGTCTCCCAAAAAAAGAGGGAGGCCTTGGGATCCGAAGAGTCAGGGATAGCAATAAAGCGGCAATGATCAAACATTTATGGATCCTTTTCACCGACAAGGAATCCCTTTGGTGCAAATGAATACATGCTAATCACTTCAAAGGTAAGCATTTCTGGACTGCCTCCCCCCCAACATTGTGCTCCTGGGCTTGGAGGAAAATTCTTACTCTTAGGGAAGAAGTCCGAGGCTGGTTTCAATGGAAAATAGGAGATAGATTATCTACATCGCTTTGGTTTGACCCGTGGCTTGACATGGGTCCCCTTAATTCGATATACTCAAATGCCAAAATATATCAGTCAGCTCTCTCGCGGCATGCGATGGTCGTCGATCTCTTTTCCCTTGATGGTCAAGAATTATTGCATGAGTTGCATGCTTGGCAGTTAGTGATCCCTTCCTTAAATCAAACGCTGGATTCATTTATATGGACCACACACCCTTCTGGCAAATTTTCCAGTGCCTCTACATAGGCGGCCTTCAGGAGGAAAGCTCCTCTGGCTTCATGGGCGGCTTTTGTGTGGCATAAATCCATAATTCCTCGGCACCAATTCCTCCTATGGATTATCTCTCGGAGTAGACTCTCGACCCAGGTATTTCTTATGTCACATGGCAGGCTGGCATTAGCTCATTATGCGTTATGCAACTTAAGACCAGACTCTATTGATCATCTATTTTTTGATTGTCACATATCCAACTCCCTCGCCAATTTTTGGGCTGCGAAGTGTAATCTTCCTTGGACTAATCGGCCCTGGCTAGAGAATATTAGGTGGGCTCATAATACCCTCTCGGGCATAAGGTTCTATGAGGATATGGCCAAATTCTCCTTTGGTGCACTGTGTTATTTAATTTGGAAAATAAGGAATGATATCACATTCAGGTCTTCCAACCTCTCCTTGCCATCGATGAAGCAATACATTATCAGAACGGTTAAGGACAAAGCTTTGGCCTACAACGTGGTGGTTGATTCTCCAAGGAATAAATGTTTCCAACGTAGTTGGGATATTGATCCCAGTATTTTTGGTTAGCATGAGGGAGAGTAAGGTGTGACTACTCCCGTATCTTCTCTAGGTTGTTTCTAGACTGGTTTTGTGAACTTGGCCCCCCACACTCCAAGGACATTTAGTCTTGTTGAGTGTGTGTTGGGTCCGAGTCTCACCCCTTTGTACAGTACATGGTTGATTATCATTTATACTACTACCTTTATCAAAAAAACACCTTGATAGTAATCCTAGTGTGGGTGTAAATTTTATAAGTTCATACCCTCAATTGCTTTTCTTTTCTTTTCTCTTTTGGGTCTGAGTTTAACTATAAGAACTAACCTACAACACATCCCCCTTCCACGTAAACTCCACATCGTAGATGCTACTTTCTTAAAAACATGCATTAAATATTGCTCTTGCTAGTGTAAGCTCTCTTAGCTTCACAATTATATCGAAGAAATCTGACATGTGACCTGACAACATTGGACCAAAATAATTCCGCACTTGCACCAAAGTAGTGGATTATTTAAGTTAAAAAGAAATAATATTTTATTTGGGGTTTTGGCTTCTCAGAGGGTCCTTATTCATGGGAAAATTATGAGCTGCACCCGACCATATCGGTCCAGACAAGCCCACCACTATAAACGTAAGCTGCACTGGCTCGAACGCTTGGTCCGCTAGGATCATGAATAGATCTGGTTATTATTACGGATTGGTGCGCGTTGAGGAAAGTCCACCGAGTCCAGACATAGCATGAGTGTCAAGTTGTTTTTTTTCCCTTTCAAGAAATATCGATCTCGTCGGCTTCCTCCATCCGCTAAAAAATACTACAAACTTGACGTCTCCACAAGTCTGGGTTTGTCATCTAGTACCAGATGGTTTCTGGTCGTTTTTCCCATGCTGATTGCGACTGATGCAAACGATGAACATAGCCCCTAGAAAACTGAAAAAGCAAATACCCTAATATATATTATTGACCCTTTCTCATATGTGCAGGAATCGAACATAGGTTGACGTGGCTCTCCAAAATCTGTCGGTCGTATCACAGAGAATTTTGGGACACGATAAATAATTGAACAAGTGAAAGATCTAAAAACGAGTAGCAGAAGATGTCGGATGAGAGAGCAGAACATCAGACGAAAAACACGGAGCCATTTTCCTGCGCGGAACTACTACAGAAGCAGAACACAAACCCAGAACTAAGGAATCAAACGCAACAACCGGTTAACATTGTCGATCGGTCTAGGATTTACTTTCTTTCAACTGGAACGAGGAAGCGAAGATAAGAGAGGTGATTTTCGATTTTACGTGGGAGCCTATGTTCTGTTGCGGCCAAGAAGCAAGCTGATGATTCTACCCACAAGGGCCTTAAGGCTTCCAAACAAACCGGCGAACGTGAGACGCTTTATGTGTCCGCACCTGGGAGGATGATGCAGCAGCTCGTCTCCTTGCTGCTAATTCCTTCTCTTTCACAGCTACTAGCACGGCATCCATCGTGCTTTCTTCCCATGCTTTGTGGGGTATGATCAAGATCACGTATGTTTTGTGTTAAGGAAATCCCTTATAAAATCCCTTAAAATGTTTTGGAGATAACAAAATAAATCGAAGACTATTAAGATGTTTAATAATTGAGAAACTTGATGAAACACGCACAAATCACTATGCAAATGATAGAAGTGTAAAGTATATAATCAATGATACTTGAAAAAACCAGAAGATAGACTCTTTGTTAGAGTTGAATATATTCAGACTATATCTAGACTTCAAGGTTAAATCTATTTATACATAGACTCTAAGGGAGAATATATTCAAATTCAAGTCTCGATTGTAAAATCCATTTCAAATGGAACACACTTAGACTTTACATATAGAACGGGATAAGTTTAGAATTTAACAAGTTCAGAAAATACAAGTGCAAAATAAGATACAAGTTTAGAATGAGACAACTTGACAGAACATGACACAAGCCCATGATATATAATGGCTAGTGATCTGGTTTGGATTTCACACCTAAAAAGATTTGATTGACTCAATTTTATTGGATTGGCAAATCAATCCTGAGAAAAGTTCTCTCTAAATGAAAAGGCTTTACTTATGGAAACAAAATTTTGATTGTATGGGCAATCGGAATGAAAGTGAGGATTCTGTTTTTGTCACTCAATAGCCACAAAATCTTCTTAATACAATTTTATCCAATGGGTAGATTGGAAGACGATCCTTTGGATACTATCCAATGGCCAGTTTGAAATGGATGAGTATATAAAGAATCAAGGGACGGATGAGCAAGTAAGAGACGGAGTGTAGAATTTATAATTTTAAAGTTTGAGTGAACTTCGATCGTATACTTGTCTTTCGTAAGTTAAAAAGTTTGTGATTGTGAGAGAAGTACGCAAAAAGTAACTGAGTGAGATAGTGTGATCTATCAATGAGTGTTTGTATTCAAAGTTGTAATATCATGTTGATCATATAATAGAACCCAGCTAGTAGATTATTAGTATGGGAGAGTAGACATAGGTTTGATTTAAGCCGAACCATTATAAATTTCATGTGCAATTTCTTTATCATTAATATCTTATTGTTTATTGTTATAATTTATTGTACACTTACTAAATGCTTCTAAATAGCAAATTTTGAACCTTATTTTAGAATTTGATTCTTGTTTAGATTTTGATCTTGATTCATTCTATTTTGCTCTATTTTCAAGATTTTATTGTGTCACATATTCACTCCCTCTAAATCATAGTTGCTAGCCATCCTCATTTTGCTCTGCACAAGGCGAGTTTAATTGATCAAAACAAACTAAAAAAAGAAAGAGATGTTTTTTCTTATGGGTTTAACGATAGAGTGATACTTGAATTTGGTTATCGTGGATGGTTCTATATGTACACTTTCCCCGAAGCTTCTTCCGCCACTTAGGGTGCGTTTGGTAATATTTCTACTTCTGGGAACAGTTTCTTTTGAGAAATAGTTCTTTTCTATTTCTACTTCCTGGAACAATTTCTGAGTAAAATGGGGCGTTTGGTAATTACAAAAATTTCTTGTTCTCGGAATAGAAAAAGAATAGAAACGCATTTGGTATCGACAAATTTTTTTTATTTCTTTCTTCCTCGATGGCGGCGGCGACCGGCGGACCGGCGACCGACGGCCGCCGGTGACCGGCGACCGACGGCTGCCCGACGTTCGGCGGCTGCCCACCGGTCGCCATCTGCACCCCACCGCCGCCGGTCACCACCCCCGCCCGCTGGTCGCCGCTGCCGGTCGCGGTCGCCGGTCGCCGCCGTCGCCGCTGGTCGCTGGTCGCCGCCGCTGTCGCGCCGGTCGCCGCCGGTCGCCGCCGGTCGCCGGTCGCCAGTCGCCAGCTGCAGGGTGAAGAATGGCAACTAGCGATCGGCCGGCGACAAGTGCCGGAGATCGATGGCCCGGCGGCCGGCGGCCGAGGGCGGTGGCAAGCGGCGGGCGGCGGTGGGTGGGTGGCCGTGTGTTATAAGCGGTGAGAAGTCTTCAAGAAATAGTTTCTAGAAATTGTTCCTAGAAATAAGAAGCTAGTTTTTTCTACTTCTCATTGCTACTCCAAATTTATTCCCAGGAACAACTTTCTATTCCCGGGAATAGAAAAATCAGTTGGCGTTACCAAACGGATTTCTGTTCCTTTTCTATTCTAAGGAACAAAAGAATAGAAAAACAGAAAAATTGGCAAGTTACCAAACAGACCTTTAACCCCTTCCCCCATGACTTCCACATATTTTATCCAAAGCAGCCATGGACGTTTGGGGTCCATATGATCTCCTTTTTACATTCAATAATTAACTTTTTACATAACTGTGCGTTTGTTTTTCATGTTGATAATGTTCATACGAGAAATCGAAAACCAGATTTAATTTGCGAGATCGATTTGTGGTGCTTTTGCCTGCGTTTGTTTCATATGACTCGCTTGTTCACATGGTGCTTTTGCCTGCGTTTGTTTCATATGACTCGCTTGTTCACATACTTATTGATTTTGTCAGGTCATTTAATATATTGATTTTGTAAAACATTCTAGACAATCACTCTCTCATAGTAGTCTCCAAATTATGAAGTTCAACAATCTCATAGTAATCTTATTGTGGATATAAATTTTTTTTTTAAAAAAAACTATATGAAAAGTTTTAAAACTTTTTTGAAATGCAATTGAGTCTTAAAGATTTCGAATAGTGTAATTAAGCCCTCCCATTAATTCCATGCAATCTGGTTATGAAAAATGTTGGTGTGGCTTTTTTTTTTATTACTTTGTTAAGATATGTGGTGCTCATGTGATGCCCACCAAGTGTCGGGTCAGAAAATTGCTTAAAAATTTAAAAAGAAAAGAAAAGACAAAAAATAAAAAATAAAAAGAAAAGAAAAATTAGTTAATAAAGACCAATACTTATACCGTTCATCTTCTTCTTTAGCCGTTCCGACTAAAACAAGAAAGAAAAATCTTGTTCTTTAGCCGTACTTACAATATCTTCTCTTCAAGTGGCGTGAAGGAGGAACGGTTCCTCCCATTAAAATTTGTGCTTTGCATTAAAGAGAACATGTAATCTCCAGCGGCTTCTGTTTAGAGTTTTCGAAGATTTTGAGGAACTCCTATATTGGTCAACCATTTTCACCTTGTTTTTCTTTATTTGCCCTAATTTTAGTTCGGAGAGGGTTTGAATTTGCAATACGACTGATAAAACAGCCGACGTTTTGGATCATGGTGAACTATTGGACGAATCTTCCCAAGTAAATGCTAAATCTCATGGCACGGAAGATAGCTGTGGAGGACATGATCAATTTCAGCGTAGTGTCACACTTGGCTTCGTACTAGGATGGATGGCGATGAGTGCTCCATAGCCAATGCCCGTGGAGAATCAGCACAGGAAAGGGAGCGAGTTCTATAGCTTCTCAGACAGTATGTTTAGGTCTGTAGAAGATAGAAAAAGAAAGAAAAAGATGAACAGTAAGTTTTCATACCTTGTGCATCGAAGAAAGAACGGAGATGGTGGACAATTTAAATTTTGGTCTTTATTATCTAATTCTTTTTGAGTTGCGTTTTTCTTCCACTTCTCTTCTAACTTAGGCTTCATTCATTTCACGGAAAATAAATTCATTAAAAAAAACATTTTCCATGAAGGAAAAAAAATCTTCTAAAGTGAGGGAAAATGTTTTCCACTTTTGAAAAGTGGAAAACATTTTCCACATTCACTCTCTCTTATCTTACACTCTCCATTAATCTTTACTTCTTTCTTTTATTTTTATATATATTTTTATTTTTTTCATAAATTCGAATTTTTTGTTATTTTTTAATAAAATCGATTTTTTTTCAGTCTTTATTTTTGCTGTTTTTCTTTTTTGGTCGGTCGTCGGCCATGACAACAGTCAGTGACCAATGATAGGCAAGCCGATCTTGCCAAATCGGCGACGCCTGAGTGTCACAAGACGGAAACTTATTTCCAAATTTACCCATTTTCAAAATAAAAAAAACTGTAATCCTCTCTTCCCTCACTTCATGAACCCAGCGCCCTCGTGCTTGCGACGCCTGAGTGTCACAATTGAGTCCCTCCTTTTTAAAGTAGAACAAAGTCAATCGCTTGCCCTAATTGGTCGATCTCCCTCACTTAGCTTTTGCATGGCGTGGTGCTTCTTCTTCCTCCTGGTAGCTCAACTACTTTCCAAATTGAAGCTGCATAACTCGCGATGCCGATCTGTGAGGCCCGAGCCTCATCGCCTTGAGCTCACCTTGCCGGTGAGCTTATCATACGAGCTCGCCAGAGGTAGGCGAGCCTCGAGCCTCGCTAGCAAGGCGAGCTTAAGGCATGGCCGGCGACCGGCCAAGGAAGGAGAAAACACAAAATAAAGAAAAAAAATAATTTAATAATCTATTTTAAAAAATAATAAATAACGATTTTAAAAAATAAAATAAAAAAAATTATTGAAAAAGAGTTTATAAAGGAAAATATTTTCCCAAGCAAACAGCGGAAAATATTTTCTACTTCAAAATCAAGTTTTACTCAAACATCGGAAAATAATTACGTTTTCCTGGAAAATAATTTCCTGAAAAATAATTTTCTAAAAGTAACATTTTCATTAAATGAACGGAGCTTTAGATACTCTCTTTTTTTGAGTTTTAACCATATTATCCCATGTTAGGGACCCACCACTTCTTGTACAGCTTTATAAAAGTGATATTTTTTATTTTATTTTGTTTTTTCTTCGTTGTCCTTGCTAGTCCTACTTTCATTCTTCTTCTTTCTTTCCACATTTGACGTTTCTCTCTTGTAGGCCATTCTCTTCTTTCTATGCCTCCAAACTCCGTCTTCTCCTTCTTTCACAAATCTCTCCTGCATATGCAATCTCTAAAAGAATTGGTTAATTCAACAATTTTTGCGCCCTTCTCGTTTGCTACCAACGGTTCTAGCGAAAGCTTCTTCTTCTTTTTTGCCTTTCCAATTTTTTTGGTCTCAAATCATGTACATTCCGGTCACTATTGAGTGTTTGCTGATATTTTTTCTTAAAAGTGAATTTGAGTTTTGGGATATAGAAATGCTTGACCTTGTGTTTCAATACTACATTTAGAGTATAGCATAGATCAAAACAATGTTTATAAATTAATTGTGCAATTGCTTTATAGTATGTAAAATACTTGCATCCTATAGACTTTTGGTCCCTCTAGATTTAGTTTCTTACCATAGTTCCCACAAGTTCTTCATTATCAATTTTGGGTTGCTGTGCTACTTCTCACTCATTAACTTGTTGAAAATAATGATGTAGGCTAATAGAGAGAGGATTTTGCAAAAGTAGAGAACTAAGGAAGTGAAAGGTGTGGAAAGAAAGAAGAAGGAAAGTGGGATCCACAAGAGGAAAAAAAGAAGAAGAAACAAAATAAAAAGCATGAACCAAATAATAAACAAAGATAACTTTTATAGAGTTGTATGAGAAGTGATGGTCCTGTAAAAGATAATATGATCAAAATACCAAAAAAGGGAGTGTCCAAGCTAAATGATGAGTGAAAAAAGCATTGCCTTTTTTTTTTATATACTTTTCTTTATGTTTTTTATCCTTTTTTTCTTGACGTGGCACTTGGGGGCCGCTACATCGGTGCCACGTGTCTTAAGAAAGTAATAAATAAATCACACCAATTAAATTAGACAGAGTTAACAGAGAGATCTAATTGCATTATAAGTTTTAAGACTTATATTCGATTTACATTTTTTTTTGAAAGATTTTAAGTTCAACTACACTTTTACAATAAGTTTTAAAATTCTTGATGCAATACTCTCAAATTTTTATTACTTAATACCATCATTTGTTTGCTTTTTCTTTTGGACCTCACCTGTAGCACATTCCCCTCCCCAGTAAACTCTAGATAGTTGATACCATTCTTAGAAACATGCATTAAATACTGCTCCCGCTAGAGTAAGCTTTCTTAGTTTCACTAATTAAATCAAAGAAAAATGATATGTGCGCCGGCCAGAAAAAGTGATTGTCTTTTTTGGCTTCTCCTGGGATCATTGATCGACATAATCTCAGAGACAATAACTAAATCAAGAATCCAAGTCACTTTTTTTAATAATATTTATTAAAACCTTTTCAAGCATCTGACTAATCGTCATGAGATTTGAATCCCTATTCCTTTTAGAGTCAGTAATTAACCCTCTTCATCTAATGTCGGATCTATTTATGGTCAATGCTAATCTAAGAAGATATACTTTGTAGCTCTCGCCAAAATAAGTGTTGAATCCAGCGACATAAAGTTGGCAATGAAATACTAAGTTTGTTTGCCAAAGCAACATTCTGGAGATTGTTTCAAGCCATAAACTTACTTTGATGCTATACACTCCCATTTGAATCTCTTTATCGTTCGACCCATTTCTAATTATGTTATTGAGTGAAGGATGATATAGGCTTTCTTCTTAGAGTCAAACTCAACAAATAATACTAGAAATATTAAGCTCAACGAATCTCATTAGATGGTAGTTTCAGTTATGCCGTAGTAGATGCATTTATTTTAAGGAAAGTTTCATGATGAAAGAAAATATTTTTCACGAAATCATTTTAGATAGTTAGGACGGGTGGTTGTATTTTAGATAAATATTAGGCACATGGTCTATGTAAACCTTTTTTCATACATGGGTAATTTATTATCAGCAATTAACTGTCTTCTCAATGATGAAAAACGCAGGATATGAAAAAAAGTTACATGGTACTGCAGTGGACTGATTATTAACCCAAATTGCAAGTTTAGAGCTCTCACGGCTTAGGTTTTCTCCTCATGGCATTTAAACTTTTGAATAATCAATCCTTCTCCACTTAAGATATAGACCGAGTGTTCCCCGTCGATCCTTGCCAATTCGTGTACAATACTTGGGGCATGTTTAAAAGCGTGGATCTCAGGCACTCTAACCTGATGTGTGAAATAATTTTGCAAGCTACAAAATAAGAAACGTATCAAACTGAAAGAAGTTCGTACGTAGGAAATGAAGTACTATTTTCCATTACCGATTTGTGAAATGATTAAATCGAAAGGGTTAGGGGCCTAATCCTTTAGATGATGGGAACAGATGGAGACAAACAGCCGCTTGTTATCCTATTATTATACATGATATCTCATGACAATTGGTTTAAATAGTCTTTTCCCACAAAATGGGACCATAGTCTTATATCATTATCATCAACAGTTTTGTATCATTCTCCCTCCTCTGTCAAACTATCAGAAAGATTTAGATCAGGGTTTGTAATGGGAATAGTCGGGTACTTTTCCTTTATTGTCAATCAATATGAGGAAGCTAATGCACTTTTTGCTATGATCAGGAATCAGTATAAGATCTTCTCAATCCATCTTTTGGATTGAGATAACTGGTCATGGTGGGCTCTGATCAAAATTACACGCTTGGGTGTAGTGAGAGATTGACTCTTGATTCTAGTGGGAGTGGATTTTCTATATATACGGCTCCTGGGAGGATCCCAAATGAAGTTCTACGTATATAAGTCAGGGACATTTCCGGGTTCATATGATCTCCTTTTAATATTCAACAGCACATGTTTCATATAATTATATTAGGGAGGATCTACTTTCTGTTTTTTAGTTAGCATAATATTTTGGGTATTTCTTATGATCTATTAAGGATAATTGGTAGATTTGGTAGATTTCCTTTTCTATTAGAGAAGATCTATTTCCTATATTTAGTTAGTCTAATATTTTGTGTCTCTTATACTCAGTTAGATAATGGTTGATTTTTTCCTCCTTTTTTTTTTTATGAAGCAATATCTTGTCACTATTTTTGCACTTTAGTACGAGTAATAGAAGCCAATTATGAATTCTCTTAAAGTATCATAGCAAAGAAATTGTCCCAAAAATACTGAACTTATTACACTCTAGCTAACTTAGTCTTAAGTTTTTCAATTTTGTCAATTGAATCATAAATATTTTCACATTTTACTAATTAAATTCATCTGGCTAATTTTAGTTAGAAAATCACTGATGTGAATATTGGTCATCTTACGTGGTACAATTAACACTAACATTAGTATTGGCTATTCTGTGTGGCACTACTAGTATTCAAATTAGCGATTTTTGATTAAAATTGACTGAATATGCTCAATTGACAAAACTTGAAAATATTTAATATTCAATTGATAAATTTGAAATATTTAGAATTGAATTAGCCAAAGTACAATATATCTAGCATTGTTTGGATAATTTTCTCCAAAGAGATTAAAACACATTAGGCATGACCTAAGAAGCACCAATATTCTTCGAAAGCCTTCATGTCATGTTTGACACTCTGATACGTGTCCGACACTCTTTGACACTTTTTGACACTCAATCAACACGTGTTGGAAAATCCGACACCTGGTCAACTTTCCTCGATACTTGTGTTGGAATTATGAGACTTGAAATGTAAGAGGTCAATTTAAAAAAAATTAATAAATTATATGTCAAAATCTAAATATGTAAATAAATAAAAATAATAAATGGAAAAGATGAAAACTCTAATCTTCCCTTTTCTTTTGATTCTCACTTCCAGTGACACACAATTCACCCACTCAAGTTTATTTTTGCCCCTTTTCTTCCAACACGCTTTGACACTCAAGTTTTATGGATTACTGAAGTTGAGTTGAATTTGTTAAATTGAAACAATGAATAATATTAATAAATTGTTAATTAATGTTTTTAATGTAAATTCATTCTATACTCTTTTTTATTATTTATTTATTTGTGAATTTGAATCAAATTAATTTGATTAAGATAATTGTAAAAATGATAATTTATCATGAATATATTAATATATATTTAATAAATAACGTGTTTCAACGTGTTGGAATTCTCTATTTTTTGAAAAGCAACGTGTCGTGTATCGTGTGGTGTGGTGTTGTGTCGTGTCATGTGTCACATGTCCATATGGGTGCTACTTAGGGCATGACTCACATCCTTTGTGATATGGGCAAAAAAGCATCTAAGGTGATTGATATTTCTCACCATGTTATCTCAACACCTCTAACAATCTTAAATGTACTCATTTCTTGCATGTTGACTCAAGATAACTATGCAACATGATTGAAGACAACAAGACATGCACTGCGAGTGGAAAACAAATTTGAGTTTATCAGCAGATTTCTACAGAAACTAAATCCAACAGCTTCCTAATCTGATGATCAGGACATCTATAATTCCGAAATAATTTCATGGATTTTCAATTACCTCAACAAGGGTTTACGAGGAAGCTTGGCATACGTAGAGGAAGTAAAGGTTACGTGGGATGAGCCGGAGGAGAGATTCGCTAAAGGGAATGGACCTTGCATCCCCAACATCAATGATGGAATCAAGAATTAGATGATATCCCAAAAAGGTACAAGAGTGGGAGCCACGAAGTATGTGAAAAAGGAGGAGGCCGAGAAGATCCACTAGTTTCATTTGGGAATGCAAATGCCAACCTCAAGCCACTCCCATTCCTTGATAAAATTTTATTTTATGATTACTCAGGAAGAGCGGCAAAAATCAATGACCCGATGGAGAGAAGAGAAGATTGGGAGTGCCGCTTTCTTGGTTGGAAGAGTAAGCCCTAGGAAGGCACCGTCTAGAAAACCTCAATGTAATCACTGTGGCGAGGTGAAGCACAAGAAGAGCCATTATTGGAAGTTGATTGAATATTCTCCAAATTGGGAGCCAGAGCGAGGTCAATGGCATGAAAAAGGAGTGCTCCCGCAAAGGCTCTATACTTGACATAGATCAACAACGGCGGTTATGACACTATCGTAGCCCTAAATTGACCCCAGCCTAGGAGGGTCCTCCTGAGTAAAACCCAGAAAACTTCCTCATTTGTATCATGCAGGTAAGAATGTCTAAATGTGTCACAAATCAGTATTTTAATTCAGATTTACTGGAGTGGGTAATACATCACCTCCGATCATGTCAAATTATGTAGTAATTCCACTTCAACCCCTTTAATTAAAATAGTAATGTTGAGAAAACAGTACACATATCAAAATTGGGGGTCAGGTTGGGTGAGTAAAAAATGGATTTGATGCAAATTGAGTCATTTAATATATATTGCTCTATATTAATGTTATACAATTTTAGTGATCCATATCCAGACCTTACCCGTACCCATTTTAACTGCCCTCCAATTCTTAGTAATTTTCACCATTCAATACGGAAATGGCGTCTCATGACCCTCTTGAGATGGACCTTGAGGGCTTTAACAGATTGTTAGGCTATCCCATATAAACCCTCTTTCTAGGTAATGCTTACATTTAACGCGGATTCTTTTAAGTTTTACTAATGGCAACTTGATTTCTCATGTATTACTCATTGGATTTTTAAACTAAAGTCAGTACTAACCAATTTTAGGCTCCTCAGGAGCTGAGTATAACGTGGAAGCTCGCCTTACTTTCACGAAACAAAATTTGGGGTTTGGAAGCTTGGTTAAACTAGTTATGCCTAACTCCCATTGCTAGTGCCTTCTCTCTTTTAGTAAAACATATTTCACGCAATCTTTTTTGATAGTTAATTCCCAAAAGCAGGTGAATCCATATAATCATGTATAAGTACTCGAGCAATAAAATTAAATGGTCAATAAAATAAATAAATAAATAAATGAATGTATAAATAAACGAAAGAAAGAGAAAGGAAAATAACCGGACGCTTATCGGGCAAAACAATATAAGACCTCACTGTAAAGTCTCGGGAGAAGGCCCCGTGAGATATGCATAAAATACACGTATCCTAGTTCAATAAATGAAAAATTTTAATCTATGTGATGGTAAGTAAAATCTAAGCGCAGCTAGCTAATAAAAAAGTTAACCTAATCCAATCATGTAATATAAGAAAAGCCTAAATGCGATCTAAAAAGTTAATAAAATAAGCTTGTCGGAAAAATAAAAATAACAGAAGACTAAAATATATTTTATGTACAAAAGTATCTAAAAGGTTTATAAATCTAGAAAAAAAAAAACGAAATACCAAAATACTGTTTAGCATCTAAAAGTTTTAACAAAGAATATACAAAAAAACAAATGAAGATGTCGTTGCAGACTTGAAGGCTTTGTTTGGCAACACTCCCGTTTCTCTATTTTTCTGTTCTTTTGTTCCCTAGAATAGAAAAAAAAATAGAAATCCGTTTGTTAACACAAACTGATTTTTCTATTCCCAATAATAGAAAGTTGTTTCTGGGAATAGAAATGAGAAGTAAAAAAAACTAGCTTATTATTTCTGGGCAGGTCGCTAGTCTCCGCCCGCCCCCACCTCGCCGCCGGTGGCCGGCCGCCGATCGCCGCCACCACCCGCTCGCCGGTCGCCGGCGACCTGGCGTGACTGGAGGGCGGCGACGACCGGCAGCGGCCGAATGTCGGTTGGCGGCCAACCGTCGTCGATGGCTGGCCGCCCTGCCCGCCGGTGGTCGGCCATCGCCATTGCCGCCGGTCGCCGATGACCGCCCACAGCCCGCCGGCCACCAGATGCCGCCACCGCGCCGATCCACCGCTTTCATCGGGGAAAAAAGAATTAAAAACTTTGTGTTGATTCCAAACGTTTTTCTATTCTGAAAACAAGAAATTTTTGTAGTTACCAAACGCCATATTTTACCCAGAAATTATTCCAATGAGTAGAAAGAAAAAAGAACTATTTCTCAAAAGAAACTGTTCCCAGGAGTAGAAATGTTACCAAACGCACCCGAAAATTCCAAATCTGCAACAAACACTTCACGTCTGCAACGATCTAGACTAGATCGCGCCAGATTGCCCCACCAGCAGCTCCATCGTGGTGGCCCCTAGTGGCGAACACCGGTGATGTGGTGGTTAGTGACGTGTCCAACCAGGAGCCACCTTCGACGACGATTTGGTTCTAGATCTAAATCGGTTCGTCTCTCCTCTCTCACTCTCAACCTCTGGAGCGCACACTTGACAATAGCGATTAAGCCATCGCCGTCTCCAACCGTGGTGGGATGATGCTCCTCTAGCGATGCAAAGTGGTGGTCGAAGCGGATGATCCACTCTCTCTCAACTGGTTTTTTCAGACCTGTTTTGATGCCGGTCCAGCAGCCGTACCGAGGCTTGGGGTCAGCCCAACCTATTCGGCCCAATGTAAGTGGCCTTTTAGATTTGCACTTCTTCACCACCTAACATTCTCATCCAACCATTCAATCACCACATGCCGTATACCATGTCTTCTGTAACTTATGTTTTCTCACAAATCATCATCGCAATCATTGCCTGTATGTGGTGAGCGATCGGTGATCATGGATGTGGATGTCAGGTCCTCAGGCCCAAAATCAACCACCTTACATGGCTCTCATGTCCTAGCAACAAGGCCGCAACTCAATTGCCCTTTTGCCTACTAGAGGCTATGTAGGCCAACATACTTCAATTTTTGCCCAAATTCCGTTTAGGCCACAGTATTAAGCAAGCCATCGAAACAGAGGAATAGTCAAAAAGTGAATAAGAGATCGACAACTATAACTTATAATGCCATGCCCGACCAAAAGAAATACAGCAAATATGTAATACCGGACCAATAAACTTATCCATACCCAGAAGCATATTAGAATTAATTAAGATCAAAGTGCTCCATTACGGTGTAGCTATCGTCATTTGCATGCAATTCTCAGAAAAAGGTTTTTCCGTTTACCCTGTTTCGCAGAAACTTCGTCTATAACTTTGGTTCCGGGGCCCAAAACACCACCAAACCCCTCCCCTTTTTTGGCATGCCATCTACAACTTTTGATCAACTCATCTCTCTCTACTCTCACTCATGTGCATAACCCCAACGGATTATCTGGTGCGGAACTCATCTGAGTTACTTTCATGGACCAACTTTTGTGTCGTATGAAATGAAGAACGAATGCAAGATTGTATTATTAGAGCATAGCATCAGGGATTGTGCAAGTCGTGCCCCGTGTATAAGTCCAATACCTTCGCAAGTAGGAAATCCAAGAGAGAGCCCAAAAGTTGATCCCACTGATAATTTACTTGAAGATTCACCTCCCACTCGAAAGTGTAAGTCACGAAGTTTTAATGGCCTGCTAGTATTATCAGTTGATTCCTTTAACTCTAGCCATCTAATGTGGGACTTCTACCTTTCACTGCGATGGAAAAATCTTTAATATTTTATATGGATAATCAAATAAGTTAAGACTCAATGATTCATATCATTACGACAATTCAATAATTTTTTTTTATTTGCGATAAATAAGATATTTGCAATTTATCTTGAAACCTAAGTCCCTTCCAAGAAACTAAGCACCTCCACCTATAGATTTTGTTCACTTATGATTGCTAATACCAAAAAACCTTAGTTTTTGATACAAAGTATTAGATTTTTGTAAGACTACAACCAACTGTTCTAAAAACTTAAGTTGTTACTTATTAGATGGAGACATGGATATTTAAATATTTTAATACTCCCCCTTTATGCTTAGCCTAGTCTTTTTGCCTAGTATTAGCATGAAAATATTCAATTATGGAGACAAATGAAGCTTAAAAATATTCGAATTCAGAACTTTTAGCTCTGACATTATATTAGATTTTTGTAAAATTACTACTAATTATTCTAAAAACTTAAGTTGTTAGATGAATGTGTGATTTATTAATTGAATATTCTAACAAAAAGGTCGTGTAAGGTCTTTCTTACTTAACTATCTGAAAAAATATGTTAGAAGCCACTTTCGTCTAGAACATAATAGTTTCTCTGGTGGGACCTGTTTCATTTGTTTAGTAAATTCCTGAAAGAAATCTTAAATTCGTAGATACTACAGAAAGTGCTAACACTATCATGATTTTATTTTAGACGCATTACGACGAAAAAAAGATATTAAAAAAATTAACATGTGGAGCAAAGCGCATCAATTGGAAGAAAAAGCCATCTACCGCGCGCCTCGTCAAAGTCACTACAAAACACAAATCCACCATCACCAAACAGCAACAAGCTAAGTGAAGACACCGTAAAGAAAGGAGGACAAGTTACCACTATTTGAAAACGTGGCTTTCAGCCATATTTTACACTGTGCACACAGACATTTTTCAAATGTCCCTGGTGAAAAAGGGGACACTTCTCCAATGGTCCCTGAGGCCTTTCGATCAGTAACATCCTTGTGCTCTCGCCAAAAGGTCAGATTTCTTGCTGTCAAAGACCGGGGATGTCCAAAGAGCACCCTCGCCGATGACTCGTCGAAGAGAAATCCCTGCATTGGGTTTTCTCCCCGACTCCGCCTGAGACACTAGGTAGATGTCTATGATCACCATTTTCACTTGAAAATGGAAAAGTCCAGCAGTGCCATGACTATCGAGTAACTTTCGACCTTTCGGGTAACATCAACCCCATGAGGAAGTGAACTTTCCCCATGGGTGATTAATTAATGGTCCCAGGATTCGTCGAGATCAAGATTTTCGTTTCTTGGGGGATCATGGTAATCGGATCTCGTCGTCTTCCTCGATCCCAATTGGAACTAAAGCGATTGTTATGTGTGTACATGATGTTTATGATCCTTTTCCTTGTACTGAACTGTCAACTGTAGTCCTGATTGATAACAACAAAAAACAAATACTAGTATTCGACTACCTGAAACCTCAACACCAAATAAACAAACATGTTATTTTTAAAATCCTAAACTGTAGTTATAGTTTCCAAATTCATATTGCCGATAAATTTCTGCTTGTTTCTTAACTGTAATTCTAGATCCATGTCAGCGATTAAATTCCAGCACGTATCTTTGCTATATGTTTTGGATACCTTGTCGTCAATTAAATTTCAGCACTGCATTTTTATGTCCTTAAGTTTTGTCGTTGATTAAATTATAGTAAAATTAGGTTTCCTTGTGTATCTGTGATGTTTTATATCCAAAATTGTCATGGAATCAATCTTCTTAAAAAAAAAAAAAAAAAAAAATCAAAGAATGACTTTTGATGAAATGTATTTCATGCAAGCCGATTTCGATATAACACCTCCGTAAAATACATAATGTCTAGACAATTCAAATCACGGCCTCTCTCTTGCTTGATGTCTGCGGATGGGATGATTTGTTTGTTTTCGTAAACTTCAAATCCAAAATTCAGAATACCTCATGTTAAGACTGAAAAACAGAAATTTGATTCCCCCCGTCGGTCAATTTACTTACCAAATAGTAAATTAGTTTAGAACATCTCGAATTATTCTAAAAGAAGCAATAGAAAGATACACCAATAAAGAGAAACTTGTGCATTTAGATTATCCATGTGCTCAAGTGTGGCAAGTCATTCTTTTCAGTTAGCAGTTTGCAGTTAGTTTCTTTCTTGGCTAGATGCTCATGTGAGCATATGATTTCTTTGCGACTCGTGCCGCCTATCAGAATAACCTATAGAAACAAACGACGATTCTCAAGAACACCTTAAGTTTTTTTATGGTGAGATATTAGGTGCGATACTCTGTAACCTTTTTCTACACATGCTAAAATCTAACACCATCTAGACTGGGTAATTTTTGGAATCAGATCTAAATAGTAGAAAACATCTTCGGTCATATATCATCAAATAAAGAAAACAAATTATTTTCTTGAAAAATAATTTTCCGAAAAGTATTTTTCTTTATAAACAAATTATCCCCTAAACAAACACACCCCTTGTTTCGTATTAATATTGAATATATAGGCCATGTAAATCTTTTGTTTCACTCATCCCATACCTGATGCCGTGCAGATGGTGGGTAGTTTATAGCAAGTAACTAGCTGCTCATCTCAATAGCGAGAAAGTGTGATGTGTAGAGAAAAGTTACCTAGGTATGTTGACTCTTAAGTATTATGACGGATCTATTATTAGACCAATTCCAAATCTAGACCATATTGGCCCAAACAGCTTAGGGTTCTTTTTTTCATTTGCATGTCGACTTTCAATCGATCCTGCTCCTCTCGAGATTAAGACCGGGTCTTCATTGTGATCCTTGCGAATGCACATAACACATGTCCAGAAGCATGTTACTGAAGCACTTGTAACAAACTATGTGAAATGGCCTCACGAGCTAAAAAAAATCAAGAAATAATAAGAGTATTTGTGAAATAAATCAAACGAAAAGAGCGAGTAGAAAATAAAATACCATTTTCCATTAGCAACTCACGAAATGATTAAGAATTTAAAAAAGAAAGAAAGAAAGGTTAGGGCCATATTGGTCCTCCTAATCCTTCAGTTGATGGGGGAAATTTCCTGTTATTCCACCAAACGGCTACTTTCTTATCCTCTAATTATACTTGGGTATCTCATGATTAAGACAGGTGCTCGAATCATCTTTTTCCCATAAATTTACAAATGAGACCAAAGTATTTCATCATCATTCTCATCCGTTCTTTATTGTTCTCCTTCCGCTTATTTAATTATAGTAAAGAACATGACAAAACCAGAAAGGTTTAGACCTAGATTTGTATTGGGAACTTATTGGGAACTGTGAGGGGTCCTTTTTCTAGATTGTCGATCAGACGACAATGACAAATAGGGCCATTAAAAAGACCCCCACCAGTAAGATACTTTTTGCTATGATAAGGAATCAGAAAAGGATCTCCTGGATCCGCCTTCTAGATCTAGAAAACTCATATGGTTCAGGAGAGAGCGTGATTCTTAATTCTAGAATGAGTGGATGTTCTATATATAAATTCAGAGAAAGGATCCGAAACGGAGTTCTTTTTGACAGTGTCCCTTAATGCTTCATCTCCACCATAGCATTGATCAAGTTCATCATCTCGAGCCCGTCCATTTATAATTTATTCTAATAAGTTATGTAAATTTGTATCGAATACTCCTGTTTTTCATTTAGTTGTGCATTGGCTTTTTGAGTTTGATTCATATTCACACAAGAAATGAAAAATCTGATTTAGTTTGTGAAATTGATGTGTTGTTTAGTGGACGTTTATTTGATATGACCCACTTTTTCACATACTTATTGATTTTTCCTGGTCCTTTTATAAATCATTTTTGTAGATCATTCTTGACAACTACACCCTTACAATAATCTTCAATTTATGGGTAGTTCAACACTTTGATAGTAATCTTATTGTGGGTATAAATTTTATAAGTTTATACCCTCATTTGCTTTTCTTTTCTTTTCTCTTTGGGGCCTAAGTTTAACTGTGGGAACAAACCTGCTACACATCCCCCTTCCAAGTAAACTCCACATCGTAGATGCTACTTCCTTAAAAAGATGCTTAAAATGTTGCTCTCTCTAGCATAAGCGCTCTTGACTTCACTAATTATATCAAAGAAATCTGACATGCGAGCCGACAAGATTTGGACCAAAAAAATTCCGCGCACTAGCACCAAAATAGTGGATTATTTAAGTTAAAAATAGACAGTATTTTATTTGGGGTTTTGGCTTCGCATGGGATCCTTATTCATGGGAAAGTTACAAGTCGTGTCCAACCATATAGGTCCAAACAAGCCCACCAATTACAAGGAAAAGTGTTAGAAAAGTGATAAATCTTGTATATAAATGCTAACTTAGTTCTAAACTTTTTGATTTACAAGGAAAAGTGTTAAACGTTTTGACCCAATACCAATTCAGTCCTTCTCACTAACATAGACATCGATTGGCTGATGTGACACTGTCTGTGTTGTTATAGTTAACTTTTAATAATGTTTAGTATTTTTTGCTTTATTTATTTATTTTATTTTGTCTTTTGTCTTCTTCTTTTTCCTTCTCCTCCTCCTTCCTCCATCCAATCGCCAGCCTTTGGCAAGCCTTGAGCCCTTGTTGAGCCTGCCTTTGTGGCCTCGGCATTGGGTTGGGGAGGGTTGAGCCTCACTGGCCATGGGCAAGGCCCGACCTCATCAAATCCAATGAGGTTGGCCTCACCCAACTAGTGAGGGCTTGAGCCCTCATTAGCCCTCATCTTTATCTAGTCGCCAAGGTCCACTAGAAGGAAGAAGAAAAAGAAGAAAAAGAAGAAAGAAAAATAAATAAATAAATAAATAATTCGTAAAAATATTTAAATGTCATTAAAAATTATTCACATCGGCATTGATCATGCCACGTCAGTCGATTGGATTCACATCAGTAATATCCAGTCAAAATTAACTTGAAGGAGTGAATTAACACTAAGTTAAAAGATTTATAACTAAATTACTATTAATAAAAAAATCATAATTAAATTGATATAAAATGCAAAAGGCTTATAATTTTTCTAACACTTTTTTCAAATTTGCACATAAGCCGCAACGGCTCGCCCGTTGGGAATTTAGGATCATGAACAGATCTTGTTATTTATAACCGATTGGTGCGCATTGAAGCAAGTCAGCCGAGTCCAGACACAGCATGAGCGTCGAGTACTTTTGTTCCTTTCAAGAAACATCGATCTCGTCGGCTGCCTTAGTCAAATAAAAAAGTCTACAAACTTAGCGTCTCTACGAATCTGGGATTGTCATCTAGTACCAAATTGAATATTGAAATAATTGATCCGGGTCCACATCATGGTTTATGGTCCGTTTTTCTATGCTGATTGCGACCGATACAAACATAATTATGGCCCCTAGTAACTGAAAAAGCAAATACCTGAATATAGCTATATATATATATATATATATATATATATATATATATATAGATATAGATATAGATATAGATAGATAGATAGATATTATTGATCCTTTTTCATCTGTGCAGGTATCGAACTTATATCGACGTGGCTTTCCAAAATCTGTCGGTCATATCACCGAGAATTTTGGGACGCCACGGCTGACTGAACCAGTGAAAGATTAAATGAAAACAAGTAGCATATGTCGGATGAGAGAACAGAACATCAGATGAATAACATAGAGCCATTTTCCCGCGCGAAACTACTACAGAAGCAGAACACAAACACAGAACTTAGGAATCAAACGCAACAGTTGATTAACATTATCGAGCGGTCTAGGATTCACTTTCTTTCAACTAGAACGAGGAATCGAAGATAAGAGAGGTGACTAGTGTTTTTTTATGTGGGAGCCTATGTTCCATTGCGGCCAAGAAGAAAGCCGATAGTTCTACCCCCAAGGGCCTTAAGGCTTCCGAACAAACTGGCGAACACGAGATGCTTTATGCGTCCACGCCTGGGAGGATGAAGTAGCAGGCCTTGTCTCCTTGCCGCTGATTCCTTCCCTTCCATGGCTTCCGGCATGGAAGCTGTCAGGCTTTCTTTCCTGTGCTTCGATCAAGATCACCAGATGGTTTTGCTCAGCGCAAGACGAGTTTAACTAATCAAAACGAACTTAGGAAGAGAGGGATGTTTTTCTTTTTCCCTCGGGTGCAACTAGTGAGGGATTCTTGAATCTGGTTATCGTGGATGGTTTATATATACAAGCAGGGGAGACGAATTTTCCCTGAAGCTTCTTCCGCTACTTGAGCTCTTCCGCCCTGACTTCCACATATTTTATCCTAAGAAGCCATGGACATTCGGGTCCATAGGATCTCCTTTTTACATTCAATAATTAACGTTTTATATAGTTGTGCCTTTGCTTTTCAAGTTGATAACGTTCTTACAAGAAATGGAAAACCAGATTTAATTTGTGAGATTGATTTGTGGTGCTTTTGTGGATGTTCGCTTCATATGACCCGCTTGTTATCAGATCATTTTATAAATTGATTTTGTAAATCATTCTTGACAATTGCACCCTCATGGTAGTTGCCAAATAAGTTATGCCGTTTCATCTTCATCTTTTGCCATACTCACGTTATCTTCTCTTCAACTGGCGTGAATTAGGAACAGTTCCTTCCATTAAACTTGGGCTTTGCATTGAAGAGAACAAGTTCACCATGAGACAGGCAAAGTAGAATGACTTTTAATATGAATAGATGTGAAGCGCTAAGTTTAAAGGAGATTTGGCTGTTTGTGATCTCCAGTGGCTTCTATTTAGGGTTTTCGAAGATTTTTGGGGAACTCCTATATTGGTCAATAATTTTCTTCTTCTTTTTTCTCTATTTGTCCTATAATTCGGAGTGGATTCGAATTTGTAACGCGACTGCTTAAACATCCGACGCTTCAAATCCTGGTAAACTATTGGACGAATTTTCCTGAATTAATACTAGAACTCATGGCATAGAAGATAGCGATGGAGGACATGATCGATTTCAGCGCAGTGTCGCACTTGGCTTGGTCTAGGATGGATGGCAACGACTGCTCCACAGCCGATGCCCGCGGAGAATCAGCAGAGGAAAGGGAGCGAGTTCTATAGCTTCTCAGACGGTATGTTTAAGTCTGTAGAAGATAGAGAAAGAAAGAAAAAGATGAACAATGAGTTTTCGTAGCTTGTGCGTCGAAGATAGAAAGGAGATGGTGGACAGTTTAAAATTTGGTCTTTATTCCCTCATTCCTTTTGGCTCGACTCTTCTTTTCGTTTAGACACTCTTTTTATGTGTTTTGACCATATCATCTCTGGTAAGGCCTACCACTTGTCATATAACTCTATAAAAATAATCTTTTTTATTATTTGGTTGACACTTTTTATTTTGTTTCTTTATTTTCCTTGCAGGTCCTACTTTTCTTCTTCTACTTTCTTTCCACACATTTGACGTTTTAATCATCTCTCTTGCACGTCACTCTTTTCTTTCTACGCCTCCAAACTTCTTTTTCTTCCTTCACAAATCTCTCCCACATTTTCAATCTCTAAAAAAAACTGCTTATTTCAACAATTTGCACCTTCTTCATTCACTACATATGGTTCTAGCGAAAGCTTTTTTTCCTTTCTAAATTTTTTGGTCTCAAATCATGCCCATTATGGTTACTATTTGTTGATATGCTTTCTTGAAAGTGAATTAGTTTTGGGTTATAGAAATGCTTGACCTTGTGTTTCAATACTATGTTTTTGAGTGTTGCGTTCATCAAAACAATGTTTGTAAATTAATTGCGTAGTTGCTTTGAAGTTTGTAATAGACTTGTGTCCTATAGACTTCTGCTCCCTTGGGGTTTAGTTTCTTACTATCATTTCCATAAGTTCTTCATCATCAGTTTTGGGTTGCCACGTTGCTTCTCATTAATTAACTTGTTGAAAATAATGATGTAGGCTAAGAGAGATGATTTGCGAAATTGGAGAAGTGAGGTAGTCAAAAGCATGGGAAGAAAGAAGAAAAAGGAAAGTGAGATCCATAAGGGAGAAAAAAAAGAAGACACAAAATAAAAGCGCGAACTAAAAAAGCAAAACAAAGATCTCTTTTATAGAGTTGTGCGAGAAGGAATGAGTCACATAAAAGATAATATGGTCAAAACATTAAAAAACAAATGTAAAAGCTAAATGAGGAGTAAAAAAAGCACTGCCTTTTTTTTTTTTATTTTTTTACTTCTTTTTTTTTCGTTTTTCAGTTTTTTTTTTCTGAGGTGGCACTTGGGGGCCATCACATTGGTGCCACATGTTTTAAGAAAATAATAAACAAGTCACGTCAATTAAATTAGACAAAGTTAATGAAGACATTTAATTGCATTATAAGTTTTAGGACTTGATTTGATTACACTTTTTAAAAGGTTTTAAACTCAATTACACTTTTATAATAAGTTTTAAAATTTCTAATGCACTTATCTCAAATTTTTATTACTTAATACCATTGTTTGTTTGCTTTTTCCTTTGGACCTCACCTGCAGCACATTCCCCTCCCAAGTAAACTCGAGATAGTCGATACCATTCTCAGAAACATGCATTAAATACTGCTCCCGCTAGAGTAAGCTTTCTTAGCTTCACTAATTAAAACAAAGAAAAATAATATGCGCGCTGGCTAGAAAAATGGGTGCCTTTTTTGGCTTCTCCTGGGATCATTAATCGACATAATCTCAGGGAGGATAACTAAATCAAGAATCCAAGTCTTTTTTTTTAATAATATTTTTCAAAAAAATTTCAAGCATCGGACTGAGTTTTACGAGATTTGAATCCCTAATCCTTTCAGAATCTGCAATTATCCCTCTTCATCTAATGCCGGATCTGTTTATGGTCAATGCTAATCAAAGAAGATATACATCGTAGCTCGGGCCAAAATAAGTGTTAAATCCAATGATATATAGTCGGCAATGCAGTACTGAGTTTGTTTGTCAAAGCGACGTTCTCGGATATTGTTTCAGGCCATAAATCTACTTTAATGCCATGCCCTAGACCCTCCAAATTGAATCTCTTTGTCATCCGACCGATTTCTAATCATCTTATTGAGTGAAGGATGATCTAAGTTTTCTTCTTAGAGTCAAACTCAACAAATAATACTAGAAATATTAAACTCAACGAATCTCATCATATGGTAATTTCAATTATGTTGTAGAATAATCATAATTCAGGTGTGTTTATTTCAGGAAAAATTTCATGATGAAAAAAAATTCCATGAAATCATTTACAAGAAAAAGTAATTCTGAGAGGTTAGATAATTCATTTTTCTAACTTAAAACGTGCATATTTTTTTAACCGTAAAGTATTTGACCTCACGGCGATCCTTGTTGATTGGCATGATATTCCACGTGCCCCATGCTACTTGGGTAAGAGTGTGTAAGTTATAGTGATTTCGCCTTTCGGACTCTAAACATCTATGCGTAGGTCGCAACACTCCACTATTTCACATAACAGCATGGCGCTTTTATCTTTCCCACAAGTCTATTTTCACTTGGTCAAAAGGCCCATTGAAATTGGAGCAAGAGTCTTTGAGTTCTTCAAAGTGGAAAATAAAAACAAGGAAGCTAAGCTAGATTGATTTATCTAGGAAAAAGGACCTAAAAGAAGCTATTATATGTTAAGAGTCTAATAGATTATGTCAACACATATTAAAATTAGTTCAATTCACGCCCAGTCCCGCTAAAAAAATGCAAATTTCTATGTATTATTCGATATTATAATTGATTCTGTTTTACCACATTATTCAAGAAATGAGTCCATCTAATATTTCTGTAGCAGCCATTTTGGGCAGCAAAGGTAGCTGGAGAGCCAAAGTACTTTGGCTTGTTGTTCTGCATGAGAGGACACTGCTTCCACCACCACGCCCCTGTGAAGCTTACGAGTTGTGTGTTGTAGCAGGAGTAAGTTTGATGTTCCAACTGTGAGGATGATCATCCAAAATCACATTCTGTAGAAATTTTGTGCTTCGACCGAGACGAACTGTTGTGGGTCGATGGTAGTGAGTTTTCATAACACTGGAGGTAATTTTCATTAAATTGGTTACTTGATGAAACTTACTTGAACACCAGATGATAGATTCTCAGCTAATTTGAACTTATTCGATCGGAGGATTCTCCTTCCTTCTTTCTAAATGAATTCCCAGATTGCTCAAGTATAACATCCGTGCAAATGGGCGCTGGAGGAGAGAATATGCCATAAACATAATCAGGAGTGACCAGCAGCGGCAATAGTCCCCACAACTCAGGATCAGGAAGAACTTAGCCCCGCTATTCCTTTTCAACCTTCTTCAACTGTTTTTCGTTTTTGATACGCAAGGTCCATCTGATCACTTTGCATAGTTATTGTTCATATGTTATATTCTTGATGTGCAGCACAAGTAGCACTGAATAAATAAATAAATACCAACAGCATCCAGTTTATTTGACCCTTACTTTTGTTACATAACAATGATACATATTCTCAGCTGCTACTCACAGACTCGGGATAAGGACGAGGTAAGTTATGGCCTTCGTAGTCTTTACAGAAATCTAAAACTTCATTAGCATTGTCTCTTGAGAAGTTTGGTATTTAACAAGATGCCCAGTCTAGCAAGTATCAAATGCTATTGGCATCTCTGCATTAGATTTTTCTTGGACTGATTAACGAAATCTTCATCAGAGCAGCTGTGGACACCCTTCTGCTGTTTGAGTATATCTCTAGATTCTGTAGGCAAAATCAATCTCTGATTCTACCTTCATATGCAGATGGCAGAGCAAATCAGATAACAGATGTTCTCTGCCTTCGCATTTTGCCTTCCGTTGCGGTGAAAGGCCAGCAACCCAGGAAAGAATCGCTGTCATGATTCCTGCATAAAAGTAGGAATCATACGCTTATACAACTGCCGGTAAGAGTATAATTTCTTACTAAAATGTAAAGTCATATTTTTCAAATTGAACAAACAAAATGTAGATCTAATGGTTCAAACTGGTATAGTTCGGTTTGAAACATTTTCTGTTATTTGCAGACCGAATCAGCATCTTGTTCAAGGTTCAATAACAGGATTGCTACCGGTGATGAATCAAACTGGAAATTCTGCTTTGGGACTCAATAAAGGTACCATCTTTCTTAATTTTAAATGAAACAATGTGCAGTTTCTACAGTAAAACTTACCTATATGCCTATGATATTACTCAGTCAGCCGAAAGGCGAATAACCAAAAATCCACAAATAGAATGTCATATTTAAAAAGATTCAAGTTTTTACCTGCTTGTATAGCAGTTGCTCCTGCTGGCACAGCTTTCAGTTCTATCTCGACTGCGACTCCCCCAATCTTCTGTAACAGGACTCATTTTAATCCTAGACACCGTGTACAAATCCCTCTGATCGGTCCCTTCAAATGATATCCTCAGCGAAATCTTCAACTTGCTGTTCCATGATGTTGCGGTTTTCTTACTCGATGCCAAGAAAGATGGGAAAAACATCTTGATCAGGAAAGTTCCGGTTTCCTTGTTATTACATCTAGACGCCTGATGATGCTGATGACTAGTGGTCCTCGTGACTTTCTTCCTCTTCTTCCTCTTCTGGTTTTTGTTTGACTCTGCCTCTGCACTTCGAAACTCAAATTCTTCCTCTTCCTCCTCTTGATTCTCCTGCAAAGCAATCCAAGTTTAATTAGCTGTCTTCCAATTACAAAACATCATTTCCTTAATTAGCATAATTGTTTCCCCAGATTGGTTTCAAAGCATATACAATAGATGAAGAACACTAGTAAAGCACATCGGGATGTTACTATGTTATGTCTACCACGTGATTACAGATATATGATGGGATTTCATGATTGAACAAGAAGTGAACCAAGCCGAACTGAACGGAACCGAGTCCACTAATACCTGCAAAGGTTGCTGCTTATCCACGATATCTTTGAGGGAAAGCTCATAACTCGACTCGGGCAAGTTCCGGATCATCTCCATCATTTCTCTCCTTCCTTCTTCAATCCTGCGAGTCCTAGACGAAGCAGGGAGATTGTTGCAATGGTGATCTTTGGCAATACTCACCGACATTTTTTCGAGCTTCCACAGAGTTGGTGAGTCAGGATCCCAGTTTCTGCTGTGATGGTTTCTCTTTTCACCCGGAACCCAGAAATCAAACTCAAGATCTCTCTCTCAAGCCACGTTCCGAGCAAACGTGGCATGAGAGAGAGAGAGAGAGAGAGAGAATATAGGGTTGTTGGAGAGTGATGCACAAGGGAACTAGGACGTGCGCGCCATGAGCGGAAAAGCCGAGGGAAAAAAACAATGGAACACGAACTCCATAATTAGTGACTAACACATCTAAATATAAGGGCTAATTGAGAGGAAAAAAAAACACCATCTTTAGATTAAATATCAAATCTAGCCAAACTTTTTTGCCACGTATAAAAAACCAAATAGGTAGAATGACAATTCCGGCCCTAACTTTCTTTTTTGTTCCACAAAAAATTATAAACTTTCATCATTATCTTAAATATGGCCCCTACTATTAACTCTCTATTTGAAATCAACTTTATTTCAAGAAAAAAAATATTTTAGTAGTGAGCTTAGCGGATCTCGTCCATAGTGTTTCTCAACGGGTGGTGACTTACTACCTCATATTACAACAAAACAACGAAGTCTAACTAAAGAAATTTAATCTGGAGATTTTTTTGACTTACTATTGAAGTGCAGGAGATAATAAACAGTTTCACCGTTATTCTCTAAGTCATGGCTCAAACAAGAGAATAGTGAATAGTGCTTTAGATTCAACCAACGAGTGCACATGGATTTATTACTCGGGACAATCAATGGATTTAAGTTAAAGAGGATGAGGCTAAATTTGGGATTTAAGTGAAAAGTGATACCTTTTTTCAAGACAAAAAAAATGTTTGGGCTACATTTGACACTAAACTGAAAGTTAATATTTTTTACGAGAAAAAAAAATTGGGCCATATTTGATGCTTAACCTAAAGTTGATATTTATTTATTTTAATTAACCCAAATTTTACTGTGAACACCCATTCAATCATTCACATTCAATGTGTTCAGAAATTTTAGGTATCCTTCCAAATCACCATTGCAATCAATTTGGCGACCATGGAAGTGGATCTCAGGTTTATGGGCCCAAAATCAACTTCTTTCATGGCTAATGTCCTAGACTACTAGCAACATGGCCACAATTTCAAACTGCCCTTTTGCCAACTGGAGTCTATTTGGGCCAACATATTTCTTTTTTTTTTTTGGTAAGGTAAGTATATTAAGCTTTCAACCATGAGATCCTGTACAGAAAAGAGACACACGGCACCGGCAATCACTCTATGGGACAACATGTCACCAGAGTGAGGGGGTACTGTAGTCGCATGGAAGAAGAGAAGATTACAACTTCACAAAGGAGTCTAGGAATACAACTTCACAAAGGAGCCTAGGCAACCCTAGAAAAGTCTCACTCGGGACCTGTACTAAATATACATTGGTTTATTCCCCAACTCCGCTGCATTCTTCTATTACTGGGGTTATCCTCCACCCGCTCAAAAGCAATCGCTTTATCCTTGACCGCCTTATAGATGTATTGTTTTAAGGCCGGGAGATGAAGAGTGTGCGCTCGAAAGAGGATATCATTTCTAGTCTTCCATATTATATAGTATAGTGCACCAAAAGAGAACCGAGCAATCTTCTTGGAGAACCCACTTCCTGACAGTGAATTGATGGCCCAAAGAATATTATCTGGCCATGAAGAGTTATACCAAGGAAGATTGCATTTGGAAGCCCAAAACATGGCTAGGGAGTTGGGCCAACATATTTCAATGGTGCTTAAATCCATTTAGGCCGTAGCATCGAGCAAACCCATCGAATTGGAGGAGTCGTCGAAAAACGGGACAACTGGCTCGATTTTCAATATCCATACATATATTTTATCCAGTCATTTCGCTAAGGTATCTGGCTTTTGTGTATAGGAAATTTCGAACCAGCCTTATTTTAAATAGAAGTCTGAAATAGCCAAATTAATTGAAGTTAGCTGGTTAGTCAAATTTTCACTGGTCAGCAACCTAGTGATTTTTCTAGCGGCCAGAATAGGAGCATTTTTTTTTTTCAAAAAAATCTGTATAAAATATCGAGATCCCTAAAAATTAGAAAGCCCCTAAATTATTTCTTTCCTCATTTCTTCCCATCTTTTTCTTTCTTTATACCTTCGTCCCTCGATGACCTTCCATCCCCGAATTTCTCCCCATCGTCGTGATCACCCCGCTTCTCAAGATACCAATCTATTTCTCGTCCTCTGCACGAGACACTTCGGCGCCTCCTCCTTTCTGCATCTTCTTCCCCTTGATTCCATCCCGTTCATCTTCTGCCTCAGTTTGTGGTGCTTCCTCGCTTGCTTCCGCTTACATTGCTCCTCTTTTGCGGCAGCCTCTTCTTCTTGCCGGACCTTCTCTCTGTTCAGATAATTGTGCACATTCCATAATTTCTGGGGAAGGATGCGCAAACAACCATGACCTCCCATCTCGTTGTGTTACCAACAATTATCAAGAAGAAAAGTAGCAAAAAACTCTAAAACCTGTTGTATTTGTATAAATTCAATCTTAGAATTTTTAATTGAGCCAATTTGTATTTTTACCAATTGAGTATACTTGGCTAACTTTGACTGAAAATCACTGATGTGGACATTGACCATCGTGTATAATACAACTAGTGCTAAAGTGAACACTTTTTAGTAATTAAAAAAATGAATATTTATTTATTTCTTTTTATTTTGGCCAGCAAGGTCACTGACGATCCTTGCCAACCGCTGAGCAAGCCAACAAGTGTTGGGAGTGTGTAGCAAAACTATGATACCTTTCGCCTGGAGAGTTCTCTAGGAGAAAACTCAAGTTCGAGCCCGTCAATATATTTAGTTAGACCCACTTTTAGTCAAAAGTTACTACTCCACACTATATATTCTTGGATGTGAGATTTCTCTAAAACAACTCAATCACACATGCATTTTAATAATTTCTCCTTCATGTGTTTCATGTGTGACCTCAGTATTAGGTCTTGCTTTCTTCTTCACATGTGAGCTCAACATTCAGATGTGGGAATTTTTTAACACGACTTACTAAGATACATATTTTAACAATCTCCCCCTCATGTGTGAACTCAATGTTAAGTCTTGCTATCCTCCTTATGTGTGAACTCAATGTTCCAATGTAGGATATCTCTAATGCAACTCACTTACAAATGCATCTTAACAATCTCTTCATCACGTGTAAGCTCAATGTTAGGTCTTGCTCTCCTCCTCACATGTGAGCTTAGTATTTCAATATAGGATTTATCTAACACAATTTACTCATACGTGCATCTCAATTTCAAATATCCGAGTGTTAGCTCTCCCCCTCACGTGTGAGCTCAATGTTTCGATGTGGAATTTCTCTAACACAATTTACTTAAACGTACATTTTAAAAATTTCCCCCTCACGTGTGAGCCTAGTGTTAAGTCTTGCTCTCCCTCTCACGTGTGAGTTCAATGTTAGATATGGCTCATCCTTAATTCAAGAATCCTTCTAGCTCAACTTCATCCTTATTAGCCCACATTACTACACCAAAATGCTCATATATCGGGAAACTACAACCGTTGGCTCTGATACCATTTGTTAAGAACACACAGTAGAAATCTACTACCTTTTGCTTGGAGAGATTTCCAGGAGAGAACTCAAGTCCGAGTCCATTAACATATCCAATTAAACCCATCTTCATTCAAAAGTTTAAGTCAATGAGTTATGGGTTAGCTAATATATTAACTACTTCACACTAGATTAATTCTCCAATGTAGGATTTCTCTAAGACAACTCACTCACTTGTGTATCTTAACAATAAGTACTCGCCAAATCTAGGTAAGGACCACCTTGTTGGTGGCAAGTGAGGCTGCAAAGTCCCTTGCTCAAATTTAGTAAGGGTCACAATCCTCACCGGCAAAAATGAAAGGAAAAAAACCATAAAATTATAAAAAAAAAAAGTATAAAAAAATTCAAAATATTCTTAAAATTGTCCATATCAACGACGGTCACATCATATAGAATATTTGATGTCTACAAAAATGATTTTTGGTTTAAATGAGCTGGATGGACTCAATTGACATAAATACAAGAGGTTTGACTAAATTGGTGTCAGTTTAATAGTTTATGACTAAATTTATTATTTTCCTGACTGTCATACGTGATAAAGTTTAATGTAGTTCAAGGACAACATCCAAAGACCACGCAAATGATGATTGCCATGCCATAATCCAGCACTTAATTCAAATAAGCATCTGGGTTTGGACATGTTTAGTGGTCCTGTTAGGCATACGGTTCTGCTAGTAAAGGGATTGGAGAGTGAAGTCGGAGGGTATCGGGCTTGGGGTTTGATTCCTAAGAATAGGCATGCACATATACATAGAAGAGAGGAGTGAGACAAATTCATACACACACACACACATATATAATAATTTCAGAACACATGACTTGTCGCAATAATAATTTACTAAAACAGTGGCACGCATGTACAAAATCTAGTTTACCCAAGATTTGGTAATTATATATGCCATGTGTTTCTGCTGGTCGGGCGTGGCAAGGTAAGTTTAGTTAATGAAGATACTCCTTAAGCAGCAAAGCACGCCCTGGTGAGCGCTTATAGTTATGGATCTTTTTATATCACTTTTGAGTCGGTAACCCTAGGATGACGTCACGCTCATTTCACAGAGAACTGAAGGATACGACGTGTAACTGAACCACCGAAAGATTGAAAACAAGCACCAAAGATATCACGATTGCCAGAAAAGGAAGAAAAAACAGGCGAAAAGTGTTCACGCTTTTTATTTAATTGATAGGGTACTTGTACAAGACGAGAATAAGATACAAAAGTAGAAAAGAGAAACAAAACACGAACATGGTACATATGAATTAGTCTATACACTGTGGAGACAACTATGGGGTGAGACAATAGAACATCAAACGAAAAGCACGGAGCGATTTTCCTGCTCCATGCTACCGCACAAGTAGAACACAACACAGAACTCGGAAATCGAACGCAGCAACAGATCCACATTATATATAGCCATCCAGGATGATTTCTTTCGCGACCCAATTTGAAAGCCAAGATAAGATAGGTGATTTGTGATTTTTACGTGGGAATGTGCGTTGCATTGCAGACACGAGGAGAGCCGAAGATTTGACCTACAAGGGCTTTAAAGCTTCGCACAAAACAGGCGAACATGAGACGCTTTATGCATCCGCGCCTGGGAGGAAGAGGCAGCATCTCTCGTCTCTTAACTGCTAATTCCTTCTCTTTCACAGCTTCCTTCACGAGAGCCATCGCGCTATCTTTCCCTTGCTTTTTAGAGAGAGAGAGAGGAGCCTTGGTCTTGCTGGGGTGGGAGAGATGTGGTGTTTGTAAAGGTGTTAGTCTCTCGGCATGTATGGAGGGTGGAATGTGCTTCTGGGGAGGAGGTTTCCTCGAATGTTCCATTCAGGGGATGCACTCGGCTTTCTTTTTGCTCGGTTTACCTGAACACTGGAAAGAGAATCTTCATCCAGAATATGATAACCTACGTACATTAAAGAAGTCGTCAGTGGAGACCAACGAGCTGATCGGGTGATCAATCTTTCGTTGGAGTTTGGAAAGCCTCCTTTTCCTTGTCGCTATTTGTGGGGTTCTTTCCATGAGAGGGATCGATTTATTTTGGATAAATATTAGGTACCCAGAATTTTGTAATTTTACACATCACATTTCGTACCATTGAGATAGTGGGTAGTTTTACTCTCAAGAAGTAACCAATTGCACATCGATGTCTAGAAAAAAAATTACTAGGGCATGTCAACTCTGAATATTACGATGGACCTATTATTAGGGCAATTGCAAGTCTAGAACATAATGGCTGAAACAGGTTCAGTTTCTTCATGTGCGTGTCGGCTTTCAATCAAGTCCTGCTGCACCTGATATTTAGATCGGGTCTTCACGGTTGATCTTGTCAATAGTCGTGGTACACTGTATGAAATGGTTTGCAAGCTGAAAAATAACAAATCATTCGACCATTCGTGAGAAACAATTATCTGAGAAAGTAATCACTTAGAGAATAAAATATGTTTCCATTACTGATTCAGGAAATTATTAAAATAAAAAAGGTTAGGGGCTTTTGGGTCCTATTAATTCAGTTGATAATGGGGGGTAATTTCCTGTTAATCCACCAAATAGCTACTTCTTGTCCTATTGGGGGACATGGTATCTCGTGATTCGGATACGAATTTAAATAATCTTTTCCCACAATTTATTTAGGGGAGGGAAGCCTCTCATCGTTATTCTGATACTATAAGCATTGTGGGATCAGAAAAGGATCACCAAGATCTACTTTTTTGATTCAGATAAATCCAAGGGCTCATGGTGGGTTTGATCAAAATAAACTTAGGGGGGAGTAAACCTTATAAAAATATATATAAGGAAAAGAAAGTAATAGAGAGAGAAAGCAAATATAAAAATCTTGAGCATTTTTTAATTAATTTGTTAAAATATTTAAAAAATAGATTACACATTTATCTAATAACTTAAACTTTTAAAATAGTTAGTTGGGGTCCCACAAAACCTCACATGATATTAGAGATGGAGGTCATGAGTCAAATATTTCTAGACTTCATTTATCTCTTCAATTAAATTTTCACGCTTAAAAATTTTAGAATAATCGGTTGTGGTCCTACAAAACTTAACATAATTAATTAGAGGGAGATTAAACCTCATAGAAACAAAAAGAAAGAAAAGTAATTTTAAAAGGCCGAGCATCTTTTAATTCATTAATTAGAGAGGGAAAAATTAAACCTTATAGAAACTTGAAAAAGAAGAGTGAGAGCATTTTTAAATTAATCAATCAAAACCTTATAGGAAAAATAAATAAAAAAAGAAGAAAGAAAAGCCATTTTAAAAGGCCGAGCATCTTTTAATTAATTAATTAGAGAGGGAGAAATTAAATCTTATAGAAACCCGGAAAAGAGGAGTGAGAGCATTTTTAAATTAATCAATCAAAAGTGCTCGGCCTCTGTCTGTGTGTGTGTGTAATCAATTAATTAAATAATGATAATGGCGTCTCCATGTGGCTGGAGGCGCTGGTGCAAAAAAAATAAAAATATGTGTGCTCTTTTCGCCCATGTCTACTACGGTTCGGAATCAATACGGTTTTGTCAAAAATCGAAATTCGAAAGAGAGTTGCGTCGACTTTAGTTTTGAAGCTCCGTCCGAGTGGCTGAATAAGGTTTGAGCCCTAAGTTTTTTCCCGAGTGTTCGTGCCCTAACTTTCGTGATTTTAAAACACATGATGGCTCTCGATGTTCATTGTTTCATTCTTTTCACCATTTCGATCTTTAAACATATACTCCAGTTGTACATTCTGCATTTGGGAACACGGACAAACCGTCAAATAGTACGATTCTCAGTGGAGAAGAGAATGACCCATTAGCTCAGATAATGGCCTCCCTTTGCTTGATTGAACTGAACGATGAAAAGGTGGGAGAGGAAAGTGAATAATGGCATGTTGACCGGTTTCTTATTTATGTATTTTTGTTAATATGGGCAAGTTCTATGTCCGCACTGACATTACTTAGATAAACTAACGTGTTCTTTTTCCACTCCAACTTTCTACGGGATAAAGCATTTGCATCGGCACAAGAATGTCTTCGACTTGAAATGTCTGAGGATTTATCCACGGATGGAAAGTGATGTGTGCCTGGACGTGATAGGAGAAGACCGGTATGGAGGGGCGGCTGGGTATGAGGTCAGTGTCACTCCTACACAACTCTCAACAAAACAAGGTTGCATTGATCTCAGCTGCATGCTCTTTCTCCTTCTTGGCAGTGAACTTCCTGCTTGTCAAGGTTTGTTCAGTAATCCATCCATCTCTTAGGGCTATCTCGATTCGTTAACCCACAGGGCTAAGTTGATTGAAAGTCTCGGCAGTAGAACCAAGCATTCAATTACGGTACTCGAGCAGGGAGTCTTCATGAGCAAGTCCATCCATCAACTCCTTGTCGATCAGTTGAAGACTAATTTGAGCGGCTTGGTTTCTCTACCTGGTGGCATGTGCCTTAAATGACTTACTCTTTTTCTTATGGGCATGCTTGTGATCCTCACAAGAAGTGATATTGAGACTAAGGCCGTTTGGTTGGGCTTTCCCAAGGGGCTTTCCAAAGCCCCTTGGGAAAATGCAAGTATGTTTGGCTCAATATTTGGAGGGCTTTGGAGAGATACACTTGCATCTCCAAGTATCCTAAAGGTCCTTTAGGTGAATGCAGGGTGAAAGGTGCATTTGCAACTTGCATCTTCGGAATGCAATATGTAGTACTATTCATCTTCCCCACATGGCCAAGGAAGCCGACGACCGTTGGCAACCGCCGGCCAAGGGAGGCGACCGCCGGCCAAGGGAGGCGACCGCCGGCCAAGGGAGGCGACTGCCAACCAAGGGGGGGCGACCGCTGCCCTTAGTCACGCGACCTTAGCTGTCGCACGCCTGGGTCGCGCGACCCAAGTGTCACCTGAGGTCCGACTTGGGTTGCTCGACCACTGCCTGGGTCGCGCACCCAACGACGAAGGCGACCCAGGTGGCCTCCTCTGTCGCCTGGATTCGTGAGACCCAGGCGATCATCCGCCGGGGCCGCACGAAACCAGGCGACGGAGGTGTCCGCCTGGGTCACGCGACCTAGGCGCCCGCTGAGCGACTGCTACCTGAGGTCGCCCAACCTTAGGCAAGGCCTTTCGACGGCTAGATCTGGCCGCCGGAAGCTAGACTGAAAAAAAAAATATTTACAAATTTTTTTAATAAAAAATATCTCAAAAGTCCATTTACAAAATGTGGTATTCACCAAACGGTATTTAGGCCAAAGTTGTTTCACAATGCAAAATTTACCAAATGGTATTTGCATTTTCCCAAATACATTTCCCCAAAGCCGAACCAAACGCACCCTAAACTTGTATTGCTTGAGAAACGGGAAAAGTACCAAAAAGTTCTAAATATATTGTATTGATATCAATTTAGTAATAAATTTTTTAATTGGATCAATTGAGTTCTAGACCTTTAACATTGTTACCAATTTATTCCTCCGATCAATTTAGACCGAAATTGCTGACATGACATAACCAATGTTGACATGGACATTTTTAACAAAATTTTAATATTTTTTGAATTTTTTAAATAATTTTTTTCTTTTTTAATTTTTTTTTTCTCTTTTCCTTTATTTTCCTCTTCTATTTCTGGTGGCCATAGCCATGGCTAGAGACGACTGGCCTCACCAGGGCAAGGTTGCACTTGTCAGCCACAAGTGAGGGTCAGTCTTGTTTGGCTGAGGGCAAGCATTAGCCATCTAGGTGCAGCCGGGTGAGGCCCCCTTCGCAAGATTTGGCGAGGTTAGGTAAGGCCAACCCTCGCTCCAGCTTGGGCGAGGTTGACCTCACTTGACCTCGCTAGGGGGGCCTCACCTAGCCACGCTTGGATGGTCGGCACTCACCCTTGGCCAAGCAAGGCCAACCTTCGCCTATGGCCAACAAGTGCAACCCACCCAAGCAAGGCTAGTCCTCGTCGGCCATGGCTTTGGCCAATGGCCAACGATGGCCATCTGAAAGAGAAGAGGAAGAGAAAGGGGAAGAAAAAAAAATTCAAAAAATATTAAAATATCATTAAAAATGTTCATGTCAACATTAGTCGTGCTATGTCAGTCAATCAATGTCCATGTTAGCAATTTCCAATCTAAATTGGTTGGATTGACTAAATTGGCACCAATGTGAAAACGGTTTAGAATTTAATTGATCAAATTGAAAATTTTAGAAATGAATTGGTACAAATATAATAGGTTTAAGACTTTTTTGGTACTTTTTCCCTTGAGAAACACATCAATCACTTCCTCCTATGCTATGTGTCAAGATAGTTTATCTTTTTCATGACGTACCATTGCATTACGTTAATGCAATAATTGACGCCTTAGCATCTCAATACATTAATGGAGGGAGAGTCATCATCAATTCATAAAGTAGATGATGTCGTAAGGGGTGTCGCAAATTCTTATGCATCCGCCATGTGGGTGCAAGATAGAATGTCCTGGATGTAGCTATGTTGGCTTAAAAATAGCCCTTAGTCATGGAAATAGCTTGACTTTAAGGAAGAGGTGAAGGGACTTGACATCCTTGATAAAGAACTGAGAAGCTAAGGCGTCAATTATTGCATTACAGTAATGCAAGCATTGCCTGTAACAAGGTCATCGTCCACATATACATGAAAAACAGAAAAGGAAAGGAAAAGCCCAAACATCCTTGTTGCAATAGACATCACACTTTGATTGAGTAAACTCGAGACATAAGGGAAACAAAAATTGAGCTCTCTATATTATGTCCGTAATGTTTGTTTAAAGTCATAAATAGACTTTTTCAAGCAACCCAAGCATGATGTTGAAATTCACAATCAACAAAGTCCGGCAGTTGAGACACATAAACTCCCTTCTCATGTATATTAAAGTGCCAAATTTTCCAACGGTTGGTAACTACAAGAGTGAGAATGAGACAAATGGTTATCAACTTCACCACAAGACTAAAGGTGTCCTTAAAATCAATTCCAAGATGTTGATGATTACCCTTGGCAACTAATTGAGTGCTGTAACTATTCATGCTTTCGTATGATTTTCTCGAGTCGAAAAACCTACTTACAACCTACGACATTCTGTGTTGAATTCAAGGGACCACCTCTGAAGTGTTTTGACGGACAAGAGTGTTGAACTTGTTTGACATGGTTTGTCATCACTCTGGATGTTTCAACACTTGCGTGGCACACGTGGGATCCAAGAGTGGGGAAAGGGAATGTTTGGTGGTGTAATAGATTTTTTGGTTTGACTATATTGTTAAGGGAATTGGTGAGAATGGGGTGAGTGCAGGTCGGTTGAGATGGTAGAATTTGAGCCATTTATGTAGATAAGCTATCTGCACTTCTGACTAGAAAAGAGCGTAGGGCGAATTACCATTTCAAGAATAATTTTACCCACCACCATCCCAAAATAGTATTACCAATGGAGCAAAGGGATCTTATTGAACATCTAAAAATTTCCCTCATCCCATTATGGTGCCGCTTTATTTATTTATTTATTTATTTATTTATTTTGGATATATCGAGCAGCTGCATTTTCCATAACATAAAAGCACCGAAGTAATGTAATTCATATGTACTTACTAGTATCATGTCAACTTGAAGTGACTTTCAATATGCTTGGTAAAGCTGAAATCTAAAAGTAAGACATTTGACATGGTTAGTGACTTTCCATCCCTCGTAATATTGATCTTATTTGGTAATTTTCTTATACATAGAAGAAAATTTCAATATACTTATAATGAAAAGTAACAAATTTTATGTGGTTAGTTACATTCATTTACTAGTTTTATTGATGTGTCATAAGTATGTTCTTTAAAATTAAAAAGTTATTTTCATTAAGCTTAGTATTTTTAACCTGTAATATTCACATTTAATTAGTAATTTCCTTATATAATAATGATGCGGCGACATTCAATATGGTGGATAACTTCTAATATAGGAAAGTGAAAATTTAGATGGGTTTAATTATAGTATATATAAGGGGGATTGTGTAAGATAATCACTTATTTCCATTTCCAAATTCTACAATACCAAATAACCATTTTCAGAGTTGTTGGGTCAGTTCAGTTTTGCACAAGAAACCCGAACGATCTTGTCTCCCCATGCCAATCATATCCTCTCGATTGATAAAGACGTAGATCTTTAATGACACGAGATGACAGAGGCTCATTAAAGGGATCCATGTGGAGGTCACGTTTAGAGTAGCCTATAAATAGAAAGGATAGGACAACATTGTGGTATTTCTCATTCCTACCTTTTTTAACTCTCTTTCTGCCTTACTCTTCATGTTTCCTATATTAATTTAAGTATATGAGCGTCCTCTCAAATATAATCTAGAAATTATTTTATTTCTAACATATAGATTCGGCATCATATCGAGGCTTGCGGTCGGCCCAACCGCTTCAGCCCCATGTCAGTGGCCTTTCTTAGTACCGCGACCAGTGAAAAAGATTTTTAGGTGCTCTCACAAGTCATAAAGCAATATTCCCATCAACATATTCGATCATCAAATGCTAAAATGTTGTGTTCAGAAATTCATGCTTTCTTTCGAGTCATCATTGCAACCATTGTCCAAATATCTCTGCGGTCCACGATCGTCGTCGTGAATCTCAGGTTTTTTAGGCCCAAAATCGACTAGTTGCATGGCTATTTCCTAGCAACAAGGTCACAGTTTAATTGCCCTTTTGCTAACTAGAGGCTATTTTGGGCCAACATACTTCAACGGTGCTCAAATCCATTTGGGCCACAATACGAAGCAAACCCATCGAATTAGAGGAATAGTCAAAAGTGATGAAAGAGATCGATAAGTAACTTAAGGTGTGCCATATGTAATTGCCAAATCTTAGCGAACTGACTTTTGCACACGTGTAGACTGTTTTAGTAAATTTTTCTACGACAATTTAGGTGCTCCCAGGATTACTAGAGATCAACTAAACGGACCAATAAGCATTATCATCCAAACCCAGAAGTTTATTAGAGTTAATTTAGACCAAAGTGCTCGATTACGTCATTGGCACTGGAACCCTCAAACACGTTTTTCCGCTTACGCCGTTTCCCAGAAACTTCCTCTACAACTTCGTTCCTGGGCCCGAAACACCCACCAAACCCCTCCCCTTTTTAGGCATGGCTACCACATTTGATCATCTCATCTCCCTACTGTAACCTTCACGTGCACAAGCCCATTGACTTATGTGGTGCCAAACTCATCGACTTACTCTCATGCACCATCTTCTGTGTCGCAAGAAATGAAATGAAGAACAGATTCAAGATAGTATTATTAGAGCAACCGGGGCTGCACAACTCATGCCCCCACACCAATAACTTCACAATAGAGAGATCTAAATGGGAGCTCATAAATTGAGCCAATTGACAATTGATTTGAATTCGTCTTCATTCGAAAGTTTAAATCATACAGTTAATGACCAATTAGATATTATCAATTGCTTCTTTTGACTCTAGACATTCAAGGTTGCAGACGAAGGCGACCATTTGTGTTAACTCCCTCCAAAAGGTCTAGGTCCACTCATCTTGGCTGATTGCTTTGGTGTGGTTGTCTTTCGTACCTAGGAGTCCTCCTACCACATGTTGTCAACACGAGTTCATTTCATCGCAAGATCCATACAAAGCATTATGAATCTAAAACACATCGTTCGAGGAAAATGACAAATATTTCCTTGTCAAAGTTCGTCGTCATTCTTTCTTATAAAAGACAATATGAACATGCCAAAGGGCGATCAACTCCTACTGGTCGACTCGGGCTTTCAGTCTAAAACATTTGTTCAAGATAAAATTGCGAGCTGCACCCGACCATATAAGTAAGTATATATCATCCATTAGATTGTATGAGTCCCACGTGCAGTCCACAAGATCATTAAACCAATCGAACGCATAATAACTTCTCTAATTCAAAACTCACCAATTTCCGGCCGATGCATTTTTATTTTTTTTTTTTTAACCCTGCGGGAAAGTCAACCAAAGTCCAGTCATATCATACCTTTGTACCTTTCAAGCAACACCCACCGTAGCAAGGAAGAAAACTTTCCCCTTGTGACATTAATTAATGAAGCAGGATTTATCAGGATCGATCTAATTATTGAGGGGTAATGATAACCAACCTTGTCGTCTTCCTCCATCCAAATTGGAATTAAAATGATCAATACGTGTCCAAGCGATGATTTCTGGTCCTGTTTCTTATTCTAAAACGTCAATTTTGCGACTGATTCAAACGAAAAAATGGCCACTCCAAAGCTGAAAAGGCAGGCAATTTTAGGACACGATGAGAAACTAAAGTAGTCAAAGATTTAAAACAAGTAGCAGGAGATATCTGATGATATAACACTACAACAGACGAAAAACACAGCCATTTCCCGGCACCAAACTACTACAAAAGCACAATACAACACGGAATTCAGGAATCGAACGCAACTATCCATCAACGCTATCGAATGGTCTAGGTGGAGATGACAGCGGCGACTTGTGATGGGGGAGTGCTCGTTGCGTTGCCGCCGAGAAGAAAGCTGAAGATGTCAGCGACGAGGGCTTTAAAGCTTCGGAACAAGCAGGCAAATATGAGACGCTTCACGCGTCCACGTCCGCGCCTAGGAGGATGGAGAAGCAGCTCTTGACTCTTCACCGCTAATTCCTTCTCCATCATAGCTTCCAGCATGGCAGCCATTGCGCTTTCTTTCCAGTGCTTTTTAGAGAGAGAGAGAGAGAGGGAGAGAGAGAGAAATGTGGGTGGGTCTTGCTTGGGTGGAGACCTTGCTTTTTAGAGAGAGAGAGAGAGAGATGCGTTGAATTTATATGTTTCAGGGTTTTAGTCCTTCGGGAAGTTTGGTGGGCGGACAGTGATTGTGCCGAGGAGGCTTCCTTGAAGGTTCCTGTGAATGCATTCGATGCTTCTATTGATTTAACCAAGTCGGCAACGGAAGACCGATAGAAGGGAAAAAGAATTGCACAAGATGGAAAAGATTAGCTCCGCCAGATTAATGAAATCAATATCCAGAATATCATAACCTACATAAGCAAGACAAGTTTTGGACAATTTGTACCGCAGCCTCTCTCTTACAAAAAAATTTATCCCCTTCCCTAGATGCTTAATTTATCAATTAGTAAATTAGTCCGGTATATCTCAAATTATTCTAAAGGGAAGTCGGTCAACGGAAACGCCAAACGAAGAAGTCGTCGACGGAGAATTACGAGCTGCTCGCTTGAGCCAAAATGACTCTTCGCAGCTCGCACCGCCACTTTTCCCTAGTTGCCGGTCGCTGCTGCTTTTCTTCCCTGCGCGCACCGCCTCTTTCTCCACGTCAAACTTCACATCAATCCTACTCGACATCGGCTCTGGGTCTTTAATGGTGGACCCCTTGCCTATGCGCGTAAAAGCACTCCTACATATTATATGAAGTCGTTTAGCAAGAGAAGAAACAAGATTTGCAGGAGGAAACATTAAAAAATCCGAAAGATTTAGACCCGGGTTTGTATTGGCAACTGTCGGGTCCTTTTCCTTTACTCTCGATCAGACGACGTGGCAGCTCGGATGCATTTTTCTAGGGTTTAGGAATCAGAATAGGTCTCTCCTCGATCAATCAGAGGGCTCATGGGGGGGGAGAGAGAGAGAGAGATTCTTGATTATGGTTTGACTGCATGTTCTTTGTATATATGCAGGAGTGTCGAACGTTCCTGGAAGGTTCATCCTCTCGACTCCCCGACTTTGACTCCCTCCCCATGACTTCTCCATTTATTTTTATTCTTAAAAGTCATGTACATACATATTCGAAAACTTTTGTAGGTCGTGCATCTGGTTTTCAAATTGATTTGTATTTATACAAGAATTGGGAACACTAATTTAGTTTTTAAAATTGATATGTGATGTACTGCAGATGTTTGTTTAATAGGACCCATTTATTTGATTACCTTATTGACTATGTTAGGCCATTTTATAAGTTAATTTCATGTAATCATTCTTGGCATGGTACAATCTTATATAATATGGATACAAAGTTCAAAACCCGCATAGTAACTTTATTGTCAATAATAATTTTTATAAGTTAATACTTCTTTTTATTTTATTATTTCCTTATGGCGCTCAGTTTAACTATAGGACATAACCTGCAGCACATTCCTCTTCCAAGTAAACTCCTGATTGTTGATACTACTTCTTAAAAGGCATGCATTAAACATTTGCCCCTGCTTGGTTTAAGCTTCCTTAGCTCCACTAATTAAATAAAATAAAAATGACACGTGAGCCGACAAAATTAGCCCCGAAACAAATGCACCGAAATAGTGTGTTTTTCAAGTTAAAGAGAAACAATATCTTATTTTAGGGTTTTTGACTTTTCATGCGGTCCCCAATTGAGGGGAGATTATTAGCTGCACCCCTACCATATAAGTCTCGAGCATGTCATCTGCTACACGTGCGGAACCCATCTGGGGCCGACAAGATCATTGGACCTATTGAACTCGCAATAACATATCAAGCCAAACATTTTGCACGTAAATTGTACTGGCTTGATTGGTTGGACTGCTAGGGTCAAGAACAGCTTTTGTTTTCTTTTAACCAATCAATGCATTTTTTTTTATCTGTGCGAAAGTTACCACGAGCATCGTGTACGTTTGTACCTTTCAAGATAAACCTTCCCCATAAGTGGTTAATTAATGTAGGAGAATTTACAGGAATCATCTTTCTTTTTTGGGGTCCGATGATAATCAATCTCGTCCTCCTGCTCCTCCATCCAAAAGTAAGTTGTGAAGCACGACATGCCTACATTTCTTGGTTTCTCGTCTCGTACCTACTACCCAATTGGAACTGAAATGATCGACGCGTGTCCTACTGGTCCTTTTTCCCTATACTAAATGTCAAATATTGATGCCGATTGCAACAGATACAAACAAAAGCATGGCCACTTGATAGTTGAAAAAGCAATACCCTGCCGTAAAGACCGAATAAAATACATAAACATTCATATTTTTCTAATATACAGGATTTGAAAATCGAGCCTGGGGTGCCGTAGGATGATGTGGCTTTGCCAAAATGGGTCGTTCATATCACCGACGATTTCAGGACACGACGTGCGATCTCCAGCTGAAGTGGAAGTAGTGAAAGATTGAAAACAAGCGGCAGAAGATGTTGGGTGAGTTACGGGGACATCGGACCAAAAAGACGGAGCCATTTTCCCGCCGAAAACTACTACAATAGCAGGACATGACGACAGAACTCAGGAATCGAACGCGACTACCCATCAAGCGGGACTAGGATGATTTCTTCCTGGAACCCTGACGAGGAAGCGAAGACAAGGGAATTGACTTGTGATTCAACTTGGGGGCGTTCGTTGCGGTACGACCAGGAAGAAAGCCACAGATTTGACCGACAAGGGCTTTGGAGCTTCGGAACAAGCCGGCGAACACGAGACGCTTTATGCATCCTCGCCGGGGAGGACGAAGAGGCAGCAGCTCTTGTCTCTTCACTGCTGATCCCTTCTCTTTCATGGCTTCCTGCATGGGAGCCATCAGGCTTTCGTTGTCGTGCTTTTTAGAGAGAGAGAGAGAGAGAGAGAGAGAGATGAGGGCTGGTGTTGGTTGGGTGGAGGAGAGATGAGGTGTTTATATAGTACCGTCGACTCCTGTTTTGGTAAAGGAGGTTTCCTTGAAGGTTCCTTGGACTGAGAAGTTGCTTTTAACTCGATTAAGTCGTCGACGCAACGACGTACGATTCATCCCCTCCCCGCTCACTTTGATTATCGATTAGGAGGAGAAGGTCGTCGTCGTGAAGAAGCCGTCGCTGGAGATTAATGGACCTGCGCACGTGGGGGCAATTTATTCCTAGTTATTATTTATGCGGACCCTCTACTCTGTAGACGACTTTAATTTGTTCCATGGAAAAGTACTAGGTACCTATATGGTTGAAATTCCTTTTTCACACTTCTTATATCTAACGCCGTCCATCTTCGAGACCGGTGGTTTTGTTTCGGTTAAATGTTGGGGACGGAGGCTGCATAACTAGTCTAATACCATTGAGATGGTGCATAGATTTATTTTTAACATATAACTGACCAGCAAAAAATGTGTAATGATTTTACAAGCTCAAAAGAATAGCTAACGGTATGACTGTTCTCAAGAAAAATCATATGAAAAAAGGTCGGCACATACAAAGTGATATGCTTTCCACAATTTATAAATGAAACCTATATCTCTCTCTAGTCATTAATCCCAACAGTTTTCCATCATTCTCCCTCCTCTGTCATATCACAAACAAAAGGAGGAAAACCATAGCAAAATCTGAGACATTAGACCCGGGTTTGGCCTGGGAACAATCAGTTCGTTGTCCTTAACTGTCGATGTGACGGCTTTGGCAAAAGAGGACCCACAAAAAAGATCACCCATCAACACGGTGCTGGCTAGTCTACTTCTTGTCATTGATTAGTTGATCACGCAAGGATGTCGCCGCTCCACTTTGTGGATCCAGCTGAATCGGTGGGCTCCCGAGAGAGTGACTCTTGTGATTCTGGTTTCGGTTGCACACGCACGCGGCGGAACCGGAAGGCTCCTGGAAAGATCCCAAGCTGACTTGCACTCGACGGGGTCAATCAGTGCTTCCTCCTCCACCCCCTTCAGCTCAGATGCGTTGCTTGACCCTTCCCACGACTTCCCTATGCTTTATTCCAGTAAGTCATATTTCGGTGTGCATTTGCTTCTCGGATAAGAAATTGACCGATCGACTCATTTTTGTGAAAATTGATTTGTGATGTTTTATGAATGTATGTTTAACATGACTCGCTATTCATGAATTTATTGATTTTGTCTGGTCATTTTTTATGAATTAATCTCACGAGTCATTTTTGACCATTACACCCTTGCGCTAATCTTCATGTTATGGGTATGAAGTTCAACACCCCCGTTAGTAATCTTATTGTGATTACAAATTCAATCAATTTAAGACCCTTATTAAGTAAACTCTAGATAATTAATTGATACTACTTCTTTATATGCTTTAAACATGGCTCCCGATTGTGTAAGCTTCCTTAGCTTCACTAATTAAATCAAGAAAAAATGACACGTGAGCCAACCAAATTGGTTCGAAAACATTCCGAGCACCCACGCCGAGAAAGTGGGCTTCTTTCTTATTTTAGTTAGAAAGAGATAATATTCTATTCGGATTTTGGCTCCTCGTGGATCCTTGACATACATAAACTAAGGGACAATAAATTACTCAAGAATCCAAATTATTTTATGATCCCCAAAACAGAGCCTCTTAGTCAACCTCTTTCCAACTCTTTTTTTCTAACAATATATTCTTTATTCAAATTTTTTAGAATCCGAACTAATATTTATAAGATTTGAATCCCTGATCCTCCACATTACCGATCTTCATCAATGTCTGACCCATTTACAGCCATTGCCAATCTAAGAAGGTAAACTTCGTAGCTTTGGCCAAACCCAGTAGCATATATATTGCAAAGCTCTCTAGAGAACTTAGTGTTTCGTGCATCCCTAATCGTGTCCCCTAAACCCTCCCAATGGCCGGCAGCCTCGTCGGCGCTGGCCGGCCACTGCTTGCCACCCGTGGGGGAGGGGAGGGGAGAAAAAAAAAAAAAAAAAAAAAAAAACAGAAAAATTCAAAAACAATAAAAATAATTCAAAAAATAATCAAAATAATCAAAATAATCAAAATAATCAAAAAAAAAATTATTAAAATATTGTCGCCGGTGCCGGCCGCATCCATGTTAGCTCCGGCCGGCCAATTTTGGCCGGATGGACTCAACCCAAGACACCGCAAAAGGTTTAGGGGCCGAATCGGTCAAAAAAGAGGTTTATGACTAAACCGCACAACTGCAATAAGTTTAGTACTTTTTTGGCAATTCTCCCATATATATTGCAAAGCTCTCTAGAGAACTTAGTGTTTCGTGCATCCCCTAATTGCGTCCCCTAAACCCTCCTAATTGAATCTCTTAGGCCGCGCATGGTAACCATTCTATTTCAATTTTTGGAATATATTTCTATTCCAGACCTATTTCTGGAATAGAAATCCGTTTGGTAAAAAAAATTTCATTTCTATTTCTGGAACAAATTTCTATTCCAAAAATAGGTTTGGAACATAAATCAGAAACAAAAAATTTTTACTTTTCTATTTCTGGAACATAAATAAGAAATTGTTTCTCTCTTTCTTACTCCTCACTCGAAGAAATTTTTTTCCGTCCGTCACTCACCACCACCACCACCACCACCCCTGCCCACCGCCGGCCCCCGGCCGCCGCCATTCGCCGTCGTCCATTGCCCATTCTCCGCCGCCTTCTGGTCACCATCCGCGGCTGGCGACCAGCGACAATCGACGACCGGCAGCGGTGACCGGCGACCGACGACCGGCGGCACTCGGCACACAGCGACCACCGACCGCCGGGCACTGGTCAGCAATCAGCGGTCGCCATGTGCCGGGTGCTGCCGGTCGCCACCGCCAATCCCCGCTCCTCCCATTATCATCACTACTTAGATGCGGTAAAAAAAATTTGATTATCAAACGAATTTCTCTTCCAAGAACAGAAATGTTTTGTTGTTATCTAACGCGTTTTTTGGCTCAGAAACTCATCCAGAAATAGAAATAGAAAAATCTATTTCTGTTCCAGAAATGATTTCTAGAACATAAATGTTATTATTCGCGCCCTTAGCCATCTTGTTGGAGCCATTTCTAATTATCTTTGTTGAGCGAAGGATATAGGTTTTCTTCTCACAATCAAACTCAAACAAATGATAATCAGAAGTATTAGGCTCGACAAATCTCATAAGATGGTAATTTCAACTATGTCGTTGAACGATCCTAGACTGAAGTCAATTCAGATACAGTAATCACTTCTACTCGTATGGGCTATGGCCTGCAATGTCTTGGATGGGCTAGAAAAAAGGGTGCTCTAATGAAAAGCCCAACCAAGCCCAAACTGAACCCTTTTCACTTTTTTAATTTCAAAAACTAATTTAGCTTTTGAAATCGATATTGGATGTTCTTGGGATGTTTGTCTGATATGAACCACTTGTTCACATCCTTATTAATTTTGTCAAGCCATTTTATAAGTTAATTTCATATAGTCATTCTTGTCAAATTACAACCTCAACTTCATAGTAATTTAATAATGTCTAGAATTGATTTTTTCTATGTAATACTAATCGATAGGGCCTCATTGGTAAGTGCTTTGTCGGTATAAGTTTTATAAGTTAATATCCTCATTTCACATTTTTATTTTCTTTTGGTTCTCAGCTTAACCATAGGAACTAACCTGCTGGGCAATCCCCTTCTAAGTAAAGTCCGAATAGTTAATAATAAGCTCACTAATGAGTATTGTATCTTCAAAATAGAAACATTCCCATGGTAGATAGGCTACTTTTAAAAAATATGCATTAAACATTGCTCCCGCTTGTTAAAATCTCTTTTAGCTTCACTAATTAAGCCAAAGAAGATGATAGGTGAGCTGACAAAATTGGGCCCAAACATTCTACGCACCCATACTGGATATCAAAATAGTGGAACAAACTAAAACTTTTTGCTTTATTTTGGGGTTTGGGCTTCTCTCGCAACCATTAGTCATGGTAAAAAATTTTGCTTTTCTCGGATCATACAGATCCAATGCATATCATCCGTTAAATCATGTGGATCTACATGGGGCCTATAAGATCATTAGGCCAATTGAACCACAATAATGTTTCAAGCTCACCAATTTGCACGTAAGCTGGCTTAAACAATCGAGCTCTCGGGGGTCATGAATATTATTTATCAGGATCAATTTTCCTTTTTGGAAGGGGGGGTTTAATGATGATCAATCTCGTCCTCCTTCTCCTCTATCGAAGAATGAGTTCTAAAGCGGGACATGCCCACATTTCTCGGTTTCTTTCTGGTGTCCAATCGGAATAGAGATTATCGATGCATGTCCACGTGATGGTTTTCTTGGCCTTTTTCCCAAACTAAACTGTCAAAAATGGATGCTGATTGGGACTGAGACAAACAAAAATATGGCCACTTGAAAGCTGAAAAAAGAAAATACCCTGCCGAAAGGACCGAACAAGATACGTATTATTCATCTTTTTCTTATGTACAGGAATTGAAAATCAAGCCTGAGGTACCATAGGATGACATGGCTTTCCAAGATGGATTGCTCATGTTACCGAGGGACGATGTACAATTGAGCCAGTGAAAGACTGAAAACAAGTGGATGTCAGATGAAATAACGGAACCCCCGAAACTACTACAAAAGCAGAACAAGACACAGAACTCAAGAACCGAACGCCACTACCCATCAACACATCGAGCGGTCTAGGACGTTTTCTTCCTTGCAATCCAACGAGGAAGGGACGACAAGGGAGGTGACTTGTGATTTGATGTGGGGGAGCAGGTCGCGATGCGGTCGAGAAGAAAGCGGAAGATTCCTAAATTGACCAATCCCACGTGGGATTGCCTATAAGAATTTTTGGGCCGAGGGTAGGTTTTAGGTCAAATACACAACCCATATAAGAACTTGCGTTTCTTGAGTCTAAGATGAGTCGACTTTTGAAAAATGAGATCTTCACAATAAATATGGATCATTAATGTAATTGTCTTTTAAGGTGTATTAATTAGAGGGTAATCCGATATATCTTTACTGTCTATGCATGAGCCATTACATTTAATTTCTGGTCAATCTAATTTATTAGGAGAAAGAAAGGAAGAATTATAGCACCTTGGAGGGGTTCTTATATGATCAATATCAAAGCACATGTGAATACAACAACGACAACAACAAAAACTCAAAAATAGTGGCAATGTCAAATATAACCCTGTCGGCTTTCATCGTTTGCTTTCTCATCACCTTAGAACCTTTGGGAACCTATGGTTTCAGTATCAAACTTATCCCCCTAGACTGATTTGACACAAAACTCTTTCCTAAGAATCTCACTGCACAAGAAAGATATCAAAAAATCTCTTGAGATATCTTGAGCTCATGTGTACCAGCTCGAGTCCTTGATTTCTACAAGGTCAATGAATCAGAATGAGTCGATATAACAAAAACCCAATGCGCTACAACCTCCGCTTGCTAGAGGCAATCTTAATTATTACATAACCACCCTGTCAACTAGCGCAAATCCATATTCTCTGAACTTGGTTGCAGGTACAAGTAGTGTGGATACATGGATACAATGCGAAGGATGAAACCATTGCTTCTTCAATAGCAAAGGTAACTTCAATACAGGCCAATCACAATCATACTGGCTCTTATCTTGTCACGATCCCCTTTGTGTTCCCCATCTATGTCAAAACGACATTTGTATGTATGACCGGATGTACTTTGGATCTAGGTATGGTTATTGCTATAGTAGGGGCAGGTCGGATCAGACACCTTCACCTTTCATAGCGTAGGATCTCCTAAAAGATTTCCCCACACTGTGTTTGGTTGCAGCCTAGACAACTACAACTTGGGTTGGGAAAAGAGCGGACAATAATAAAGCAGGGATACATGGCTCGGGGTTGGGAAGGCGGGCTATCTATATGCAACACGAAAATGAGACTAAAAATTGCATATCGTATTGGTTGCCTGCGCTTGATAGCCGCGCTTTTACACATCTACATTTCGGGGTGAGAAGTTTCCCAGTCATCCTGGGTCTAGGAGGACAAGATTGATTCCTAATGTAACTCAGTACGTGGCTGAAGTCATTGACATTAGTATCAACAAGAAGCGCCTCAACATGGAAGCTTCAGTTTTTCAGATGAGATCGAACCACACAGGCGGGTTTATTTTGGATTCAGGAATTCCTCGTACAGCTCTTGGTCAACCGGCCTATAGTAAAAGTAAAAGAGGAAATAATCGAATATTTCCGCAAGGAATATAATTGGCACCTCCTCAACCGGACCAATTGGATTTGTGCTACTACATGCCTCATCAGAATTTCACAGCTCCAAACATGACATATCATCTCCCAGGTAGAGCTACTCTTGATCTCCCCAGGAGTAGTGTTTTTCAGTTCTTCAATGCAAGTTTTTGCTTAATGGTGATGCCCATAACTGACCCCGGACCTAGCAAACTTGGAGCACTTCAACAGGCGAATTTTCGATTCTTGTTTGATTTTACAGCATTAAACGTCCCTTTTATACCTAAAATCTGTGGGCCCATTTGAGAATCAAATAAATCGAACAAGAAAATAAATTTGAAGACAGCTTCGTGTAAGGTTCTCTATGTGTACTTCTCTTCTGAATTTGTTATTGATAGGGATCCAATAAAGCCAACATTTTATTAAGTTCATATCTTCGTATGCACATTTTTATTCTGCCTTCTCGACAGAACATAAATGATCTTGTCTTCCCATGCCAATCGTATCCTCTCGATTGATAAGGACGTAGATCTCTAATGACATGAGATGGTAGAGGCTCATTGAAGGGACTCATGCAGAGGTCACGTTTCGAGCAACCTATAAATAGAAAGGGAAGGAGAACATTGCAGTATTTCTCATTCCTACCTCTTTTAGCTCTTTCTTTTTGCCTTACTCTTCATGTTTCCTTTATTAATTTAAATATATGAGTCTTTCTGGGTGTTTCCACCTATAAAGGTTAGCTATGGTAATCCCTCTAGTGAGAGCATCTAGTCAAGTGATATTTCTTATTTTAATATATCGATACTTACACGCCCACACCCTTTGTTGGTGGTGCTTATTTTTCTTCCACACCACTAGGGAATGCTGGAAGTGACATTATGTGGTCTTTTACCTTAGGACAAATCTCTTGCATATTTCTTTTCCCTTAAGTCTTTTAAGGATTTACCCAGTTCCGTAATTTAAATATATGAGAGTCCTCCTTAATAAAATGTATAAATTAACATACAGATTCGGCACCATATTGAGGCTTGCGGTCAGCCTAACCGCTTCGGCCCAATGCTAGTGACCTTTTTTAGTACCACGGCCAGAGAAAAACATTTTTAGGTGCTCTCATAAGTCAAAAAGCAACATTCTCATCCACATTTTCAATCATCAATTGCTATAATGCTACATGTTCAGAAATTCATGTTTTCTTTTCAATCGCTATTGCAATCATTGCCCAAAAAATTCCTGCGGCTCGCGATACTGGTCATGGATCTCAGGTTTTTTAGACCCAAAATCGACTAGTTTAATGGCCGTGTCCTAGCAACAAGGTCATAGCTTAATTGCCCTTTTGCCAACTAGAGGCTATTTTGGGCCAACATACATCAATGGTGCTCAAATCCATTTGGGCCACAGTATTGAGCAAACCCATCGAATTAGAGGAACAGTCAAAAGTGATGAAAGAGATTGATAAGTAACTTAAGGTGCCCGGTATGCCATATGTAATTGCCAAATCTTAGTGAACTGACTTTTGCACACGTGTAGCACTCAAGAGTTTAAATCATGGAATTAATGACCGATTAGATATCATCAATTACTTATTTCGGCTCTAGACATTCGATGTGAGGGTCTTCTTACGCAAGCCGACGCTTTGTTGATTTTTTGGCCAACAGATGCGGTGTTGCGGGCGGAGGTGACTGTTTGTGCAAACTCCCTCCAAAAGGTCTAGGTCCACTAATGTTGGCCGATTGCTTCGGTGTGGTTCTCTCTCATACCTAGGAGTCCCCCTACCACATATGTCAACACGAGTTCATTTCATTGTCGTGAGATCCATACAAAGCGTTATGAATCTAAAACGCATACCGTTCGAGGAAATTGACATATATTTCCTTGTCAAAGCTTGTCGTCATTCTTTCGTATGCAAGACCAAATATGAACATGGTAGATGGCAATCGACTTCAATTGGGTCAACTCGGGCTTTTAGTCTACAACATTTATTCAAGAAAAAAAATACTAGATGCATCCTGACTATACTAGTCACTGCTTGAGCTCCACGTGAGGCCCATAAGATCATTGGACCAACTAAATCCGCAATAACTTCTCTTATTGAAGCCCACCAAGTTACGCTCTAGCTGGGCTGGCCGGATCAACCAGTCCATCATGGTCACGAATAGCTCTAGTTATTATTATTACTAAATGTTCCATTTTCTTTTTTTGGAGAAATGATTGGATGACATAATCTACTGTAAAAATAACAATTTATTTTGGACAAAAAAATAAAGCAATAAATAATTATAAATTATTGTATGGTCCATTCATTCAAGAATTTTTTTTTTTTTTTATGATCCGCAACCCCGCACCCCGCCGAAACAGATTAGGAGAGTAAACCCTGGGGGCCGCACGTGCTAGCCACCACACACATGCAATCAAGTAAGTCACCCTATGACGAAACTGAGATTCGAACTCTCGACCTTTTGCAAGAGGAAGAGAGCGCGAACTAGCAACGCCACCCAGATGGGTGGTTCATTCAAGAATTTGAGCTTCACAACAAGCTATAATTTTCATAGTAACCCAAAAATTATTATACTAGCAATTTCTTATTTTCTTTACCCTCCGGAAAAGTCAACCAAAGTCCAGTCATATGGTGAGCATCCAGTACCTTTGTACCTCGCAAGCAACGTTCCCCACATGACATTAATTAATGAAGCAGAATTTATCAGTATCGGTTTCTAATTTTTGAGGCGTACTGATAGCTAAGCCTATCATCCTCCTCCATCCCAATTGGAATTAAAAATATTGATTCATGTCCACGTGATGATTTCTTGTCTTTTTCTTATACTAAAACATCAGCTTTGCGATTGATTCAGACGAAAGTGAAGAAATGATTTGAATATTGTAAAAATAACAATCTATTTTGGACCATAAAAAAATAAATAATAAATAATTATAAATTATTGTGGAATTCACTTCTTCAAGATATAATTCATAATAAGCTATTATTCTCACAGTAGCCTACAAACTATTATGTTAGCAAAGCTCACGAAAATATGACCACTACATAGCTGAAAAAGTAGGCAATTTTAGGACACGATACATAACTAAAGTAGTAAATGATTGAAAACAAGTAGTAGAAGATGTCTTATGACATAACACAACATCAGACAAAAAACACAGCCATTTGTCGCCGCCAAACTACTACAAAGGCATAATACACAAAATTCAGGAGAATTGCCAAAAAAGTCATAAACCTATTGCAGTTGAACCAATTCGGTCATAAACCTTTTGCGATTGTGCCATTTTAGTCCATTCGGCAAAAATTGTTCGGTCGGAGCTGACTTGGATGCTGGCTAGCGCCGCGACAATATTTTTATTATTTTTCAAATTTTTATTTTTTTAAAATTTTTATTTTTTTCTTTTCTTTTTGTTTCTTCCTCCCTTGCCCCCTCCCCGGCGGCAATGGCCGGCCAGCTCGACGAGACTACCAGCCACTACGCGAGGGCCACGAAGCCCTCGCCTAGACTTGGGGAGGCTTGGGGGCCACGATAAGGCTGGCCTCGCCCATATTTGGGCAAAGATATTTGGGCAAAGCCGCCTCGCCCTAGTCTGGGGGAGGCCACCAACGAGGGTGGCCGGTCTAATGGGGGCCACAACCCTTGCTGGCCGCCAGCAAGGGGACTTCGCGGCCCTCACGCAATGGCCGGCAAGCCTCGTTGGAGCTAGCCAGCCACTATCACCCGATGGGGGGCAAGAGACAAAGAAGAAAAGGAAAAAAAAATAGAAATATTTAAAAAATAATAAAAATATTGTCGCCAGGTCTCATCGGCATCCACGTCAGCTCTAGCTGGCCAAATTTGGCCGGATGGACTAAATTGGTATAATCACAAAAGGTTTATGATTGAATCGGTAAAAATAAAGGTTTATGACTGAATTGGTTCAACTACAATAGGTTTAAGATTTTTTTGGCAATTCTCCCCCCACAGAATTCAGGAATTGAACGCCACTACCCATCAACGCTACCCAGCGGTCTTGGCGGAGATGACAGCAGTGACTTGTGATGTGGGAGTGTTTGTTGCGTTGCCGCCGAGAAGAAAGCGGAAGATTTTAGCAACGAAGGCTTTAAAGCTTCGAAACAAGCAGGCGAACATGAGACGCTTCATGCGTCCACGTCCACACCTAGGAGGATGAAGAAGCAGCTCTTGACTCTTCACAGCTAATTCCTTCTCCTTCGTAGCTTCCTGCATGGCAGCCATGGCGCTTTTCTTTCCAGTGCTTTTTAGAGAGAGAGAGAGAGATGAGGATGGGTCTTGCTTGGGTGGAGACGTTTTATATTTATATGTCCTAGGTTTGAGTCCATCGGGCAGTTTGGTGGGCGGACAGTGACTGTGCGGGGGAGGATTTCCTTGAAGGTTCCTGCGTATACATTTAATGCTTCTATTGATTATACAAATCGGCAATGGAAGACCGATAGAAGGGAAAAAGAATTGTACAAGATAGAGAAGATTAGCGACGCCAGATATAATGAAATCATATCCAGAATATCATAACCTAAATAAACAAGACAATTTTAGGACAGTTTGCATCGCAGCCTCTCTCTTACTTGATGTCCATGGACGGGGAGATTCACACGTTTTCACAATAAATAAATAAAAATCCGAACCAGAAGTTCGAATACCGAGTATCATGACTAACAATAAGGGAAAAAAAAAATCCCCTTCCCTAGTCGCTTAATTTATTAGAAAATCTCGAATCATTCTAAAAGGAAGTCGGTCAACGGAAACGCCAAATAAAGAAGTCAGTCGATGGAGAATGACGAGCTGCTTGTGTGGGCAAAGATGATCCTCCGCGGTTCGCACCGCCTCTTTTTCCTAGATGCCGGTCGCTGCTGCTTTCTTTCTTGTGCGCACCGCCTCTTTGTCCACGTCAAATTTTACATCAATCCTACTCAACATCGACGTAGGGTCTTTCATGGCGGACCCCTTGCCAATGCGCGTAAAAGATTTAGACCGGGTCTGTATTGGGAACTGTCGGGTCCTTTTCCTTTATTCTCGATCAGACAACGTGGCAGCTCGGATGCATTTTGCTAGGGTTTAGGAATCTGAGTAGGTATCTCTTCGATCCACCGTTTGGATTCAAGATCAATCAGAGGGCACATGAGAGAGAGAGAGAGAGAGAGAGAGAGAGAGAGATCTTGATTCTGGTTTGGCTGCATGTTCTTCGTATACACGCAGGAGTGCTGAACGTTCCTGGAAGGTTCATCCTCTCGACTCCCTGATTTTGACAGCCTCCCCATGAATTCTTCCGTTTATTATTATTCTTATAAGTCATGTACATACACATTCATTTATGTAGTTTGTTCATTTGATTTTCTAGTTGATTCGTATCCATACAAGAATTGGGAACACTAATTTAGTTTTTAAAATTGATATGCGATGTTCCTTAGACGTTTGTTTAATATGACCCATTTATTCACTTACATTGGTGATCCTATTAGGGCCATTTTATAAGTTAATTTTGTGTAATCATTCTTGTCGCAGTGCAATCTTATACAATATGGATATGAAGTTCAACATTCACATAGTAATTTTATTGCCGGTATTAAGTTGTATAAGTTAATACCCTCATTTTATTTTGTTATTTCCTTTTGAATCTCAGTTTAATACGGGACCTAACCTACAGCGCATTCCCCCTTCCAATTAAACTCCTGATGGTTGATACTACTTCAAAACATGCATAAAACATTGCTCCCCCTGGTTTGAGCTTCCTTCGCCCCACTCATTAAATCAAATACAAATGATACGTGAGCGGACGAAATTGGCCCCAAAACATTCCACCCGCATGCACCGAAATAGTGTGCCGTCCAAGTCAAAGAGAAATAATATTTTATATCTAGGGTTTTTTACTTTTCATGCGGTCCCAATTGTGGGGAAATTATCAGCTGTGTCTCGATTATACGAATCTATTTCATGTCAAATGTGTGGAGCCCATAAGATCATTGGGTCAATTAAACTCGCCATTTTGCACGTAAGCTGCATTGGCTTGAACGGTTGGGCCACTAGGATCATGAATAGCTTTTGTATTTTTACCAATCAATGGCAATATTTTTTGGTCTATGCAAAAGTTACCACGAGTATCGCGTACCTTTTAACCTTTCGGGAATAAACCTTTCCCAAAGGTGGTTAATTAATGTAGGAGATTTTACCGGGATCAATTTTCTTTTTTATCAATCTCGTCCATTCAAAACGAAGTTCCGAAACACAACATACCTACCTAATTAGAACTGAAATGATCGACGCGTGTCCACGAGGTCCTTTTTCCCTATACTAAATGTCAAAAATTGATGCTGACTGCAACAGATACAAACAAAAAGCAAATAGCCTGCCGAAAAGACCGAATAAAATACATAAACATTCATCTTTTTCTAATGTACCGGAATTGAAAATCGAACCTGGAGTGCCGGTAGGCTGACGTGGCTTTGCCAAAATGGGTCGCTCATATCGCCGACGATTTCAGGTCACGACGTGCGATCCAGTAGATCGGATTTACAGCTGAAGTAGAAGCAATGAAAGGTTGAAAACAACATCCAACGAAAAAGACGGAGGCATTTTCCCGCCGAAAACTACTATAAAAGCAGGACACGACGACAGAAGTCAGGAATCCAACGCGACTACCCATCAAGCGGGACTAAGGATGATTTCCGCCTGGAACCCCAACGAGGAAGCGAAGACGAGGTGGGTGACTCGCGATTTGACGTGGGGATGCACGTCGCGGTGGGGCCAGGAAGAAAGCCGAAGATTTGACCGACGAGGGCTTTAGAGCTTCGGAACAAACAGGCGAACACGAGACGCTTTATGCGTCCGCGCCGGGGAGGACGGAGAGGCAGCAGCTCTTGTTTCTTCACTGCCGATTCCTTCTCTTTCATGGCTTCCTGCATGGGAGCCATCGGGCTTTCTTTGTCCTGCTTTTTAGAGAGAGAGAGAGAGAGAAAGAGAGAGATGAGGACTGGTGTTGGTTGGTTAGGTGGAGAGATGCGGTGTTTATATAGTGCCGTTAGTCTTTGTGCAAGATGGGGCCGACCCCGTTGTGTCGGAGGAAGGAGGTTTCCTTGAAGGTTCCGGACTAAGATCCTGTTACACGATTAAGTCATCGACGCAAAAACGACGATTCATCCCCTCCCCGCAAACTTTGATTATCGATTAGGAGGAGAAGGTCGTCAACAGAAACACCGATTAAAGAAGTCGTCGCCCGAGATTAATGGACCTGCCCAGGTGGGGGCAAATCGTTCCTAGTTATTATTTATGCGGCTCTTTCTTAGTTAAACTAAAATTGCATATCGGGATCCTCTACTCTGTAGACGACTTTAATTTGCATATAGGTACCCCAAATGGTGAAATCCTTTTTTACAGGTCCTATATCTAACACCATTCATCATCGAGACCAGGAGTCTTATTCTGGTTAAAATTAGGTACATAGGTTGTGTAACTTGTCCGATACCATTGACATGTTGAATAGATTTATTTTTAATAGATAACTAATCATTCATCTTAATAGTGAGGAATATGGAATGTATAGAAAAATTTACTTAAGATTTAGACTGGGATTTCATGGTCGATCCTTGCCAATGCTCGGACAACTTATAGCATGGCACTAAAGCATATGCAACATGCTATGTGTAATGATCTTGCAAGCTAAAAAGAATAACAAACGATGTGACTATTTACAAAAGAATTCACACGGAAAGAAACTGGCACCTAGAAAGCAACATACTTTCCAAATTCTATAAATGAAACCTAAGTCTTTCTCTAGTCATTAGTCTCAACAGTTTTCCATCATTTTCCCTCCTCTGTCTGTATCACAACAAAGGGGGGAAAAACATAAACAAAATCAGAAAGATTAGACCAGGGTTTGGCTTGGAAACAAGTCAGGTCCTTTTCCTTTGCTGTCGATGAGACGACTTTGACAAAAAGGGCCAACAAAAAAGATCACCCCATCAACATGTGCTGGCCGATCTACATCTTGTCGTGACTAGTTGATCGCAAAAGGATGTCGTCGCTCCACCTTTCGGCTCCGGAGGGAGCGACTCTTGACCCTGGTTTTGGTTCATGCTCCGGACACGCGCGGGAGGCGAAGGTTCCTTGAAAGATCCCTAAAGCGGACAAACTTGCCCTCGACGGGGTCGGTCAATGCTTCCTCTTCCTCCTCCTCCACCCCCATCAGCTCAGAATACGTTGCTTGACCCTTGCCACGACTTTTCTCTGTTTTATTCTAATAAGTCGTGTGCACCCCTATTCAATGATTCGTGTTTCATTTTGTTGTGCGTTTGCTTCTCACACAAGAAATTCAAAAACTAGCGTATGTTTATTTCGCAGAAAAAAAATTTCAAGAAAATATTTTACTCATTTTGCAGTGTGTTAGGTTCGCTTAGCAAGTCAATGAAAAATGATTTCTTAGTTTTATTCTATCAAAGTTTAAATTCAAGAAAATAATTTCCTCTTTAAAAGAAACATTTTACAAAGCCTAGCAAACCTTAGATTCAAGTGCTTGGCTAGCGAAACAATGGTTCTTATAAAAATATAATTTTAAATTTGAATTTTTTATCTTAAAAATCAAATTTTTCATTTTCATTTTTTCTTTTCTCTTGCTTTTTCCTTTTGCTTCTTCTTGGCCCATCGCCGGCCACAATGACGGCCAATGAGCTTTGGCCTCACCAAATTGGGTGAGCTCATGGCCTCTAGCGGCAAGCTCTCATCCTCTAACGCACAAGCATCTAGCCTTGCCATATCATTGAGTTTTCCACAAAACAAACACATCCTTAATTTGTGGAAATTGATGTGTAACATCCCGTGGATGTTTTGTTCAATATGACTTGCTTGTTTGAATGCTGATTTTGTTGGGTCATTTTATGAGTTATTCTTGTAAATCATTTTTGACCATTACGCCCTTACACTAATCTTCATATCATGGGTAAAAGCTCAACGCCCCCTTACTAATCTTATTGTGGATACAAATTCAGTAATTTAATACCCTCATTAAGTAAACTCCAGATAGTCGGTTGATACTGCTTCTTAGAAACGAAACTTACTTTAAACATTGCTCCCGCTTGTGTAAGCTTCCTTAGATTCACTAATCAAATCAAGAAAAAATGACACATGAACCGACCTTCTTCTTCACTAATTAGCCAACCTCTTTCCGACTCTTCTTCTAACAATATTTTTTCAAAAAAAAAAAAATTCAAGTATCCGGCTAATTTGTACAAGATTTAAATCCCTCATCCTTCACACTAAATATTCACTACTCTACATCCAATGTCTCACTGGCTTACCGCCATTGCTAATCTAAGAAGGCAAACATTGTACCTTTGGCCAAACCCAATAACATATACATTGCAAATGTCCCTGGAGAGCTTACCATGTCGTACATCCCCTAATCCCGTCCCCTAGACTCTCCCAATTGGATCTCTTTGCCGTCTTTCTAATTATCTTTATTGAGCAAAGGATATAGTTTTTCTTCTCATAGTCAAACTCAAACAAATGACAATCAGAAATATTAGGCTCAACAAATCTCATAAGATGGTAATTTCAACTGTCGTAAAATAATCCTAGACTAAAGTTGATGGCTTTTTTATAAAACATGTTGGACCAACACCTAGCCCATCCACCCATGTTGGGCCAAACTTGGCCCATAAGAGAAGGACCCATAAAAGAGAGGGCAGTTATTTTTGAGTGAAAAAAAAAAAAAACTGATGTTTGAAACATAATGAATGTTCTTAAGATCTTCAAACGATAGTGAATTTTCTTTCAAGAATAGAACTCAAAGGCTTCAATTTATCCCTCTTGAGACTACAATAAGTACTTAATCCATGGCAAATAAGGCACATCTATCTTAGTGATATGCCTTTCGATTGGCATTACATCTATTCTTAGGCCCATTTCGGCATTTGTTTTTGGTATTCAATTGTTCGAGTATCTATTCATTTTTAGGAATTCACATCCTTCATTGGTATTAGAGCATAGTATTGTCGTTTCCCAATCATTATTATTGCTTATAATTGATTTGATGACCGGAATTTGAGTATCAACGTCAATGAATGTTTGGGAGCAGAAATCCCATCACTCAATGTACTGTTCACCCCCACTTTTTGATTTTTTCCGTACGGCAAATTAAGTTTTTGATAGTGTAGGGTCATAGTTCTCATTAAGACGAGAAAAATGGGTGGCAACACACCACTGTAGAAGGCCAGACACGCCCCTACACGTGGCCAAAAAGGACTAGGGTCGTCGCCGCGTGCATGGCACACGCAAGGGACTCCCCTAGTGCATGCGTAGCTCGTGCGTGGGTAATTATGACGTCAGCCATGCCAACTATTTGATTGGATCTCTTGATTTGACCAAGAACCCAACCCGACCCACCAACTAGTTATCCATTAACCACCATTGACCGGCGTTAACCATTGACCATCGACCACCAAGAAAAAAAAAGAGAGTATTATGTGTAATCTCTTTTTGTTATGCATTTGTTGCAAGAACAATACCACCCCGCCACATGCATACACTAATCCACATATTGTCAGAATGACAAAAGGCGAGACTTGCAAGGATAATAGCTAAGTTGGCTTATTATCGATGGGAAAGTAGTAATATAATGAAACAAGTGGTCAAGGTCAACAAGATGATACAAAAGATTATTTAAAAGGTTACCCTATGCTAGCTTTTAAGATGGTGCAGTCCCTAATTAACACTCTTCCATTTGAATGATAAGTAGTTTTGAATCGCCCATGGGAGGTCGACGTGGTTCTGGCTTATAAAAAACTTGTAATGGCTTTTCTGAGAGAATACTATAGGATTGAGGCAGCTAAGACTTCAACACTCAAGGTTGAATGCAACTTGGCACAAAATGAATGCACCATGGAGGAGTCATAAAGGATCTTTGAGAGTCTTTTTGTTGTTGCCCAACATGATCTTAGAATTTTCAAAGGAATTTTCTAAGGTTTTTGAAAAGCCTTTCCCAATTTATGAGAAATTTGAGTATCATTGATTTTTTTTTAGATGATCATTCATATCTTTTGTAGATATTTCCTTTGTGTTGACGTTGTTGTTTCTTATGTTAGATTCACAACTTATGTAAATAAAATTTAGTCAATGCATGTTGAATGCCATTTGTTGGTGTTAATATCTTATTTGCAATATTTGTGGGAAGTTCAAGAAAGTTTTAATGACTTTTGAGAACTTACTTTTGCATAGATGATTATATTAATGATAATTTTGAATTAGGATTTTGGATGATGATGGGAAGCAAAGTGACCTATTGATTCTGAAACTTTATTTGAAACTATTCATTAATACAATTAATTTATGCAAAATAGATGCATAGATAATAGGCATTAATGATTCGTGCATATGTGTTTGATATGTTCAAATTCAATGGATTCAGCAACTAAGAACATAATCGCTAAAACAAAGAGAATAGTTGAACAACGAAAGCTATGAAGTTTGGAACATGAAAATCCAATATATGTTAGAAGAGCAAGAGGCACTAAAAGCTCTTAACCAAGTTATGGAAAGAGGCTGAAGATGGAAGCACTACATAATACAAGAGAGATAAAAATGCATTTGTTGCATGTAAGAAAAAGAACTCTCTTGCTTGCATCATGGAGAATGATGTCATTTGAGAGTTCAAGCATTTTGATAATGGCAAAGAAATGTGGGAAGCATTAGCAGCGAGATTCAATCATACATCGGTGACCAAGCTAGTTTAGCTCACTATAAGGTTTGACTCGTATAAGAAGTTTCATAATTTGATTATGAGACAACACTTGAGGCAGATATCGAACATGATCCATAGGCTAAATAATGTTGGTCACATTCTAACTAATGAGCAACAAGTGCAAATAGAGATCAATTCCTTGCCTCAAAGTTGGAAGCACATTAAGTTGCACTTGACCCAAAATGAAAACATCAAGAGTTTTGAGAATGTCATACACCATCTTAACTTGAAAGAGGATCGCCTCCTGGTGGCAAAACCTAAAATCAACATTTATTTTGCTAGTTCTAGCTCACATAGGGCTTTGAGCTCCAAATGGAAGCACCTCGATAAGTTCAAGAAGCGGAAAGACAAGGAAGCAAGTTCTTTGGGTAAGAAGCCAAAGTTCAACCAAAATGAGAAAGAAAGCATCCTTTTATGAAGGGGATGTCAAGGGTGAAGCGTTTTAACTATGGTAAGAAAGGCCATTTTGCTCACTACTATTGTGAGCCAAAGAAGGTAAACACCCCTTATATCTCAAGGGCTTTGCTTATATGTCAAGTTCTATATTTTTAACTTAATCCAATTCTTTATGGACTATAGATTTGGGAGCAACAAACCATGTAGTGAAGAATAGAGATTTTTTTTGTAGAGTTCCGACAAGTTTTGACTGGAACAAAATGATCTATATAGTAAACAACTCTAAAGTTGAAGTAAAAGAGATTGGCACCTACCAATTAAATATGCGGGGTGGTCACACTTAGTTCCTATATAACGTATTATATGCTTCAAAGATTTGTCAAAATTTAGTGTCTATTTTAATGTTGGTTAAACTTAGTTTTAATTTGAATTTACATAAGAGTGGTGTCAACTTGTATTTAGGTGCGGGTTATTATGGTTGTGGATACTTTCTAGATGGTTTCATTGTACTTGATGTTGACTATGAAAGTGTCAATGCTTGTTATTCCCTCTTCATATCTTCTAATTCATATGATAATGATGTGTATATATGGCATACTAGACTTGGTCATATAGGCCAACAACAAATGAATAGAATAGCTAAAGAGGGCTTATTGGCAATATTGAAAAAGTCGATTTGCCCACTTCCAAACATTGCCTAATGGGGAAAACAATAAGAAAACCATTTGGAAAGAGAACAAGAGCTGAATTTCCTTTGCAATTAATCCATTTGGACATCTATGGTCCAATGAATGTGAGGGCAAGGTATGGGGTTGTTTATTTCATCATGTCTATTGATGATTATACTCAATTTGGACATGTCTATTTGATTTCTCATATATCTGAGGCTTTTAGTTTCTTTAAGAAGTTTATGAGCTTGATAGAAAATCAATTAGATAAGAAAATAAAAGCATTGAGATCTGATTGAGGTCGAGAATATTTATCTGATGAGTTTAAAAATGTATGTGATGAAAAAAGAATAGAACAATAGTTGTGCATTCCTTATACTCCTTAACAAAATGGTGTTGTGGAAAGAAGAAATAATATTCTACTAGAAATGGTTAAGTCTATGATAGTGTAAGCTAACTTACTTATCACTTTTTAGGGCAATGCTTTGTTTCAACCACTACCTATATATTTAACTGTGTACCTTCAAATCAGTTACTTCTACTTTATATGAGTTATGAACAAGTAGGAAGCCCAACTTAAGTTTTCTTAAATCTTGGGGATGTGTTACCTATGCTCAAGAGCCCTCTCATAAACATGAAAAATTGGGTCCCAAAAGCAAAAAGAATATTTTCATAAGACACTCAAAACACTTGAAAAAATATGTACTTAAAGGTGAGCAAGAAAGTGAAAGTATAACTGACTTTGAATCATGGAATGTCACATTCCTAAAGAATGAATTTCCTAAGAAGAGCAAAATAGGTGAGGACTACTCCCTATTTGAAACATTGGATCAAAGTAATTAAACTAGTGGAGTTCATTCAAGTGAGAACAATATAAAAAGTAAAGAACTAAATTCAAACCAATTTCAATTGCAATCACCTAAAGAGACGATACCGTCAGTATTTAATCTAAGTGAGAGCATAATGGAGAATAATGTACCAAGCATGCAATATCTCATACAGCGAACAAGTCGCAAAAGTATTCCTATCATCTTTTTGACATTAAAGGGGAAGCTTTCATGGTTGCTTCACAAGATGACGATGAGCCAAGGAAGCTAGATGAGGCTCTCAATTGCCTTGATAAAGAAAAATCGAAGCGTGCAATGGAAAAGGAAATGAAGTCAATGAAGTTAAATAATGTTTGGGAATTGGTTGATCTTTCAAAAGGATGCTAAGCCATTGGGAACAAATGGTTTCTCAAAATAAACCATAAAACCGATGGCTCAATAGAGAAATATAAGGCTCACATTGTGGCAAAAGGTTATAATCAACATAAAGTAATTGATTATGAGAAAATATTTTAGTGAGATATACCTCAATTTGCCTTATTTTGGCAATATTGGCTAGTATGGATCTTGAACTACATCCTAATATAAAGACTATTTTTCTCAATGAAGAATTAGAAGAAGAAATTTATATGGAGCAACCCAATGGTTTCATTTCAGAAGGCCAAGAAATAAAGGTATGTCAATTTTTGAGATGAATATATGGCCTTAAACAGTCATTGAGACAATGGTATATATATTTTCATAATGCTATAGTGGCATATGATGAGGATCACTGTGTATATATCAAAAGATCCAAATATCAATTTGTGATCATATCATTCTATGTTAATGATATGCTGATTGCTGGAAGTAATATAAAGTTTGTTAGTACCATTAAGAGTTGGTTGTCTTCCAACTTTAAAATGAAAGACATGGATGAAATTGTATATATTCTTGGAGTTAAGATTTCAAGAAATCGTTTAAGAGATCATTGTTTCTTTCGCAAGAAATGTATATAAACAAAATACTTGAACGATTTCATATACAAGACTACAAACCAATAGATACTCCTATTGTAAAAGGCAAAAGATTGAGCCATAGATTGTCTCTAAAGACTCCACAAGGAAAAAAAAGCTTAATGTTCCATATGCTAATGTTGTTGAAAGCTTAATGTGCGCTATATTGTGTACAAAAGCTCACATATATTTTGTAGTTGGAATGATAAATGGATACCAATTCAATTCAGCTCAAGCAAATTGGACAACCATCAAAAGAATATTGAGATATTTGAAGGGGATTGCTAATTATTTGCCGAGTTATCAAAGAAGATGTGTGACTTGAAGGCTACTCAAATGCTGATTAGGGAGGAGATTTAGATGAAAGGAAATCAACCTTTGAATTTGTTTTTTTACTGAATAATGGCGCCATATCTTGGAATAGTAAGAAGCAAACATATGTAGCTTTGTCCACGATGGAGGCCGAGTTCGTGGCATTATCAGTAGTTGTACAAGAGATTGTTTAGCTTAAGAGATTTTCAATTCATTTAGATGTTACTAAGAATGCTACAAACTCATTATTGGTTAACCGTGATAGTTAAGCAGCAATAGCTACACAAAGAATACAAAATATCATGCTAAGACCAAATATACAGATACTAAGTATAACTTTGTCAAGAATGTAATTGCACCAAAAGATGTGAACTTGCAATATATATCTATGCATCAAATGATAGAAGATCTTATGATGTCTTCTGTGATCATGTAAAATCTCTAAGACTACGTAGAGGCTAATATACTGAATATTATAATTTCCCTAAGTGTTCATATTTAATGAAATTATCTTTCATTATTAATGCCTATGAGTTTTTTGTATGACCTTTATGCATCATAATGCTTAGTACATTATATACTGAGAAAGTATGTCGGACAGATAAGAGATTTGTCTACTCACTTAGGTAATCGCCTCTAATTATTGTGTAATAAATAGAGATGAGACAATTTTTAATCTTATTATAATCAAAAGCTCAAGCTTAAAATAAAGATATTGCCTTAGTTGTGTGTTTAGATGAGGACACAATATTTACTATATTTGAAAGTAAAATAACCCGCATATTTTTCTTTATCCATCTTTGATGCCAGATGTGAGTTTTGATGAATTTTTTTGAAAGAGTAAATAGATGAACTCAAATTAGATATTGGATATGTTTGAATTATCATATATACAGTATTAAAAGTGAAGACATACACTCCATGGGAAAGGAGTTAATACAGCAATACATATTTCATACTGCATATGAATCGGATGACCAATAAGAATAACAAAAATTTTGATCTCAACTTTTATGCCGTATGAACTTCTGAAGATAAGTGTTCCTCAATTAAGTTCCCTCATGACTCTTACTTGTTCTTGAGATTTCTATTTAATGTTTGCTGTCTTAGAATGTTGTCAATAATCACAAATTGATTCGATCTAATGGGACATTTCTAGAAAAACAAATTAAATTGAAATTGAGAGTTTCAAGGAAAGAGAAAGATTGATTTTGGGATATGACATCCTAGTTTTATATTCATGGGTCGACCAATTATAATTAGTTTGGGATAATCATTTTTTGTGAATACAATATATTATAATTAAAAGAGATCAAGAGAGATATAAATATGATTGATTAATTGAAGGTACTGCATTCTATATCTACTCGAAAATGTAATGCCCATTTTGAGCTACTATATATTCCTAATAGATGGATGGCAATGAGCTCTTGAAGTATGCTGGTCGCATGGATTATTTACTGATATGAACCTTGCAATAAAGAGAAGAGAAGAGAGAGTTAGGTTCAACCTACCATGTGTAAGTGGGAGATTATGGATTTTTTTATAAAACATGTTGGGCCAAAACCCAGCCCATCCGCCCACGTTGGGCCAAACCTGGCCCATAAGAGAAGGGCCCACGAGAGAGAGAGAGAGAGAGAGAGAGAGAGAGAGAGAGAGAGCAGTTTTTTTAGTAAAAAAAAAAAAAAAAAGCCGTTGTGTGAAACTAAATGAATGTTCTTACAATCTTTGAATGATAATGAATTCTCAATCAAGAATGGAACTCAAAGGCTTCAATCTATCCCTCTTGTGACTATAACTACTACTTAATCCGTAGTAAATAAGGTACATTAGTCGTAATGATATGCCTTTCAATCGGTGTTGCATGTATCTTCTATACCGTTTCCCGATTTGTTTTTGGTATTCAATAGTTCGAGTATCTGTTAATTTTTAGGAATTCATATCCTTCAAAAGTCGATTCAAATCCAGTTAGTCACTTCTATTCCTCTGAAGAAGCACATGAGACGCTTCACGCGTCCACGTCCGCGCCTGGGAGAATGAAGAAGCAGCTCTCATCTCTTCACCGCTAATTCCTTCTCCTCCATAGCTTCCTGCATGGCAGCCATGGCGCTTTTCTTTCCCATGCTTTTTAGAGAGAGAGAGAGATGTGGGTGGGTCTTGCTTTAGTGGAGACGTTTCATTTATGTGTTTTAGGGTTAGTCCTTCAGGCACTTTGGTGGGCGGACAGTGATTCTGCGGAGGAGGCTTTCCTTGAAGGTTCCTGAGGATGCGTTCGATGCTTCTATTTAACCAAGTCGGCAACGGAAGACCGATGGAAGGAAAAACAAAAATTGCACAAGATGGAGAAGATTAGCAATGCCAGATATAATGAAATTGATATCTAGAACATCATAACCTACACAAACAAAACAACGTTAGGACAATTTGCATTGCGGCCTCTGGTGGGTTCCCTTAACCAAGCCACTGTCTATAAGTCTTACTTGATGTCACTAGACGGAGTGATTCATGTGCTTTCAAAAAAAAAAAAATCCGAACCACAAGTTCAAATATCCCATGTCACGGCTAAAAAAAAAGAGAAAAATTAAAAAAATTATCCCCTTCCCTTGTAGCTTAACTTATTAAAAAATTAATCTAGTATATCTCAAATTATTCTAAAAGGAAGTCGGTCAACGGAAACGCCAAATGGAGAAGTCGTCGATGGAGAATCACGAGCTGCTCGTGGGAACAAAAATGATTCTTCGCGTTTCGCACCGCCTCTTTTTCCTCGTTGCCGGTCGCTGCTTCTTTTCTTCCTTGCGTGCACCGCCTCTTTTCTCCACGTCAAATTTCAGATCAATCCTATTCAACATCGTCACTGGGTCTTTAATGGTGGACCCCTTTGCCAATGCGCGTAAAAGCACTCGCAACATATTATATGAAAATAGCCGACGGAAAGATCACCGATCAATATGTGGCAGCTCGGATGCATTTTGCTAGGGTTTATGAATCAGACAAGGTATCCTCGCGATCCACCGTTTGGATTCAAGATTAGTCAGAGGGCACATCAGAGAGAGAGAGAGAGAGAGAGAGAGATTCTTGATTCAGGTTTTGACCGGATGTTCTTCGTATACACGCAGGAGTGCTGAACGTTCATGGAAGGTTCATCCTCCTCTCGAATTCCTCCCTGACTTTGAAACCCTTCCCAGGACTTGTTCAATTTATTTTAATTCGAACGTGTAAATGTAGCCGTCCGTGCATCTGCTTTTCACCTTTATCAGTATTCATACATGAACCAAGAAAACTGATTTAGTTTTTGAGATCGATAGGCGATGTTGTTTATGTTTGTTTGATATGACTTGCTCGCATATCTTATTGATTTTGTCAGGCCATTTTATAAGTTGATTTCGTATCATCATTCTTATCAAATTACAACCTTATAAATTACGAATATGAAGTTCAGCACGCTAACACTAATTTTAATGTTTATATAAGTTTAATAAGTTAATACCCTCATTTTATTTTTATTTTTCCTTCCATTTGGATCTCAGTTTAACTATAGGAACTAACCTGCAGCACAGTCCCTCAGCACAGTCCCTTTCCAAGTGAACTCCAAATAGTTGATACTGCTTCTTAAATGTTGGAAATATGGTCGAAGATCTCAAAACTGATTATGATTGTAATTGATTTAGTCAATCGCTAATTAGTACAATAAATAGGAAAATAGCGATGCATATATTTTATTTTCCTTTTTTATTTTTTCACCCTTACATTATAAATTCATCGATGTACTTGTAAACATAATATACAAAAAAAAACTATTTTCTCTCTTTCTTCCAATTGCTCTTTTGTCATGGTATCAGAGCAACGTTCCTGAAATAGCTTCCGCAAATCTTCATAATTGCCTTCATTTTTTTATTTTTTTTCTAACCTTTTCCTTCGCAAGTCTTCATCCTGCAAAACAAGTCAACAAATCGTTTAGGAATTCTAAGATCTCATCATGGAAGAAAGTGGAAATAACCAACCAACAAGCATTTCACCCAAAGAGGAACAGCCCTTTGTTCAGCCTCCCGCTTCAGGCCAACCTCCCGCTTTGGGCCAGCCTCCTGCTTCGGGCCAAATCCCAGGGCCAACTATTCCATGGGCTTCAATAGTCCCACCAATCTAGTGGTACCTAATGCAGGGC